>CAWUFW010000221.1:4005393-5228457 GCA_963921515.1 Calotriton arnoldi | reverse complement strand
ATCATTAGTTGAACTTTGCTAAAAGTGCCCTAACTGAACAGGAGAAGCCAATTGTCAGTCTGATGCCAAGCATGGCACTCACATCCCACATGGCCTTGCACCCATCTGTCTGGTGTCTGTTGGATAGCAACACCCCAGTGTGGACACATGCACCACCTACACAGTAGTTGGACAGTGCAGAGGACACGGTGTAGCATGTGGACATGCACACATCACAACTCTTGCCACTGAGTCAGTACAGGTTTCCGGATAAAAGGGATGCCCAGAGTCAAATAGGAAATGCATGTGATGCATACCAGCGACAGACACCATGATGCACCCATGCCCTGATAGCCATCGCCACAATGGTGTGCATGTAGCACATGTCACTCCCCTGCAGGATCACCAATAAGTAGACACATGCCATGGCGGAGGCATGACTGCTAAGTCATACATCACTGTCTCAGTGATGTATGACTTGGCAGCCAGACAACAACACTCTGCACTGTGTCACAATAGTAGGTCATGGGGAATGCAAGTCCTGGAGCTGCACAAGTGCACATGTACATCCCCCACACAACACATCATCTTAACCCTCATCTGTCCAGGTCATACCGATTGGACATATGGGAGACCTGTGACACTACCCTCTGAACCTGAGCCCCTCACAATCTGCTGTGAATGAGGAAACAGCTGCCTGAACTTCACATTCGGATACCCCAGTCTGCACGGGCAGCTGATCAAACACCTATGTGACACACAAGTATCGTCTCCTATGGTCACATCTCCAGTGGCATGCTGAGCCCCTACCGAGAAACACCCCAGCAGTCCTGGCAACAAATCCACAGCACACTGACACAGAGGCAGACACCTGAGTGGTCAAATCACTGCGCACAACGTGTCAACTGATACACAGGAGTGGGAGTACAGGTGTATTGGATGGGCTGGAGTAGGCATGCCTGTCCTGCCCCACATGAATGAGGGATGAGCCCTGGACAGTGGATAGCTGGCTATGTATGTGTGACACACGTAATCTGCACACTCCTGGGGCCCAAACATTGTTCCCACCCGCTGCATGGGTGTGTGCCAGATACCCCAGGCACATGTGGTGGCTCAGCTCAGCAAGTGGACCGCATATCAAAGCAACACGCAGATTACATGTCCAAACACAGGCATTGTGTGAACAATGGACCCACCCATGATGCCCACAACAGAGTTAGGGAAACAGATGCTGTCCTCCACCTTGAGTGAAGCAAACTGCAAGGACACAGTCCCAAGTGACACAATTCCCTGAATGTAAGGGCCACACCTGGGTATCAGATGAGGAGTGGGCAGTGCACAATAGAGGGACATGGCTCCTGGACAACATGACTGCTGTACTGTGGCAGTTTAACCAGGCCAGAGGAGGGCACATAGCATGCAATACAGAGTTCACAGTGCAGTCTTTGACTCACCCCCTCCTTGCTGCTGTCTGGCCTTCAGCTGCCCATCCAGGTCTGGAAACACCACTGCCAGGATCTGGAGCATGTGGGGGTCAGGGTCCGTGTTCCGCCCCTCCTGCGAGGAGGCGACAGCTTCAGCTGGACCCGTGCAATCCTCCGGGTCCAGCCCCGAAGGTCCTGCCACCTCTTCTGGCAGTTGCGGATCCGGCGCTTGTACACCCCCACGGACCGGACAGCCCGGACGATGTCCTTCCAGATCTCCTGCTTCCGATGGGCATTAACCTGTGAGGATGACAAAGTGAAAAGGCCATTACTACACATGCAACATATCCGTGCATGACACAGTTGTATATACATGTCTCAATCACAGGGGCACATGATGTACACAGGCAGTGCAACGCTGCCCATGGACAGTTTGCCAGAAGTCACTACATGGTATCATTGCATGGGAAGTAAAACCTTGTTCAAATGCACTGTCACTGCACCATACCTGTCCAGTGCATGTCACTACACACTATGGGGGGTGACAACTACTCAGTGAGCCTGCTAGCCAGTGGCGTGCAGACTTTCAGCCTTGCTAGTCAGACAAAATGCACATTCAGAAAGGCAGTGCACAGAACACTCACCTGCTCCCCTGGTGTCCCATACAGCTTGCTGTACTGTGGAAGTAGGCTGTCCAGCAGGGCCTGGTTCTCCTCAAGGCTGAAGGCTGGGGCTCTCTCCACAGTACGTGCCATTGCAGGGTCCAGAGGGGGCAGAGACAGCAGCAGTGCAGTGGCAGATGTCGTCCTGGAGCATGTAGTGCAGGCAAGTGAGCTCTCAGGGGAACAGCCAGCAATATATATGTGCTGCAGAGGCAGATACTGTCCCATGTGTCCAAAGTGATAGGTCCAAGTCGTTTGCATCTTCTGAATCTGGCCAATCCATGGAATAGCAGCACCAATACACGCCCACAGCATCCTTCAAATCTTCAACTTCATGACATACATGATTTTGCAACATTGTTGTGGGTGACCAACTGAATTTCCAGCAACCGACTCGTTCGAATTTCGAAAACGCGTCCATTGCCAGGCTAGGCCATTGACAATGGGTGCGCACCGATCGGTCCATTGCGGTTCAACGCGTACAGGGGTACAACGCGTACCCGCACACATTGAATGCAATGGGCCGGCCGGGTGCACCGATCGGTCCATTGCGGTTCAACGCGTACAGGGGTACAACGCGTACCCGCGCACATTGAATGCAATGGGCCGGCCGGGTGCACCGATCGGTCCATTGCGGTTCAACGCGTACAGGGGTACAACGCGTACCCGCACACATTGAATGCAATGGGCCGGCCGGGTGCACCGATCGGTCCATTGCGGTTCAACGCGTACAGGGGTACAACGCGTACCCGCACACATTGAATGCAAGGGGCCGGCCGGGTGCACCGATCGGTCCATTGCGGTTCAACGCGTACAGGGGTACAACGCGTACCCGCACACATTCAATGCAATGGGCCGGCCGGGTGCACCGATCGGTCCATTGCGGTACAACGCGTACAGGGGTACAACGCGTACCCGCACACATTGAATGCAATGGGCCGGCCGGGTGCACCGATCGGTCCATTGCGGTTCAACGCGTACAGGGGTACAACGCGTACCCGCACACATTGAATGCAATGGGCCGGCCGGGTGCACCGATCGGTCCATTGCGGTTCAACGCGTACAGGGGTACAACGCGTACCCGCACACATTGAATGCAATGGGCCGGCCGGGTGCACCGATCGGTCCATTGCTGTTCAACGCATCCCTGTACAAGTGACTGGCATATGTCACCATGACTGTCTCAGATGAACATATGCCAGCCACAAATAGCTCCCAGGGAGTGAGGGGCACACCTACAACACCACAGCCTGTCCAAACTGTATCATAAGGCATGTAAGGCTGCATTTCCTATTGTGTGTATGTTGGTGTACATGTTGTCCTATGGGTGTCACCTGGGGGCAGCCACCCCCAGGCTGTGCACATGTTCATGGGGACAGGATCCTGGGTGTTACGTGTACATGACCACTGTGATGTGCAACTGTTCATATCTGAGCATGTGCCATGGTCACATTTCACGGTGGTGTATGTGTATGTCATGTCACATACCCTGTGAGTCCCATGTGGGACGGTATGTTTGAGCCAGGGTGACCCAGTGGCACAATAGTGATGGTCCTCCACAGTCTGTGTGCATGTAGTGTTTACAATGTCTCTGATTTCATGTGCACAATGGGAGACAGTCTCCACATCCACGTTGTGTGTGCATGGACTTTGATGTTGTGCGTGTGTGTGTTACAGACGTCCATGTCTGTCCTGCAGAGGCAAGTGGAACCACTACCTGTGGGGGTCATGGTTGTTTTGCTGTGGTGTATACATGATACTCCATGTAATGCCAGTGTCCATGTGGCAATACAGGGTCCCTGGGAATGTACCTGTCGTTGAGCTGTGATGCCTGGGGCACATCTGTCCTCACATGTCACTGTGGGGGTGATTGTGACATGGCAGCAGGAGATGGGAACTGTGACACGGCCTCATGATATCCAATGGGCCAACCTGGGACTTATGGATGCCACTTGTTGAACCGTGATGACAGATGTTGGCCATGTATGTACCATACATGTCCTTACGGAACTGCACACTTCATGTAGTTGTGCCTCATAATGATGTATGATGTGATATTGAGTGTGTTCAATGCCGCATATGTGGGGTGACTGACAATCTTGCTTTCTTCTCCTCTGCACTGCAGGGCTCCTGCTGTCCATAGACCATTCCCAGACCTGGCAACGATGGTGGAACGGGACAGCATCCAACGGTACCGCTTCACCAGGCAGCTGATTGAGGATTTGGCAGTGCAGTTGGCCCCACATTTGCAGCCTGGCCGGCCGTATCCTACAGCGCTTACCCCCAAGGTGAAGGTGATGGCAGCCCTACACTTCTTTGCCACCGGTACCTTTCAACATACTGTGGCGACTGCTGGTGGGATGTCACAGACCATGTTCAGCCGTGTGCTCCGCGATGTTTTGGAGGCAATGTTGCTATACCTGAACCGGTACATCTATTTCCCTAGACTGCAACGACTCACTGACGTGAAGAGTGACTTCTATGCCCTGGGGAGGATGCTGCATGTCATTGGCTCCATTGATGGGACACATTTGGCTTTGGTAGCACCACAGGCACATGAACAGGCCTACCGTAACCGCAAACACTACCACTCGGTCAATGCACTGGTGGTGTGTCTTGCAGATATGACCATCTCACACGTGTGTGCCCGTTTCCCTGGTTCAGCACACAATGCCTTTGTGATGAGGAGTAGTCGCATCCCCAGGATGATGGAACAGATGCAGAACCAGCGTGCCTGGCTTGTCGGTGTGTACTGACTTTGTGCCATTGTGTGTGATCTGATCTGTAGTATTCCGCCCACTTTTCCAAGTCAGCTAATGTGCACTTGTCTGTCCGTAGGTGACTCGGGATACCCCAACATGCCGTGGTTGCTGACACCCCTCAGGAACCCTGTGACACCAGCCCAGATGCGCTACAATGAGGCACATGGTCGGACCAGGAGAGTGATTGAGCGGGCATTTGGTCTCCTGAAGAGCCGCTTCCGCTGCCTGGACAAGACCGGAGGGTCCCTCCCATATGCCCCTGCGAAAGTGTGCAAGATTATCATCGTCTGCTGCATGCTCCACAACCTGGCAGTGCGGAAGGAGTTGCCTCTCATCCAGGATGACAATGACCAACATCCGCCACCTGTGGAGGATCCTGGCCTGGACCACGATGCCAGTGATGATGATGATGATGATGATGAGGGTGATGTCCGCACACAGCTAATCACCAACTTCTTTAGCTGAATGTGAGTATCCTGAGGTGTCATGTCAATGATGTGAGTTGGCATGATATGTGTAGGTGGTGCTCTGGTGCTGTTGGAGTGTGTCCATGGGCTACTTGACTGGATGTGTGTAGCGATGTGTGCTTACAGGTGGTCTGTACTCCCCAACAGTGTTGACATGCTAACTTGGTTCTGGGTTGGTGTCTTGTAACATGTATTGTGCATGAGTTTTGCTGTTCTGTCCTGTTCTCCATTGCTTTTGACTGTGTGTCATTTCTGTCCTTCACAGGGTACTTTCAGATTCGTTTGGTCAACTGTGTCCACCGACGACGTGATTGTACTTCCATGGTGGTAGCTGTTGTGTCCCTACAGGTGATGTGCGCCACACCCATGGACTTCCTTCCTTCTACAGTTGTTGACTGTGTGCCCGCTGCCAGGTGGGATTACCTTGCATCTGTAGTGGTTACGACATGTTGCAACTGTGTAATAAACCTGTGCTTCACTTTGTGATGTGCGTTGTCTGTGGTCACACATTTGACTGCCATTTGCTCACTGCACCTGTGGGCTACTTGACTACAACTGGGAATAGGTGTGGTGTCTGTGCATTGCACCGTCTTCCCTGGCAACATCAGTGTAGGCAATGAGTCAGATGGCCTAGGTGTGTATGTGTTCTGTAGCCCTGGTGGTGTGTCTCCCTAATATGTGTCACGTTGCCTTTACTCACATGCCTGTGTTGTACTTGCTGTTGCAGTTCGCATACACAGTGTAATTTTGCAGTTCATCATCCCCATAACAGCACCCACGTTGGAATCACAACAGAGGCAAGTATGGTGTATTAGTGTGTTTATTGTGATACATTTGTGTGAATAGTGCATAGGATGGGTAGTGCTGTACATATATCTTGCAATCAGAAGTTCCTAGGTGAATTGAAAGTCCTGGTAGACAAAATCCCGGTATCGGGGCCACAGTTGTCTGAGACATTGGTCCAACTTGTACTCCCCATGCAATGTGTGGGAGTTGTGTTGCCGTCAACAGGGTGAACAGTCTGTGCACAAAGGTGAACATCCAGAACAGGTTCAGGCTTCCTGGGAGTTGCGTTTGGCCATCGGCCTCTCACTTGCCCCTCCTCGGACGACCCCTCCTCTTTGGGGGGGCCCCTCAAGTACAGGCTGCTGCGGTGCAGGGGACTCTCCGCCAGAGTCATCCTCCCTCCCTGTGGCAGTTGCAGTTTGTTCAGCACCAGATGTTGTTGGCACACAGGGAGGTGTGGACTGGTTGCTGTTCATCTGGCGGAGGCATTGTAAAATGTCCCTGTGCACCGCCGTCATCTCATGCAGTGCGTCCCACTTGGACTCCACGCGGGACATGTGTGAGTCCACGCGGGACATGTGTGAGTCCAAGCGGGCATGATGGGCAGCCTGCTGCTCTTTGATGTCCCTGAGGAGCCCCACTACCTGGCTGAGATCTCCGGTGCTGGACTGGTACGCATCGGCTATACGTGCCAGTTGTGGGTCATCATGCACACCAGACACCTCTGCAAGCAGCGACCTCTGTCTCCCACCCCTCCCACCACCCCTGCCGACATGTGCAGTGCGTGCAGTGGCACGCACAGATTACCCTGGTCCCCCTTGGGGGTTGGTGGGGGTGGTGGTGTCCATGGCCCCACGTTGGTCCAGGGTCCCTGTGCTGGTGGTGCTCCTTGTTCTGTCCATGTCGGCAGGGATGGTATTTGTGGTGACAGTCGTTGGAGGGGTGGGTGCAGGGGGTGCAGCTGGTGGTCCTGCTGGTGCTGCATGTTGACTTGCACCGGAGGTGCCAGGTTGGTCTTCTTCATCCGAGGAGGGCAGAGGCTGTTCGACACCAGTGAGCTCCGTATCCTCTTGAGCCTGGGACTGGGACTCCTCAGCGTTCTGCTGTGTCCCCATCATCACCTGTTTTTGGGAGACACACACAATGTATGTTATGTTTCTGCAGGCATCAATGGTTGACACACCTGACAGTTGTGACTGTGCCTCTGGGTGCGGGCCTGTACATTGCATTGTCCTAAGTTGTCACAGTCAGGGGTTGATATTGGTGTAGCACATTGTCCTGCATTATTTGGGCATTTCTATGTATTTGTTGGGGTGTGAACATGGTCTGCATTGGTTGTATTTGGTTGACAGCCGGCCCTCCTTCCCACCCAGCCAGTCAGTTATCCCACCATGGACTGTGCTTGCATTGCAGGGAGTGAAAGTTGTCTTTCAAGATGTCAGTCAGTGGTGTCCTTCTGTTGGTTGTTGCACAGTTGCCAGCGGGGCCTTGTGCTCCCCACAGCAGTTGCCAGTGTCAGCCATCTTGTCAGTTGTTTTCAACTCCCTGTGATGTGAGCATGGTTCAGGGTGGTGTTGATGGGACAGTTGTGGGGGTGAGCTATGTCTGTGACTATGACTACCATCATGCTATTGCCTCCACCCCACTTCCCAGCATTCCCATACTTACTTGCTTTTGTGGGGAGTTCAGTGTGTGTGGGTGTGAGAGCAATGGCAAGATGGCTGACAGTGGTGTCCTGCTGTTGGTTGGTGTGCAGTTCCCAGCATGCCCTTGTGCTCCCCACAACACAGCACCAGTGTCAGACATCTTTGATGGGCCTTTCCACTCTCTGTGGGATGTGCATGCGTGAGTGTGAGCTTGCTGGGCCATGTGGGTGGGGGATGTTGAGCTGTGACTACGACTCCCATCATGCTATTGCCTCCACCACCCTTCCCAGCATGCCCATGCTTCCTTCCTTTTGACTCTGGTTCCCTGTGGGGTGGGCTGCCTGTGCTGACAGGATGGCTGGGAGTGTTGTCCTGGCAGTTGTTTGGCTAAAAGTACCAAGAGTGTCCCTGTGCTTCACACAACATAACCCAGGGTGGTGGTTCTTTGTGGGATCTTGAGTTAGGATGTGAGGCATTGCATTCTCCCAGGTGGGTTATGTGGAGTTTGTGTTGAGGGTGTGTGTGAGGGGAGGTGCTTGTGACTATGGTCAGTGCTGCAAGTCCTCCTTCCCACCCAGCCAGATATCCCACCATGGAACGTGCTTGCATTGCAGGGAGTGGAAGTTGTCTTTCAGGATGTCAGTCAGTGGTGTCCTGCTGTTGGTTGTTGCACAGTTGCCAGCAGGGCCTTGTGCTCCCCACAGCAGTAGCCACTGTCAGCCATCTTGTGAGTCCTTTTCCACTCCCTGTGATGTGAGCATGGTTGTGAGTGGTGTTGATGGGCCAGTTGTGAGGCTGAGCAATATCTGTGCCTACTACTCCCATCATGCTATTGCCTCCACCCCCTTCCCAGCATGCCCATCCTTCCTTCCTTTTGACTCTGCTTCCCTGTGGGGTGGGCTGCCTGTGCTGACAGGATGGCTGGGAGAGTTGTCCTGGCAGTTGTTTGGCTAAAAGTCCCAAGAGTGTCCCTGTGCTTCACACAACATAACCCAGGGTGGTGGTTCTTTGTGGGATCTTGAGTTAGGATGTGAGGCATTGCATTCTCCCAGGTGGGTTATGTGGAGTTTGTGTTGAGGGTGTGTGTGAGGGGAGGTGCTTGTGACTATGGTCAGTGCTGCAAGTCCTCCTTCCCACCCAGCCAGATATCCCACCATGGAACGTGCTTGCATTGCAGGGAGTGGAAGTTGTCTTTCAGGATGTCAGTCAGTGGTGTCCTGCTGTTGGTTGTTGCACAGTTGCCAGCAGGGCCTTGTGCTCCCCACAGCAGTAGCCAGTGTCAGCCATCTTGTGAGTCCTTTTCCACTCCCTGTGATGTGAGCATGGTTGTGAGTGGTGTTGATGGGCCAGTTGTGAGGCTGAGCAATATCTGTGCCTACAACTCCCATCATGCTTTTGCCTCCACCCCCTTCCCAGCATGCCCTTCCTTCCTTCCTTTTGACTCTGCTTCCCTGTGGGGTGGGCTGCCTGTGCTGACAGGATGGCTGGGAGTGTTGTCCTGGCAGTTGTTTGGCTAAAAGTCCCAAGAGTGTCCCTGTGCTTCACACAGCATAACCCAGGGTGGTGGTTCTTTGTGGGATCTTGAGTTAGGATGTGAGGCATTGCATTCTCCCAGGTGGGTTATGTGGAGTTTGTGTTGAGGGTGTGTGTGAGGGGAGGTGCTTGTGACTATGGTCAGTGCTGTGAGTCCTCCTTCCCACCCAGCCAGATATCCCACCATGGAACGTGCTTCCATTGCAGGGAGTGCAAGTTGTCTCTCAGGATGTCAGTCAGTGGTGTCCTGCTGTTGGTTGTTGCACAGTTGCCAGCAGGGCCTTGTGCTCCCCACAGCAGTACCCAGTGTCAGCCATCTTGTGAGTCCTTTTCCACTCCCTGTGATGTGCGCATGGTTCATGATGGTGTTGATGGGACAGTTGTGGGGGTGAGCAATATCTGTGACTACGACTCCCATGATGCTATTGGCTACACTGACTTGCCCAGCATACACATAATTCCTTTCTTTCAGTGGTCTTCACTGTGTGTTGGTGTTGTAGTGGTGGCTACATGTCTGGATGTGGTTGTTAGTTATATTTGTGCCACTGCCTAGCTGTAGTTGTAGTTGTGTTTGTACATGTGATGACACGGTTAAATGTAACTTTGAGATGGCATGTGTTGTGTTTATCTGACTGACATACACATTTTGGGATGATTCTGTTCTGGTTGCTGTGTAATTGCTAAGAGTGCATGGTTTGACTCTCCCCTTGACAGTGATGTGTGTGTGTATTGTGGCAGAATATTGTGTACATTTGTTGTGTACTCACCAGGCTCTGGGATGTTTTCTAGTCCATAGACGCTCACTGGCGGAAGGATGGCCCGCACCTTCTCCTCACAGGGCCTGAGGTATACTGGCTTGGCAGGAGGGCCACTGCCGGTGTGTTGGCTCAGGAGGTAGTCCTTCTTCAGCAGCTCCCGTACCTTCCTGCGCACGTCATACCACCTGTTCTGGATGTCAGTCTTTGTGCGCAGACATGGTGATTGTGCGTTCACCCTGTTGATGATCCTCTCCCACATCTTTGTTTTCTGGGAGATGGGTGTCTGTTGGACCAGTGCGCCAAACAGCTGTGGCTCTACCCTGAGGATCTCGTCTACCAGGACTTCCAATTCACAATCTAGGAACTTGTGATTCTTCTTTGGGGGCATGGTGATGGGTGGTGATGGTGAGTGATGTGTGTGTTGGTGTGCAGGTGAAGGTGTGTGAGTGTGTGTTTTGCTGGGTGTATGTGAGGTAGCTATTTGTTGGTGTGCTGATGGTGTGTGGCTTGTGTGAGGGATGAGCTGTGGGTGTGTGGTTGCTGTCTGTTGAGTGCTGGCAGGTGAATAGCATTTGCAAAGGATCATGGTTGGGATTTGTGTCCTTTATATGGGTGGAGTTGTGGGTGTGTCTTTGTTCTCTGTCCCCACCCCCAGTATTTATTGGCTTTGTAATTGCTTGTTTGGCCTTTTTTTGTGTATTTTCCCTTAGTACTTTCTGTGCATGTTGGAAACGATCTTGTGACCGAGTCGGACCCTGCAGTTGTCTCGTAGGGTCTTCTCCGTTTCGTTCACGCTGTGTTTGTGCTATTTTCTATGCTGCATACGCGTCGGTCGCGGTGTTTTGTGTTACTTCGGCTCGCAGTTTTGTATGCGTGTCGGTCGTACGGCTTGTCCTCCGTACGACTCGGTCGTGGTTTTCGCGCCTTGCATCGTACTTTGCGGTTTGGAGTTCGCGGGTACGTTTCGGTCGGATTTGTTCCGGGTGCGTGTCGGTCGGTTCGATTCGCGTGTTTTTCCGGCCGGATTGCTGTTTTCCGTGCGGCTCGGTCGTTCGGCTTGGGTTCCGTACCTGTCGGTCGGATTTTGCACGCTTTGCATCGTACTTGGCGGGTCGGGCGCCACAGGTACGTGTCGGTCGGAATTAATTCCGGCTCCGAGTCGGTCGGTGCTTTTTCCGGCCCGAATCGGAATCGACCCCTTAGTGTCTTGAGATTCTTGTCTCCTTGTCTTCCAATTCCTGGGATCTCCTGACAATAGAAACCTGTGTTTAACAACCCTGTCTGGTGGGGACATCAAGTCCAATTGTGGTGTCCCACATGGCAGCACTAGAATTACTACTTTCAATAGCATTACCCAATGGTTCAATGCTTAGGACTTATGTTCATTAACATACATTCATTCTTAGCCATTGACTCAAGCGCCACCCTCTTCGTCCCATGTCCTAAGTTGCTATTTTCTTCCTCCTGTATCGTTCTTTTTCAACCCCCACCAATTGGAGCTCAATACTCTCTGCCAACAAGTTGTATGATGCTGCCAGTATCACATCTTCTCGTGTTCTTTGCTCTTTCAAAATGGCTACCAGATTCATTTCGCAGTCTTTAAGTTTGCTTAACCTTTTTTCTACTATCACAGTATTTTGTGCCGAAAGCTTAACAGAGAAATTCAGGTCTTAGACTTATCTAGCATTGGTGGTGCTCCAGCAGGGTATTCTACACCATCCATTTTACTGCTCAAAGTTGGTTGGTTTGGTAAAGGGGGCGAAAGATCTGTGAAGTACTTTCTGCAGTACTCCTCAGCCTTCTATCCCAACAGAGTTGAGCTATCAGAGAAGAGTATTGAGTCAGAACTATCCTGAATAACTTCCACAGCCTCTTCTACATTGGCTTCAGTGATAATCATAGGCACAGCCTCAGGTTCTGCATCAATCACAGAGTCATCTGTGAGGCAAGCACACACCAGTGCCTGGTAATCCCCAAACTATTCTGCATGCCACTTGCCCTGTTGCAAGGCTAAGAGCGCAGCGAACCCTTATTGCAATTACGTGTTGTTGATGATGGGTTAGCAGTGTTTTTTAAATTAATATTATTGATGCTCACACTAACTGTGACTAGGACAGATAATTTAGACCTACTTATATTAATGCCCCTATGCCTTTTAAATGTATGCCCCTGCATCGTTAGCAGCGCTAGTGCTGGGGCCAGAACCAGGAGTTGAAGTACATTTGTTTTCTGTTAGTGTGTCAGTGTTACTATTATTACGGCAAATTCTCTTATGAGCTGTCGTGTATTTCCTACAAATCTATATAGGATCTGTGCCTTTAGACAAAATAAACTAGGGGATTGGTGTCCAGACTGATTCCAGACACCCCCAAAGGATATGTTAGTCTGTAGACCAGCTAGCTCACAGTGCCACTACAAGCCCACAACCTCACCAAGTAGCGAATTTCTGGCAACTATTGTACATGACAACCCTGACCCCTCAGGGATCGTGGAAACAGTACAGTACTTTTCGCTCAATCACTCGTGCTTACTTGCTCTCAGAGAGATATACAGAATAAATGATGGGGACATTTTAAATAAGTATTTATTGAACCAGCTTCATTCTAGTATAAAATACGCGTGCTGCAACAACCAATAGACAGAAACAGATGTATACGGTGATAAGTTCCTAAAGAGTAAATAGAAGGTAGAATTCTACCATAGTGCTAAAACAGTGAATATATGCAAGCATCTAGATACATGGCAGTAATCATAAGTACTCCTACGATGTAAACCCTAACTAGATGTACCTCAGTGTACCTAGCATGTATGTAGGTGTATAGCCAAGAATCCCCCATTACCTGATGTGAGAGAACAAAGGACCCCGTCTTTGTCTCGAGTTGGACACCCCGCAAGGGATGTCAGGCCCATGCGTGATGGAGTGTCTGCGTGCAGGGAACTCAGCGTCTCGTGTCAGCATGGAAGCTTCATCTCCTCTGCTTAACCCAGTGAAGATGTGATACTTATATACCCAAAAGGTACCCTCAGGGTTTCTACCTAGATGTGTCATGGTACTGTGGGCATGTCGGCCAAGGATGATGATAGTGGTGACCCTTATACTGAGTTATTATGCAGAAGATGGTAATCCTGCTGTGATACTAAGAATCCCCATGCATATAAATGAGACTAGTTTTCAGAGAAAACCACACAACATTTATTCAGCCCCTAACTAGGTAAAAGTTGGCCCCAGAACCGTTATGTAGAACAAGGTAGGACAAATGTAGGTAAAAGGTTGTGCAACTATCTAGGCCTATATTGGGGTTCATAACAGAGCAACCTTCCTCTTGCCCACCATTCTACATCTAAAATATAGCGCTGCAGTTCTTAAAACTAAACTTCAATATAGCCTTTGGCTAGCAGGATCATAGGCCATTATGGTGAGTAGTCAATAGTCAATAGTTACTAACAATAGCAGCAGCCAAAGTGTCAGTGGGTGGATTAATAGTGCAAATTGAGAAGCTAAATAGAGGTGGCTAGTGGCAAAATCTGTAGTGCAGTGACTTGGACCTCTGCCTCACCGAAGTGGCTGATGACTCTAACATCTGACATTTAACAATGAAGTCAACCAGAATCTGAAACACAAAGCTACATATTTATTAAAATGTGCACACAAGATTTGAAAGCCCTGCCGGATACCACCAGATTGTAGTGCTATCAGGCACTTACATTCACGCCTGTAAGTATAAAAACCAGACAGTAGTGGAGAGTCTGGCCTTGACACCATGACCTGCTTATCCTTGGTATCAAAAGTGGCGGAAGATTCAAACATGACTAAAAAATAGTTGGCTTCCATCTACAATAGATGTGTCCTTGAGAGCCCACAAACAGTGATACAGTATGGACGCTATCCTGAGGAGACCCTTGAGTAGGCATAGAATCAAAACACATTAACCTCTTTTCTTAAGGGAAAACTATAGTGTACAGACAACCAATGCAAGCAGACGACCAATGCAAGTTGGGGACAGGAAAGGACTTAGGGGCATATTATCAAGGGCACTATCGCCGCTTTAGCGGGACTTTTTCCCGCTAAAGCAGCGATAATTCTAACGCCCTATTAGCAAGCTGACGCTAACTGCTGTTAGCGACAGCTTCTAGGCGATAGCGACCGGGTTGGGTGCCGCTTTGCATGCCAGCGATATTTATCGCTAATGGCATGCAAAGTAGGCGTTCCCAACCTAAAAGCGACTGGAAACAGTCGCTAAGGTCGTTATCGCCTATTAGCGAGGCAGGGGAGGTGATTAACGAACCAGCGCTAAACACGTTTAGCGCTGGTTTGTTAACGCCTGGTCCAACCCTGATTTAGACATGTAATCCAATGGGAGGTGGATTACATGGCTAAATCCCCCTCACCCTATCGCCAAGCTAACACTGGTCACAGTGTGAATATCGCTTGTTTTCAAGCGATATTCACACTGTTCTCCAGGGTTTCTATCGCTTTGGAGATAAGCGTTGCTGATAGCACGCTATCTCCACGATAGAAACCTGCGATAGCCGGCGATAATTATCCTAGCGCTAACTGCGCTTAGCGATAATTATCGCCGGTTATTGCTAATTGGCCCCATAGGGCCTGATTTAGAGTTCTCCGGATGGACTACTCCATCACAAACATGACGGATTTCTAGTCTGCTGTATTACAAGTACATTATATCCTATGGCACTAGTAATAAGGAAGATAGGATATCCGTCATGCCTGAGATGGAGTAACCCATCTGCCGAACTATACATCAGGCTCTTAGTCTCCCTTATCTTACCAGTGACTAATCTCCCTTACCTTACTTCCCATTACCTGCACATTGTCGTTCATTAAGCTCCATCTTTTTTAAAAAGTGGGCTTGGCCATTAAGAGCCTTACTGTTTTTTCATCCACAAATTAATGATTTGGAATGGTTTTAGACTGGATTGTCCAGGCATGTACAAGATCATTAGAAATTAACCTTACATCAACTACATTCTGTACACGTGGTATTATATTGCAAATATAAAAAGGCTTTATGTATTTATTTTATATGTGAAACTATCATTACCAGTGCTCAAAAGGTCTTGTGTATTCAGGCTTAACTCTTATCTGCATCGTTTTTCTGATGCACCTCACCGGATATATACATTTGGAATAACAATTTGTTTCAAATGCAGGGTACTGCTGATTTAGTCATCTGCAGCTAGATGAATTGTGTTTTTTAAAACGGACCAACTAGCGATGAATACGTTTTCAGTCCTATGTTAACGGGGATATAGACCCTAACAATAAAGCTCCAACAGGCACAATGGTATTTTCATCCATTTTAAAATTATTATTGATTTAAAGCTTGGTGACAATTGCCTAGTGGTTTTTGTGTTCACCATTGGTGGTACCCACTACTCCAAAACTAGAAATGTGCAGAAATAATGCGAATACAAGTGTTTTCCCCATTTTGCACCAATATCAAAATTGGGCATAAAATAAATAAAACACAAGTTGCAAATGTTATTTGTGCAAAAGAGTCTATTGGAATGTGTTTTTTGCACCAGAATCTAAAGGATCACCCTAGGTTTCTGTGTAAATGGTTTATAAAAAATAATAATAAAAAGAGTCACTGATGATGCAGTATTTTGATGTCTTGCAATGTATGAAGAAGGTCGCTTGAAGTATTATGCTTTGGTGTGCACTGATTCTAGCGGGGACAAAAATAAAGAAGATGGGCAGAGTGGTAATGGAGTTACTGACAGAATTGGTATTACAAGTTATGTGGGAAAACTTGTTTCTTTCCCTTAAAATTCCCTGTGAAAACCAGGCAGAATTTATTGTGGGAAAATTCTTCAGAATCAAAGAAAATAGGTAGAACTTGGTTGGGCAAACACCAATTTATGATGTCATTTTTTTCTCCAAGCACTTCCACTCAGAAACCCTGGGACAATTTCACCACAGTGAATTACTGAAACCAGCGGTATCAGCATTTCCTCTTGGGAGTCTTACCAGTCCATTTTACTGGAAACTATTAATGAGCAATTCGGTCTCATCACAGTATTTGTGTTCCCTACTTTACCAGCTAGATATCAAAACTATTTGAATCTGGGGTCAAAGTACATAAAAAAATTATGGAAACTGTGATCCTGAGTCCAATGGGGGTGGGGGTCAGTTAGCAAGAGGTGGAGTCAAAAGTGTGGCTTAAAAGAACTAAATGTTATTTCACTATTTTGTTGGGCTTTCATCCTCAGGCAACTAAATATATAATAACACACCCTAAATGAAACATAAATGCAAGTTAAACTAGTCAATGGGAAATGCACTATTTTCAGTTATGAAAACCTCTGCTGGTTAATGTGATTGTGTATTGTCAGGGCCATGAGGTCCCAGCCTGTTACAGAAAGCACAGTGAATATGTAAGTGATTATGTTAAATGTACATTACACAGTATAAAATAAGCTGCCACAAAATGTGCAAAGATATTTAGGTTTAGGATAAAACAGTGCTTTCAAAAGTACAGATTTTACTAATGCGCAATTAGACTGTACCTAGTGCAAACATTTCTATAAGTGGCCAATAAAAACCGGCACTCCACAGCTCTGCTGGTAGCACCCTTACATTACCTCTCAAAAAGAGTAAAACTCTGTCATCACAAAGCTTCAAGCGACTCCATCATTTAAAGCCAATACCGTCTTCGAAGCATTTCATTTATATTACATTCAGGCAACAGGCACCCTGGCAAGAAGGCTTGATTCTTGTATTGCTCTCTACCCCTTCTTCTGCTTCACAGGACAGAAGGCTCCATCCCTTCCATTTCAGCCAAGGCATGTCAACTGTCAGAACTAAACTTCCTGGGATGGTTGTCTTTTAACAAAAAGTGGAGGAACTGTCTGGGTTAAAAAAAAGTATGGACACACCATGCTCCACAGATCCTGCTCACTTTGACCTCTGGTTTGAATAAAGTTCACCCTTAAGTAGTTGAACAAAATAAAATGTCTGTGGGCAAACCTGAAAATCCAACTTGATATGACTATAGTTACAAAAGATTTGAGGCTTTTTGAAAACTACAACTCAGATGTTGGTAGAAGTTGATGAGAATCTTTTAGAGTTCGGAGGGAAATGTTTTACCAATTTTTGGAGAGAATTCTAACAATGCAGCACAATCCACTGGCGGAAGCTCCTACATCATACAGTGAGTATTCAACCAATCAGGATTTATAAAGCGCCGCTAATCACCCATAGGGTATCCAGGAGCTTGCAGGCTATGGAGGCTTATTCGAACAGTCAAGTCTTGAGGGCCATTCGGAATTACGGAAATGGGTGATGGTCTGAAGGTGCATGGGGAGGCTGTTCCAGGTCTTTGCTGTGATGTGGGAGAAGGAGCGTCCTCCACTTCTGTTTTGGTAGATGCGGGGAGTATGGGCAAGTGAAAGGGAGGCAAAGTGTAGTCTTCTCAATGGTTGGTGGAGGTTCAGGCGGTGGTTAATGTAGGCGGGTCCTTGGTTGTGTAGAGCCTTGTGTGAGTGGGTCAGCAGCTTGAACTGGCATCTCTTCTGTGATGTTGGTTCATCAGGGAAGGCCGAGGATGAGTCTGGCTTGGGCATTCTGTATGGTCTGAAGTGTCTGTAGAAGGTGTGCTGCGATTCCTACGAAGAAGGTATTGCCGTAGTCCAGTCGGCTGGTGATGAGGGCTTGTGTCACGGTGCGTTTCGTGTGCAGGGGTAGCCATTTGAAGATCTTACGTAGCATGCACAAAGTGAGTAAGCATATAGAGGAGAAGGCGCTTATCTGTGATTTCATGGTGAGCTTGTTGTCAATGATGATTCCGAGGTTCCTAGAGTGGTTGGAGGAAGTGGGTGTGGGTCCTAGGTCGTTTGACCACCAGGAGTCATTCCATGTGTTGCTGCTGTTACCAAAGATGAGTACTTCCGTCTTGTCTGTGTTCAGCTGCAAGCAGTTGTTCTTCATCCAGTCGATGACGTTTGTCATGCAACTGTGGAAGCTGGTTCTGGCTGTGGTGGGGTCCTCGGTGGCTGAGTTGATGAGTTGGGTGTCGTCTGTGTAGAAAATTATGTTGAGACCGTGGGATCGGATGATGTTGGCCAGCACAGTCATATATACATTGCAGATCATGGGGCTGAGATTTGAGCCCTGGGGGACACTGCAGGTGATCTCCTTGGGTTCAGAGGTGAAAGGTGGGAGGTGGATCCTCTGGGTCCTTCCAGTGAGGAAGGAGGTGATCCATCTGAGTGCGTCCCATTAGATGCTGATGTGGTGGAGACTTTCGATCAGTGTATTGTGGAGGACATTCAGCGTGTGGATTTTGCTGTACATTTTGGACGATTTTTTATTACAACCAAACTATAACTAAGTCCCAATGTGTGACTAGTTAAATATCTGGAGTAAGCAATTTTTGCCTGACAATGAGATTCCCTGCTTTAAAGTGAACATGTGCTGCTCAGTTATCCTTGTGAACTCCTCCACACCAGAGATAATTTCCCATAAAAAGTGAAGCTTGCATATGATGTATGGCAAACTAGGATGAATCAAAAAAAGTGTTCTTCTCCCTATCTCAGACAAAGTTGTTTCCCCTCAGGAACTCATAATGCAGACTCTGGCAGATCAGGCTGCCACACTCAGCCAATGTTGCATCAGAAGAGAAAAACAGAACATTGGTCCTTATGTATCGTTGTAATTCTGCATAGATAAAGAATGGGTGAAACCCTTTGATGCATCAGGCCCATGATGGATTCACATATCAGACCACCAGAGAATAAGCATGCAGGTACAAATAAACCAAGCTGGCAAGTGTACTGGAGGCTGCCATTTTATGGTATTCTCCAGCATTGTTGGAAGGAGCATACTTTTATGAACTTTAAAAGTCAGAGAACTGGTGAAGCCCGTGGCATGAAATCACCTTTGCTGACAAAGCCAGCATCCCTGTTTGACTAAGGTTAGTTCTTCGGAAACATGTTTTCCATTGAATATAGGTTTTTTGCGGGCTTCCCTGGGATTTTGTAGGGAAAATATTGATACAAATATTTGCTTGCACTAAAAGTAACAAAGAAAATCTAGGCTAAGTTTTTGTTTTTGTTTTCTCCTGTATCCCATCAATAAACTTTGTCTCCCACATGCCCTATTCTTTTGTTACAAAATAGATGTTTTGTTTTTTCTATAGATACTGTAATTGAGAAATGTTTTTCTTCTTCAATATATACATTGTTGCGTTTACATTTTTTGTTACACTGTAAATGGACTTTCTTGCTTATGTGATTCGTCAGACACTGCCACGGTAAAACATATGTATCAGCCTCACACATCAAAATGGGGGACTCAGGGGCATGGCTTGGACAGCCAACATGGCGGACGCGGCTTAATCGAGCTCTGCGCACCCACGCCTAATAATCCTGACAAATCTGCCGTCTACTCGCTCAGTGCAACCCATCGGACGCTGGGGAATACGCAGCATCGTCCGGATCGATATTCTGGGCTGCTGCCGCCGAACCCCGGCCGTCTGCCAGGCACCTTGCATCGGAGCTCCCTGGGGACGCGGCGCGGGCCGGTCCCAGCGCCGCCTGCCTGCTCCCTCGTCCTCAGACGCGGAAGGCCGCTGTGAGTCGGGGGGCCGCATTGGGCCCCAAGGTGAGGAGGAGCGTCCGTGGTGGGGAGTAGGTTGGGGGCCGTTGGCGGTGCTCGGCCCCAGAATCTCATTGGCGGCCTGCTGTGGCTGCGGCTGTCCCTCGAGGCGCGCAGGCCTTCCGGCCCACGCTTGCTTTCCCCCCGCAGTGACGGTGCCTGCCAGGATTTTGGTGCTGGCCGGGGGGTAGCGTAACCGTTGCTGGGCCCCCTGGGAGCCGGGGCGCTGCACGCTGGCCTCACGGGGCCGAGATTGGACCTACCAGACCCCGCTTTGGACCCCGACTACTCTCCCCTCCCTCAGTCTACTCCGGACCTGTCAGGAATTGGGGGTACACGTCTGCTAGCAGTGCGGAGCGCAGGGGCTGGTCGCGACCGCCCCCCTCCCCCACATGGAAGGCTTGCTATCGCCTGGTCTCTGCCTCCCTGGCCGCCATTGGGCCTAGACGCTGCGGCTCGGTGGCGGGAGGACCGCATATTGTGACCAGACGCCGGGGATCATCCTGAACACCAGAGTGCGGGGGTGGGCAGCGGCGGGTCGGTGGTCCGGTGAGTTTAGTCCCAGTAGAGGGCCTGATTTGCTGGCTGTCGCAGGCTGCGGAAGCGGCTGAGCTAGGCTCAGTGCGGCTTGCGGCTGGGGAACCAGTCTCCGTGAGGACCAACCCGCGGCACCCCCCCCCCGTGGGCCCACCCTGGAGCAGCAGACTTGGGACGCCTCACGGCCTGTGGTGATCCTCCACCCGGCATCAACTAAATCCTCCGGCAACAGACTTCCCGGGCCCTTGGGCCAGCCGCCCCATAGCTTGATTTATGGGTAAGGACAAGCCAGGCGGGGCAGGAGCTAAACAAGGCACCCTAGACCAGTTTACTATGACATCCGGTGGGGGGACCTCAAGTGGAGCTGTCCCTGATAACTCTGCGCTGTTAGCGGCTATTACAGAGGCCAGGGACACACTCGACGCCAAAATCAGCGCAGTAGGCTCTGAAGTCTCCTTTCTACGCCAGGATCTTCGTAAGGCGGTAGATCGCATTATTGAGGCGGAGGCACGGGTCTCCTCCATCAAGGACACAGTGACCACTCTGCCTCTGCAGAAGAAGGTCAACAAGCTAACAGTGGTGTCGCAAGAGCTGGCTTCTCGGGTGGAGGACGCGGAAGGCTGCGCTAGACTCAACAACCTCCGTTTTGTGGGTTTCCCGGAGGGCTGTGAAGGCACATCTATGAACAATTTCCTCACCCAGTGGCTCCGAGGTCTTCTACCGGAGGCAACGTTGTCCACCTGCTTCATGGTGGAGAGGGCCCATCGGGCTATGATGAAGAAACCGCCCCCGAGGAAAGCCCGCGGCCTGTGATCGCAAAATTACTCAACTATGCAGACAGGGATGCCATCTTGCAGTACGCTCGGGCACACAAGGACAAACTCACCTTCGATTCCCGGCCGATAATGATTTTCCCAGACTATTCCTGACTGGTGCAACAACAATGCCATACCTTCATGGCGGCAAAACGGCGACTGCGTGACCTCGATATCCAGTATATGCTCCTTTATCCCACAAGGCTACGTGTTATCCACAATTCCAAGTCTCTCTTCTTTGACACGCCTGAGGCAGTTTTGGCATGGACGGATGAACGGATCCACCTGAGACCACATACTCCGCCACCGCTGGAGTCGGCCTCCTCCCGCGGCTCACAGCAAAATCGATCCAGAAGCACGAAATCAAAACGGCCACATAGATCTGGTTCTGACCGCCACTCCTCCAGTCCTGAACGAACATCCTGAACGTGGCCGGCGGCTGAGGTTCCTTGATTTGAGTTTCTACTGGTAGCCTGGCATCTGGAATACTTCTTCAATATCATGCACTGAGTTGGCGTGGGCAAAACGCACTGTAACTGTCCAGCCCGGACATTCAACCCCCATGTTGAAGCTTTTTGGGAAAGTTGGGATTCATTGGGGGAGGGGCTCTGGGCTCTCCCGTTGGGGGCTTGGGGTGCCCTTCACCGCGACAGATGCTCCTTGTTCATGGCAGTATTTGGGGGAGGAGAGGGGGAGGGGGGCCCACGGGGTTCTTGGGCAGTTTTGTTCTAGTTTACACACAAGCGTAGACACGTACACTAAATCCTGCTACACTAGGTACTCCGCAGATGTACATAATACCTGATGGCTGCACAGGCTAGCGTTTCCCCACTCGGGGACTTGACTGTGGTGTCATGGAACGTCAGGGGGTTACTCAACAAAGTCAAACGGGGCGCTGTCCTCCGCCAGGCCAAGCGCTATGGGGCTGATATCCTGCTTCTCCAGGAAAAGCACTTACTGGGTACCAAGGCTCCATGCCTGGCTCGGTTTGGATATCATCTGATATACCATGCTGGGTTCACCAGGGAATCCCGGGGGAAGGCTATCCTCATTCATCGTCGGGTCCCTTTCATCCACACGAAACACTGGGAAGACCCGGGGGGAGATACATCCTGATATCGGGAACGAAATACGGCAAACACATCAACATTGGGAGCGTTTATGCGCCCCCCCCTTTAGGGAATACATTCATTGACACAATTTCCCGACTCTGGGGCGACCTCCCGGACGGCATAACGGTCTTTGGGGGAGACTGGAACGACATCATGTCACCACTAGATAGAAGGCGCGGGTCCGACACTGGCCCCGTAGCAGACACATCAAAACTATGCACGCTCGCTACCACACTGGAATGGTCAGACATATGGCGAGAATATCACCCCTCTGAACCAGCCTATACTTACATGTCCGCGGTCCACGGTTCCCTCTCCCTGCTAGACTACCTATTCACACCACGCAGTTACATTCACAGGTTCTCCCAAGCCTCCCACCTCCCTAAGGGGCTGTCGGACCACTCCCCGATCACTGTCAAACTGCATACCCTAGCTCGAAAACCTCCATTTAGGTGGTGAATGTCCTCATGGCACCTTCGGTACCCAGACTATCAAGAGACACTTACTGGGGCAATACATAGACATAAACGCCGCCTCCGCTTCAACTAAGGTACTCCTTTGGGAAGCAGTAAAGTCCACGATCCGAGGGGTGGACATTGGTTACCGTGCGAAAGAAAAGCGCAAGCACTCTGCCCAACGGGCCGAGCTCGAGGCCTGTCAGACATCCCTAGAGACACAATACACTCTGTACCCTAGCCCCTCCCTCCAACGTAATTTATTGCAAACACAACAACAACTACAACACCACCTCATGGATAAGGCTAAAGAGATCTGGCTGGTGTCGCAACACCGGATCTATCAATGGGAGGACAAATCGAGCACGATGTTGCACAAGTTGTGTCAGGTGGGGAGGTCTCTGGCTGCTGTCCCCATCATTCGAGGTGCAGACGGTGTGTTGCAGTCATTCCCTGGGGCGGTTGCCGCGGAATTTGCGTGTTATTTTTCCACACTGTATGCGCGCCAGGAGCACCTCTCACCGGCCCTTATAGTGGAGTTCCTTAGAGATATCCCCCCTCAGAAGCTCAGTGACCAGATGAGAGACCAACTTGACGCCCCAATTACGGCCGATGAAGTAAGTGCGGCGCTTGCGGTGTTGCGCCCGGGGCGGGCCCCCGGCCCCAACTGATTCCCCGTGGAATTCCTCCGGTCCCACATGCCTACCTTAAACCCCTACCTGTTAGAGGCGATACACGATGCACTTGAACAACATCAGCTGCCCCAGGACTGGTGGCAGGCCAAGATTGTCCTTTTTCTGAAGCCAGGCTGCCCTCCAGAAGAGCCGTCTTCATACAGGCCTATCTCCCTTATTAACTTTGAGCCCAAACTGCTAGGCAAGGTCCTAGCCGATCGCCTGCGAGCCTGTGTACAGGGCCTGATTCACCTAGATCAATCTGGCTTTATGCCACACCGAGCCACTAGACACAACATCCGTCGGGTTCACAATGCCATGGCGATGGCCCATGAGTTAGGGCGCCCCACGGCCATACTACTTGCCGACAACGACAAGGCATTTGACTCCCTTAGCTGGGAGTACCTCCTCCAGCTCCTTGAAGCCATTAATTTCGGCCTGCATTTCCGGGCATATGTTCGACTGTTATATACGGACCCCACCGCCTCTGTGCGCATCGCTGGTCATATCTCGTCCCCATTCCCTTTTGGTTGTGGTACGCGACAGGGCTGCCCCCCCCCTTTTATTTGCCCTGGCAGTAGAACCCTTGGCGGCTTGGGTGCGCAGTGATCCAGTACTTCGGGGATTTGAGTGGCCGCGGTCGCGTCCTGACCGCATCGCGTTGTATGCGGACGATGCCCTCTTCTTCATGACGGACCCATGGTTCTCGGGACCACGTATCCTGCAGATTCTCCGAGTTTTCTGTCAGACCACCAGGCTTCATACCAATCCCTCCAAATCCGTCTTATTCCCGGTATGCGGCAATCAGGGTAGAGACAAATGGGCGGCCCAATTGACCCACGCGACGGGGGGCTTTAAATACTTGGGTATCTTCATGTCATCCTGCCCAAAGACCTCATGGGCTCATAATATCAATCCCCTTCTCACCAGTCTCTGAGATGAGACGACAATATGGTCCTCTCTCCCACTCTCATTGTATGGGCGCTCAGCAATTTTTAAGATGGTCTCCCTACCTAGATTATTGTATCGGCTACAAAACTTCTCATACCACATACCGAGATCCTGGTTCGCAAATATCAACGCCATCCACAACAAATTCCTATGGAATGGTGGGGCAGTTCGGGTAGCGCTACAAACCTGTGCGCAATCGACATATTGTGGGGGTATCGCAGCAGCTGGCATGTTTTCCTATTACGCCGCCTCCCACTTACTGATCATAAACGAATGGTGGTACAGTTCGCCATTGGACCCGGCTTTCGCACTGGAACACACAGCACTGGAGGGGGCCCCCCTCCTTCAGCTACTTTACAGTGCACAGACCCTTTGATTTCCTACCCCATGCTGGCAGGACAGTAATCCGGCTCTGGCGGTATGTTGTTGGGCAAATGGGGTGGCGTGGTCGACTGACTCAGGCAACTCCCCTCTGGCACGGAACCCAATTGCACCAAGTTGCGGCACTGACGGGATTCTGCAAATGGGACTAGTAGGTATATCCACACTGGGAGATATTATGAAGGGGACGACTTTAAAGTCTTTCCAGCAGCTGCAGGTGGAATTCCAGCTGCACAAGTCACAGTTTTACAAATACCTTCAATTGCGCCATGCCCTGACCCCCACCATCCTCACTCTGGATAGCTTGCCAGAGTTCCATCCCCTCAAAGGCCGTCTCCTCATGGGGGACATGGGTACACATAAAATCAGACAGGTCTACCAGGCTTTAACAACGCACTCCAAAACAACACTGCATAAAACTAGAAGGGCGTGGCAGGACGACATACCAGACCTAATGGACGATGACTGGGCCGAGGCCATAGCTAGCCCCCGGGGCGCAGCGGTGTCCTCCCGATATCGACTCATCCAATTCAAATATGTACACCGGGTACACTATACAAGACTCCGTCTCTGGAAGATGGGGATTGTTCGGTCTCCCCAATGTCTGCGCTGTGAGAGGGACGAGGGAACCTTTATACACACGGTGTGGAGCTGCACAGCTATACAGCCCTTCTGGCATAAAGTCTCTGCATGTTTGGGCAGGGTATTGGCTTGGGATCTCCCACATGACCCAAAACTGTTCCTTTTACATAGCACTGACGGGATAGGGGGGAACCTGTATAAACAGCACCTGCTCTTCCTGGCCCTCACAATCGCTAAACGAGATATCGCTCAGTTATGGAAAGGGGTCTCCCCCCCCCCCGACGGTGGGGAAATGGAGAAAAGAACTAGACAGATGTATGGGCGCTGAGCTGGCAGTATTCCAGGCGTGAGGCTGCCCCCAGAAACACAGGAAAATATGGTCCCAATGGGCAACGTACCGGGGTATCGATCTTCCTCCCCTTCCCCCACAGACCCCCTGATGGGCGAAGTTGCTAACACTCCCCTGACCATTCCAGGCCGCACACAACGTACCATTACTGCATGTCTGAGTACTCATCTACACCTTCTTAAATGTATGGGTTTGGGAACTGTCTGAGCAAAGTTTTCATTGTTTTATATGTCTACTGCAGTTAATAATGTATACCAACTGTGTACATCCGGATTATCTTGGTGCAAATGTATGTATGTAGGACGTCTGCCCAGCTGGTATCACGAAAAATCAATAAAATGTGTTATTAAAAAAAAATGGGGGACTCATTTCGAGTTTGACCGACAAGGTACTCGTTCAAAATGTGGCCGATGCCCTGAGTACTTTGTTGTTTTTTGGAAACCATGGTTGTACACAGGCCGCTAAAGTCGCTGCTGCGCAGGGGGGCTACCAACCTCGGGGGTCTCCATTCAGCCTAAAAGCTATGAGGGGGGAGGGGGGTCGGGAGGAGATCGGTTTGTGTTACGTCATTATTGGAAACTTCTGCTGTGTCTGCATTGGAACCATTTGATTTTAATCCAGGTATTGGTGTTTAATTGAAGCAGACGTCGTAGGCCTCAAATCGTTTTAGGGTACTACAGCTGTCTAATTCTTCGTGCAATTTTAATGACAAGTAATTAATTTACCAAATAGTGTTGCAAAATGAGCACACTGCTTATAAAATCTCTTGTTTTAGCGTTTTCGAAAGAAAAGAACAGACAAATGAATAATCACTGGTCAGTAAGTTTAGCCCAACTTCGAACCTCCCGAATGTTCCTGTTGTATTCTGTCCTGGTTCGCACAGCTAGTCAAACGTTTAAGTCATTTGGCCAGGATGTTGCTCCTGTTGTCCCCTGAATTTTGTGTCAGACACTCTCTTGCTGTATTGATTATATACCTGAGCCAGAAAGTGTTATCTTTTGTCCACACTTAATTTCACCACGACTACTTTGTGGGAGAATGGTTGAAGACAAGTTGTTTACTGTGTAACACAGCACCACAGGACCATAAGGAAGATGTGCATTATTTGGAGGAGGGCGGACCTGCACAAGAAAATTGGTGAGCAACATAAAGATTGGAAACATATTGTTTGTTTTGGGACATAACACTCCCTACTCCAGAATTTTATATTGTACATTACAAAGAGAACACAACTATTCACTAGCACTTAATTTCAATATTTTTGTGGGAGTGTGCCATTGGTTGGAGGAAGGCAGGCATAAGTAGGTTGTTTGGAGTGGGATAAAAAACACAACCAGCTTCAGGTGCTTGTCACTATATTCATTACATATCAAACTCTTGCCTCACGCTTAATATCAGCAGACCTTCATCAGGGCAATATCTTGTTTGAAGGAGGGTGGAAGTAGGAAGGTTATTTGGTATGTGACTCAATGCTACATGACTCAAGGATTTAGGCCTTGCGCTACATTGATTATGCATTATATAAAATGCAAAACATATTGCTTGCAATTGATTTCATCAAGGCGATCAGGGACTATTGCGTAGTTGGAGCAAGAGTGGGTGTAGGCAGGTTGCTTGGTGTGAAATATAACACCGCCTGCTTCAGGGTTTTATGTTAGGAACTATATTGAATATTCATTAAACAGACAGAATAAATTATGGCTTTGATTCCATTCTATCAGGACTTTTTGGAAGTGTTACGTTGCTTATTCGATGTGGGTGCAGACAGGTTGTTTTGTGTGATAACTTTGCTTGCTTCATGATTGTTTGGCAGGAACTTTTTTGATTACAGATCACACAGAGCAGTAGGCGTGTGAGCACAGAGCGCTAAATTTAGTAAACTGTTTGATGAGAGCTGTCAGCCTCTAGGGTGTTTGAGCAAAAAGCCGTAACAATCCACATGTCCCAACAGCAGCCAAAAGTAGGAATGAAGGGAGAAGGTCTGGAAATACTGGTTAATTTACTGTTAAAGCGGCTGACGCTGCATCTGTTGGAGATGGATGAAGTGTTTATGGATGAAGAGATGAGAACATAGAAGTACGCACTGTTCGCTTCTGCAAGCACAACAAACATGCGTACATCAGTAGTTGTGGATACAACATCATCACCTGTGCCAGAGACATCACTGCAGCCAGTTCCTAATTTTAGAGTCTGACTCTAGTGGAAATCTAGTGTCAATGCTGTGACAGCCATGAACACACTTTAAAGCGCTGCAACTATTTGGTCAGGCTCTGAGGGAGAATCATCCAACGGAGTGACATCAGTGGATATTTTTGTGGGCTCAGAGTTGTTGTTCTCAGGATGACGTCATGGCCAGGATGACTAACTAGGTTTAGAGGATCGCAATGTCTCAATGACTTGCACAACCGCTGCATTATTCCCTTTCCTAGGTCCTATGGAATGTGGTTTTGTTGACTGCATTGATTAGGATGATGATCAAGACATGACTTAAGTTCCTCCTCCTTGTTATAAGAAAGCACTGAGTGAGATAAACTTTAACACACCCACTGACAATAAAGCAAACCACATGGATATAGAGTTTGGCAGAACTGAGGTACAAGTATAGTCTGGCTCAATACTCACACAAATTCCTTTGTTTATTTTGTTTTTGAGACCACAGAGATTCCTCCAAGTTCCAAAAGTGCCCATGGTTGCCGTATCCCTTAGCAACAGGGCTACCTCTGCAACCATTGAAACCCAGGGCTGCAGCACCAGCATGCCATGCTGAATGCCATGTTCACTCTCGTTGTGCCAACCAACTAATATCACCTGCACCTCTCCAGCAAATACATACAATGATGACTGTTTTCTGGAGGGTGAACACTCCGTTTTGCAACCTAAAATGTATACTGCAAACATAACCTCATTTCTTCACAGTTTATGAAGCGGTGCCAAAATCAATGAGAATACCAGAAGCCTCCTGTGACTCAGTAAAGAGTTAGCAGCGTGCCAGCACTTGCCTCTACCTAGCACTCTGGAAAGTGTTATCAACAAGGACATTTACTTGTGCTTAGTGGCTGTGACAGCCCTATAAGACACCGGAGAACGGTGACTCATCCATGATCGACCACAAAATTAGTAAACCATTGTGCACCATTATAGAATTTACCTGCTTAATGTCAAACCAATAATAATGTTGTCTGGGCACCTTCTGCTAAATTCCTTTATAGAATTTAAATGTTTTAGGGAGTAGATGTTGGCATGCCCTTATACCAGCTGACAAAAATCTCCCCAAATTACTTTTCGAAATGGGTCTGTGTTGGAAAGTGGTCTATTAGCAGGTGTAGGTAGGTACATACTGCTGGTAATAAGGCCACAGTAACAATATAAGGTCAAGTCAAGGTCTCAATAAATGGAGACAGGTGTGTAAAGCATTTAAAAACACCAATACAATAAATAAGTAAGACATAACACACAATACAAATCCAACATCAATTTATAAAACTAGGTAATATTTTTATGATTAAAATGACACCAAAATGACAAACATCCAATGCAGGGAACCGTAGATATGTATTTTTAAAGAATAAACACTTTCTAGTGTCTAAAAGCAGAAAGCGCTACTTTGGGACATCTGGTCATGCTTGACCACGCCAAAGTCGAAGTTTCAGTACCTCTACTTTTTGTTGCCTGTTTATATTGGCCACTTATCGAAAAGTTTGCACTAGGTAGAGTATAATTGCACGACAGAGTGTGAGTCAGATATAGTGGGTGGTTGGGCCCGGTCAAGTTTTTAACCTTCTGACTTAGTTACTTTTTTGGAGCTTTTTCTCTCGATGTCGAGCAAGGCTCCTTGTCAGGCCAGCTTTGGGTTAGATAACCGGGCTTGGTCCAGTGGGAGGCCTCCGTGAACTCCTGGAAATCCTGTCAACAACTAAAACCTCCGGAGCTTCAGCAGGACGAACCTGGATTTCACTCCGTGTCGCGGTTAGACATCACCGGCTTGACTCACAACCGACGAGTCGACCAACTTATGAAGCTTTATGGTCAAAATGCTCCAAATGATCTCAAACTTTTGGAGATGCCTCCAGACGGTCGTTTTGGGGTTCCAAAGTGTCCACAACACAAATCCAGGGTTCCAGAATCTCTGAATTGCTCCTTGTGACATTGGGACTATGGTTCCCACAATGCACCTGGCCAAATCCTTTAAAGTCCAGGTGAAGGTGGTCAGGTGGTCTCTTCTTGCTTAAGATGATGCAGGTGGAGCTCTTTTAACCTGTTGCTTTCAGACCAAGACAAAGTCCTTCTTTTGCTGTAGTTCCAAAGTGTGCAGCATGTGCAGTCATTCAGAGTGCAATCCTCGTGTTGCAGGCCAGGGTTCCAGCAAAGCAGCCCTTCTTATTTCTTCAGACAGGGTTCTGAGTTGCTGGGGCAGCTCTCCAATATTTATCCAGGCTTCTGAGGTGACAAGCAGTGGGGCACCCCTGACCAATGGGGTGTAGGGTACCACCCTCAGGTATGACAGCTTCCTCCAAAGTGTGCCATAGTCTTGTCCCAGAAAGCACTGTTCTTTAAAATCCAAAATGAAGAAAATCTCTCCTGGAGCTTAAGGTACGGCTAACTCAACCTGCTGGTGTGGCTAACTTCTCCTAACACTCCCCCCTCCAGCCCCTCTGCTAATTTAATGACTGTGGCTCCCATCTGGCTGGGGGTGGGTCTGTGTCCTATCCTAAGTGTGTCTCCCTCTTTGAAGACCAGTTTGGCTACCCATCCCCCTTCCTGCCTTTTGCTCTGCCACTGCAGATATCCTACCACCAGATGTCTCTGTATTTCCTTTCAGGCCACTTCACTCCTCATCAGAGCAGCATGGCTTGAGCCTGTCAAAGCTGGCCAATCAGGAGAGGCAACTCTAGAGCTAGATTTAGGCATATCATAAAAGCAAGTTCTATAACTTCATTTCTGTCATAGTTATAATAAATTTAACCTTGGCAAGTTGTTGGATCTATTTTAACTATGATTTAGACAAACGTAATTTTAGCACACTTGTGTCAATTGTTAGGCTTTATTAGCGTTTAATAAAGCCGTCGCATGTTAGTCTATGGAGCTAATGTGCTACTATGAGGAAAAACTAAATTGGCAGTTTTTCCCTCACCAGGGCATTAAAAACATATTTTATAATGTCCCTGCTTATAGTTACAAGGCACCCTACCCCTGGAGCACCTAGGGGAGGCCTTAGGGGTGACTTGTATGAAAAAATCAGGTAGTTTAAGATTTTAGAGGTACCTTTAATTTCAAAGTCGAATTTGCATATTGTTTTATTATAACAGCTGCCTGCAAAGCAGGCTGCCTATAGAGTGACAGTAGGCAACACAGGAGTGCACACTTAAGTGCATTAAATCTACTGGGCCTCTAAACCTACATGCCCTACCATATACTAGTCTACCATATACTAGGGGCTTACAGGCAGGTCGTCATACCAATTGTAATTACTCCTAATTACCATATTCTTTTTAAACAGAGCACAGGCCCTGGGTCTGGTTGGGAGAGCTCAAGGTACAATCAGAGTCAGGAACCACCACTATCAGTCAATAAAATGGGGGTGAGCAGAGCAAAAAGGATGACTTTCGCACAGTCAGGATAGAAACATAGCCCGCATAGACGCAACCAATCACTCGATCAACTTCCCCTCCAGTGGCAGACAACAGGAAGGGTTGCATAAAGTGCATGCTGCTTGCCATCAAGCCTCGTTGTACATGCAGGGTTTTGAGGGCAGGTTGCACTTTGGAGCTGCTAGGTATGGGCTTCGTGATGGTGAAAAGTAACTTGAATGCCATTTATGCATGACCTTTACTTTGCCAAGTTCCCCTTGTAGTGACATGTTTTGTCAGATTTTTGCTTACCTGTCCCTGACAGACTTGCTATTGCAGGCACACTCCATTTGTATTCCTGCTAGTCATAAAGAGTGAGAAATGTTTTGTGAAGATTTCAGGTCCACCACAGACTGCCATACCACTGGCTGGAGTTCAACTTTCATATGCTTGATGACACATGAGCAATGCTACAGCCAATGATTCTAGAGGCCCTTCTTCATACTAGCTCACTGCCAGCTCAAGCATCATGTCTGTTGTGTGCTAAGGCACTTTGAAGAGGTCACTAATTGTGTGAGCCAAAGCTTTCTGTCACTTATGACTTTATTACCAGCTGGCCTGAGTTATGTGGTGGTAATAATAAACCTTTGGTAAGAGTAATGGGGTTATTGGTCATACCACTGGATCCCATTATTGCCCTAGAATCATAAATGTAAATGCCTACAGTCCATTATAGTATGGGGAATAAGAGTTTCTGCACCAATTTCCATATGTAAACCCATAATTGCAGACATTTAACCTGAAATATTTGTCCCTGGTGAAAAATGCATCCTTGACGCACCCAGGATTGCGGCACCACCTGTGGCCATTTACAGCCAAAAGAGGATTACTGAGCCACTCATAATGAGGGCCGCAATGGGAAACCTCTATTGAGATACTTGCTGAATTTGAACTTGCCACCATGAAGGCAGAATATAAGGGAGTGATATATGGTACATGAGATGAAACAATGCCTTACCATCTCACATTAAGCTCTACGCATACAAAGCATACATGGAGTGAATATCTGCTGGTGTCTTTCCTTGGCCCCCGATTTTAGGTGTAAGTAGCTGCATTTCAGACTTTGAGAAAGGAGGGAACATACACAGTTGTTCATACATGCACTGAAGAAATTATGACAGGAACTATTACTTGCAGAGTGGAGGTAGTAAAGTAACGTAAATCACCTCCTCAGACAGAAAAAAGCCTTGTTACCTAGTGTTTGCTTCTTATCAACTTCATCTGTAGCTGGCTCAGCAGTAACCCATTTGCATGTCCAAACTCCAGGCATACATTACTTTGGGAGTCACTAGTCAAGGCTGGATTGCTCAGTGCTTGTGGGCTTTTGTCTGTAACATCTGTTAGGCCAACAGCTGCAGGGAACGTATATGTCTATTGCAGCCAGATGTCAGCTAGGAAGGACTGTTGAGCTGCTCCAAGGGACATTGCTCAACATCATAAGGCACTATAGCCAAGCAAGCTTTGTCAAGATGCCAGAGTTTACACAAACACTGCACCGGATGCAACAGAATGACCACAGCTGCACATCTACAACTCAGAGGACTACTTGCTTCCTGGTAGAATAAATGATAACCAGAGGAGGTTATTTTTACTTTCAAAGAAAAAATACTTCTGACATTACTATAAATGATTTGGATGGTGGCGAGGGGATCAAGAATGTTTACTGATCTTGAGTCTTGAAATTCCTAGTATGCTACATTTTTTAAAAATGATCTGACTTAGTATAAGACCTATCAGTGGGAGTCACCTACACTAAAATCTTTTGCTGTACATCCACAGAAAAGTGTCATGAACATCAACTATTTTTATTGATGTACTGACAGGCGAAGTCATAAACACTAACAATTTTCAGTGACTCTCCCAGCGTAGGGAGACATATCAGTATTGTTCATGGTCTCTCAGGAGACATGAGCTCAAATGGAGAGAGAAGAAGTCCATTCTTAAGTCTGAGCATCCTGACCTTGAGGACACATTGCAAAATATCATTAATAATGGTGTCATTTACCCTGTTATGATAACTAACATTTGCTAAAGCACACTATCTCCTTTTGTCCTCAAAATTTGTATGAGATCAAGTCAAACAGACACTGCCTTTAAGTCAGCAAACGTTTGTTTAAACAGCTGATGACGGAACTGAAGTAAAGATGTTCTGCATGTAAATAAGAGAGGAAGAGACATCCAGATTTTGTGGCATTGGAAGAAAAGCATCATCCCCCTCATCAATATTTGAAAGATCTAGGAATAGCCATTGGGTTACAAGGTGATGATCTTGAGATTTTTCCAGGCACACACGCTCGAAGGTTCTTTTGAATGAAAGCTGGAGAATCTTCAAACAAGATTTCTGCACAATACATATAGCTTTGCAGTGTATGCACTGTCTCTTGGGGAGACCATTGAGCTTCCAGGGGTATGGGCTTGGTGTTAACAAAAAGTAGGGCGGATACCACCAATCCAGCTGCTGTGTTCTGAATGACTTGAGATTTTTTCAAAAGGACTTTAGGTAACTCTAAACAAAGCATGTTTTCATAATCCAGGTGGGACGCTCCCCACGTCAAAACCGCGGGGACACAACACCTGATTTCTAAGGTCAGATAAGGGGCAATCTTTCCTAATGTTTTGATCTGATGCATACAAGATGACACCACTGTCGAGACTTGGTAAGACATCATTAATCAGTTATCAGTCTTCAGTCTCAGGCTCTTCATATTTTAGCAGGTGGAGGAAGAGTGACCATCTCTACTGGCCAATGAGCATCTAGCCATAAATGGATGCAGCCAGTAGCAATCAACACTTTTGTCTTATCTGCGTTTAACTACAAGTTTGATGGGGCAGGAGGATTGATAATTTACAGTGGTCCTCGCGCTCTGCCAAACTAAATCAGACCCAGAATCTCAGCAGGACATACCACAACCTCTTGCCATAAGGAAGAGTCACAGTTTCATCAACATTTCAAAGCCACTCTACTACCTGATTTTGTGCTCATACACTAAGGAGACTGTTCTTAACTAATTGGCAATGCAGTCATTATCCTTACTGTGGGGGGTGGTGACACTGGAAACCACTAACCCATGGATGTTGCCTAGTGAAGGTGCTTGACATGTGTGGCTTGGAGTCCTTTTGCATACTCAAATGGGACCAACAATGTGATGATGGACCTTGTGGATTTAAAAAAAAAAGGTTTTTAGTGCACAGACTAGTGGTATGCCACAGCAAATTACTGCTGACTGCTGACATTCTGATATTTTGGGTGGGGGGTATGCAAGTGATGAGGAAAAACCTTTTATACATGTATGATTCTAATATGAAGGAAGTGACCCGATTAGGGCCACCCGGGTCACTAGCGACCACCTCTCAGCCTTCCAAACAAATGAAGAGTCGGTCAGACAGTAGAGAATATAAACCAAACATATTTATTAGTATTACGCTGCAGCGGAGCCCAGTCTGACCAGCCTCAGGAGATGGCTGCTGAGGGACTGACTTCCCCCAACATAAAGTCAGATATTATACTTGTCCAATTCCCCAAGAACACGCCCAGACTGGAAAATTCCGGTCCAGGCAACAGCGAACAAAGGTGGCAATCAAGGATGAGCCATAGTCCTGGTGCTGGGTACATACTATCTCGGCTCCAAGGCCGTTCGGCCTGTGCCTACCATTCTATGATGTGGGAACAGGTTTATCTAACAGCGAAGGTATGCCACAATAGAAAATGCATTCATTAGTGCAGCGAAGCTAGGCCTTGAGAAGCACAAGCTGAAGGTGCAGGAGGCAGTTTTCTGCTGAGACAAGCAATATGAAAAAGAGACTTAGTTTCGATCATTAAACAATATGTCGGCGGCTAATAAAATGGCGCCATGAATGCCAACTTAATACAGAACGAAGCGTGAGCATTACGATATTGACATTCCAAATCTAACAGACCCTCCTTTTAGCATTCATGCTAAATTTTATTGTTGCCATCAGGTAAGGGCCTTTACAATTCTAGATAGGAAGAACATTCAATCGCAGGCAACTGTTGCCATCTTACAAGCTACAGAACTAAATACTCTATAAAACTAAACACGCATTATCAATATTCAAAAATGCCTTCATCAATGCTCATCAAATCTTGGATGTCCTGCATCACCCTGGCTCTGCTCTGAGAATCACGTTCTGGGGTCTTTGGACGAGGAGTCAACATTGATACACAGCAGGCACAACAGGCAGTGAGACAGTGTTTGCACAGACAACATGCTAAAACAATACCAGCTATGGCGACCAGGAAAATAATAATCTTCCAACCCCAGGTGGCAAATAGGCCCAAAGCCATTCCGGGAAGGACCACGCACCATTCTCCTGGTGTATATCATGGGCAAGCCTATGGAGCTTCTGTATAGCATCGTACACAGTCGGAGCGTGGTACGGTATGTATACACAGCAGCTGCTGCCGATGACACGGCAGGCCCCACCCCTATCTGCAAGGATGACGTCTAACACCATCCTGTTCTGAAGGGCAACAAGTCTCGTAGCCTGGACATCTACTGTGATATTGGTCAGAATCCCTGCAAAGGTGTTAATGACCCCTTCCACAACCCTCGTGAGCCGTCGAATGTTAAGGCTATTGGCCATGGGGCCCCAGAAAGGTATGATACCTTTCATAGCATCCGTAAACTGCTGCAAAGTAGTGTCCATCTGATCTATGTCGTCTGTGCTAATCCTTCTTCTAAACCTGAGCACATGGGTATTTCTACGCTGTAATCGATGGTCTTTATGGTAATTGGGGGGGTTATATATACTGGGGGTAAGAGATAGGAAAGATAACACCTTCCCGACCATCCCTCGGGAAGCCAAACATAGCCATGAGATCCACAGACAAAGTAAACATTAGGGGGCGGTGTCAGGGGCGGACTATCTGCTGCTCTCATTTTATAAGTAGTTTGGAGAAGGGGGAGTGATTCAGTTAAGGGCCAAGAGGCTAGAATCAATTAAACAAGGCAAAAAACATATACCTCTTGGACCATCAATGCTGTAATCTATTTTCAACCTCAGAAGATCTTTTATCTGCAGGTAAACTTTAGTTAATCTAGTACATTTAATACATTTTTAATTGTAGGGGAAACATATTGGAGCCATCATACATTCGTTGGTTTGCACAAACCAAAACTCACGGTGTGACTTAGTCAAAGGAAAGATTTTTTACTAGTTTTTTCTTTAGTTTTCTTTTTCACAACAACAGGGATGTATTAAATGTACTAGATTAACTAAAGTTTACCTGCAGATAAAAGATCTTCTGAGGTTGAAAATATATTACAGCATTGATGGTCCAAGAGGTATATGTTTTTTGCCTCATTTTATAAGTGGCGTTGCATCTGCTCTCCCCTACCTCTATCTTCCCAGCCCCCTGGACACAGAAAGCAGCTTTAACATTAACCACTGACAGTGGTATCGGCTTATTTTCAGTAACATTACGGGCCTGAAAGGACTGGATGTATTCTGATTGTTGAACTGCAGGAAATTATCCCTTTCCACCTGGGACCATGTTACATTCCTCACCCCTTTGTATGCGTGCATGCAAGAGCTTAGGAACAATCTGCCAAACGGCTCTCGGCCCGTAGGGGCACCAGGAAGCTCTCTATGCTGGAAACGTACATTGTGTGTTACAGTGCGGGAGCTAGTACTCTTTCGTTCTAATGTATCATCCTGGAGCAATGAACGTACCATACTAAGCAATGCAAACCACCCCTCACAGCTATTGACATATGACAATGGCATTAACAACAAATTCTCACTTCTATGCGTCACTGAGGGCAGCAACCCACATACCCACCATTTTGTAGTGTTATAGACATTGTGTGTTTGGTGTAGAGTCTGAATGAACACATTATCTTTATAGGACTTCCGGTGCTTCTCATTGTGAGGTGTGAAAGTAACAAATATATGTTCAGGGGGACAGGCGTAGTACCAATCAAAGTATGCACAGGATATTTCTCCTCAAGAAAATACGCTATTCCAAGAATTATTATTAGAGAGATCAGAATAATGGTCACAAAAACTATTTTGCTTTTCACAGACTAAGTGGACCAAACAGGCCCGTTCCGTTCAGAACGCGGAGCTGCAAAGGGCTGTTCTTCCTCCCGAATGGGGCGACCAAAGGGGTACTGAAGTGGGTTTCCAGGTTGTCATCAAAGGTCTTCAATTCTTTATAATAGACTCACCAGAGATCTTCAATAGTTTTCAAGGTTTTATTGAGGAAAACAGGATAAGCAAGATACTGGTGAAGTGAGGGCTCAGGAGGGCTGCTTCAACTGACACAGCAGTGTTCCAGACCATCACCCAAACATTCCAATAGTAGTAAAACATAGAATACATGCACAAGTAGAAAGTAGAACTCCGTAAGTAATCTGTAAAGCAAGAGCACTGACAAATATTACATTCTTAAATAATTAAACCTAAACACCATATATCTCCCCCTTTAACAAGAAGAAAGGAGAGAATCAAGAAAATAATGAATCAATGAATCTACTGGGGATTCTCTTAACTCTTGAACTTCTTCTGACACCAGAATAATTTTGAACATTCATTCGTGCACCATGACGAACATCATTTCTTTTGCTTTTAGCTAAGCGGCCAACATTACACCATTGATCATTATCAAGTTTCACAGCTTGACCACTAATGCTAACAATACATGCAGGATCTCTGAACTTTGATTTTCCCTTCTGTAACAATAAAGGATCCTTGACACACACCCAATCCCCAAAAGCAAATTTAACCTCCTTTTTGACAACAGGAAGTTTGGATTTTTCATACTTGCGGAGACTAGCCTCATCACTCACAATTTTTGCTTTGATGGAATCCTCTTTTACATTACACTCTTTTTTTGAAAGCTCCATTTTCCAAAATGGGTTAAGAGTGGAAACAACTTTTCTCCCTCTCATTAGCTCAAAAAGCACAGCACCTGACACAGAGTGAGGGGTAGTTCTGTATGCCCATACAACATCTCTGATGGCAGTCTCACAATCCACTCTCGCTTTAATTGCACTTTGTATACATTCAACTAAAACTCTGTTGAATCTTTCCACTTTACCATTGGCTTGGGGAAAGTAAAGAGGAGTGCGAAGATGCTTGACACCCATCTTTGCTAGAAATTCTTGCATGGAAATAGAAGTAAATTGTACCCCATTGTCAGTTAACAGTTCTTCAGGGACACCCTCTCTACTGAAAATGTCTTGAAGAAAACGAACAACAGATTTAGTATTGGGCTCAGAAACACCTCTAACCTCCACCCACCTGGATAGAAGATCAATCAACACAATGAAATATTCCATGCAATTGGGAAGCACGTGAAATGGTCCTAGAAAGTCCAAAGCAACTCTTTGCCACACTTTACTTGGAGAAACTGTGGGTTTGGGACATGGAGAGGAAGTAGATAAATGTTTATCACTGTACAAACATTGGGTGCATTCATTCACTAAAACTTCAACTTCACGATCAACAGAAGGCCACCAAAAATCATTACGGATTCTGCGTTTGGTAGCAGTCATCCTAAATGACCGGAATGAGCAGTTTCCAGAATTCTTCTCCTGTAACAAGAAGGAGGAATTAATTTTCCCTCTCTGACTAACAAATTGTTTTCAATTGATAACTCGTTGGCAACCTTACAAAAGGGCTGTAAAACGGGATCAATAGATTTTTCTTTGGGCCAACCTTCCACAACAAAACTCATAACCTGCTTTAAAACTGAGGGGCATATTAGCAAGACCCACGTTAAAATTATCGCCGTTTTAGCGGCAGGAAACTGCCGCTAAAACGGCGATAATGGGCTTGCTAATATGCGTTATGGAATTCCAATATAAGCCCAGGTTAGATGTGCAGGACATCTAACCTGGGCTTCTATTGGAATTCTATAACGCATATTAGCAAGCCCATTATCACCGTTTTAGCGGCAGTTTCCTGCCGCTAAAACGGTGATAATTTTAACGTGGGTCTTGCTAATATGCCCCTGAATCCTTTTCTAGTGCCTTACACCAATCTTCCATATTGGCACAAATCACAGTGTCCTCGACAGAAGCAATAATGCATTCTTCAATGTCCTCCTCCTCTTTTTCATCACACTCAGCATTTTGGATAGGATGTCTGGATAAGAAGTCAGCTTTGACATTCTTACCTCCAGCTATATGTTGTACAGAAAAATTGAATTAAAAAAATTTGGTAGCAAGTCTAGCCAATCTGGCAGTGGCTTTTTAAATTTTATTGCCAGATAGAATGTCCACTAACGGTTTGTGATCCGTTCTAAGCCAAAACTTTCTCCCCCACAAATACGATTTGAATTTCTCTACTCCCCACACACAGGCAAGCATTTCTTTTTCGATGACAGAATATCTCAACTCGACATCTTTCATCCTTCTTGAGGCAAATCCAATGGTTACCTCATTATTGCCAATCATTTGTGATAAAACAGCACCCATGCTGTAAGAACTAGCGTCAACAGTGATGTACGTATCACGACCTTCAACATATGCTTGAAGAGCCGGAGCAGCAAGAATACTATCTTTGATGAGTTGAAAATGCTCTTGGCAAATGGATGTCCAAATAAAATCAGATACTTTTTTTAATAGACTCCTAAAACATTCAGTGAGAGTGGCAACATTTTTGATACATTTTGAATAAAATTCACATAGACCAATGAAAGGATGAAGCTGCTCCTTGTCAGTGGGGTGTGGTGCATTAACAATTCCATCCACAATACTCGGTTTAGGTTTAACACCATCTTTAGAGAGTACATGTCCCAAATATTCAATTTCATTCACTGCAAAAATGCATTTATCCTCCCTGATGGTGACACAATTACTCTGTAAAATAGTCAAAACTTGCTCAATTGCAACATTATGTTCCTCCTTTGACACAGTATGAATTAAAATATCGTCTTGAAAAACAACAACATTTGACATTCCTTGAAACATATTGGTCATAACCTTTTGGAAAACAGACGCGGCAGACGCCAGTCCAAATGGCATTCTGCAAAATTGAAATGTCCCATCAGGAGTGACAAAAGCTGTCAAATGTCTGGATGAGACATCCAATTCCACCTGATGGTACGCCGCTCGTAAGTCTAGTTTAGAAAAACATTTGGACTGACCCACAGCCGTGATTAAGTCATCAATGCGTGGTAGGGGAAATTTCCTACCCAAATAGCTTTGTTAAGTGAACGTAAGTCCACACACAAGCGTAGCTCACCATTCTTCTTCTTGGCAAGAACAATGGGAGAAAGCCAAAGTGTGGCGTCCACTTTCTCTATGACACCATTTTCTTGCATCTTTTTTAACATTTGAGATAATTCATTTCTTACACTATGAGGGACAATACATAATCTGTGCTTCACAGGAGAGACACCTTCTTTAACTTTAATAGTGTGGGTGAAATTTTTAATTAGACCAATGTTATCAGAAAACACCTTACAAAATCTTTCCTTCCATGAAGTGTGATCAGAAACAGCATTTGTAAGAGACACAGGATGTTTATGGCCTGGTTTGATAATCATTCCAAATTCTGCTTGATGCCACCATCCCAAGACATTGATACCTTTATAGGCTACATATACCTTACCATGAATAGTTTTTGTTTCAAAAGTAATATTGCCACAAAAATGACCAGCCAAATCAATTTTACTGCCTTCAAATGCAGTGGTAATCACGTCAGGAGGTAATAGAACTTTATGTTATTCTTGCACCAGAATCAATGAGTAAGGGAATGTCAACATCATCAATTTTTATCTGAACTAAAGGATCACTGATGATATTTTCAGTTTGAATATTGTTAATATTTACACAATCAACAGACAACATTAACTCTTCAATCTTCTTTTCTACTGTTTCATGTTCATTATCAATGACATCGTTTTGAACAAACCGAACAGGAGTGCGTTTACCTCCTCTACAAACATTGCCAAAGTGACCAATCTTTTTGCATTTCCAGCATTCTTGTGCTGCAGCAGGACAATTTTTAAAATTTGACACATGAGAATTCGAACCACATCTGAAACGTATTTTAACACGGCCATAGGACATACCTCTACCACCTCTGGTGTTGGAAAATAAGTACCTCTAGACTTGTTGAAAGTAGAATCAGGGATGAGTGATGCTCTAGAAGAAGAAATGATGACACTAGTAGTTGCAGGTTGAATTTCTAATTGTTTAGCATCAAGTTCAGAAGATTCAATACTTTTTGCTATGTCAATAGCTTCATCCAACGAAGGATTCTTGCAAGATAATAATTTTTGTTGAATCTTCTTTGAAAAACATCTGGAAACTAATTGGTCCCTAATTAGTTGTGAAGTAAAATGCTCAAAATCACAATAACCAGCCAGAACTTTCAGAGCAGTTATGTAAGTATCAATAGACTCATTAGGACCTTGAATGCGAGTAAAGAACTTATGTATGTGAACTACCAGGTTAACTTTTCCTTCAAAATAAATCGATAGTTTTTTTACGGCCAGCTGAAATTCATCAAGATCACCTAAATCTTGACCTAAATAAACCGGTAGATGATCAAAGACATTCTGCCCCTCCACACCCAAATAGTAGTACAAAAGACTACGTTTCCTATCGGGTTTAAACTTTAAACCATCAATAGCGCCTAGGTACGCTTCAAAAGATCTATACCATAAACGCCATTTAATGGGAGGTTCGCCAGGTTCTTGCAAGAAGTTTGCAGGAGGAGTGACAGACTGCATGCATGGTACCAGTAAAAGAAGGAAAAGAAAAAGAGAAAAAAAATATATAAAGAAAGGTAGAATGAAAAAGAAGAAAGAGGAAGAAGCAAGAAAAAAACAAATGGGAGGAGAAGAACAAAGCAAAAATATATATAATTTGTGGAAGATAGGTGAATTACTAAAACGTGTTGATGACAATACTAAACAAGAATCAACACAACAGCATAGCGTGTTAATCGCTGAAGTTAATTCAAACTGAACACGAAGGGTGCAGTACCAGGTGACGCCTTAAGGTGTGCTGTAACTGAACAGGCAAGTTCAGCTGGTTCCGGAAACGATCCTTGATTAGGATCATAGAGCGTCGTGAACGTCAAAGCAGCAGACGAGTACTCCTGAAAAATAGGTACGTTTATTTTTCTTTCTCTTTAATAAAAGAAATGAGGACATTTTGTCTAACGCGCGCCGGTATACGCGCCGGGAGTCAGACCACGAAGTTATTCAATGCAGAAGAAAGGAGGGATTTTTGTCTGACGCGCGCCGGTATACGCGCCTGGAGTCAGACTACTAAATTACTTAATGCAGAAGCAAAGGGTGATTCTTGTCTGATGCGTGCTGGTGTACGCGCCGGGAGTCAGACTTCCGAAATCACTCGATGCAGGCACGGGCTTCAGCGCGTGTAATTGAACGCAAAGAGTTTGTTAGGGAAACAGATTCCAGCGCGGCTTCTTGAAAGCAGAGAGTGCGAGTGCTCGAGACAGCAGGTTGTAAGTTGTTATGGCAACGCTCGGCTCGAGCAGAGGAAAACTTTGTTGAATAAAAACAACAACGGTGAATTTCCCAGACGGAGATTTAAGTCAAAAGTTAATGAAATATTGCCAGCCGCATAGTGGGTTGTAAGAGGTCAAAACACTCATGCAGGATGGGTGCATAAAGCTCAAAAGCTGAGAAATAGGAGTACTTGGAAAAACGAACAATGACCCATATGAATGAATCAAGATGACTTGGAGTCATCGGAAGTAATAAAAAAAATCCTCGAGCCCTCAATGTAAATAAATTGGACGTACAGTACCTTAAATAGAAGCAAAAGTCTGGTAGTAGGATGAAGCACTGGAAAGTTAAAAACACATGATTCCCATCTTGTCGCCAAAATTGAAGTGGGTTTCCAGGTTGTCATCAAAGGTCTTCAATTCTTTATAATAGACTCACCAGAGATCTTCAAAAGTTTTCAAGGTTTTATTGAGGAAAACAGGATAAGCAAGATACTGGTGAAGTGAGGGCTCAGGATGGCTGCTTCAACTGACACAGCAGTGTTCCAGACCATCACCCAAACATTCCAATAGTAGTAAAACATAGAATACATGCACAAGTAGAAAGTAGAACTCCGTAAGTAATCTGTAAAGCCAGAGCACTGACAAATATAACATTCTTAAATAATGAAACCTAAACACCACAGGTACATTTTTCTTAAACCAGAGGAAAAGACTTATAATTGGAGCCAAATGGGGATGATACAAGGAAATGGGGCAGTGTTCCCAGGGTCCATTTGAGTCCCGCTGGTGGACTCCTATTGTTCATCAGGCGTAGGCGCTGTTGAGCGCCGGCGGTGGAGCTGTTCGTCTAGCTCAAATCCAAATCCGTCGTTGCAGGGCAAGGTATCCCCTTCTTGAGAATCACAGTCCCTTTGCCCTGATCATTCACTGTCCGAACAATGCACCAATCTCCCTGTACCTAAGCTATCGCTGGTACTGTGTGCAGGATACGTTCGCCCTATTCTTCAGCAATGCAGTCCATCCCTACTAATCTGACTTTTCCTTTGGTGCACTGTTCGTCCGGGGGGGGCGCAAATTGTACCTTATTACTCCAGGCACAGAGGGGTCAGGAAAAAGGGGGTCAGGAAAAAGGAGGTCAGGCTCAAAGGGACCAAAGGGCAAAGGCTCAAACACAGATGAGCCAACAGACCTGTGTTCAACAGGCTGGGACTCAAGCACAGACGGACCAGCAGGCTGGGGCTCCTGGATGGCCTTAATCTCAGGTGGCACCGCCTCCTTCAGCATGATGTGACTTTCTTCCTCAGTTGGTGCCCACGTCAGGCGTGCATTCGAAAAGGGAATGAAGCGCGGTACCTGCTCCGTCTCATGGTCGCCAATCCCGTTGAGCACCCACTGGTCATAAGGCAACGGCAGGGGTACCCTCTTACAGTGGGTACTGTGTATCTAGTTCTTCACTGCTGTTCTGGTGGCGAAGAGGACCTGGAGTGGTCTCCTCCAGCGTGGCTCCAAGCTACTTTTCCTCTGGAATTTTCGCACCAAGACCCAGTCTCCGGGTCGTATCTCGTGGCCTTGCCACTCAGGAGTTTGCAGTAAGGCTTCTGAGACCTGTTGGTGAATGGAACGCAAATTTTTAGTCAAATCATAGAGGTAGTCCACAAGCAGAGGGTATTCTATGTCAGAGAACCGACGAGGTCGCGGGACGCCCCATACATTTGCCGGGCGCCCGAACACATCCTCGTACGGCGACAGTCCTGTTCTAGAGTGGGCTGTGGCTCTTGTGGACAACAGCGCTAGGGGTAGAGCATCTGGCCACTGCAATCCCGTGCTCTCTTTGATCTTTGCCATTTTCAGTTTGAGAGTACCATTGTACTTCTCAACTAAGCCTGCCGATTGGGGGTTGGTTTGCTGCATGAAACTTTTGCTTGATGTGCAACCCATCGCACACCAACTGGATAACCTTCGAGTTAAAGTGACTTCCATTATCACTCCAAATCAAACGGGGCAAACCGAAGCGCGGGAAGAACTCTTTCAAGAGTGCCTTCGCCGTCGCCATAGCTGTATTCTCTTTAGTGGGGTAAGCCTCAATTCATTTGCTGAACGCACAGACAACCACCAACACATATTTCAGATTGTTGACTCGTTCCATTTCGATTAAATCCATCTGGAGAACCTCGAAAGGGAAGGAAGGTGGTGCGAAACTGCCAGAAGGTGTAGGGGTACCTTTCCCAGGATTGTGCATCATGCATACCATACAGTACTTCACTAAGTGGGCAGCAACTTTAGGGATGTTGTCGTTCTGCTACACGGGGTCTAACAATTTACATATCCCTTTCGCGCTAACGTGGGCTGGCCCATGCACCATAGTAACCACATGGAGGACATATGCATCTGGCAGCATCCATCTCTGCTTCCCTGGCTTGTCAGTCCAACACCCATCCTCATCCAAATGGGCCGTACTTTCCTGCCATACTGCTAGCTCCTCAATCATTGCCTCGCTCTGTATCTCCTTAACATTGTCTAAAGTGTCCTCAAACATGGTGACGGAAAAGGTAGGTAAAAAAAAATAAAACCACTTACCTTGTGCTCGCCGCATCGCCGAGTCGGTGATGCAGCGAGTGCAAGGAAAGTGTTTTTTTTTTCACCTATTCTGTCGTTTGTCATTTCCACCCCTCACCCCCACCCTGCCCCCGCCCGCCTCACTGCGCTTACCTGCACGGGCCGCATCTGATTAAAGGCCCGCTCCCTTGTTAAAGGCCCTCGCCTTCAGTTTGGTCTTTAACGCTGGAGTGGGCCTTTAATGGCCGGAATAGCCCGCTACAGCAGGCTATAAGGCTATATTCAATACACTAGGAATAGCACCCTCTTGGCGGGTTTAGGAATGGGGGAATAGTTTACACATAGACTCTCACTCGGATTTGAGGGGTAAATCTGAGTTGGTGTCTGTGCCTAAATCTGGATTTACAAGCTGTTTAGTAACATTGCACTCCACAGTTTTTCAAAGCAGACATTTTTGCAGGTATTACTGGGATAAATCTGTGTGTGAAAAACAGGTCAGGGCAAGGGCAAATGTGTGAAATCGAATAAGGTCAAAACTATTCTGTACACATTCCCTCATTTCACCATGAAAATAGTCTTCTTGGAATGGCGTGGGGGAGGTTCAGGGGGTAATGAGGGGAGGGTGTAAAATTGATCACAGGAATAAAAACGCAAGGTGCGGTGATTGACATCTGGGATGATTGTACTGGAAGGTAAATCAGAGTTACTGTTCTGTAAACATATTCACAGCAGATCAAATGTTTGTATCCACTGTTGGCACACAATAATGTATGAAAGTTATTGTGCTTCCTGTGCAGCCATTACTCAACACAGACTACTCACATTCTAATCCTTCCACAAACTTTGTGTAATGTGTACTGGTCAGTCAAAAATTCTGTTTACATAAAAGTTCTCTTTTAAATTATTTAGGTCATGCTACAAGTTATCTATAACAATCCTTTCCATATATTTCGGAAAAAATACCATATCTTACTAATACCATCCCTTGAATCATGTTATAACTGTCTAGCATTATTGCCTGATGCAGGAAATAGAGGCTGCTAATTACTTCTACATAGTTATGGGCCTGTGCTGCATGTGAGGACATACAACTGTTATTGTTCTATAGGCGAGGGCAATAATGCAATTGAAACCACCACCTGCCTTCACCTACATTATGAATGTTTGCATGAAAATCTGTCTTATCCTTCCATGGCATTCCCTCAGCGTATTCCCTAGCATCTGCTTGTAGATAGATGGTTGTCTGAATTCATTCTCTTTCATTTGGTGGAGGTAAGTCATAGAAAGGTAGAAAACGTATGGCTAGATTGATTTTTGTACTTTTCTTTGCCTGATTGAGTATCCTTCTCAACAAAACAGAGGGGAGAAGCCCAGACAGCCATACCTGAAAGATCTGCTAGAGAAAAGGCTGAAGGAGCTGGGTTTTTTCATCCAAACAATCAGGTGAGACGCTGCTCATGCTCCTGCATCACTCTGTTTGGTCACAGCAGCACACAAAAGGGATGCTGGTTGATGGCCAGCCACAGAATGCTCTCTTAGTGGGCCTGTACATTTAACTATAGCCAGCACAGGCAGTGTTTTGAATAGCTTGGCAGCTCCAAACATTCAACTTTGGATGCTAACTGACAATAGGGAACACTGACTATAAGTAAGGACTCCCTCTAAATTTTCCTTCTGACACTTATGTGTATACATAGTATTATGTGTTGTGCAACTAATATAAATAAACACGTATTCATAGATGTATTGCTACAGTACAAAGGCCACATTCTATGTTATTACCACAGTACATTGAAGTTTAAATAAGTAAAACCTTTTGAAATGCCTCCACACATTGCATGTTACAATGGCTTTTCACACAAACACAACTCTTCTAATGGTAACAATGCTTCTTTACTGCTTTAACAATTTGCCTCCTGGTGTTGATTAAATATCTTTCTTAGAAAAAAAAGACACATGAAAAAACAGCATGGCATAAACCATACATGCATATGCGAAGGAAAGCAAACCTATGCCTCAATAACACACTATACAAGATTAGTTATATATATATATGCAAAGGCTAAAGTGACGTTATAGTTAGATGAAAATGTAATTTTAAGCGTGACATTTTAAACTACAAAAATAACACTAAAATTCAACAGTTATTTCAAGTATCTATAACTCGTGCCCCTGCCATGCACAGTGTTATTGTCAATAATGTCAGTTCCGTTGTCATCAGTAATGTTATCAATGATGTCATAGAACATGTCATGAGCGTTGTAATATGTGAGGTTATAAACAGTGCATTGCAAGGGTGCGGCGACCACCGCTGTGTAATATATATATCCAAATATGATTTTTCTGAGAGAATAGAGGGCCTGATTCCCAAAGGCAAACTTACACTTTTGTGTACGTTGACAATGTTTGGGGTATTCACAACCTGCAAGATTAATTTTAAAAATAGTAATTTTATGACTGCCGAGACTCCATACATAAAAAGATAGGCCTCTCCTATCTTTTTATGTGGGAGTCTCCACAGTCATAAAATTACTAGTTTTGAAATTAAGCTTGCAGTTTGTGTATACCAAAAAAATGTAAACTTAGACAAACGTGTAAGTTTACCTTTGGGAATCAGGCCCCCTGTCCCTAGTCATTCCAATGTAAAGTCTTTTAATTCTTAAGGTTAAACATCGCACTGAAAATTCATGTTCCCATATGTATCTCTTATGTTTTTATTGGTCATTATTTTCATACACCTAGGGCAGGGGTTCCCAATCTGTGCGCCGCGGCACCCCTGTGCGCCATCAAAACTAGCCTGGGGCGCCGCGCACCAAGCACACAGTTTGTGAACCACTGCATGGAGCTCGATGCAAAAAATAAGCTTTGAACAAAGCGCAGGCAGCTTTGACTTCACTTCAGACACTTGCTGAACCAGGAAACGTTTACAAACCATCTTCCAGCGTGATGTGCAGAACCAGCGCCAATTCCACGTTCACTACACTCCTCACTGCAGTATGCATTATGTTTATCCTCTGTCTGCCAGAGCTGTTTAAGACGCACGAAGGTAGGATTGACGGTGTAATGCCACAGGCTGTCTTTTGAGCCAGATATACCATACGTGGCAAATAATAAACAATTTCCCAATCCTCGTGCCGAGGGGTGCTATGGGGGGCAGGGTAGAGGGGCATGCAGGTTTTGGAATCTGCTGAAACCGCTAGCTTCATAGGAAATGTCTGCTTTTATTTTTTATCTTCTGTTTCTTTTCCACTGAACGGCAGGTGGAACCGCTGGTTAATCAGACTATAAAATTCATGTCCATACATGCCAATATCTGGGAAGAGATAAGAGGGAGGTTTAGAAAAAATTCAGGGAAGGTATTGTCGCTGTTGGGCTTTTATTGAACAGGGAGCTCTTTTTGGCCGGGGGAAATGTAAAACAGTGTGATTGTTGGGTTAAACAGTGTCCCACCATAATCGGGAGTGCTGGAATGAATGGTGATTCTGTTATTTTACTTCTGGCCTTCAACATTAAAATAAATGTTTTAATTGGCTACATATGCTCAGTGGGTGTATAATATTTGTTGCTAAGGATTGGCAGGGATTTGCATTCAATTTCATTCCGTGATATGCAGAGTATGATGCAAGATGCTGCCATTGAAGAAGATGCTTTTATAGCGGAAACGCTTGGGTTAAGGCTTCAAGGCCTGGAGTTTAAAAGTAGAAGAGGTTAAGTGAGTATTTGTTGCTTATAAAGGAAGTGCTTGATTACGGCACCAGTATGGTGACACAATAAATGCTACACAGGGCATTTAAAGGTATTTGGCATTAATGTTTTTGTGGCTGGCCTTCCTACATATCATGGTAAATAAGTAGCATGTTAAAACGCATTGGCTGCAAGATATTTCCTTAGCTGTTGTATTGGAATCTAATGGGATGAAAGTGACAGTGACTCTGCATGGTTGAGTTTTCTGAGTGTATTGCACAGTGACAGGATAAGCCACGAGAGGGGCTTGGGGAGAAGTGAAAACGAACTCTTTAAAGGAGATCAGCTCTAAAACCAATCCTATGGAAAGGCAGACTCGCTAATTTCACTCAAAAACATTTGCATAAACCTCCTTCCATGATTCCAGCATCTGGCACACAAAACAGTTTACCAGCAGCCATAACATGTAGCACCCATGCATATACCTTTTAGAATGAAATATTGTTAGGGGTGGGGCCTAGCATCAAGAATTCCTTAACAGTTCCTGTAGTAATCCAGACAGAAAGCTTCAATTATGTTCTTGAAGTATCTTTAATGGAGTACAGATTTACATGCAGCAACCTCCAGCTGTACAACTCAATACTGGTTAACATTGAAACTTTAACTATGATGCAGTTCCACTGCATCATAGTTGCATCATACAATTCTAAACATTACCACATATCTTCCCCCTATGAAATCTAAAAGAAAATAATACTTAAAAAACATTAAACCTATGAGTTACATGTATTGAGGTAAACAATTTTTACAGTATTATAAGTGAGATACTTTGCACAAATCCCCAAAACTCCACTTCTTGCCATCATCCAGTTGAGCCACGGAACCTCTGACAGAGATCACTTTATGCGGCTGAGAAAACTTGCTTTCTCCTTTCTTCACAAATCCAAATCTTCTTATTACCACCCAATCACCTTCCTCAAACACCAACTCCTTAGCACCTTTCCTGCTGTCAAAACATATCTTATTGCGCCACTGACAATCTGCAACTCTTGACCTCATATTTTCTCTATCAACCCAAACCTGATTCTTCTCCTGCAACCACATCGGAGACTCCTTAGTACCCGGCTCTCTTCCCTTCAAAGCTACAAAAGGAGAAACTCCCGTCACTGTGTGAGGCGTAATCCTATGACCCCACATCATTCTCCGTAACTCATCCTTCCATGACAATCCATTAGCTAGAGAGAGTTGAATACATTCCATCACAATCCGATTCACTCTTTCTACGAGACCATTGGCTTGTGGATGGAACAAAGCTACTCTATCATGACTGATCCCAAGACCAAAAAGAAAACTACTCATTTCAGAAGAAACTAATTGAACTCCATTGTCCGTTACAAGTGTTTTCGGTACTCCTTCTTCCAAAAAGACTTCCTTTAGAAATTTTATCACATTAGCAGTAGTGACTTGTCCCATAGATTTACATGTAAACCACTTGCTATGATAATCCACCAACACAACCAAAAACCGATTATTACTTCCCAATTTGTCAATTGGACCCAATATATCTAAAGCCAGTTTCTCCCATGGTCTCATAGGTAACTCAACACATCTCAAAGGAGGTTCTCTTGTAACCTTTACCTTATCACTATTGCTACACGCATGACAATCGTGCACCAGTTCTTCCACATTCCTGTCCATTTCAGGCCACCAAAAAGACTCTCTTAATCTCCGCTTAGTCAAACTTCTTCCTAAATGCCCCTCATGTACTATTCTCAATAACCTTGTTCTCAATAAAACTGGAGGAACTATCCTATTTCTTCTCAAAATCTTATCACCTTGCAAACTAAGTTCATCCCTCACCGACAAGTATTGTTTATGCATTTCCACTTCACTAGACCCATTCCAACAATTCACAATGAGTTCCCTCAACTTCTTATATTCCTCATCATTCTCCATTGCTTCCTTCCATTCATCTTGACTAACCGCAAATTCAGTGTCCACATTTACAACTAAATCCTCCAAAATTTCCACGCAAGAGTCATCCTCCACCGGCATTCTAGAAAGACAGTCGGCAATAACATTCTTACTGCCACCCACATATTCAACCACAAAATTATAATCTAAAACAGATAATAACCACCTCGATATTCGAGGAGTTACACTACCATCTAAACCACGTCCACCTTTGAAAATATGGACTAAAGGTTTATGATCTGTCTTCACAACAAAAGGTAAGCCCCACAAATAGTACTTAAAGTGCGCTACTCCCCAACAACATGCCAGAGCTTCCTTCTCTATAGTTGAATATGATTTTTCTGCTCCCTGTAATCTGCGTGAAGCGAACCCAATAATTGTTTCCTCTTACCTGACACTTGTAACAAGACTGCTCCTAATCCGATATTACTAGCATCCGTTACCAATATGGATTTTTTGTTAGAGTCAAAATGACCCAATGATGGAGCACTGGAGAGGCATATCTTTACTTTTTTAAATGCATCCTCACACTTAGAATTCCATTCAAACACAATTCCTTTCTTCAAGAGAAGTCTCATCGGTTCAACTAAATCAGCAAATTTTGGAACAAATTTCGAACAATATTCAGCAAGACCTAAGAAGGACTTTAATTGATCCTTATTTGTAGGACAAGGAGCATCTTTCACAGCTCTCACAATACTACCCTTCGGTCTTATACCCTTAGCTGATATCTGATGACCCAAATAGTTGACTTTACTCAATCTTATTTGACACTTCTCTTTTTTGATTGTCAATCCACATTTTGAAATTCTCTCCAAAACTTCTTCCATCAATTTATCATGTTCATCGAAAGACCTCCCCACAATCATTATATCGTCTTGAAAACATAATATTCTCTCCATCCCCTTAAATATACCCTGCATGACGCGCTGGAATACAGCAGAGGCTGATGCCAATCCAAAAGGCATTCTACGATACCGAAACGCCCCCAAAGGTGTAACAAATGAGGTCAAGGGACGCGACTCGGGATGTAGATTCACTTGATGGTAGGCTGAGGACATGTCTAAGACACTAAATACACAACCCCTCCCATCATGCTTAACATTTCTCCAATATTTGGTAATGGTTGTCTATCCACCCAAATATTTCTGTTCAAATCTCTCAAATCAATGCATAAACGAATTTTGTTACCTTCCTTCGGTGCAACGACAATTGGAGATAACCATTCTGATGACTCAATTGGTTCTATAACTTTAGCTTCCAACAATTTATCCAATTCTTTACGAAGTGGTTCTCTCATCATATGCGGTATTGTTCTAACTTTATGCACAATGGGTTTAGCATTTCTTTTCAAGATGATACGGTGAGCAAACCCTTTCAACATACCTAAATTATCAGAGAAAATATGAGAATACTTTTTCATTAACATGTTTCCCCACTCATTCTTCATATCAACATTTGAGGATACATTTTCTACATTCGGTTCAATTGCCATAACTGGTTCCACAGCATTAGGATTGAGCATAATGTTCAAATCTTTCTGATGTCGCCATCCTAACAAATTAGATCCTTCCTGAGTAACATAAACTCTTCCAAAAACCCCATTGTTCTTGAAGATAATATTCATCCATTCCATGCCTAAAATATTAATTTTTGATCCACCATACCCAACAGCTCTTACATCAGCTTGTAGAAGATTTTTCATGTCTCCATTCATTTTTTCTTGAAAAGTTTCCTTAGAAATTAGAGTAAAAGGCTACCAGAATCAGCTAATAATCTTACTGTTCTTTTTCCTAATGTGACCTCACAATGTGGTTTTTCTAATTTTTCAGTACTTCTCTCTTTAAACTCATAAAGCTGCCATCTATATTCAGCACAACATCCAAATCACATTTTTCTACAGTTTCTACAACTTGAAATGCATCTAATTCCACCCCTTCTATAGTTAGGAACAATTCTTCATTTTGCTCTTCCTTGTCTTCCACTTCCTTGATACTAGTAGTCTGAGTGTACCCTTTTGATCTGCATGCCTTCGCCAGATGACCTCTTTTCCCGCACACCCTACATGTTGCATTTCTCGCTCCACATGCAAAACTTGAACTTACATGTCCAGGACACCCACATCTATAACAAATAATAGGACGTCTTTCTCCACTTTTAACTGGTACATTTTCATTACTTCTATTAATCGCTTTCTTGAATATCTCTCTTTTACTTCCGTAGGAATTTTCTCTTTTCCCGTAACTACCATTGAGTTTTCACCTACACCTTTTCCTTTATCTATTTCTTTTATCCAAAGATCAGTATTTTCCATACTCCTAGCAATTTGAATAGCTTGTTCTAAAGTGGGATCCTTTGACAGTAGCTTTTCTTTCACTCTTTTGTTGTTCGTGCACCTTACAATTTGGTCTCTTATTAAGGAATCACACAAACCTTGAAATTCGCAAGTGACTGCTAAACCTCGTAAGGATGCTACATATGACATAATACTTTCATCAATCTTTTGTACTCTGCAGAAGAATTTATGCCTTTCAAAAACAATATTTACTTTCGGAGTAAAATGTTTTTCCAACATCTGTAACGACATCTCATAAATATTCACCGGTTGACCATCTCCCATTCCCAATGATATTTCTGGTAAGTCATCATATATTCTCCTTCCTTCTACTCCAAGATGATGCAAAAGTATGCCTTGTCTCCTTACAGGACCATATTTGTCTCCTCCAATTGCTAACAAATATGTTGAAAATATATTCTTCCAACGTTTCCAAGGAATAGAAGGTTCTCCTGGAACGGGTAAAAATTTTGGAGGAGCAGACATAGATTCTTCAGACATACCTGCAATTAAAGACTCAAACAACAAGCTAAAATAACAATCTAATATAATAGTTTAAAATAATAGACTGAAACAACAACCTAAAATAATTAATCAACACAATTAATTAACATAATAGGCTGAAATAACAATCTAAAATAATTAATTAAAACAATAAAGTGCAATTCTCCAAGTAGTAGCAGAAGTATTTTGAGTAGTCTGTTGTTTATTTCATCAACCAGGAAGCTTGATGCTATTTCTAAAAGTCCTTTCTTAGTTTCAGTTATCTTCAGTCAGACAGGAAACTTCAGTTGAGAAACCCAAAGGATCCCACCCTCGTCGCCAAAATATGTAGTAATCCAGACAGAAAGCTTAATTATGTTCTTGAAGTATCTTTAATGGAGTACAGATTTACATGCAGCAACCTCCAGCTGTACAACTCAATACTGGTTAACATTGGAACTTTAACTATGATGCAGTTCCACTGCATCATAGTTGCATCATACAATTCTAAACATTACCACAGTTCCCTTATCTGAGAACCTGGTACCCCTCCAATAAGTCATTGACACTCCATGGGGCTCTGCAGTGGATAGGATAGGATTACATCTATGATTATAATAGCATCATCCCAATTATTTTCAGGAAGAAAAACGGAAGTACTCCGAGGCCAGGCTTACATTCCCATACACGCAAAGACAAGTGACATAATGGGGAGCCGCAGCTAACAGCCAATAGGTCAAGGGAGCCCTGGGTCGAAAAAGTTTGGGAACCACTGACCTAGGGGCTTATTACGATGTCGGTCGCAGTTGCCTCCGACCGACACCGCCTCGGACTCGGGACCAACCGACCTGAGTTCAGCGCTTCCGACCCCCTTATTACGATGCGACTGAGCACTCTTTAGTCGGATTCCCACTGTTCTCTATGGGAGCTTGTTTCACGGCCGTAAACCGGCCGTAATACAGGCTCCTATTAAGAAATGAGTGTGTGTGTAAAACCCTGCCCCATGTGTCATGCACCCCATGGTACCTGCCACACAGTGCAGGGTTTTACAGGGGGTACCCTAGGTACCCCCTCGACCACCAACCGTAGATTGTGGAGGGAAGGGGGTCCAGCTAGAGGCCCCCAAAGTCGCTTTACGACAGCCTTTCCGATTAGGAAAGGCCGGCATGAAAAGGCTATGGGAAACTGACATTGTAATCCCGACGGCGGAAACACCGTCCATAGGGGATTACGGTGCGATGCCGACCAGCTGGAAGACCCTGAGAGCCTGTCAAAACCGAGTCGGAATGACCGGCCGGTTTACGTTCTGACCGCCGATATTGTACTTGGTCGGTTGGACCACAACCTGACCGAGTCGGTCAGTAAGCCTCCGACTAGCGGTCGGAGGCTTTCCGACCAACATTTTAATCACCCCCTAATGTGGTGTAGTGTTTAAGCTAGACACAGCATTTCTTTACATACATACAAGGTTATATGGCAGTATGAATTGTCATGATATACTGCTCGCCATACATCAACATCACAAGAAGACTTTCTCACAGTCCTCATTCAAAAGATTGTCATACTTTGTCTCAGCTGAGAGGGCATTCATTGCTCCAGGGAGGATTATCATTCCAAAGACATTGGTTGAAGATGTCCTGCCACTGGCGGTGAGCTGTGCTAACTGACGGCAGTTTGCCATTGACATCAGGCATGCTGTTGTTGTATCCCGCCTCTCACAATGGCAGACTTTTTAGCTGCTAATAATTAGAAGCAGATACTTTTGTTTGAAGAGCAAATATACAGGAGCGCGCAAGCGACGATACCTAAGATGGCCGCCTAATCACGGAGCTCCGCGCAGCACCAGAGATCGTCGATGTAAAGGCGGCGGTTCCAGCGCCGTTCTCGACATTCTGCGGGTGTTTCTCCATTTCTGAACAACTTCTCCAGTAGAGGATGTCTTTATAGCTCACCATGTTCCTGGATAAACCCTAAAGTTTTCAGGTGACTCTTCAGCCGTTTTTGTGGCTGCCATTTTGTATTCTAGCCTGCACTATTTTTCCTCAAGATTCAACCTGTTGCAGTCTGGAATGCTGTTTTCCACACTTTTTATCATCTTTTTCCTCATTTTCTTCTACTGAATTGTATTCCTGTATTGGGAGGTCCATTTATTTAACGGAATTCTGAAATTTGTGAAGTACTTTACGTCAATTTTTGTGCTTTATCATATAAGCCTTTTCTTAGTCTCTGGCTGTGTTGGTTCATGGGTAGGAGCAAAAAATTACTACACTCCACCAAGAGCCATAAGTCCAACGAACCAGTGTCTTGCTCTATCCACTCTGCCTCCTCTAATAATTCTTCACAGCCTTCTGAGGAATTGGCGCAAGTGGCGTCTTTTCGCCCTACTGTTTCGCCTACCATGGCATCTAAAGCACAATTACCTTCATCTACCATTAAGAGAATTAAGCAGGATCCTCCTTCTCCACCCAAATCTATGTCTCCCGTTTCCTTGGATATCGTCCTGTTGGAAATCCGTGCTCTAAGACCATTTATTGAGAAAACAAACACTCGTCTACCGACTCTGGATAACAAATGGTCGTTTATGGACTCCTGCCTATCTGTGGTGGAACAACAAATTAGCGATGTACAGGATTCATCTTCCAGAGTTACACTTTTGGAGAAAGAGGTGTTGCAACTAAAAAGATCGACTGAAGACCTTGAAAACAGAAATCGTCGCAACAATCTTCGCTTATATGGCCTTCCTGAAGGCCTTGAAGGTGATGACCCTGTAACGTATTTTACCACTTTCCTTCCACAGCTCTTGGACCTCCCCACGATGACCAAATTAAATATTCAACGGACACATAGACAGGGTCTGTCATCCTCATCTGCTCCGTCCAAGCCTCGTGGAGTAATTCTCTTATTTCTGCAATTTACTGATCTTCTACAAGTTCTAAATGCAGCTAAACAAAAAAAACAGCTTCTTTGGTCTGGTACAAGACTGTTTATCTCTCAAGATGTTTCAACTGCCACCGCTAAACGAAGAAAGGAATTCCTGGACCTTCGCCTGCTCTTCGCTCTCTTGGTGCTCGATATGGCTTATTCCATCCTTGCTTATTTAAGGTCACCTTTCTGAACAAAACTTCTTCATTTGAGGATCCTGCAGATCTTAGAAAATGTATTTACTTTCATTCTACTTCCTCGATGGAGATTGCTGGTCCTCCTCCTAACACTTGATTTTAATAGTTCTTCTGTAGTGTTAATCTCTTTGATTCTGATTTTATTGAAGTTTGTCACTTTGTTTCATCGTCTTTCTGTTTACACGTCTTTCCGATTCCTATTACAGGTCCTTTGGAACTTATTGTGTACCCGCCTCATGTTCCCGCTCCTATTTATGTTGAATTGACTTCCTGGTGTGGTGCGTTGCCCTTTGTTGGGTGTGCTATCTTCGTATGTCCGTTGCCGCCTCTCATTCTTCCCTCTGTTCCCCTGTGGAGGTATGTATTACAGTCGTCAGTTCTGGCATGTACTGTCTCTTCTTGCTCTTTCTTTTCTTTCCCTTTTCCTCTTTAGTGTTATTCTTCCTCTCCTTCTCTTGATTTTAATGCAATCTCTTCTCTTTGTACTTGTCTATTTACATGTTTTCTTGATATCTTACACTTCTCCATTCCTTTCCCTTTCATTGACACCATTGCAATTTTTATTTCTCCCTCTTTCTCCTTTCTTACATTATTACTGCACTGTTGAACGTGTTGCTCTTTACATACTGTTGATATTCTACATTCAGAGTTATTTCTTGGAATGTGAAAGGTTTTATTAACCCTATCAAAAGACAGAGAATTTTATCCCATCTTGCCTCTTATAACCCGGATTTGGCCTTTCTACAAGAGACGCATCTCACAGAGGAAAAGGCATTAAAATTGAAAAAGGGTTGGGTTGGCTCCGTTTTAGTCTCCCCCACTTCCTGTAAAAAAAATGGTGTTATCATTTTATGTCATAAAAAATGGAATTGTAAAGTTTTATCACAAGAAATTGATACGGAGGGGAGATGGTTGTTAGCTAAATTGCTTATTAATAATACCTCTTTGACTAGGTTTAATGTTTATGGCCCTCCTCAACCGGATTATGCATTTTGGCCTACTGTTACACAAAAATGTATTCAGTTTAGAGATGATCTCTTTATTCTAGGAGGCGATTGCAATCAGATTGTTGACCCCTTTATTGACCGCCAATCCCAGGTATGCTTCATCTCTCATAAATCTCATAAACAATTTCTTAATTCTATTTCCCAATGACACCTCGTTGATGCTTGGAGGCTATCTCACCCAGACACTATTGACTTCTCATTTTTCTGTCCACCTCATAACTCTTTTTCTCGATTAGACTATATCTTTCTTTCACAATCCTTATCTCAAAATCTTATCTCTACTTCAATTGAACCTATTGTTATTTCTGATCATGCTCCGGTTGTTGCTGATTTTGACTTGCTCCCTCCGCATCCCAGATCTTCCCGTTGGCGCTTTAACAATTCCCTTCTACAGGACCCTCTTTTCTCTTCTTCATTTACTTCCTTCGCTAAAGAATTTTTGTATTGAATAATGATCCCAATATTCCCCCCCCCCCATATAATATGGGATTCTTTTAAAGCTACGGCTCGGGGTTTTATCATAGTCTATGCATCAAAAAAAAAGAAACGGTTCCTTCAACAACATAAAGCTACACTAGCAAATATTAAATCCCTGGAGCTCAAATTTTACACCTCACCATTGGATTCTATCACTCATTCGTGCTAAACTAAATTTTAATAAAGTCACTACTGATAATGCATCATCTATACTACTCCGTAGCAGCGCTCGCTACTATTGCGGACGTAATAAAGTAGGTAAACTTCTGGCCAATTATCTTAAATTCCAGAAAGATCGAACTTTACTTGACTCCATATACTCTTCAAATGGGAAGCTTTTCCATAAGGATCAGGATATCCTTGATGAATTTATGTTATTTTATAAAGATTTATATACTCCAGAATCCCTTACTACTATTTCCCTTATCCAATCTTATCTCAATAACATCCCTACCCCTTCTAATGGTCATCTCAACTTCTCTACGCTTGAATCTGACCTATCTCTTAAAGAAATCTCCAGTGCCTTAAAAGTTCTAAAAAAGGTAAAACTCCTGGCCCGGACGGTTTCACGGTCGAATTCTATTTACATTTTTCTGCTATACTACTTCCGAAACTTCTACATCTCTTCCATTCATTTTTTCTTTCTGGCAAAACGAACGGTACTTTTCAAGAAGCCACAATTTGTTTGATTCATAAAGAAGGCCGTGACCCTATGTTTTGTAATAACTATCACCCTGTATCCCTGGTTAATGTAAATTATAAAATATTCGCTAAATTACTTGCTTAGAACCCCTTATCCCTCACGTGATTGGTAAAGAACAATGTGGCTTTGTCAAAGGTAGACTAACCTCGGATAACTCTCGTCTATTCCTTAATGTCTTAAACAAAATTCCTTCTCTTTCTAACTCCCTAGCGGCAATCTCTATTGATGCTGAAAAAGCATTTGATAGGGTTGATTGGTCCTTTTTATTTGAAACTCTTAATTGGCATGGCTTTGGCCCTAAAATGATCTCTCTTATCTCCCTGCTGTATTCTGCCCCTAGAGCGTCGGTGTTAGTTAATGGCTGTACATCCTCCTACTTTCCTTTACAGCGCGGAGTTCGTTAAGGTTGTCCTCTTTCCCCACTTCTCTTCATCCTAGCTCTTAAACCCTTTTTATCATCTATTCGTAATAATGATTCTATATCCGGATTTCCCTATGGTGATCACCATTTGAAACTCTCTGCTTATGCGGATGACATTTTACTTTTTATTTCCAACCCTGAAGTATCTATTTCTCCCTTATTACATGAAATCTCTTCATTCTCCCTGGTTTCTGGTTATAGGATTAACTCGGATAAAACAGAAATCCTTCCTCTCACCAAATTCTGCTCTCAGCATTCCTTCTCTTCGACTGGGTTTCTGTGGAATAGATCTAAAACGAAGTATTTAGGAATATGGTTCTCTAACTCCATAACGGCTTCTGTCAAACTAAATATGGTAGAGGCTCTTTTTCGCATTGACAAATTCCTTTCCTCTTGGAATCCCCTATTTCTCTTGTGGAGGGGAACAACTTGACTCCATTAAAATGATGATTACTCTTATTTTACTTTTATCCTATTTTTATTCCGTCTTGTTACTTTAAGAAGATAGACTCTCTTCTCTCCAAATTTCTTTGGAGAAATAAAAATATAGAATATTCTTATCACATCTTCGGAAGCCAAAAGCCAATGGGGGTGTTAACTTTCCTGATTTTCGAATTTATCATAAATCCTTTTGCCTCCGTCAAGCTTCTAAATGGCTTCTTTCAGAATCCTCCCCCTTCATGCCTTTATGGCTTACTATTGAATACTCTTTGCTTACACCCTTTTCTGCAAAGGAGGTACTGGCCTTTTCAGTCAAGACTCCCCAAACTACTCTTCCCCTATTCAAGCACTCGTCTTCCTTGTTGAAACCATTGACCCAGCCAAAGATTAATTTGAGGGAATCCTTTTTACGTTCTCCGATATGGCATAATCACCTTATTACCATTAATAACCGAACCTTCTTTTGGAAATCCTGGAGACTGAGGGGAATAACTTGGGTCAATGACCTATTTGATGGTACGACACCTTGTTCTTTCCCTCAGTTTCAATCCACTTTTAAGTGTCCTCGTTCTTTTTGGCATAGATTTTCCATTTTAATGGCAATCATTCTTGACATATTTTATTCCCTTTCTTCAATTCTTCTTTCTTCTGAGGAGAATTCTGGGCCGGATTCACAAAAGTAATCTGAGACAAGTCTAAAATTACGATTTTTGGTATTCACAGAAATCATTTACGACTCCTATCTTTACGTCCTCAGTCGGGCCGGAATCTCCGCACCCGGACCGTACTCGCCGGCTTGGGCCGTACTCTCCGGCTCGAGCCGTAATCTCCGGCTCAGGCCGGATAAAGTGTAATCAATGGGCTGGAATGCAATTTTTACAAAAACACACATTAGAATGTGTGATAAATGGTAGAGGAGGCCATGAAAAATAGTTTGGGCAGGGAAAGGGGTATGGCCAGACACTACATCATAACCCAGAAAAGTTTGCTCCTTTTCATCATGGTACATGCAGTGCACAATTTGTGCTCCCCTCAGTGTTGACTGCGGTGTCAACACTACAGTCAACACTAAGGGGAGCGCCCTTAGTGTTGACTGTGGTGTTGACACTACAGTCAACACTGAGGGGAGAGCAAATTGTACCACGATACAAAGGAGCAAACTTTTCTGCGTTACGATGTAGTGTCTGGCCATACCCTTTTCCCTGCCCAAACTGTTTTTCATGACCTCCTCTACCATTTATCACACATTCCTAATGTTCCTTTTTGTAAAAATTACATTCCAGCCCATTGATTACACTTTATCCGGCCCGAGACGGAGATTACAGCTCGAGCCAGAGAGTATGGCCCTAGCCGGGGAGTACGGTCCGAGGTGGAGAGTACGACTGGGTGCGCTGACTCCGGCCCGACTGCGGACGTAAAGATAGGAGTCGTAAATGATTTCTGTGAATACCAAAAATCGTAAGTGCCTTCTGTGAATACCAAAAGTCATAAATTTAGACTTTTGTCTCAGATTACTTTTGTGAATCCGGCCCTATGTTCTTTCTATATCATAGATTAAATTTCACTCCTATATCTATTGCTACATTTTCTCACTCAACTAATATGAACTGTTGGACATGTGGATCCCCCACAGCTGACCTTATGCACCTTCTCTTTCTCTGCCCTAATGTTATCTCTTTTTGGGGGAAAATGTGGTCCTATATTTCTCTTATATTTAATATACACTTTCCCCTTTCCAATGTCACTCTTTTCACAGGGAGTTTATTAGAATCTTTGTATCTCCCTACTCATAAGCATGGTCTATTTGACCTTATGCTGGCTTTAGCTTTCCAACAAATTGCACTCAACAAAACTTTCTGTCCAGCACTGGTGGAATAATCTGTGTCATTATCACCGACTAGATATTGCTTTTGCCTCCTCCTGTAAGCCATTTGTTAATAGAGATCTCTTCTGGTTGCCCCTAACATTATATCTAGATAAGAGTGTAATAACAAAACACTCTTGTATATGTTCTGAAAATTTGAATCCTCCGTAAATGTTTAAATTTCTTTGTTCTTTTCTCTAATTTCTTATTAGCAAACTGATTCTTCAATTGTCATAAGATTGTTTTTTATAGTCTTTTAAGGTCATGCAATATAACCCGTTCTTCAGTTGTAAGTGTATTCCTTTCCTCCCTCCCTTCCCACCCTTCTTACCTTGCCCTTATTGCCGTTTTAAAATGTAAATAGCTTTCTTCTCTGCTTTTATTGCTAGCCGTTTCTTTTTTTGTACCCTGTTGCTTATCATTCTCAATTTGTATTTGCTGACCTTTTGTATCTTTTTCTTGTTATTCAATGAAGCTTTTTAAACATAAAAAAGAAGAGCAAATATACAGAATATTATGTTACCTTTTTTCATAATATTTACTTATTGTTCATTTTTCTATTGGCATAATCAATGTAATATTTACTGTAGGAAAATGTCCCTTTTTGCATGGTCACCCCCATTCTTTTTTGGTAGATTTTTCTGCTGATTTGTGACACTGTACACTGAGGCACCGCTAAACAGTACATGTGCTCTGACCCCTAAAACATGGTGAAATTGGCTACACTCCTGATTGGCATATTTAATATGTCTAAATGTCTCCAGTATATGATACCAAAGTGTACCCTTGGCCTGCAAGTATAATGTTACTAGTGACTGCAGAAAATGTTGTGCCACCACTAAAGTGACAATGCAAATCATGTCTTCAGGCCTTCCTCTGTAGTCTAGGTGTGCAGTTTACATGGCAAAATAAACTTTTCACCAGCCCTAAACCTCCCTTTTTAATACTTATAACTATTACAAAATGCAGCAGTGGGACAGTACAGCCAGCACTGAAACCCCCTACAAAGTGTGGTCAATTTATGGTAACAACATGTTCTACAAGAGACAACACTTCTGCTGCAAAGTAATGTGTGATCATGGAAATTGCCCAAGAGCAATACCATACAAAACATTATACGCTTGCCTGGAGCACAACATAAGCAGAATGATTTTGAAATTATTAGAATCTACAATCAATGATTGTGTTATAAAACATTTTTAATTCAGATGCATATATTTTCCCAGCTCATACCATACGTGTTACAAACATATATCCACAATAAAACAGAACAGTAGAGCATTAAGTATTTTCATTGTGCATACAATAATGTGGTAGATGTCTCAATATAATATACAGTCCAAACACAGCCAACACGATTTTTGTCTTAAACAAGACTTCCTCAGGGCTGTAAAAGCATAAAAATGCATATCATGTCAAGAACAAAAAATATGATTGAGAAACAAGATATGAGACCCAGATTGACAGCCATAGCAAAATACCAAAGCGCAAAGTATAAAAAATAAATGAGTGAACTTTGACCACAATCAACCCCCATAATACCACCAAAGTGAAAATAAAAATAAAAAATGTGCATCCCAATAGTGTGAAATTAGAAATAAAAACCAAAAAATGATGTTACACTAAATTTTTGTCACCTAATACAAATAAAAACGACCAGACAAAGACAGGGCATTACCTTCTATGATATAGAAAAAGTATGTCATTCCATATTTCCTAAAAGAGATGATCACACTACAAAGTGTGTGTAAATATATGCATGTGAAAAAAACATTTTTATAATACAATCATTGATTATAGATTATAATATTTCAAAATCATTCTGCTTAAGTGGTGCTCCAGGCAAGTGTATAAAACTTTTTAATAACTATCAGTCATCCCTAAGATATGCCCTAAATGCAGGGCAGTGTGCATGGTATTTAAAGAGTAGAACACATGTATTTATGTTTTACATCTCCTGTTAGTGAAAAACCTCCAAACGCTGGTCCTCCCATACAAAACATTGGGATACATTACAACATCTTATAATGCTTAAATTCAATTTGGGAATAGATAGACAAAACATTCTAAGACTCATTTAAAAATTAAACTCAAAGTTAATGGTCAGGTCATGTTTTACATTACTATTTTGAAAAGGTCACTTTTAGAAAGTTGAAATGTTTCTGTCTAAGCCTTATGTGCCTTTTTTGCCAGTGTTCAGTGTCACCTGACTGTTATTGGCTGTCTGGTGGTGAGATGTGCATTGCTCTTAGACAGTGGAGAAAGGGCTAAGGTGTGGGGAGATGTTTTCCTCCTGCCAGGATGGCCATCTGGGCTTTACCAAGGAATTTAATTAACTTCAAAGGGAGTCTCACCTATTACAAGCAGATGTTGCTCATACCTGGGCCTGCCCTCTTCAGTGTTCTGCTTGCCAGTCAAGCACCAATCCCACTGGAAGACAGGCTGCCCCCAGAACTGGTTTTGAGTGACCACATGTGAGAGTTGTCCAATGTCATAGCCACACCTCTGGCTGGGCACTGGGAGCTCTGCACAGGGGAAGAAAGGGGTCTGCCAGGTTGATTTTAGGTAAATAGTGGCACTGTGGGATAGTTGACAGTAAAACACACAGAAAGTGCCTCAAAAAGTGGGTATGGTTACCCCTGGGAACGTTTACCCTATTGGTTAAGGAGTGGCTAGAAGTTTCTCCCATCCACATTCTGGCACTAGGAATTCCTCAGAACACCTCTGGACCTGTGGAAGACAAAAGAAGGACACCACCTGATGTTGTGAACTGTGAGAAGACCCCTTAAGGGCTGGACCTACTCCCACATGCTCCCAGGACTGAGAAGTGGACTCCAAGTGTCTGTTGACTGACCTCCTGTTAAGCTACAGGTCCACAAAAGCAGCAAGAAGTCCACTTTTGTGAAGAACCCAGCAGACTACTTCCAACTAGACCTGCTCTGGACCCTGCTGGTGTCTTCTACTTGAGTGCGTCCTGGTCCTTAAGAGCTGTCACTAAGGTCCTAGGGCCCTTAGATGAATGTCAGAGTGTACTCCTCCTGTCTAACCCTAAAACCCAGGACTTAGATTCTTTTTCAAGGATTTTTGTCTGGAGAACCGACAGAGACCTGGACATACCTGCCAAGTCAATCTGACAAAACTTTTTCGCATCAACAATTTTGATTCAGCTGGACGTCGCGGAGAAGGTCACCTTGCTGCACTGTGTGATAGGGAAAGGGCAGGAATGTGCCGTATTTAACATAATACAGCACATTCCAGTGTTTTCCCAATGCTGGTGCACAATGTGCTGCCTAGCGCCAACGCAGACAGCCCTGCACCATGGTGCAACGGTGCCTGCTTTGTAAGCAGGATTGTTTTTGTGCAGGAAGGGACATCCAGAACAGAAACAATCCTGAGAGGGCTTTTGTTTTTTCTTTGTGTGCTGCAGAATGCAGCACACATAGAAAGAGGCATTAACGAGGAGAAATAAAGATATTTCTCCCTGTTACGCTTCATCTGGAAAGGCATAGCACTTTGACACATTCCCAGTTCTACCAGTAATGGTAAATCTGGGAAAGCGCCACATTCTATGGGTGGCTGCAAGGGAACACCCACGCTCCACCCATGCAGTGCCTCCCTGGGGCAGAGTAACGCAGCGATTTGCGCTGCATTGTGCTACTCTCGATTTATCAAGCCACGGAAGGCCATGCAAAGGTGCCTTGCGTGGCTTGATACATCGAACTTAAGAGTTGCATCGCTCTTGCACCCTGTTGCATTGCGCAAGGGCAACGCAACTCCCACATAAATATGCCCCAAGGCCGAATTTAAAGTTTGGCGGACAGGATACTTGTAATACTGCGGACGGGATATCTATCACATTTCTGATGGAGTATCCCACCTGTCAAACTCTAAATCAGGCCCTAAGTCAGAAGGTAAAACTTCAGAGCAGGTGGAACCTGGTCTCTCTATTTGGCCGGCTCCATATGGGTCAGCCTTAACCTTTGACCGGGCTTAGTGTGACCAGTTGTCTATGGTTAATGATTTGTGCTTTTTGACACTAAAACTTAATTCAAGCTGTAAAAATTCATATCTTCAGTTCCCCTTATTGGATTTTTGTCATTTTGGTCTCATTTAGTTCATTAAAATATTCTTTATTTTTACAATTGGAGTGGGATTTTTATTGTGCTGTGTTTCAACTGTGTAACTGTTTTGGTATCCCTGAATGCTTTACACATTTGATTTAACTAAGTCTGTCTGCTCTGTGCCATAGCTACCAGGGGATGAACTCAGGTTTAAATTACTGAAACTTTTACTGGACCTAACACAAATAGTGCCCTTATTTCTTGTGGTGGACTACCATCCACCTTAACTTATATTCTGCTTTCTTACATGTATTACCATAGTTTTGTATATATTCTGTAGCAATATGGCTCCTACTACAAGCATATTATAGCACTAGCCAAGATGTCTTGTGTATGTTAATTTTGAGGAAAGGTGGAGGGTAAGCCAAAAATCTAACCTGTTCCACTCTGGCATTTTTGTCTGTTCCTAACATGAATCCTTTTTCAGTAAGTTATTGGAGAGATTCATTGGACACCGGTCCATTTACCTCCACTCCAAATGAAAGATGGTATGCCTGTACTGCCTGGGGCCAAGAATGCTAGGCAACATGACAAGTCTTACCTAGATCACCCCATTGCGTATTGGCAACTAAATAAATCTGATATACTTACAAATTTTGTAACATTGCCCCACTGTCATTACTGAGAGTACATTCATTTCCGACAGCAGGTATTCTTTACAAATCCATATGTCCAGGATAAAGGGGGACTGTCCCTGGAATAGCCTTACAGTGGATCTGTTCTTTCCGTATAGACCACAGTCAATATTAACCTCATGAATCACACATGTTTTATATGGAATTACACTGAGGTCAGCCTTTTTTGCCATTACATTTCAGCATTTACCTACTACCTTTGGCAGATGTGAATAAACAGGATAATCTACTATTCCAAATGTACACTGAGTAAACACAGATTCACATATGACTTTGAAACAACTAAGAATGGAATACCACGCTCTATCAGTCTCTATCACATATCAGCTTCTGAACAAGAGAGATTTATTTGTGAGATTTATCCATCTTCTGGATAAGAGAGAATTACTTGTTTTAATGGCTTCAAGATAGTGGCCATTATTACAAGTCATATAAGTGGATGATTCGTTTCGCATACAGGCCAGTATTTGGAAAGGTTTAATGTAGTTTGATAAGAGGATAATCAACTAGTGAGTTGTTTAGATTCCTTCTGTGGCAGCTGTTACACCCCAGTCCCAGGAGCTGGCCTTGCTGCTCAACTGCTGGCACATACACTCAAATGTAATGTGCTAGACTGTGTCTCTTTTTTAAATTCTATTCTGTTTTCGTTTATAGATCTAAATTTATACTTTTTATGATCAGTGCTGTTTCCTGGTGCTTCCTTTTGCAAAAGCACCTTTCAAGTTTGATTTTTATTTCCGTGAATTTGATGCCAATTTTGAGGGTATTACTCAAGAGTGTAGTTGGTGCTAATCTGTCTCCTTCACTTTGAAGGTGGGTGCCATCCAAAGCCATCCAAAGAAGAATGGTGATGTAGGGCTTCTTCTATGTCTATGGGCTCATCGGCAGAAAAGTGAAACAAAGGGTATTCATTCTCCACCAGGTGACATCTTGGGAGTGGCACAAGACTTGTGGGGAAAGCTATTAGTGTCACAGCCCAAATGGGGAGCTCAGAAAGAGAGGTATGAGGGAGTTGCCTCCCATTTAGAAAAATCAAGGAAACACCTGGGCAGACAGCTTTTAGGATGGAAGACTGAATAAGTGGCTAAAACAAAGCTATAGCATCTGCTCCTGCTCACACCCCTCTACTGGCTCCTCTCCAGCCATCATCTTATCTGGCTCATCATCAGCCAGCATTTCATCTGTCACACGGTGCTCCTGTTTTTTGCCCCATGCTTCCGTTTTCTGTCCAGGCCCCCATCTTCTGCTTTCTGAACAGGTTCCACTCTTTTGCCACAGGCCTCCCAATCCTGCTTCAGTCTTCCATTTTCTTCCTTAGGCCCTTCGTGTTCTGCCAAAGTCCCTTTCCCTGCACAAGCCCTCTTCAGCAAAGGCAGGCCTTCTGTGAATTCTTTCTTATACCCCATTCTCCCTCTTCTGCCATAGGTCCTCCTCAGTCTTCTCCCCCATGTCACCTTCCTCTCTAAACCCCTGTCTCCCCTTGCCCTCCTCAGAATCTGAGTATTTCTTCCTTTTTCAAGTTTTTTGATCTAATTCATTAATATGCCCCCTTTTCTTTCCCTCCACTATATCCCTTCCCAATACAGGTGCCCGTCTTTGAATGCATTTCATTATAATAATACCAGAATGTATTCAAAGATGACCACAATGATATGCGTAAGTTCACGGCAAGAATCTTAGCCTACACATAGCTGAGCCCAGGGACTCAGCCCTTACATCAAACAAGCATTAGAAAAGCCAAACAGTTTCACGAATGAGAACTATTGGCTTGGCCATTGCCATTTGCATTGTAACCCCAATGTCCCTTCAAATCAAATTAGGTTTATTGGGGGATCTCTTTGCCTTTTTGCTTTTTTGGGAGATTAACATTTTTTTGTCTTCTGAGTAAAGAGATGGAGTGGATTAATATGCCAGCAAATGTTACAATTTGTTAATGGTTTGCGTTTGCCTGTGGCCAGTGCAAGAAAATGATCCTGTGTCATCAAGCCAAATAATTTGGGCCTGATTTACAAAGGTAAAATGCACTTTTCAGGAAGTTTGGTACTTTTGGTATTCACAAACTTTGGGCCCAATTCACAAAGGTAAACTTAGACGTTTGGTCTGAATTTAGACCAAACGCCTAAGTTTACGACTTTAAGAATCCGCAAAGCGCATTTACGAGTACAATCTTTATATCCGCACTCGGTCCGGGCATAAGTATAGTATGGTGGAATGAGAGGCGGTGGTTCAGATATGCTGGGTCTGCTTTGTGGAGGGCGTTGTAGGCATGTGTGAGGAGCTTGAAAGTGATTCTTTTGTTGAATGGGAGCCAGTGGAGCAAATGTAGTCTCTCTTAGGATGCCCAAAAGGAGTGGAGATTCAGTACAGGCAACTTAAACACATCAGCGACATTTCGACCCTCCAATGTAACATGTATTTTCTAAACATCTGTGCAGGTCTTCATCAGGACTGAGTATAGAACAACCTGGAGTAGAAAAACCTTTGTAGAACCTTCTTAACCCAAGGGTGTATATCCCCAGTGAAACAGGTCAGTAAGTTCTTCCTCAGCCGGGCCTGAAGGCTGGTATGCTTGTAAAAAACTAGAGTCCCTCTAGAACATGCTGCTCCAATTTAGAAAACAGTTGAAAACTCATCTCTTTACATTGCACTTCATCACAATGCATTCACTTTAAATTAAATTAAATTAAATTATTTTATGCCTGCATGCTTTCCTGCTCATTTGGCAGCAACGCTGCTAGCTTATGCACATATGCCTATGCTATGTAATATCATTATGCTAGTTCTATATTCTTTGCGCTCACTTACTGCCAATAGTCCCACATTATATCTAGGTTGTTAGTTTAACATCTTTCGTACACACCATGGCAATGCTTTCTTTTTGTGTTTAGACGCATGTATCTGCCTGTATCTTATATGTAATTCATGTACTCTGAAGTCCTTATGTAACGTAACTGTTTCTAATGTAAAGCACTCTAACACCTTCGGGTAAAGTACATGCTATATAAAAACGCATAAATAAATAAATTAACTGTCCCCAACCTAGCTTCCTTTCCTATCAGTTGTTGACTTTATGGTTGTTTTTGACCATGTACAGCACTCCCTTGCCTTTTGGCTAAGTTTGCGCTACAGAAATCCAATATACATACACACATGCATATAGAGAACTCACCCCATACTGTCCATTTTCCACCGAACAAAACATATCAGTTTAACGATTATATGCAAGATCTAAACGTACCCTAATTTTCTTCACTTTGTTATACCATTTGGAAAATATTTTTCCAGCTCTCCAGCTGACCCCGTAAAACAAGACGGTGTTTGGGTGTTTTCCATGCCTAAATTGCACACATTCACAATTCTCTTTTGGCATTAAGTTTGGGTGCGCCAATTGGGAGTGAAAAAAAGCAGCTATGGATGTCTATACCCCATCCCTTTCCTGAGATAATATATATTCCTGCATAGTCACCTAAATGTATGGACGTGGAAAAGCCAGTATGCCAGGTGTTTCATCATCAGAAATTGAATTTATCGGAGTAAAAAGCTGCACATTCCTTATTTTATGAATTAGCTTTTGTGATTTTCATCAGAAAATTTAACATTTTCAAAATCTGGTCACCCCTTCTCCAGACTTTATTCTGTGAATGGAAACCCCTGATGGCTTGTTGCTGCTTTGAGTTAGGTAGGGTGCAAGGTATTCTAAAATATGTTTTAAACCTGCCAGGTGTGTCTGGCCATATTGCCTCTGTAGGTCTTCTGTGTACGTTCACACCGTAAGAGCACAGAAGTGCTAGAGTATAGGAAGGCTACAAGGAAGGCGCTTGGGATCTGTCTCTGGCCTACGGTGGAGTGGAAAATAACACTGGAAGGTACAGGGTGGAATCATTATCCTCCCCGAGGGACACAAACGAACTCGTATGATGAAATAAAAACACGCACACCCTTGAGTCTCAACTGCATAACGATGCCTTGTGGGTAATGACACTCCCTACTCTGACAGTGATTACACTGAACACATTTCTAAGTGCAGAGGCATAGAATGGAGATACCTTCATTCGCAACCACAGTATCTGGCTTATAATCTATTTGTATGACCTACTGTGTCATGTTTCTCTACAAGGCCATCTTGTAAAGGAAAGTTTCTTTAATTTCTGATAATACTTACATATATTCAGTATCCTTATTTCGTTTTACGACTATGTAACTGAATTATTCTTGAATGTAGCTGCATGCACAGCCAGTTTGTGTTTATAATAAGAAAATAATTTATGACACTAATAACTTGTAAGGAGCGGTCATGACATAGCCCAATCTCTCAGTTGTGCAAGATTTATTAAAGCACTTTTAGGCTCTTTTCAGCTCAACCAACATTTTAATTGTGGGGAGAGGAAGTCATCACAATAACACCACTGCCCTCGTGTTGCCTTTTTCTTTGTGTGATCTCTTTACGCAGCAGGCCAAACAAAAAAAAATTCTGCCCACCATGCCAAGTTCCCTGTGGAGAATTTGGCAGGGCGCGGGAAACCTGTTACACAGCCTTCTGCGCTTGGCAAGGATGTACCACATTCAGTGGGAGCTGCAACAGCCCTTGAGTGTGGAAAATAATATGCTCCCTACGGTTCACAGCGAGGCTGAGCCGCAGCTGTTGGGTTCTGTGCAATTTTCCCAGCACAAGTTTGCAAAATATTGGCTGTTAAATACTTAATACTGCTGTCTTTAGTTGGGCTACTGCCTACGCGCACGCTGAGCGGCATCAGTCTGAGGGGAAAACATGATTCACGCGACACGAGCATGTAGTGTGACTGTGTAAAATGGTTGCATGGGTGTAACACAACATTCACAGTATGGAATAATGTTTATATAAATATATTTTTAAATTTCTATATTTAATTATTAGTGATTGTAGTATGCATTGGATCTTACAAGAATTTATGTAGAGATATCAAAGTTTTTTCCAGTGTGCAAACTGGGAAATTTTGCAAGCCAGTACACATATCCATAGAAGTGTTTATTAGTGAAGACTCGAAAGTTTTGTATGCAAATACACATATGCATATATATGGGGCAGGCCTTTATCTATGTAGGCCCTGGATCAGGCGCAGTGGCCCTACTGAATGGAATTCCGCTCTGCCTGTCTGCGAGTGGATCGGTGGTCCCACACCCAGTATTCCTGGGTGTTGGAACACAAAACCCGCAGCAGCAAAGCATCTTTCCCCTGCCAGGGATGTGCATTTTAAATGTTCCTTTATTCCCTGGGGGCAAAAAAATATACAAACAAGAAAAAAAAAACACTGTATGATCCACTGCTTTGCATGTAATCTACCAGCTTGCCCTGCTCCTTGCAGACAGATGAAAGAAAACAATTCTGAGTTTTATGCCCCCTGATTGGGCATCCTTTGACCAATAAGAAGGTAGAATTATTTTGTCCCTGAATTGCACTTGCAGGGACAAAGCATTGATGAAAGCCATCACATGTAGGAGGTGGAGGCATGGGGTGGCCTCTCCTAGCTGCATGAGGCCGTCCTCATAGCAGGTTATGTGATCGCTTGTACTCCATATTGAAACTATACTTCTGGCTACAGTACAATGCAGAGGCTCACAGGGAGCAGAGTGCTTAGATGGACAGGAGAGGTGGACTTCTGGACTGTTGCAGAGTCAGTGTTTAGCAGTCTCATTATCGTAACCTGTTAAGCCTGCATAAAGTTACTAGCTACCTGCAACTGCAGGGCCCCAGTTGGGGCCAACAGGGAAGAGTCAATATGAAATCCATCATAATGGTGAAGAAAAGAGCAGATGAAGAGCTTGTGGACCTTGTTGACAGATCTTGTTGGGCTTTGTGACTCCCACAGCTACAGTGTTTTACTTGATGATGGGATATTTGGCAAAGGTACCAAAAGAGGGAAGTAGGCAGCAGCCGTAGGCTTCAAAGGGAGGTAATGTTTGGGGCGGCTCATGCCCTAAGCAGAGTAGTCCAACATCAGAAAGAGCCGTCAACGTGTGCTAGATCCCTGTTGACTACAACTCATGAGGATTTCTTTACTGGGCACATCCCATCTGACTTCCTTCCAAGCTGACAGCTAACATTATTACATCATATCAATACACCATTTAGTTATACCAATAGCACCACTGAGGTGATGCATGTTTGCAGTAGACAAGATGGACAGGTGGAAGACAGTATGTGCTCTTTCACACCTGGCACATACATAATCCACATGCATATTTAAAAACTTCTGTTTCAAACTCTCAAAACTTTCAATCTCCCACAAACAATATCATCAAGAGCCATATGGCCCATCTGCTTGTCAATTGCCAAGTATTATTTGAATTCAGATTGGAGCAGACAAAAAGTTAAAGTCTTGGATGGACTTGTATTCTCCAAAAACCACCCTGCGATTCACAAACCTGATGGTCTTAGCATAATCTACTCTGCTGATTAGGCACAGAAGCCACATAAACACTTAGGGCCTGATTATGAGTTGGCAGTCCAGGAGCGGGCCACCACACCAGCGTCCCGCTCCTGGACTCCCAAACTCGAGCGCCTCCCTCCCGCCAGATTACGAGTATTTTCATTGTCTGGTGAGCGGCATGACGGTCTCACGGCGGGGCATTGTAAAGGCTAATAATGAGCCTTAAACTGCACGGCCGTAGGACCGCCAGTGCATGTTCCTACATGTGAAGGAATGTACCATGTCATGCATTCCTTGGCATGCAGGAACTGGGGGTGCAAAAATACAGGGGGTTAGAACATATGCCCCCCTGCATGCACCCCCATGCACAGGGGCAAGAGGAGGCCCTGTAGGGCCCCATTTCTTTCCTCACCGCCAGGTGTTGCATGGAGGAGGAACCTCCATAAGACCGCTGGTGGTGAGGAAAGTTGTAATTTGCTTGGCAGTGCTGCAGGGCACCACCAAGCATATTGCGGCCCTCAAACCACCGCGCCACTGCCAGGGATCACGGTTGGGTGCCCCCAGGCCTCCCTCCGAGATGGGAAGGTGGAGCTTCGAGAGTGCAATTCTGACCCTGGAGTTGCCCCACATTAAGGACGTGAGGAGTGTCCTCAAATCTCTGAATATTTTGCTAGGGAGCTGAAAGGGAAGGGTTGCAAAGAAATGCAGGAGTCTGGGATGTAGAATCATTTTAGATATAGCAATGCGGCCCATGGGGGATAAGGGCAGTGCCGTCCAGAATGGAAGTGTAGCACGGGTGTTGGCGATCATCCTGCCCAGATTCCCTTCTATCAGGTCCTCCTGTGAGTGGTACACCCACACACCCAGGTACTTGAAAGAGTCACAGGACGAGGAGAGTGGGGCATTGGGTAAGCCCATCCTTTGTTCTGCGGTCAGGGGATCCATTGGAAATAGTAGTGATTTACTCCAATTCACCTTCAAGCCTGATATGCGCCCATGGTTGTCAAGCAGACCCATCAAGCCTTGTAAAATTGCCTGTTGGCCTCGGAGATAAACTAGTGCATCGTCTGCGTATAGCGAGACAATGTCCCATTAATTATATGCCCTGATGCCCCAGTCAATTACTCGGCTGCGGAGCACAGATGCCAAGGGCTCCATGGCCAGGGCGAAGATAATAGGTGATAGGGGGCAACCCTGTCTGATGCCCCGCTCTATTTCAAAGGGTTCGGAAATGACCCGGCCTGTCTTCACCCGCACACGCGGTGCGGTGTATAATATCTTCACCTGGCGCAGTAACTGGTGGCCCATGCCATATCCCGCCAACACCGCATGCAAATACTCCCACTCCGGGGTAGCAAACGCTTTTTCAAAATCAAGGGAGGCTATCCACATCGGGTCCGTCTCTCCACACGCCCATTCCAACAGTTTAAAGAGACAACGGAGATTTAGGCCTGTGTTGCGGCCTGGGATGAAGCCATTCTGGTGAGAGAGCACCAGAAGCTGCACCACTTCAAGAAGTCGGTTAGCCAGCACACTGCCCAATATTTTATAACCTGAATTCAGGAGAGATAGCAGACGATACGAGCTCATCTGTAGTGGGTCTTTGCCGGGTTTGAGGAGTGCCACTAACACTGCCTCATGGAGGGATGGCGGCAGCATGTCGCGATCGAGTGATTTCGTCATCCGATATGGGGGTCTCAAGGGCTTCATAGTGTGTCTGTGGGATTTTAGGGCGGGCAATGCGTCCTAAGAATTGTTGTAGTTCCTGCTGGTCTTAGCGAGCAGGAGCTTTGTATAACATATCATAATATCTATGGAAGGATCTATGGATCCCATCTTGCGTGTTTACCAGCTGACCATCTAGGTCACAGATGGCTGTAATAGGAGTTTGGGATGTTTAATTTTTCAGCAGCCACGCAAGCGTCTTACCCGCTTTGTCCCCCTCGGTGTGCTGTCTGGCAAGGTATCGTTTATAGTCCAGGGCGCATAGACGTTCCAATGCAGTCTTATGGGATAGCTTGGCTTTAGTTAGTGAGGGTATAATGTGTGGATCTGGGAGGAGAGACGCTCGTACCGTTGGATTTCGGTTTCTAAATCTTGCAGCTCTTTAGTAAGGGACATGCGTGACCTGTATACTGCTTTTATTGCATGCCCACGCAATACCACTTTGAATGCGTCCCATTCCATTCCGGTAATGGATGCCGTGCCTTTGTTGGTTTGAAAGTATGTTGTGATGGATTGTGAGAGGGAAGCTTGCAAAGATGCATCTTTGAGTGCCTCCACATGGAGACGCCATGTCGGGATACTGGCTCTGGATGTGCTCCATGATAACTGCAACTGTAGGGGGCTATGGTCCGATAATGTGCGGGCGAGATATTCCGCTTGGGTAACCATGGGTAGGGCCTCAGCCGAGCAATATATTGCATCTATTCGTGTGTGTAGGTTGCGTAGGCCTGAGTAGTGAGAGTACACCCGTCCTGTGTGATATTTGCCTCACCAAGCATCTAGCAGATGCATATTAGTGGCCCACGACTGCATTTGCTGTGACAGGATCATGGATTGTCCCCCAGGGAGTGGTGGACGCGACTGATCCAGGTCTAGGTCAGGAGTGCAGTTGAAGTCCCCGCCCAAGTATGTGGGGACCGATGGATCTCGGTGTAACGATGGGGTCAGTGTGTGCAGATATGCAGGCTGTCCCGAGTTCGGTGCGTATAGTGATATTAGCGCTATGGGGGAGCCGTTTCGGTGTCCTTCCAATATTGCGTATCGGCCGTTCGGGTCTATGTGTGTGTGGAGCATCTGCAGTGGGGTCCCGGCACTGTTCCCTGTAAGGTGCGCAAGTGCGCGCGCACAAACTTATATGAATCTGAGCGCGCAGTGTCTTCTTTGAAGCACGCACACACCACGAGAGGCAAGTATTCATGTTAATCACAGTGCCATGTAGAAGCATGGGCGCAGCGATTAACAATACTTGAAGAAAAGCAGACAATCTGCCCCCCTGCGCGCTTTATTAAGAAAAGTCATGCAGCAAGCTTAAAAGCACGATGTGTGCTTTCACATTCATTAACATATATTAGTGATTGTGAAAGCACACGTCGTGCTGTTGGGCTTGCTGCGTGCCTTTTCTTAACGTAGCGTAGCAGTTTATGTGCCTTTTTGAAAGTTTTCATGTTAAATGCAGCCCAGAGTGTAAGCATGTCGGGCCCTGCAATAAACATGAAAACTTTCAAAAAGGCACGCAATCTGCCGCGCTCTATTACCAAAAGGCATGCAACAAGCCTAACAGCACCTAACAGCACAACGTGTGCTTTCACAATCACTAATATGTATTAGTGATTGTGAAAGCACACGTCATGCTGTTGGGCTTGCTGCGTGCCTTTTCTTAACAGGGCGCGGCAGTTTGTGTGCCTTTTTGAAAGTTTTCATGTTAAATGCAGCCCGGAGTGTAAGCATAGTACATATTTAAAAAGATTCTTAATGTCTAAATACTTGGCTTCAGTTATTTTGGAACCTTTGAATTCGCTTGGGCACGACCATTTTAATTCTTGACATAAGAGGTGGCATTGAAAGGGAAACATCCCTATTTCATTTATTAAAAGTAAGTGTGTTGGTTCGCCCTTTTAACAACTTTTAATGCATTCTCTACTGTACTTGATACATTTCCCTGATGGCACATACTTTGTTTTTTTTTAGGTGCCTATAACCCGCTCTCTGCGTTTGGAGCCTACAGGCCCATATACTACATCTTCACCATCCAGATAAGGGTGGCGCATGGTAATTTAGTTACATTTTTGGTTTATAGTTTATAAATTTCAAAGCCAAGTATTTAGACATTAAGAATCTTTTTAAATTTCCCAGGTGCCCCACACCCAGTCCTGAGGAAGACCCCGCTGTAAGGACATAAGCAACCTACTACTAATTGGGGTCGAAACGTCGACTGTGTTACCGTCCTGTGCCAGTTTGGCCAACAGTGCTTTTTCACTGTGGCATTGTTTCAAACTATGGCCATGTATTATGTTATTATTTAACTAAAAGGCTGAATGAAGCCATTTTCTTTTTCCAAACCATGTTATTATGGATATATTGTAACTACCTTTCCTTTCACTTTCTCAACCCTCACTAAGTGCACACAACTTCTTCCCCTCCCCCTCTGAGTGGGGCACATCTGTGATACACTGTTTACCGGATTAAGTACTGGATCATGATTATTTCATGCTGATCGATAAGATTAAATATTATTGATCTCAAATACATTGAGTATGATTGTATTAATGCCTGATGACATTTAACTTTGTGTGTTCTTAAATAATTGTTTCTATTGGGACCTACTGTTTACTGTACTGTCCTTTACCCAGGTCCCAGTGGCTAATTTGGGTTTAACCTTATCTATAACTACCCAGAATGTAAGCATGTCGGGAGCTGCAATAAACATGAAAACTTTCAAAAAGGCATGCAATATGCCGCGCTCTATTACCAAAAGGCATGCAACAAGCCTAACAGCACGACGTGTGCCTTCACAATCACTAATATATATTAAATACTCATTGCAGGATGGGAGTTGTGCAGAAACAACCATTACAAGATGGCCAATCTGCAAGGACACGCATACTGTTCAAACCATTATGAACCAGATTGTATACTAGTCCATGCTAAGAAATTTAATACTCAGCAAATGCATGTTTGGAGTCAGAAGAAAAAAATGTTTTATTGTATTTGTGGAGATTAAAAATTGTACACAGAATACCCATATACAGTGGCAAGACTGAGGACACCACCAGCGGTGCAAAACATGTCAATATATTGAGTGAAAAAGCAAAGGAATTAATTGCATTGATCAGAAGTACATAACATGTTTGGGAGTATCTGTAATCCTTTTTAGCGATTGAGGAGGCAGGCACCAATGAGGATACTGGCTGATGCATATTGTCAACCACCGCAAGAATGCCTTCATTATTGGTGACAAAGCGCAGCATAGAATTAAAGTATTAATTTCTAATCCTCAGCTTGCTAAATGATGTTTCCTCTATGTAACATGTTTTCATGCTGTGTGACAAAGTAGAGAGGATCCCTGAATATATCAAGCCTAGTGGCAGTAATCGCTGCCATCTTGAAGGAATAAATACAATGAGGATATTGGCTGATGCATAACAGCACGACGTGTGCTTTCACAATCCCTAATGTTTTTATTGATAGATAGGGTGACCAGAATTTTAAAGCCAAAAACCGGGACATTTCACACGAACAGAAAAGGGACTACACATAGCTGCCAAGGTTTCAGATTGCTATGTTTGACATGTTCAAAATTGCATGCAATTATGAGTGACATTTCAACGACTATGAGTGACACTTTCTCACAAGCAAAATCAAGGTATGAGGTAGTCGGACCGGCACCACTGCGGTGTGCTAGATCTATTAATAAAATTTAAAAGCACATTTTGAAACCGAGTCACCGAGGCACTACCTCCTGGACTCCGTGTTGCTCTTTCCCTTGTATGCTTCCCTGCTCCATGTTGCTTTCCTCTCTGTATGTTGCCCCATCTGCAAAACACTCCTACTCTCCGTGACGCTCTCTGTCCCTCTTGTGCTTTTCTCTGCAATCCCAACTGCTCCATGCTGCTTTCTCCCTCCTGTGTTTCTCCTACCTTTAAACGCTCCCTCAACATGCTCCCTCAACATGCTCCTCTTGCTCTGTTCCTTGAGTGCTTTTCTTCCTCCTGTGGAAAATAGTCCTCCGCTCCTTGTTGCTCTCTCACTAAGAGCCTATTAGGCAATCGCTCAATCCAAAGACTGCCAGTTCCCCAGGTGGTCCAGACAATGGGCAACTCACATTGTCCCCAAACAAAGTGGAGCTCCGCAGCTGAGTGTTCCCGGCAACAGCATTGCTGGAAATGAGCAGACAGCTAAGCTGTTTTTGGGTACTGCGCCCAGGAGGTGAGTGGAATGTTTGATGGGTCCTTCGATTCTAACTCACACTGAGTGCGGGGTCGGGGGAGGCCCCAGTGGACCCGTTCCGCTTCACTCACTGAAAACCCCCAAGCGACAGACTACCACGTCCCACACAGCAGAGGGGTCCCTCTACTGAAGTGCTCCCTGTCATGTATTTGCCACATGATGCCTCCAGTGGTGCATCACTACGAGGGGACGAACTACCCTTTCAGACAGGCGCAATTGTCCTCCAAGCCCTCAGCCAGGCCCAGAACCTTAAGAGATTAGGGTCTTAACCTCGCAGCCGCATAGCAGCCATCTTACTTTCTCTACAGCAACAATTCTTTTGTTTGCGAATGTCACCCCAGCGCTTAATTTAAGCGGCATTTTCTGCAATCCAACAGCCAGTATGTTGCGATTTAGAAAAAAGACAGAAGTATGCTGTTGGTTAGATACGGCTACCATTTGTTTAATTGTTCCCGATTATGCCTACTGGTCTAGTACAGTGGCGGCTCGCATAGGCCGTGCGGTGGGGCGGGAGGGGCAGGGTGGGGAGGTAGTAAACTCGGACATACGATGGAACGGAGGAACGTAATAATTACTTTCCTCCGTTCCGTTGTATGTCTGAGTTTACTACCCCCCCCACCCTGCCCCTCCCCCGCCCCACAGCACGCCCTATGCGAGCCGCCACTGGTCTAGTAGTGCCGGTAGGAGAAGAATATCCGGATGATCAAAAGTATGTGGCACCATGAGACCACAAACTGGCAGCTTGAATATAGAACGATTATCTACTGCAATAGTGCACATGACTTGCACTTTGCAGCTGCAGTTCCAGCTTCTCTCTCACAGCACACAGGTGATGTCAAGGCACTACAAATGTGTAATTAATGCATTTTCGTGCGGTGATGCAGACCACCACACTAAAATGCGTTAGTCTAAGCCTGATGCGTGATACTTGGCAGGGCTGCGAAAGGCATGCAAGAAATGCAGCAGGAGATAAAACGCATAGAAGGAATGTTCTGTGGTTGGCTAAGGTTAGAACACAACAATGCATTTTCACAGATTCCATTGAGGTGCAATCTTGAATAACACAGACACCTCTCAGGGATTTAGCATTCACATTTGACAAGTGATAGTAAGGGACACATTGTTACATTAAAAGACTTTTAATGGAGAATATGCTTTTGAATACTGTATCCTTTTTATGTTTGTTGTATGTTGCAAAACTGCCTTAAGACCCTTCATGTGGTGCTGTATGTGTAGAAATACACTGTCTTTTCACTTTATTAAGCAAATGCTTGAGTGATATTTGCACTGATATTTGTCGCTGCACCCACACACGCGGTTGGGTTCTTGGCACACATAGCCTTGGCTGCAGCGCACAGAGACCTTATACTGCCGCACACAGAGGAAAAAAATTAGAGGGAACATTAGTCCTGGTTGCTGCCCATATCATGGTACCCCTTGCAAATCCAGAGTATGTGGTCCCTATTGCTGTGCCCCTCCATCGTTTACACAGTAAAGTGAGAGTTTGCGAGGTCAGGTGCGTCTCTTGGAGGAGCGCTATGGAGATCCTGCATCTGCGCAGGTATTAGTATACCCTGTGTCTTTTGGCTTGCCCCGCCAATCCAGGGACATTCCACGTCATTAAAAGCAATTGGTTACCCTGCATCCCTTTTTGCTTAACTTATTTGGTGTGATCGTAGTTCTAGTCTGTCGGGACCAGTTGTATGTGTACAGCCTGTCGGTAGATTCAGGAGCCCCTTGTGACGTGTCATCTGGTGTGTGTTTCGTTTACAGCATGTGTGACCTATTAATGTGGATAGAACATTTTTTATATTTTTGATGCCCAAACCCAAACCCAGGCCAATTTGCCAACGGGCAAATGGCCATCCGAACTTAATTGCAAACGAACTTAATAGCAAGTAGTAAAGAGATAGCTGTAATAGAAGAAACTGTAGAGAAAAGAGTGAAGAGAGAATAGACATGGAAAACATCGTCTAGGTTGTTCTGTAACAGAAACTTATCCTGAGTGGGGCGTGGAGACGTATCAAGTTTGGTGGGCCCGCTTTAGTAGTGATTACTTGCTTAGGCCAAGGTTTTCTTATGTTGCGTTTCTTGGATTGCGATGCCAGGTCTGTTCGCGGTGGCAGCTGTTGCAGTGACTGATTATGTTGTTGAGACATGCAGCATTGGGTCACATTAAGTGATCTGCGGTCTGCGAAGTAACATCAGAGCCACCGCCCAGAACCGCTGTCTGTTGCGATTCTGTTAATTCGTAAGCATGCTCCATTGTGATGTCCGTTTCTGACCCCGATTGCGGGGGGGAGTTCCGATATCTGCGTGTTTTTCCGCGTTTTTGACAGCTTGCACTCTCTCTTGCTGCCTGGGCTTTAGTGGGGCGCCACAGTTGGCTGCGACCATGCTGCCCTTGTTGCCTGTGGGACTGCCATTTCTGGAGAGGTCCCTTCTCCGTCCGTGGGTTGTGCGGCAATCCATTTTGTTCCATCCAGCTCCAAGCCTCCCCAGGGAAGAGCAGAATGTGGACTTCTCGTTGTATTGGATCCGCAATGTGGCTGGGAACTGCAGACCGTACTTTGCTTTGTGATCCCGCAGGCATTTTTTAACTTTCAAAAAGGAGGACCTGCGGCGCTGCACCGCTAGCGTGTAGTCCGGTGTATATGTGCACTTCGGCGTTCTCTATCTGTCACGACTCACGGGCCTTTGTTTCCTGCAAAATATGGTCTCTGTCTCGGTAATTGAACAGACGTGCTACTACCGGTCTGGGGGTTACCCGGTTGGCCCTTTCCACGGAGAAGAACTTGGAGTGTCTGCCCTTCAGTATTTCTTCAGAGAACCAGGCCTCAAGTCATACTTTGGCTTTCGATGCGTTCCGGTAGGCCCACTATTCACACATTGTTCCTCTGAGACCTCCCTTCCTGGTCCTCCTCCCGGTTTCTTAAGTACTCCACCTCCTTTTGTAGTGACTTTATTTGCTTTGATGCTGCCGCCACCATAGGTCTCATGGTCGCCAGCGTCGATTCCGATTCCTCGACCCTGTCCTTCAATTTTTTTTATTATCTTCACACAGGAATCCCATTTCCATGCATAGTGAGTCTATTTTGGGGCCCAGTGTTTTTTCTATGTCCATTACCGCTCCCAGAAGCTCATCAAACCGGTGTGAGTGGTCTGTTTGGTCCGTCGCTGCCCGTTTCGCGGTTTGGACGGCATCGGCTGTACAACCCCCCGATTCCAGCGCACTCCCAGCCCGGGCCTGCAGCTTGTCCACCCTGATTTTACCCATCATGCAGGGAGAGGAGGTTGTGCGATGTTCCGGTCAGCCGAGTGTGGGGGCTCCGGTACTCCAGGGCAGCCTGCACTGCATTTTCCTTAGGCACACACATGACCTGTGATCAGTATTGTGCGTATTCCGGCGTGGGTTTCTTGTTTTGAGCAACTGTAAAAAGGGGGAGGGGCGGAGGGCCTGATTATCTGCCCAATGTTCAGAACCAGGTCCCAAGCCACAGTGTGGGCCCAGATCACTCCGCCCACCCAGGTCTCCGGGTCCTTCCTCCGTCATTCGTCTGCGCTCCTCCTGTACCTCCGATTTCAGTTCTTGGTGTCTATGCAGGGCTATGGCTTTCAGGCGTCTACCAAGGTCAGGACACCCACTCTGGGTGAGGATCACAGATCGCGCCCATTTTCCCCTGCCAACACCACCACGCACAGGCCGGGCCCCCCGCATTTCATTGCCACTTGCCGCAGGGCACACAGACACAGTATCCGAATGCAGCCTGTTGCATCTCCTCACCAGGTGTCTCCGTGCGCAGCAGCAGTCGCATTGCTGGGTCAGTCCGCAGGATGATCACTTTGGGGCGCTCAGCTTGTCACACACATGAGCAAAGCCCCGGTCTGCTCCGCCTCCTCTTTCTCCATGTCTCGCGAAGCCACGTCTCGCAGGTCCGGGCACCCGCCTCTATAACATCAAGGACGGCGGTCCACACGCCTCGCATGACCCAGCCACAGCCGCTCACACGGCTATGATGCTCGGTAGGATTGGGCTTCGTCAGCCGAGCAGGCCCGCCCCTCAACGCCGGGTCGTGTACTCAATCGCAGAGTCTCAGCGGGAGCAGCTCCAGCTCAACACCAGCACCAGTGCAGCCCAGCAACACAGCGTGCCGCCTGCAGCAAAGTTTACAGGCAGTCGTTCATGCAGGTCAGGATATTTAGCGGGTACAAAGCGGAGCTAGCTACAGACCGTCTGCCGCGGCCGCCATCATGGCCACGTCCACAAGAAAACAGCCAAAATATAGCAACATTTTGTTTTTTGTTGGAAAAATTGAATAAATTGCTGTGCAAGAAAGTGTACTTTTTCCTAAATATGCCATTAACAAAAGGTTTGCTGTGCTAAGATCACCATCTTCCCAGCTTTTAGAAAAAAGTAGAGTTGTAAAAGAAAACCATTTTTTAACCACAGTTTTTGCATTTTTCTAAATGATAGCCCATTTTTCCTATTTTTTGTAGTTTCAACCTACTTACAGTTTGTGGTGGAATAAAATGTAAAACCCATGAGTGAACTCAGAAAGCAATACATTTCTGAAAACTAGGCAACATTCCAAATCCAGCAAGGTGTCATTTCTGTAGCTTTCTCATGGTTTTCCCAAAGAAACTTATAATTGAAATAGAACATAATGAAAATAGAAATTGGTTACGTTTTCATCTGTAATTTCTTACCTGATGGCAAATTTATGTCTGTCAGACTCTACTGGTTGAAAGGATACGATTTACATCTGTCAGATTCTCCTGGTTGCACGGATATATATTGTTTTTTGGTTGTCCAAAAACACATGATACACAGAACCAACAACTGAGCTGTAGCTTGCAATGGAAAAATCTAATGAATGAAAAATGGGCATGAAGAAAACCTATGTATTTTTTAAATGTGCACAAGTTACTGAGTTTAGGAATAGTAGGTATTTGTACACAGCTGAATTTGGGAATACCTTTACTGTCATGAAATTCAGAGTGTAATTTTCAAAATGTGATCTTTCTGAGAGAAATTCTATTCATAATAACAAGAACAAATATTATACTAATCTGTATGCCCACACTTCTCCCAATATTTGCACCACCAACTTCTATGGATGAGCCTAGTGCCTATGAAGAAAAAAGCTCCAAAACATAATGTGGAGACATCAGTATTTTCCAGAAAAAAAAGAGCTGAGATGGGGTAGCTGCAGTATTTGAGGCGGGCTCTGCAGCTACCTACCAAACCCAGACATTTGTGAAAACTAGACACTCATAGGAGTCCAGGGTGATGTGCTCTGTGCTGGATCACACAAGGTTTTCTTACCCACAATGTCCTATGATCCTCATGCTTTGCCCAAAATCATGCATATTACTCAGAATTCCGTGATGGAAACTTCTGGAATCTGCGAGGAGCCACAAAATTCCTATCACCCAGCTTCCCCACACTTCTCTTGATAAAAACACTACCCCACTTGGGAGGCTGAGCCTACCACCTGTGACACAAAAGACCCAAAAATCTCATTTCCCGTCAAAAAAGGACCTGTTTTGGCAATGGGGGTAGCTACAGTATTTGCTTGGTCGCCGCCCAGGGAAACTCAGACATTTATTAAAACTAGACACCCAGAGGAGTCTAGTTGGCATACCTTTCAAGGATCCTGTGGGGTACTATTTTTATCGGGAGAAGTGCGGGAATGCTGGATGGTAGGTATTTTGTGGATCCGAGCAGCAGCCAGAACTTTCAAGCCGAGAAATGTGTCTAAATCTTTTGATTTTAGCGAAAATGTGGGTTCTCCAGTGCATAGCATTGCACGAAACCATCATGGAATCCATGCAAAGCACACCACTCTGGACTCCCTAGGTGTTTAGTTTTCTGAAATGTTAGGGTTTAGGTAGGTTTCCCTGGTATATGTCTGACCCTATTCCTGAATTGTTCAGCCATTCAACATGGTCGGAGCAAATAACGATTCACCCCTTCTCTGCAGGTACAAATATAAACGCTTGAATCGAACATTCCTCTCACTTGCAATGTGGATAGGGAGGTTGGGGCTTTAGAGGTGGGGTTGCAGCCTCATGAAAGAATGGGCCGGCCCCACCCATTCTTTCTTTAAAAAATATCCCTGGTACCAGTGGGGGTAGAAAGACTGTGTTCACTCTACTCAGCTGGTGACATGGCTTGTTGCTAGGGTGGGCCACCCCCCTCTTTATTGCCCTAAAAATATCCTTGGTGTCTAGTGGGCTTTCTCTCCCCCTGGGGGATTATGTTGAGTGCGACATCCCCCCAAATCTGCTCCCCTTTGGGACAGAGGCATGCAGAAATCCCTGGTGTCTAGTGAGTGTTGAAAGACTGTTGCACACTTTCTGGGGTGGAAGCACTGCCCAATGTCTTGAAGAGCCGTGCCACTCCATTTTTTTTGACCAAGTAATTTTGCTGGTGGCTAGTGGGCTTTCTGCCCCTCTGAGGTGGGAAGTTGGAGTAGACACCCTCAGTCACCCCCCATTGTGGGCAAAAAGGCTGATTTTCTTTTGTTTTCTGGGTGAGGAGTGCTTGGTCATGCCTGGGAGAGCCGCTGCCCCATCTCCCACGGGTCTATTGGCTTGAACCCTGCTTGGATATTGCTGTCCTATGGCGATCCCCTAGCACTGATCCACTAAGAAGAGCTTCTCATCTTTCCATTACTTTCTGTTCAATCTTGAAACTTAGGGCCTCATTACAATGTCGGTCGGAAACTAGACCACCCGACTCCTTGTCGGATTCGGTTCCGACCGACTCGCGGTATGAGGTTCTGCCCGACAGATTATGATGCTTCCGAACACCGAGGAGATGGAGAATTTTAAAAGACAGATAACCTGATGCTTAGGCAGGTCATAGTATCCTCTAGCCACGATCATTTCAAGTAGAGGAGATCTAAATTGTGTTCAACATGTTTTTGGTCTGTCAAACTTAGCAGACTTCGATAATCACTATGCTCCTTTTTGACTAGGTTTGAATGGGGATCCTGAACTATAGAGCTTAGCCCACGTTGATGTTGGCTATTCTCTTTTGTGTATGTATCTTGGTCATGACACATGATCTCTCTTTGCAGTAGACAGGAATTTATGACAGCCAGAGATGAATGACTCATAATGAGAGATTGTGTTAACATTCACAACCTTGGACTTGTTTACCTGGCCCATATTATCTGCTTGGTTTAAAGGTTTGATTGGAGTGGTGTCAGCTAAGAGCTTTTGGGTTGAAGATGAGAGTAGTGGGTAAGCATAACGGGTGGGTGTTGGGGATAAGATGGTGCCATGATTCTTATGTAGTGCTGTGTGGTAAAGGGAGCGTCTGTGGGCACATTCAGGGATCATTGAGGGAGAGGAGGGGAAAGAAAGGTTGAGATGGTAAGGAGTGACATTGGGATCATATTTTTAATGGCAGTATGCTGTGCTTTAAGAGTGTGCTTGAGGTAGGACTAAAGGTCATTGTATGGATTGTGCAGTATTAGATATGCCTGGTTGCATGTGAAGCAGAGTTTATCAGGTGTGGTATTAAACAGCATTGAAAGGTATTTTGAAATTTGGAGAGCAAAGGAGAGGGGGCAAGGGTAGAGGGAGGGTAACATATCATATGACAGTATCAGATAAAGCTGTAAGTGGGCTAGTTGAATACATGGAATGCTCTGATTCCATTTGAAGAATGCCTTGGTGAGGAGGCTCTCTCAAGTAGGCAGCTAGCATAAGTGGTGTTGAGGTAAAGCATAGCCTTTCATTGGGATTTGGACTCATGGTCCTCTGATGAGAATTGGGAAAGGAGAAAGTTGGAGTGTTGGGCCATATTGGGGTATTGGTAGATGATACATTACAGAAACCTCTGTTTTCCTTAAGAGGGGTAAAAACATCCAGGATCAGTTAGTAAAAGAAATGAACAATTCTTTCACTCAATTATGAGGCTTAGCATCAATTACTGGTCATTACAAATGTAGATCTGTACTGCATATAATTATACCATGATTACAAAGTCATTTACCCACAAAGGAAATCAAGTGAACCAGTCACACTATAATTCAGTGAATGTTGTAAATGTAATTTGGTGCCCATGTCACAAGATATATGTTGGTCAAACAACTCAGAAAATCAAGTCACACATTTTTCAACACATGTTTCAGATGTTGCCTACCTAAAGCTTCGTTGGTTGATCACTTTCAACAAATGCATCACCAAGTCCAAGAAATTTGGTGGCATGCAATCTAGAAAGTCATCTAGCCAAACCCCAGAGGTGCAGACACAGTGATTAGACTGTGAATAAAATCGAAGCAATTATTGATGGACTATGTTCTCGCTGTGCCAATTCAGTTTCCTTATTCTTTATTCTTAGTACTTGGATGATTTTTCAAATCCATTTTTTCAGGACAATGATGTTTACACTGTCTTGTAAAATCAGGGCTTAAGAAATGTAATTTATCAGGATGGGCGCTCTTATAGAATCCATTGATTGATGCTGGTATTTCATCCCACTCCCTAATGGCTATTTCTGTTGAATAATTGGTGAGAAAACCTTTTATCGCTTACTAGGTGATTTCCTACCTAACAACTTTGGGGCAGATTCTCAAGGAGCCATCGCCGATTCATCGGCACCTTAGCGCCGCAAAAGTGGCGATAGACTTATCGCCCCATTCACAAGCTGGTGCAAACTGCCGACATCGCCAGTTTTCCCGCGATAGCTGCCGCAAAACACATTGCCACGGATGAGAGCAACAACTAACGCTAATGATATGCAGAGTAGGCGTTCCCGTGCAAAAACACACGAAAACACCACTACGCGATATTCCCAACGAGCAGCCAGATCAGCGATGCGATCCGAAAACAGGCGATAAGGCGCGTTAGCAGCAGGGATTCAACACCTGCCTTTTACTGGTGTTAAGCAGGACGACAACCTGCAGTATGAAAGGGAGCCCAGCCTAGAGCCACATCTGAAGACCAACAGATGCCATGGAGACAATGATCATGCAGCCTGGAGACCCAAGAGGGCCACAACACCCACCGCAACCACCCCCCGGGCCCTCCCCCCCAGGTCATGAAGTCCAGTAGTCAACGGTAGTAGAAAAACAGAACTTTATTACAAATACACAAACAACAAGACGAAAAGCTCAGCCAACGCGTTCCATTCCCAACGGGGAACTTCACCAGGGCAACTTGTGGATCCAATAAACTGCAAATGCTGCGGGAACTCCCCAATACCATTCCATATTCCAAAATCAGTAGTCAGAAACCTGTTGGAGAAATGGTGACAATGGTCAAGCGTCCTCATAGTCACAAACGTAATCTGGTACAGTGAAATTGCACTTGGACAAACCGGAATGCATACAGGTATGATGAATCCAGTCCAAACATACTGTAACAGAAGTCCGTGTGCTCGTAACCTCCGCAGGAAAGAAAAGGAAGGTTACGACCACACAAACATCTGTTACGTCTCATCATGCAGGATTCATCATACCTGTAAACATCACGGTTTGTATCATCTTGATACCCCTGCACCTTCACTTCCCCCACGCTGTGCATGAACAGCTGGAGACCATGCAAGGGAATTACGCCATAGCTGCCTTACCGCATGTGTCGGGGGCAATTGACTGTACACATGTACCACTTGTGCCCCCTGCCGACCCTGCACACAATTACCGCTACAGAAAGAACACGCATTCCATCAATGTGCAGGCGATAGTGGACCACCGGGGACAGTTCACCAATGTCGGCGCCAACTTCACAGGCAGTGTGCATGATACATACATCTTCCGACAGTCCATCATCAACCAGCGCTTCCAGGATGGCACCCATGGCAATGCACTGCTCATTGGTAAGTACTAACTGAACACACCACACACCTCAACTCCACAATCACACAACTCACAACTGTGGGAGAGCACACGTAACAAAATCACATACAACATGCCAACCAACATGCCCAACTACCGGACACGACAACACAAGTAACCGTGGTAACAGGGGCCAGACATGTAGACAAACCAACCACAAAGGCAGAGCCCCTCTGCCACACAATTGCAGAATTTGGGGAGAGGTGGGAACCAAGAATGTGCGAAGGAGGCAAGTGACCCAGCAAAAAGAAAGGACACAATGCCAAGTGTGGCGAAGATGTGATGGACAGACTGCAGTATGCAGAGCACAGACATGTCCATGTGGACATCTACTGCTGGTGTTTGCAGTGTAGTGGACGCAAACAGGTGACCCCAGGCAGTGTGGAAGACCTTGGACATGTAGCCATGTGGTCCCCCCTGTAAGCCTGAGCGGAGAGGCCTTGCCCGGCGTATGTCGCGAATCAATAGCCCGGGGCCCAGGGCGTGGTCCAGTTCCGGGATGGCCACCACAGTAACTACTGCGTGTGTCTCTGTGTCCACCATATCGTGACCATAGGCCTACACACACGTGCCCGACCACATTCAACGGCTGTATTCACACTGGAGACGAGGTGACTATGTGCCAACCCGCGCACATCTCGTCAGCGCATGCAGGGTAGTGTCTGCCAGGGCGGCGCCCCCACCCAGCCATGAATCCGCCACCGTGACCGGTGGTGCCTGCGCGATCCTGTGCGCCTGCTGCACCCCAGCCCTGGTACCCAGACCGGTCCGCCGCCCAGCGATGACTGCCCGCCCCTGCGCACCCAGGCCTCAATGCTCACCTGCCGCCACCGGCGTGTCTCCAAGAGCGCCCTCCACGTGCCGGTGCAACCTCCTCAGCCGATCGCTGGATTCCACACCACAGGCCCCCAGCGCACCCTGCGGCACCGCACTGCGGAGTCATGTGTGTGCCGATTGCTGCCTGCGCATACACTGCGGTCCAGCAGTGCTCACAATTCAATTCGAGTCTTGATTTGCTGGATGCCGTATCGAGGCCAACGCATCATCGCAGGCTGCACACCCGCTCAGATCTTCAGGTGGGCCTAACTCAGTGCTACGCAAGTCATCGCCACGTGGCGGTAGGCCCATGCCGGACGCAGGCCATCGGGTGCCACCAACTCAGTGCAACGCAAGTCATCGCCACGTGGCGGTAGGCCCGTGCCAGACGCAGGACATCGGGTGCCACTAACTCTGTGCAACGCAAGTCATCGCCACATGGCGGTAGGCCCGTGACGGACGCAGGCCATCGGGTGCCACTAACTCCGTGCAACGCAAGTCATGGACCCCTCATGATTGAGTTCCGTGGATGCGGACGCCATCATGTCACCTCCGGCAGTGGGGGATGTGCTGTCGTGGGCCCCTTTTATTGGCAGGGTCACATGTCCCATGACGCCTGTGCTGGATGGGTGTGGTGTGGGTGTAAACCAGCCCTCAGGGAGTGGCTGTGGCATGCTGACAACTAGACCAGTGACCAGCAGATCACTACAGGGAAGACCTGGGACATGTAGCTGTGTCGTCACCCCCTGTGAGCGTAAGCGGAGTGGGCTGGGCTGGCGTATGCCAGACCAGCATAGGGGTGTGAACAATGAGCCCGGGGCTCTGGGCGTGGGTCAGTTCTGGCCTCGACAAGGAAGCAACCAATGCGTGTGTCTCTGTTGTAGTGTCTGCGCCACCCGAACCGCAATCGGCAATGTTGCACCCTGTGACCCAAGCCCCACAACATGTGCAAAATGGACGTGAGGGGGAATCAGTGACCCTACATTCATCCATACTGTCATACTTGAAGGATCATAGACATGACACATCTGTGTGAATTTGAATGTTTTATTCACATCCAGTGGAGTGTTGCAGCTGGAGCAGTACAGGGCCATGCACACCCTCTTGACATTGTTGCCCCGTGGAGGGCCAGCCAGAGTCCATTAGGGAAGGACAAGTTCATCGGAAGAGGAAGAGTTCAGTGCGCAGTCTGATTGCTGTGTCATTGGTAACCAAACAGAATATGGCAGTCCGTGTCGAGGTCCAAGGTGAGTGCCGCAGAGTGTATCGGAGGACAGTGGAAGGTGATGATGCAAAGGGCCGAACCAAGCTGAAACAGGCCATATGGCAGAGATGAATGCTACTGCTTCCTCATTACCACAACGGCAGTCTCATCCACATCATCGTCCTCTGATGTGTGATGTGCCTCACCTGTGGGTGTTGGTGTTTCGGCTGCAGCACTGTGTGGCACTGACACATCAGGGGCCGGAGGTGGATTGCCGGCCGCACTGTGTGGCAGTGACATATCAGGTGCCGGAGGTGGAATGTCTGCTGCACTGTGGGACACTGACACATCAGGGGGCGGAGATGTGGATGGTGTAGGAGCAGCAGCATTCATCTGTGCCAGGCCTTGTGGCAGCAATGCCATGATGAGGATCTGCAGGGCATGGAAGATCCCAGCCACATCTCGCTGATGTGCAGCCGTGGCAGCCATCCTTTCCGCCTCCATCCGCACCAAGTCCTCCATGAGCCTCCGCATATGTCCCAACTCACGGCTGAGATCGCTGGAGCCACTCTGACTAGACAGGTGTTCTTGTCTCTGAGTCATGACTCCAGCGATGTCAGCCATGGCTCTTTGGAGACCATGGAGCAGACTGTGGGTGTCCGTTAGGGACTGTAAGTGGTCCCTGATGGGACGTAGACACCCATGGATGGCATCAAGTTTGGCTGCCATGAGGTCGAACCCCACCCGCACCTGCTCAACCATCTCCTTCTGGCCCTCCAACACACGGCGTTGAAATGCCATGTGTTGGTCGTGGGGATCCTGGGAGACAGCCGGTGGTGGGTGCTTCCTGCTGTGTGGTCTGTGTAGGGGGTGGGGTCTCCTCGATGCAGCTGGGCTGCCCTGCTCCTGGAGGTGGGGTGCCGAAGCTGTCCATGAGCTCTTGGAGGGCGTCGGTGTCGAAGGTGGGGAGGTCCTCCTCGTCATCAGTGAGGAGGTGTTCGGTCTGCTCTGCAGGAGGTGATGATTCTCCCTCTGCAATGTAAAGGGGAGATGCAGTTTAACAGTGTGTTCCATGTATGTTCACGCATTGGCCAAGTTTCCAAACAGACTGCATGACAATGTACATTGTGACTGTTTAGGAGGAGCTGCCTATTTGAAGTGGGACAGTGGACATTTGTGCACCATCAGGGATGTGGGGTTGTACTTGTCCATTATCATGTCACAGTTTCCTACTATGCCAAATGTGATTGGCCAGTTTCTACACACAAGCGGCAGGAGTTGTGTCCTCTGTTCTGTTGTGAAAGTGTTGCAGTTTGTACCACATTGTTGTCAATGTTGATGTGCTCTGATTCTTGTGTGTGTGCTGCATTGTGGGAGAGTCGCCCCTGCAGCTCAGACTTTGCTTGGCCCTCTCCCTTTCAGGCGGTGTGCCTTTGACTTCTGTGCTTATGCAGTGCTGAGGTGTTGCATACTTGGGTAAATTGGGCTCTTGGTGGGAGTTGGGACTCTTGGGCATGGTTTGTCCGCAGATGTCTTGTTGCTGTCAGGGGTTGTTTGTGCACGTGGATGTGTCAGTGTGTGACCTGCTCCTTTCCGGATGTGGACCACACTCAGCCACCTCGGTGTCGTGACGTGCAACATGTCATGATGAGTGGCCTGCAGACATGCTCATCGTCATGCAGTGTCACTTGCATTGTCAGTGGGGCTCACGGATCCGCAGCTTTGCTGGGTTCAGCACATGTGCATGTGTTTGTTGTGAAATTGGTGATGTGTGGGGAGGGCCCCCTCTGGGCACATTGTGGACGGGGGACTACTTGCTGTTTCTATGTGTGCTGCAGTATGGCAAGGCGATCAGGGACATGATCCTGAGTCATTGTGGTTGTGCAGTGTGCCATACTTCATTGTGCGTGTGTGCCATTGTGCCCATCTCCCCCCTTCCCCCCAGTCCCTGGTGGTTACTCACCCTGTTGCTGTTGTGTCAGGTCATGTTGAGCAGTGTCCGGTCCCCCGACTCCTGCCACCGTCTCCACACTGATAACTGTGGACACCATTTCCTCCATCTCATCCAGCTCCTCCTGTGGCGCAGGGCTCCCAACCCCAGTATGCATTGCTGCTTTGCTGCTTTGCTGCTTTGCGGTTGTTTGCGAGTTTCTGCTTGGTTTTGCGCTTCACATCATTCCAGTGCCTCTTGACCTCGTCCATTGTCCTCCTCAGCACTCCGACTGCATTCACCTTGTCCACGATGGACTGCCATGTTCCATTTTTTGTTGCCAATGACACAGTGGAGGTGACGAACAGTTGTTGATGGTGTTCTATCACCTCCGTAATCAGGATCCTGTTTCCCTGCGGACTGAACCCCGTCTTCCTCTTCTTCTTCTTCTCCTTCCCTGACCCCGAGGTCCCAGGCTGGTCCTCGGTGGGGCTTGTGGGGTTCGGGTTGTCCTCTGTACTTGCTCCGGCTGCCTCCATTGTGCTTCGCAGTTGGTATGTTTTTTTTGTTGTTTTTTTTTGCTGCTTTTATGGTGATTTTTCCCGCCTGACGTGGGAATTGCAAGCCTGGCGCTGCTTGTCGCCGATTTTTCTATCGCGGTTGGGCCCATCGCAACTTTTTTCGCGTTCGGGTTTCCTTTTTTATCGCCGTCGCGGTAGTTGTATCGCGGACATTTGAGGCGTTATCGGGAAACTATTGCATGTTACCGCCGTGTTGTGAATACGACGTTGACACGGAGTTATTTTCCCACGATAGACGGCGATATTAAAAATTGCGTTAGCCTATTTTGGCGATGTTTATCGCACGTTCTTGTGAATATCCCCCTTTGTTTCAAAGCCAAACACTTATTATCATTTAATATGTGATTACTTATTGCTTAATTACCCATTACCTACTGTTTGCCAGCAGGATTTTCTGAGTCCCCACCCATGAACATCTTAGGTAAGCTGCTTATTGAACAAACTCTCACTGGGATGGTTTTACATGTCCAGGCTAATAAACCAGTCATCCCCTAACCTTATATTTTGCAAAAATCACTCTTAGATGCCTAGACAACTGTCTGGGTCACATTTAGTAATTCTTTAAGATACTCCTCATTTGCCAAAGATGAACCCTCAGGTAAGCAGGTTAGAAGTATCTAATCTTAAAATTAACATCTGGTCAATAATCGCGTGTCTCTTATCTCTCTACTGGATTAATGAAACACATGACCTAATATGATAAAAGAGCAGCCATAAATGAGAGATGGTCTAAACGTATGACTCAATTTCTGTGGCAGGCAGAAGTGGACACAGTTGAAATAGCCAAAGAGGTAAATTTACCAAAGAGATACCCTTTTCTATGGTTTTGGAAGAGCCCTGTTTGCAGTTCCTACTATGAATCAATATTTTCATACTGACCCATGCAGCATTGCTAACTGTGTAGTGGTTGGAGCTTAACCCCTTCGGGTGACGCACCAGTGCTCATGTGCGTTGGATGGCCTCCCGGCCGTCCGATCACAAGGCACAGGGAATTCCTTAGGTGCGGGCACCAGAGGGATTCCCTTTCACCCTCAACAGCTTTGGGAGCTGGGGAAGAGCTTCCCCAGCTCCCGAGGCTGCGGCTTTGGTTTCCCTGAAAAGACAATCAGCGCGCACGTCACGCTGTCGTCATTTCAGTGAAACTGAAATGAGCCGAGAGGCTCATTTCACTTTCGCTTTCTAAGTGCTCAGGGGGCTATCTCAGCCCCCTGAGCATGTAGAAAGACGGGAGAGGTATCGTTGGAAAGGGGAGAATCTCCCCTTTCCAATGGTACCCCTCCCTAGTGGGTCCCTACTTGGAGATTGCCCCAGGAGAGTGATCCCCAAGCAGGGATCCACCCACTAGCCACCAGGGAGGGGGAGCGGCCCCTTGGGCAAGGGCCTTTGCTCCCCCCAAATTAAATGGGTACCTTCAGTCTTTCTGCCCCCCCGGGGGGCAGGTGGGGGCAGTAGCCCCCAATCTGTCCATATGGGGGGGCAGAAAGCCCACTAGATACCATAGATACCAGGGATTGTTTTCGGCAATTTGAATTAGGGGTGGGGGCTGCCCAAAACGGGCACGCCAATGCCCCCACCCCCCCACAAAAATCAGTCTTTCTGCCCACCCTGGGGGGCAGAAAGCCCACTAGACGCCAGTTTTTTTCCCCATCAAATTTAGGGGTGGGGCAGCCCAAGATGGGCATGCCAATGCCCCCACCCTTCCCCCCCTGCAAAATTAAAGTCTTTCTGCCCCCCCAGGGGGGGCAGTAGCCTCCCTGGGGGAGAGGGGGTAGAAAGCCCACTAGACCCCAGGGATTGTTTTTTTTATACGTAGAGGTGTGGGCTCCCAAAATGGGCATGCCAGTGCCTCCACCCCCCCCCCAAAAATTGCCACAGGCTTTCTGCCTCCCCCAGGAGGCCGATGGGGGCAATAGTCTCTAATCTGCCCCCCGGGGGGGCAGAGAGCCCACTAGGAGTCAGGGATTTTGTTGTTTTATTGATACGTAGGGGCGCCTGGCTGGCGGTGTGTGTGGATGGCGCTTGGCTGGTGGTGTGCGTGGATGGAGCTTGGCTGGGGGTGTGTGTGGATGGTTGTGTGCGTGTACTGACTCTTGGCTTGCCTGTCGCGGGTACTTGACCCACCCACACGAGTGAGGTACCATTTTTAATGGGAGACCTGGGGGAACGCTGGGTGGTAGGTAATTTGTGTCAGCCCGGTGATCCCACAACTTTCCCACACTGAAATTTGAGAAAAAAGTGATTTTTTCAGCTAAATTTGAAGTTTTCAGGGCATTCTGGGTAGGAAAACGTTGGGGGGTCCACCCAAGCCATGCCTCCATGGACTCCCCCAGGTGTCTAGTTTTCAGAAATGTGTGGGTTTGGTAGGTTTCCCTAGATGGCCGCCGAGCCCAGGGCCAAAAACCCAGGTTACCCCCTTTACAAAACCAGGTCGTTTTGTCATAGGTCATTTTGATGTCTCCTCAATATGTTTTGGGCCCTTGTCTGTCGCGGGTACTTGGGCCACCCACAGGAGTGAGGTATCATTTTTATCGGGAGACCTGGGGGAACGCTGGGTGGTAGGAAATTTGTGTCAGCCTGGTGATCCCACAACTTTCCCACACAGAAATTTGAGAAAAAAGTGTTTTTTCAGCTAAATTTGAGGTTTGTAGGGGATTCTGTGTAGGAAAACGTTGGGGGGTCCACTCAAGTCATATCTCTCTGGACTCCCCCAGGTTTCTAGTTTTAAAAAATGTGTGGGTCTGGTAGGTTTCCCCAGATGGCCGCAGAGCCCAGGGCCGAAAACCCAAGTTACCCCCCTTGCAAAACCAGGTTGTTTTGTGATAGGTAATTTTGATGCCTCCTCAATACGTTTTGGGCCCTTGCCTGTTGCGGGTACTTGACCCACCCACGCGAGTGAGGTACCATTTTTATCGGGAGACCTGGGGGAACGCTGGGTGGTAGGAAATTTGTGTCAGCCCAGTGATCCCACAACTTTCCCACACAGAAGTTTGAGAAAAATTTAATTTTTTTCAAGCTAAATTTGAAGTTTGTAGGAGATTCTGAGTAGGAAAATGTTGGGGGTCCACGTAAGCCATACCTCCCTGGACTCCCCCAGATGTCTAGTTTTCAGAACTGTGTGGGTTTGGTAGGTTTCCCTTGATGGCCGCCGAGCCCGGGGCCGAAAACCCAGGTGACCCCCCTTGCAAAACCAGGTTGTTTTGTGATAGGTAATTCTGATGTCTCCTCAACACGTTTTGGGTCCATGCCTGTCGCGGGTACTTGACCCACCCACGCGAGTGAGGTACCATTTTTATCGGGAGACCTGGGGGAACGCTGGGTGGTAGGAAATTTGTGTCAGCCCAGTGATCCCACATCTTTCCCACACAGAAATTTGAGAAAAATATGATTTTGTCAGCTAAACTTGAGGTTTGCAGGGGATTCTGGGTAGGAAGATGTTAGGGGGTCCACGCAAGCCATACCTCGCTGGACTCCCCCAGGTGTCTAGTTTTCAGAAATGTGTGGGTTTGGTAGGTTTCCCTAGATGGCCGCCAAGCCCGGGGCCAAACACCCAGGTGACCCCCCTTGCAAAATCAGGTTGTTTTGTGATAAGTAATTTTGATGCCTCCTCAATAAGTTTTGGGCCCTTGCCTGTTGCGGGTCCTTGAGCCACCCACCCGAGTGAGGTACCATTTTTATCGGGAGACCTGGGGGAACGCTGGGTGGTAGGAAATTTGTGTCAGCCCGGTGATCCCACAACTTTCCCACACAGAATTTGAGAAGAAAGTGATTTTTTCAGCTAAATTTGAGGTTTGCAGGGGATTCTGGGTAGGAAAACGTTGGGGGGTCAACGCAAGCCATACCTCCCTGGACTCTCCCAGGTGTCTAGTTTTAAAAAATGTGTGGGTTTGGTAGGTTTTCCTAGATGGCCACCGAGCCCGGGGCCAAAAAGCCAGGTGACCCCTCTTGCAAAACCAGGTCGTGTTGTGATAGGTAATGTTAATGTCTCCTCAATTCGTTTTTGGCCCTTGCCTGTTGCGGGTACTTGACCCACCCACGCGAGTGAGGTACCATTTTTATCGGGAGACCTGGGGGAACGCTGGGTGGTAGGTAATTTGTGTCAGCCCGGTGATCCCACAACTTTCCCACACTGAAATTTGAGAAAAAAGTGATTTATTCAGCTAAATTTGAGGTTTTCAGGGGATTCTGGGTAGGAAAACGTTGGGGGGTCCACCCAAGCCATGCCTCCATGGACTCCCCCAGGTGTCTAGTTTTCAGAAAGGTGTGGGTTTGGTAGGTTTCCCTAGATGGCCGCCGAGCCCAGGGCCAAAAACCCAGGTTACCCCCTTTGCAAAACCAGGTCGTTTTGTCATAGGTCATTTTGATGTCTCCTCAATATGTTTTGGGCCCTTGTCTGTCGCGGGTACTTGGGCCACCCACAGGAGTGAGGTATCATTTTTATCGGGAGACCTGGGGGAACGCTGGGTGGTAGGAAATTTGTGTCAGCCTGGTGATCCCACAACTTTCCCACACAGAAATTTGAGAAAAAAGTGTTTTTTCAGCTAAATTTGAGGTTTGTAGGGGATTCTGTGTAGGAAAACGTTGGGGGGTCCACTCAAGTCATATCTCTCTGGACTCCCCCAGGTTTCTAGTTTTAAAAAATGTGTGGGTCTGGTAGGTTTCCCCAGATGGCCGCAGAGCCCAGGGCCGAAAACCCAGGTTACCCCCCTTGCAAAACCAGGTTGTTTTGTGATAGGTAATTCTGATGTCTCCTCAACACGTTTTGGGTCCATGCCTGTCGCGGGTACTTGACCCACCCACGCGAGTGAGGTACCATTTTTATCGGGAGACCTGGGGGAACGCTGGGTGGTAGGAAATTTGTGTCAGCCCAGTGATCCCACATCTTTCCCACACAGAAATTTGAGAAAAATATGATTTTGTCAGCTAAACTTGAGGTTTGCAGGGGATTCTGGGTAGGAAGATGTTAGGGGTCCACGCAAGCCATACCTTGCTGGACTCCCCAGGTGTCTAGTTTTCAGAAATGTGTGGGTTTGGTAGGTTTCCCTAGATGGCCGCCAAGCCCGGGGCCAAACACCCAGGTGACCCCCTTGCAAAATCAGGTTGTTTTGTGATAAGTAATTTTGATGCCTCCTCAATAAGTTTTGGGCCCTTGCCTGTTGCGGGTCCTTGAGCCACCCACCCGAGTGAGGTACCATTTTTATCGGGAGACCTGGGGGAACGCTGGGTGGTAGGAAATTTGTGTCAGCCCGGTGATCCCACAACTTTCCCACACAGAATTTGAGAAGAAAGTGATTTTTTCAGCTAAATTTGAGGTTTGCAGGGGATTCTGGGTAGGAAAACGTTGGGGGGTCAACGCAAGCCATACCTCCCTGGACTCTCCCAGGTGTCTAGTTTTAAAAAATGTGTGGGTTTGGTAGGTTTTCCTAGATGGCCACCGAGCCCGGGGCCAAAAAGCCAGGTGACCCCTCTTGCAAAACCAGGTCGTGTTGTGATAGGTAATTTTAATGTCTCCTCAACACGTTTTGGGCCCATGCCTGTCGCGGGTACTTGACCCACCCACGCGAGTGAGGTACCATTTTTATCAGGAGACCTGGGGGAACGCCGGGTGGTAGGAAATTTGTGTCAGCCCAGTGATCCTACAACTTTCCCACACAGAAATTTGAGAAAAAAGTGATGTTTTTCAGCTAAATTTGAGGTTTGCAGGGGATTCTGGGTAGGGAAACGTTGGGGAGTCCACCCAAGCCATACCTTCATGAACTCCCCCGGGTGTCTAGTTTTCAGCAATGTGTGGGTTTGGTAGGTTTCCCTAGATGGCCGCCGAGCCCGGGCCCAAAAACCCAGGTGACCCCCTTGCAAAACCAGTTCGTTATGTGATAGGTAATTTTGATGCCTCAACACGTTTTGGGCCCTTGCCTGTCGCGGGTACTTGACCCACCCACACGAGTGAGGTACCATTTTTATCAGAAGACCTGGAGGAATGTGGGGAGGGTGGAATTTTGTGGATCCACGTGGATTCCAGAACTTTCCATCACAGAAGTGTGATGAAAATTTGTTTTTTTGACAAAGTTGGGGGTTTTCAGGGGATTCTGGGTAACAGAACCTGGTGAGAGCCACACAACTCACCCCCTCCTGGATTCCCCTGCGTGTCTAGTTTTCAAAAATTTATAGGTTTGCTATGTTTCCCTAGGTGCCGGCAGAGCTAGGGTTCAAAATCTACAGCTAGGCACTTTGCCAAAAAAGGTCCGTTTTCACTGTAAAAATGTGGTGTGTCTACGTTGCGTTTTGGGCCGTTTCCTGTCGCGGGCACTAGGCCTATCCACACAAGTGAGGTACCATTTTTATCGGAAGACTTTGGGAAACGCGGGGTGTGTGGAATTTTGTGGATCCATGCAGATTCTAGAACTTTCTGTCACAGAAATGTGAGGAAAATTTGTTTGTTTTTTACAAAGTTTGGGGTTTACAAGGGATTCTGGGTAACAGAACCCAGTGAGAGCCACTCAAGTCACCCCATCCTGGATTACTCTGGGTGTCTAGTTTTCAAAAATGTATAGGTTTGCTAGGTTTCCCTAGGTGCCGGCTGAGCTAGGGTTCAAAATTCACAGCTAGGCACTGTGCAAAAAAGGGTCAGTTTTCACTGTAAAAATGTGGTGTGTCCACGTTGCGTTTTGGGCAGTTTCCTGTCGCGGGCACTAGGCCTACCCACACAAGTGAGGTACCATTTTTATTGGGAGACTTAGGGGCACTCAGAATTGTAGAGCAACTGTTATTACCTATTGACATTCTATGCATTTCTGCCTTCGTAATGTAAGACAATGTGTAAAAAAGAAGTCACTTTGAAAAATGTTCTACAATTCACAGGCTAGTATGGGTAACCACAATTTCAGAGATGTGCAAATAGCTACTGTTTCTAAACTCTATATTTTGTTCCCATTTTGGAAATACATAGGTGTGTTTGATACCTATTTTTCACTCTTTATATTTTACCAAATTAATTGCTATATACCCGGTACACAATGAAAAACCACTGCAAGACGCTGCTCAGTTATTGGCTCTGGGTTCCTCAGGTTCTTGGTGATCCTTCAAGTCCTATATATCCTCACAACCAGAAGGGTCCAGCGGATGTAACGGTATATTGCTTTCAAACATCTGTCGAAGTTACAGGTGAAAACGTTGGCACAAATGACTGTTTTTTTCAACTCATTTTCAATTTTGTTTTATTTTCAACTGTTAGTTTCTATAAAAAAAACCTTGAAGGCTCTACACAAATGACCCCTTCCTGAATTCAGAATTTTATCTACTTTTCAGAAATGTATAGCTTTCCAGGATCCATTATTGATTTCACACCCATTTCTACCACTAACTGGAAGGAGGTTGAAAGCACAAAAGAAGCAAAAATAGGCTATGTCCCAGTACAATGCCAAAACTGTGTAAAAAATGTTAGCTTTCTGAAAAAAGTCTGTTTGACCCTGAAAGCTGTGAAAATGATGATTTCAGCACCACAAACCCTTTTTTGATACCATTTGCAGGGGAAAAACCAGATGCTTTCTTCTGCAGCACTTTCCCCCCATTTTTCCAAAAAAACAACAACATTTAGCTGTGTTTTGGCTAATTTCTGGGTCCCCTCCAGGGGAATCCACAAACCCTGGGTACCTTTAAAATTCATATGATGTTGGAAGAAAAGGGTGCAAATTTGGCGTGGATACCTTATGTGGTCAAAAAGTTACAGGGGCCTACGCGCGAACTGCCCCAAATAGCCAAAAAAGGCTTAGCACGGGGGGGGGGGGGAAGGGCCTAGCAGCGAAAGGGTTAAGAAAGGTTGTCTCACTAAGTATTGGATGCTTAAATGATTCAAGTCGAAATATCTAGCATGCTAAGATTTGTAAGCTAAGACGAATAGGTTTATCTATGTGTTTGGTGGTATTTTTGCCTATGATTTTGCTCCTAATGACAAGTATTATTATTTAAATCTAGTAGATGGAGCATAAAATCAAAGACAATGTGCAAACTTGCCCAAGGTTAGCCTATTTATTTTCAATGGAAATGTACCAAAGCTGAAGGATAAGGGCTAAATGTATGCTTAGATGAGGGTGATACCATCATGGATAATTATAAAATTTTGAGATATTTGAACCATAATATCAATACATGCATGAGGTAAATCTGCAATAATTTATGGGGTTATTAGTATATGAAAAGGGTATTCTGAAGCCCTTGAAGGATACAAAGAGCCCTGCAGTGGAATCTTAACTTTAATGAGCTAGGGAGCCGGTAGCTGCCATTTAAAAGCTGCTGGAACAGAATGTTGGGGAAGAGCAAAAACACACAATCATTTGTTAGTAAAAAGCGAGAATACCCTATCACTCTTTTAAACACCTCATCTAAGGGAACACTTGGCAATTATGAACTATCAGTGGGATATTGCTATTCTCTGATGTACGTTCTTTATGTTTCCATTTTTTGATTCACGTTCCTCACTATTCAATATTCAGCCAGAGTTGTTATCTCTCCTTAAGCAATCTGCAACATTCTTTCCATGATGGAGTTAATTAGATTCCTCTGAACAAATTAGTTTTTAAAAAATAAAATAGAAAAAGGTTAACCAATTGATTTTCCAAATATGGCCAACGCTAGATTATTTAACAGGTAAAACATTAAAAATATAGAAATAAGTTTACAAAAGCTAGTAAAAGAGAATATTTTACTGTACCCTTACTTCTACGGATGGCATCACCTAACAAAAGACAACCAATCATTTCATAAAAGTTCCAAAGAAGGACATCAATATCTTGGCATAATCTGACCAATTTGCAGTTGCAAAGAGACCAAAACTTCAGAATTTCTTCCTTTCTTCAAGAGGCAGCTTGACCGAGTCCACGGCCTGAGGGGCACCTCTTGGGGATCAGGAGCTCACTCCAGCAGAGATCAGCAGTGCTCAGGCAGTTCTAGTTGCAGGTACAGGCACGACTGAGCAGATGCAGGTAGGCCTCTGGAACTTGAAATGTCCCTATGGCTCAGAACAGGAGGTCAGTCAGATGACCTTTGGGGTCACTTTAGTCTGGGATAAAAGCTGCAGATTCAAGCTTCCTTTGCAGGTGTCCTTTGATGAAGAGTGCATGCTCGAAACCCGTCAGGACTGTTGGACGCAATGGGCACAACTTGACTTCCCCTAATCTTTACTTACCTTGTGGGAGTGCGTCTCAACTTGGGGCAACCTTTTCTTTTCATATTTGCGGCCCGCCTGGACGCGAGCCGACACCGCCGCTGAGAGGGCGGATCCGTGCTGTGAATCTGTACAGTGCCAAACGGAGCAGAAGGTGATTGTTAGCACTGGGGGCAGTGCTTGTATGTGCACCGGATTGTTTTCGCCACAACTGCAACCTGCCAGCAGCCCACTCGGGTAAATACTTGAATGAACTAGCAGTCCCAAAATGCTTAGCGATATGCTCACCTGAGCGTGCTTGTAATTTGAAATAAAATAAAGGGAAGATATTGGAATAACGTATGCTGGTGGTTCTTTGCAGGTGTCCTTTTTTGATGAAGAGCGCATGCTCGAAACGCGTCCGGACTGTTGGACGCAATGGGCACAACTTGACTTCCCCTAATCTTTACTTACCTTGTGGCAGTGCGGCTCAACTTTGGGCAACCTTTTCTTTTCATATTTGCGGCCCGCCTGGTCACGAGCCGACACCGCCGCTGAGAGGGCGGATCCGTGCTGTGAATCTGTACAGCGCCAAACGGAGCAGAAGGTGATTGTTAGCACTGGGGGCAGTGCTTGTATGTGCACCGGATTGTTTTCGCCACAACTGCAACCTGCCAGCAGCCCACTCGGGTAAATACTTGAATGAACTTCCAATCCCAAAATGCTTAGCCATATGCTCACCTGAGCGTGCTTGTAATTTGAAATAAAATAAAGGGAAGATACTGGGATAACGTATGCTGGTGGTTCTTTGCAGGTGTCCTTTGATGAAGAGCGCATGCTTGAAACGCGTCAGGACTGTTGGACGCAATGGGCACAACTTGACTTCCCCTAATCTTTACTTACCTTGTGAGAGAGCGGCTCAACTTGGGGCAACCTTTTCTTTTCATATTTGCGGCCCGCCTGGTCGCGAGCCGACACTGCCTCTGAGAGGGCGGATCCGTGCTGTGAATCTGTACAGTGCCAAACGGAGCAGAAGGTGATTGTTAGCACTGGGGGCAGTGCTTGTATGTGCACCGGATTGTTTTCGCCACAACTGCAACCTGCCAGCAGCCCACTCGGGTAAATACTTGAATGAACTTCCAGTCCCAAAATGCTTAGCGATATGCTCACCTGAGCGTGCTTGTAATTTGAAATAAAATAAAGGGAAGATACTGGAATAACGTATGCTGGTGGTTCTTTGCAGGTGTCCTTTGATGAAGAGCGCATGCTCGAAACGCGTCAGGACTGTTGGACGCAATGGGCACAACTTGACTTCCCCTAATCTCTACTTACCTTGTGGGAGTGCGGCTCACCTTGGGGCAACCTTTTCTTTTCATATTTGCGGCCCGCCTGGTCGCGAGCCGACACCGCCGCTGAGAGGGTGGATCCGTGCTGTGAATCTGTACAGTGCCAAACGGAGCAGAAGGTGATTGTTAGCACTGGGGGCAGTGCGTGTATGTGCACCGGATTGTTTTCGCCACAACTGCAACCTACCAGCAGCCCACTCGGGTAAATACTTGAATGAACTTCCAGTCCCAAAATGCTTAGCGATGTGCTCACCGGAGCGTGCTTGTAATTTGAAATAAAATAAAGGGAAGATACTGGAATAACGTATGCTGGTGGTTCTTTGCAGGTGTCCTTTGATGAAGAGCGCATGCTCGAAACGCGTCAGGACTGTTGGACGCAATGGGCACAACTTGACTTCCCCTAATCTTTACTTACCTTGTGGCATTGCAGCTCAACTTGGGGCAACCTTTTCTTTTCATATTTGCGGCCCGCCTGGTCGCGAGCCGACACCGCCGCTGAGAGGGCGGATCCGTGCTGTGAATCTGTACAGTGCCAAACGGAGCAGAAGGGGATTGTTAGCACTGGGGGCAGTGCTTGTATGTGCACCGGATTGTTTTTGCCACAACTGCAACCTGCCAGCAGCCCACTCGGGTAAATACTTGAATGAACTTCCGGTCCCAAAATGCTTAGCGATATGCTCACCTGAGCGTGCTTGTAATTTGAAATAAAATAAAGGGAAGATACTGGAATAACGTATGCTGGTGGTTCTTAGCAGGTGTCCTTTGATGAAGAGCGCATGCTCGAAACGCGTCAGGACTGTTGGACGCAATGAGCACAACTTGACTTCCCCTAATCTTTACTTACCTTGTGGGAGTGCGGCTCAACTTGGGGCAACCTTTTCTTTTCATATTTGCGGCCCGCCTGGTCGCGAGCTGACACCGCCGCTGAGAGGGCGGATCCGTGCTGTGAATCTGTACAGTGCCAAACGGAGCAGAAGGTGATTGTTAGCACTGGGGGCAGTGCTTGTATGTGCACTGGATTGTTTTCGCCACAACTGCAACCTGCCAGCAGCCCACTCGGGTAAATACTTGAATGAACTTCCAGTCCCAAAATGCTTAGCGATATGCTCACCTGAGCATGCTTGTAATTTGAAATAAAATAAAGGGAAGATACTGGAATAACGTATGCTGGTGGTTCTTTGCAGGTGTCCTTTGATGAAGAGCGCATGCTCGAAACGCGTCAGGACTGTTGGACGCAATGGGCACAACTTGACTTCCCCTAATCTCTACTTACCTTGTGGGAGTGCGTCTCAACTTGGGGCAACCTTTTCTTTTCATATTTGCGGCCCGCCTGGACGCGAGCAGACACCGCCGCTGAGAGGGTGGATCCGTGCTGTGAATCTGTACAGTGCCAAACGGAGCAGAAGGTGATTGTTAGCACTGGGGGCAGTGCTTGTATGTGCACCGGATTGTTTTCGCCACAACTGTAACCTGCCAGCAGCCCACTCGGGTAAATACTTGAATGAACTTCCAGTCCCAAAATGCTTAGCGATATGCTCACCTGAGCGTGCTTGTAATTTGAAATAAAGGGAAGATACTGGAATAGCGTATGCTGGTGGTTCTTTGCAGGTGTCCTTTGATGAAGAGCGCATGCTCGAAACGCGTCAGGACTGTTGGACGCAATGGGCACAACTTGACTTCCCCTAATCTTTACTTACCTTGTGGGAGTGCGGCTCAACTTGGGGCAACCTTTTCTTTTCATATTTGCGGCCCGCCTGGTCGCGAGCCGACACCGCCGCTGAGAGGGTGGATCCGTGCTGTGAATCTGTACAGTGCCAAACGGAGCAGAAGGTGATTGTTAGCACTGGGGGCAGTGCTTGTATGTGCACCGGATTGTTTTCGCCACAACTGCAACCTGCCAGCAGCCCACTCGGGTAAATACTTGAATGAACTTCCAGTCCCAAAATGCTTAGCGATATGCTCACCTGAGCGTGCTTGTAATTTGAAATAAAATAAAGGGAAGATACTGGAATAACGTATGCTGGTGGTTCTTTGCAGGTGTCCTTTGATGAAGAGCGCATGCTCGAAACGCGTCAGGACTGTTGGACGCAATGGGCACAACTTGACTTCCCCTAATCTTTACTTACCTTGTGGGAGTGCGTCTCAACTTGGGGCAACCTTTTCTTTTCATATTTGCGGCCCGCCTGGACGCGAGCCGACACCGCCGCTGAGAGGGCGGATCCGTGCTGTGAATCTGTACAGTGCCAAACGGAGCAGAAGGTGATTGTTAGCACTGGGGGCAGTGCTTGTATGTGCACCGGATTGTTTTGCCACAACTGCAACCTGCCAGCAGCCCACTCGGGTAAATACTTGAATGAACTTCCAGTCCCAAAATGCTTAGCGATATGCTCACCTGAGCGTGCTTGTAATTTGAAATAAAATAAAGGGAAGATACTGGAATAACGTAGGCTGGTGGTTCTTTGCAGGTGTCCTTTGATGAAGAGTGCATGCTCGAAACCCGTCAGGACTGTTGGACGCAATGGGCACAACTTGACTTCCCCATATCTTTACTTACCTTGTGGGAGTGCGGCTCAACTTGGGGCAACCTTTTCTTTTCATATTTGCGTCCCGCCTGGTCGCGAGCCGACACCGTCGCTGAGAAGGCGGATCCGTGCTGTGAATCTGTACAGTGCCAAACGGAGCAGAAGGTGATTGTTAGCAATGGGGGCAGTGCTTGTATGTGCACCGGATTGTTTTCGCCACAACTGCAACCTGCCAGCAGCCCACTCGGGTAAATACTTGAATGAACTTCCAGTCCCAAAATGCTTAGCGATATGCTCACCTGAGCGTGCTTGTAATTTGAAATAAAATAAAGGGAAGATACTGGAATAACTTATGCTGGTGGTTCTTTGCAGGTGTCCTTTGATGAAGAGCGCATGCTCGAAACGCGTCAGGACTGTTGGACGCAATGGGCACAACTTGACTTCCCTAATCTTTACTTACCTTGTGGGAGTGCGGCTCAACTTGGGGAAACCTTTTCTTTTCATATTTGCGGCCCGCCTGGTCGCGAGCCGACACCGCCGCTGAGAGGGTGGATCCGTGCTGTGAATCTGTACAGTGCCAAACGGAGCAGAAGGTGATTGTTAGCACTGGGGGCAGTGCTTGTATGTGCACCGGATTGTTTTCGCCACAACTGCAACCTGCCAGCAGCCCACTCGGGTAAATACTTGAATGAACTTCCAGTCCCAAAATGCTTAGCGATATGCTCACCTGAGCGTGCTTGTAATTTGAAATAAAATAAAGGGAAGATACTGGAATAACGTATGCTGGTGGTTCTTTGCAGGTGTCCTTTGATGAAGAGCGCATGCTCGAAACCCGTCAGGACTGTTGGACGCAATGGGCACAACTTGACTTCCCCATATCTTTACTTACCTTGTGGGAGTGCGGCTCAACTTGGGGCAACCTTTTCTTTTCATATTTGCGCCCCGCCTGGTCGCGAGCCGACACCGCGGCTGAGAGGGCGGATCCGTGCTGTGAATCTGTACAGTGCCAAACGGAGCAGAAGGTGATTGTTAGCACTGGGGGCAGTGCTTGTATGTGCACCGGATTGTTTTCGCCACAACTGCAACCTGCCAGCAGCCCACTCGGGTAAATACTTGAATGAACTTCCAGTCCCAAAATGCTTAGCGATATGCTCACCTGAGCGTGCTTGTAATTTGAAATAAAATAAAGGGAAGATACTGGAATAACGTATGCTGGTGGTTCTTTGCAGGTGTCCTTTGATGAAGAGCGCATGCTCGAAACGCGTCAGGACTGTTGGACGCAATGGGCACAACTTGACTTCCCCTAATCTTTACTTACCTTGTGGGAGTGCGGCTCAACTTGGGGCAACCTTTTCTTTTCATATTTGCGGCCCGCCTGGTCGCGAGCTGACACCGCCGCTGAGAGGGCGGATCCGTGCTGTGAATCTGTACAGTGCCAAACGGAGCAGAAGGTGATTGTTAGCACTGGGGGCAGTGCTTGTATGTGCACCGGATTGTTTTCGGCACAACTGCAACCTGCCAGCAGCCCACTCGGGTAAATACTTGAATGAACTTCCAGTCCCAAAATGCTTAGCGATATGCTCACCTGAGCGTGCTTGTAATTTGAAATAAAATAAAGGGAAGATACTGGAATAACGTATGCTGGTGGTTCTTTGCAGGTGTCCTTTGATGAAGAGCGCATGCTCGAAACGCGTAAGGACTGTTGGACGCAATGGGCACAACTTGACTTCTCCTAATCTTTACTTACCTTGTGGGAGTGCGGTTCAACTTGGGCCAACCGTTTCTTTTCATATTTGCGGCCCGCCTGGTCGCGAGCCGACACCGCCGCTGAGAGGGCGGATCCGTGCTGTGAATCTGTACAGTGCCAAACGGAGCAGAAGGTGATTGTTAGCATTGGGGGTAGTGCTTGTATGTGCACCGGATTGTTTTGCCACAACTGCAACCTGCCAGCAGCCCACTCGGGTAAATACTTGAATGAACTACCAGTCCCAAAATGCTTAGCGATATGCTCACCTGAGCGTGCTTGTAATTTGAAATAAAATAAAGGGAAGATACTGGAATAACGTATGCTGGTGGTTCTTTGCAGGTGTCCTTTGATGAAGAGCGCATGCTCGAAACGCGTCAGGACTGTTGGACGCAATGGGCACAACTTGACTTCCCCTAATCTTTACTTACCTTGTGGGAGTGCGGCTCTACTTGGGGCAACCTTTTCTTTTCATATTTGCGGCCCGCCTGGTCGCGAGCCGACACCGCCGCTGAGAGGGCGGATCCGTGCTGTGAATCTGTACAGTGCCAAACGGAGCAGAAGGTGATTGTTAGCACTGGGGGCAGTGCTTGTATGTGCACCGGATTGTTTTCGCCACAACTGCAACCTGCCAGCAGCCCACTCGGGTAAATACTTGAATGAACTTCCAGTCCCAAAATGCTTAGCGATATGCTCACCTGAGCGTGCTTGTAATTTGAAATAAAATAAAGGGAAGATACTGGAATAACGTATGCTGGTGGTTCTTTGCAGGTGTCCTTTGATGAAGAGCGCATGCTCGAAACGCGTCAGGACTGTTGGACGCAATGGGCACAACTTGACTTCCCTAATCTTTACTTACCTTGTGGGAGTGCGGCTCAACTTGGGGCAACCTTTTCTTTTCATATTTGCGGCCCGCCTGGTCGCGAGCCGACACCGCCGCTGAGAGGGCGGATCCGTGCTGTGAATCTGTACAGTGCCAAACGGAGCAGAAGGTGATTGTTAGCACTGGGGGCAGTGCTTGTATTTGCACCGGATTGTTTTCGCCACAACTGCAACCTGCCAGCAGCCCACTTGGGTAAATACTTGAATGAACTTCCAGTCCCAAAATGCTTAGCGATATGCTCACCTGAGCGTGCTTGTAATTTGAAATAAAATAAAGGGAAGATACTGGAATAACGTATGCTGGTGGTTCTTTGCAGGTGTCCTTTGATGAAGAGCGCATGCTCGAAACGCGTCAGGACAGTTGGACGCAATGGGCACAACTTGACTTCCCCTAATCTTTGCTTACCTTGTGGGAGTGCGGCTCAACTTGGGGACACCTTTTCTTTTCATATTTGCGGCCCGCCTGGTCGCGAGCCGACACCGCCGCTGAGAGGGCGGATCCGTGCTGTGAATCTGTACAGTGCCAAACGGAGCAGAAGGTGATTGTTAGCACTGGGGGCAGTGCTTGTATGTGCACCGGATTGTTTTCGCCACAACTGCAACCTGCCAGCAGCCCACTCAGGTAAATACTTGAATGAACTTCCAGTCCCAAAATGCTTAGCGATATGCTCACCTGAGCGTGCTTGTAATTTGAAATAAAATAAAGGGAAGATACTGGAATAACGTATGCTGGTGGTTCTTTGCAGGTGTCCTTTGATGAAGAGCGCATGCTCGAAACGCGTCAGGACTGTTGGACGCAATGGGCACAACTTGACTTCCCCTAATCTTTACTTACCTTGTGAGAGTGCGGCTCAACTTGGGGCAACCTTTTCTTTTCATATTTGCGGCCCGCCTGGTCGCGAGCCGACACTGCCGCTGAGAGGGCGGATCCGTGCTGTGAATCTGTACAGTGCCAAACGGAGCAGAAGGTGATTGTTAGCACTGGGGGCAGTGCTTGTATGTGCACCGGATTGTTTTCGCCACAACTGCAACCTGCCAGCAGCCCACTCGGGTAAATACTTGAATGAACTTCCAGTCCCAAAATGCTTAGCGATATGCTCACCTGAGCGTGCTTGTAATTTGAAATAAAATAAAGGGAAGATACTGGAATAACGTATGCTGGTGGTTCTTTGCAGGTGTCCTTTGATGAAGAGCGCATGCTCGAAACGCGTCAGGACTGTTGGACGCAATGGGCACAACTTGACTTCCCTAATCTTTACTTACCTTGTGGGAGTGCGGCTCAACTTGGGGCAACCTTTTCTTTTCATATTTGCGGCCCGCCTGGTCGCGAGCCGACACCGCCGCTGAGAGGGCGGATCCGTGCTGTGAATCTGTACAGTGCCAAACGGAGCAGAAGGTGATTGTTAGCACTGGGGGCAGTGCTTGTATGTGCACCGGATTGTTTTCGCCACAACTGCAACCTGCCAGCAGCCCACTCGGGTAAATACTTGAATGAACTTCCAGTCCCAAAATGCTTAGCGATATGCTCACCTGAGCGTGCTTGTAATTTGAAATAAAATAAAGGGAAGATACTGGAATAACGTATGCTGGTGGTTCTTTGCAGGTGTCCTTTGATGAAGAGCGCATGCTCGAAACGCGTCAGGACTGTTGGACGCAATGGGCACAACTTGACTTCCCTAATCTTTACTTACCTTGTGGGAGTGCGGCTCAACTTGGGGCAACCTTTTCTTTTCATATTTGCGGCCCGCCTGGTCGCGAGCCGACACCGCCGCTGAGAGGGCGGATCCGTGCTGTGAATCTGTACAGTGCCAAACGGAGCAGAAGGTGATTGTTAGCACTGGGGGCAGTGCTTGTATGTGCACCGGATTGTTTTCGCCACAACTGCAACCTGCCAGCAGCCCACTCGGGTAAATACTTGAATGAACTTCCAGTCCCAAAATGCTTAGCGATATGCTCACCTGAGCGTGCTTGTAATTTGAAATAAAATAAAGGGAAGATACTGGAATAACGTATGCTGGTGGTTCTTTGCAGGTGTCCTTTGATGAAGAGCGCATGCTCGAAACGCGTCAGGACTGTTGGACGCAATGGGCACAACTTGACTTCCCCTAATCTTTACTTACCTTGTGAGAGTGCGGCTCAACTTGGGGCAACCTTTTCTTTTCATATTTGCGGCCCGCCTGGTCGCGAGCCGACACCGCCGCTGAGAGGGCGGATCCGTGCTGTGAATCTGTACAGTGCCAAACGGAGCAGAAGGTGATTGTTAGCACTGGGGGCAGTGCTTGTATGTGCACCGGATTGTTTTCGCCACAACTGCAACCTGCCAGCAGCCCACTCGGGTAAATACTTGAATGAACTTCCAGTCCCAAAATGCTTAGCGATATGCTCACCTGAGCGTGCTTGTAATTTGAAATAAAATAAAGGGAAGATACTGGAATAACGTATGCTGGTGGTTCTTTGCAGGTGTCCTTTGATGAAGAGCGCATGCTCGAAACGCGTCAGGACTGTTGGACGCAATGGGCACAACTTGACTTCCCCTAATCTTTACTTACCTTGTGGGAGTGCGGCTCACCTTGGGGCAACCTTTTCTTTTCATATTTGCGGCCCGCCTGGTCGCGAGCCGACACCGCCGCTGAGAGGGTGGATCCGTGCTGTGAATCTGTACAGTGCCAAACGGAGCAGAAGGTGATTGTTAGCACTGGGGGCAGTGCGTGTATGTGCACCGGATTGTTTTCGCCACAACTGCAACCTGCCAGCAGCCCACTCGGGTAAATACTTGAATGAACTTCCAGTCCCAAAATGCTTAGCGATATGCTCACCTGAGCGTGCTTGTAATTTGAAATAAAATAAAGGGAAGATACTGGAATAACGTATGCTGGTGGTTCTTTGCAGGTGTCCTTTGATGAAGAGCGCATGCTCGAAACGCGTCAGGACTGTTGGACGCAATGGGCACAACTTGACTTCCCCTAATCTTTACTTACCTTGTGGGAGTGCGGCTCAACTTGGGGCAACCTTTTCTTTTCATATTTGCGGCCCGCCTGGTCGCGAGCCGACACCGCCGCTGAGAGGGCGGATCCGTGCTGTGAATCTGTACAGTGCCAAACGGAGCAGAAGGGGATTGTTAGCACTGGGGGCAGTGCTTGTATGTGCACCGGATTGTTTTCGCCACAACTGCAACCTGCCAGCAGCCCACTCGGGTAAATACTTGAATGAACTTCCAGTCCCAAAATGCTTAGCGATATGCTCACCTGAGCGTGCTTGTAATTTGAAATAAAATAAAGGGAAGATACTGGAATAACGTATGCTGGTGGTTCTTTGCAGGTGTCCTTTGATGAAGAGCGCATGCTCGAAACGCGTCAGGACTGTTGGACGCAATGAGCACAACTTGACTTCCCCTAATCTTTACTTACCTTGTGGGAGTGCGGCTCAACTTGGGGCAACCTTTTCTTTTCATATTTGCGGCCCGCCTGGTCGCGAGCCGACACCGCCGCTGAGAGGGCGGATCCGTGCTGTGAATCTGTACAGTGCCAAACGGAGCAGAAGGTGATTGTTAGCACTGGGGGCAGTGCTTGTATGTGCACCGGATTGTTTTCGGCACAACTGCAACCTGCCAGCAGCCCACTCGGGTAAATACTTGAATGAACTTCCAGTCCCAAAATGCTTAGCGATATGCTCACCTGAGCGTGCTTGTAATTTGAAATAAAATAAAGGGAAGATACTGGAATAACGTATGCTGGTGGTTCTTTGCAGGTGTCCTTTGATGAAGAGCGCATGCTCGAAACGCGTCAGGACTGTTGGACGCAATGGGCACAACTTGACTTCCCTAATCTTTACTTACCTTGTGGGAGTGCGGCTCAACTTGGGGCAACCTTTTCTTTTCATATTTGCGGCCCGCCTGGTCGCGAGCCGACACCGCCGCTGAGAGGGCGGATCCGTGCTGTGAATCTGTACAGTGCCAAACGGAGCAGAAGGTGATTGTTAGCACTGGGGGCAGTGCTTGTATGTGCACCGGATTGTTTTCGCCACAACTGCAACCTGCCAGCAGCCCACTCGGGTAAATACTTGAATGAACTTCCAGTCCCAAAATGCTTAGCGATATGCTCACCTGAGCGTGCTTGTAATTTGAAATAAAATAAAGGGAAGATACTGGAATAACGTATGCTGGTGGTTCTTTGCAGGTGTCCTTTGATGAAGAGCGCATGCTCGAAACGCGTCAGGACTGTTGGACGCAATGGGCACAACTTGACTTCCCCTAATCTTTACTTACCTTGTGGGAGTGCGGCTCAACTTGGGGCAACCTTTTCTTTTCATATTTGCGGCCCGCCTGGTCGCGAGCCGACACCGCCGCTGAGAGGGCGGATCCGTGCTGTGAATCTGTACAGTGCCAAACGGAGCAGAAGGTGATTGTTAGCACTGGGGGCAGTGCTTGTATGTGCACCGGATTGTTTTCGCCACAACTGCAACCTGCCAGCAGCCCACTCGGGTAAATACTTGAATGAACTTCCAGTCCCAAAATGCTTAGCGATATGCTCACCTGAGCGTGCTTGTAATTTGAAATAAAATAAAGGGAAGATACTGGAATAACGTATGCTGGTGGTTCTTTGCAGGTGTCCTTTGATGAAGAGCGCATGCTCGAAACGCGTCAGGACTGTTGGACGCAATGGGCACAACTTGACTTCCCCTAATCTTTACTTACCTTGTGGGAGTGCGGCTCAACTTGGGGCAACCTTTTCTTTTCATATTTGCGGCCCGCCTGGTCGCGAGCCGACACCGCCGCTGAGAGGGCGGATCCGTGCTGTGAATCTGTACAGTGCCAAACGGAGCAGAAGGTGATTGTTAGCACTGGGGGCAGTGCTTGTATGTGCACCGGATTGTTTTCGCCACAACTGCAACCTGCCAGCAGCCCACTCGGGTAAATACTTGAATGAACTTCCAGTCCCAAAATGCTTAGCGATATGCTCACCTGAGCGTGCTTGTAATTTGAAATAAAATAAAGGGAAGATACTGGAATAACGTATGCTGGTGGTTCTTTGCAGGTGTCCTTTGATGAAGAGCGCATGCTTGAAACGCGTCAGGACTGTTGGACGCAATGGGCACAACTTGACTTCCCTAATCTTTACTTACCTTGTGGGAGTGCGGCTCAACTTGGGGCAACCTTTTCTTTTCATATTTGCGGCCCGCCTGGTCGCGAGCCGACACCGCCGCTGAGAGGGCGGATCCGTGCTGTGAATCTGTACAGTGCCAAACGGAGCAGAAGGTGATTGTTAGCACTGGGGGCAGTGCTTGTATGTGCACCGGATTGTTTTCGCCACAACTGCAACCTGCCAGCAGCCCACTCGGGTAAATACTTGAATGAACTTCCAGTCCCAAAATGCTTAGCGATATGCTCACCTGAGCGTGCTTGTAATTTGAAATAAAATAAAGGGAAGATACTGGAATAACGTATGCTGGTGGTTCTTTGCAGGTGTCCTTTGATGAAGAGCGCATGCTCGAAACGCGTCAGGACTGTTGGACGCAATGGGCACAACTTGACTTCCCTAATCTTTACTTACCTTGTGGGAGTGCGGCTCAACTTGGGGCAACCTTTTCTTTTCATATTTGCGGCCCGCCTGGTCGCGAGCCGACACCGCCGCTGAGAGGGCGGATCCGTGCTGTGAATCTGTACAGTGCCAAACGGAGCAGAAGGTGATTGTTAGCACTGGGGGCAGTGCTTGTATGTGCACCGGATTGTTTTCGCCACAACTGCAACCTGCCAGCAGCCCACTCGGGTAAATACTTGAATGAACTTCCAGTCCCAAAATGCTTAGCGATATGCTCACCTGAGCGTGCTTGTAATTTGAAATAAAATAAAGGGAAGATACTGGAATAACGTATGCTGGTGGTTCTTTGCAGGTGTCCTTTGATGAAGAGCGCATGCTCGAAACGCGTCAGGACTGTTGGACGCAATGGGCACAACTTGACTTCCCCTAATCTTTACTTACCTTGTGGGAGTGCGGCTCAACTTGGGGCAACCTTTTCTTTTCATATTTGCGGCCCGCCTGGTCGCGAGCCGACACCGCCGCTGAGAGGGCGGATCCGTGCTGTGAATCTGTACAGTGCCAAACGGAGCAGAAGGTGATTGTTAGCACTGGGGGCAGTGCTTGTATGTGCACCGGATTGTTTTCGCCACAACTGCAACCTGCCAGCAGCCCACTCGGGTAAATACTTGAATGAACTTCCAGTCCCAAAATGCTTAGCGATATGCTCACCTGAGCGTGCTTGTAATTTGAAATAAAATAAAGGGAAGATACTGGAATAACGTATGCTGGTGGTTCTTTGCAGGTGTCCTTTGATGAAGAGCGCATGCTCGAAACGCGTCAGGACTGTTGGACGCAATGGGCACAACTTGACTTCCCCTAATCTTTACTTACCTTGTGGGAGTGCGGCTCAACTTGGGGCAACCTTTTCTTTTCATATTTGCGGCCCGCCTGGTCGCGAGCCGACACCGCCGCTGAGAGGGCGGATCCGTGCTGTGAATCTGTACAGTGCCAAACGGAGCAGAAGGTGATTGTTAGCACTGGGGGCAGTGCTTGTATGTGCACCGGATTGTTTTCGCCACAACTGCAACCTGCCAGCAGCCCACTCGGGTAAATACTTGAATGAACTTCCAGTCCCAAAATGCTTAGCGATATGCTCACCTGAGCGTGCTTGTAATTTGAAATAAAATAAAGGGAAGATACTGGAATAACGTATGCTGGTGGTTCTTTGCAGGTGTCCTTTGATGAAGAGCGCATGCTCGAAACGCGTCAGGACTGTTGGACGCAATGGGCACAACTTGACTTCCCCTAATCTTTACTTACCTTGTGGGAGTGCGGCTCAACTTGGGGCAACCTTTTCTTTTCATATTTGCGGCCCGCCTGGTCGCGAGCTGACACCGCCGCTGAGAGGGCGGATCCGTGCTGTGAATCTGTACAGTGCCAAACGGAGCAGAAGGTGATTGTTAGCACTGGGGGCAGTGCTTGTATGTGCACCGGATTGTTTTCGGCACAACTGCAACCTGCCAGCAGCCCACTCGGGTAAATACTTGAATGAACTTCCAGTCCCAAAATGCTTAGCGATATGCTCACCTGAGCGTGCTTGTAATTTGAAATAAAATAAAGGGAAGATACTGGAATAACGTATGCTGGTGGTTCTTTGCAGGTGTCCTTTGATGAAGAGCGCATGCTCGAAACGCGTCAGGACTGTTGGACGCAATGGGCACAACTTGACTTCCCCTAATCTTTACTTACCTTGTGGGAGTGCGGCTCAACTTGGGGCAACCTTTTCTTTTCATATTTGCGGCCCGCCTGGTCGCGAGCCGACACCGCCGCTGAGAGGGCTGATCCGTGCTGTGAATCTGTACAGTGCCAAACGGAGCAGAAGATGATTGTTAGCACTGGGGGCAGTGCTTGTATGTGCACCGGATTGTTTTCGCCACAACTGCAACCTGCCAGCAGCCCACTCGGGTAAATACTTGAATGAACTTCCAGTCCCAAAATGCTTAGCGATATGCTCACCTGAGCGTGCTTGTAATTTGAAATAAAATAAAGGGAAGATACTGGAATAACGTATGCTGGTGGTTCTTTGCAGGTGTCCTTTGATGAAGAGCGCATGCTTGAAACGCGTCAGGACTGTTGGACGCAATGGGCACAACTTGACTTCCCCTAATCTTTACTTACCTTGTGAGAGTGCGGCTCAACTTGGGGCAACCTTTTCTTTTCATATTTGCGGCCCGCCTGGTCGCGAGCCGACACTGCCGCTGAGAGTGCGGATCCGTGCTGTGAATCTGTACAGTGCCAAACGGAGCAGAAGGTGATTGTTAGCACTGGGGGCAGTGCTTGTATGTGCACCGGATTGTTTTCGCCACAACTGCAACCTGCCAGCAGCCCACTCGGGTAAATACTTGAATGAACTTCCAGTCCCAAAATGCTTAGCGATATGCTCACCTGAGCGTGCTTGTAATTTGAAATAAAATAAAGGGAAGATATTGGAATAACGTATGCTGGTGGTTCTTTGCAGGTGTCCTTTGATGAAGAGCGCATGCTCGAAACGCGTCAGGACTGTTGGACGCAATGGGCACAACTTGACTTCCCCTAATCTCTACTTAGCTTGTGGGAGTGTGGCTCAACTTGGGGCAACCTTTTCTTTTCATATTTGCGGCCCGCCTGGTCGCGAGCCGACACCGCCGCTGAGAGGGCGGATCCGTGCTGTGAATCTGTACAGTGCCAAACGGAGCAGAAGGTGATTGTTAGCACTGGGGGCAGTGCTTGTATGTGCACCGGATTGTTTTCGCCACAACTGCAACCTGCCAGCAGCCCACTCGGGTAAATACTTGAATGAACTTCCAGTCCCAAAATGCTTAGCCATATGCTCACCTGAGCGTGCTTGTAATTTGAAATAAAATAAAGGGAAGATACTGGGATAACGTATGCTGGTGGTTCTTTGCAGGTGTCCTTTGATGAAGAGCGCATGCTTGAAACGCGTCAGGACTGTTGGACGCAATGGGCACAACTTGACTTCCCCTAATCTTTACTTACCTTGTGGCAGTGCGGCTCAACTTGGGGCAACCTTTTCTTTTCATATTTGCGGCCCGCCTGGTCGCGAGCCGACACCGCCGCTGAGAGGGCGGATCCGTGCTGTGAATCTGTACAGCGCCAAACGGAGCAGAAGGTGATTGTTAGCACTGGGGGCAGTGCTTGTATGTGCACCGGATTGTTTTCGCCACAACTGCAACCTGCCAGCAGCCCACTCGGGTAAATACTTGAATGAACTTCCAGTCCCAAAATGCTTAGCGATATGCTCACCTGAGCGTGCTTGTAATTTGAAATAAAATAAAGGGAAGATACTGGAATAACGTATGCTGGTGGTTCTTTGCAGGTGTCCTTTGATGAAGAGCGCATGCTCGAAACGCGTCAGGACTGTTGGACGCAATGAGCACAACTTGACTTCCCTAATCTTTACTTACCTTGTGGGAGTGCGGCTCAACTTGGGGCAACCTTTTCTTTTCATATTTGCGGCCCGCCTGGTCGCGAGCCGACACCGCCGCTGAGAGGGCGGATCCGTGCTGTGAATCTGTACAGTGCCAAACGGAGCAGAATGTGATTGTTAGCACTGGGGGCAGTGCTTGTATGTGCACCGGATTGTTTTCGGCACAACTGCAACCTGCCAGCAGCCCACTCGGGTAAATACTTGAATGAACTTCCAGTCCCAAAATGCTTAGCGATATGCTCACCTGAGCGTGCTTGTAATTTGAAATAAAATAAAGGGAAGATACTGGAATAACGTATGCTGGTGGTTCTTTGCAGGTGTCCTTTGATGAAGAGCGCATGCTCGAAACGCGTCAGGACTGTTGGACGCAATGGGCACAACTTGACTTCCCCTAATCTTTACTTACCTTGTGGGAGTGCGGCTCAACTTGGGGCAACCTTTTCTTTTCATATTTGCGGCCCGCCTGGTCGCGAGCCGACACCGCCGCTGAGAGGGCTGATCCGTGCTGCGAATCTGTACAGTGCCAAACGGAGCAGAAGATGATTGTTAGCACTGGGGGCAGTGCTTGTATGTGCACCGGATTGTTTTGCCACAACTGCAACCTGCCAGCAGCCCACTCGGGTAAATACTTGAATGAACTTCCAGTCCCAAAATGCTTAGCGATATGCTCACCTGAGCGTGCTTGTAATTTGAAATAAAATAAAGGGAAGATACTGGAATAACGTATGCTGGTGGTTCTTTGCAGGTGTCCTTTGATGAAGAGCGCATGCTTGAAACGCGTCAGGACTGTTGGACGCAATGGGCACAACTTGACTTCCCTAATCTTTACTTACCTTGTGAGAGTGCGGCTCAACTTGGGGCAACCTTTTCTTTTCATATTTGCGGCCCGCCTGGTCGCGAGCCGACACTGCCGCTGAGAGGGCGGATCCGTGCTGTGAATCTGTACAGTGCCAAACGGAGCAGAAGGTGATTGTTAGCACTGGGGGCAGTGCTTGTATGTGCACCGGATTGTTTTCGCCACAACTGCAACCTGCCAGCAGCCCACTCGGGTAAATACTTGAATGAACTTCCAGTCCCAAAATGCTTAGCGATATGCTCACCTGAGCGTGCTTGTAATTTGAAATAAAATAAAGGGAAGATACTGGAATAACGTATGCTGGTGGTTCTTTGCAGGTGTCCTTTGATGAAGAGCGCATGCTCGAAACGCGTCAGGACTGTTGGACGCAATGGGCACAACTTGACTTCCCCTAATCTCTACTTACCTTGTGGGAGTGCGGCTCAACTTGGGGCAACCTTTTCTTTTCATATTTGCGGCCCGCCTGGTCGCGAGCCGACACCGCCGCTGAGAGGGCGGATCCGTGCTGTGAATCTGTACAGCGCCAAACGGAGCAGAAGGTGATTGTTAGCACTGGGGGCAGTGCTTGTATGTGCACCGGATTGTTTTCACCACAACTGCAACCTGCCAGCAGCCCACTCGGGTAAATACTTGAATGAACTTCCAATCCCAAAATGCTTAGCCATATGCTCACCTGAGCGTGCTTGTAATTTGAAATAAAATAAAGGGAAGATACTGGGATAACGTATGCTGGTGGTTCTTTGCAGGTGTCCTTTGATGAAGAGCGCATGCTTGAAACGCGTCAGGACTGTTGGACGCAATGGGCACAACTTGACTTCCCTAATCTTTACTTACCTTGTGAGAGAGCGGCTCAACTTGGGGCAACCTTTTCTTTTCATATTTGCGGCCCGCCTGGTCGTGAGCCGACACTGCCGCTGAGAGGGCGGATCCGTGCTGTGAATCTGTACAGTGCCAAACGGAGCAGAAGGTGATTGTTAGCACTGGGGGCAGTGCTTGTATGTGCACCGGATTGTTTTCGCCACAACTGCAACCTGCCAGCAGCCCACTCGGGTAAATACTTGAATGAACTTCCAGTCCCAAAATGCTTAGCGATATGCTCACCTGAGCGTGCTTGTAATTTGAAATAAAATAAAGGGAAGATACTGGAATAACGTATGCTGGTGGTTCTTTGCAGGTGTCCTTTGATGAAGAGCGCATGCTCGAAACGCGTCAGGACTGTTGGACGCAATGGGCACAACTTGACTTCCCCTAATCTCTACTTACCTTGTGGGAGTGCGGCTCACCTTGGGGCAACCTTTTCTTTTCATATTTGCGGCCCGCCTGGTCGCGAGCCGACACCGCCGCTGAGAGGGTGGATCCGTGCTGTGAATCTGTACAGTGCCAAACGGAGCAGAAGGTGATTGTTAGCACTGGGGGCAGTGCGTGTATGTGCACCGGATTGTTTTCGCCACAACTGCAACCTACCAGCAGCCCACTCGGGTAAATACTTGAATGAACTTTCAGTCCCAAAATGCTTAGCGATGTGCTCACCGGAGCGTGCTTGTAATTTGAAATAAAATAAAGGGAAGATACTGGAATAACGTATGCTGGTGGTTCTTTGCAGGTGTCCTTTGATGAAGAGCGCATGCTCGAAACGCGTCAGGACTGTTGGACGCAATGGGCACAACTTGACTTCCCCTAATCTTTACTTACCTTGTGGCATTGCGGCTCAACTTGGGGCAACCTTTTCTTTTCATATTTGCGGCCCGCCTGGTCGCGAGCTGACACCGCCGCTGAGAGGGCGGATCCGTGCTGTGAATCTGTACAGTGCCAAACGGAGCAGAAGGGGATTGTTAGCACTGGGGGCAGTGCTTGTATGTGCACCGGATTGTTTTCGCCACAACTGCAACCTGCCAGCAGCCCACTCGGGTAAATACTTGAATGAACTTCCGGTCCCAAAATGCTTAGCGATATGCTCACCTGAGCGTGCTTGTAATTTGAAATAAAATAAAGGGAAGATACTGGAATAACGTATGCTGGTGGTTCTTAGCAGGTGTCCTTTGATGAAGAGCGCATGCTCGAAACGCGTCAGGACTGTTGGACGCAATGAGCACAACTTGACTTCCCCTAATCTTTACTTACCTTGTGGGAGTGCGGCTCAACTTGGGGCAACCTTTTCTTTTCATATTTGCGGCCCGCCTGGTCGCGAGCTGACACCGCCGCTGAGAGGGCGGATCCGTGCTGTGAATCTGTACAGTGCCAAACGGAGCAGAAGGTGATTGTTAGCACTGGGGGCAGTGCTTGTATGTGCACCGGATTGTTTTCGGCACAACTGCAACCTGCCAGCAGCCCACTCGGGTAAATACTTGAATGAACTTCCAGTCCCAAAATGCTTAGCGATATGCTCACCTGAGCGTGCTTGTAATTTGAAATAAAATAAAGGGAAGATACTGGAATAACGTATGCTGGTGGTTCTTTGCAGGTGTCCTTTGATGAAGAGCGCATGCTCGAAACGCGTCAGGACTGTTGGACGCAATGGGCACAACTTGACTTCCCCTAATCTTTACTTACCTTGTGGCAGTGCGGCTCAACTTGGGGCAACCTTTTCTTTTCATATTTGCGGCCCGCCTGGTCGCGAGCCGACACCGCCGCTGAGAGGGCGGATCCGTGCTGTGAATCTGTACAGCGCCAAACGGAGCAGAAGGTGATTGTTAGCACTGGGGGCAGTGCTTGTATGTGCACCGGATTGTTTTCGCCACAACTGCAACCTGCCAGCAGCCCACTCGGGTAAATACTTGAATGAACTTCCAGTCCCAAAATGCTTAGCCATATGCTCACCTGAGCGTGCTTGTAATTTGAAATAAAATAAAGGGAAGATACTGGTATCAACGTATGCTGGTGGTTCTTTGCAGGTGTCCTTTGATGAAGAGCGCATGCTTGAAACGCGTCAGGACTGTTGGACGCAATGGGCACAACTTGACTTCCCCTAATCTTTACTTACCTTGTGAGAGTGCGGCTCAACTTGGGGCAACCTTTTCTTTTCATATTTGCGGCCCGCCTGGTCGCGAGCCGACACTGCCGCTGAGAGGGCGGATCCGTGCTGTGAATCTGTACAGTGCCAAACGGAGCAGAAGGTGATTGTTAGCACTGGGGGCAGTGCTTGTATGTGCACCGGATTATTTTCGCCACAACTGCAACCTGCCAGCAGCCCACTCGGGTAAATACTTGAATGAACTTCCAGTCCCAAAATGCTTAGCGATATGCTCACCTGAGCGTGCTTGTAATTTGAAATAAAATAAAGGGAAGATACTGGAATAACGTATGCTGGTGGTTCTTTGCAGGTGTCCTTTGATGAAGAGCGCATGCTCGAAACGCGTCAGGACTGTTGGACGCAATGGGCACAACTTGACTTCCCCTAATCTTTACTTACCTTGTGGGAGTGCGGCTCAACTTGGGGCAACCTTTTCTTTTCATATTTGCGGCCCGCCTGGTCGCGAGCTGACACCGCCGCTGAGAGGGCGGGTCCGTGCTGTGAATCTGTACAGTGCCAAACGGAGCAGAATGTGATTGTTAGCACTGGGGGCAGTGCTTGTATGTGCACCGGATTGTTTTCGGCACAACTGCAACCTGCCAGCAGCCCACTCGGGTAAATACTTGAATGAACTTCCAGTCCCAAAATGCTTAGCGATATGCTCACCTGAGCGTGCTTGTAATTTGAAATAAAATAAAGGGAAGATACTGGAATAACGTATGCTGGTGGTTCTTTGCAGGTGTCCTTTGATGAAGAGCGCATGCTCGAAACGCGTCAGGACTGTTGGACGCAATGGGCACAACTTGACTTCCCTAATCTTTACTTACCTTGTGGGAGTGCGGCTCAACTTGGGGCAACCTTTTCTTTTCATATTTGCGGCCCGCCTGGTCGCGAGCCGACACCGCCGCTGAGAGGGCTGATCCGTGCTGCGAATCTGTACAGTGCCAAACGGAGCAGAAGATGATTGTTAGCACTGGGGGCAGTGCTTGTATGTGCACCGGATTGTTTTGCCACAACTGCAACCTGCCAGCAGCCCACTCGGGTAAATACTTGAATGAACTTCCAGTCCCAAAATGCTTAGCGATATGCTCACCTGAGCGTGCTTGTAATTTGAAATAAAATAAAGGGAAGATACTGGAATAACGTATGCTGGTGGTTCTTTGCAGGTGTCCTTTGATGAAGAGCGCATGCTTGAAACGCGTCAGGACTGTTGGACGCAATGGGCACAACTTGACTTCCCCTAATCTTTACTTACCTTGTGAGAGTGCGGCTCAACTTGGGGCAACCTTTTCTTTTCATATTTGCGGCCCGCCTGGTCGCGAGCCTACACTGCCGCTGAGAGTGCGGATCCGTGCTGTGAATCTGTACAGTGCCAAACGGAGCAGAAGGTGATTGTTAGCACTGGGGGCAGTGCTTGTATGTGCACCGGATTGTTTTCGCCACAACTGCAACCTGCCAGCAGCCCACTCGGGTAAATACTTGAATGAACTTCCAGTCCCAAAATGCTTAGCGATATGCTCACCTGAGCGTGCTTGTAATTTGAAATAAAATAAAGGGAAGATATTGGAATAACGTATGCTGGTGGTTCTTTGCAGGTGTCCTTTTTTGATGAAGAGCGCATGCTCGAAACGCGTCCGGACTGTTGGACGCAATGGGCACAACTTGACTTCCCCTAATCTTTACTTACCTTGTGGCAGTGCGGCTCAACTTTGGGCAACCTTTTCTTTTCATATTTGCGGCCCGCCTGGTCGCGAGCCGACACCGCCGCTGAGAGGGCGGATCCGTGCTGTGAATCTGTACAGCGCCAAACGGAGCAGAAGGTGATTGTTAGCACTGGGGGCAGTGCTTGTATGTGCACCGGATTGTTTTCGCCACAACTGCAACCTGCCAGCAGCCCACTCGGGTAAATACTTGAATGAACTTCCAATCCCAAAATGCTTAGCCATATGCTCACCTGAGCGTGCTTGTAATTTGAAATAAAATAAAGGGAAGATACTGGGATAACGTATGCTGGTGGTTCTTTGCAGGTGTCCTTTGATGAAGAGCGCATGCTTGAAACGCGTCAGGACTGTTGGACGCAATGGGCACAACTTGACTTCCCCTAATCTTTACTTACCTTGTGAGAGAGCGGCTCAACTTGGGGCAACCTTTTCTTTTCATATTTGCGGCCCGCCTGGTCGCGAGCCGACACTGCCTCTGAGAGGGCGGATCCGTGCTGTGAATCTGTACAGTGCCAAACGGAGCAGAAGGTGATTGTTAGCACTGGGGGCAGTGCTTGTATGTGCACCGGATTGTTTTCGCCACAACTGCAACCTGCCAGCAGCCCACTCGGGTAAATACTTGAATGAACTTCCAGTCCCAAAATGCTTAGCGATATGCTCACCTGAGCGTGCTTGTAATTTGAAATAAAATAAAGGGAAGATACTGGAATAACGTATCCTGGTGGTTCTTTGCAGGTGTCCTTTGATGAAGAGCGCATGCTTGAAACGCGTCAGGACTGTTGGACGCAATGGGCACAACTTGACTTCCCCTAATCTTTACTTACCTTGTGAGAGTGCGGCTCAACTTGGAGCAACCTTTTCTTTTCATATTTGCGGCCCGCCTGGTCGCGAGCCTACACTGCCGCTGAGAGTGCGGATCCGTGCTGTGAATCTGTACAGTGCCAAACGGAGCAGAAGGTGATTTTTAGCACTGGGGGCAGTGCTTGTATGTGCACCGGATTGTTTTCGCCACAACTGCAACCTGCCAGCAGCCCACTCGGGTAAATACTTGAATGAACTTCCAGTCCCAAAATGCTTAGCGATATGCTCACCTGAGCGTGCTTGTAATTTGAAATAAAATAAAGGGAAGATATTGGAATAACGTATGCTGGTGGTTCTTTGCAGGTGTCCTTTTTTGATGAAGAGCGCATACTCGAAACGCGTCAGGACTGTTGGACGCAATGGGCACAACTTGACTTCCCCTAATCTCTACTTAGCTTGTGGGAGTGCGGCTCAACTTGGGGCAACCTTTTCTTTTCATATTTGCGGCCCGCCTGGTCGCGAGCCGACACCTCCGCTGAGAGGGCGGATCCGTGCTGTGAATCTGTACAGTGCCAAACGGAGCAGAAGGTGATTGTTAGCACTGGGGGCAGTGCTTGTATGTGCACCGGATTGTTTTCGGCACAACTGCAACCTGCCAGCAGCCCACTCGGGTAAATACTTGAATGAACTTCCAGTCCCAAAATGCTTAGCCATATGCTCACCTGAGCATGCTTGTAATTTGAAATAAAATAAAGGGAAGATACTGGGATAACGTATGCTGGTGGTTCTTTGCAGGTGTCCTTTGATGAAGAGCGCATGCTTGAAACGCGTCAGGACTGTTGGACGCAATGGGCACAACTTGACTTCCCCTAATCTTTACTTACCTTGTGGCAGTGCGGCTCAACTTTGGGCAACCTTTTCTTTTCATATTTGCGGCCCGCCTGGTCGCGAGCCGACACCGCCGCTGAGAGGGCGGATCCGTGCTGTGAATCTGTACAGCGCCAAACGGAGCAGAAGGTGATTGTTAGCACTGGGGGCAGTGCTTGTACGTCCACCGGATTGTTTTCGGCACAACTGCAACCTGCCAGCAGCCCACTCGGGTAAATACTTGAATGAACTTCCAGTGCCAAAATGCTTAGCGATATGCTCACCTGAGCGTGCTTGTAATTTGAAATAAAATAAAGGGAAGATACTGGAATAACGTATGCTGGTGGTTCTTAGCAGGTGTCCTTTGATGAAGAGCGCATGCTCGAAACGCGTCAGGACTGTTGGACGCAATGAGCACAACTTGACTTCCCTAATCTTTACTTACCTTGTGGGAGTGCGGCTCAACTTGGGGCAACCTTTTCTTTTCATATTTGCGGCCCGCCTGGTCGCGAGCTGACACCGCCGCTGAGAGGGCGGATCCGTGCTGTGAATCTGTACAGTGCCAAACGGAGCAGAATGTGATTGTTAGCACTGGGGGCAGTGCTTGTATGTGCACCGGATTGTTTTCGGCACAACTGCAACCTGCCAGCAGCCCACTCGGGTAAATACTTGAATGAACTTCCAGTCCCAAAATGCTTAGCGATATGCTCACCTGAGCGTGCTTGTAATTTGAAATAAAATAAAGGGAAGATACTGGAATAACGTATGCTGGTGGTTCTTTGCAGGTGTCCTTTGATGAAGAGCGCATGCTCGAAATGCGTCAGGACTGTTGGACGCAATGGGCACAACTTGACTTCCCTTAATCTTTACTTACCTTGTGGGAGTGCGGCTCAACTTGGGGCAACCTTTTCTTTTCATATTTGCGGCCCGCCTGGTCGCGAGCCGACACCGCCGCTGAGAGGGCTGATCCGTGCTGCGAATCTGTACAGTGCCAAACGGAGCAGAAGATGATTGTTAGCACTGGTGGCAGTGCTTGTATGTGCACCAGATTGTTTTGCCACAACTGCAACCTGCCAGCAGCCCACTCGGGTAAATACTTGAATGAACTTCCAGTCCCAAAATGCTTAGCGATATGCTCACCTGAGCGTGCTTGTAATTTGAAATAAAATAAAGGGAAGATACTGGAATAACGTATGCTGGTGGTTCTTTGCAGGTGTCCTTTGATGAAGAGCGCATGCTTGAAACGCGTCAGGACTGTTGGACGCAATGGGCACAACTTGACTTCCCCTAATCTTTACTTACCTTGTGAGAGTGCGGCTCAACTTGGGGCAACCTTTTCTTTTCATATTTGCGGCCCGCCTGGTCGCGAGCCTACACTGCCGCTGATAGTGCGGATCCGTGCTGTGAATCTGTACAGTGCCAAACGGAGCAGAAGGTGATTGTTAGCACTGGGGGCAGTGCTTGTATGTGCACCGGATTGTTTTCGCCACAACTGCAACCTGCCAGCAGCCCACTCGGGTAAATACTTGAATGAACTTCCAGTCCCAAAATGCTTAGCGATATGCTCACCTGAGCGTGCTTGTAATTTGAAATAAAATAAAGGGAAGATACTGGAATAACGTATGCTGGTGGTTCTTTGCAGGTGTCCTTTGATGAAGAGCGCATGCTCGAAACGCGTCAGGACTGTTGGACGCAATGGGCACAACTTGACTTCCCTAATCTCTACTTAGCTTGTGGGAGTGTGGCTCAACTTGGGGCAACCTTTTCTTTTCATATTTGCGGCCCGCCTGGTCGCGAGCCGACACCGCCGCTGAGAGGGCGGATCCGTGCTGTGAATCTGTACAGCGCCAAACGGAGCAGAAGGTGATTGTTAGCACTGGGGGCAGTGCTTGTATATGCACCGGATTGTTTTCACCACAACTGCAACCTGCCAGCAGCCCACTCGGGTAAATACTTGAATGAACTTCCAATCCCAAAATGCTTAGCCATATGCTCACCTGAGCGTGCTTGTAATTTGAAATAAAATAAAGGGAAGATACTGGGATAACGTATGCTGGTGGTTCTTTGCAGGTGTCCTTTGATGAAGAGCGCATGCTTGAAACGCGTCAGGACTGTTGGACGCAATGGGCACAACTTGACTTCCCTAATCTTTACTTACCTTGTGAGAGAGCGGCTCAACTTGGGGCAACCTTTTCTTTTTATATTTGCGGCCCGCCTGGTCGCGAGCCGACACTGCCTCTGAGAGGGCGGATCCGTGCTGTGAATCTGTACAGTGCCAAACGGAGCAGAAGGTGATTGTTAGCACTGGGGGCAGTGCTTGTATGTGCACCGGATTGTTTTCGCCACAACTGCAACCTGCCAGCAGCCCACTCGGGTAAATACTTGAATGAACTTCCAGTCCCAAAATGCTTAGCGATATGCTCACCTGAGCGTGCTTGTAATTTGAAATAAAATAAAGGGAAGATACTGGAATAACGTATCCTGGTGGTTCTTTGCAGGTGTCCTTTGATGAAGAGCGCATGCTCGAAACGCGTCAGGACTGTTGGACGCAATGGGCACAACTTGACTTCCCCTAATCTCTACTTACCTTGTGGGAGTGCGGCTCACCTTGGGGCAACCTTTTCTTTTCATATTTGCGGCCCGCCTGGTCGCGAGCCGACACCGCCGCTGAGAGGGTGGATCCGTGCTGTGAATCTGTACAGTGCCAAACGGAGCAGAAGGTGATTGTTAGCACTGGGGGCAGTGCGTGTATGTGCACCGGATTGTTTTCACCACAACTGCAACCTACCAGCAGCCCACTCGGTTAAATACTTGAATGAACTTCCAGTCCCAAAATGCTTAGCGATGTGCTCACCGAAGCGTGCTTGTAATTTGAAATAAAATAAAGGGAAGATACTGGAATAACGTATGCTGGTGGTTCTTTGCAGGTGTCCTTTGATGAAGAGCGCATGCTCGAAACGCGTCAGGACTGTTGGACGCAATGGGCACAACTTGACTTCCCCTAATCTTTACTTACCTTGTGGCATTGCAGCTCAACTTGGGGCAACCTTTTCTTTTCATATTTGCGGCCCGCCTGGTCGCGAGCCGACACCGCCGCTGAGAGGGCGGATCCGTGCTGTGAATCTGTACAGTGCCAAACGGAGCAGAAGGGGATTGTTAGCACTGGGGGCAGTGCTTGTATGTGCACCGGATTGTTTTCGCCACAACTGCAACCTGCCAGCAGCCCACTCGGGTAAATACTTGAATGAACTTCCGGTCCCAAAATGCTTACCGATATGCTCACCTGAGCGTGCTTGTAATTTGAAATAAAATAAAGGGAAGATACTGGAATAACGTATGCTGGTGGTTCTTAGCAGGTGTCCTTTGATGAAGAGCGCATGCTCGAAACGCGTCAGGACTGTTGGACGCAATGAGCACAACTTGACTTCCCTAATCTTTACTTACCTTGTGGGAGTGCGGCTCAACTTGGGGCAACCTTTTCTTTTCATATTTGCGGCCCGCCTGTTCGCGAGCTGACACCGCCGCTGAGAGGGCGGATCCGTGCTGTGAATCTGTACAGTGCCAAACGGAGCAGAAGGTGATTGTTAGCACTGGGGGCAGTGCTTGTACGTGCACCGGATTGTTTTCGGCACAACTGCAACCTGCCAGCAGCCCACTCGGGTAAATACTTGAATGAACTTCCAGTGCCAAAATGCTTAGCGATATGCTCACCTGAGCGTGCTTGTAATTTGAAATAAAATAAAGGGAAGATACTGGAATAACGTATGCTGGTGGTTCTTAGCAGGTGTCCTTTGATGAAGAGCGCATGCTCGAAACGCGTCAGGACTGTTGGACGCAATGAGCACAACTTGACTTCCCCTAATCTTTACTTACCTTGTGGGAGTGTGGCTCAACTTGGGGCAACCTTTTCTTTTCATATTTGCGGCCCGCCTGGTCGCGAGCTGACACCGCCGCTGAGAGGGCGGATCCGTGCTGTGAATCTGTACAGTGCCAAACGGAGCAGAAGGTGATTGTTAGCACTGGGGGCAGTGCTTGTATGTGCACCGGATTGTTTTCGGCACAACTGCAACCTGCCAGCAGCCCACTCGGGTAAATACTTGAATGAACTTCCAGTCCCAAAATGCTTAGCGATATGCTCACCTGAGCGTGCTTGTAATTTGAAATAAAATAAAGGGAAGATACTGGAATAACGTATGCTGGTGGTTCTTTGCAGGTGTCCTTTGATGAAGAGCGCATGCTCGAAACACGTCAGGACTGTTGGACGTAATGGGCACAACTTGACTTCCCCTAATCTTTACTTACCTTGTGGGAGTGCGGCTCAACTTGGGGCAACCTTTTCTTTTCATATTTGCGGCCCGCCTGGTCGCGAGCCGACACCGCCGCTGAGAGGGCGGATCCGTGCTGTGAATCTGTACAGTGCCAAACGGAGCAGAAGGTGATTGTTAGCACTGGGGGCAGTGCTTGTATGTGCACCGGATTGTTTTCGCCACAACTGCAACCTGCCAGCAGCCCACTCAGGTAAATACTTGAATGAACTTCCAGTCCCAAAATGCTTAGCGATATGCTCACCTGAGCGTGCTTGTAATTTGAAATAAAATAAAGGGAAGATACTGGAATAACGTATGCTGGTGGTTCTTTGCAGGTGTCCTTTGATGAAGAGCGCATGCTCGAAACGCGTCAGGACTGTTGGACGCAATGGGCACAACTTGACTTCCCTAATCTTTACTTACCTTGTGGCAGTGCGGCTCAACTTGGGGCAACCTTTTCTTTTCATATTTGCGGCCCGCCTGGTCGCGAGCCGACACCGCCGCTGAGAGGGCGGATCCGTGCTGTGAATCTGTACAGCGCCAAACGGAGCAGAAGGTGATTGTTAGCACTGGGGGCAGTGCTTGTATGTGCACCGGATTGTTTTCGCCACAACTGCAACCTGCCAGCAGCCCACTCGGGTAAATACTTGAATGAACTTCCAGTCCCAAAATGCTTAGCCATATGCTCACCTGAGCGTGCTTGTAATTTGAAATAAAATAAAGGGAAGATACTGTATCAACGTATGCTGGTGGTTCTTTGCAGGTGTCCTTTGATGAAGAGCGCATGCTTGAAACGCGTCAGGACTGTTGGACGCAATGGGCACAACTTGACTTCCCCTAATCTTTACTTACCTTGTGAGAGTGCGGCTCAACTTGGGGCAACCTTTTCTTTTCATATTTGCGGCCCGCCTGGTCGCGAGCCGACACTGCCGCTGAGAGGGCGGATCCGTGCTGTGAATCTGTACAGTGCCAAACGGAGCAGAAGGTGATTGTTAGCACTGGGGGCAGTGCTTGTATGTGCACCGGATTATTTTCGCCACAACTGCAACCTGCCAGCAGCCCACTCGGGTAAATACTTGAATGAACTTCCAGTCCCAAAATGCTTAGCGATATGCTCACCTGAGCGTGCTTGTAATTTGAAATAAAATAAAGGGAAGATACTGGAATAACGTATGCTGGTGGTTCTTTGCAGGTGTCCTTTGATGAAGAGCGCATGCTCGAAACGCGTCAGGACTGTTGGACGCAATGGGCACAACTTGACTTCCCCTAATCTTTACTTACCTTGTGGGAGTGCGGCTCAACTTGGGGCAACCTTTTCTTTTCATATTTGCGGGCCGCCTGGTCGCGAGCTGACACCGCCGCTGAGAGGGCGGATCCGTGCTGTGAATCTGTACAGTGCCAAACGGAGCAGAATGTGATTGTTAGCACTGGGGGCAGTGCTTGTATGTGCACCGGATTGTTTTCGGCACAACTGCAACCTGCCAGCAGCCCACTCGGGTAAATACTTGAATGAACTTCCAGTCCCAAAATGCTTAGCGATATGCTCACCTGAGCGTGCTTGTAATTTGAAATAAAATAAAGGGAAGATACTGGAATAACGTATGCTGGTGGTTCTTTGCAGGTGTCCTTTGATGAAGAGCGCATGCTCGAAACGCGTCAGGACTGTTGGACGCAATGGGCACAACTTGACTTCCCTAATCTCTACTTAGCTTGTGGGAGTGCGGCTCAACTTGGGGCAACCTTTTCTTTTCATATTTGCGGCCCGCCTGGTCGCGAGCCGACACCTCCGCTGAGAGGGCGGATCCGTGCTGTGAATCTGTACAGTGCCAAACGGAGCAGAAGGTGATTGTTAGCACTGGGGGCAGTGCTTGTATGTGCACCGGATTGTTTTCGCCACAACTGCAACCTGCCAGCAGCCCACTCGGGTAAATACTTGAATGAACTTCCAATCCCAAAATGCTTAGCCATATGCTCACCTGAGCGTGCTTGTAATTTGAAATAAAATAAAGGGAAGATACTGGGATAACGTATGCTGGTGGTTCTTTGCAGGTGTCCTTTGATGAAGAGCGCATGCTTGAAACGCGTCAGGACTGTTGGACGCAATGGGCACAACTTGACTTCCCTAATCTTTACTTACCTTGTGAGAGAGCGGCTCAACTTGGGGCAACCTTTTCTTTTCATATTTGCGGCCCGCCTGGTCGCGAGCCGACACTGCCTCTGAGAGGGCGGATCCGTGCTGTGAATCTGTACAGTGCCAAACGGAGCAGAAGGTGATTGTTAGCACTGGGGGCAGTGCTTGTATGTGCACCGGATTGTTTTCGCCACAACTGCAACCTGCCAGCAGCCCACTCGGGTAAATACTTGAATGAACTTCCAGTCCCAAAATGCTTAGCGATATGCTCACCTGAGCGTGCTTGTAATTTGAAATAAAATAAAGGGAAGATACTGGAATAACGTATGCTGGTGGTTCTTTGCAGGTGTCCTTTGATGAAGAGCGCATGTGTGAGAAGTTGGCCTGGCATATGCTGTCCACTAATTATAGTGGGCACCTTGCACCAGTCCAAATCGACTCTTATGGTAGGTAGGTTAAAGACAACCTTATTGAAAGCTATCCTAGTGGTAGCTGTGGAGAGCAGCCTTCAGGCTAAGTCTTGAAGGAATGTAAAGCAGCTTGTTTTACCAGTCTATAATCTCTTGAGTGACCAAATGAAAGAGCACCACACCAGGTATATATTCAAAATATATGTATTTATTACTAAACACACCCCTCTAGTCTCTTTATGAGGCTAGAGTTCGAAGTACATAGGTTATAAGATCTTAAATCACAGTAATAGCACAAATACACGTTTGAGCCCTAGGGGCGTACCAAACCATATACCAATAAAATGGTATGCGAACCACGACTGAACTAGACACTAGGCCTAGAGCCTCTAGAAGTGCTTGGACCACAAGGAACCACCCAAGGTAGTGACACAGGGGACCCACGGGAGACGCGTGCAGTGTAAATACACAACCGCGATACGCCGTTAACTTCTATGGAGAAAGTCGGGATCGGGAAAATAGAGGAAAGGGACACTTAAAAGAGGACTAGGACAAAACCCTTTGAGATCTAGGACTTTGAAGAGTCTCTACCCACGGGAGCACCGGAGTACTCGTGTTACCTCACCCAGGGAAGCCGGGTGCATAGGTGCCTTTCGGGGTCGGGTTTCGTCGTCGTTTCTTATGGCGATCTGCTGCAAAGTGCTGCTGGCGACCAGGAGAAAAGTGTCCGGGTGGATCCAAGAGTGGATCGGAGTTCTGAAGAACCTGAAAGCAGAGGGGACAGAGTCTGGGTCACTAGCCAGTGACCAGGAGGGCGATGGACAGATGCCCACCGATGTCGAGTGCTTCAAGTTCGTTGACGGTCGTCTTGACTCTTCAGCCACGAGGTCCGGGAGGCGTTGTCGGCGACCAGGAGCAGGATTCGGGCTGTTGCTCGATGTCTGTCGAGTGCAGAGGTGTCGGCGACCAGATTGGACCCAACAGGCCTTGGCAACGGCAAGTCTCGAGTAAGATGTAGATCGTCGATGATGCAGACCAGCAAGGTCTGGGGAACTCACCCAGCAAGGGTAAGTGAGGGCAGGCCTGGAGCAACCAGACTGCCAAGTAAAGAAAAGATTGGCCTTCGGTAAGGGCTACTAGCCAACGGGCTAGCGACCGCGAAGGAGCCTCGTGACGCCGCACGTGGAGCTGGCTTACAGGACACTCGTGGAGTGGGGGCCAGTGATCTTCGGTGCAGGTGGTGCTGGAGGCTAGGGCTACTCGGAGCCCAAAGCACGACTTCTTGGGAGACCCAGAAGATGGTGCACTTGCAAGTGTGCTCGGTGTCCAGGGGTCACGGTCTCACGTTACCCACGATAGCCACGGGCCTCAGCTTTGCTGGGGACTCAGGGTAGCCTCGGGGAAGTCTGAGAATCCACCTCTGGTGATGCGATGACTTCGGCGTCCGACGGGAGCTTCAGTGATGCGAACCGGACAGATGCTTCTTTGGTGCCTGCCAAGCAGGGGAGTCACTCCTTGACCCCAAGGGAGATTCTTCAGTCCTCTAATCGTGAGTAGAGCGTCGAAGGTCCAGGATTCTGTTTCAGAGTTTCGTCCAGGTATAATCTAAAGTCCTAAGGACTGGGTTCCTACCTTTATTCCAAAAATAGGGGATGGACTACTCTGTGGCCCCACCTATGGGTGGGTCAGGGCAGAGGGGTGGCTACACCCCTTTCCCTTTGTCCAGTTCGCGCCAAAGCAGGGGCTGCAAGCCCCTGATCCGGTTTGAACTGGGGTATGCACAGGGACACCAAATGTGCCCCCAGTGCAGGACTTCAAAGCACCCGAAAGTGCTCCCGCCCAGCCCCAATACACATTGTCCTGTCTGGGGAGGTGGTCACACCTCCCTGGGACAGGAAACCTATTGTCCAGGCCTCCCCTGCCGGAGTTTCGTCCAGCAGCAGGAGGCCAGACTCGTGTCTGTGGCAGCAGCATCCATTTTGTGATGCCAGGGCTCTGGAAAGAAGTTACCGGACTCGTCAGAGTTAACATGCCTTTCCCTCTAGAAGGGTGGAATGCTACCCCCGCCGCCAGGATTGGCGGGGGGTAGTATTCCAAGATGTTTGACACCAAACACGACATGTTTTGGTGCAGCCATTCCATAGTTAGCATTTTACCGCGAGGATATAATGCGTTTAAGAGTATATGGTCAGGCTGCACTACAAACAGCATCAGAGATGGTCTCCGAACGCTGCAGAGGGGCCCTGCTCATGCAGGGGCACCCTCTCACATAAGAACCATGCACTCTGCCTTTAGGATTGATAAGGCCTGCCTTAGGAGTGACTTATAGGTTTATATGTGTGTATGCTTTTAGTGATATAGGTAACCTATACCACAGCAAGGGGTGCATGCACCACCTTACCCAGGCTGCAGTAGCAGACCTGTGGTGTCAGTTTGGAGGGCCTACCAGGGGTGGCATAATACATGCTGCAGCCCCTGGCAGGCCTCTGAGGTACCTATGCCCTTGGTACATAGTATACCATATACTAGGGACTTACAAGGGCACTCCAGATCCCAATCAGTGATGTGCCTAAGGCACATGGAGACCCTTTTAAAGAGGAAACAGCTAGGCTGGGGTTCTGAATAGCAGGGCCCCAGCCAGACTAATGTCGAAAACCAGTGAAGTATCAGCAAAAAGTGGGGGTACCCCTGTGAAGCAGATCCTACTCTCCTACACAACCCCCCCAAACGTAGGGACATTAAACTAACCTTGCCCAGTTAAGTCTTCATGTTCTAAGTGGAAATACCTAGAGAGTCCATCTGCATTCGCATGGTTACTCCCAGGCCTATGTTCCACTGTAAAGTCCATCCCCTGTAGGGAAATGGACCACCTAAGCAGTTTGGGGTTTTCACCCTTCATTTGTTTTAGCCATAAGAGGGGCTTATGGTCTGTCTGAACCAGGAAGTGTGTACCAAACAAGTATGGCCTCAACTTCTTCAGAGCCCAGACCACAGCAAAGGCCTCCCTCTCTATGGCTGACCAACGTTTCTCTCTAGGGGTCAGCCTTCTGCTAATAAAAGCTACTGGCTGATCCTGACCTTCTTCATTCAATTGTGACAGTACAGCCCCTACCCCCAATTCAGATGCATCTGTTTGGACAATGAACTTCTTGGAGTAATCAGGACTCTGCAGAATTGGAGCAGTGCACATGGCCTGCTTGAGGTCATCAAATGCCTTTTGACAGCTAACTGTCCACTGAACCTTTTTGGGCATTTTCTTAGAAGTTAAGTCATTCAAGGGTGTCACTATTGATCCATACCCCTTGACAAATCTCCTATAGTACCCAGTCAGGCCTAAGAAGGCTCTCACCTGAGTCTGGGTAGTTGGAGCAGTCCAGTCCATGATGGTCTGGATCTTGCTCTGCAAAGGTTGAACCTGGCCTCCACCCACAAGGTGGCCCAGGTACACAACCTGACTCTGCCCTATCTGGCACTTAGTGGCCTTGATAGTCAGGCCTGCCTTTTGCAGGGCCTGTAAAACATTCCTGAGGTGGACCAGGTGATCCTCCCAGGTGGAGCTAAAGACAGCAATATCATCTAGATAAGCTGCACTATAGGCCTCCAGTCCTGTGAGAACTGTGTTCACCAACCTCTGAAAGTGGCAGGTGCATTTTTCAGACCAAAGGGCATCACCACAAATTGATAATGCCCACTAGGGGTTGAAAATGCTGTTTTGGGCTTTGCAGCATCAGCTAGTCTGATCTGCCAGTAGCCAGCTGTTAGGTCAAATGTGCTGAGATATTTGGCAGAGGCCAAAGTATCTATGAGCTCATCTGCCCTTGGTATTGGATGGGCATCAGTCCTAGTGACTGCATTGAGGCCCCTGTAGTCTACACAAAACCTCATCTCTCTTTTCCCACCACTGGTGTGAGGTTTAGGTACTAGGACTACTGGACTAGCCCAAGGGCTATCTGAGGGCTCAATCACTCCCAATTCCAACATCTTCTGGACTTCAGTCCTGATACAGTCCCTGACATGGTCAGGTTGCCTATAAATCTTGTTTTTAATAGGCAGACTGTCCCCAGTGTCCACTTCATGAGTGCACCAGGTGGTCTGACTGGGTGTCAGAGAAAACATATGTCTAAACTGATTGAGGACTTGCCTGCAATCAGTTTGTTGCTGGGTAGTGAGGCTGCCTGCCAAGGCTACACCATCAACTGACCCATCGTCAGGGTTCTGTGAGAGCAGGTCAGGGAGTGGGTCACTCTCTTCCTCCTGCCCTTCATCAGTAGCCATGAGCAAGCCCATGTCTGCCCTGTCCACATATGGCTTAAGTCTGTTGACATGGAGAACCCTGTGGGGACTCCTGGGTGTTCCCAGGTCTACTAAGTAAGTGACCTCACCCTTCTGCTCAACAATAGTGTGGGGTCCACTCCATTTGTCTTGGAGAGCTGCTGGGGCCACTGGCTCCAACACCCACACCTTCTGTCCTGGCTGGTAAACAGTTAGGACAGCCTTTGGTCATGCCAGGCCTTTTGAAGTTCCTGGCTAGCCTCAAGGTTTTTGGTTGCCTTTTTCATGTACTCAGCCATCCTGGAGCGGAGACCAAGTACATAGTCCACTATATCTTGCTTTGGGGGCTTGAGAGGTAACTCCCATCCTTCCTTCACCAAGCACAGTGGACCCCTCACAGGGTGGCCAAACAGAAGTTCAAAAGGGCTGTAACCAACCCCTTCTGAGGCACCTCCCTATATGCGAATAAAAGGCAGGGCAAGAGTATGTCCCATCTACGCCTAAGCTTTTCTGGGAGCCCTTTAATCATGCCCTTCAAGGTTTTGTTGAATCTCTCAACTAAACCATTGCATTGTGGGTGATAGGGTGTGGTGAACTTATAAGTAACTCCACACTCCTTCCACATTGCCTTTAAGTACCCAGACATGAAGTTTGCACCCCTGTCTGATACCACCTCCTTAGGAAAGCCCACTCTTGAGAAAATTCCCAGGAGGGCCCTTGCCACCACAGGTGCTGTAGTGGTCCTAAGGGGTATAGCCTCTGGATACCTGGTGGCATGATCCACTACCACCAGTATAAATCTGTGCCCAGATGCTGTTTGGGGATCCATGGGACCAACAATGTCAATCCCCACCCTCTCAAAGGGCACCCCCACCACAGGTAGTGGTATCAGGGGGCCTTTGTAGTGCCACCTGCTTTGCCACTGGCTTGGCAGGTTACACAGGAGCGACAAAACTCCTTACTGTCTTCAGACATGTGGGGCCAGTGAAAGTGAGGGACAATTCTGTCCCAAGTCTTGTTCTGGCCCAGGTGTCCTGCTAAGGGAATATCATGGGCTAGGGTCAATAGGAAGCCCCTGAACTTCAAAGGTATTACCAACCTCCTGGTAGCACCAGGCTTGGGGTCTCTACTCTCTGAGTACAGGAGTCCATCATCCCAATACACTGTATGGGGACCACTAGCTTTCCCAGCAGCCTCAGCAGCAGCTTGCTGTCTGAGGGGTTCAAGGGAGGGGCAGCTCTGCTGCTCCTGGCTCAGATCTGCCCTAGAAGGTCCCCCTGTCCCCAAGAACTCAACCTGGTCAGGCTCAAGTTCCTCTGGGACAGTTCCTTCTTCAGGGCTGAGATCATCCCCCTCAAGGGACTGATCTTCCTCCTGAGCCAAGGGGAAGGCACTGCCTTAACCCTACTACTCCTCCTCTTGGAAGGCACTTGGTCCATTCTTCCAGAATCCAAGGCCTGTTCAGTTTTAGACAGTTTAGCTTGTGACCTGGTCACAGCAAACACATCTGCAGGGATCCCCAGCATTTCTGCATGGGTCCTGAGCTCCACTTCTGCCCAAGCAGAAGTCTCTAAGTCATTGCCAAGCAAGCATTCGACTGGTAGGTTTGCACTTACCACAACCTTCTTAAGGCCAGTTACCCCTCCCCAGGAGAAGTTAACAACTGCCAGAGTATGGTCTGTTCTGACATTGCTAGCATTGGTCACTTGGTACATTTCACCAAGTATAACTTGCCCAGGTAGCACAAGGTCTTGTGTCACCATTGTGACACTTGCCCCTGTGTCCCTAAATGCCAAAGCCTCTCGTCCATTGATTAAAGGCTGTTGTCTGTACTTGCCCAGATTACTGGGACTCACAGTGGAGGTCACATCCATGCCTCCATCACAGACTAACACAGCCTGAGTCAGCTCCCTGACTAAGTCAGAGCCCAACTCAGTTCCCAGGGTGAACCCTACTAAACCCTTTGCTGGAGCACTTCCACCAACTGTACTAGGGGGAACAGGTGCCTTAGGGGCATTGGTGGATGCTGGACTGGAGTCTTTGGACTTGGTGCAATCACTGGTCCAGTGGGTCTTTTGCTTACAGACCTTGCACCATGGTTTTCTTTGGCCTTTACCCTTGGTAGACTGGGAATCCCCACCAGAAGAAGATTTTTGGGGGCCTGATGAAGACTTTTGATCTTTACCCTTCTCCCCACCCTTGTCAGAGTTCTTAGCATCTTGCTTCTTGGTTTCCCCACCTTGGTTCTGTACCTTCTGCTTCACCCTGGTTCTGACCCATTTGTCTGCCTTCTTTCCCAATTCTTGGGGAGAGGTCAGATCAGAGTCAACCAGGTACTGATGCAACAGCTGGTTTTGACAGTTATTAAGAATCTGCTCCCTCATTATCAGATTATACAATCCTGAGAAGTCACACACCTTACTGCCCATCAACCAGCCTTCCAGAGCCTTGGCAGAACAATCCACATAGTCTACCCAGTCTTGAGTCTGTGCTTTTTGGGTGTCTCTGAACTTCAACCTGTACTGTTCAGTGGTTAGGCCAAACCCATCAATAAGAGCACTCTTCAAGACCTTGTAATTGTCAGCATCCTCCTCTCTAACAGTGAGGAGCTTGTCTCTACCTTTGTCAGCAAAGGAGAGCCACAAGATTGCTGCCCACTGCTCCTGAGGGACCTTCTGTACTTTACAGGCCCTCTCTAAAGCAGTTATCCATTTGTGGATATCATCCCCACTCTGGTAGGGAGGGACAATCTTGCTCAGGTTCCTATGGTCATAGGACCTTTCCCTATCTCTAGGGACATGGCTGCCACCATGGGACTCTAGTCCCAACTTTCTTCTCTCCCTAAGGAGATCTAGGGATTCTCTATCTAAAGCCAATTGCTTCTTCCTGATCTCCAGTTGAGTTTCCTCATACTGGACCAGTCTCTTTCTTCTCTCATGAGAGGATTCCCTCCTGTGAGAAGAAACAGAGCTCCCTATTGAGGTGCCAGAGTGGTTAGACTCCTGAGAAGGAGACCTAGACTTTCTGAGCACACTCATAATCCTTCCTGGGGGGACAAAGGTGTGGTTCTCCAGATCCTCATCTTCATCTTCCCCAGAAGGGATTGGGTTTTCCAGGTCAGGGTCATTGTCACCCTCCTGGTCAGTTTCAGAGGGGGGCTGGGGGTAGTAGTACCCCTGGCCCCTTCCTCATCTGCTGGCCCACCCTCTGCTCCTACCCCTTCAGTCTCTGAGGACTTACTAAGATCATAAGCCACCAACATCTCCTGGAGGTGTTGGGTGGTGGGACTTTGGCCTGTCCTTAATTTCCTCACGTTACACAAAGCTCTCAGTTCCAAGAATGGGAGTGTGTCATACTTGGAGGGGGAAGCTCAATGGCTTCCTGCAGGGCATCTCTAGATCCTGCTTTTAAAGACATCACTAGTGTGGTGTGGTGTATGCACTACCTACTCTAGTGTGGCCTACTAAACTCTCTTGAGTTGTAGAAAGGGTTGTGCTATCCCTTAACACACAACTCTAAGTTCAGTAGAACTTACTGATATTCTAAGCTTAAATTATATGTACCTTAGGTACCTTTAGTGGTTTTCAGTTGATCAATTCAATTGAGATTATCTGGTAAAACAATAGCAAGCTGGAATCCCACACGCTGCACACCAATGTGAGAAGTTGGCCTGGCATATGCTGTCCACTAATTATAGTGGGCACCTTGCACCAGTCCAAATCGACTCTTATGGTAGGTAGGTTAAAGACAACCTTATTGAAAGCTATCCTAGTGGTAGCTGTGGAGAGCAGCCTTCAGGCTAAGTCTTGAAGGAATGTAAAGCAGCTTGTTTTACCAGTCTATAATCTCTTGAGTGACCAAATGAAAGAGCACCACACCAGGTATATATTCAAAATATATGTATTTATTACTAAACACACCCCTCTAGTCTCTTTATGAGGCTAGAGTTCAAGTACATAGGTTATAAGATCTTAAATCACAGTAATAGCACAAATACACGTTTGAGCCCTAGGGGCGTACCAAACCATATACCAATAAAATGGTATGCGAACCACGACTGAACTAGACACTAGGCCTAGAGCCTCTAGAAGTGCTTGGACCACAAGGAACCACCCAAGGTAGTGACACAGGGGACCCACGGGAGACGCGTGCAGTGTAAATACACAACCGCGATACGCCGTTAACTTCTATGGAGAAAGTCGGGATCGGGAAAATAGAGGAAAGGGACACTTAAAAGAGGACTAGGACAAAACCCTTTGAGATCTAGGACTTTGAAGAGTCTCTACCCACGGGAGCACCGGAGTACTCGTGTTACCTCACCCAGGGAAGCCGGGTGCATAGGTGCCTTTCGGGGTCGGGTTTCGTCGTCGTTTCTTATGGCGATCTGCTGCAAAGTGCTGCTGGCGACCAGGAGAAAAGTGTCCGGGTGGATCCAAGAGTGGATCGGAGTTCTGAAGAACCTGAAAGCAGAGGGGACAGAGTCTGGGTCACTAGCCAGTGACCAGGAGGGCGATGGACAGATGCCCACCGATGTCGAGTGCTTCAAGTTCGTTGACGGTCGTCTTGACTCTTCAGCCACGAGGTCCGGGAGGCGTTGTCGGCGACCAGGAGCAGGATTCGGGCTGTTGCTCGATGTCTGTCGAGTGCAGAGGTGTCGGCGACCAGATTGGACCCAACAGGCCTTGGCAACGGCAAGTCTCGAGTAAGATGTAGATCGTCGATGATGCAGACCAGCAAGGTCTGGGGAACTCACCCAGCAAGGGTAAGTGAGGGCAGGCCTGGAGCAACCAGACTGCCAAGTAAAGAAAAGATTGGCCTTCGGTAAGGGCTACTAGCCAACGGGCTAGCGACCGCGAAGGAGCCTCGTGACGCCGCACGTGGAGCTGGCTTACAGGACACTCGTGGAGTGGGGGCCAGTGATCTTCGGTGCAGGTGGTGCTGGAGGCTAGGGCTACTCGGAGCCCAAAGCACGACTTCTTGGGAGACCCAGAAGATGGTGCACTTGCAAGTGTGCTCGGTGTCCAGGGGTCACGGTCTCACGTTACCCACGATAGCCACGGGCCTCAGCTTTGCTGGGGACTCAGGGTAGCCTCGGGGAAGTCTGAGAATCCACCTCTGGTGATGCGATGACTTCGGCGTCCGACGGGAGCTTCAGTGATGCGAACCGGACAGATGCTTCTTTGGTGCCTGCCAAGCAGGGGAGTCACTCCTTGACCCCAAGGGAGATTCTTCAGTCCTCTAATCGTGAGTAGAGCGTCGAAGGTCCAGGATTCTGTTTCAGAGTTTCGTCCAGGTATAATCTAAAGTCCTAAGGACTGGGTTCCTACCTTTATTCCAAAAATAGGGGATGGACTACTCTGTGGCCCCACCTATGGGTGGGTCAGGGCAGAGGGGTGGCTACACCCCTTTCCCTTTGTCCAGTTCGCGCCAAAGCAGGGGCTGCAAGCCCCTGATCCGGTTTGAACTGGGGTATGCACAGGGACACCAAATGTGCCCCCAGTGCAGGACTTCAAAGCACCCGAAAGTGCTCCCGCCCAGCCCCAATACACATTGTCCTGTCTGGGGAGGTGGTCACACCTCCCTGGGACAGGAAACCTATTGTCCAGGCCTCCCCTGCCGGAGTTTCGTCCAGCAGCAGGAGGCCAGACTCGTGTCTGTGGCAGCAGCATCCATTTTGTGATGCCAGGGCTCTGGAAAGAAGTTACCGGACTCGTCAGAGTTAACATGCCTTTCCCTCTAGAAGGGTGGAATGCTACCCCCGCCGCCAGGATTGGCGGGGGGTAGTATTCCAAGATGTTTGACACCAAACACGACATGTTTTGGTGCAGCCATTCCATAGTTAGCATTTTACCGCGAGGATATAATGCGTTTAAGAGTATATGGTCAGGCTGCACTACAAACAGCATCAGAGATGGTCTCCGAACGCTGCAGAGGGGCCCTGCTCATGCAGGGGCACCCTCTCACATAAGAACCATGCACTCTGCCTTTAGGATTGATAAGGCCTGCCTTAGGAGTGACTTATAGGTTTATATGTGTGTATGCTTTTAGTGATATAGGTAACCTATACCACAGCAAGGGGTGCATGCACCACCTTACCCAGGCTGCAGTAGCAGACCTGTGGTGTCAGTTTGGAGGGCCTACCAGGGGTGGCATAATACATGCTGCAGCCCCTGGCAGGCCTCTGAGGTACCTATGCCCTTGGTACATAGTATACCATATACTAGGGACTTACAAGGGCACTCCAGATCCCAATCAGTGATGTGCCTAAGGCACATGGAGACCCTTTTAAAGAGGAAACAGCTAGGCTGGGGTTCTGAATAGCAGGGCCCCAGCCAGACTAATGTCGAAAACCAGTGAAGTATCAGCAAAAAGTGGGGGTACGCCTGTGAAGCAGATCCTACTCTCCTACAGCATGCTCGAAACGCGTCAGGACTGTTGGACGCAATGGGCACAACTTGACTTCCCCTAATCTCTACTTACCTTGTGGGAGTGCGGCTCACCTTGGGGCAACCTTTTCTTTTCATATTTGCGGCCCGCCTGGTCGCGAGCCGACACCGCCGCTGAGAGGGTGGATCCGTGCTGTGAATCTGTACAGTTCCAAACGGAGCAGAAGGTGATTGTTAGCACTGGGGGCAGTGCGTGTATGTGCACCGGATTGTTTTCGCCACAACTGCAACCTACCAGCAGCCCACTCGGGTAAATACTTGAATGAACTTCCAGTCCCAAAATGCTTAGCGATGTGCTCACCGGAGCGTGCTTGTAATTTGAAATACAATAAAGGGAAGATACTGGAATAACGTATGCTGGTGGTTCTTTGCAGGTGTCCTTTGATGAAGAGCGCATGCTCGAAACGCGTCAGGACTGTTGGACGCAATGGGCACAACTTGACTTCCCTAATCTTTACTTACCTTGTGGCATTGCAGCTCAACTTGGGGCAACCTTTTCTTTTCATATTTGCGGCCCGCCTGGTCGCGAGCCGACACCGCCGCTGAGAGGGCGGATCCGTGCTGTGAATCTGTACAGTGCCAAACGGAGCAGAAGGGGATTGTTAGCACTGGGGGCAGTGCTTGTATGTGCACCGGATTGTTTTCGCCACAACTGCAACCTGCCAGCAGCCCACTCGGGTAAATACTTGAATGAACTTCCGGTCCCAAAATGCTTAGCGATATGCTCACCTGAGCGTGCTTGTAATTTGAAATAAAATAAAGGGAAGATACTGGAATAACGTATGCTGGTGGTTCTTAACAGGTGTCCTTTGATGAAGAGCGCATGCTCGAAACGCGTCAGGACTGTTGGACGCAATGAGCACAACTTGACTTCCCCTAATCTTTACTTACCTTGTGGGAGTGCGGCTCAACTTGGGGCAACCTTTTCTTTTCATATTTGCGGCCCGCTCTGGTCGCGAGCTGACACCGCCGCTGAGAGGGCGGATCCGTGCTGTGAATCTGTACAGTGCCAAACGGAGCAGAAGGTGATTGTTAGCACTGGGGGCAGTGCTTGTATATGCACCGGATTGTTTTCGGCACAACTGCAACCTGCCAGCAGCCCACTCGGGTAAATACTTGAATGAACTACCAGTCCCAAAATGCTTAGCGATATGCTCACCTGAGCGTGCTTGTAATTTGAAATAAAATAAAGGGAAGATACTGGAATAACGTATGCTGGTGGTTCTTTGCAGGTGTCCTTTGATGAAGAGCGCATGCTCGAAACGCGTCAGGACTGTTGGACGCAATGGGCACAACTTGACTTCCCCTAATCTTTACTTACCTTGTGGGAGTGCGGCTCTACTTGGGGCAACCTTTTCTTTTCATATTTGCGGCCCGCCTGGTCGCGAGCCGACACCACCGCTGAGAGGGCGGATCCGTGCTGTGAATCTGTACAGTGCCAAAAGGAGCAGAAGGTGATTGTTAGCACTGGGGGCAGTGCTTGTATGTGCACCGGATTGTTTTCGCCACAACTGCAACCTGCCAGCAGCCCACTCGGGTAAATACTTGAATGAACTTCCAGTCCCAAAATGCTTAGCGATATGCTCACCTGAGCGTGCTTGTAATTTGAAATAAAATAAAGGGAAGATACTGGAATAACGTATGCTGGTGGTTCTTTGCGGGTGTCCTATGATGAAGAGCGCATGCTCGAAACGCGTCAGGACTGTTGGACGCAATGGGCACAACTTGACTTCCCCTAATCTTTACTTACCTTGTGGGAGTGCGGCTCAATTTGGGGCAACCTTTTCTTTTCATATTTGCGGCACGCCTGGTCGCGAGCCGACACCGCCGCTGAGAGGGCGGATCCGTGCTGTGAATCTGTACAGTGCCAAACGGAGCAGAAGGTGATTGTTAGCACTGGGGGCAGTGCTTGTATGTGCACCGGATTGTTTTCGCCACAACTGCAACCTGCCAGCAGCCCACTCGGGTAAATACTTGAATGAACTTCCAATCCCAAAATGCTTAGCGATATGCTCACCTGAGCGTGCTTGTAATTTGAAATAAAATAAAGGGAAGATACTGGAATAACGTATGCTGGTGGTTCTTTGCAGGTGTCCTTTGATGAAGAGCGCATGCTCGAAACGCGTCAGGACAGTTGGACGCAATGGGCACAACTTGACTTCCCCTAATCTTTGCTTACCTTGTGGGAGTGCGGCTCAACTTGGGGAAACCTTTTCTTTTCATATTTGCGGCCCGCCTGGTCGCGAGCCGACACCGCCGCTGAGATGGCGGATCCGTGCTGTGAATCTGTACAGTGCCAAACGGAGCAGAAGGTGATTGTTAGCACTGGGGGCAGTGCTTGTATGTGCACCGGATTGTTTTCGCCACAACTGCAACCTACCAGCAGCCCACTCAGGTAAATACTTGAATGAACTTCCAGTCCCAAAATGCTTAGCGATATGCTCACCTGAGCGTGCTTGTAATTTGAAATAAAATAAAGGGAAGATACTGGAATAACGTATGCTGGTGGTTCTTTGCAGGTGTCCTTTGATGAAGAGCGCATGCTCGAAACGCGTCAGGACTGTTGGACGCAATGGGCACAACTTGACTTCCCTAATCTCTACTTACCTTGTGGGAGTGCGGCTCACCTTGGGGCAACCTTTTCTTTTCATATTTGCGGCCCGCCTGGTCGCGATCCGACACCGCCGCTGAGAGGGTGGATCCGTGCTGTGAATCTGTACAGTGCCAAACGGAGCAGAATGTGATTGTTAGCACTGGGGGCAGTGCGTGTATGTGCACCGGATTGTTTTCGCCACAACTGCAACCTACCAGCAGCCCACTCGGGTAAATACTTGAATGAACTTCCAGTCCCAAAATGCTTAGCGATGTGCTCACCGGAGCGTGCTTGTAATTTGAAATAAAATAAAGGGAAGATACTGGAATAACGTATGCTGGTGGTTCTTTGCAGGTGTCCTTTGATGAAGAGCGCATGCTCGAAACGCGTCAGGACTGTTGGACGCAATGGGCACAACTTGACTTCACCTAATCTTTACTTACCTTGTGGCATTGCGGCTCAACTTGGGGCAACCTTTTCTTTTCATATTTGCGGCCCGCCTGGTCGCGAGCCGACACCGCCGCTGAGAGGGCGGATCCGTGCTGTGAATCTGTACAGTGCCAAACGGAGCAGAAGGGGATTGTTAGCACTGGGGGCAGTGCTTGTATGTGCACCGGATTGTTTTCGCCACAACTGCAACCTGCCAGCAGCCCACTCGGGTAAATACTTGAATGAACTTCCGGTCCCAAAATGCTTAGCGATATGCTCACCTGAGCGTGCTTGTAATTTGAAATAAAATAAAGGGAAGATACTGGAATAACGTATGCTGGTGGTTCTTAGCAGGTGTCCTTTGATGAAGAGCGCATGCTCGAAACGCGTCAGGACTGTTGGACGCAATGAGCACAACTTGACTTCCCTAATCTTTACTTACCTTGTGGGAGTGCGGCTCAACTTGGGGCAACCTTTTCTTTTCATATTTGCGGCCCGCCTGGTCGCGAGCTGACACCGCCGCTGAGAGGGCGGATCCGTGCTGTGAATCTGTACAGTGCCAAACGGAGCAGAAGGTGATTGTTAGCACTGGGGGCAGTGCTTGTATGTGCACCGGATTGTTTTCGGCACAACTGCAACCTGCCAGCAGCCCACTCGGGTAAATACTTGAATGAACTTCCAGTCCCAAAATGCTTAGCGATATGCTCACCTGAGCGTGCTTGTAATTTGAAATAAAATAAAGGGAAGATACTGGAATAACGTATGCTGGTGGTTCTTTGCAGGTGTCCTTTGATGAAGAGCGCATGCTCGAAACGCGTCAGGACTGTTGGACGCAATGGGCACAACTTGACTTCCCTAATCTTTACTTACCTTGTGGGAGTGCGGCTCAACTTGGGGCAACCTTTTCTTTTCATATTTGCGGCCCGCCTGGTCGCGAGCCGACACCGCCGCTGAGAGGGTGGATCCGTGCTGTGAATCTGTACAGTGCCAAACGGAGCAGAAGGTGATTGTTAGCACTGGGGGCAGTGCTTGTATGTGCACCAGATTGTTTTCGCCACAACTGCAACCTGCCAGCAGCCCACTCGGGTAAATACTTGAATGAACTTCCAGTCCCAAAATGCTTAGCGATATGCTCACCTGAGCGTGCTTGTAATTTGAAATAAAATAAAGAGAAGATACTGGAATAACGTATGCTGGTGGTTCTTTGCAGGTGTCCTTTGATGAAGACGCATGCTCGAAACGCGTCAGGACTGTTGGATGCAATGGGCACAACTTAACTTCGCCTAATCTTTATTTACCTTGTGGGAGTGCCGCTCAGCTTGGGGCAACCTTTTCTTTTCATATTTGCGACCCGCCTGGTCGCGAGCCGACACCGCCGCTGAGAGGGCGGATCCGTGCTGTGAATCTGTACAGTGCCAAATGGAGCAGAAGGTGATTGTTAGCACTGGGGGCAGTGCTTGTATGTGCACCGGATTGTTTTCGCCACAACTGCAACCTGCCAGCAGCCCACTCGGGTAAATACTTGAATGAACTTCCAGTCCCAAAATGCTTAGCGATATGCTCACCTGAGCGTGCTTTTAATTTGAAATAAAATAAAGGGAAGATACTGGAATAACGTATGCTGGTGGTTCTTTGCAGGTGTCCTTAGATGAAGAGCGCATGCTCGAAACGCGTCAGGACTGTTGGACGCAATGGGCACAACTTGACTTCCCCTAATCTTTACTTACCTTGTGGGAGTGCGGCTCAACTTGGGGCAACCTTTTCTTTTCATATTTGCGGCCCGCCTGGTCGCGAGCCGACACCGCCGCTGAGAGGCTGGATCCGTGCTGTGAATCTGTACAGTGCCAAACGGAGCAGAAGGTGATTGTTAGCACTGGGGGCAGTGCATTTATGTGCACCGGATTGTTTTCGCCACAACTGTAACCTGCCAGCAGCCTACTCGGGTAAATACTTGAATGAACTTCCAGTCCCAAAATGCTTAGCGATATGCTCACCTGAGCGTGCTTGTAATTTGAAATAAAATAAAGGGAAGATACTGGAATAACGTATGCTGGTGGTTCTTTGCAGGTGTCCTTTGATGAAGAGCGCATGCTCGAAACGCGTCAGGACCGTTGGACGCAATGGGCACAACTTGACTTCCCCTAATCTTTACTTACCTTGTGGGAGTGCGGCTCAACTTGGGGCAACCTTTTCTTTTCATATTTGCGGCCCGCCTGGTCGCGAGCCGACACCGCCGCTGAGAGGGCGGATCTGTGCTGTGAATCTGTACAGTGCCAAACGGAGCAGAAGGTGATTGTTAGCACTGGGGGCAGTGCTTGTATGTGCACCGAATTGTTTTCGCCACAACTGCAACCTGCCAGCAGCCCACTCGGGTAAATACTTGAATGAACTTCCAGTCCCAAAATGCTTAGCGATATGCTCACCTGAGCGTGCTTGTAATTTGAAATAAAATAAATGGAAGATACTGGAATAACGTATGCTGGTGGTTCTTTGCAGGTGTCCTTTGATGAAGAGCGCATGCTCGAAACGCGTCAGGACTGTTGGTCGCAATGAGCACAACTTGACTTCCCCTAATCTTTACTTACCTTGTGGGAGTGCGGCTCAACTTGGGGCAACCTTTTCTTTTCATATTTGCGGCCCGCCTGGTCGCGAGCTGACACCGCCGCTGAGAGGGCGGATCCGTGCTGTGAATCTGTACAGTGCCAAACGGAGCAGAATGTGATTGTTAGCACTGGGGGCAGTGCTTGTATGTGCACCGGATTGTTTTTGGCACAACTGCAACCTGCCAGCAGCCCACTCGGGTAAATACTTGAATGAACTTCCAGTCCCAAAATGCTTAGCGATATGCTCACCTGAGCGTGCTTGTAATTTGAAATAAAATAAAGGGAAGATACTGGAATAACGTATGCTGGTGGTTCTTTGCAGGTGTCCTTTGATGAAGAGCGCATGCTCGAAACGCGTCAGGACTGTTGGACGCAATGGGCACAACTTGACTTCCCTAATCTTTACTTACCTTGTGGGAGTGCGGCTCAACTTGGGGCAACCTTTTCTTTTCATATTTGCGGCCCGCCTGGTCGCGAGCCGACACCGCTGCTGAGAGGGCTGATCCGTGCTGCGAATCTGTACAGTGCCAAACGGAGCAGAAGATGATTGTTAGCACTGGGGGCAGTGCTTGTATGTGCACCGGATTGTTTTGCCACAACTGCAACCTGCCAGCAGCCCACTCGGGTAAATACTTGAATGAACTTCCAGTCCCAAAATGCTTAGCGATATGCTCACCTGAGCGTGCTTGTAATTTGAAATAAAATAAAGGGAAGATACTGGAATAACGTATGCTGGTGGTTCTTTGCAGGTGTCCTTTGATGAAGAGCGCATGCTTGAAACGCGTCAGGACTGTTGGACGCAATGGGCACAACTTGACTTCCCTAATCTTTACTTACCTTGTGAGAGTGCGGCTCAACTTGGGGCAACCTTTTCTTTTCATATTTGCGGCCCGCCTGGTCGCGAGCCGACACTGCCGCTGAGAGTGCGGATCCGTGCTGTGAATCTGTACAGTGCCAAACGGAGCAGAAGGTGATTGTTAGCACTGGGGGCAGTGCTTGTATGTGCACCGGATTGTTTTCGCCACAACTGCAACCTGCCAGCAGCCCACTCGGGTAAATACTTGAATGAACTTCCAGTCCCAAAATGCTTAGCGATATGCTCACCTGAGCGTGCTTGTAATTTGAAATAAAATAAAGGGAAGATACTTGAATAACGTATGCTGGTGGTTCTTTGCAGGTGTCCTTTGATGAAGAGCGCATGCTCGAAACGCGTCAGGACTGTTGGACGCAATGGGCACAACTTGACTTCCCCTAATCTCTACTTAGCTTGTGGGAGTGCGGCTCAACTTGGGGCAACCTTTTCTTTTCATATTTGCGGCCCGCCTGGTCGCGAGCCGACACCTCCGCTGAGAGGGCGGATCCGTGCTGTAAATCTGTACAGTGCCAAACGGAGCAGAAGGTGATTGTTAGCACTGGGGGCAGTGCTTGTATGTGCACCGGATTGTTTTCGCCACAACTGCAACCTGCCAGCAGCCCACTCGGGTAAATACTTGAATGAACTTCCAGTCCCAAAATGCTTAGCGATATGCTCACCTGAGCGTGCTTGTAATTTGAAATAAAATAAAGGGAAGATATTGGAATAACGTATGCTGGTGGTTCTTTGCAGGTGTCCTTTTTTGATGAAGAGCGCATGCTCGAAACGCGTCAGGACTGTTGGACGCAATGGGCACAACTTGACTTCCCCTAATCTTTACTTACCTTGTGGCAGTGCGGCTCAACTTGGGGCAACCTTTTCTTTTCATATTTGCGGCCCGCCTGGTCGCGAGCCGACACCGCCGCTGAGAGGGCGGATCCGTGCTGTGAATCTGTACAGCGCCAAACGGAGCAGAAGGTGATTGTTAGCACTGGGGGCAGTGCTTGTATGTGCACCGGATTGTTTTCGCCACAACTGCAACCTGCCAGCAGCCCACTCGGGTAAATACTTGAATGAACTTCCAATCCCAAAATGCTTAGCCATATGCTCACCTGAGCGTGCTTGTAATTTGAAATAAAATAAAGGGAAGATACTGGAATAACGTATGCTGGTGGTTCTTTGCAGGTGTCCTTTGATGAAGAGCGCATGCTTGAAACGCGTCAGGACTGTTGGACGCAATGGGCACAACTTGACTTCCCTAATCTTTACTTACCTTGTGAGAGAGCGGCTCAACTTGGGGCAACCTTTTCTTTTCATATTTGCGGCCCGCCTGGTCGCGAGCCGACACTGCCGCTGAGAGGGCGGATCCGTGCTGTGAATCTGTACAGTGCCAAACGGAGCAGAAGGTGATTGTTAGCACTGGGGGCAGTGCTTGTATGTGCACCGGATTGTTTTCGCCACAACTGCAACCTGCCAGCAGCCCACTCGGGTAAATACTTGAATGAATTTCCAGTCCCAAAATGCTTAGCGATATGCTCACCTGAGCGTGCTTGTAATTTGAAATAAAATAAAGGGAAGATACTGGAATAACGTATGCTGGTGGTTCTTTGCAGGTGTCCTTTGATGAAGAGCGCATGCTCGAAACGCGACAGGACTGTTGGACGCAATGGGCACAACTTGACTTCCCCTAATCTTTACTTACCTTGTGGGAGTGCGGCTCAACTTGGGGCAACCTTTTCTTTTCATATTTGCGGCCCGCCTGGTTGCGAGCCGACACCGCCGCTGAGAGGCTGGATCCGTGCTGTGAATCTGTACAGTGCCAAACGGAGCAGAAGGTGATTGTTAGCACTGGGGGCAGTGCTTGTATGTGCACCGGATTGTTTTCGCCACAACTGTAACCTGCCAGCAGCCCACTCGGGTAAATACTTGAATGAACTTCCAGTCCCAAAATGCTTAGCGATATGCTCACCTGAGCGTGCTTGTTATTTGAAATAAAATAAAGGGAAGATATTGGAATAACGTATGCTGGTGGTTCTTTGCAGGTGTCCTTTGATGAAGAGCGCATGCTCGAAACGCGTCAGGACCGTTGGACGCAATGGGCACAACTTGACTTCCCCTAATCTTTACTTACCTTGTGGGAGTGCGGCTCAACTTGGGGCAACCTTTTCTTTTCATATTTACGGCCCGCCTGGTCGCGAGCCGACACCGCCGCTGAGAGGGCGGATCCGTGCTGTGAATCTGTACAGTGCCAAACGGAGCAGAAGGGGATTGTTAGCACTGGGGGCAGTGCTTGTATGTGCACCGGATTGTTTTCGCCACAACTGCAACCTGCCAGCAGCCCACTCGGGTAAATACTTGAATGAACTTCCAGTCCTAAAATGCTTTGCGATATGCTCACCTGAGCGTGCTTGTAATTTGAAATAAAATAAATGGAAGATACTGGAATAACGTATGCTGGTGGTTCTTTGCAGGTGTCCTTTGATGAAGAGCGCATGCTCGAAACGCGTCAGGACTGTTGGACGCAATGAGCACAACTTGACTTCCCCTAATCTTTACTTACCTTGTGGGAGTGCGGCTCAACTTGGGGCAACCTTTTCTTTTCATATTTGCGGCCCGCCTGGTCGCGAGCCGACACCGCCGCTGAGAGGGCTGATCCGTGCTGCGAATCTGTACAGTGCCAAACGGAGCAGAAGGTGATTGTTAGCACTGGGGGCAGTGCTTGTATGTGCACCGGATTGTTTTGCCACAACTGCAACCTGCCAGCAGCCCACTCGGGTAAATACTTGAATGAACTTCCAGTCCCAAAATGCTTAGCGATATGCTCACCTGAGCGTGCTTGTAATTTGAAATAAAATAAAGGGAAGATACTGGAATAACGTATGCTGGTGGTTCTTTGCAGGTGTCCTTTGATGAATAGCGCATGCTCGAAACGCGTCAGGACTGTTGGACGCAATGGGCACAACTTGACTTCCCCTAATCTTTACTTACCTTGTGGGAGTGCGGCTCAACTTGGGGCAACCTTTTCTTTTCATATTTGCGGCCCGCCTGGTCGCGAGCCGACACCGCCGCTGAGAGGGTGGATCCGTGCTGTGAATCTGTACAGTGCCAAACGGAGCAGAAGGTGATTGTTAGCACTGGGGGCAGTGCTTGTATGTGCACCGCATTGTTTTCGCCACAACTGAAACCTGCCAGCATCCCACTCGGGTAAATACTTGAATGAACTTCCAGTCCCAAAATGCTTAGCGATATGCTCACCTGAGCGTGCTTGTAATTTGAAATAAAATAAAGGGAAGATACTGGAATAACGTATGCTGGTGGTTCTTTGCAGGTGTCCTTTGATGAAGAGCGCATGCTCGAAACGCGTCAGGACTGTTGGACGCAATGGGCACAACTTGACTTCCCCTAATCTCTACTTAGCTTGTGGGAGTGCGGCTCAACTTGGGGCAACCTTTTCTTTTCATATTTGCGGCCCGCCTGGTCGCGAGCCGACACCGCCGCTGAGAGGGTGGATCCGTGCTGTGAATCTGTACAGTGCCAAACGGAGCAGAAGGTAATTGTTAGCACTGGGGGCAGTGCTTGTATGTGCACCGGATTGTTTTCGCCACAACTGCAACCTGCCAGCAGCCCACTCGGGTAAATACTTGAATGAACTTCCAGTCCCAAAATGCTTAGCGATATGCTCACCTGAGCGTGCTTGTAATTTGAAATAAAATAAAGGGAAGATATTGGAATAACGTATGCTGGTGGTTCTTTGCAGGTGTCCTTTGATGAAGAGCGCATGCTCGAAACGCGTCAGGACTGTTGGACGCAATGGGCACAACCTGACTTCCCCTAATCTTTACTTACCTTGTGGCAGTGCGGCTCAACTTGGGGCAACCTTTTCTTTTCATATTTGCGGCCCGCTTGGTCGCGAGCCGACACCGCCGCTGAGAGGGCGGATCCGTGCTGTGAATCTGTACAGCGCCAAACGGAGCAGAAGGTGATTGTTAGCACTGGGGGCAGTGCTTGTATGTGCACCGGATTGTTTTCGCCACAACTGCAACCTGCCAGCAGCCCACTCGGGTAAATACTTGAATGAACTTCCAGTCCCAAAATGCTTAGCCATATGCTCACGTGAGCGTGCTTGTAATTTGAAATAAAATAAAGGGAAGATACTGGAATAACGTATGCTGGTGGTTCTTTGCAGGTGTCCTTTGATGAAGAGCGCATGCTTGAAACGCGTCAGGACTGTTGGACGCAATGGGCACAACTTGACTTCCCCTAATCTTTACTCACCTTGTGAGAGTGCGGCTCAACTTGGGGCAACCTTTTCTTTTCATATTTGCGGCCTGCCTGGTCGCGAGCCGACACTGCCGCTGAGAGGGCAGATCCGTGCTGTGAATCTGTACAGTGCCAAACGGAGCAGAAGGTGATTGTTAGCACTGGGGGCAGTGCTTGTATGTGCACCGGATTGTTTTCGCCACAACTGTAACCTGCCAGCAGCCCACTCGGGTAAATACTTGAATGAACTTCCAGTCCCAAAATGCTTAGCGATATGCTCACCTGAGCGTGCTTGTAATTTGAAATAAAATAAAGGGAAGATACTGGAATAACGTAAGCTGGTGGTTCTTTGCAGGTGTCCTTTGATGAAGAGAGCATGCTCGAAACGCGTCAGGACTGTTGGACGCAATGGGCACAACTTGACTTCCCCTAATCTTTACTTACCTTGTGGGAGTGCGGCTCAAATTGGGGCAACCTTTTCTTTTCACTTTTTATGATATATATATATATTTATACAAGAGCCTGTCAGACAACTTTTCCTGTTAGACTCACATAAGAGAGTCTAGCAAGGGGGCGGAGCGTAGCGCATGAGGAAGATGGCGGCGCCAGTGTGAGTCTCTGAGGGATGGCGCAGGAAGTCTGCTGATTGTGGCTGCTCTTTGCCGTCAATGCAGCCTCTTCTAGCAGCACAGCGTGTCCTCTCCATAGCGGCATGCTTACCCTATAGCCTGGACATCGGGGATATCGCGCTTCCATGTTTTGACTGATGGTGTGCTTACCTCTCCTCAGAAGCACTCCCATTTTATAACGCCGGCTAATTGCAGGAGCTGAACAGATGCTCAACTTGCCTTTGTGCTGCATAAAATCACCAGGTTTGCTCCCGCTTATGGATTTTTGACTGCAATTTGATTTAAACTGTCTGTCTTTCTTCTCTGACATAGATTTTATATACAATTGTCACAGAAATGCATAACTAATACTTTCTACCATGTTCTCTCCTCATTGGAAGCGTATTAGGTGCTGCAACTCACTGCTAACCATGTGACAAATGTGATAATCCTTACCTGCCCTTTATGAGCTCATTTATTTGATTTAATACAAAGTCTACAGCTTTTTTCTTCTTAGCTTCTACGTGAATGAACATCACTCAAATTTCATTTTTTAATGAATGGGCAGGTTGAAATCTATCAAAGCGCCATTTTAATCTCCTTCGTTCAGTCACACTAGGTCCTCCTTTATAATGTCTCAACTTCCAGTGATGGAAGATTCTTGTGCACCCCAGCACAAAAATGTAGCTTTTACTTCCACTATATCTTCCATAGCAACACCAACACCATTACTCATGGGGAAAGTATCCAATAGGAGTCTCAAAAAGGACCCACCTTCTCCCACAAAATCTATTTCTCCTGCTTCTATGAATTTGCTACTAGAAGAAATTAGAGCCTTACGCTCTTGCAAGGAACAGACAAATGTAAAACTACAATCTCTTAGCGATAGATGGTCTCACATGGAGGAGCAACTTTCCTCAGCTGAACACCACATCACCGTTTTTACAGATACTACCATCAAAGTTAGTACTCTTCAGTCACAAGTTTCTACCTTACAAAGGCAGGTGGAGGACCTAGAAAACAGAAACAGAAGAAATAACTTACGAATTTACAGCCTGCCTGAAGGTTTGGAAGGTGCCGACCCTATCACTTTCTGAAAATCATTCATTCCCAAAGTATTAAATATTCCATCATCACCAGCCCTCAACATCCAGCGAGCTCATCGTTTAGGTCATCTACCTAATATGGCTTCTACTTCCAAAAGACCCAGAGGAGTGATCCTTTACTTCTTGAAGTATACTGCCTTGCTTAGGGTCATCTCCGCAGCTAAGTTGGTCAAGCAAATTTCCTGGTCTGATAACTCTATATGGTTCTCACAAGATTATGCCAAGGCCACTGCAGACAGATGCAGGGAATTTCTCACCATGAGACCAACACTTTGTTCTATGGGGGCCCATTTTGGATTGTTTCATCCTTGCCCATTTAAAGTAACGTTCTTCATTTTATGCCCACCAGTCCTCCTTCCATCTTTCCCCCAGAATCCAGACATGTCCGCCCTTTCTGTGACCTCACCCATCCATTTCCTTTCTGAACTGTTTGCAGGTATGTTTTTCTTTCTTTCCATTCTCATCTTCTTGTTCTTATCCTTATGCATTTATGATCTCTGTTATCTTTCTTCTCTTTTTTTTGATTCTCAATTCTTCCTTTCCACGATATTGCCTCTTTTTTCTATATGTTTCTTCTTTGTCTCTTCTGCGCATTATTATACTTATTCAGTCTTACATGGTTCTTACTCATTCTTTTTATCACTGTTTTAAACTAATTCTTCTTTTAAACTCTCGCCCATGTCTTTGAAAATAATATCTTGGAATGTAAGAGTTCTTAATTCCCCAATTAAGCGGCAACAAGTTTTGACTCATCTTTCAAAGCTCGGTGCAGATTCTGCACTTATTCAGGAATCACGTCTTACAGAAGATGAATCTGTTGAAAAGAGGCTGGGTTGGTGAAGTATTTTTCTCTCCTGGAAATGGGAGAGGAATGGAGTTATGGCTCTGTTCTGTAAGTCCCTTCCTATTCAATTGGTTTCCTAGGATAGGGATACTGATGGAAGGTGATTGTTTCTTAAACTGTTGATTGATAATCTTTCGCTTTCTGTCTTTAATGTGTATGGACCTACTGCTGCTAATTGTCAATTTTGGTGTGATGTTGCCCATGATCTTTTGAAATGCTCTGATAATAACCTTATGTTGCTGGTGACTGTAATCAAATTGTTGACCCATTTATTGATAGGAATTCTACATCTCAGTATATTCTGAACAAATCACAAAAACTATTTATCCACGCTCTTAAACAGAGACATTTGATTGATGCTTGGAGATTGTGCAATCTGCTTTAAGAGTGTACACAATCTTTTTTCCAGTCTATCACACTCAGTCGACAATAGATCATATTTGTGTTTCTCCTGAGTTGTGCCAAACATTACACTCTGCTGATATAGGTTCCATTCTGATTTCAGGCCAGGCTCCAGTTTCTATACATTTAGATATTCTCCCAAAATCTGCTCTACCAAAAAGATGGTACTTTAATAACTCTCGTTTTACTAGACACCTCCTTTACTTCAGCTTTTAATTATTTTTTAATGGCTATTTCCTTCTCAATCAAACTGATGCTATTGATTTTCACACCGTTTGGGATGCCTTCAAACCATTAGCTTGTAGTTTAATTTTTAATTATCTATTTGAAAAGAGGAAACATTTTGTTACACACTAAAAGAATACTTGTGCATTTTAAGAGCCTAGAGCACTCCTAATATACATCCAGATCTAAAGATTGTCTACAAGATTTGATTAAAGCTAAACTTCAATTTAATAAATTATCCACAGATCATGCATCCTTGTATCTTCTTAGAACCAGTGCCAAATTGTATGGAGGCCAAAACAAGTCTGACAAACTATTAGCTAATTATCTTAAGGTTAAACAAAACAAACAATGATCAAGTCAATCATGGATAATCATCAGGATCTAAACTACAACGATCCTGAAATTTTACAGGAATGTGTTCAATGTTATGAAGGATTATATACGCTAGAAGAATCTCCATCTGACTCTGTCATTTTAAATTATTTATCCAGTACCTGTAAATACTTTGATATGCCTCTTTGGAGACTGACATCTCTCAAACTGACCTGCGCATTGCTCGGGAAACAGCGTTTATAACTCTGTCATTGCATCGCGCTACCATTACAACGCGGTCGTTACAACGACTGCGTTGTTAGTACGCGATGCAATTACACCGCAAGTCATTACAACGACTTGCACTAGAGGGCACTCAGGTATTGGAAATAAATTCCAACACCTTCCCTACTGTTGCGCAAACTGGAGTAGGAATAGTAATTAATACTATTCCTAAGTCCAGGCGCCCCCTAGTGCAAGTCGTTGTAATGACTTGCGATGTAACTGGATCGCGTACTAACAACGCGGTCGTTGTAATGACCGCGTTGTAATAGTATGCGATGTTATAGCATGCATTGTAACATGCTATATTCACACTGCTCTCACTATGTTTAAGAAAGATAAAGCTCCTGATGGTTTCATAGCCAAATTTTATGCATATTTTTCTTCCCTACTTCTTCTTAAACTCCACACCTTTCGATAGAGTGTATTGGCCTTTCATTTTTCATACTCTTAAATGTTGTTTTTTTTGTGCAGATTTATATAGCGTGTACTCATCCCTTACATGAGTACCAGTTACATTACACAAGGACACATTCATTTTTGGTAGGCAAGGGGAAATTAAGTGATTTGCCCAGAATCACAGGATGCTGAGCCGACGCCGAGGCTTGCACCTGGTTCCCCAGCTCCATAGTCAGAAGCTCTGGCCATACAGTTTTGGTTTTGGTCCAAAGGTTATAGGATTAATATCTCTTCTGTATTCCTCCCCCCAAGCAGCTATTTTTGCAAATGGACTTACCTCTTCATATTTTACTTTGGGTAGAGGAGTGCGACAAGGCTGTCCTCTCACTCTTTCCTTTTAATTTGGCTTTAGAACCTTTTTTATCCCGCCTAAGACATAAATATGACTTGCACAGTTTTACTTATAACATTCAACAGCTTAAATTAGCGGCATACGCTGTCTATAGGCTTTAAAGCCCTAAAAAGTTTATTGACATTAACATGTGCTTTTCTTAATAAATAAGTCAAGTGTACTGCCTTCGTTGTAACTTTTCATAATAAATAGATCAGACCTATGGGGTCTGACATATTTCCCTATGAACCTATGAGGCTGATAGCCTTTTAAATTGGTATGTCACCATAACTAGTTCAGACCAGCTATATTAAGCATACTCTTTCCAATAAGGAAACCTTTAGGCATTCAGTCATTTAATTATAAATATATACAGTTCGATAAACAATGCACAACTCTTCTTTGAGTGGCATAACAAGGATTCATCAGTACAAAACTTATACCCCCTGGAGTTGTCAATGCCAAAAGCCTTTCCAAAGAACAAATCTGGACTTCAGACCAGTGGTTCTTAATCTTATGACATCAGGGACTCCTACAGAATCAGCCCTGGAACCGGGTACCTTGTCTGAGCAATTGAGGCCACTAAACGTCCATACTGTAATTCATTTTCTATACTTGCATTGTTCCCACATACTAAGATAAGAACACCAACATAATTTTTAGCCTTCAATTTCAAATTCCGTCACATTCACAGTTTATTTTTTTTAAAATATGCTTATTTATGCACATTTTACGTTATTAATCTGCAAATATGATCTAATTTTCTAGAGAGTCATGGACCCCCTGACTAGGCATCCCAGACCCTAAGCATTCCGCAGGCCACAGAATACGAAACACTAGTTTAGACTTTAAAAATTACTTGCCACCATAGCCACCAACTCAAGCCGACTGTATTGAGCATAAGCAATCCCAAAAGGCAACCATCAGGAATACAATTATAAATATACAAACTTACAGTAGGAAAATCAACATTCATGCCCCCTAAAATGGCCCAACAAGGATTATTACATAACAAATCTTCTATGCCCAGCTTTCACCAAAGAGTTCAACCAACCACAGAACCATTGCCTACTACAGTAATGTAGATTCCATGTAACAAAATAGTTTCCTACAGGCTATATTAGAGCTAAAGAGCAATCTACCCTTGTAGGCTTATTGTTTTTAACATATGCTTTTCACTATAAACAATTCAGGCCTACTTCCTTTCTTGTAACTTTTCACAATACACAGGTCAGACCTATGGCATCTCACTTAAAATGTCCCATTGAACCAATCAAGCCTATTACCTTCATCAATGTGTTGTCACCATAACCAATCAGGCCTATTGTACCTGTTAGACCTGGCATCTTTTGGTATGTTTCCCGTGACTTTTTGCTTTCTGACCTCCTGGTTTTGACTCCGTTTCTGCTGGTTTAGTGTTTCTGTGCACTTTCTCACTGCTATTCAGTGTTAAAGTGCAAGTGCTTCTGCTGTAAATTGTACTATGGTTTGGTGTTTCGATGATTGGCATATTTGATTTACTAGTAAGTCCCTAGTAAAGCGCACAGAGGGTGCCAGGGCCTGTAAATCAAATGCTGCTTGTGGGCCTGCAGCACTGGTTGTGCCACCCACACAAGCAGCCCTGAAAAGGGTTCTCAGACCTGCCACTGCAGTGTCTGTGCGCAGGTTGTAACTGCCATGTCGTCCTGGCCACTGCACCCACTTCCCTTTTTTTACAAGTAAGTCACCCCTAAGGTAGGCCCAAGGTACCCCTGTGGGCAGGGGGCAGTGTATGTGAAACGTAGGACATGTACTGATGTGTGTACCATGTCCTGGTAGTGAATTACAGTGTATTTAGTTTTTCATTATGGAAAGGCTATCTGCCCCTTAGGATAGAATGGGAGTTTACTAATAACATCTTAGAAGCATATCTTACCATTGGGACAAGATAGAGAAACAGGATTTAGTATGCCTGAATTCAAAGTATATAAAAAGGCATCTTTTAGTAAAGATGATTTTTATGTTCTGTGTTTGAAAATACCACTTTTAGAAAGTAGGTATTTTCTTGCTTAGCCATCCGGTGTGCCTCTGCTGAGTTTGTGGATTGACTGTCTGGCTTTGGAGTGACAGGTTCTGGGGATGTGCATACCCTTCAGACAGCCACTGGGGGGGTCGAGGTGTGTCCTGCCTTTCCTGGATGAGTCAGGGCTGGGCTGATTAGACCTGGGCTGCATTTAGAGTAGACGGAGGAGATTTCCTTGCACCTGAATGGGCCTGGTCTGCTTGGACAATGCTGTCTCCACCTTCTGCCAGGAAGCCGGGCCAGAGATGACAGAACTGGTTTGGACTGGGCACAGACACTCTCTGCCCCCAAAGAACAAAGAGAAATGCAGTATAAATTCTGGGGCCCAAACCCCAGAACTTTAGAACTCGCTGGAATCATGGAACCTGCCAAGAAGGGTATGCAGACAGAATATTGAGTTGGAAATGTCGACTTACACAAATATCGAGTTGGAAATATCGTGATACAGAAATATCGACAGCAAGAATATCGTGGTCAAGAATATCGACTTTAAGGTAAGAAATATAGGGGCATATTCTCAAGGACCTATCGCCGAGTTAGCGGCACTTTATCGCAGCCAAAGTGGCGATAGATTTATCGCACCATTCACAAGCTGGTGCTAACAGCCGATATCACCAGTTTTCCTGCGATAGCAGCCGCAAAAAACATCGCCACGGATGACACCGGCAACTAACGCTAATGAGATGCAGAGTAGGCGTTCCTGTGCAAAAAGTCGCGAAAACACCACTTCGCAATATTCTCTACGACCAGCCAGATCGGCGATAAGATCACAAAACAGGCGATAAGGCATGTTAGCAGCAGGGATTTAACACCTGCTCCTACCTGGTGTTAAGACGGACGACAACCTGCACCACAAAAGGGAGCCCAGACCAGAGCCACACCTGAAGAACAACAGATGCCATGGAGCTACTGATCATGCAGCTTGGAGCCCCAAGAGGGCCACAACACCCACCGCCACCACACCCAGGCCCGCCACCCCCCCCCGGAATACCCCCACCCCTCCCCCCCGGACTACCACAGAGGCAGTGCAGACAAAGACAGCGGACCCTCAGAAAACGCACCAGCCTCACAGACTCAACACCAGAGGATGTCATTGCCCACTACAGGCACAAAAGGACAACCAACCTCCGCATCCTGGCCATCATTGCCCACAGGCAGACGGTACCAACACAGCGGACAAACAACATCCCTCCGCAGACAAAGCTGCTGGCTGTGCTGCACCTGTTGGCCTCTGGTACCTTCCAACCAACAACTGCCAGAGTCGGAGGAGTCTCACAGCCAGCCCTATCCAAGTTCCTCACACCTGTCTTGGATGCCATCATCAGCTTGGTACCCCAGCACCTTCACTTCCCACACACTGCGCAGGAACAGCTGGAGACCAAGCAAGGCCTCTACGCCATAGCTGGCTACCCGCACGTGTTGGGGGCAATCGACTGCACACATGTACTCCTCGTGCCCCCTGCCGCCACTGCACACAATTACCGCAACAGGAGGCACACGCATTCCATCAATGTGCAGGCAATAGTGGACCACCTGGGACTCCTCACCAATGTCGTCGCCAACTACCCAGGCAGTGTGCATGGTTCATCATCAACCAGCGCTTTCAGGATGGCACCCATGGGAATGCATTGCTCGTTGGTAAGTACCAAATGAACACACCACACACCTCAACTCCACAGTCATGCAACTCACGACTCTGGGAATGCACACGTTACAAACCCACATACAACATGCCAAACAACATGGCCACGTACCAGACACAACAGCACAACTTACTGTGGTAACCTGGGCCAGCCATGTACACAAGCCATGAACGGCATGGCACCTCAGCCACACAATAGCAGAATGTGGGGAGAGGTGGGAACCAGGCATGTGCGAAGGAGGCAAGTGACCCATGAATGAGAATGTACACAATGCCAAGTGTGGCGTGGATGTGCTGGACAGACTGCAGTATTCAGACCACAGACATGTCCATGTCGACATATACTGCTGGTGTCTGGAGTGTAGTGGACAGTGGACGCAACCATGTCACCCCAGGCAGTGGGGAAGATCGTGGAAATGTAGCTTGTTACGTCCCCCCCTGTAAGCGTGAGCGGAGTGGGCTGGCCCGGCGTATGCCAGGCCAGCGTAGGGGTGTGAAGAAAAAGCACGTAGCGCCGGGCGTGGTTCTCTTCCGGAATGGCCAATGTATCTGCCAGGGCGACGCCTCTCAGCCCGCCACGAGGCTGACGCCGTGAGCGGCGGTGCCTGCGATCCTGTGCGCCTGCTGCACCCCAGGCCGCTGGTCCCCAGACCCGTCTTGGCCGCCCCTGTGCAACCAGGCCTCACTGCTCACCTGCCGACACCGGCGTGTGTCAAAGAGGGCCCACCACGTGCCGGTGCAAGCTCCAAGCCCAAGGCCTGCGACCTTGGCAGCCTCCTCAGACCATTACGGCCTCCGCGACACAGGCCCCCAGCACTCCTTTCTCATGGACGTACTTCACCGCTGCCTCCGGCCTACACTGCGGGTCAGTAGGTCACACATTTGGAACTGAGTCTTGATTTATTTATGGCAGAGTGTATACCATTGTACACGCCTCATCGCATACTGCATCCCCTTTCAGCTCTGGTGCCACTAACTTTGTGCATCGCAAGCCAACGACACGTGGCTGTGGGCCCCTGCTGACCGCTGCCTCCGGCCTACACTGCGGTCAAGTAGGTCACACATTTGGAACTGAGTCTTGATTTATTTATGGCAGAGTTTATACCATTGTACAGGCCTCATCGCAGACTGCATCCCCTTTCAGCTCTGGTGCCACTAACTCTGTGCCACGAAATTCATGGACACTCTCTGGTTGAACTTTGGTGGCGTCTCAGTAAATGGCCTGGGGGTTGTCTTCATCATCATGTGGCTGGTACTGACTTGGTGTTAAACATGAGTCTGTAGCATTCATCTCCTCCATATTGCCTGTTTCTGCTTGGTTCTGCCCTCTGCATCATGCCGTGGAAGAACACCTTCCACTGTCCCCCGGAACACTCCGCGACATTCACCTTCGACATCAACGAGGACCCGCTCAGCTCTCGTGGCCCTACCTCAGTGCACCGCAAGTCACCCTCCCGTGGCGGTGTGCCTGTGCCGGCCGCAATGCATCCGGGGCCACTAACTCTGTGCAGCTCAAGTCATGGACCCTGTCTGATTGAATATTGGAGGCCTCTGAGTCGATGGTCTGGGGGTCATCAACGCCATGTGTCTGTGGCCCTGCACTGACTGCTGCCTCCGGCCTCAACTGCGGTCCACCAGGGCTCACACATCAAATCGGGTCCTGACCTGCCCGGACGACGCATCACCGCTGGCTGCACACGCCACCACCGCCAGAACCACCTCCAACCAACAACTGCCAGAGTCGGAAGAGTCTTAAAGCCAGACTACCAGAGTTGCTCACACCTGTCTTGGATGCCATCATCAGCTTGATACCCTGCTCATCTCTTCAGGTGCCACTAATTCAGTGCACCACAACTCATGGACTCTGTCTGATTGAGTCTTGTGCTGTGTACAGCGGACGCAACCATGTCACCACAGGCAGTGTGTAAGACCTTGGACATGTAGCTTTGTCCCCCCCCTTAATATGTAAGAGGGGTGGTCTGGGCCGGCGTACGCAAGTACAGCGTAGGGGTGTGAATTATTATCCCTGGGCTCTGGGCGTGGTTCATTTCTGGGCTGGACAGGAAACCAACTGATGCATGTGTCTCTGTTGCAGTGTCTGCGCCACACGGCCTGCAATCGACAATGTTGCATGCACCCGGAGGGCGGCCGCGCACAAAGGGATTGTACAAGGAGCACAAGGCCGCTCGGGCTCTTGGCTCATGCATGCCAACTGTTGTGTGTGTATTGCCATTGGTGCACCATAAGCCTAAGGCCTAGCCTCAATTGCAGCACGAAAGCCACATCACATTTCCAGAATGCAAGCAGTAGTCAGACTAACATTAGGGATGAAAGCTCCTTTGTCTCAATACAGAAGGCGGAAGGACCTCTGCACCTCCGACCTTGGTCTTGCATGTGGCAGGCACCCCCTGAGAGAGATACCATATCAGATGATGACGACTCCCACACTCCGCACAGCGCAAATGAAAGACCAACGTATCCACACCCCACACACAGAAGTTCTTGCTCGAGGTACTCTTGCATGGAATGCCCTTGACACTTACGTACACAACAACCCATACGTCCAAACGTTGCACACACATACGACTCATTGCTCCGAGCTGTGGCATATCATCCACATCACTGCCGCAGGTCAGGAGAGTGCCGGTTCTACGAGAGCCACCAACGCAATGGCAGAACATCCCGGGTGCATGCACAACGCCTGTCACGTGGAACTGTACTGTGACCGAATGCTGCCTGTTAATGTCTGATGCATTGGTCTGCATGTTGTGGCCCTTGTCTTGCCCGTACTGACACGCACATGGCAATAAAGTCCACGCAACTTCACTAGTGTTCAACTGTGATGAGTGTTGATTAGAATGACAAATCGTGTGCCTCAATGAGTATTGTCCGTACACAGGGAGGGACTGACTGACGCATTTCACTTAGGGGTGAGTCCCTATTGCCAGCTCCACCTCTGTGAGCCAGACATAGTGGTTGGGATAGTTGCTGATAGACCTGTGCTCTTACGTGTCTTCAGCAATGTGAGTATGGTGTCCATATTCCTGCCATGTGGATCAATGTGATCCATCACTACAGGCTGTGTCCACCCAGTTGAGTGTGAGTAGGTATGCGAAGAGATGTTCTGTTGTCAAATGTGATGGGGGGCACTACTTTAGGCCTGCCAACAACTTTTTACATTTCATACCCAGCCCTATTTCTAACATTGTGCGGGGCAAAGTTGAGGAATTGCGCGATTGTTGTTTCAGAGCAATGAGGCCACAGCTAGTGCACACATTCCCAGTCATCTCACTTCCTATGTGTGTCACGGTCAAACATGCGCATTGCTTTCATTTCCCAGGGTGTACCTTTTTGGGCAATCAATGTCCTTACATTCATCCATACTTTCATACTTGATCGATTATGGACATGACACATCTGTGTGAATTTGAATGATTTATACACATTCGGTGGAGTGTCGGAGCTGGAGCAGTACATGGCCATGCAAACCCCACATTACATTGTAGTCCAGTGGAGGGCCAGCCAGAGTCATTTAGGGATTGACAAGTACATCGGAAGAGGAAGAGTACAGTCCGCAGTCTGATTGCTGTGTCATTGGTAAGCAAACAAAATATGGCAGTCCATGTCGAGGTCCAAGGTGAGTTTCACAGAGTGTTTCGGGGGACAGTGGGAGGTGTTGTTACAGGGCATGATGCAGAGGGCAGAACCAAGCTGAAACAGGGCATTTGGCGGAGAAGAATGCTTCTGGCTCCTTCTTACTACAAAGGTGGAATCACCCGCATCTTCGTCCTCTATGTCATCTGTCTGACATGTGGGTGCTGATGTTTGGTCTGCAGCACTGTGTGCCACTGACACATCAGGGGCCGGAGATGTGTGTGTAGAAGTACAAGCAGCATTCATCAGCAACTGCCTTAGTGGCAGCAATGCGATGATGAGGATCTGCAGAGCATGGAAGATCCCAACAACTTTTTGCTGGTGTGCATCCGTGGCAGCCATTCTTTCCGCATGCATACGCTCCATGTTCGCCATTATCCTCAGCATCTGTGCCAACTCTCAGCTGACATCGCTGAGGCCACTCTGACTAGACAGTTGTTCTCCTCTCAGAGTCATGACTCCAGCGATGTCGGACATGGATTGCTGGACATCATGGAGCGAACTGTGGGTGTCCGTTAGGGAGTAAGTGGTCCCTGATGGGACTTAGACACCCACGTATGTCATCTAGTTTGGCTGCCATGAGGTCGAACCCCACCCGCACCTGTTCAGCCACCTCCTTCTGGCAGTCTAACACCTGGCCTTGGAATGCGATGTGTTCTTCGGTGAGGTGCTGGGAGCCAGCCGTGGTGGTGGGTGCTTCCTGCTGTGTGGTCTGTGCAAGGGGTGGGGTCTCCTCAATGCAGCTGGGCTGCCCTGCTCCTGGAGGTGGGTTGCCATAGCTGTCCATGAGCTGTTGTAGGGCGTCGGTGTCGAAGGTGTGGAGGTCCTCTCCATCATCACTGATGAGTTGTCTGGTCTGCTCTGCAGGAGGTGTTGATTGTCCCTCTGCAATGTGAAGGGGAGATGCATTTTAACATTGTGTTGACATGTATGTTGATGCATTGTTCGAGTTTACATATAGACTGCATGACAATGTACATTGTGACTGTTTGGGAGGAGCTGACTATTTGATGCGGGACAGTGGACATTTGAACTACATCACGGATGTGAGGTTGTACACGTACATTATCATCTCACAGTTTCCTGCTATGCCAGATGTGATTGGCCAGTTTCTACGCACAAGCGGAACCAGTTGTGTCCTCTGTTCTGTAGTGAGAGTGTTGCACTTTGTACCACATTGTCGTCAATGATGTTGTGCTGTTATTGCTATGTGTGTGTGCTGCATTGTGGGAGAGTCGCCCCTGCAGCTGTGATTTTGCTGCCCCTTATCCCTTTGAGGCGGTATGCCTTTGACTTCTGTGCTTCTACAGTGCTGAGATGTTGCAGACTTGGCAAATTTTGGCTCTAGTTCGGATTTTAGACTCTTGGGCATGGTTTATCCGCAGATGTGTTGTTGACGTCAGGGGTTGTTTGTGCACGTGGATGTGTCAGAGTGTGACCTGCTCCTTTCCGGATGTGTTCCACACTCAGCCACCTCAGTGTCGTGGCGTGCACCATGTCATGATGATTGGACTGCAGCCATGCTGTTCGTCATGCAGTGTCACTTGCATTGTCAGTGTGGCTCACAGACACGCAGCTTTGCTGGTTTTAACACGTGTGCATGGGTTGGTTGTGAGATTGGTGCTGTGTGGGGAGGGACCCCTTAGTGCCCATAGTGGACGGGGGCCTACATGCTGTTTGTATGTGTGCTGCAGTGTGCCAAGGGGATCAGGGACATGATCCAGAGTCATTGTGGGTGTGCAGTGTGCTGTACTTAATTGTGCATGTGTGCCATTGTGCCCATCTCCCCCCGTCCCCCCAGTCCCTGTTCGGTACTCACCCTGGTGCTGTTGTGTCAGGTCATGTCGAGCAGTGTCCGGACCCCCAACTCCTGCCACCGTCTCCCCACTGATGACTGTGGCCACCACTTTCTCCATCTCATCCAGCTCCTGGTGTTCCGCTGGACTGCCACCTCCAGTCTGCATTGCTGCCTGATGGTTGTCAGCGAGTTTCTTCTTGGTTTTGCGCTTCGCATCATTCCAGCGCCTCTTGACCTCTCCAATTGTCCTCCTCCTCACTCCTACTGCATTCACCTTGTCCAGGATGGACCGCCATGTTGCATTTTTATTTGCCAATGACACGTTGGAGGTGACGAACAGTTGTTGGTGGTGTTCTATCACCTCCGTGATGATGATCCTGTTTTCCTGCGGACTGAACCTCGTCTTCTTCTCCTTGCCCTTCTGTGACCCCGAGGTCCCAGGCTGTTCCTCCTGGGGGCTTGTGGGGTTCTGGTCGTTCTCTGTACTTGCTCCGGCTTCCTCCATGGTGGTACGCAGTTTTAATTATTTAGTTTGTGTTTTTCGGTGCTTTTATAGTGCATTTTCCCGCATGACGTGTGGGAATTGCAGTCCTGTCGCTGGTTATCGCATATTTTTTTATCGCGGTTGGCCACATCGCAACTTTTTTCGCGTTCGTGTTTCACGTTTTTTGGCCGCACGGTAATTTTATTGTGGTCATTTGACGCGCTGGCGTGAGACTATCGCATGGTACCGCCGTGTTGAGAATACAACGTTAACACGGCGTTATTTTCCCGCGATGGACTGCGATGTGCAAAGTTGCGTTAAGCTAATTTTGCGATAATTATCACACGTTCTTGAGAATATCCCCCATAGTTTTTAAAAATATCGAAGTCATTGATTAATTAAAATGTAAATATGGCAATTGTGTAATAAATTTTAGATGTGAGTTGTGGGGTTTATAGTGGTAAAGGGTGGAAAGTAATTTATTTTTAATTAATTATTAAGTAGTTGTTAATTGATATTAATTATTTTAAAATAAATTATGGAAATTGTGTAATGATTTTTAGGTGTGGGTTCTGGGGTTTATGGGGTAGAGGGTAGAAAGTAATTTATGTTTAATTAATTAATAATTAGTTGATAATTAATATTAATTCATCAATTGATAATTAATTAGGGTAATTGTTTATTTTTTTTGTGTGTGAGTTTTGGTTTTATAGGGGTAACGTTTGGGGACTAAATTAATTTTTATCTGTTTTAATTTGTTTTTTAATTCATAATATTTCTTTAATTGATAGTTAATTATGAAGGTACATTTTTTCAATTTAGATGTGTGTTGTGAATTGTGCGGTGTTATAGGATAGGAAATAAAAAGATTACATTTATGTAATAATTAATGTTTTTGTTTATAAATAATTTCTAATTAAAAATAGTTATTTGTTAGTAAATTATTTTTAAATGTATTTAATATAATATTTCTAGGTATTTGTCATATCTATTTAACATTATAATATGTTTCTATTTTTTAGATTTTTAAATATTTGTATATATTTTTCATTTGTTTTTTTTAAAAATATTTTTTGTTGGTGATATTTTGTTTGTTTTAAATTTTGAACTGACTGGAGTGGGAATATTAATTTTTACCCCTCCGCTATCCAACACTTTCCCTACTGTTGCATTCACTGGAGTGGGAATACTAATTTTTACCCCTAAGCTATCCAACATTTTCCCTACTGTTGCACTTACTGAAATGGGAATGGTAATTTTTACCCCTCCGCTATCCAACCCTTTCTCTATTGTTGCACTCACTGGAGTGGGAATATTCATTTTTATTCCTCTGCTATCCAACACTTTCCCTACTATCAAATCATCAAATCATGGGACATTTATAAAGCGCTCATATCACCCGAAGGTCTCATGGCGCTTACAGGCATCTCCAACTAAAACAGCTGACAAAGGAAAAACAGGGTGGTCAGTTGTCAAAAGACCATGGGGCATATTATCAAGAACTGCGTTAAAATTATCGCCGGTTTAGCGGCAGAAAACTGCCGCTAAAGCGGCGATAATGGGCTTGATAATATGCCCTGGAGAATTCCAATAGAAGCCCATGTTGACACCAGAACATGGACTTCTATTGGAATTCTCAAGGGCATATTATCAAGCCCATTATCGCCGCTTTAGCGGCAGTTTTCTGCCGCTAAACCGGCGATAATTTTAACGCCGTTTCTTGATAATATGCCCCCATGTTTTTAGTTCCCTACGAAAACGGTGGTAATCAGCCATAGCGCGGAGGTGAGGTGGCAATTTATTCCAAAAAGTGGGGGCTAAGAATGAAAAAGATCTTCCACCATTACGAGTTGTGCGAATTCTAATGGAGGCAAGGAGGTGCTGATTGCTGGATCTGAGGGGCCGGCTTGGTTGATGCCAGTTCAACTTCTTTTTCCAGTAGCAAGGGCCACTGCCATACATGTTTTTGTGTGCCAAACAGAGAATCTTAAAACGCGTTCTCTTTCTCACAGGCAGCCAGTGAAGCCGTCTCAGGTTTGGGGCCGAGGGAGAACCTGACGGAAGATTTAAGACCAACCTAGCTGCAGTGTTTTGCAGAACCTGCAGCCTAGATAAAAGATCCTCATTTATAGCTGACAGTAGGGCATTACCATAGTCCATGCGATTGATGATCAATCCCTGGACCAATGGTTTCCTTGCTTCCATGGGGATCCATTTAAAAACTTTACGCAAATTGCGCATGGTACCAAAACAGGACCTAATTATGTGGTTCACCTGGTTTTTCATCGATAAGTTATTATCGATTTGGACCCCTAGATTTCGAACCGATTGTTTGGGTATTGGACTAGGACCCAGGGTAGCCGGCCACCAATCATTAGTCCAGTGTTTTTGTGCGTTCCCGAAGAATACTATCTCAGTTTTATCACTGTTTAGTTGTAGATGGTTTTCGTTCATCCACCTGTTAACGTGGATCATACAGTCCCTGAAGCGGGCCTTGGTGTCTATGGGGTTTTGACCAAGGGTGACTAGAATTTGAGTGTCGTCAGCATATGACATTACATCAAAGTCGTACAATCTAATCACCCTGACCAGTGGTGTTACGTAGAGATTGAAAAGTGTTGGGCTCAGAATAGAGCCCTGTGGTACTCCCATCGTGACTGGCCTACTACAGGAACTGATGTCGCCAACTTGGACAGTGGTAACTCGATCCATCAGATAGCTCTTAAACCGTCCCAGGGCCTTTCCTCTGACACCGATCTCCCCTAGCCGTTGTGTTAAAATGCTGTGGGAGATGGTGTCGAAAGCTGCTGACAGGTCTAGTAGAATGAGAATAGAGGATTGTCCTCTATCTACTGTTGCACTAACTGGAGTGGGAATAGTAATTTTTACCCCTCCGCTACCCAACACTTTCCCTACTGTTGCACTAACTGGAGTGGGAATAGTAGTTTTTACCCCTCCGCTATCCAAAACTTTCCCTACTGTTGCACTAACTGGAGTGGGAATAGTAATTTTTACCCCTCCGCTACCTAACACTTTCCCTACTGTTGCACTAACTGGAGTGGGAATAGTAATTTTTACCCCTCCGCTATCCAACACTTTCCCTACTGTTGCACTCACTGGAGTGGGAATAGTAATTTGTACCCCTCCGCTATCCAACACTTTACCTACTGTTGCACTCACTGAAGTGGAAAATTTAAATTTACAAGACTTTTAAATAGTTTCATGTTTTAATTTATAATATAATGTTTTTTTTATTAGATTTTATGTTATTGGTGTATGTGTATATATATGTATATATATATTTGTAAATTTTAATATATACAATTATAAAATACATTACAATTAATAGTTTATTAATCGTTTTAAAGTAAATATATATATATACATTTTATATACGTATGTTAAAAAATTTTAAATTACATTTATTTGTTATATTTGTTAAAATGTATAATAAATCTAATTAATTTTTTTAAGTTAATTTTATTATTTAATATTATTTTTTATACATATATTAAAATTGATATTTTGTACAACTATATTTTTTACATCGATATTTTTTTCTCAATATTTTTGTACTTACCATTATAAATATAGGAAGTCGATATTTTTGACATCGATATTTATAACTCGATATTTGGGTATGGGGATATTTTGGGAGTCGATATTCTATTAGTGAACCTCAAGAAGACGAGCTGGAAGAACTGCCAGGAGTAGTACTGCCCCTTTGCTGTGTTGTTTCTTTATTGGGTTGGCCTGCAGTAGCTGCTTCTGCCTTGGGCAGTGAAAAGACTGGACTGAATTTTCTTTACTTGTGCTGAGTATCTCCAACGGCTTGAAGTATAGCTCGTCTCCTGTTCTGAAGTCTCAGGGACCACAAAGACTTCACCGACCTCTGGGTACCGGCCCTGGAACCATGGTTTCAGTTGCCACAGAGGGGGGAAAACAACCGACTTCATCACTGACTCCGTCGCTGGCTCTGTGTCCTGAAGGCACCGCAGATGGAATCTCGCACCGCAACCCTGGTCTCACAGATGACGAAGACCGACGCCGCCGCCACGAGCCGCTAGTTGCACTGTGACCTGTGGGCACCACACTCTGCACCGCCTCACTTCACTTCGCCGCCCTGGTCCCACCGACCCTGTCGCTGCCTGCTGACTTAAACGATGCACCGCCCCGTCCCACACCGCAGTTCGGACTGACCAACGCCAGCTCCCCGCAACCGGCTCTGTCGCCTGCATCGTGATCGGTCAGCACCGCAACGAGCACCGCCTCCACTCCGCACCGCTGCCCTGGTCTCACTGACGTCACTGGACGACCGTCACCAAGCCGCTTCCTGCACCGCGACTTGAGGGCACCGCACGCCACAACGCTAGGCTTCACATCGCAACCGCGACGGTTGCCACGACCGGCCTGCACCAACATGATCGGCTGCAACAAAAAGGTACTGTTTACGAGTCTGCCGACGCTCCGACCAACGCGGTCAGACGGAACTGTTGGATTCTGTTGTTCTGAGTACCGCGGTAGCACCGGACGGAGCTACCGACTTGAAGAAACTACATTTTAAGGTCCTTTTTGCAAAGTGCATACATTTAAGTATTGTATGGTGGATTTTTATCGTTTTGGTCTTGTTTTAAATATATAAAAATATTGGATATTTTTCTAAACTGGTGTGGTGTCCTTTTGTAGTGTTTTCACTGAATTACTGTTGGTAATGTGCAAATGCTTTACACACTGTCGCTGAGATAAGCTTGACTGTTCGTGCCAAGCTACCAATGGGGTGAGCAGGGGTTATTTCAGTAGTGTATCCTCCTTACCCTGACTAGAAGGAAGGGTTCCTACTTGGACAAAGGTGCAAACCATTGCCAACTAGAGGCCCCAATTTCTAACAGTCCCACACATAATGCAGCAACCAACAGGCATACAGTCATAAAATGTCAAATATATACGTAAATACAATTACAAAAATAATATACAACCCCTGTTCGAAATGGCCTAACAAGAATTATCACATATCTTCAATTGCAAATGTTTATTAGGGGGTAACCAACTCTGGTTATCTGTGAGATTCAATGTAACAAAATACCAGTTTGAAGGCTTTAACACAGTGTAATAATAATCCACCCCTAAAGGCCCATTGGCTTTAACATATGCCTTTCACAATAAAATAGACTCACTGCCATTGTTGAAAAATGTCTTAAACAAATTAGGCCTATAGGCTTGATCATTGGCTTGTCACTAGTAGTAAACATCAATCATGTAATTCTGTGAAGTGTAATCACATGGAATTACCTAAGAGTTCCACAATATTACACCTGAAATACGCGAGTAGAATAATTCTGCGTTTAGCAAGGATGCATTTTGCGCTAAGTGCAAGAGAACTCGAATAGTGAGCACGAGCAGCTGCTCGCCAAATGTGCTCCTGGGGTATGATTTTTCCCCCACCTTACTACCGGCATTTAGCTCTATTTTATTAACACAAAATGCACCCTTGCTTCCGAAATGGACATGAGGATGCATTTTGCACTAAGAGACAGCGGTAAATGCAGTGTCAGAAGGAAGATGCTCGCACTCTCTAAATGTGCTTTCATGGTAGGATTTTTTTCCTAAAAAATAACTCTTAATTACGCGAGCAAGAGTAATTGCGTAATTATCAGTAATTAAGCGTCAAAGAGTAACGCAGAATTACTGAAATTACTCCGATTGCTATGGCTTATTTGAAATTCTGCCTAGGCCTACTTCACCATAAATACGTCAATGCCGCCATATTGACCATACATTTTCCCACAAGGCAAACAGTGCAATAGCAGCATGCTTTTTCAGTGGAAGCACACAACGTCTGCCCAATTAAATGCTGTACTCAAGGAAATCAGCATGTGGACGGAGCCAAAGCTCCTTGCTCAGTATGTATTTATTTATTCATTTAATTTATTGTATTTTTTATTTTTTAACTCCACAACTAGCCCAAGGGATCCTGGTGCTAGTAGAAGATCGGACAGACTATCCCTGCACTGGGAAGTTACTGAGAAAACAGCCAAGTTTTTAAATGTATCCTAAAGTTGATCAAACAAGTTTGACGTCTCAGATGGTATGGAAGGAGGTTTCATTTGATCACCACCTGATAAACAAACAATCTGTACTCTTGATGTGCTTTCTTCAACTTGGGAACTTGAAGAATTTTTGTGGGAATGTACGAGGTAAACTGTTGCTTAGTGAAAAGTATGCCAAGATAAAGCAGAACTTTAAAACAAATGCATACACTTTTAATAGGTATGCTTTACTTTCTTAGTAGCCAGTGAAGTGCTAGAACATGAGTGTGCCATATAAGATTAAGTAGGATGCATGCTGCTCAATCTTTACCTGTTGGAGGTGTTAAATTTGGTATGCTAGTAGTTCAAGGAAGACAGCAGTGGTGTACTCCAAACAAGATCCAACCAGCACCTGAGCGCTGGATTAATGGGCTGATTTTGACATTAAAAGGCAGTATTTTCATTAAGTATTGTAGATGAAAGGGGACCCCCTGCTATTGCATATGGTGCCTAAGGCAGAAAAATGTAGTCAATGTGCAGAAACGTAGGCTACCATAATCTTTCAAAACAACTCACATTAAGAATATACACATACTAGGGACAAAAGACAGATCTCTACAGCGTGTATGGTGATAAGAATTTATTAATAATGAACATTCAATAATCAATATTTCAAAAATAGTATAAGATCTTTTAAACAAAATAGAAGCTTACACGTCAATTTTAATCACAGAAGTCTTTACGTAGTTCAAACATACAAAAAGTTATTTGAATACAAGCCACACAAAGATGTATCAGTCCCATACAGTGGTTTAATACATTTTAAGAGTGATTGTAGTCTCTCATTACATATAGCATTTTCTGTACAATATTTCACTGCTAATACATTTTAATGATTTTTTCTGCACCTTGCTTCTTAGTCTGTGTGGTAGAATGAATGTCAATGCAAAAGTTGTATGTTTGAACTACTTAAAGACTTCTGAGATTAAAATTGACGTAGAGGTTTCTATTTTTGTTAAAACGATGTTGCAATATTTTTGATATATTGAATATTGAATGTTCATTATTAATAAATTCTGATGACCATACATGCTGTAGAGATCTGTCTTTCTGCCCTAGTATGTATATATTTGTAATGTGAGATGTTTGGAAATATTATGAGAGCATAAGTTTCTGCACAGAGATAGCATTTTCATTAAGCACTTTAGTAGCTGAAAGCAGGAAGACAGGATTTTGTGAGAAGAGCAACAGTGTACCTTCCAGAATGACTCTCAAATATTTTACAGACCTGTCCCTCTGTTTTGTTTGAGTTCAAATTCAAACAGTTACAGGACATCCGGTCCGCCACTGCTTTTAGTCTACTTACAAAGTTCTCTGGAACAAGATGTTCCATCTGCTCTCATTATTATTTATGACGTGATAATCCTTCATGAGTTTTATCAGTGGAGCAACATACAAGTTAAAAGGGGTTGGAATGAGTGAAGAGCCTTGTGGTACCCCACAAATTAATGATTTGAAAAGGGATCTGAAGGTGGGCATGACCACAGGTTGGATTCTGTCAATTAGACGGGAGTGTAGCCAGTCTAAAGCAAGCCTTCGTGCACCAATTTCGGCCAACCTTTTTAGCAGCAAGGGACTACAAACTCTGCCAAGAGGAATGAGGGCCGCCACTCTATCTTCATCCACTATCAAAAGCAGGGCCGTATCTACCATTAGGCAAGACTAGGCGGCCGCCTAGGGCGGCAAAAGGGGGAGGGCGGCAAAAAACATGAGTTTGGGAATCGGAACGGCCTTTGACCTCGAAAGCGCATTGGGTAGCGCCTTGCGCCTTCTACAATTCGACGTGACGTGACGTTATGTTCGGCGGCGGGGGCTGTGCGCGCGCGGCCGGCGGAGGCACAGAGTTCCCGCCTGAGGCCCAGCAGGTACCGGTGGAGGCCGGGGTGGGATCCGGGTCGACCAAGAGCCAGGTAGTTTATAAGTGTATTTTTTAACTAACTACCCTTGTTAAGGGAAAACCCGGAACGATCATGGCGCAGCCAGACAAGAAGTTTTTCGAGAATCTTTCGGGCTCCGGTAAAGCCATCGCGGTGCTGACCAGCGGAGGGGATGCACAAGGTAAGCGGCTCGCGTGGAGGTGGTGGGGGTGTGAGGCGAGGGACGTGATCTAGCGCTGGGTGGAGGTTAGAGTGGGGACTCTGCATTTGGAGACTGCTGCCTGTCTTGTTCTCCCCCTGGGAAAATAAGCTCACCAACTTCTGTGGCACCCAGCTCATGAACGGCATCCATGGGGACGCGAGGGATGTTAGCTGCCTAGCATGCTCCGCGGGAAGGCGATGACTAACGAATTACATAGAGGAAGTGCAGCTCATGAAAAAAACTAGTGGCTGTGCGAAACGTTGGTGCATAAGCACTCAGCGGATGAGAAGAGATGTTATGTTATCTCTGTACAGCAAAGACGTGACGTAATGTAACATTTGAATAGCATATAGAGGAGAGGAAATGCAGGATGATGGTGCTGCCCATCGTTTATAAACAGTTCATAGGTGTGAATGATACAAATTCAGACTTAGGGGTGTGTGGCTAGAGTTTCCTGTGAAGAGTCATAAATATGCGTACTTCGCCTTTGGTGTGGGATATTTCATTGGCTTTCTCTGTTTGGGGGTGTCTACTCTACTTAGCTTGTTTTGGCACCTACAAGCAGGTTCTAAGTCTGTGCCCAAAGACGCGCGCCCAGGCTTTAGCCTGTGTTTAGGAATACTTAGCCCGTCTGTGCCTGTGGTTAGGGGGGGGCACTAGTCAAAACTTTGCTTAATATAAATGACACCTGATCAGAATAAACCTTGGCTGGAGGATATATGCTTAGATTTAGCCCCGTGGCGTAACGCAAAACGATGCCTCCCCCTGCAGAATGTGGTGAGGGGCCACTGTACTGAGATTCCCATATCTCACAGATATTCATTGGTGTTGTCTCTAAAGGGGGCCCAAGGAGGTCGAGCCCCCTCCCTCAACCGTGCCCCCTCCCCCGGTTGGAGGGGCCTGCGTTATGCCCCAGGTGCCCATTTGGTTTGGATCGCAACTCACTATATAACCCGCGTTAGAGTGGCTCCCTGAGTCTATTCTTCAGGACATTTACACGGTTTAATTCTCTCACAGGTGGCCCGTGTGTGTTAATGTGTGTATATGTGTTGTATCTGTAGTTGTGAATGTACGCGCGTCTGACTGGCGCGGAGGTGCGCGCATCCAGAGCGCATCTCTGGATGCGCGCGAGAGCAGAAATGTCCTCTGTGTATGTGTGCTTCAGTGGCCAGCCACTACTGCCCCTCCAGATGACCCGCGGATTGCCTTGTGTTGCGTTGACGGATTAAACTCACTTGCGGATTCCAGGAACGCTAGGTGTTACCTGCGCGTTCTCAGGCGAGGCCTTTCAAGGGATGGGCTCCGGAGCTCATCTTTCTAACAACACGATCCGGCTGGAGCAGCGGGGAGGGCTGAGGTGCTGAGAGGACTCGGTGCTTCAGAACACAGACCCCATATGCTGCAATGCAGGTTTTCTCCGAGCACTTACAGTCACGGTCACAACCGGCTTTCGTTTTCACTGTTAACAGAACATATTTCCTTTACAAGCGGGATTAAAGGGGGTAGGAAGAGGGACCGTGTTCGACAAAAAGAGGGGACACGTATTGCGTGCAATCCTCCAAAATTGGCACCGCTTTTACAATATACAATTCAAAAGCAGTTCATTTTGAACTGCCAAGAGCTGAACTTTTATGCTGTGATACGGCTGAAAACCTGCTGGATATAAATGTAAATGCCTGGAGCGGAAACAAAATTGGACAGTTGCCTAATAACAAATCTTTCTGCTACTTTTGTACAGAAAGGCAGAGAGTTGAGACAAATAGGCTGATAGGAGTAAGAGGATCTAGTGATAGTTTTCAATAATGGAATGACACAAGACTGCTACCAATCGGGTGGCAGAGATTTGGACTTAAATGAGGAATTAAGTAAAAGGCACCAAAATGGTCCGATGTTTGGTGACAACATATGAAATATTCTGGGTGATCAAGGCCATTCGGCGATCCAGATATATTAGGATTCAAATTTTGGGAAGTCATGTACACAATAATGGCACTAAATTCAGAGGTGTAATTAGCTGACATGAGATTGCCAACTGATGGCATGGCAGCTACATTGTAAGGGCTGTGAAAGACTGACATATTGTCTGTAGGAAAGTCATCCTTTTTGTCCTGATCACCGCCATTTTTTGACTGATGCTGGTGGTTACGGACTCTGAAAGTGCCCTGGGCTCTGCTAACCAGGCCCAGGGCCAGTGCTCTGTCCTCTAAAGGTATATGGTAATTAATATAATTCTAATCGGCAAAGACAACCTACCTGTAAGTCCCTAGTTTATGGTAGGGCATCTAGGTTTAGAGACCCTAGTGGACTTAATGCACTTAAGTATGCACTGCTGTGGAGCCTGGTGTCATTTTAGAGCCAGGCCTGTCCTTGCATGCTGGTTTTAAATAAAGCTGTGTCCAAATTCGACTTTGGTATTAAAGGTACTTCCAAAGTCCAACACTAACTTTTTATTACATTTAAGTCACCCATAAGGTATTTTCAAGGTGCCCCAAGGGTAGATTGCATTGATGTAAAAAGCAGGGACAATATTTTTTTTTTTATATGCCTTGGTAAGGAAAAACAGCCAAAGTCATCTTTCCCTATTGTAGTGCTGCTAGCCCCATAGGCTAACATGACAAGGATTTATTAAACTTAATAAAGTCTAACTTTTGATTGGAGCTACCTAGACATATCATTCAAAGTATCAAAATAATGGTTACAATAAAACCAACAACTTGCCATGGTCTGATTATTATAACTATTGCAGGAAAGTAGTTTTAGAATTTACTATCCCAAGTTACCTAAAGCAGCCCTGTAGCAGCCACTTCTGATTGGTCAGCCTTTTATAGCCTGAACTAAGCAGCTACCTGAGTAGATGTGAAGAGGCCTAGGCTGCAACAGTACAGTCATTTGGTGGGAGGAGATTTGCTTCTTGGAGAAGCCATGGAGAGAAAGGGGGCTGGGGAGATAAGCTGGACTTCAAAGGCAAGAAAACAGTTGTCATAGGACCCAGGTCAGCGCCACTTCCTTGATCCCAGACCAGATGGAAGCCCCCCTAATTAGATTAGGAGAGTGGCTGGAAGGGGAGTGTAGTCATATGTTAGCCACACCCACTAAGGAGAGAATTTCTCCATTTTGATTTTTTGGAGAACAGTGCATCCTGGATCAAACATATGCCACACTTCACAAGAAGTGGTCATAGCAGAGGGAAGTAGCTTTACCCCTATTGGTTCGGGTGCCCCCCTCCTGCCAGCCCAAAATGCAGCATATATATGGGAAAGCTGCAGGAGTTCCACAGATCACTACCTAGAACATCAGAAGAAGCTGGATTGCCCTGCTGGACCCTTGGACTGCACCACAAAAGGCTTGCACTCAGGACTGCACCTGCTGCACTCACAAGGCTCCACAATGAAAGGACAGTGCCTGACTCAAAGGAAAATGCAACAGAGATGGAAGAAGTTACTTGCCAAGCCAGAGAGAGGATCACCCCATCTGACCAGTTGCAACTGGAGTTTTCCTAGACTGTGTAGGTGCATTGTATGAAATTGAGTCCTAGCCCCAAGAGGCAACCCAGGGTCTCTGAACCCTTGGCTGGTGCTCCTGGATCCTTGTTTTCACCAAAGGAACCAAGAAACTGCAAGAACTTAATGTTTGGAAACTTTCTGCAAAGTTTTGCAGAAAAGCTTCAGGAGGAGACTGGCTCAATGTTAAATGTCAAGCCGCTGTTGTTGACTTGCGAATTGGCTTGACCATGCTGGTTCGTCCCACTGAAAGCTCCGGAGCTCCTCACCACTGAGGGAAAAAACTTCCAGAGGCTCACTGAGGCATCGCACTGCAGCAGGCCGCCATTCTCGAATCGAACGCCATATCCGAGGAACCCGAGGACTCGTCATAGAGAGAAAAGCTCCAAGAAAAAGACTAAGTGGGTCATTATGATGACGGACGGAGCGCCACCGCCAGCCGTGCGGTGGCAATCCGTCCGTCATCAAACTTGGAGTGACCGCCCGCCAGATAATGATGGCGGGTGGAACCTCACTGCGACTGTGGCGGACGGAAAGACTGTCCGTCACGGCCCCGCCACAACAGGCAATCGGACCGATTGCCTGGCGGAGCGGCCTGCAGGCATGAAATGGTGACGGTGCCTAGCAGGCACCGTCCACCATATCATGATGCAGCCTTTGAGCCAGACTTTCCATGACGGCGGTACCGTCATGAAAAGGCTGGCGGAGGTTCTGTTTAGGGGGGGTGTATGTGCACGGGGGGTACCCATGGTACCCCCCTACATTTCCCCTCTACATTTCAGTGCACCAAGTGGCAGGCACTGTGTGGTGCCTGCCACGTAGTGCACTGAAATGCCGCAATGTTAAACATGCAAGATGCGACAGCCATGGTGACGGTCGCATCCTGATTTGTGGAGCGGGACCGCCGCATGTATGGCGGACGGTCCCGGTTTATACCAGGATGGCGGACGGACTCCAGTCCATCCGCCATCCTAATGGGCCCCTAAGTGCCTGATTTAGATCTTGACGGGTGTCCTGCTGCAGCAATGGTTCCTAGTACTCTGTCAAGCTGACGGCGGATCATCAGCGGGATTTAGATGTATGCGGGCTGACATGCTGCCGCCATCGACGGAGTGGTTCCCATCACGGCCACAGCTCACCGCAGCCGATGCGGCAGACTCCAATGTTGCCGAATGGTACTCCATCGCCATCAGGGTGATGGGATTGCGCTGAACATATTTAGATTATACTGTTGGTGCAGCGGTCTCATACTGGCGGTCTGCCGATGGGGTGAGTCAGTTGGGGGATGCGGTGAGCATTGCACTGCTTCTGTGGCTGTGGTGGTGATGCCAGCATCACACACATGATGTCAATTGCAAGTTTGTGAACAGCTGGCTACTACACTATAAAGCACACCTAATTTCCGACCATGATCCTTTGCAATTCCACAGCACCAGAACACTAAAGCTGATTCCTAGTAGTTAGGCAGGTTTCTTCGTTGTTCTCCCTGTTTCTTCTTCCTCTTTTTTAAATGTCATTTGTTCCCTTGTGTTCATTTAATATCATATAAGTATATAGTTTTCTCCATAATGCCTGGCCCCAGAAGTCCCTGTTTTACAGAGGGAGAATTGTCAGTCATGGGGGATGAAATCATAAAGTAGAGCCACAATTGTTTGGAGCACAAGTCCAAAATACACCCCTGTCTCAGAAAAGGATAATGTGGACCAGAATAGTTGACAGAATGAATGCTGTAGCTAACAATCTGTGCACACAGGATGAAATTAGGAAGGGGTGGAATGACCTGTGGGGGAGAGTGCATTCCTTTTTTTTTAAAGTCAATTTTTTTGTAATTATGATTAGGAATTCAAAAGGGGTCCACATAAAAAGATCAATGGTCTACAAGGCCAAATCACACAATTAAAAATATGTAAAAGTAAATTTGTAAAACTATCATTATCCAAATCTCATAGACGATTACATACAAAAAAAAAAACACACATGAGATACAAGCACACTCCATAAATATAAGGTGACCTTGGACTAGTGAAGTGCCGAAGCGCTATTGGATTGTGGAGAAGCGCAGAACCTCACCAAACTCATAAATGATAAATACTAAATAAAACCTATGAAAAACAATCAATGTACGAACACACGCTACAAAGAGCTTTGGACCAGTAAAGTGCAAAATACGCTATTGGATAAAAGAGAAACACAGTGCAATTGTAATACAGCAATACAGTACTTCAATATAAAACAGTGCAATCAACTTTAGGCTCCGGTAATGCAGTAATCTATTCAAACTGTGCAGATCTTAATACCCTTGAGGACCATTTTCATCAAATGCTAAATCAAAGTAATAAGAGTTTAATCCTATCTAAAAGATGTTTGAAATTTGGTAAAAAAGATAAAAAGTTTTGAACAAACTATTTCCAATGGTAGGGCGAAAAGACAGGTCCGGGCCTCTGCTGCCGAAGAGAAATTGTACTTTAGGAACATTGGTCTTAACAGTCAGCAGCGTAGGGAATGAAGTAAAGGACAAACAAATAACACATGGTTTAGATCTTGAACATGCATCCTGCAGAGGTCACAAAGCCTCTCTTCCCTAGATAAACCCTCCCTTGCTCCTGTTATGATTCATAAAGGGAGCAGGTTCAGCCTTAATAGCAAAATGGTTCTACACACACCCTGGGGGAGGTTCCATAAGGCATACGGTTGTGGTTTTTTACATATACTACTTTCCACTATTGTGTCATTCCTAGTGTGCAGAAAACACAGAATGATATCTCTTCTACGACTAACTTTGCAAATTGTGCTTTTAATCAAGTTTTTCAAAATCGGCTTTGGGAGAGGACTTGCTTCGCTTTGCCCAATTACAAATAAATCTAATGCTTTAGCATAATTTCTAAAAACGGCGCTTCTGTGCTTCAAGAAGGGAAAAATTTCAAGTTTTACTGCAGCCCGTATAGAGCCCGAATCACTGTTTAGTAAACTATTACCCCACCTTAAGCTTGCTAAGAAGCCCAAATTCAAGCCGAAGTGCCGATGGAGCAGCTGCACAGTTCAAGTTACAAATCTGGCACCAAATGGGCCCTTCCACCTTCTCAAAGATGGCCCAGTATCTCTCATCCATAGATTCACAGGCATAACTTAATGATGGTGGAATTTTAATTTTAAAGACTGCCAGAACGTGGGCAAACTGTCTTTGCCCACAACATTTATATAGCCTGCTGATTGCAGAAGCCCGGGAAATTGCCTTACTTTTACACTGACTAATGTGATCGCTATTACAGCAGTTACTGGAAAAAACTCTACCTAGGTACGGATACAACTTCACCACTTCTAAAAACCACTGCAAGCCTTTTCTAACCCTACATACCCTAAACCTAAAAACCATAACTTTGCGCTTGGAAATGTTTATTTTTAGGAAATGTTTGTCAGCATAGTTTCCTAACTCAGAGAGGCGCCTCTGTAATCCGATCAGGGTTAAATCTAGTAAAACGGCATCATTAGCGTAGAGTAGACAGCCAAGTTTCATTGTTCCTAAGTTTGGAGGATCTCCCTTACACTATCCCACTATACCAGGCAAGTCGTTGATATAAAGAGAGAAAAGAAGCGGCCCTAATAAGCTCCCTTGTTTCAACCCATTATGAGTTTCCTCTTTGCTCGACAAGCCCTGATTACCTCCCATCAGGACCTGTGTCCAGGTAGAAGAGTGCAATGCGATAACTAGCCTAAGCAGATGTGATGGGATCCCCTATGCATCCAATTTCCTCCACAGCGTCCCACGATCAACCCTATGGAACCCTGTGGAGAAATCTATAAAAGCAACATATAAGGCCATACCCTTACCTACTGGGTACTTTTACAGCAAAGTTTGGAGGGCTGTAATGTTATCTAAAGTGCTGCAATGCTTACGGAAGCCAGCCTGCTCCACAGGGATGAGGTTATTCCCAAAAGCCCAGTCCTGAAGGTGCAAGAGAATACTCTTGGCGAACAGTTTACCAATCGCATCCAGTAATGCAATCTGCCTAAAACTGGCAGTAGAGGTTTTTGGACCCTTTTTATATAAGGGTACCACTATACTTCCTTTCCAAGAGGAAGGTATGGTCCCATGTTCATAACAGTATTGGAACACTGGCTGGAGAAAAAGGGCCCAGGCAGAAGTATCTTAAGAGATGTTGGCAGGTCGTCCGGACCCATTGCCCAGAGTACCTTGCACCCTTAATAAAACTTTCTATCTCCTCACAGGAGGGGGACCATATACATTCAATAAGAGAGGCTCAACTATCGACTCCAACTGAAACCCATCACTAGAATTTGTTGCATGCAACTGTGAAATATATTGGGTCCATTCTGCATCTGATATTAAGATGGCTTCAGCCCTAACTCTACAATCACAGTATTCGGCTATTACGGCCCAATATCTACGTGAGTCACCAGAAAGTGCAACCTCTCTCAGCTTTATCCACTTCTGATCCTCCTCTCCTCTACATTCTGACACCTTTAATCTCATTTTCACCCGCTTCAATCGATTAATTTCCCTTTGCCTCAGTAGTGATAAATCCTTAAATTGTTCCCTTACTAGAGAATGTATCTATCGATTTAGCTTTTTTACCTCCCGAGAAAAAACTACCAAGGGTTTTACCCCAGTGACTCGTTTCTTACTTCCACATGATCTAAATAAACTCTACCGCTTCTCAAACCAGGCAATGGGATTTTCTTGTGTAGGCCTAGAGCTTGCTGTTTTAACGAGTCTTGCCAAGTTTATCAAATTTTTGTTTGACCAAAACATACAGCCATTTATTTTATTATAGACAATCGTATCATTTCTAGGATTCCAAGACTCAAGCACCTTGAGTTCTAGGTTGATAACGACCGAAAGAATACCATCATCACTCAAGTTTGTCCTTAATACCTTACAAATGTATACAAGCTCCAAACATTTGGTAGGATAACGCAATATAATCAATTAGTGATTGCCCTCGAGAGGAATGAAAGGTGAAGGAAGCTGGAGAATCCTCGGGAAACCTCCCATTTAAAATACCAAGGCCATTGGTTCTCAAGCAGTCCAGAAAACTTAAACCTCGCTTGTCAGATTAAATATAGCCAGGTAAAATTGCCTCTGGGATATTCCATACATCATCCAACTCCAAATTGCCAAAGGTTAAAGTGGAACAATTAGAGATTTTAGCGTTAAAATCTCCCACCATAATTTTCAGTGTGCATTCTTCTAAGGTACTGATTTAATGCACAAAGAGGAACATAGATTTAACTAGGGAGTCAGACGCCCTCCCAGGGGGTATGTAAACATTTGCCAGGAGGAATGATGAATACTGTCCTCCTCTAATATTACCCAAGGACAGCTTTATGCATATACAGATATTCGAAGGATGAACAAAAACCCTGGGATTCCAATTATTACTTACACTAAGTAAAATGGCTACCCCCCACTGGCATTACCTTTTACTGTCGGTTTTGCTGCACATGTAAATACAAAGTAATTCTCAAATTTAAAATCAGAACAAGTCCTAGTTTCCTGTAAGCAAATTATCATGGGGTGAAATTGCATTCAAAAGTTTAACTTGGAATTAGGCTGTCCTAAACCCGCCATATTCCAGGAGAGAATTTTACCCGGAGGTCTACCTCTGCAGCATAGGGAATCGTATATTCTCTTTGGGAGCATTCAATGTCCCAGCTACCCAACTCCAAGGGTCTAACTCATCTCCCATTCTAGATTCCCTGACTCTCTAGTCCTCATATCCTGAGATACTTAGCACTATTCTCCCTGTAACACTACGAATAGAGATTATAATATCCTTCGGGTTTACAGCCGCCCTGCTATTAGGTACTACTCTAGCGGGGCCCTGCAAGTCCACCCTCTGGTTATCTAGCAAAACATCTACAATCTCCTCAGACGGCAATGGATCAATCTCCTTTTTCCAAAAATAGTCAACATTAGCCAGGATAAGCATTACAATAATCCTGGAACTAAAAGTCACTCTAGAGCTTGGAAGTATACTTTGAGGATCCAGGAATGCCCTATCAATGTTGCTACTTGTTACAAGGCTCAAATCTTCAATATCTAATAATAGCTGTAGAATAAAGCTTCTTTTGAAAATAGTTTGTGGAGTTTTTAGGCTCATGTCATTGTCTTCTCATGTAAGTGAATCGAGGTCATTAGTACCATAAAACAATGTTTGCAGACCTTAACAATATATGCCATCTAAATGTTATGTGGAATACAAGTGGCATATCTTAAAACCGAACTATGCTCAGTTCATATGAGGACTAATGCTAAACATCTCTCCGAGCTGTGTAAATGTTGGTCTCCTAGCCTGCTAGGCCTTGGAATGCTGAATTTCACATTTCTCTTCTCTACTGCATTGTGTAGAATGGTTGCTACATTTCAGGTATATTTACAAATGCTTCTTTTTTAGTTTCAGGACATTTTCTTACCTGTTTATTACAAGTACTTTTGTATGAAACATAAACTGTGTACTAAAGACATTTTACACTGAAAGGTTCAATCATGATATGCAAGTCCTTTTCCCTGTAAGGTGTCTATATTTTAGTTGCTCAAACCTGATTGGATGTGTAATCCACACTTTTGCTGACACATTTTCTCTTACATTCCAAATAGGTCTAACTGACACAGCACGTGGCAAACATCTGCCACTTCGGATGACTCCATCCACAGGCCATGGTGATTTGGCACACCTTATCGGGTATGTAGAAGAGGGCTCCATCGGTCTTGTCCAGACAGTGAAATCTGGCCTTCAAGAGCCCAAAAGCCCGCTCAACTGGCCTCTGTGTTCTTCCATGGGCCTCATTGAAGTGGACTTCCCTGGTGTTGTTGGATTCCTCAGCGGTGCCAACAAACATGGTCGGTTAGGATAAGCTGAGTCACCTGAATGGAAATGTACAAATTGGGCTAAAAATGTCTGCAATTGAAAAAAGTAATGACATTTTCAGAAATTTTCCAACATATACATTTATGCTAATTCACACAAATGTCATGGTGTGCACAGCCTATATATGCTTTCACTACTTTTTTTATTGAAAAAATTGTGTTTGCCACTTAACATCCGAATGTCTTGTCTTTCAAAATTAATTAAAAGTATAATTTTGAAAATAATACATTTGTAATGTATAATTTATACATCCTTTTAAAAAAAAAAACATTTTTGCCTTAAATAGCGTCAACGTAGGTGTTAACACCGTGCTACTCTTGCATGTCACAACACTAACGCACTACACATACATATAGTTTTTAAACAAACATGACTGTCCTCCAATTTTTTTAATGTGGAAAGAAGGTAGTCACCTTATTGAGTGGTGGTGACGCACTTAACTGTCACCAAAGCATTATTTGAAGTCTTAAAATGGCTGCTGACCTCGACATCAGGACATTTGTAGGCGCACATCCGTGGCAGAACTTGAGTGCCTAGTGGATGTTGTACTCTACAACGAACACAGCAATAGGCTAACAGGTGTGAAAGAGACCAATGGCTATGTCCATCGCCGCTGACAATGATGTCCATCAGTCACATGCACTTGCCTCCTAATACAGCAGCCATCAAGACATCCTCTACTTTTACTGCTGGCACAAGACACACTGTGCCCCATATGTGGTACTGTTATATGATTGGTAAAAATCAAAATGTAGAGCGAGGAAAGGTAGAAGCCAGTTCACTTCCCCTGGGTTTATATGCAAGTATCAAAAGGAACTAGCTACTGGGTAGGAGCTCCTGATATGTGTATATAGAGCAACACATATGTGTTTAGGAAGACCCTCACTCACCAACCTAGTTGGTGACATGCTTCATCATCGGGTCCCACCCAAGGTACCGAGTGTACCTTGGGTGTGCTTCAACGCCTGGATGCAGCGGAGCTGGTTCTGTGCAGTGAGTGTGCAGTGAAAGTGAAATGAGTGTGGCTTAAAAAACTGTCCGTAGGGTCCCGTTAAACAACAAAAGACTATTTTAATGTATGGGCCCTCGGCAGAGGTTAAAAAAGGAGAGGTGGATATCCGTGGAGATATTTAGGCTCCGATATCCTGTGTGGTCAACATGTTTCAGCCAGTCTCTCACTACTGGGCTGGCTTTCTTCAGGACCTTATGTGCGTGGAATTAAAATGGTGGTCTAAAACTAAATGTGTTAGAGACCATCTATGTGGTGCACTCGCTAAGGTGCGTTATGTGGTAGAGGATGGTTTCCTCTAGCGACGCATTCCTGTTGGTGGGGGGAAGAAAACGACAAACAGATATACACATAGATACATTTAGAAGAGATCGTTAAGCACATCCAATAGTGTGACTCAGGAGCGTGGTGTCCGTGCTCTATGCGGATAAAATACGTGGTGAGGACGGACCGTGGCGTTTTTAGTGCATTGTGTTTAAGTCAAAACAATGTATACGCCTCGTTTATATGCGTTACCGTGTGATAATCAATGTACGATAATGCGTAGTGATGGATAAAAGAATAAAATAATAAAAACATGTTCTGCTTACTCAGAAATTCTCTGAGAAGTGCCCCATGAGTTCTGTGGGGGGCCCGACCTATTGTCACACTCTGTGTGATAAGAAAAGAAAAGAGAAAGGCACATACGGCGTAATTAACTAGCGTGCCATGTGGCTAGAGGACTCTGTGTCCGTCTTGGGCTGGAACCCCCCACTTACTTCTTCAAGATCAAGGGCCCATCTCCGTACCTAGTCTGGCCGCATCGGAACTCCGATGGTGAATGCCTGGTGCGAAGCGGGAGTTTAAATACCCTGGAGAATACTTCAGGTGAAGCGAGTCTCTGTGACGAGCTCCAGGTGCGTGTGGTCTGTTCCATGCCTTGCACCTGTGAGGGTAAACAGAGAAGAAAGCAAGCGCACGTGTTTGTGTGCTTACGCTGCGTGGCAATAAAGTTTAATTGAATTACGTGAGAATTCAATTGACTATCGGGTAATTCCCTGTAGTTTGTGGCATGATTTTATAAATATTTTAGATGGGAGTACAGTTAGGTTAAAAGGCTGTGTTATGCGAAAATAAAAATAAAATGAATATAAAGCGCTGGTGATGTGGAGCGTTTATTGCAGCTGCCTGGATGTGGAGAGGCGGGGGGGGGTAGTTCTCTGTACTGTGTCCACAAGTAATTCAGTTAGAGAAGTCCGCGTGGACCGAATGTACATATGTAGACCCCTAGGTCTGGGGATCCTACATGTGCTAGTGTGTGGATGGGACACTGCGCGTGTGTAAAGAGAGTGTATCTTAAATGCTGGCATTAGTGTCCTCTCTTAACATGGGGTCGTGATGGAGACACGTTGGTGCATAGGGCTCTTGATGGATTTAGTAACCTTTGGCGTGGGGGACTTATGCAACTTCCCGTGGTAGTGATGGAAGATGTACAGGTAGTCAGGCTAACTGTGGAGGCTGTTCCACAGAATATTGTCATTCAGTCCTGTTTTGTTAGTGGAAAGGCGGTATATCCAGCGTTGTTCCTTTTGTAATAGGATTTTGTCATTGGTAGTGCTATGACATACGATGTGTTCTATAACAGTCCACCTGATGTCATTAGGTGTGTGTCCTGTTGTGATAAAATGATCAATTAGTCTGCTCAGGTTCTTTTTGCAACGTATGGTGCTGCGGTGTTCCACGATACGTGTCCTTACTTTGCGGCTTGTCATGCCTACATAGCGTAATTTGCAGGGGCATTCAATTAAGTAAATTACGTTTGTAGAGTTACAGTTCGTGTGCTTGGTTTGGTGCTAGGTTTTGCCTGTCTCTAAGTCCAAGGTTTTGGTTGCTTTTGTTAAATGACAGACGCTGCAATCACCACAAGGGTAGTGACCTACTATCCCTGCAAGGCCCCATGCGTTCAGTATGGTGTTGGTCATGGGAGTGGGTCTTTCCTGTGGTCTTGTGGAGACAAGGCGGTCCCGGAGGCTTCCTGCTTTTTTGTAAGCAAAGAGTGGGGGGTCCCATGTGAGAGTACCGGTATTCAGTATGCCCCAGTTTCTCTTAATAATTTTGGCCACCTGGTTGGAGGCCGCATTATATGTGGTGACACAGGTGAGTGGGGTGGGAGTATTTTCCCGTATGTTGTCTTCCAAAAGGGCTTCTCTTGGTTGGTTGCGTGCCCGTTTGTTAGTAGTCCGAATGATTTTTTCTGGGTAGCCACGTTCCTCTAGTTTTTTAGCCAATGCGGATGACTGTGTTTTGTAGTCCTGTAGGTGGCTGCAATTGCGACGTATGCGCAAAAAATTGGCCGTAGGGGAGGTTTTCCCTGATGATGAAGCATGTCACCAACTAGGTTGGTGAGTGAGGGTCTTCCTAAACACATATGTGTTGCTCTACATACACATATCAGGAGCTCCTACCCAGTAGCTAGTTCCCTTTGATTCTTGCACTGTTATATGATTGACACAAACTAACAATTGTATGTCCATTTGATTTGGGGAAATTTATGATGCAGAGGAAATTCTATCAAACACTTCTTAACATGGAACCATTTTCTGCACCTTCAAATTCCCCCAAAACCTATAGACATACAAATATATGTTTGTGTCATTCATGTAACAGCATAACATACTGGGAAAAGCGTGTCCTGTGCCCCAAGATTTTACCACACAGACTGTGTCATCCGTACAGTGTTAGCCCATCCATAGGTACACATGTTCATATATCCGCAAAGAGCACACTCTCACTGACACTCATGGTAAACCTTTCATAGTGCAAGTTGCTTGCCTGTGAGTAGCTCCCAATGTTTTGCAGTGATCTCAAGTAGCTGACATCACTGGAAATGTAGGTGACTGTGGCCTACCTGATGTCACTGTGCTGGATTTGTGAGTGTAGGAAGTGACAAGGGATGAGTGAGGTCAACAGGTCAGTTCAAAAATGTGCATTTTATTTTGGTCAGCATGTGAAGATGCACATGTGGTATGTTAACTTATGAGTCATGCTTGGGATAGTGTAGAGAAATTGTGTGACATCACTTTAGACAAACAAAAACTCACAAACCATTCTTTTTACTTTCTTTTCTTGTAGCAATACAGGTCAACGCCCATCAAAAGCGGGACATCGGGAAGGCCATTGTCAGGAAGATGCGGTCCCTCGGGGTCTACAAGTGGTGCAGTATTCACTGCAGGAAGAGGTGGGAGGACCTACAATGTTGGAACCGAAAGTCAGCTGAAGTCCAGCTCAGCCAGTCTTCATAACATGGGAAGATTGTGTGCTGCATACTGAGCCTCCTAATGGCCCTCATTCCTGTGGTGGCCTATCAAGGCTTGATGGGCAGTCGAGAGCCCAACAGCAGCAGCAAGGGGATAAGTTGTAGTGTGAGTTGAACATATTAACTATTTTTTATTACAGCAACTATTTTTGACATCTACATGGAGGTTGACTCATGTCCAATACAGAAGAGTTTTTGAAGGTGTAAGTTTGGCACAAGGTGTATGATGAACTGTTTAGTAAATGAATTTATGGAAAAGGATACCACCTGCATTGTGTTCACTACCAGTGAACTAGTTTCAGCAGACATATGCCTGCCTAAACAACAGTTACTCATGAGTGTTTGGATGTAAGAGGGACAGTTGTACTTAACAGGCCACTAGTTCTTCATGTGTCAGGTGTGATGATCCTTTCCTATTGTGAATGATCTAGGACTAGCCCTTATACAGGTGACATAGCATACAATGCAGTCATGATACAGTGGATGTTGCAGATGTCACCTTGGTAAGTTAGTTTCATCCCCACACAAGAGTGACCAAGTCAGACAGATTGTCTAATGCAATCAGATTCAATGGGTAGATTTTAGGTTCTATACATATCCAAAATGTTCTAAAACTCATACATACATGTTAATTCCTATTGCAAGTGACAGTTTTGCATGATGTCTTACTCCTTCACAAGTGTCGATGTTAGCCAGTCTGGTTTCTCATGAAACTCTGTGAGAGGCACATGTAAGAACAACACAGACAGCAATGTGTACACATTGGTGACACAGTAAGAGATCAACAGAGCCATTGATCATTGTCCTTTCTTGGGTCCTGAAGCTAAATCTATGATGGAGTCAAAGGGAATACTTACACAGCCTTTTGATGACGGAATGTTCCATCACTTTATATAGTGATTTCCCATCTTGGAAAAGCAGAATCAGGCCCAAGTTAGGACTCATTAGTCAAAAGTAGAAATCTTGCAAGGTGTAATATGCTGCATATTGTGAGTTACCTTTATCTCTTAGACGTGATCATGATATATGTATCAGTGTCTGAACTATTGACTATGATGTTGTACCAATTTCCACCTAAAGTGCAAGCCACCATAGGTTTATGACCACAGTTTTTACACTAGTACACGTTTTTCCTCTGATAACTAGAGAGATTCATGAGTAAAATGTGAAAATGTTTATGTTATGTACTGGAGTGTATTAGCAGTGTATCAAGGCCTATGTATCTGCTTATGCTATGGAGGTTAAATGACAATCCAGCCTACAGAGTGTTACAAATAAATCTTCTACAGCATAGGTATCAACATAGTGCGTCAGATACTGATTAGCTATTTTAGCACAGGATGCATATAGTCATTTAGACATTTGACATATACTTGGAGTAAGTGCTAGCATTGTGAAAGGCCCCCACAAAGCAAACAGGCTTTCAGTGCATACAAATTTTGGTAAACAATTGCAGTATTTGTTGACACACTTTGATACATGTATACCCTTTTTGTGAATATAAAAGATGCAGAGTTTTTGGGCTTGTCAATGCACTGTTCAAAGGTACCTGTTTGATAGTATTGCAGCAGCCTCATGTAGAGCAGCCTCATGTAGAGCAGAGGAGATCGAGACATTTATTTTTTCCACAACAATATCCTGTAGATCACAGAAATTCTGTGGACATTGAAGGCTTGTAGCTTGGCACTGCTAGTATTAAGGGCTTCAACAGTGGGGCGGCTACTCGTATGCTCTGCACTATCTCCTGCCCCATGGGGGTGCACCCGGGCCACGTGCTCCCACATTCGCTCCCAAGTCTGAGGGACCAGCAGAAAGCCACTCCGGTTAACATAAAAAAGAACCCCTCCATCCTTGTCTTCCGCTTCTGACCCGGCACCGGATGCTTGCTGTCTGCTGCTCAGTGGCACAAGAGCAGGCCCAGTGCCCCCGCTCAGCCAGTTGTGGGTACTGTGAGAGCGGCCTGGCTTGCCCCCCTTGACCACCGCACGGTGCTGGTGGTGGGGCTAGTATGAGCTAGAGCCAGTCATAGTGCCGCAGCGCAGGGCTCTAGGCGCTGGCGCACTCACTCTCTACGGGGCTCCATGCTGGGGTTCTGTAGTTGAGGCCAAATGACCAGGTCAACCAAACAATCCTCTCGCATAACCTCCAGCTCCGGCAGAGTGGCTTACAGCAGACACCTCACCCAGGCTCCTTCCTCTCCATTCTGCCTCCAGTGCTCCACTAATCCCCGCCACACCGTATCTCGGCAGCCACAGCTCACTGTTCAAAGGTATTTTAGGTTGATATCCTTATGCTGAAGAAAGTTCATTAGTCAATGCAACAAAGGCCAAACATTCAGAGGTGTTAGACGGTTTCTGTAGAATTGTAATGAATAGGTGACAGACAAGATCACCCATGATATAGGAGCTATCATGTGAAATGACCAACCTGTGGCCAGGAAATGTTGCCTACCTGCATGCGATTATGATAATGTCTAAACAAAGTTGAAGGGCTTAAAGCAGGTGAAATATGACATTTTGTTAAATGTATTTTGATCTAAGTTCATGATCAGTTCCATTTACAAAGATACAATGATCTATTGTATATGTCTTCACAGCATCTTCGGCAGAAGGTGAAGGAGAGCATGACCAACAAGGCGGGGAAGCAGCTAGCTCCTGCGGTTCTTGTGCTGCCAACACCAGCGAAAGTGAGGGACCCAGTCTCATGGAGGGTGAGGTGAGTGCTGTGGAGGTCTCCAGCTCTAGTACATCTTCTTCGGAGGCCACCACCAGCAAGCATTCCCTAGTGGTGGCGGACCCGCCAGGAAGTGTTACACGTACATCCTTACCCACCACCCCGAGTCCCAACTCCATGCTGCCCCCCCACCTGGCCACCCCCACCCTCCTAAAAAGAGTGCGGACTCCTTTGCCCAAGGCACCTCATTCCCTGACCCTGTTGCTCTGGCTGCACTTAGTGAGGAGGCTGTTGGCCTCCTATGCACGATCGCTGTAGGGCAGACTGCCCTGCTGAATTCTAACTAATTTCTAACTAAAATGTGAAGTACTTTTTTTTCTTTATCATGGTTGCATGTACTCTTGCTAGATTAGTTAATGTGTAGTTGGTTAGGTGCATACACTGGTTAACATAGTATGTGATAGCCATTTGATGTAGGTACAGGCTTTCATCCTAGTAAGGGCCACTTGCACCAACTAATTGATGATGAACATTTGTTTTTCTAAATGAGTTAGTGTAGGTGTGTTTGTTTGAACTTGATTCCTGCTCAGTCTGAGCACATATGCTTTACACCTTATCAAATATTGTGACTATTGAATTTGGATATGGCACGGGACTTGCAGGAGACAAAGAGTAAAGTTCCATGGATGTATATGTTGGATACTTCCAAATTGAAACTGACATTGATTTTTGTGCTAATGAATAAGGTAAATGTTCTAGCTGGTGCTGTACAATTTGTACATTATGTCACATTGCGCTTCTCCCAATGTGTGTTGCATATGCTTTTGATGTTACAATTTTCTTACTTTTTTAAACATACCTGCATGTATTTTAAAAAATTTTGGTTTGTTATCCTTTTTTGTGCAAGTGTAAATTTGTTTGAATGCAGCTTGCACCAAATATGTATAGCCAATGTCTGATTTAGGTGTTTCTTTCAATTTCTTAACTATGAACATTTCAGACATATGCATTGCACATTGGTATGCTATTGCTTGTAAGCACGATTTTCTGAAGCAAGATTACAGCACTTCAGTTCTGTGGCAATTGAAAAGGTAACAGGTTAAGGTGTTCCTACTGTTGATTCCATCTGCGACGGTGTTGATTTTCTTTGTCCTCAATCAGCAGGATCAGTGGCACCAACTGGTAGATCGGTTTCATGGTTGTGAAGGAGAGAAATATGAGTAAAGGTGAGTGTGTACCTTATATCCATCCCAAACCGCCAACTCAGGTGCGGCGGCTTTACCTCCACAATCACGTCGGCTGAAAGGCACATCGTGATTGGCCGGGCGATGAACGTGGTGGACAGTTGCTTTGGCCTATTGCGCCACTGAGACGGGTAAACATCCTTGTCGGCGTTGGCGGGACTGCAACAGTGTTTTGTCCGTCAAACCGGCAGCATTGTAATTGAGCGGGCAGACTGCTAAAAAAGCCCACTCCATTGCGGTGCCGCCAACATCAAAATCAGACCCTAAGTCCGAAGGTAAACATTTGACTAAGAGCTAACCCACAGTGTATCTGACCCACTGTCAATATCAGTCGGCCTAAAACTTTGGGTTTATCCTTGTCCAGCTTGACCAGATAGCCGTGAGTCGATCTTTAAGCTTTTTCATTCTTTTTTCATATCTCCAATTCCCTACATTGGATTTTTGTAATTTTGGTGTCATTTTAAAGATACAATTATCCTCTATTTTTATAAATTGGTGTTGGATTTTTATTGTGTTGTGTTTTTTACTTATTTACTGTTTTGGTGCTATTAAATGTTTTACCAGACCTGTCTGGTAAGCTAAATCTGACTGCTTGTTTGCTAAGCTACCAAGGGTTGAGAAAGGATTCATTTACTGAGACTTGGCTGGACCTATTCGTGATTGTGGTATTGTTACTAGCTGAGGGTGAATACCCCCACCTACTAATAATCCACTTTCCTACATTGTCTGAATTTACTCTGTGAAAAGAGTGAAACAAATGTTGCATAGTTCTTCAGAAGGTGACACACACGGATGTGACTGATTAGTATTAGAGAACTGCTTAACAATTTTAAAGAACTTCCAAGGTGCATTATTGCTTAAAAGAAAATGATCAGCATGCATTTCAGAATGGGCTTGCCTTAGTTGTGCTCTTCAGTTTGCTTAACCCATCCTTGTATTTCTTCCTGTCTTACAATGAATAACCTTCGCACCATATTTTCCTAGGCTTTACAAATACTTAGCATTAGCCCGCTCATTGGAAAACCAGAGGGCTGAGGGCTGTCTATGAGAAGAGCAGGAGGTAACTATCAAACCAAAACATCTAGAGCAGAGGAGATCAGAGACATTTATTTTTCCACAACAATATCCTGTAGATCACAGAAATTCTCTTCTAAAAGGGACCCAATTCTGGTGGAACAGGTGTTAGTCAGTTTGATGTAATGTACTGGGCTGGCAGCCCCACTCAGATTTTATTAAAAACGTAAGTGCAACATGATCTGACCACAAAACAGGTATATCATGTATATGTGCAATAACATTATCAAATGTAAATATAAGATCAAGAATACAAACAGCAGAATGAGGATATTTTGAAACTAGCTGTGTGAAGCCTATCAGTAAACATGAGGATAATAACTTCTTTGGTGCTACCAAAGGAATGAAATCTATACAGATATTAAAATTACCTAATAGAAAAAAATCTAGTCTAGATAACAAATTTGCAAATGTGAGACAGAAATGGTCTGAACAACTGGAAGAATGATAGACCAGAGTGCCAGAAAAAGTGGGGGGAAAAAGAGAAAGACAATGGGGGATATGTACAAGTGAAGTGGCGGAGTGAGGCGTTAGCCGTCATGGCTTAACGCCTCACTTCGGCACTTCTGAAACGCAAGGCTGCACCATATTTACAAGGATATGGTGAAGCCTTGCGTTTCCCCCTGCACTGGTGCTACACTTAGCAGTGTAGCGCCAACGCAGGCACCCTTGCACCATAGTGCAAGGGTGTCTGCGTGCAGGGGAGGATTGTTTATGTAAAGGAAGGTGTCCCTTCCTGCACATAAACAATCCTAAAATGCCATTTTGTCACTTTTATGTGTGCTGTTTCATGCAGCACACATGGAAGTCACAAAAAGGCATTTTTTTACAGATTGTTTATTTACAGGAAGGGGGACCTTCCTGTACAAAAACAATCCATGGCATTTTGCTTTTTCCATGTGTGCTGCACAAGGCAGCACACAAGGAAAAAGCAAAAACTAGGAGAAATAGTGCATTTCTCCTCGTTTCGCCACGTTAAGACCAGGTTTTCCCTGGTCTTAATTTTGGCGCTGCCTCCTATGTATGCTGCCCTTGTACATAGGGGGCAGCGTCAAAATCAATGGGTGTTGCGGTGGAACGCCCACTGCAACACCCACTGCCCACCCCTTTCACGCTAAGCATAGCGTGAAAGAGGGCCTTATTTAGATGGCAGCGTTAAGCCACGTGAAGTGGCTTGACGCTGCCTTGTAAATAAGGCTAAGCCCCTCTCGCCACCACAACTTCGTTAAAAGTGATGTTGTGGTGGCGATAGGGGCTTGTACATATGCCCCTAAGATCACTAAATGATCACTACTCCACTAATTTCACCAGACTGGTCACAATGAAGTATTTTACAGCCAGAAGGCACAGCCAGTGTATTATTTATGAGGAAGTGTTCTTAAGCCACGTCTCCTTTATAAATATGAGGTCTAAACTGTGATCCTCAATAACATTTGAAATGACGTCAGAATGTTTTGCGAGGGAGTGAATATTAAGGACAGCAGCCACTACCCGTCCATTATGACAGACGTAGGGGATTTAGAATGGAAAGATATAATGCAGTATGTGATAGCTGGTGAAAGTGAAAGTCAGGACTGATGTGCAATGGAATAACTCTAACATAGTGAGGAGCAACAGCTAGATAATTTATAGGCATGTTAGTTCTTGTAGAGTTGCTCGCTTGGGAAGAACACTCATGTTTAGGTCGAGCCTAGCGTTGCAGCGCACGCGCTGCTCGCTCTGCGAGGCATATTGTAGTAGGGTATGTTTTAGAAGTGGTGTGGAAGCCCCGCCCATACTTTTCATTGGCTGGTGGCATTGTCTTTGGTAAACGCTGGCTTCCGATTGATAATGAGGCTTCTTAGTCCCTCTTAGTTACCGCCCTGTCTCCTTTTGGGACCGCCCATCAGGACTGGATCTTTTACTTGCGGCGTTAGACTGTCTCCTTCATTAGTCGGTAAGCACTCATTTTTTTGTTCATTCGGCTTTGGCTTCACCGGCCGCCATGTACATAACTTAAGTATGCACGGGCGCTGCGCTATAGCACAGCGCTCGCTTTTTTTTATTGTCTACTAGCACAGCGCTCGCTTTTTTTTTATACTGCTTTTTTTTCATGTTGGCGGCACACGCGCTTTACCTTTAGCCATGTTAAGCTAAAGCGCGTGTGCCGCGATTGTTGAAAAAGTAAAGAAATTGATTTTTTTTTCTATTTCTTTACTTTTGCAGCAATCGCGGCACCCGCAAATACTTTTACATGGTTAAAGGTAAAGCGCGGGTGCCACGATTGTTGAAAAAGTAAAGAAATAGATTTTTTTTCTATTTCTTTACTTTTGCAGCAATCGCGTCACCCGCACTTTACTTTAACATGGTTAAAGGTAAAGCGTGGGTGCCGCGATTGTAGCAAAAGTAAACAAATAGAAAAAAAGAGTGGCCCGCCATTTTTTCTTTTTGTTAACTCTTGTTTACAATGCCATAGGTTACAAACTCGCAATTGCGACACCTATAGCATTGTAAATGCTTGTTCTTCCCGCTTGTCAAGGTTGGGGGTCCAGCCTGAAGGACCTGCTCCCCCTCTGCCGAGTATATAATTGTGGTCCTCAAGCAGCCAAAATACTTTTTGCGGTCCTCCGAGCAGACATTTTAGGGGCCCTTGTTCAGTGGGTGGGGGGGTAATATCACGTAGATTAGTGACCAGTATAGTTTAAGATGGCGAGCGGCAGCCTGGGTGCAGGAGCGTAACTGCTTGAAGCAGCGAGGCGAATCAAGTAGAACACTGGTCACTACAATAGGCCTCCGGGACCCTACTTAATTTAAACCGGGAGATCTCCTACTAATCCCCACCGACGAATAAACGGCTAATCTCATTTATGGAGTTAAAAACATTCCGTTTTAATGTAGTGGGCAAGATATGCTGATATCTAGCGCTACGAGGCCATGACGGGAGTGAGCTATAAATACAAAATAGTATCTAACCGATTGCGCGGTACTGGGGTTGGGCAGCAGACTCTGCGCGATTTGGGGGGAAGGGGGGTTGGAGGTCTAACGTCATTTTGTCACTGTTTGGGACACACCCCAGAATCGGCTCTGTTCTAGGTGTGAAATGGAGATGCCCCTTTCTGAGGGTGTAGAGTGGGTTTACACTGAACCTGCGCACCTGTTCTGTGTATAGCGTGGTGGCGAAGCTGGGCTTGGTCAACCTTTTATTTTGGAGCCCGCAGAGCGGTGTGAACTTCTCCAGGCCACTTCATAAAAACTCATATAATTAATGGGTGGTTTCCATATTTAAGAGTGCCCTTTGGGGGCTCTGTGGGTGATGGTTTTGAATGAGAGCCTTTGTTTTTCCTAAAAGGTGTAGTCACACCCCTCACTTGGCGCTATTGATATGGTTTCCGAATATTGCCCCCCCCCCCATTTGAAGGGAGGGCTGGGCAGTTAATCACCCGCAGCGATGGGCGTAGTTACCCAGGAATCTGTGTGCAGTGCCCAGTCCCACCTGCTAACTTGCTTTAACCGGATTGAGCATGAGGGGGCATGGTTTGGGGGGAGGGGGTGGCAGGTAGGTGGACGGTCGAGGCCTAATTATGAAATCCCTGTTCTGTATGTTGAGGGCGCACCCCCTTCCAGCACTCGGTTCTCGTTTTTTGTGCCTCATCTGAACTGTTTTGCAGCTGCTCACGCTTGAAATGATTAATGGCGCCGAGTGGTTCTACGTGCCTGGCTCGGCGCAGGCTCGCGGGGCAGGCATCTGGTCGCACTGGTCCTTCAGGTCTGGGGGAGCAGCATTCCTGCCCCGGGCTGCAGTGGGGACTTATCTGGGGACCAGCTGTAGATCTCTGTGACGTGATATGAAAGGGGCGCAGTCCAAGGGCCGGACTGGAAACTCGAAGCAGTCAGGGCAAATTGTCAGGCCAGTCCCCATACGGTGCACAGCAAGTCTGCCCACTACAGTCGGGGTGCTCCGTCCCAAATAATGGGGGGAGGGGTGTCACAAAACTGCGTTCTACAACACATAACTTAGTCTATTATATTGGCTTTTATAGCATAGTAAATGTCCCTACAGTGCACCAGTATACTGCACTCTTTATTGGGGCTCTGCATTGATTCCATCGCATACCAGTGTAGGAGCATTTTACATCACACACTGAAATGTGTATAATGTGTTGCAAAAAGACATGGGAGACTACAAGGTGTAGGACTCACAGGCCATCCATACACCAGTGAGGGTTGAGCCTAATAATAATATATTTCTACCCAAACAAACCCTTTTTTAGCAACACTTGAATAGTGAAAGGGGGTGGGGGTGCAAAGCTTTCTAACCTAGATTATGATTGTAATTGATGAACAGCACAGTAACAAAATGATCTGTGACAAAAGCAGTAACCCACTGAGCTGCAGTTCTCTGATTTGCATGGTACATGTTCTTTGCAGCAGGCATGTTAACCCTCTGCGCTACCTTAGACGAGTCAAAGATGCTGTTGGACAAAACTCCGATCTCTCTCCAGCAGGTGCATTAACCAACAGAGTTCTCTGGGCACTTTTATTGTTGCCTGAAAACTGTGAGATATACAAGGAACTCTGCAGTGCTTTCCCAGTAAGGAGTATCCATCACCCTTCAGCCTCCTGGGGAAATGCTCATGCCGTCCGGCATTGATCCCAGGTCTGCTGGGGGAGGCCTTGCTGCCGGCCCTTGGGTCCACGGTTTGTTTCGTGGTGCTCAGAGGAGGTGGTACCTGCATTATGGGACAGCAGCCATTGTTTGCTGTTATGCTCTGCAATATTGGGGGAGTGTTCCAATGTTCAAGTCTGGTCTGGTAGCTTAGTGGACTACCACTTCCACTGTAGGGGCCGGTGTTCTACTTCATGGTCACAGGTTGAAATCCCGGCGGGTCCACCCAGCCTTTCATCCTTCTGAGGTCGATGAAATGAGTGCCATTGATTTGGTAACAAACATCTGTTATTCGGCGCCAAGATACCCTTGGGTGAATGTGCACTTTACAAGTACACATTTCCTTATTAAAGGCTGCTGCAGCATAAACAATGGCCCTTCCCCCAATTTATATTATACCTTCTATAAATTTCCCTCCATCAGCTTCACATAGAGTACAACCTAATCCAGAATTAATATAATAATTCTTTTGTCACATTTCAAAGCTACTAATTGTATATATTGAATACACTGTGGTACTGTCTTGCATGCAATGCATTATGGGTATGATGGATTTACCATATCTTCAAAGTTTATGATGCTCACTGGGGACCCCTAGGCGCAGCTTGCGGTACTGCACCTACACAGCTCACATTTATATTGGACCTTCTAAAAATTTCCCTTCATCAGCTCCACATAGAGTACAACCTAGTCGGAAATAATATAATTGTTTTGTCCCATTTCAAAGCTACTAATTGTATATATGGACATAGCTATTTGAATGTACTTGTGGTACTGTCTTGCATGCAATGCATTATGGGAGTACCATATGTAACCAAAAGTTTGATGCTCACTAGGGACCTCTAGGAGCAGCTTGCAGTACTGCACCTAGACATGCAGTGCTGGTGCTTTGCTCACTAGGGACCTCTAGGAGCAGCTTGCGGGACTGCAACTAGACAAGCAGTGCTGGTGCCTTGCTCACTTGGAACCTTGAGGAGCAGCTTGCGGTACTGGTAGTGCTGGTGCCTTGCTCACTAGGGACCTCTAGGCGCAGCTTGCGGTACTGCACCTACTACATCTCACATTTATATTAGACCTTCTATAAATTTCCCTTCATCAGCTCCACATAGAGTACAACCTAATCCAGAATTAATTTAATTCTTTTGTCACATTTCAAAGCTACTATTTGTATAAATGGACATAGCTATCTGAATGTACGCGTGGTACTGTCTTGCATGCAATGCATTATGGGTAGGGTGGATGTACCATATTTTTAAAGTTTATTATGATCACTAGGGACCTCTAGGAGCAGCTTGCGGTGCTGCACCTAGACAAGCAGTGCTGGTGCCTTGCTCACTAGGGACCTCCAGGAACAGCTTGCGGTACTGCACCTAGACATGCAGTGCTGGTGCCTTGCTCACTAGGGAGCTCCAGGAGCAGCTTGCGGTCCTGCACCTAGACATGCAGTGCTGGTGCATTGCTCACTAGGGACTTCTAGGAACAGCTTGCAGTACTGCACCTAGACATGCAGTGCTGGTGCCTGGCTCACTATGCAATCATTTGCAATGCACTAGGTCTTGCAATACTGAAAGATGGAGCTATTGGCGTTGCATTATTATTTGCAGCACCAATACCTCAAACTATCAATAATGCGAGACCTATTGCATTGCAAATGCTTGTCATAATGAGGAGCGGAGGCATATCATTTACCTACTAAAGTAGTGGTGGGTGGTATTAGCTGAAGGAGTGCATTTGAGTATGTTCTTCTGCTAAAATTCCCATTTAAACTGGCATGATTGCTGTCTGGGATGGTGGCAAGGGATCAGACAGGAGAGACAGCATTGCCTTTGGTGCACCTATGACTGATTATATAAATAACCCTCCCCAAGGCTGCACGTGAGTTTAGTTGCTAAAAAGCTAACCCAGAATAAACAACAAAATAGCCCCTCACCCTAAATGTGCAAAGAGGTTGTTTCTCATTAAAATGTGGCCTAGTTCAAGATGAACATTGCCACTAAATAATCATAGTAAAAAACTACTATGTGGCTCAAGTTAAAAAATAGCACTGACAATAAATATGCACTTGCACAGTAAACAAAGCCCTTTTTCTGTTGATAACATTAAGTCATGACAGTTGTACTGTCAAGCTAGACCTAATTAGACAGAGGTGGGTAGCAGTTTTTAATGATGATCTTTTAAAGGTATAATGCAAAGCAGCTGCTACATTTTGGTGCAAAGTGAATTTTCAAGAGAACAGTTTAGCAATAAAAAAAAGTCAGCTGCGATGGTGAAAGTGGGCATCACTTTCGATGAAAGTGGACAGCAGCTTCCTAAGATAAAGTGTGGTGACCCACATTTATTTTTTTCAGATTGAGCGCTGCTTATCAGCTAGGCACAGCTTGAGTCCAGGCGAAACAAGCATGGGATCAGCAAATATATATAAATTTTCACTGAAAAGAACCAAAGGTTAAAGTAACATTATTAGGTATGATAACAAGATCTGCTTTTGTTTTTAAAAAAACCTTTTGAAATTCACTGAAAAAACCAGAGGTTAAGGTAACATAATTGGTGAATTTCTCAGTGACAGCATTAACGTTTGAAACTAAGAAATACCACAGAAATTCACCAATTATAGTTAGCATTGCTAACTATAACTTGCACCCCTGCCGTGCACTGCTTATGAACTCACATGACATCACTCATAACATGTTTATGACATCACTGATGACCTCTCAAATGGCATCATTGATGACATCACTGCTGCTAGGCCGCGCGGTTACCCTCCCTTAAAGTAATCGGCCCTGGAGGTGGGCTCCTTGGGGCCTCTGGAGGCTCGGGAGGGAGCTGCCCTTAACATGCACATCATGGCCACAGGGTTGGGCTCCCTGGGTATTTATTGGCTCGGGGAGGGGGGCCACTCAGCCCCCCTCTCTTTTATGAATGCAGCCCGGGGTTTGGCTCTCCAGGGCATAAACCTAATAAATGTGGCCCAGTCACCGTTGTTTTTCTGATTTTTTTTCGTTTTAGGCCCAAGGGGTCCCTCTGTGTCTCCCCCTTTGGACCTATGGGGTCAGAGTATCCATAACCTGGTCCCTTATAGGTTTTTTTAAACATGTTCAAGACAGTGGACTAAGCCCTGAGTCATAATGGCTGCCAGCAAATTTTTCTCATGTTGCTGACAGCCAATTAGAGTGCTCACTTCAGCGGGAGTCTTACTCCAGTGGTAGAGAGATGGTCCAAGGGAAATAAAGCTCCCTGGGCCAATCAGAACATTACATTTTTAAATTGGCACTCCCGCAACATTCTTTCGAGCTGTCACAGGTCCTGTCAAGCTAAAGCAAACAGCTATCTCCAAAGGGTGAGAACCTCGGGAGATAGAAGGAGCCAGCCCTAGGGGTAGCGGTCCCCAGGGTCATATATGGCTCCAGAGGGGGAATGTGCGGCCCCTCTCCCTCTTTTTAAAAAGGTAATTGGCCCTTGGGAGGTGGTGGTCCCTGGGGCATGGGGTCCACTCAGAACCTTACTTTAATGTTTATTATCGCCCCAGGGAGGTGGTGGTCCCTGAGGTCTGCGAGGAGCCTGCGTGCCCCCTATATATTTTTTATTTATAGCCCAGGGAGGTGGCAGTCCCCAGGGCACCGGGGGTCCATGTGCCCCCCTATATAATTTTTTATTTAGAGGCCCGGAGAGGTGGTGGTCACTGGGGCATAGAGGGTCCACTTGGCCCCCGCTTAATATTGATGTTAGCCCAGGGGAGATGGTGGCCTGTGCGCCCCTTCAATTTCTTTATTAAACTCTGTACGCCCCCGGGACTTGGCCCACCCGGAGATCTCATTAAAAACAAGTTTGTTTTTTGTTTAATTCAGGACGATATTTGCGAATTTCGCTGTGAATGTTAAAAAAATGCTTTATTGCCCTGCTGGGGACCCTGTGGACTAAGGCTAGGGGTTTGGGTATTCGCCCCATGCCCCCTTTTGTTTTTTTTGTGCGATTTGTTTAGGACTCGGCTGAAGCAGAGTCCCAAGATGGCTGCCGACACTTCCTATTTGAAGTGTTGGCAGCCAATCAGGGCTCTGCAGATCTCTGCATGAGCTTGTCTTTATTCGCGAAGGCTTTGCGACCCAAGATATATCAATTTCGATTTCCTTTAAAATCTCCACTGAACGGATTTACACCAAAAAACAAAAAGCGTGATCTTCGGAACAAAATCTACCTTTCTGCCAAATTTGGTGTAATTTCGTCCAGCGGTTCAGGCTGCAGGCGTGTCAAAAGACTCTATGGGATTTAACATGGAAAACACACTTTTTTCGACCACCCCTTTTTCTCAGCCCCGCTTCACGGATCACCCAAAAACTTTCCATGCACAACAAGACCCAACTCAACACTTTTTGGGAAAATTTCTTGAAGATTTGTCAAACAGCGCCAAAGTTATAGGCAAGTCAAAAAATGCTTTTCCTATGGGAATATGGTCCTAACTATATCTACTGGCGAGCTCCAGTAGGTAATATATATATATATCTATATGTACATTCTTACACAAACGTTGTCCAAAGACAGAGATGCACTCCTCATGCAGGTTTTCTTTTATATACGGCTGAAACAAATCCGGTGCTTTTCATTGCCATAATCATTTTTTCTGACGTTTTGGACTTCTGCAGTCCTTGTTCACAGACTAGATATGTGCCGTACCTACAAAACAGATGCAGATTATTAATTAACTTGCACAACACCAATATTGCCTTCTGGTGGACCCCCAAAGTGAGCAAACAGTCTAAATGCATGCTGGAATTGGTAGCTCTACATTGCCCATTATTTCCCCTTCAGTGGGTGTACGATGCCAAACATTCACAGTTAATAAACTCTTGCCTCTCAGTGGGTTCAATGTTAAATGTCTGAGTTCATATATATATACATACATATATATATATATAGATATAAACATTCATGTATCTATCTATCTATCTGTCTATCTATCTATATGTATATGTATATGTATATGTATATATATATATTATCTACTGGCGGTCGCCAGTAGATAGTTATAGTTAGGACCTATTATCCATAGGAAATCCGCGACATTCTATTTGCAATAACGTTGGCGCCGGTTGACGAATCTTCGCGAAAGCTTCCAACTTGTTGGGGCGCTCCGGTCCGCTCCTACCCTGAAAGTCTCGGGGTGATACGTCAAGCGGGGGCCGAGAAAAAGGGGGTCCCAAAACGCGTTTTCCCCATTCATTTTTCCATAGGAACCTTTAGTCGCAGCTACAGCCCGAACTGCTGAACGGAATTACCCCAAATTTGGCAAAGAGGTAGCCCTTGGTTCAGACTGGTGCCTTTTGCTAAAATGGTGTAAATCCGTTCAGTAGTTCCTGAGAAATTCACAATTAAAATCACATATATATCTATGGGCGCGTCGGATCCGCGTACCCTCCCGATCACGAGCTGCATGCTAATTGGCTGTCAACACTCCAAATCAGGAAGTGTTGGCAGCCATTTTGTCCCTCGGTAGAACCGAGGGACAGAAACAAGTGCGCAAAGCGCAAAAGGGGGCAGGGTAGAAACACCCTGACCCCTAGGTCTGCTCAGGGGGTCCCACAAGGACCCCTGGGCAGAAAAGCATTTTTTTTTAAAAATCGGCGGGATGCGCTTAGGGTGCGCGGATCCGCCGAGAAAAAAAAAAGAAACAAGTGCGCAAAACGCACAAAGGGGGCAGGGTAGAAACACCCTAACCCCCTAGGCCTGCTCAGATGGGTCCCACAAGGACCCCCTGGGCAAAAAAAAGCATTTAAAAAAAAAAAAAAATCGGCAGGATGCGCTCAGGGAGCGCGGATCCTGCCGAAAAAAAAAAAAAATCGAAGCGCGGTCTCCCGTGCTTCGATGTTAATTTGCCCCCGGGTGCGCCAAGTCCCGGGGGCATGCTGGGGGGGTTTATTTTATGTATGGGGGGCCTCCAAGGGCCCCCAAGCCCCGGGGACCGCCACCCCCGGGGCTTTATCATTAATGGTGCGGGAGGGCTCTGAGCCCTCCCGCAGCCCCGAGGACCGCCACCTCCCCGGGGCTTTTTTTTTATTTATTTTTAAACCTGTGTGGGGGCTCCAGCCCCTCACACGCCCCGGGACCACCACCTCCCGGGGCACTAAGAACATTGAAAATGGGGGTCCGTTTTGGACCCCCAAACCCCGGGGACCACCACCTCCCGGGGCTTTCAAAATGTAGGGAGGGGGCCGCGCGGCCCCCTCCTGGAGCCCTTGATGGCCCGCCACCCCCAGGGCCAGCTCCTGCAGTGTCCCGGGGTGCCTACCCCCGGGACACTGTAGTTTGCTATGACAGGACGGGAGCCTCGCGGCTCCCGTCCTGTCATAGCAAACTTGGTTTGCATTTTGAAAGAGAGAGCAGGAAACCTGCTCTCTCTTTCAAAATGCAAACCAATTGCTTTTCCACACGGGGAGCAGCATGTTAGCTGCTCCCCATGTGGAAAAGGAATGCCGGCTCCCGTAGGACACGGGGAGCCGGCGGGACTGTGGGGGGTTTGGGGACCCCCCCACAGTCCCCAACCAGAGGCCAGGCCCCGGGGGATGGGGTCCCCGGGGCCATAAGTGGCCATAAGTGGCCCGGGAGGGGGCCCACGCAGCCCCCCTCCCCAAATAAAAAAATAAAAAAAAATAAGGGCAAGGCCGGCCCCGGGGGATGGGGTCCCCGGGGCCTTAAATGGCCTGAGGAGGGGGCCACGCAGCCCCCCCCATATTTTTTATTTAAAAAGAGGGCATGCCCCGGGGATGGGGTCCCCGGGGCCAATAGAGGCCCAGGGAAGGGGGCCACGCGGCCCCCTTCCCGTTTTTTTTTTTTTTTAATAAAACAAAAAAAATGCCCAGGCCCCGGGGATGGGGTCCCCGGGGCCAAAAGTGGCTGAGGGAAGGGGGCCACGCAGCCCCCTCCCATAAAAAAAAAAAAAAAAACGGCATCGTGCCGAGGCCCCGCCCCCTCCCTGCAGTACTCTGCAAACGCGCCCCCTGGCGCGTTTTAAGAAGGAAGTAATTCCCCTTGAATACTGGGGGTCCCTGGGGCCAACTAGCCCACCAGGAACCTCCAGTATGCGCCAGGGGCTGCCTTGCAGAGAGGTGTACAGAGGCCACGCCCCTTTTACACCTCTCTGCAACGCAGCTCTGTGGCGCTTAATGGAGGTAGCTGGTGGGCTAGTTGCACCCCAGGGACCCTCAGGATTCAAGGAGAGTTAATCCCCTGACTTAAAACGCGCCACGGGGCGCGTTTGCACAGTGGTGAAGGGAGGGGGCGGGGCCTGAGGTGACATGTGTGCAAACAGGCCCCATGGCGCTTTTAAGATGGGGAATTAAATCCCTTCAATCCTGAGGGTCCCTGGGGCCAACTAGCCCAACAGGTACATCCAGAAAGCGCCACAGAGCTGCGTTGCAGAGAGGTGTAAAAAGGGGTGTGGCCTCTCTACACGTCTCTGCAACGCAGCCCCCTGGCGCATACTGGAGGTTCCTGGTGGGCTAGTTGGCCCCTAGGGACCCTCATGATTCAAGGGGACTTAATCCCCCAACTTAAAACGCGCCACAGGGCGCGTTTGCACAGATGTCACCTCAGGCCCCGCCCCCTCCCTTCACCATTGTGCAAATATTCCTCTAAAATCTGCCGAACTACGAATTCTGATTTACTCACCTGTTATCAGGAGAGACCTCAGTGCTGCATCTTTCAGCCCAGTACTAATCCTGAAAAGTAATTTTAACCGTACTTACCAGTAACTTGAATTTCCTTCCATAGGATATCATTGCCTGCTTTTTGCTGAAAAAGTTTCTGTGTTGATTTTTGAAACATACAAATATTCCTCTAAAATCAGCCGAAATACGAATTCCGATTTACTCACCTGTTATCAGGAGAGACCTCAGTGCTGTATCTTTCAGCCCAGTACTGGTCCTGAAAAGTAATTTTAACCGTACTTAGCAGTAACTTGAATTTCCTTCCATAGGCTAACATTGACTGGTTTCACTTGGAAATTCTTCTAAGTGTGGAGTTTTGGAACTTTAAAATATTCCTCTAAAATCAGCCGAAATACGAATTCCGATTTACTCACCTGTTATCAGGAGAGACCTCAGTGCTGCATCTTTCAGCCCAGTACTGATCCTCAAAAGTAATTTTAACCGTACTTACCAGTAACTTGAATTTCCTTCATAGGCTAACATTGACTGGTTTCACTTGGAAATTCTTCTAAGTGTGGAGTTTTGGAACTTTAAAATATTCCTCTAAAATCAGCCGAAATACGAATTCCGATTTACTCACCTTTTATCAGGAGAGACCTCAATGCTGCATCTTTCAGCCCAGTACTGGTCCTGAAAAGTAATTTTAACCGTACTTACCGGTAACTTGAATTTCCTTCATAGGTTAACATTGACTGGTTTCACTTGGAAATTCTTCTAAGTGTGGAGTTTTGGAACTTTAAAATATTCCTCTAAAATCAGCCGAAATACGAATTCCGATTTACTCACCTGTTATCAGGAGAGAACCCAGTGCTGCATCTTTTAGCCCAGCACTGACCCTAAAAAGTAATTTTAACCGTACTTACCAGTAACTTATATTTTCTTCCATAGGAATCCATTGTCTGGTTTTCAGCAGAAAAGTTTCAAAGTGTCGATTTTCACAAACTACAAATATTCCTTAAAAATCGCCTGTATGACTTAAACGCATTCTTTCAACTGTTTACAGGAGATGCACCAGTGCTGGATCCAGGATCCAACACTGAGTAAGAAAAAGTAACGATAACAGTTTTTACCTGCTAAGTGAATTTCCTTCCATAGGATAACATTGGTGATTCTATGAGAAAAAGTTTCAAAGTGTCAACTTTTAAAATACAATAATATTCCTTAAAAATCACGACTGTAACCAAAACGCTTTTACTCAACTGTTTACAGGAGATGTACCAGGACTGAATCTAGGATCCAGTCCTGTGGTTAGAAAAGTAATCCATAAAGTAACTAATTGTATTTAACTAGAAATTCACATTGAGCTGAATGTTGCATTGTGTTTGAAAATGTGTTGCCCATTGCAACAACTGTAACTACTGTACTTAAAAGTCTATTGCCTATGTGCAAAGTATTTAAACTAAAGTAATTCATTCTGAGACAGTATTTTTTGTAATGTATAATGTAATTACAATGTAATTTAAAAAATAAAATATGTAAAAAAAAATTGTTTCTAAAAATGTAGTAAATCAGTATGAAAAAAATAAATATAACAATTAATACATTTAAAAATTGTCATTTACAAAACCTTTGAAATTCACTGAAAAAACCGTAAGTTTCAGACATGTTATAGTTAGGAATTAGCCTTTAAAAACCTTTGAAATTCACTGAAAAAACCATAGGTTTCAGACACGTTATAGTTAGAAATTAGCATTTAAAAAACCTTAGAAATTCACTGAAAAAACCATAAGGTTTTAGGGACAGTTATAGTTAGTTGGACATTGCACTCGTACAAAACCCGTGAAATTCCCCCGTTATAGTTAGTTCAGGTAACTATAACTCGCGCCCCGCAATGCACTGCTGATGACGTCACATATTACATCACTCATGACATGGTCAGTGACATCACTGATGACATCACTGATGACATCTCAAATGACATCACTGATGACATCACTGATGACATCATCCATGTGAGAATTTAATGCATCTTCTCACACCCTAATATAAGTTTTGATACACCCACTCTACATTACAGACTGCCATTCTCAAAACCATACACACTCCAATACCAATAAGTACATACCCACTCACTGATTCTTAGGTCTACACACACACATCTACTCACTCACCCGTACAGTCACTCATACTTACAGTCACTCAGTACAGGACTATCATATGCACTCATACACCTATATAAACACTCACACAACGCAACTCATCCATAGAGGTACTCACACACCTAGTCAGTCATGCAAATAATTAATCACACTCCAATTTACTCACCTATACAGTTATACACACCAGCTCACTTACTCATAAAAATACTAGCACATTCTTACGCTCCTATGCAATCACTGATGCAAGTACACACTCATCCATATAGCCACTCTCACAATCACACACTCTCACTTATAGCCATTTATATACTCCAACACACATATATACTGCCTTTCACATATGTAGTTACTCACACATGTACCACTGAGATATACATTCAATCACTAACACACCCATACACACACTCACCCACCCATACAGTCCATCACAGACGCACTCTTGAAACCATGCACCCAGTGAATCACCCACTCACACATCTATGCACAGAGTCACACACACCCCACCCACACAAACACTGAGGCACCCATACAGATACTCAGAGAACCAATCCATAACCCATATAGACACTCATTTAGCTAGTCAGAAACCCATGCAGTTGCTTACACAACAACAGACAGACGGATACAGACATTCACACAGTTTAGTCACTCACCCATGCATCCAGTAAGATACGTTTAATCACTCACTTATAGACTCAGTCACGCACCTACTAAATCATCCATTCAGGCGCTTCTACACCCACTCATTCTTCAATACGCCTTTCCCTATATATATTAAACATATTTAAACTTTACAGAAACACACAGTCACAGGATGATGTCATCAGTGATGTCATCAGTGATGTCATTTGAGATGTCATCAGTGATGTCATCCGTGATGTCACTGACCATGTCATAAGTGATGTAATATGTGACGTCATCAGCAGTGCATTGCGGGGCGCGAGTTATAGTTACCTGAACTAACTATAACGGGGGAATTTCACGGGTTTTGTACGAGTGCAATGTCCAACTAACTATAACTGTCCCTAAAACCTTATGGTTTTTTCAGTGAATATATATATATATATGTATATATATATATATATATATATATATATATATATATATATATATATATATATATATAGATATATATATATATAGAGAGAGAGAGAGAGGTAGATATAGAAATATAGATAGCTAGATATAAACATATATGTATGTATATATATATATATATATATATATATATATATATATATATATATATATATATATATATTGAAAACAAATGCCCTGAAGCTTACAGGACGCACTCAGCCGCCAGCCTGCCATACGGCCTTCCAAGACAACTCGCATCCCCTTCCAGGTGTAAGTATTCAGCCTGACGCGTTTCAAGACTCGTGGTCCATCTTCAGAGGCAGCTTACACGTGGGTGCGAAAGGCTCTTTATTTATTCAAATTTTGCATGCTCAGTGATTGGTTCATAACCCTCAGTGGGCAGCATGCAGTTCATGACAGAATAAATGCATGATGGGCTTAGTAGTCCAGCATTAAGAACAGTCCATTTTTACCCACAGTGGGTTCCGCACTCACTGCATTCTTTAAAGCACATTAATTCCTTTGTAGGATCCTAAAAGAGAAAGTGAGTTCATTACGTCTGGCTGGCCTCGCTGTATCAGACAGAAATAGTTTCCGCCCCAGCCTCTCAGTTCCCCAAGATGGTGCAGTCCTGTCACAGCACGGGCCGCCGTGTACAAATTGAAAACAAATGCCCTGAAGCTTACAGGACGCACTCAGCCGCCAGCCTGCCATACGGCCTTCCAAGACAACTCGCATCCCCTTCCAGGTGTAAGTATTCAGCCTGACGCGTTTCAAGACTCGTGGTCCATCTTCAGAGGCAGCTTACACGTGGGTGCGAAAGGCGCTTTATTTATTCAAATTTTGCATGCTCAGTGATTGGTTTATAACCCTCAGTGGGCAGCATGCAGTTCATGACAGAATAAATGCATGATGGGCTTAGTAGTCCAGCATTAAGAACAGTCCATTTTTACCCACAGTGGGTTCCGCACTCACTGCATTCTTTAAAGCACATTAATTCCTTTGTAGGATCCTAAAAGAGAAAGTGAGTTCATTACGTCTGGCTGGCCTCGCTGTATCAGACAGAAATAGTTTCCGCCCCAGCCTCTCAGTTCCCCAAGATGGTGCAGTCCTGTCACGGCACGGGCCGCCGTGTACAAATTGAAAACAAATGCCCTGAAGCTTACAGGACGCACTCAGCCGCCAGCCTGCCATACGGCCTTCCAAGACAACTCGCATCCCCTTCCAGGTGTAAGTATTCAGCCTGACGCGTTTCAAGACTCGTGGTCCATCTTCAGAGGCAGCTTACACGTGAGTGCGAAAGGCTCTTTATTTATTCAAATTTTGCATGCTCAGTGAATGTTAAACATTTGATTAAGGCGTAAGCCGAAACGCGTCATGTTGACTATTGGCTGTACGAATTAAAGAAACTTTAAACTAGTAAAGACCCCTGTGAGTGCTTTCTCGAAACCGAAGAGGGAAAGGGAGTGAGCGCGGATATTGAACGCGGATGCACCTCCGCGTTACGAGCACCCGTCCATGAGTGCGCTGGTCTAGGTGCAGTGGAGCGAGTATATATATATATATATATATATATATATATTGAAATTGGAATAAATTATTCATGATTTATGAGAACGGAATCCTGTATATATGTACATACACACACACACAAGGAAGGTCCCGGAGTTTCTGGGCTGAAATGTAGCGGTCTGAGTTGGGCTCCGGCAGCTCTAAAGATGAGAACACACACTCCTTCTCATATCAAGAAATACTCAGACTGTCTGTGCTGTGAAATTAGTTTAATTATACGTTCCCCGACGTGTTTAGCCATAGCCTTCTTCACGGGTCATTAGTAAAGCGCAACCACCAGTTACATATAGTGCATCACATTTAACAGTGAAATGGGACTGGCCTCCCAGGTATCAACTAAGCCTGGGCGGTGAACTCCGCTCCGCTCGCGGAGTTTGCGGAGTTTTCTGCACTCTGCGTTACGCGGATCTCGCGGAGTGCAGAAAAATCTGTAGCAAACATTTTGCTCGCTCGCGTTCCTCAACGTCAAGTTGGCGACCGCGAGCGAGCAAAATCAACATCCCGGCGGGATTTTTCCTTGTTCGCGATCGGCAACATCAAGTTGGCGAGCACGAGCGTGGAAAATAAACCTCCCGGCGAGATTTCTCAACGCGGGGGGGTCAGGTTTCTCATTGCGAGTGGTCGCGTATGCTCGCGACCGCTTGCAATGAGAAACTGCCCGTTCACGTTGAGAAAGCTGCCGCTCGAGTAAAAATCTACTCGAGCGGCAGAAAACGACCGCTTGTACTGTGCATGATGCCGTTTGCAATGATTGCACAGTGCGGACAAGCATCCGGCACTGTGCAATCACCGCGAACAGCATTTTCCTATCGCACTACGCTGCTTGCGTAGCTCCACGTAGCGCGGCAGAGTTTTTTTACCGCTTCGCGTAGCGTCGCGTAGCGTCGCGTAGCGCAACTCCGCGAACTACGCCCAGGCTTAGTATTAACACAAATTGTATTAAAACAAGCGCCATTTTAGTGTAGACATGGTTTCAAGGCATGATACTGTAAAAACCTACTAATGTGACCATTCACAGCTCATATTCATGCATAATGAAAGAAAATAACGATTAAATGCTCAATTTCCATGATGTTCGCATCTAGTTGCACATAAAGTGTATCTATATGTATATGTATATGTATATATTGAGTGACTTGGTCTCTGGATTAAATTCACGCTGAAAAAACTGCTGTGGCGTATTGTTTGTTACAAAGTTGCAACGATACTTGGTTGGATTTATTGGGATTCGCGTCCCCGCCTCGGCCCGCCATTACAAGTGGCTTGGGTGTCTACGCGACTACGACAGGCTGGATATATATATATATATATTATCTACTGGCGGTCGCCAGTAGATAGTTATAGTTACAACCTATTATCCATAGGAAATCCGCGACATTCTATTTGAAATAACTCTCTTGCCGGTTGACGTATCTTCGCGAAATTTTCAAACTTCGTGGGGCGCTCCGGTCCGCTCCTACCCTAAAAGTCTCGGGGTGATACGTCAAGCGGGGGCCGAGAAAAAAGGGGGGTCCCAAAACGCATTTTCCCCATGCATTTTTCCATAGGAAACTTTAGACACGGCTACAGCCCGAACTGCTGAACGGAATTACACCAAATTTGGCAAAGAGGTAGTTCTTGGTTCAGAAAGAACCCTTTTTGTTAAATGGTGTAAATCCGTTCAGTAGTTGCTGAGAAAATCAAAAGTAAAAGTACATATATATCTATGGGCACGGAGGATTCGCGCACCCTGAGCGCACCCTGCGCGCACCGTCCCGATCACGAGCTGCATGTTAATTGGCTGTCAGCTGGCTGTCAACATTCCGATTCAGGAAATGTTGGCAGCCATTTTGTCCCTCGGTAGAACCGAGGAACAGAAACAAGTGCGCAAAGCGCACAAAGGGGGCAGGGTAGAAACACCCTGACCCCTAGGTTTGCTCAGGGGTCCCACAAGGACCCCTGGGCAAAAAAAATAAAAAAATGTTTTTAAAAATTGGCAGGATGCGCTCAGGGTGCGCGAATCCTGCCGAAGAATAAATCGAAGCGCGGTCTCCCGCGCTTCGATTGTATTTGCCCCCGGGTGGCCCAAGTCCCGGGGGCATGGTGGGGGTTTAATTTTATGTGTGGGGGCCTCAAAGGGCCCCCAAGCCCCGGGGACCGCCACCCCCTGGGGCTTTCTTTTAAAATGGTGCGGGAGGGCTCTGAGCTCTCCCGCAGCCCCGGGGACCACCACCTCCCCGGGCTTTTTTAAAAAAATTAAACAACCTGTGTGGGGGCTCCAGCCCCCACATGCCCCGGGGACCGCCACCTCCCGGGGCACTAACAAATTAAAATGGGGGTCCGTTTTGGACCCCCGAAGCCCCGGGGACCACCACCTCCCTGGGGCTGTGCTGATGTAGGGAGGGGGCCGCGCGGCCCCCTCCTGGAGCCCTTGATGGCCCTGGGGACTGCCACCCCCAGGGCCGGCTCCTGCAGTGTCCCGGGGTGCCTACCCCCGGGACACTGTAGTTTGCTATGGCAGGACGGGAGCCTTGCGGCTCCCGTCCTGCCATAGCAAACTGCTTTGGATATTGGAAGAGAGAGCAGGGAAACCTGCTCTCTCTTCCAATATCCAAAGCCGATTGCTTTTCCACATGGGGAGCAGCATGTCAGCTGCTCCCCATGTGGAACAGCAATGCCGGCTCCCAAGGGACGTGGGGAGCCGGCGGGACTGTGGGGGATTGGGGACCCCCCACAGTCCCCAACGGAGAGGGCCAGCCCCGGGGGATGGGGTCCCCGGGGCAAGTAGTGGCCTAGGAGGGGCCACGCGGCCCCCCTCCCCAAAAAAGAAAAAAAAAAAATGGAAAGGCCGGCCCCGGGGATGGGGTCCCCGGGGCCTTAAATGGCCTGAGGAGGGGGCCACGCAGCCCCCTCCCAAGAAAATAAAAAAGGCCATGCCCCGGGGATGGGGTCCCCGGGGCCAATACAGGCCCAGGGAAGGGGGCCACGCGGCCCCCTTCCCGTTTTTTTTTTTTTAAATTAAATTAAAAAAAAGGGGTAAGGCCCTGGGGGATGGGGTCCCCAGGGTCCAAAAACAGGAAAAAGGAAGGGGACGAATTTTTTTTTTTTTTTTTAAACGATCGGGCCCGCAGGCCCCGCCCCCTTCCTTCACCACTCTGCAAATGCCCCCCTGGCGCGTTTGCAGAGGGGGAACGAATTCCCCTTGAATACTGGGGGTCCCTGGGGGCCAACTAGCCCACCAGGAACCTCCAATATGCGCCAGGGGGCTGCGTTGCAGAGACGTGTAGAGAGGCCACACCCCTTTTTACACCTCTCTGCAACGCAGCTCTGTGGCGCTTTTTGGAGGTATATGGTGGGCTAGTTGGACTCCGGGGACTTAATTCCCCAACTTAAAACACGCCACGGGGCGCGTTTGCACAGTGGTGAAGGGAGGGGGCGGGGCTTCAGGTGACATGTGTGCAAACAGGCCCGTGGCGCGTTTTAAGATGGGGAATTAAATCCCCTTCAATCCTGAGGGTCCCTGGGGGCCAACTAGCCCAACAGGTACATCCAGAAAGCGCCAGTTGGCCCCTAGGGACCCTCAGGATTCAAGGGGACTTAATCCCCCAACTTAAAACGCGCCACGGGGCGCGTTTGCACAGATGTCACCTCAGGCCCCGCCCCCTCCCTTCACCATTGTGCAAATATTCTTCTAAAATCATCCGAAATACGAATTCCGATTTACTCACCTGTTATCAGGAGAGACCTCAGTGCTGTATCTTTCAGCCCAGTACTGGTCCTGAAAAGTAATTTTAACCGTACTTACCAGTAACTTGAATTTCCTTCCATAGGCTAACATTGACTGGTTTCACTTGGAAATTCTTCTAAGTGTGGAGTTTTGGAACTTTAAAATATTCCTCTAAAATCAGCCGAAATACGAATTCCGATTTACTCACCTGTTATCAGGAGAGACCTCAGTGCTGCATCTTTCAGCCCAGTACTGGTCCTGAAAAGTAATTTTAACCGTACTTACCGGTAACTTGAATTTCCTTCATAGGCTAACATTGACTGGTTTCAGTTGGAAATTCTTCTAAGTGTGGAGTTTTGGAACTTTAAAATATTCCTCTAAAATCAGCCGAAATACGAATTCCGATTTACTCACCTGTTATCAGGAGAGACCTCAGTGCTGCATCTTTCAGCCCAGTACTGATCCTCAAAAGTAATTTTAACCGTACTTACCAGTAACTTGAATTTCCTTCCATAGGATATCATTGCCTGCTTTTTGCTGAAAAAGTTTCTAAGTGTTGATTTTTGAAACATACAAATATTCCTCTAAAATCAGCCGAAATACGAATTCCGATTTACTCACCTGTTATAAGGAGAGACCTCAGTGCTGTATCTTTCAGCCCAGTACTGGTCCTGAAAAGTAATTTTAACCGTACTTACCAGTAACTTGAATTTCCTTCCAAAGGCTAACATTGACTGGTTTCACTTGGAAATTCTTCTAAGTGTGGAGTTTTGGAACTTTAAAATATTCCTCTAAAATCAGCCGAAATACGAATTCCGATTTACTCACCTGTTATCAGGAGAGACCTCAGTGCTGCATCTTTCAGCCCAGTACTGATCCTCAAAAGTAATTTTAACCGTACTTACCAGTAACTTGAATTTCCTTCCATAGGATATCATTGCCTGCTTTTTGCTGAAAAAGTTTCTGTGTTGATTTTTGAAACATACAAATATTCCTCTAAAATCAGCCGAAATACGAATTCCGATTTACTCACCTGTTATAAGGAGAGACCTCAGTGCTGTATCTTTCAGCCCAGTACTGGTCCTGAAAAGTAATTTTAACCGTACTTACCAGTAATTTGAATTTCCTTCCATAGGCTAACATTGACTGGTTTCACTTGGAAATTCTTCTAAGTGTGGAGTTTTGGAACTTTAAAATATTCCTCTAAAATCAGCCGAAATACGAATTCCGATTTACTCACCTGTTATCAGGAGAGACCTCAGTGCTGCATCTTTCAGCCCAGTACTGATCCTCAAAAGTAATTTTAACCGTACTTACCAGTAACTTGAATTTCCTTCCATAGGATATCATTGCCTGCTTTTTGCTGAAAAAGTTTCTAAGTGTTGATTTTTGAAACATACAAATATTCCTCTAAAATCAGCCGAAATACGAATTCCGATTTACTCACCTGTTATAAGGAGAGACCTCAGTGCTGTATCTTTCAGCCCAGTACTGGTCCTGAAAAGTAATTTTAACCGTACTTACCGGTAACTTGAATTTCCTTCATAGGCTAACATTGACTGGTTTCAGTTGGAAATTCTTCTAAGTGTGGAGTTTTGGAACTTTAAAATATTCCTCTAAAATCAGCCGAAATACGAATTCCGATTTACTCACCTGTTATCAGGAGAGACCTCAGTGCTGCATCTTTCAGCCCAGTACTGATCCTCAAAAGTAATTTTAACCGTACTTACCAGTAACTTGAATTTCCTTCCATAGGATATCATTGCCTGCTTTTTGCTGAAAAAGTTTCTAAGTGTTGATTTTTGAAACATACAAATATTCCTCTAAAATCAGCCGAAATACGAATTCTGATTTACTCACCTGTTATAAGGAGAGACCTCAGTGCTGTATCTTTCAGCCCAGTACTGGTCCTGAAAAGTAATTTTAACCGTACTTACCAGTAACTTGAATTTCCTTCCAAAGGCTAACATTGACTGGTTTCACTTGGAAATTCTTCTAAGTGTGGAGTTTTGGAACTTTAAAATATTCCTCTAAAATCAGCCGAAATACGAATTCCGATTTACTCACCTGTTATCAGGAGAGACCTCAGTGCTGCATCTTTCAGCCCAGTACTGATCCTCAAAAGTAATTTTAACCGTACTTACCAGTAACTTGAATTTCCTTCCATAGGATATCATTGCCTGCTTTTTGCTGAAAAAGTTTCTGTGTTGATTTTTGAAACATACAAATATTCCTCTAAAATCAGCCGAAATACGAATTCCGATTTACTCACCTGTTATAAGGAGAGACCTCAGTGCTGTATCTTTCAGCCCAGTACTGGTCCTGAAAAGTAATTTTAACCGTACTTACCAGTAACTTGAATTTCCTTCCATAGGCTAACATTGACTGGTTTCACTTGGAAATTCTTCTAAGTGTGGAGTTTTGGAACTTTAAAATATTCCTCTAAAATCAGCCGAAATACGAATTCCGATTTACTCACCTGTTATCAGGAGAGACCTCAGTGCTGCATCTTTCAGCCCAGTACTGATCCTCAAAAGTAATTTTAACCGTACTTACCAGTAACTTGAATTTCCTTCCATAGGATATCATTGCCTGCTTTTTGCTGAAAAAGTTTCTAAGTGTTGATTTTTGAAACATACAAATATTCCTCTAAAATCAGCCGAAATACGAATTCCGATTTACTCACCTGTTATAAGGAGAGACCTCAGTGCTGTATCTTTCAGCCCAGTACTGGTCCTGAAAAGTAATTTTAACCGTACTTACCGGTAACTTGAATTTCCTTCATAGGCTAACATTGACTGGTTTCAGTTGGAAATTCTTCTAAGTGTGGAGTTTTGGAACTTTAAAATATTCCTCTAAAATCAGCCGAAATACGAATTCCGATTTACTCACCTGTTATCAGGAGAGACCTCAGTGCTGCATCTTTCAGCCCAGTACTGATCCTCAAAAGTAATTTTAACCGTACTTACCAGTAACTTGAATTTCCTTCCATAGGATATCATTGCCTGCTTTTTGCTGAAAAAGTTTCTAAGTGTTGATTTTTGAAACATACAAATATTCCTCTAAAATCAGCCGAAATACGAATTCCGATTTACTCACCTGTTATAAGGAGAGACCTCAGTGCTGTATCTTTCAGCCCAGTACTGGTCCTGAAAAGTAATTTTAACCGTACTTACCAGTAACTTGAATTTCTTTCCATAGGCTAACATTGACTGGTTTCACTTGGAAATTCTTCTAAGTGTGGAGTTTTGGAACTTTAAAATATTCCTCTAAAATCAGCCGAAATACGAATTCCGATTTATTCACCTGTTATAAGGAGAGACCTCAGTGCTGTATCTTTCAGCCCAGTACTGGTCCTGAAAAGTAATTTTAACCGTACTTACCAGTAACTTGAATTTCCTTCCATAGGCTAACATTGACTGGTTTCACTTGGAAATTCTTCTAAGTGTGGAGTTTTGGAACTTTAAAATATTCCTCTAAAATCAGCCGAAATACGAATTCCGATTTACTCACCTGTTATCAGGAGAGACCTCAGTGCTGCATCTTTCAGCCCAGTACTCATCCTCAAAAGTAATTTTAACCGTACTTACCAGTAACTTGAATTTCCTTCCATAGGATATCATTGCCTGCTTTTTGCTGAAAAAGTTTCTAAGTGTTGATTTTTGAAACATACAAATATTCCTCTAAAATCAGCCGAAATACGAATTCTGATTTACTCACCTGTTATCAGGAGAGACCTCAGTGCTGCATCTTTCAGCCCAGTACTGGTCCTGAAAAGTAATTTTAACCGTACTTACCGGTAACTTGAATTACCTTCATAGGCTAACATTGACTGGTTTCACTTGGAAATTCTTCTAAGTGTGGAGTTTTTGAACTTTATAATATTCCTCTAAAATCAACCAAAGTACGAATACCAATTTACTCACCTGTTATCAGGAGAGAATCCAGTGCTGCATCTTTTAGCCCAGCACTGACCCTGAAAAGTAATTTTAACCGTACTTACCAGTAACTTATATTTTCTTCCATAGGAATCCATTGTCTGGTTTTCAGCAAAAAGTTTCAAAGTGTTGATTTTTACAAACTACAAATATTCCTTAAAAATCACCTGTATGACTTAAACGCATTCTTTCAACTGTTTACAGGAGATGCACCAGTGCTGGATCCAGGATCCAACACTGAGTAAGAAAAAGTAATGATAACAGTTTTCCCCTGCTAAGTGAATTTCCTTCCATAGGATAACATTGGTGATTCTATGAGAAAAAGTTTCTAAGTGTCAACTTTTAAAATACAATAATATTCCTTAAAAATCACGACTGTAACCAAAACGCTTTTACTCAACTGTTTACAGGAGATGTACCAGGACTGAATCTAGGATCCAGTCCTGTGGTTAGAAAAGTAATCCATAAAGTAACTAATTGCATTTAACTAGAAATTCACATTGAGCTGAATGTTGCATTGTGTTTGAAAATGTGTTGCCCATTGCAACAACTGTAACTACTGTACTTAAAAGTCTATTGCCTATGTGCAAAGTATTTAAACTAAAGTAATTCATTCTGAGAAAGTATTTTTTGTAATGTAATGTATAATGTAATTACAATGTAATTTAAAAACTAAAATATGTAAAAAAAAATTGATTCTAAAAATGTAGTAAATCAGTATGAAAAAAATTAATATAACAATTAATACATTTAAAAATTGTCATTTACAAAACCTTTGAAATTCACTGAAAAAACCGTAGGTATCAGGCACGTTATAGTTAGAAATTAGCATTTAAAAAACCTTTGAAATTCACTGAAAAAACCATAGGTTTCAGACACGTTATAGTTACAAATTAGCATTTAAAAAACCTTTGAAATTCACTGAAAAAACCATAGGTTTCAGACACGTTATAGTTACAAATTAGCATTTAAAAAACCTTTGAAATTCACTGAAAAACCATAGGTTTTAGGGACAGTTATAGTTACTTGGACATTGCACTCGTACAAAACCCGTGAAATTCCCCGTTATAGTTAGTTCAGCTAACTATAACTCGCGCCCCGCAATGCACTGCTGATGACGTCACATATTACATCACTCATGACATGGTCAGTGACATCACTGATGACATCACTGATGACATCTCAAATGACATCACTGATGACATCATCCACGTGATAATCTGATGCACCTCCTCACACCCTAATATAATCTTTGATACACCCACTCTAAATTACAGACTGCCATTCGCAAAACCATAGACACTCCAACACCAATAACCACATACCCACTCACTGATTCTTAGGTCTACACACACACATCCACTCACTCACCCGTACAGTCACTCATACTTACGGTCACTCAGTACAGGACTATCATATGCACTCTTACTCCTATATAGACACTCAAACAACGCCACTCATCCATAGAGATACTCAGACACCTAGTCAGTCATGCAAATAATTAAACACACTGCCATTTACTCACCTATACAGTTATACACACACCAGCTCACTTACTCATACAAATAGTAGCACATTGTTACGCTCTTATACAATCACTGATACAAGCACACACTCATCCATACAGCCACTATCACAATCACTCACTCTTGCTTATAGTTATTTATATACTCCAACACACATATATACTGCCTTTCACATATGTAGTTACTCACACATGTACCACTGGGACATACATTCACTCACTAACACACTCTTACACACACTTACCCACCCATACAGTCTATCACAGATGCACTCTTGAAACCATCCACCCAGTGAATCACCCACTCACACATCTATGCACAGAGTTGCACACACCCCTCCCACACAAACACTCAGGCACCCATACAGATACTCAGACAAGCATTCAATAACTCATATAGACACTCATTTAGCTATTCACAAACACATGCAGCCACTTACACAGCAACAGACAGACGGATACAGACATTCACCCAGTTTAGTCACTAACCCATGCATTCAGTAAGATACGTTAAATCACTCACTTATAGAGTCAGTCACGCACCTACTAAATCATCCATACAGACACTTACACACCCACTCATTCTTCAATACGTCTTTTCCTATATATATTAAAAATATTTAAACTTTACAGAAACACACAGTCACTGGATGATGTCATCAGTGATGTCATTTGAGATGTCATCAGTGATGTCATCAGTGATGTCACTGACCATGTCATGAGTGATGTAATATGTGACGTCATCAGCAGTGCATTGCGGGGCGCGAGTTATAGTTAGCTGAACTAACTATAACGGGGGAATTTCACGGGTTTTGTACGAGTGCAATGTCCAAGTAACTATAACTGTCCCTAAAACCTATGGTTTTTTCAGTGAATATATATATATATATATATATATATATATATATATATATCTCTCTCTCTCTCTCTAGCGGCCTGCAAGTACTTTCTTGGCAAAAGACCAATCCATTGTTATAAGCATAACGAATTCATTTTGTTCCTTATTGAATGGTGTCTATGTCATAACTTTTTCATGTTTAACAAAACTGTATACCAGCAACTCAGGGGGGTAGCCATGGGGGCCTACTTCTCACCCAGCTACGCATGCCTGCATGTGGGCTGGTGGGAGGAGTGGTCTCTCATGGCTGGTCACTCTGATTTATGGAACAACAACATTGTCACTTGGCTTAGATACAAAGACAACGTTTTTGTAATCTGGAGAGGTAATGCTGACAGTGCGAGGGCCTTCATCACAGAGATCAATACCAACAATGTCAATTTGGAATTCAATGCCAACATTAGCAATACCTCGATTGAGTTCCTTGATGTCATGCTCTATATCTCCAATGGGGCGCTACACTCCAAGCTACATAGGAAACCGACCACAGGCAACTCGACATTGCATGCCTCTAGCTTTCACCCTAGACACTTGATTGCAAGCATTCCCTATGGTGAAATGCTTCACCTGCGCAGAATTTGTAGCTCTGCTGAAGACCTAGCAATATGTCAGAAGGAGGCCTTCCACAGATTTAAGGCACGTGGGTACTCCAAAAGTAACATCATAAAAGCTACCAATAGGGCCAACGCCATACCCAGAGAAGATCTCCTCACAGGGAAGCCCACATCAGACACTGACACCACTACCAGTGAAACAACAGATAGTCCACGCACAGTCAGCACTAGGCTCATAATCACGTACAATACAGAAGAACGTGCCATTCGATCTATGATTAAGAAGCATTGGGGGGTCATTAAATCTGACCCAACGTTGGGCCCCATGGTTGCACAACGTCCTGACATCACGTACAGACGTGCCTTTTCCATGCATGATGCCTTAGTGAGGAACAGCCCTGAAATCAACACCAAATCTAATTGGCTGTCTGACATGAAGGGTTTCTTCAAATGCAACAGCTGTATGGCGTGCAAATTTGGTAGAAATATTACACAGTTAGATTCCACCTTCAGGAGAGTACCCCTTACCATCAAATACCGACTCACTTGCAGAACTGAGTTTGCGGTTTACGCACTTGAATGTAAATGTGGTCTGCGTTACATCGGCAGCACCAAGTTACAAGTACACCTACGCATTCTACAACACTTAAGGGCCATTGTGAACAATGATCCTTCCTACCCTGTAGCTAGGCATTTCAAGGAGGTGCATAACAACAACCTTGACCACCTCCAATACTAGGTTATAGACTGCATACCCACATTAAGACGGGGAGGGAATCGGGAGAAACTACTCGGCCAACTGGAAAGTAGATACATCCTAGAATTCAACACCAAGGCACCTGCAGGCCTCAACACAAGTGAGGATTTACACAACTTTCTGTAGCATTTGAGCACCGTGAATTCTAAGTGGTTGCATTCCTCATTGTATCCTTCTGCCTGCCTTGACATATAACAAATTTTTCTATCAATATATGGTCAAATCACGGAGCATACATGTCAGGGACTGCTTGTGCACATTTGAGCTTCTAGAGATGTACAACTGTCTTCTAATGATTTATTGTGTATATACACTAACTGCATTTGTGCAACTGAGTTTTGATTTATTCAATATGAATTGCTGAGATGTAGTTTGGACTCTAACATGCATTAGTATATCGTTTTTACCAGCATTACCCAGTTTTCCATACACATGTATACAATGAGGTTTTGATTGCTCTCGAGGTAAATTTACAGGCACACAGATGCCTAAGAGCTTCGGAGCTCTACATGTGATCAATTAATGTCTATCAACGATGAGCACTTTTCACCTTCAGTGGGAGGTTTGATTTAGTGCGACTTTTGTCTAAGGCTCTTCTTTGGCTGGCTAATTTAGCCATTAGGATTTGGTAGTTGTCTTATTTTTATACTTTCACGTATTTTAACTCTGCACGCTATATGCAGTACACGGGAGTAGACATTTCCATGATACTCCTGTCACTTAATCCACTTTTTACGAACACGCACAATTTGCTTCACATTCCCCAAAGCCACTTCCCGTACCTCTCACAATCTTCACCTATGCACTTATTCCGAATGAATTCACTTGAACTTTTCTGCCGACCTTTCACCGCATCCTGGCAGTTCTCACAGAAGCACTGTCTCCTATACGGCTAGCGGATTTTACATCCCCAAACATTTAAGCTATGTATTCTGTCACTTACTCACAGACGCAGCCTGACTCTCCTCTGTCTGCAGCTCTTCAGAAAGTCACATTCGAGTGCAACATGAGCCGGTGACCCGACTCAATCCGAAGAGCCCAATCCCAGATAGTTATCAGTGACTGCCACCTCCGACTCCGGACCCTGACCAGGGCCCTGGTGTAATTAGTACGGATGTTTCACACTGGCTAGTAAGGCCCTTATTCTTTGGGATTTCGCCACTTTTTACATCTTTCCATTAATACGCACGACAAGTATTGTCTTAGCATTGGATGGTCTTCAGTCACTTTTTTAATGCCTGCTCAGTGAATGTTAAACATTTGATTAAGGCGTAAGCCGAAACGCGTCATGTTGACTATTGGCTGTACGAATTAAAGAAACTTTAAACTAGTAAAGACCCCTGTGAGTGCTTTCTCGAAACCGAAGAGGGAAAGGGAGTGAGCGCGGATATTGAACGCGGATGCACCTCCGCGTTACGAGCACCTGTCCATGAGTGCGCTGGTCTAGGTGCAGTGGAGCGAGTATATATATATATATATATATATATATATATATATATTGAAATTGGAATAAATTATTCATGATTTATGAGAACGGAATCCTGTATATATGTACATACACACACACACAAGGAAGGTCCCGGAGTTTCTGGGCTGAAATGTAGCGGTCTGAGTTGGGCTCCGGCAGCTCTAAAGATGAGAACACACACTCCTTCTCATATCAAGAAATACTCAGACTGTCTGTGCTGTGAAATTAGTTTAATTATACGTCCCCCGACGTGTTTAGCCATAGCCTTCTTCACGGGTCATTAGTAAAGCGCAACCACCAGTTACATATAGTGCATCACATTTAACAGTGAAATGGGACTGGCCTCCCCAGGTATCAACTAAGCCTGGGCGGTGAACTCCGCTCCGCTCGCGGAGTTTGCGGAGTTTTCTGCACTCTGCGTTACGCGGATCTCGCGGAGTGCAGAAAAAATCTGTAGCAAACATTTTTGCTCGCTCGCGTTCCTCAACGTCAAGTTGGCGACCGCGAGCGAGCAAAATCAACATCCCGGCGGGATTTTTCCTTGTTCGCGATCGGCAACATCAAGTTGGCGAGCACGAGCGTGGAAAATAAACCTCCCGGCGAGATTTCTCAACGCGGGGGGGTCAGGTTTCTCATTGCGAGTGGTCGCGTATAATCGCGACCGCTTGCAATGAGAAACTGCCCGTTCACGTTGAGAAAGCTGCCGCTCGAGTAAAAATCTACTCGAGCGGCAGAAAACGACCACTTGTACTGTGCATGATGCCGTTTGCAATGATTGCACAGTGCGGACAAGCATCCGGCACTGTGCAATCACCGCGAACAGCATTTTCCTATCGCACTACGCTGCTTGCGTAGCTCCACATAGCGCGGCAGAGTTTTTTTACCGCTTCGCGTAGCGCAACTCCGCGAACTACGCCCAGGCTTAGTATTAACACAAATTGTATTAAAACAAGCGCCATTTTAGTGTAGACATGGTTTCAAGGCATGATGCTGTAAAAACCTACTAATGTGACCATTCACAGCTCATATTCATCCATAATGAAAGAAAATAACGATTAAATGCTCAATTTCCATGATGTTCGCATCTAGTTGCACATAAAGTGTATCTATATGTATATGTATATGTATATATTGAGTGACTTGGTCTCTGGATTAAATTCACGCTGAAAAAACTGCTGTGGCGTATTGTTTGTTACAAAGTTGCAACGATACTTGGTTGGATTTATTGGGATTCGCGACCCCGCCTCGGCCCGCCATTACAAGTGGCTTGGGTGTCTACGCGACTACGACAGGCTGGATATATATATATATATATATATATATATATATCTATCTCTCTCTCTCTCTCTCTAGCGGCCTGCAAGTACTTTCTTGGCAAAAGACCAATCCATTGTTATAAGCATAACAAATTCATTTTGTTCCTTATTGAATGGTGTCTATGTCATAACTTTTTCATGTTTAACAAAACTGTATACCAGCAACTCAGGGGGGTAGCCATGGGGGCCTACTTCTCACCCAGCTACGCATGCCTGCATGTGGGCTGGTGGGAGGAGTGGTCTCTCATGGCTGGTCACTCTGATTTATGGAACAACAACATTGTCACTTGGCTTAGATACAAAGACAACGTTTTTGTAATCTGGAGAGGTAATGCTGACAGTGCGAGGGCCTTCATCGCAGAGATCAATACCAACAATCTCAATTTGGAATTCAATGCCAACATTAGCAATACCTCGATTGAGTTCCTTGATGTCATGCTCTATATCTCCAATGGGGCGCTACACTCCAAGCTACATAGGAAACCGACCACAGGCAACTCGACATTGCATGCCTCTAGGTTTCACCCTAGACACTTGATTGCAAGCATTCCCTATGGTGAAATGCTTCACCTGCGCAGAATTTGTAGCTCTGCTGAAGACCTAGCAATATGTCAGAAGGAGGCCTTCCACAGATTTAAGGCACGTGGGTACTCCAAAAGTAACATCATAAAAGCTACCAATAGGGCCAACGCCATACCCAGAGAAGATCTCCTCACAGGGAAGCCCACATCAGACACTGACACCACTACCAGTGAAACAACAGATAGTCCACGCACAGTCAGCACTAGGCTCATAATCACGTACAATACAGAAGAACGTGCCATTCGATCCATGATTAATAAGCATTGGGGGGTCATTAAATCTGACCCAACGTTGGGCCCCATGGTTGCACAACGTCCTGACATCACGTACAGACGTGCCTTTTCCATGCATGATGCCTTAGTGAGGAACAGCCCTGAAATCAACACCAAATCTAATTGGCTGTCTGACACGAAGGGTTTCTTCAAATGCAACAGCTGTATGGCGTGCAAATTTGGTAGAAATATTACACAGTTAGATTCCACCTTCAGGAGAGTACCCCTTACCATCAAATACCGACTCACTTGCAGAACTGAGTTTGCGGTTTACGCACTTGAATGTAAATGTGGTCTGCGTTACATCGGCAGCACCAAGTTACAAGTACACCTACGCATTCTACAACACTTAAGGGCCATTGTGAACAATGATCCTTCCTACCCTGTAGCTAGGCATTTCAAGGAGGTGCATAACAACAACCTTGACCACCTCCAATACTAGGTTATAGACTGCATACCCACATTAAGACGGGGAGGGAATCGGGAGAAACTACTCCGCCAACTGGAAAGTAGATACATCCTAGAATTCAACACCAAGGCACCTGCAGGCCTCAACACAAGTGAGGATTTACACAACTTTCTGTAGCATTTGAGCACCGTGAATTCTAAGTGGTTGCATTCCTCATTGTATCCTTCTGCCTGCCTTGACATATAACAAATTTTTCTATCAATATATGGTCAAATCACGGAGCATACATGTCAGGGACTGCTTGTGCACATTTGAGCTTCTAGAGATGTACAACTGTCTTCTAATGATTTATTGTGTATATACACTAACTGCATTTGTGCAACTGAGTTTTGATTTATTCAATATGAATTGCTAAGATGGAGTTTGGACTCTAACATGCATTAGTATATCGTTTTTACCAGCATTACCCAGTTTTCCATACACATGTATACAATGAGGTTTTGATTGCTCTCGAGGTAAATTTACAGGCACACAGATGCCTAAGAGCTTCGGAGCTCTACATGTGATCAATTAATGTCTATCAACGATGAGCACTTTTCACCTTCAGTGGGAGGTTTGATTTAGTGCGACTTTTGTCTAAGGCTCTTCTTTGGCTGGCTAATTTAGCCATTAGGATTTGGTAGTTGTCTTATTTTTATACTTTCACGTATTTTAACTCTGCACGCTATATGCAGTACACGGGAGTAGACATTTCCATGATACTCCTGTCACTTAATCCACTTTTTACGAACACGCACAATTTGCTTCACATTCCCCAAAGCCACTTCCCGTACCTCTCACAATCTTCACCTATGCACTTATTCCGAATGAATTCACTTGAACTTTTCTGCCGAACTTTCACCGCATCCTGGCAGTTCTCACAGAAGCACTGTCTCCTATACGGCTAGCGGATTTTACATCCCCAAACATTTAAGCTATGTATTCTGTCACTTACTCACAGACGCAGCCTGACTCTCCTCTGTCTGCAGCTCTTCAGAAAGTCACATTCGAGTGCAACATGAGCCGGTGACCCGACTCAATCCGAAGAGCCCAATCCCAGATAGTTATCAGTGACTGCCACCTCCGACTCCGGACCCTGACCAGGGCCCTGGTGTAATTAGTACGGATGTTTCACACTGGCTAGTAAGGCCCTTATTCTTTGGGATTTCGCCACTTTTTACATCTTTCCATTAATACGCACGACAAGTATTGTCTTAGCATTGGATGGTCTTCAGTCACTTTTTGAATGCCTTATTTCTGTTACAACATTAGCGGCCTGTTTTGATCTGTTGTTTAGAGTCTGTCCACCATGTCTGTAGATTTAGCCATGTCATGCACTCCTGACTTACTGAGAGCAGTAAAGTAGCACCTGAGGGAAATTCGGCAATAGGTTGTAAAATGCCTATTCATGATGCTAACATAGAAGAAATACTACTGCTCATGTGTGTATATATTTCACCTATATGTTACCAGCGCGCTGTGTGAACAAGGCTGCTTGTCTGGCAGCCGAAACGCGTCATTTGGACCTTGATGTGTGAATAAAGAACCACATGTATATCCTTGCTTCTGGAGTCTGTGCCCTTGTGTTGCGCCGCTGTGGCTGGGATACTTTGGGATTTCGTTTCGATATATATATATATATATATATATATATATATATATATATATATATATACATATATATATATATATATATATATATATATATATATATATATATATATATATATATATATATATATATATATATATATATATATATATATATATATATATATCCAAACCAAGTTTGTCCACAAGTTTGAAGACGCACTCCCAGGCAGGTATTGTGTGTAATAAGACTAAAAAATGACATTTGGCACTGAAGTTCCTTTCTTTAGCCTAACACGTTTCAGACCTTCCTTGGTCACAGGCAGAAATACAGCTTTGCACAAACACTCCTGCAGCACCTCCTCTTAGCATGATAATTAGCCTCGTATCAAGGAATGCTCAGACTCTCCTCTGCTGCAAAATCAGTTTAGAGACACATAGTGTGACGGACTGCTTTTGTGACATGTCCAGTCCACACTGCAGAGGCAATGCGTCGGTTCTGCTTGGGGTTACACCGTGCAGCCGAGGAGATGCGTAGGTTCCGCTGGATCCACAGAGGATAGCAAAAAGAACAAATGATGGACAGAATGCTCAGAAAATCAAACATTGGAGTGAAGTTAGCCTGGCTGATGAGGGGTGATTCTCAAAAAACCGGTCCCAGGATGCTTGTTCCAGTCCAGGGAGAACCTGGCTTGGCAGTTCAGTTTGGACTGTTCCCATGGTGAGCAGCGTCAAGACTGATTTGCATATGGCTGGGTCCAAACTGGAATGGCATTGTGAGCAAAGAAACGATGGATTTAGGCCCAGATCTCTGTACAGGGGGTGAATGTTTGACATTGTTCAGCGTTCCATCCATCAATTATTCTTTTTGCAAGGATCCACAGAGGATGGCTGAGCACCTTAGGCCCACTTCCAAGGGTCCAGGACTGGAGTGGCACCACTGGCAGAGGAGACTCACAGATCGGATAGTCCAGGTGCTGGGTTCAAGGTTATTGGAGCCTACTGTCCTTGAGGTTCTAGTCAGGATGCCAGTTAACTAGCTCTTGGAGTCACTCCGGGGTCCTCGGTCAACAGATGCAGTTCCAGTCCTTCTCACCCAGACCAGAGGGCAGCAGAATCAGCACAGCAAGGTAGCAGTACAGCAAGGTTACCGTCCAGCAGGGCAGCAGCCCAGCAGAGTGGCAGTCCTTCAGCAGCACAGCAGTCCTTCTTCCTGGTCCACAGGTCCAGAAGTATACTGAAGAGGTGGTGTCTGAGGTCCAAGATTTATACCTGGTACCCTTCATCTGGATTAGTAGGCACCTGAACACCTAGCTTTCCACTTGCCTGTGGCCTCCAGTTCCTGATTGTTCCAGACTGATCCATTGACACCGCAGCTGCCCGGGTTATCCCGACTGGATTTTCCCACTGACCATTCTTCCAGCCAACAGAAGCCCTGCCCACCCCAGGACCTACTTTATGCAGGCTGCAGCGCGATCGCGCAGTGGACGCCCGCAGTGGGCACACCAGTGGCGTGCTGAAGGTGGGCCAAAGACAAGTCCGTCTGCGACTGTATAAGTCTGGATGGTGCCCAGCACCATGACCCCTGGCCCTCCCGTCCCCTGAAGATACACCATTGTTGAGCTCTACACCTTCAACCCCATACGCTGCGACAAACACTGCTACTGCGCTGACCCACACTCCACGGTAGGACCTTTCACCTGCACACACTGCCACTTCACCTGCCACTGCACACACACCAGCCCAATGACCAGCCCCACCCTGAGCACACCACAGACACCACCTGAACAAAAACACCAACTTGCGTGTGCCCTTCTCAACACACGCTCACTATGCATGCATTCCACTGAATTATGGGACCTCATCGCCACCCTTGCACCTGACATCGTCTTCCTCACTGAGACCTGGCTCAACTCCACATCCGCCCCAGACATTGCCACAGCAATTCCTGATGAATATAAAATCACTCACCAGGACGGCAAGAAGCCGGGAGGAGGAACAGCCACCATCCACAAACAGACCATACAGTGTACCACCACCACCCCCATGGAATATCTCAACGTCAAGCTCCACACGGACGACAAGACAACCATCAGAGGCAGCCTCGCATACCGGCCCTGAGGCCCGTGCTCCAGCTTCTGCAACACCATCGCAGACTTCATTGCGCACCTAGCCTTAGACTCCAAGTATTACATCCTCCTCGGTGACCTAAATTTCCACACCGATGACCCCAGCAAGAAAAACAGCACCCACCTCCTCGACAGTATGAACAGCCTTAGATTTACCCAGATCGTCCACGACCATACACACACTGCAGGACACATGCTAGATCCAATTTTCACCTCCAGAAACTGTGTCAAATATGGCCATGTCATATGACTCACATGGACCTTTCACTCCATCGTCCAGTGCAGCATCTCCAGCTCCCCCACTGCCACCCCCAAGATGACCAACGCCCGCCACCGCAGGTGGAACAAAATCTCAGAGACCAGCTGGGCGAACGCCCTCACCACTTTCAACTCCCCTACCTACCCCAACCTCGAACAGGAAGTGAAAAACTTCAATGCCTGGATCACCAATTGCGCAGACAGCATCATTCCCATCAAGACCAACATCCAGAGAAAATCCTCCATAAAGTCTTGCTGGTACACCCAAGATTTCCGAACAGTGAAACAAGACAGCAAACAGTTGGAGAGGAGATGGCAAATTAGCAAGGACACTTTCGACAGGGCAGCCTTCAAGACCTCCCTCAACCTTTACCACTGCCTGCTGAGGGCAACAAAGAAGACAGCCCTTGCCGCATGCATCGAAACCAGCACCAACAACACCAAGGAACTTTCCAACATCGTTAAAGAATTCTCCAATCCCGGCTGCTAGCAAAAAACAACATCCCACCCTCACATGAGCTGTGCGACAACCCCGCTCACTTCTTCCATGACAAGATCGCAGCCATCTATAGAATCTTCGAACCCCAACCCACACCTATGGACTTCTTCGACAGATACGCCACCACCGTAACTAACACGAACCACACACTGATCACCTCGAACATCCTCTCCACCCAGGACACCACCCCCACCATGAAATCCATCCACTCAGGAACTCCCTCAGACCATTGCCTGCACCACATCTTCAACCTCAGAAATCAAAGGATCAGCCAGGAACTCACCACCCTACTCAACACCTCTATCACCACCGCAACATTTCCCAATGCCTGGAAACACGCAAAAGTCAGACCACTACTCAAAAAACCCTCTGCCGACCCCAGCAAGCTCAAAAACTACAGGCCAATCTCCCTGCTCCCATTCGCAGCAAAGGTACTGGAAAAGATCATCAACAATCAACTCATGACACACCTAGAGCAGAATCAGCTACTCGGTGACTCCCAATCCGGCTTCCGCAGCAATCACAGCACCAAAACCGCCCTGATCGCAGCCAACAACAACATCTGAATCATCCTTGACAGAGGAGAAACACCAGCTGTGATCTTCCTCGACCTCTCATCAGCCTTCGACACTGTATCCCATCACACACTGATCAAAAGACTCCACCACATCGGCATCCATGGGGACACGCTTAGATGGATCTCCTCCTTCCTCACCGGAAGAACCCAGAGAATCCACCTCCCACCTTTCACCTCTGAACCCAAGGAGATCACCTGCGGTGTCCTGCAGGGCTCATCTCTCAGCCCCACACTCTTTAATGAATATATGACCCTGCTGGCCAACATCATCTCAACATAATTTCCTATGCAGATGACCCCAAACTCTCACTCACCAACAACCCCACCACCACCAGAACCAACTTTCACAGATGCATGACAAATGTCGCAGACTGGATGAAGAACAACTGCCTGCAGCTGAACACAGACAAGGCGGAAGTACTGATCTTTGGCAACAGCAGCAACACATGGAATGGCTCCTGGTGGCTATCAGACCTAGGACCCACACCCACTTCCTCCAACCATGCCAGAATCCTCGGAATCATCATTGATAACAATGAAATCACAGATCAAGAACATCTTCTCCACCTGCTTCCTCACTCTGCACATGCTACGTAAGATCTTCTAGTGGCTACCCCTACACATAAGATGAACCGTGACACAAGTCCTCATCACCAGCGGAATGGACGACGGCAATGCCCTCTACGTTGGAATCACCACACACCTTCTATAGACTTCAGACCATACAGAATGACAGAACACCATAGCCAGACTCATCCTCGGCCGTCCCCGACAAACCCACATCACACCCCACCTCAGAAAACTCGACTGCCTCGCTGTACAGAACAGATGGCAATTCAAGCTGCTGATCCACACACACAAGGCTTTACACAATCAAGGACCTGCCTACATAACCACCGCCTGAACTTTCACCAACCACCGAGAAGACTACTCTCTGCCTCCTTTTCATTTGCCCATACTCCCCGCATCTACCGAAGCAGGAGGACGCTCCTTCTCCCACATTGCAGAAAAGACCTGGAACAGCCTCCCCACGCACCTCTGGACCATCACCTCACTTCCAAAATTCCGAATGGCCCTCAAGGCCTGACTGTTTGAATAAGCCTCTGGGGCCTTTAAGAGCCTGGATACCCTATCGGGTAATTAGCCATGTTTTGTAAATCCTTATTGAATGATTGAAACTTCTAGAATTCCATTTGAAGTACAGAAGCATCCTGCCTTCCCTGTCCTGGCTCCAGACTAACTACAGGGGGTATGCAACCCTTTGTGTGAAGGCACGACACAGCCTATTCAGGTGTAAGTAGGGCTGAGCCCAGGTTTGCCCTCCCATTCTGCCAGTGATGGCCCATCTAGGCACACCTAAGCTCTCTATTGTGTCTGGCTGTCTAGGAGGAATACACAGAGCCTACCTGCCAGCAATACCCAGTCATGTGAGGATGCAGGCATTAAATGGTTAAGGCAGGAAATGCCAACTTTCTAAAAGTGGCTTTTTCAAAAGTGTAGGTTAAAATTGGGCTTTACCCTGAAAGAGGATTTTTCACTACAATTCCAAAGACATCAAACATGAAGTGATAACCTGCTCCCATTTGGAAATTATAGCTTATTAAATGTAATAAGGAAACTCCAATGTTATCTTATGGGAGAAGTAGGCTTTGCAGTACTGAATAACACATTTAAGAGTTTTTCACTACCAGGATATGTACAACTGAAAGTTACATGTCCTACTTTTTAAATACACTGCATCCTGCCCTCTAGGCTGTCCACAGCCTACCGCACGGGTGACATATATGTGTTAAAAAGGAAGGTTTGGGCCTGGCAAAAGGTTTATTATAGCAACACAAAAAGATGATGGACGGAATGCTGAACATTGTCAAACATTCACCCCCAATACAGAGATCTGGGCCTAAACTAATTGTTTTTTTGCTCACCTTGCCATACACAGTTTGGACCCAGCCGTATGCAAATTAGTCTTGACCCTGCTCCCCATGGGAACAGCCCAGTCCGAACTGCCAGCCAGGCCACATCCTCCCTGGACTGGAAACAGGCATCCTGGTACCGGTTTCAGGGTATCACCCCTCATCAGCCAGGCTAGCGTGAATCCAATGGCATAGGGCACACGAGACCCACGACTGGACATACCCTTCCCACTTAGAGCGACTATAGCAAGCTAAAAGATGATGGCTGGAATGCTGAACAATGTCAAACATTAACCCCCATTATAGAGATCTGGGACTAAACTCATTGTTTTCCTGCTCACCATGCCATTCCGTTTGGACCCAGACATATGCAAATCCGTCTTGACCCTGACTGATTTGTATATGGCTGGGTCCAAACTGGTGTGACATGGTGAGCAAAAAAACAATGGATTTAACCCAGATCTGTGCCTGGGGGTGAACGTTTGACAATGCTCACCATTTAGTCCATCATCTTTATGTGTTGCTATAGTCGCCCTAAGTAGGAAGTGTTTTCCCAGACGTGGGTCCTGAGCTCACTATGCTACTGGATTCAAGTTAGCCTGGCTGATGAGGGGCGATACCCCAAAACCTGTTCCAGGATGTTTGTTTTCTTGTCCAGGGAGGACCTGGCCTGGCAGTTATGGATGAACTGTTCCCATGGGCTGCAGGGTCAAGTCTGATTAGTTTATGACTGGGTCCAAACTGAGGTGGCATGGTGAGCAAACAAACAATGGATTTAACCCAGATCTGTGACTGGGAGTGAATGTTTGACAATGTTCAGCATTCTGTCCATCATCTTTTTGTGTTGCTAAAAGGTTTATTTTGCATGGTCGAAATGTCAGTTTAAAAACTGCACACACAGGCTACAATGGCAGACCTGGGACATGTTTGAAAGGGATAATTAAGTAGGTGGTACAACCAATGCTGCAGGCCCACTGGTAGCATTTAATTTACATGCCCTGGGCACATGTAGTACCACTTAACCAGGGACCTATAAGTAAATTAAATATGCCAATTGGGTATGACCCAATGTTACCATGTTTTGAGGACTGAGCACATGCACTTTCACTTTAGCACTGCTTAACAGTGGTAAAGTACAGAGTCCTAATGCCAGCCAAAATGAGATCAGCAAAAATGGAGGAGGAAGGCAAAAAGGTCAGGGGAAGACCACCCTAAGGCTGGCAGGTCTAACGGTGGGTAAAACTGGCACTTGAACAATGTCACAAGTATCGTACAGGTCTACAATATAGCGAGCAACAAGTGGCAGTGTGACTTGTATTCTATGAAGGAGACAAACTAGGCTAGCAGCTATGTAATTTCCTTTCACAATCTGCACAGGAAGAGTGAAAGCAACAGCAAAGCAAACATCACTCGCCATCCCAGACAATAGTACTGCACACATCACTCATAAAAATAATGAACAGGCAGTAACAGTGGCAGCTTCCTTCAGAAATAGAGGAGCCATCACCAGTGAAGGCTTCTCTCAGACACATACTTTGTGAAACACAGTAAAGATCAATTTTGCAAGGACCTACCACATCACTTCACACCCATTTGGGCAGCAGCACTAGAAGCATTCCTCACACATGGAAGACGAACCTGGGGGCTTATTTATGAGAGCACTGCATCACGTTTGGACCGTGTAAAGTGGTACATGTGTCATGCAGGGCTCTCAATAAGATTTATGAAGCCATGCAAAGCCACCCTACGTGGCTTTGAGTGGCCTCATAAATCTTGAGTAAGGCAACGCAGGAGGCATTCCATGGGTGTTGTGGTGGGTTTTCCCACGCAACACCCATGGATTTTGATGCTGCCCCAGATTTACAAAATCATGTAAACTTGGGGAAGTGCCAAATCCATACACCTCCCAAGGTGAGGCATAACGAATAGAAATATGTTTATTTCTCCTTGATTTTTTCCTGTTTCTATGTGGGCTGCATCTTGCAGCCCACATAGAAAGAGGAAAGTGCGTCTTAGGACAATCCTGCAAGCAATGGGGGCACCCTTGCACCATGGTGCAAGGGTGCCTTCATTGGCGCTAGGCTGCTGAAACAACAGAAGAACAGGGTGAAAGGACAGGAATGCACCATATTGCATAAATACAGTGCATTTCTGCACTTTCCCTTTGGCGTAGGGCACCGCAGAAAGGTGCCTTGTTGCGCTGCCCTATGCTAAAATCCCGTAAATGTGGGCCCATGTGTTTTAGCATCCTTACGCATAGCAGGCAGCAGCAAAAGCAAACCGCGCTCACATTGATGACATACATCACTGGCTGTAGTACTGGAAGCTACCTTCACAAGCAGAGCTAGTTCTGTACACCGATAGACACCAAGCAAGCTTTCTTCACACAATGTGACAAAGTCTGAGCAAATACAGCAGAACAGCCATGCATCCCGCTAGCAAGCCGAAGGAGGGTTGAATGTGTTTGTCTTTCCTTGGAGGACTATGCTATAGAAAGATTTAACTTATAGAAAAAGTTGCTCTCTGAAATGAATTGTGATCAGGAGTCCCTTGTGAATGAAGACACCTTATGCTACTTTATTAATGTTTAAATATGCCGAAGCATGAAGTACATGGTAAATAGTAAACAAAAACATCATATCAATTCAATAAGCTTTATTCGGTTTAAAATCACAAACCATAAAAGCATTCTAAAAATCATGAACATCTACACATCACAAGATTATAAAATTCATTAAAATAACGGATCATATTAAAAAGTCTAACAACGAACCCCAAAAAGACTTTGTGTGCAAAATATCCAATTTGATACAGTACTAGAGTGAAAGGGATATTTTCTATTCACAATATATATAACGGGGTACATTTATGATTAGCCATTTTGTTTAACAACTCATAATTTATGAAAATATAGTACCATAAAGTGCAAAGTGCTAAGGTATATATTATACCAAACACAAGATATACAATGCAAACATCATTCATCATCTTATGACCCGGTTTCTTCATAGACAAGGGCTTCAAGGTGTGAATTATTATAACTTATTTTAATTGCCTTCTGAATAAAAACCGCCACTGCATTGCAGACTTTAAGATCAGCTAGGCTACAGATATATTCAAAAGCAGGTTTATGTAAAAATAACCTCTCCCTTAAAAACAAAGGCCGTAAGAGACACTTCCTAAGCTCTCTATAGAAGTTGCAAAACAGAATAAAGTGCAACATTGTCTGGTTTGATTTGCCATCACAAGGGCACTTTGGCAAATTTTAGTTCCACTAGCCCATTTTTGGAAAGGTTATTAAAAAATTAACTAAACCCATCCGTAGTCTTGTAAGATAAAATCTATGTGTTGTATTTGGTACCTGTAATAAATAGTTTTGTATCCCTATCCCAAAGGTCCTCTCACAGTAATCCTTTGTCAAGGGTTTCATGTTGGCATGTTATGTTATGTTATGTTATATATATTTGTATTGCGCTCAGCTACTCGGCAGAGTGTCCCGGCGCGTGCAGAGGTAAAGGAAAAAATGTAGCAGGAAAACAACTAAAAGAGGAAAGTTTTTAACTTTTTCTTAAAGATCACGTGATCCTGAATGCACCGCAGCGCCAAGGGCAGAGCATTCCAAGCCAGACTAGCTTTCCTGATAAGTGAACAGCCACCCAGCCTTTGGCGGTTGAATCTAGGGGTCTGCATCAGAAGTTGAGAAGAGGAACACAACTGTCTCACTGGATTATAGAAGGCAAATCTCTTCTGAAGGTAGGTGGGGCCCCTGCCATAGAGAGCCCTATGGGCAATAGCCAGCATTTTGAATTGGATTCGGGACTCCACTGGGAGCCAATGCAGGGAGCGCAAATGAACATGCACACTGCACCTGTTTGACAAGCCTAACAGGAGTCTGGCAGCGGAGTTTTGGACTACCTGCAGTTTCTTTAGGAGGTAGCCAGGAATGCCCACATAGAGTACATTAGCGTAATCCAGGCGAGATAAAATCAAGGCACGGTCCACAGTTTCTTTAGCAGGCCCTGGGAGAAAGGGAAGAAACTTTCTCAGCGCTTTCAAGGTGCCGAAACAGGTCCCAACGAGCTTCTTGACTTGAGTGGAAAAGTTCAGGTTCTCAGAGAACCAGACTCCTAGATTTTTGCAGCATTATTCCCAGCACTAGGCAGGGGAAGCCAGGGGGCCACAGCTTCTCTCTGAAGTTGACCGGAAAGGTCCCGTACAGGAGAACCTCCGACTTCCCTTCGTTACACTTCAGCTGAGCCTGGGCCAGCCAATGGAAGACAGAGGCTAGACAGTGTTGGGCGGACAGGACTGATTCATCATCTCTTCCCCAAGAAAACAGGAGCTGGGTGTCATCAGCGTAGGCCATCACCTTAGCCCCTAATGACTCCGCTAGATAAACCAGCGGCGTAACGTAGATGTTAAATAGGAGGGGACTAAGGGATGACCCCTGCGGGACACCAGTAGCCACCTGCTGAGGCACACGGAGGGAGCCAGACCTGCTGCGTTCGAGCTTCAAGAAAGGACCTGATCCAGCCCCAGACAGCCGGCAACGCCAATCTCCGAGAGGCGCTTAAAGAGCAGGGAATGGGGCACTGTGTCGAATGCCGCCGAGAGGTCTAGCATAACCAAAGCTGCCCTCCCGCCGGCATCCAAACACTCCCGAATTGCCTCTGCCACCTTGCATCGACTTCCCTCAACCAGGTACACATCATATCAAAAATGTGGCAAGCACTAGTTTGTGTTTCAAACATTTTTACATCTAATATTTTGAATACATGTACCAGAAGACATAATAGTAGCATTTGAGTCTTCAGTATTTTGGTACACGTGTAGCTCACTAATATATCTTATATCATCAGGGCAGAACTGTTAGAATAAGACAGATGACTCTGGCAGACAGTTGAAAAGACTCTATTATGAGGGCCTGCGGCAGTTGGGGGCGCTGGACTGGAGCCCACTTTGCCCATGCCATAAACGTCTATGACAAGGTTTGGGGGAATGGGTAATCATGTGCATGTCTTATAGTAAGAATGTTTTATTGAAAAAAGAATACAATTACCATTGTGACTCAAACATAGAAATCCTACAATTGAAGTAAAGTCCTCCAATGGGTGTGATACCATAATTGTGACTAACGCCTTCTGCAGACAATATTGACAAGAAGCCATCACACATGAATAGTGTGGCATATTGCAGAAAGCATACAAAGCCTACAATATTTCTGCCGTTCATAAATAGGGATGTAGAGCAGTAGAGGCCAGTGTTGTGGAAGAGTGGCGAAGCGGGCATGCGGGTGGCGGTTGGGGGAAAATAGGGGTCGCGAGTGGGCAAAATAAAAAAAATTATAATCATTTTTTTTAAACTTACGGAGCTCTTCTGCTCCTCTTCTCCAGGCACAGGCTCCCAGACTGCCCTGCGGCCAACCCTGAAGCTGCTCTCATACTTGAGAACAGCTTTAGGATTGGCCTGAGCACCCTCGATTTGCGCTCACGGACAGACTGGGAGTCTGTGCCTGCTCTCTCCAACCCAGTAACACAGCTGGGTTGGAGAGAGCTTTCACTGTGCATGACGGTTTAGTCAGCCTGAGACGGCCGGCCAAACCGTCATGTGCAGTGAAGGCAGTTCGCCTACCACTCCCCTCAGTGCCTGTCAACCCCCAGGCCATGCCCCCAAGACTCGGTAGGAAAGGAAAAATAAAACAAGTGTTTATTATTGGTTTATTTCTCCATTCCTGCCAGTTTTTGGGGGAGGGGCGACAGTCCTCCGCTATAGCTGAGGAGTCGCCACTGATGTAGAGACAATGCTCATGTGAAAGCTCATCTACGCACTGTACATGGGTGGGTTGCGCTAACGCAGTGTACCATTATTGTACAAATTGCATTGCATTTACATTGCAGTGTCTGATAGGAAGTTATTTTCTAAACAGGATTACAGGCCACAAACAAGAAAGACAGGGGTATATTAACAAGGGGATATCACCACCAGAACATCACTTTTAGTAACGTTCTGGTGGCGATATCCCTTTCTCCTTATTTACAAAGAGGAATTAAGCCACTTAACATGGCTTAATGCTGCCTTGTAAATAAGGCCCCTTTTCACGTTTCACTTAGCGTGAAAGAGCGTGCAATGGGTGTTGCAGTGGGCGTTCCACTGCAACACTCATTAGTTTTTGATGCTGCCACATATTAACAAGAATGGGGCAGCGCCAAAAACTAAGGCCAGGTAAAACCTGGTCTGAGGATGGTGATACGAGGAGAAATTATTCCTTTCTTCTCGTATTTTGCTCTTTCTATGTGTGCTGCATTCTGCAGCACACATAGAAACAGCAAATCGCCTTTCAAGATTGTTTAGGTGCAGGATGTTGTCCCTTCCTGCACATAAACAATCGCCCCTGCAGCGCAGGCACTCTTGCAACATGGCGCAAGAGTGCCTGCGCTGGCGCTAGGCAGTTTTTTTTGCGCTAGGGGAAATGCAGGGGTGCATTGTATTTCTGTAAATATGGCGCATCTCTGTGGTTTAAAAATGTCAGAGCGCGCCGTTAACAATTTTTGAGTAACACCGTGCTCCGACATTTTATTATAAATATGCCACAGTGTAGCCTTTTAGGAACAGAAGGCCTTCCACCAATGGATGTGATCATGAACCCTCCTATCGCCAATACAAACACTGTATGCCTTATACACAAAGGATACTACCACATCAACAGCCATACATGTACTCCCGCGTACATGTATAGATTTATGACTTTTAGGAATTCACACAAAGGCCCAGTAGTACTTCTGGAAAGCAATAATGCACTCAGCTTCTTAGGCTACTGGGATGTCATTTCACATTTGCTATTTCCCCAATGAGGACTTGCACTTTCAATATTATCAATTTGCTTGCTGTGCAAATGCACCCCTTCCCTACCCCCCCCCACAATGTTTGTTGATGTTCAGTTCTCCTTACCACTATGGAAGTTGATTTATTCTAACCTTTAGTGCGGAACATTTCCAACCATTTTCAAGGTGGGAAATGGTCGGAGAGGCGTTTTGTGAACACCCACTGTCAAGCCAAACCACGCCTTGACCCGCCCACACCCCACCTTTTTTGTGAGGTTTAATACTTTGTAATTGTACACAGTAGTGGTGTACAATTAAGCAGTAGTATCAATGAGGTATCCTTTTCTGGATACCCGACAGGAGTACATTTTGTCATTTTCAGTCATAAAAGCAGTTTTATGGCCCTTTATGGTTTTGTGAGGCAGATGCTGTCTACTTTAAACAAGCAGGGAACTTTTATGTAAACAATCCAAAACACAATGCTCGCTCAGAACCCCCCGCTGTTCATTTGTGAGGTCATTTTAAAAATAAGGGCTTTGGTTTATAGCTGATGTGGAACACAGCAACATAAGTTTTGAATTTCCTGTCTTTAGTTTTAGTTTTAACCTTCATGTTATTTTCTCTGAGGTTTAAAGTGGGGTTGGTGTGTGTGTGTTCTACAATTTCTAGAAGGTTAACTAAAAACCAAATCTAGTAAAACTTACTTTTCATTAAAATGTGAATCAAATATTAGCATAGGTATTTTGGCAGCCCCATTCATTTGAACCTAGCGGTTTCTTGCTTTTTGCACGGAATGTTCCACAAATTACCTGGCTGTTAAATTAGCTTCTCTGCGCCTGGTTGAATGCCGATCAGTCTGAAACGAGGTGTCTGTAATTATTTGCTTCATGAACCTACCGCTCATCAGAGTGATATACTCGTCATTACAGTTAGCATGGTAAGTTGTTAGGCTGGTGCACAAACTCTCCTCTGTCTGGAAGGTAAATGGAAACATACTTTGGCCTGCACTGTGAGATAAGCATTGCCAAGAAAAGCTAATTACAGAGATGGGGTAATACCATGGCCTACGCTTCCAAACTAAAAGAAAATATATGCTTTTATTGCGGGTTATCTTTAGACTGGAAACTTTACTACAATTTGCTGCATAAAACTCCCAATGCAGCAGCATGCCATGTTTCCATAGTTTATTTATAGACAGTAAAGCTGGGGTTTAAAAACCTTTTCATCTGCCTTCACTGTTATTTGCATTTATAGGCATTTTTGCGGAGTAAGTGTGCACGTGTTTTGAACCGCTGTGAGCTGCGCTTATTGTTCGTGGGTTTAATTCCACGAAAGTTAGGCCTTTGCTGCTCCTAGAAGGCTGGAGACGCTTCCATAAAACCATCTCCCCGCGGTGTTAAAATGAGGCAACTTAGGGAACTCCAGTCACTGTAAGGTATCTTTCGACAAACCTTCAGATTCCGTTTTTCAAAACCATTTGCTCTATATATTGTAACTGTACAAGCGCCAATGACTCGATGTTGCCTGCTGCCTGGAAACGCATTTGACAGAAATGCACAGAACAGTCCTTTAAATGAAAACTGGAGTGTTGCCACCTATCGGCTGAAACTGGTATCAGCAAGTAAAAAAACATTCGAAAGTAAATCTTAACTTCAGTTCCCCTTTTTCAGGGCCAGTTACTGCTGTATAGGGAAATCATAAATTCAAGAACATTGCAAATAAGACTCTTGTTTTTCCACTAAGATATCTCTATTCTTCTTGAAAGTGAACGAACAAAGATGAAATATATTTAGTTGTGTATGGGTGGTAGCACAACTGTAAGGTCCAGTATGTGATCACCAGAAAGAGAGCTTTAGGATGGAGTACTGAGAAGTATCAAGAACAAGCATTTGCAATGCAATAGGTCTCGCATTTATGAGAGTTTGAGCTATTGGCATTATAAATGACAATGCCTTTTATTTATGTGTTGTTTTTAAAACAGATAAATAAAAGGCATTGTCAATTACAATGTCAATAGCTTAAACTCTCGCAAATGTGAGACTTATTGCATTGCAAATGAGTGGTATAAAAATAAAAAAAAGTGTTAGGAGAGAGCGTGTCCTGCCTGCAACAGCAGGCGGGACAAAACTATTTGAGAAAATAGTGCTCAGAGACTGTTATTAAAGCCTACCGAGCAACAACACACATAACATGGGGTGTCGCCATGGGAGGTTACAAAATGAGACAAGGCGGTACTAAGGAGGGACTACTAAGCCTTTTGACCTATTAACAGCCACAGTTTACAGTGGACAATGACACAAGCCAATTAAAAATGTGGGCGGAGCTTCAAGTCCCTACTTCAATACAGCAAGCCTCGAAAAGCAGCACATGCGCTGCCCAGGCTCAACCTAAAAAGTACATGCTGATCTTCCTTTCTACAAACTTTTAATTGGGAATAGGGTGTGTGGCTCTTTTGAAAAAGAGTGCTTGTGTTGTACATTAGGCTTGATTTGGTTATGGTGACCAGCAATGTTTAAGCCTGATCTGCTTAAAATGAAATGTTACAACAAAGACAGTAGGCCTGATTTACTTACCATATGTTCAAAGCAGTAGGCCTTTGAGGGTGGATTGTTATTGAGGAAGGTATTTTGTTACATGGAATCTTGCAGGTTAACATATTAGGCAAGAGCTTTGGTGTGGGTTACCCTTCTGACAAACCATGAAGGTAGATTTGCATTGAAATAATCCTTATATATGCTGTATATTCTTTTGCCAACTGTAATTTCATACATATTTATGTTATGTTATGACTTTATGCCTCAATGTTGACATGTAGGAAAGCATTTATCCTAAATACAATAGGCTTATGTGGTTTTTGTAATAAGCCAAGTGTAAAGGATATAGGGCCAGATGTCTGACCGTTTTTGCGGTCACAAACGGAAAATTGGCCAATTTACGACAACAAAATAGGTCTGTGCAATGTACAAACCCTATTTTGCGAGTTGGTAACCTATTACTGACTCGCAAAATAGGGTTTGCGACTCCCTATTAGTAAGGGGCGTGCCAAGGGCGTCCCTTCCTAATAGCGAGTCGCACTTCTATGTACGATTGTTTTCCGACCGCAATTGCAGTCGCAAAACACTCGCAGTTTACCACCGAAGGTGGTAAGCCACTCGCAAACGGGAATGGGTCCCAAGGGGACTGGCAGCAAAAATATTTTTTAAGAGCAGGCAGTGGTCCCTCATACATCTGGCTCATAATGTAGAATGGTTCATAGGCAAATGTTATGTCAGATGCATAGGTCTGATCTCCTTATTATGAAAAGTTATGCTAAAGCTAATACCCCTGATTTATTTCTTTTGAAAAGCATATGCTACTACCAGCAGGCCTTAAGGGGTGGATTATTACCATGTTGTGCAGATAGCTGTAGACAGGGATTTAGTTATTTGGAAGCTCACAGATTCCCAAACTGCTACAAGGATTGTGGTGTTAGTTGCATTCTCTAACAATCCCAGGTGTTAAATATGCACTGTGAGATTCATTGAGAGGTCCTCTTGGGAAGGGTTGTATATTGTTTTACCAACTGTAATTTTGGACAGAATTATAATTTTATCACTTTATGCCTGATGATTGTTGTTAGACCTGGCATCTTTTGACGTGGTTTCTCCCGTCTTTTTGCCTTCTATCCTCCTGTTTTTACTGCATGCTGAACATCATTTTTGCTGGCTTTAAGACTCTGTGCACTTTTTGACTGCTGACCAGTGCTAAAGCGCATGTGCTCTGTGTCTAAAATGTAATGGCATTTGGTTTCTCCATGATTGGCAAATTTGATTTACTTATAAGTCCCTAGTACAGTGCACTTACATGTGCCCAGGGCCTGTAAATCAAATGCTACTAGTGGGCCTGCAGCACTGATTGTGCAACCCGCATGAGTAGCCCTTCAAACGTGCCTCAGGCCTGCCCCTTTATTACATATAAGTAAGGCTCCCGTTTTTTTCCAGTTTTACTGATTTTTACAGATAAATACAGACAGAAACAATGTAACAGGCATCCATGTATGAGTGCACATCCAAGAGGCAAAAATATACCATTTTAACACAAAATAAATATGGATGAATACAAATAAGATGGCCAAAAATAAATATGGATAAATTCAGATGGAAATGTTAAAAAACATAAATACTGTAAAACCGGGAGCCCTACATATAAGTTACCCATAAGGTAGGCCCTAGGTGGCCCCATGGGCAGGGTGCAGTTTATTCCAATCTAAGTCATGAAGAAATGTATTGAGTGAAGGAAACTGTAAATAGACTCAGAAACATTTTAATGCATGGGCAAAGTGGGCACTGGTCCAGCGCCCCAGCATTCAGGGGGCCCTCTGATAGCCTTCTCAGCTGTCTGTCTGAATTGGATGTGCTCTGCAGACAGTCCTGCCATGATGACCTTGAATGATTCATAAAGTAGATTGCTTAAAATGCCATGTTCTTTTAATCTCTTTTAGTAGGAGGGATGTGTGGAAGTTCTTTACAGAAATCTTTCAGAGAAATGTTGTGCGTAGGGTTTTAAAAGCCATGCAACATGCACACAAACATTTTGTTAAGATTGAAACAGTATCTCATATATGAGAAATGAGGGGGAGGTAACACAGATTATTTTCAATAACACTAGTGAGCTACTGCTGCATGCCAGTATTGAAAACACATGGCACTATACTGCCTTTGATGCATGGATTCTGAATGCTAGATGTAAACTCATGTAGAACTTGCATTGATATCTAATGTGTGGCACATATTTACATGTTTTATTTTGCATATCACATCTCACCTACTTTATGTTTCAGCACATTGTAACATTAATAAGGCAGGCATATGGTCTCTACTGTTACAAGAGCTGCCTAAACAAGAGTCATGTCAGAGAGCACCTTGCTATACAAGTTCAGTTTTTCAATAATATATTCCTATGGGGAAAGACAAAGACCTTCAGTCCTGTGCAGGGTCCGCATTCCACTTTCATGTGCAGTGAGCAGCTGTTCTACTCTGTTTGCTGAGATTGTGTCACTTGTGTGAGGGAAGCTTGCTTGGTGTCTGTCAATGTGCCGGACCAGCTGTATGTGTGGGAAGACAGTTTGCAGTGCTACTGCCCATACTGTTCCTGTGAGCAAGAGGTCTGCACCTGCTTCTGCCTGTTTTGTGTGAGGGATGCTTGATCGTTTATTGCATCTTCCTTGTTTCAGAGATATGTGTGCTTACTGATGCCCACATTGGTCTGTTTGTATGATGGGATCTTGCAAACTAGTTCCTTCACTTGCTTGGTCAGTTCTATCTCTGAGATAAGCTTTCACTGGAGATGCCTGTTTGGCGCCTGAATGAGGCCTTTTGTTATTGTGAGTGTCTTTTACACCACTGTTACCTCTGCTATCCAAAGGATGCTAGCTCTCCTGTTGTCTCTGCTGTGACTGTGCTGTTTGTCAGGAAGGGCTTGCACTTGGACACCTTCCTGCACAAAAACTATGCTGACCACGACGCAGACAACCTTGCAATATAGCACAAGGGTGCCTGTGTTTGGGCATGGCTGCTCAAAGTACACCAGCCCATTCAGAGAGAACTGTGCAAGTTCTTTGTAGATATGGCGTGGCTCTGCTCTCTCAAGTTGATGCAATGCAGTGAACCAACTTTGCTTGCTGTCCTGTGTTGCATCTGCTCTTGGCCCTTAGTTATGTAAAATCAGGTCCTTTGACATCTGTGCTGATGTCAAAAACCTCTACCTAAAAATTTGTAAAGCATTCAAGTGTTTAAAAAATGCTTACAGTTAGTCTAAATTGATCTCCAGAAAGCTGCAATACTTCACTATTTTGTTCTGAAATGAGTTACTTTTTTAAAAAGCCTTCTTTTTATGTTTGCTCCTGTTCAAATCTGTGTTCTATGTTTGACAAACTCTGGTTGTAGTTCTTGTAATTCAATGTGTTCTTGTAAACTGTCGTCCTTCTTCCTTAGCCAGAAATTCACATGGGGAATTGTATCTTGGAGGTATGTAATTTGTACCACTTCATAAGTCTAAAAGTATGAAACATAGGTTCACAATTGTTGTTTGCCCTTGACTGTTCACTGCCATTGAACTGGCCTAAGAGGGTATGAAAGAGCTGAAATAGGATAATACATTTGAAGATGTTCCAAACAGAGGCCCTCAAAATATGTTTGTCCCAGGTCCCCCAAAATCTTAAGATGTCCCTGAATAGACTGATTTGCCAATCAAAAGTTAATAAATTCCCGAAGTGTTGAGATGAGACCAATCCTTTGTCTACTCATTATCAGAAGCGAGGAACTTCACAGACGGTGTCAGAAGTCGTATATTGGCTCTACACAGTTGCCAGCCTCAAGAAGCTTCAGGAAGCCTTAGTGCAATTGTCTGACATCATTTTGGTTTCCAAAGTTCCTCCTTATGTCCCCTTAACTATCCTACAGAAGTTTACAGAAGGTGGAGATCTGGAATATTTTCTTCTTTGAGAGAGTTACAATTAACCCAGCCGGCCCTTGAAGAGATCGGCTCATTTCATTGCTCTTTTATTGACAGGTGATATGCAGAAAGCCTATCATGCTGTGAACGCCAAAATAAGTACTATTTAATAGGATATGAAGAAAGTGGTTTTGAAAAGATCAGTACATGATGTACAAGCTTACAGAAAACAATTCCAATCTATCAAACTTACAGACAGCAAAACTCTCGACAGTTAGTTTGGTTGAAAGATAGCATGGGTCTTGGTTTCAACCCTGTACTGCAATCTATACAGGCTATATAATTGGCAATGCAGAGATGATTCAGACAACACCCTAAACGCACCCCTTCTGGAGTGGTGGACATGGGTACCACATATCAGAGGGCCTGTACATGGAAACCACCTCCAGTCCCTCCTTCATGAAAAGCAATTCAGTCTACTATGATTGGGGAATGTAAGCCCAATCATAGGAAAAGAAGGATGAGGATGGATTCAGAGTTGACCTGGAGAAATGACTTCAGGAAACATTCTGAGAGGAGGCAGTGTACACCAACTGAGTGCCCAATGTTATCAATTCGCAGAGGGAAAGCATGTAGCTTGCAACTGTTCACATAGAAACATACTTGATCCTATGGATATTGGAGTACTAGGAATTAATTATAAGGAACCAGGAGTAAGACAACACCCATAAATCTGTGAAGAAAGTGTTATTTGAAGAAACGCACAGGGTCTAGTGAACATTGGCTGCCTTCAAGTGGCCATTACCCCTGAACTATGTTTGGAAAACCCATGGAAGAAACATTTTCCTTGCATGAATGCAGGGCAACCCTAAGATTTATCCTATCACATAGATAACTCTGGGAGTCCAAGGAAAATATCTTAAAATGTGGGTAGAGGTTCTACTTTATCTATGAAAATGTAGTTTTGGGCACAAACTAATACATTGAAGCTGGAAAAATAAACACTACCATGAAATACATTCTATTTTGCTTATTTTGTGAAATGCAAAGACACAGAAGAGAAACAGGCATGAAGGAAGCTCATTCATTTGATTTAAAAATAACAATTCTTTTTTGTCACATTAAAACAAATGTCAATATATGCTGACTTCGGCCTAGTTATATCAACTGAAGCCTGGTTATGCTAACTAAAACACATTCAAATCAAGCAGTATTTTCTATTAATTAAAAATGTGACAACAACATCATCCTACATTTCTAGCCAGATTACCTGCTAAGCACCAATTATTTGCTGATTGCCAGTTGCACACCTCTGGACAGCATGTGGTGCAGAAATCCAGGGCTCTTCAAAACATGTCTTTTTGAATGTACCACAAGCCCTTTAAGGATACATGTAAAAGAGCTCAAGCTCTGTACTGGTCAGCAATTTAATAGATTCCACACGGAACTATTTAAAATCTTGGAAATAGTAGCCCCGCTCAATGTAAGAAGTGTCAAGACTGAAGAAAAGGCTGGGATGTAGTGGAGTGGCAGCCTGTCATTAGGGGGGAGGACCTCCTCCACTCATCACCCTTTGGCAAAGCATGAAGAGTTTTTTTGTCTTGTGCAGCAAAAGTCAGCCTCACAGACACTTTTCATGATTGAGGCAGTCAGCCAGGCGCTGTTATTTCACAGCCCTGAGGGTGTTACCTCCTCAGCCCGGAAAAGCCCCTGACAAGGGGGCACGTTACCATAGACTCAGACCTGGGCACTTCATTTTTATGTCCTGAAGCGCCCAGAGCTGAGTGTCAATCAGTGACGCCTTGTCACAGAGTGGGTGGGGATCAGCAACTCTCATTGACCTGATCCCACTCTGTGATAAGGTAGGGAAAGACCTTGTCATAGGTCAGCCAATGAGAGCGGCGGCAAGATCTTCCTTCTCAGAAGCCTCCAGGAACCACCAAGGCTTCTGCTTCTCCCTCCTGCCACCACAGCAGGTAAGTCCTTATTGAATGTTGGATGCGTGTGTGTATGTATGAATGTACATATATGTGTGAATGTGTGCTGTGAATGGGTGTGTCTGTATGCTTGTGATTGCTGGGTGCATGTGTGCATGCTTGTGAATTGAGGAGTGTTAATGAGTGTGCATGTGGATGTGTGTCAGTGTGTGTGTGTGCTTTTGTGTAAGACAGTGTGCATCACTTTGCCTGCCCCGCACCTACTGCACATTATGGGTCACCACTGATGTAGTGGTACAGTGATGAACTATGGAGCTCAAAAAGACAGTGCAGAACTCTGCACAGTTCATATTAAGGACTACCAGAAAAATGCTTAGCTCCAGAGAGAAGCCTATTATAGTCCTTGATTAGTGGGAGTGAACAATGAAACATCTGAACTCTTCAAGTGGGTCAAAGGAATCACGTACACAGGTTAAGTGAAAAATGTGATCACCTCATAGCAAGGGCAGTCTAACAACTTTCTCTCACACCTTTTGAATACAGCTGAAACCAGCAATGTTAGACCTGACATCCTTGCCATGGTATTCCTCCAGACTTTTTTGACTTCACTCCCCTGTTTTACTGAACTCATTTTTGTTGGCATTAGGACTCTGTGCACTTAACCCCTGTTAACCAGTGATAAAGTGGGCGTGTGCTCTCCCTAAAACATGGTAAAATTGGCCTACACCTAGTTGGCACATTTAATTTACTGATAAATCCCTAGTAAATGGTACAACAGGTATGCAGGGCCTGCAAATTAAATGCTACTAGTGGACTGCAACACTAATTGTGCCACCCACTAAAGCAGCACTGTAAAACATGTCTCAGGCCTGCCACTGTAACCTGTAGTGCATTTTTAAGATAAAACTTTTGCGGGGCCTAAACCTTCCTTTTTAATACTTATTAGTCACCCCTAAGGTGGGCCCTATCCCCTATGTATGGCAAGTGGGTTTCAGTATAAACTAACACTGGGTTACCTTATTACCCTTAATAAATGATCAATTCAGTTTTGGACCAAATAGAGACATGCTGTTTCCACTCAAATGAATTGTAATTTTAAATCATCAATGAGGTTTGTTGGGAGATGCCAAGTTCCTATGTACATATGATTTAACATTGGGGTACTGGCAGATTGCCTTAACTGAGGGTGCCAAGGAGAGTTCTGCTTTCTCCACCCTAGAAAGCCAGTTCTAATTTTGGGTGATACCCTTTAGTTTAAGGAATATTCCTGCAACCTTCCAGGGCTGGTCAACCGGGCCCTGACTGGGTTGGAGGACTGCAGTGGCGCCTACCTAGGTGATGTTGCAATCTTCAACTCTAGCTAGGATGATTACCTGTATCACTTCTGGGCAGTGCTTCAGGCCTTGCAGAGGGCAGGCCTGGCTATCAAGGCCTGTAAGTGCCAGATGGAGCAGAGTTCTGTTGTGTACTTGGCCCACCAAGTCGGTGGGAGCAAGGTGACAGTGTAAGACAGACCGAGACAGAGGTAAGATCCTTCTTAGGCCTCACCACTCAAAACAAGAGATTAGTCAAGGGATATAGCACCATTGCTGTCCCCTTGACTGAGCTAACTTCTAAGAAGCAGCCCAAGAAGGTGATCTGGATGAAGCTGTGCTAGAAAGCATTTGACAGCTTGAAGGAGGTGATGCAGCGGGTACAATAAAAACTATTCTCCTCCTAGGTCACTTATAGGTCATCCAGGGGCAAACTATATTTTCTCACATCCACATGACGATGGGGCCCATAAACATCGCCTAACACACACGCACACACCTGGATTTCCTTTACACCTTTATGAAATTCTGTACTCCTAGGAGAAGCATGAGAACTAAATGGAAAACACCATTTATGTACCGCTGGAAGGAGCCGGGATATCTTATTACCTTAACTTATCGCTTTCTTTTAGTTATTTCCTAAGATATTCCTGCTCATTGTTTTGTCGATGAATCATTCATGTAAGAAATTAGCTCATAGTGATTAAGACCAGCTAAATCACAATAACCAATTACTGATGTCACAATCATTTAGGAAAATAACCACTGAGTCATTTGATTTAAAGAATCTTACATTTTATATAATTTTAAAAGCATGAGAAAGAATTTAAACTTTTTATTCAATTATTCATTCATTATTAATTCAAATATTTATTAAGCATAATCAATTTATTGCAGAAAGGAAATTTTCGTCATGAAGCAAAACCCTAATTACCTGCCTACCTTTCTAATTTAGTCTAATGATTTCTAACCTAAGTTTAAGAATTAGAAATAACCTGATTCTCATACTCAACTGGAAAATTAAGACAGCAACAGAAACTTCAGCTCGTCAGCATCAGCTACCTGCAACCCGTCTCATCTAACAGTCTTTCAGCATCTCCCGCTCAGTAAGGGATCGATCAGGACCACCCAGCACTAGAAGCCACCAACACCAACACGACTCTCCAACTCCGCTCCTGACTGTAACGGCGACTGACCCCCTCCCACTAAGAGTAGGCCCTCTTATACCCTAATTCTAACTTTGCTAACTAATTGTTGCAACATTAATAACACGCTTTTCTTTCATTGGTCCATGCATGTCATCTTATTCATTCTTTTAATCAAGTTCTCTTGGATCCAATGGTCCTTGGATCATTTCCTTTCTCACAGTTCAAGACATGTTTCCATCCGCTTCGATCAGTACATTTGTAACTTCTTTCGATACATTCGAGAACTCTGCAGGCATTGTCCTTTCTCTTAAACTGGTTTAACACGGGTCTCTGCTGATCACCACGGCACACTATCAGTTCAATTAGGTCACATCAGCCTTGACCATTTCTCGCATCCTAGCCTCTCAGCAACATCATGAGGTTAGTTTTTCTCCGACTTCTCTCCCGTGTCACATGTCTCCCTTGCGCTTGCGCACATCACCCACTGGCAGCCATTTTATATCGCCACTCGGTTATACTTTAGAAGCACTAATTTGAAATAAACAAAACATAATTAAAATAGAGAAAAATAGCCTTTTCATTTCCCTCCCGTCATCTACGTACCCCAATTAGTTATTACCTAGCAGAAAGCAACATTTAAGCTGTTTCTTACTTACCATCACTATTGTTTTTGCAACGACACGTTTATTTCTATGAAGCACAAAAACATGCATTTATTTTAAATTAGTACGCATTTACTTTTACGTTATAATTAGACACACGGACATCCATTAATAGATTATTCAGCACATACATTTGCGTATTACCCTTCCCACACGTACAGTGTTGTTTAATACATTTAAACGAACATTTTATTAATTATTTATAAAATTTGTTAGGGGTTAAATTTTTTATTTTCTCTGCTCCATCAACTCCCCCTTTGGTGATTTTTAAATCACCACATAAAACCCAAGTTATACTTCTTTTTCAGGCAGTATATGTCTTTCATCCTTTGCTTTTCGTTAGTTACACATCTGTTTCTTCTTCATCTTGTCTTTTTGTCTCCTTATACATGTTTTCTTTCATTTTCTCTAACTCAATCTCACCATTTCTCTCTCTTTCATTATTCTGTTATTTCTTTTTATCTTATTTTGTCTTACTTTTCTTTTTATACACGTTATTACTATTTTCAACACCATGGCTAACAGTATTACTACAGTTGCTATTATTATAACTTTCCCTATCATTAGTCTACTCATTCTGGTCAACCAATTTGCTACTGAAGAAAACCCTCTACCAAGTTTTCCCAAAACACTTTCAACCTCCAGTGGAACTAGCTCTTTGTGCAAATTTGTAATATTTGTAATATACTTCTGTATATTTTCACTTTTATCAGGAATGTAAGTGCAACAATGTTGGACTTTCAACATTCCACAGACTCCACCCCCTTTTGCCAAAAGAATATCAAGGGCAAGCCGATTTTGCATCACCAAAGCTCTCATGGCAACCATTTCGGTATTTACCATTAAGAACCCTCCCGCAGTATCTGTAGACAAACGATCTACTACTATGGATAATTTCCGAATTTTAAATGCATTCAAAGATATTCCCACTGCTGGTATTAATGCTCCAAAAATATCACCTACAATTTCTGAAAAACTTTCCCTTTTTCTACGTGTAAAGCTATTAATCATCTTGTATGTTCCTTTTTCTTCTCTGTCCATATGAAAGATTTTTGGAAAGACCAGGCCTACATAGCAAGTTCCATACCAATGGTCCGGTAACCTGTAATAAGCTCTATTCCCACAAATATAATAGATACCTGGAAATATTGGATCTTTTCCACCTTTGAATCCCCAACCTCCCAGAATTTGATAATTGTCATGGCAGATACTGGAACCTACAAAGTAATTGTCATAGACTGTCTTATTTCTCCTAATACACAACTTTCCTGTTTGTGGCCAATCTAATGTCATTGCTGCATTTATCTTTTTCCCTTCATGATTTCCTTCCTCAAATGTCCATAGATGTGTTCCTTCCTCTTTTATTGCTTCTTTTTGAAATTTCATTCTTCTTTCTTCAACCATTTCTAAAAATACCTTTTCTTCTTTCTTTAACTCACAGGTAAGGTTGTTACTAACTATTTCTTCTAACGTTAATTTTCTATGTTCTAAAAAGAATTCTCCTAAAACTTTTGCTGGTTTTACTTTGTTAAGTTCTGGTACTACTGGAATGTTTGCAAAAATCTTATCTATGTCAGTATAATAAGATTCTAATCTACCTGTTTTATAAAATAAACTTGCTATTACACTACATGTTATTCCATAAGTTAGAGGTAGGTGATGATAAGTCACACCTTCTGACACTGATGCAGGCAACTGCATACAAACATAACAATCTCTCACATCCATTGTCTCTACATATTCGTACAACAATTTTGTAAAAACATTTTTAGAAAAGTCTGTTACTGACTTATCCTTATGTAACTCTGCACTACTTCTTAAAATAACTGGTTCTTTAATATTAGTTTCTTTTTCTGGTTTAGTATCATTCTTTGCTTCTATTACAGCTAAACTAATAGGAATTGTGATTGCTAAAACTATCCATATTGTCATTAATAACCCTGTACAAAAGCAGCACATTTTACACCATCTTTTTATAAACTCACATTTATCTCTTCTATCCCTAGTATTTTCCATTTTGCTTTTTCTATTTGTTAAGTTTCAGAAAATTGTGTCACTACACCTCAGAAATGACTTAGATGCCACTCTGCTTTCAAAAAGTCTTTGCTTGGTACTTTCTTTTAATTCTCTCCAGAATTCTTTCGTTGTCACATCCGGTGATTTGTCACATCCAGTAAAATTGTCATGTCCGGCAGAAGCACTATAAGTCTTCACTTCAGGTTTGTTGCATCTCACCTTTTCCCATTCGACTTCTTAGTCTCTGGTTCTCGTGAGTGTTTTCTTCTTCTTTGTAATCCGTCAGTGCGATATACAGCCACTCAGGTGACTTATACTTTGCATTCACTTTCTTTGTTCTTTTGGACTTTTGTAATCTTTTTCCACTTGGTTTTTCTTGTCCCTTTTGACTTGTTATTTCATTCACTTGTTCAGCATTTTCATCTCCAGCTCTTATTATTCTATATCTCAATTTTGTTATATAGCTGTTGGGCCAATTATCTCCTTTTCTTGGCCTTTTGGCTTCACCTTCTTTTTCTTCTCTTTCTGATTTCCAATTTCTTTTTCTTGATTCAGTTTTTGCTTTCTCCTCTTCTCCACTCTCTTCAGTTTCTGTTTCAACTGTTTCACTATTGTCTCTTATTTTGAAGCTTATGATCTCGTCATCTCCTACTGGTGGATCTGTCTTCTCCTTCTTGTGTTCCCTTATTACTGTCCCTCCTCGGTGTTCTTCCGATTTGGTGTTTTCCTCCCTTTCTACTTCTAAATTTCCCTGTTCTTCTGTTTCTCTATCTGTCCCTATTGCTCCTCGGGGTTCTTCTCGATTCTCTAACTTCTTGTGTACTTCTTTCCCTACTTCATCTATTAATATTATTTCTGAAGGATTTCCACCATAACTTGTACTTGGTTGTTCATCTAGCTCATTTTCTTGCTCAGTTTCTTCTCTAATTGGTTTATAACCACAAGTTCTTCTTCGGAATTCTTCACAGTTTGCAACTGAATCATCAGATCCTGAACTTGTGTCAGATGTTTCCAGATGTCGACTTACAGGTCGATCTTCAGGTTCTGGAACTTCTGAATTTCTTTCTTCTTCTTCTTCCTCTTCTTCTCTAGAGGTGTTTGCAGTTGGGGTTTCCAGATGTCGACTTTCAGGTCGATCTTCAAGTTCTGGCACCCTTTCTCTTATCCTTGTTGTCCCAGCCGTTAAACTTTTATCCCACACTTCCAGACGTCGACTCACATGTCGATCAGTAGGTTCTTGAACTCTGATTGTGTGGCTGGCATGGACCCAGTTCTTCACTCCTGCACACTTGACTGCAGTCGTTGTCACTAGGATTACCTGTCGTGGTTCGTCCCGGCGAGGAACTAGACAGTTTCTTCTCCTGTGGATTTTTATACGGACCCAGTCTCCTGGATTCAAGTCGTGGGCTGGTTTTCTTTCAAGAGTGGTCGCATCCGGTCCAACCTGATGAAACACAGAACGCACCACATCAGCCAGTCCCTTGCAATAATCCAGTACTAGATCATCAGTTATAGTCAATAACTTGTTGACAGGTACTTGTGCTTGTCTCATTGCTCGTCCCATGATCATCTCATGAGGACTAAGTCCAGTTTTCTTTTCAGGGATGCTTCTGATGGTCATCAGAACAAGAGGCAGTGCATCTGGCCATTTGAGTCCTGTAGCTTGACACATTTTTCCTAATCTGTTCTTAATTGTTCCATTAATTTGCTCCACTACCCCAGAAGCCTCTGGTCTGTAAGCACAATGTAGTTTTTGTTTAATACTCAATGCTTCGCAAATCAATTGGATCAACTCATTTTGAAAATGTGTTCCTCTATCTGTCTCAACCGTGACTGGAAAACCATACCTTGGAATGAACTCTCGCAGCATAAGTTTTGCCACTGTTGTTCCATCATTCCTTCTAGTGGGGTATGCCTCCACCCAACGAGAAAACAAACAGACGACCACTAGAACATATTTTAGTCTGTTACTAGGGGGCATTTCTATAAAGTCTAACTGCATTCTAGTGAATGGACCTCCTTCTCGTCCTATTGTTCCTAGACTCACTACTGTTTTTCGTCCTGGGTTAAACTGCTGACAAATAAGACATCTTTGACAAAGACTTTCAGCAATGGCTCTGAATTTTGGGTTATACCAGGTTTGTCTAAAAAGTCTGATCATTGCATCTCTCCCAATATGAGCTTGTCCATGGTACATCCGTGCCATGTCTGCAATCATGCTATCAGGCATAACTGGTCTTTCGTCTCTGTATACCCACACACCATTATTTTCCTGTCTTCTACATCCTGCTTTTATCCAGTAATCTTTTTCCTCATCACTTGCAGTTTCTTGTAACTGTCTTACTTCATCCCATGTCTCGACAGTATTAGTAAAAAGCAAAGGAGAAGAGATATGCTCCCTTTCTCTATTTTTGTTCATGGACACCATGTTCTCTGCACAATATTTGGCTATCTCATCGGCATAATTATTGCCGACGGCTATGTAATCTTCGTTTTTCTTATGCGCCTTGCACTTCACTACAGCGATTTGTTTAGGCAACTGTATCGCCTCAAGCAGCTTTTTAACAAAATCTCCATTTCGGATAGGTGTTCCTGCAGATGTCAAGAATCCTCTTTGTGACCAAATCTGACCAAAGTCGTGTACGATGCCGAAACCATATTGGCTATCGGTCACAATCGTGACTCGTACATTTCTTCCTAATTTGCATGCTTGAATCAAAGCAATTAGTTCCGCAACTTGTGCAGACCTTATTCCTTTCAGACAAGACGCTTCCATCACAGTTGCCACTGTGCACACTGCGTAAGCTGCGCTTAAAACTCCTTCTTTTGTTCTCAAACATGAGCCATCTACAAACATGACATAATCAGATTCCTTTAACGGTTCATCTTTTATGTCAGCTCTTGGTTTCGTGCAATATTCCAGCACGTTCAGACAATCATGATCTACTTCGTCTTGTTCAATTATACTCTCCTCATCTGGCAATGATGTTGAAGGATTCACATTCATGCATCTATCTATGGTCACATTTTCAGCACTCAAGATGACTTTTTCGTACTTAGTCAGCCGACTATGTGTCATGTACTGTGTTTTTGTTCTTGTCAAAAGAATTTCTACTGAATGGGGGACATATACTCTTAGTGGATACCCCATCACTATACCTTCACTTTGTTCCAGACTTACACAAGTAGCAGCAACTGCTTTCAGACATCCGGGCAATGCTTTTGCTATAGGATCTAAAACAGCTGAAAAATAAGCAATTGGTCTTTTCATTGTTCCATGTTTTTGTACCAGTACTGAAAACGCACATCCATCTCTTTCACTGCAGTACAACTCAAAATCCTTCTCATAATCAGGCATGCCTAATGCAGGTGCCTCACACAATTTCTTTTTCAATTCTTTGAAAGATTTCATTTCTTCATTGTTTAACTCAAAAGGGTCTTTTACATCTTTCTTGGTCAATTTTTGTAATGGTTTTGCAATCAAAGAGAAACCACTTATCCATTGTCGGCAATATCCAACCATTCCCAGAAACATTCTTACCTCTTTTTGCGTCATTGGTGCTCTCATTCCTTGAATCATTCTTACTCTTTCTGTCGCTATCTTTCGCACTCCTTTCTCAATTTTATGGCCTAAATACTGGACTTCTTTCTGACAAAACTGCAATTTTGAAGGAGACACTTTATGTCCTCTTTTCTCTAGATGGTTCAGTAAAGCAATTGTATCACTTACACATGCTTCTTTTGTTTTCGATGCCACCAATAGGTCATCGATATACTGTACCATCACTGACTTTTCTGGCATTTTTAAATCTTCCAGAGATTTCTTTAAAATCTGATTAAAGATTGAGGGGCTTTCTGTATACCCCTGAGGAATTCGGCACCATGCCAAAATACGCTCTCCGAACCGGAACGCAAATAATGGCTGGCTATCTGGATGCAAAGGAATAGAGAAAAATGCGTGACACAAATCTATCACAGTGTACCACTCAGCTTCATGTGGAATTTGATATAGAATTACTGCAGGGTTTGGCACTATTGGACAACAGGGCACAACTATTTTGTTGATCTTTCTCAAATCCTGTACTATTCTATATGTTCCATTTGGCTTTTTCAGTCCCATAATAGGTGAATTACATGGACTACTCATTATTTCTTTTAGAATTCCCTGTTCAATCATTTTATTTATTACAGGAGTTATTCCTTCAATTATTTCTGGAGTTAACTTGTACTGTGGCGTATTCGGGTAAGTTGTTCCTTCTTTTCCTGTTACTTTTACGGGATCAACTTCTTTCATTAATCCAATGTCTTCTCCTGTAAAATCCCACACACTTTCTTTCACTGCACTTTTTAGTTCTTCTGGAAGTTTTTCTGCATCAAATGCAGGAAACAAACCATTCATTTCAGGTTCCTGATTCATCAAAGTTACTTTATACAAGACATCTTCATCTGAGGTCTGAAATCCAATTCCATCTGGCGTACAATAAATTGTGCAATTCATCTTGCACAAGAGGTCACGACCTAAAAGATTTACAGGACTACAATCGCACACTACAAATTTATGCATTTTGCTAAAGGAACCAATTTTTACTTCCACCAATTCAGTAAGTGGTGTTTTAATCTGCTGATTGGCTACTCCTACTACTTGGATGTATTCACCTGAGAGAGGAAGGTTTGGAATTTCCACTGATCTAACAGTAGAACGGGTAGCTCCAGTATCGACAAGGAATGTTACATTTGCACCATTCACTTCTCCATCCACAAAGGGACCAGACTGATCTACCTCTAGAGTTGCGCCAAGTACGCACTCTTTCCCCTCTCCTGGGCACCGACAGAATCTTTCATCCGGGTCATCCTCACTCTGACGCAACCAATACTGAGAAATGTTAGTTGCTCGCGGCAACTGTGTTACCTGCTCTCCTCCGTAGAATCCTGTTTCTGTACTGTATCTTTGCTGGTTAACAGTGTTGGGAAGTGGTGGTTGCGGCACCTGACTTTGTTGAACAACTACCTCATTCTGCACCTGTGGATTCAATGATTGATTTTCCGGATTAGGTTTAGGTGGGAACTTACACTCGTTTCTCCAATGCCCTAATTTTCCGCAATTATGACATGGCCATTTCTTCTTTGCCTCTTCTAGACTCACTTGACCTTTTCCTTTACCTATGTTAGGTCGCATTTTATTCTGTCCTGTTTCATTTCCATTATTATTGTCCAATTGAGCTTCTTGTTTTTCTGCCACCTTCACCTGTGCCCACATTGCCTTCTCTTTCAATTTACGCTGTCTACTCTCAATATCATCACTGCAATACTTAGCATACCTCAGCACATCATCGACCGTGCCATTCTGCCAATTAATCATATGCTGTTTAATCATTTCACTAATCTCTGGTTTCAATCCAAACACAAATCTGTACACAAAATGACTCATATCCTTTTCACTTAATTCCTCATATCCACTATACTGCTTGAAAACCAACAACAACCTTTCATAATAGGCATGTACAGACTCCTTACTTTCTTGTGTAGTTCTATCGATTTTTACCCAATCTGTCTCTTTAGGAGGAATCTTATTCTTCAAAAAGGTAATCACCTTATCATACTTCTTCATCACATCAGGACCTGGAGCTCCTGTCTTAGGATCTCTTGGATATTCTGTAGTTGGCCAGTCAACTGTAATCTTACATTCTGACCACAAATCTGTTGGTACCACTATGTCAAACAATCCATCTAAATCTATCCACAACACTTTTGAGACCTTTACAAACCTCTCTACTTGTCGGTACCACTCAACTGGCTTCTCTCTTAGCTTTGGAAAGTCATTGGTAAATGACAGTATGTCCTGCCTAGTCCAGGGAACATGCACGTAACTACCACCTGGAGTTTCTCTCATAGGGTATTCTTTAGCAACAGATTCTTTTTCAGTTATCATAAAAGCCAATGAACCTTTGTCTGTAGTTTTCTCATTCTTCTTCGTCCATCTAACCTTCCATCTGACCACATCACCCCATTTTCTCAACAACACAATTAACTCTTTTATCTGTGTCAGCCTTCCTGCCGTGTTCAAATTTTCAATATCCTTTTCACAAAAGTCTACTCTATATGGTTTCTGCAACGTTTTCACTTTCGCAAAGTCTATTCCAATTTCACTGGCTACTTCTTCTAGTTTGTCATGTAAATTCTTTGCTCTCCATGTAATACTTTTGCACAGAAACATTATTTCATCATCCTGGTAATTTTTTATCTTTTCTGTACCAATCGTTCCTAGAATTAATTCTTCCATGTCAATTTTTAACCTAATTACATCTAATGGTTTTTCTTCTGGTTCTTTTATTTTAAATGCCTTCATCCATTCATTTAACTCATCAGGAGTCGGACCTATGGGTATATTATTTAGTTCTACCCAATTACCACTCTTTTCAGGGGTTTCTGTTGCAGATTCTGTTACCATATGCATTTTCCTACCATTGCACTCATTCACCGTCAAATTTGTAGGTGGACTTGGTCTGTAAGTACTAGCCAAATTACTTGTACTTGCACTTTGTTCCATTCTTTCTTTTTCTCTCTGAAATTGTGAACTCATGGGAATCACCAAAGATCGTTCATCAATTTTCTGATTCTCAAAAACGGGTATTACTGGACCTATTGTTACTGGCACAGTAACTGCTTCCATATTTTTCGTTAATTCTCTAATCTTTTCGGTTAGTTCTTTGGTTGTCCTTGCTAATTCGCTTGCATTGTCGCTTTCTATTCCTTCATTTTGCGAAGTTCTCATTCGTTCTTGTGACCTATTTATTTCAATTCTTTTTTCCGGACTTTTATTTCGCATAGTCTCTATTAGCGGCGCATTTGGTGTCACCACTGTAGAACTCTGCTGATACGGAGGTGGATTTCTATTTAGAATATCTTCCAGCAATTCATCATCCGTTTCGCTCTCATGCATATATTTCTCCCTCTCCATATGTTTCTTTTTCTCAGTCCGTTTTTCTTAGTCCCTTCCTCAACCGTAAAAGCTGGAAACAAACCTCCTGTCATGTTAGCACATCTCCATCGTTTTATTCTATCTTCATGATTTATTCCCCACATCCTTCCAGGCATAAACTCATGATCCCTAAAACCTCTGAATCTCTCTCGCTCATACATTTCATCCTCCCATTCCGTCAATGCTTCAAACTGTGTCGGTCTAGGTCTAGGTTCTAGATTTGTCATCTTTTCTCGCAAATTTCGCAAAACCGCTACACTAAATGAACCATTCTCAGGGAAAGCTAAAGCACCATCATTCTTCGTATACTTTGCCCAATTTTCCAACCATATACACGTATGATATCCATATTTCAGCATCATATGTGAAGCTGCTGATTTCGGCGGAGGTATTACTTGTCCCTCTCTAGTCACGACCTTTTTGTCTTTCTTAAAGAAATTCTTTAATTTTGTCGTCCATGACGTTCTCTCCCTTTCATACTCGTAATAAAGCATGTTTTCTATTTGTTTTTCTCTTTACGCTAGCGCTGTTTTGTGTACGGAAACTTCAACCAATTACAGCGCGACTCACACTAACGTACCAATCAGAACAATTCCCTTCGTCCGCGAACCAACCAATCCTAGCGCGGCACTTTTCTACGTCACTCCTGCTCTGTGTTCACATGACTGGCACTCTATCCAATCCTAGCGCGGCACTGTTCTACGTCACTCCTGCTCTTTTACCCCTCCTTTACAAAATGTATCGGCAATTTTTTATTTTCGCTGTTTTCTCTGTTAGTTACAACAATTAAAACAATTCCATAGTCTGATTCGCTAAACAAAAGTGACAGCTTTGTCCTTTTACACAAGAATCCTGTATTTCCAGTAGGCAGCGCTTACCTCTACCCTACCACAGAATTATTTACTCTCGCCGATAAAGTAGCACTTCCCTCTACCTTACCCTTCTTTCAAGCAAACAATTTACTCGTTTCTCTGGGGATAAGACACATGTGGAGACTAGGCTCCTGAGAATTAAGGCCAAAGTTTCACAAGAAAACGTGATTTGCTATTTCAGTTACACACCTTTCGTACAGAAAATCCCTAACATAACACAACCTGTGTTATTACCAAAATGAATTCAGACCATGTACCAAATTCCATGTGACTTCTCTTGCCACACGTGTTCCACTTCCTACATCCCAGAAGCGTGAAAACTCACATATAACATAACACGACTCAACATATAGTGTTAATCATCAAAAATAATCAATAATCAATAAACAATAATCACTAAACTAATCTATAGAAAACCATAACTCTGCTACCAAGAAATCTGATGCAGCGCGTACAATAAAAACTATTCTCCTCCTAGGTCACTTATAGGTCATCCAGGGGCAAACTATATTTTCTCACATCCACATGACGATGGGGCCCATAAACATCGCCTAACACACACGCACACACCTGGATTTCCTTTACACCTTTATGAAATTCTGTACTCCTAGGAGAAGCATGAGAACTAAATGGAAAACACCATTTATGTACCGCTGGAAGGAGCCGGGATATCTTATTACCTTAACTTATCGCTTTCTTTTAGTTATTTCCTAAGATATTCCTGCTCATTGTTTTGGCGATGAATCATTCATGTAAGAAATTAGTTCATAGTGATTAAGACCAGCTAAATCACAATAACCAATTACTGATGTCACAATCATTTAGGAAAATAACCACTGAGTCATTTGATTTAAAGAATCTTAAATTTTATATAATTTTAAAAGCATGAGAAAGAATTTAAACTTTTTATTCAATTATTCATTCATTATTAATTCAAATATTTATTAAGCATAATCAATTTATTGCAGAAAGGAAATTTTCGTCATGAAGCAAAACCCTAATTACCTGCCTACCTTTCTAATTTAGTCTAATGATTTCTAACCTAAGTTTAAGAATTAGAAATAACCTGATTCTCATACTCAACTGGAAAATTAAGACAGCAACAGAAACTTCAGCTCGTCAGCACCAGCTACCTGCAACCCGTCTCATCTAACAGTCTTTCAGCATCTCCCGCTCAGTAAGGGATCGATCAGGACCACCCAGCACTAGAAGCCACCAACACCAACACGACTCTCCAACTCCGCTCCTGACTGTGACTGCGACTGACCCCCTCCCACTAAGAGTAGGCCCTCTTATACCCTAATTCTAACTTTGCTAACTAATTGTTGCAACATTAATAACACGCTTTTCTTTCATTGGTCCATGCATGTCATCTTATTCATTCTTTTAATCAAGTTCTCTTGGATCCAATGGTCCTTGGATCATTTCCTTTCCCACAGTTCAAGACATGTTTTCATCCGCTTCGATCAGTACATTTGTAACTTCTTTCGATACATTCGAGAACTCTGCAGGCATTGTCCTTTCTCTTAAACTGGTTTCCCACGGGTCTCTGCTGATCACCACGGCACACTATCAGTTCAATTAGGTCACATCAGCCTTGACCATTTCTCGCATCCTAGCCTCTCAGCAACATCATGAGGTTAGTTTTTCTCCGACTTCTCTCCCGTGTCACATGTCTCCCTTGCGCTTGCGCACATCACCCACTGGCAGCCATTTTAAATCGCCACTCGGTTATACTTTAGAAGCACTAATTTGAAATAAACAAAACATAATTAAAATAGAGAAAAATAGCCTTTTCGTTTCCCTCCCGTCAACTACGTACCCCAATTAGTTATTACCTAGCAGAAAGCAACATTTAAGCTGTTTCTTACTTACCATCACTATTGTTTTTGCAACGACACGTTTATTTCTATGAAGCACAAAAACATGCATTTATTTTAAATTAGTACGCATTTACTTTTACGTTATAATTAGACACACGGACATCCATTAATAGATTATTCAGCACATACATTTGCGTATTACCCTTCCCACACGTACAGTGTTGTTTAATACATTTAAACGAACATTTTATTAATTATTTATAAAATTTGTTAGGGGTTAAAAAATGTTATTTTCTCTGCTCCATCAGAGGCAATGTGCACTGCACCAGTGCTCAAGGCATCTGACTTCTCTAGAGAATTCATTGTGCAGACAGATACATCAGAGCATGGGGTCACCAGAGAGCCGGCGAGCAAGATTGCTGCACTCCTGTGAGGCTCCTGCAGTCTGGGGACAACATCTACCATCATCCTGCCTCATCCAGACTATTTTGGTGGTGCCGGTGAGATTTATGCCCCCTGCGTGTGGTACCCAACATTGCTGAACTGATTCTGGGCCCCTGGGGCATCTAGCTGTTTTTTTTTTTGAGTGGTGCCCTGCTGCCGCACCGGTAATGGCAGCCGCGTGAGACCTGCTGCGGCCCTGCAGTGTTCTCCCCGGGGAGCCTTGTGGGCTGACTTTGGTGGCTCTTTGATTGTCCCTCAGCTCCCCATTGGCTCAGGGAACGTTGAGTGGCCTTTCACTATAACGATAGAGTGGGCTGCCAGGCGTGGCACGCGGACCCAAAGGTGCGGCCGGCAGGGGACCACAAGAGTGTCGCCTGTACCTGCGCCTTTCGCCTGGAGGCATGGATGTCAGGAGAGCTGCCCAGGGGGCCGAGTGACTGCTCCCTTACAGTCTGCTAGCATTGTGGACTCGAGATTTCTGGATACATTGGTAAGCTAGCCTGCTGCACTGCGCGCTACTGGGGCTGCCTGATCTGTTGGGCTGCCATGTGGTGGATCCGGGGCTGCTTATAAGGCTCTCTCCATACGAACATCGATACTGGGCCATTGCGGGCCCTCACTGATCACTACTGGGGCACTGCGCAGATGCGCATGGCTGGCGGCCGGAGGGCCATGGAGATTGAGGGGCTCCATACTATTCCTATGGAATTATACATGGAGTTGACACACTGCATATAGTGCCTGGACAGGAGTACTGTGTCTGCTTGTGCCCCCGCAGCCACTTAGTTGTTGGGGGTGAGCCTGGGACCAGGTCTCCTCCCAGCTCTTTGAAGGACACTCTGGATAGTCATCCCCTGCTATGGCTATAGGGTTGTGGACCCTTGCTGCCACTCAAGTTGACTATTGATGGGGTTCTTAACCTTCTTTTGTTAGGAAGAGTCTGTCCAGACCACGCAAGAGCATTAGTCAGCAATCTGCGCCATTACTGGTTGTAGCTTCCTCACACTGCTGGGGTGAACACCCAGAAATCCTGCCTTGACTGGGGACCCCAACTCATTCTGATCTCCCCTTGCACGCCTTTATGCCTGTGACCAGTTTCTTTCCATTTTGTCCGGGGAGTGAGGTGGACCCATGGCCCCATCATTTCCTTCACCCCTTCCCCCAGATGGTATCAAGAGACATCCACATACCATAGCCTGGGCACAAATAATGCAAGCATCCTGCCTTCGACATTACTGGTTCCTCCTGGAGCTACACCACTGGGATCACAATGGGCAAATCTGGGGGCCGTCAGGCCAAACTACAATTTGATTTACGCTGCACCACGCATGCACTGGAGAGTGGGACAGATCAACTTGATGCAGCGGGTCCATCCTCCGGTGGGCTTATTGACTCCTTGTGGCCATGCAGCAAAGCTTTATGTCTATTGAGTCCAACATTAACACTATGGCCCTAATTAGGATGTCGGTCGGAGTTGCCTCCGACTGACACCGTTTCGGTGAGGGAACTGCCCTACCATAGGTCGGCGGTTCCGCACACCTGAATACGATGCGATCGCACATGGTGCAGTCGGAAGCTCCCATTTCTCTTTGGGAGCTTAAGCGGCGGGAGGAAACCCACCGCAGCACAAGCTCCCATAGAGGAATGGGAGCTTGTGAAATTCCCTGCACCGTGTGACAGGCACCTCATGGTGCCTACCACCCGGTGCAGGGGTTTTTAGGTGCCCCCCCAGGGCCACATGCGGAAGGCCAGGGGGGAAGGGAGCCCTGCTAGGGGCCCCCAATGTCGCTTTCCGACTGCCTTTCCATGTCAGAAAGGCCAACATGGAAAGGCTGTGGGAAACCAACATCATAATCCCAACGGTGGAAACGCCATCTTTAAGGGATTATGAGGAGCTTTCGGAAGGCGAAGGTCGGCCCATCCGACTGCTGCCTCCGACCGCACGCATCCTAATGCGTCGGTCGGACCGCAGCAGTCGATGCGGTTCAGACCGCATCATAATGAGGCCCAATGTGTTGCAGAATGGATGCCATTGTGCACAAACTTGAGAAACACAATGAACGGTTGCAGGAGGCAGAAAAGCACCTCTCCACCATGGAGGGCACTGTCTCATCCCATGGCGACACTTTGCTCAACATGGATAAAGTACTGAAGGTCATTGCGGCAAAAAACTAAGATCTTGAGGCATGGCCCTGCCTCAACAATCTTCGTATTCTAGGGATGCCAGAGTCTGCGAATACAAGCAAGATGGAGGATTCTGTGGAGAGGCTTCTAGTTACTCTGCTTGGTGCTGATTCCTTCTCCAAACTCCTCATAGTATAATGTATGCATCGCGCCTTGACAGGCCGCCCACCGCTGGGCGCCCCTGCTCGCCCGATAGATGCCAGATTCCTTAATTATAGGGGCTGTGATGCCGTGTTATGGCTGGCCAGAGAGAGGCGCCCCCTACAGTTCAATGGTAATGAAGTGACACTGTAGTAGGACTTCACCACGGCGGTCCAGGAGGCAAGGTGCAACTTTGTTCCGATCAAACAGAAACTGAGCCAGGCTGCCATGCTTTATCCAGCCCACCTCCGTATCTCCTTTCAGGGCATGGATCATTTTTTCACCAATCCTCAACTTGTCAGGACTTTCTACACTACAACTCTGCTCGTAATTCGCCAATGAAAACTCTGGCTGCCTCATCACGTGCCTCCTCTCCAAGTTCGGACCTGGGCTGACCATACTCCTCCCCTTATAAGGCTCCAGTCATACTGCTTGTTCTGTGCTCTGCCTAAATTCTGTATGCCAGTGCCCCCATTCATGGGCACCATTGTTGGTCCGCCAAAGCCTGTGCCTCATTGTCATGTTTATCTGGATGAGATTGCGCTGGTCTGTCCACGGATACCCTCGTCTTTATGAGGGTGACCCCTGCTTCCTCTCTGGATGTACCCTGCAGGGTACACCTGATTGCACTTGTTCTCACTTCACTTCCCTTCCTTTCTCTTCCCTTCCCTTCCCTTTTCTTTTCTTTGTTTTGTTTATTTACTTTGTGATTTGTTCTTGCTTTTGAAAGTGTTTAAGACCATCCATGTTTTGTTATTTAGTTCAGTTTCTTGAGGGGTATGACTGGGGAGGAAATCTATTCCTGACAGGATTGGGCCATCAGTGTGGGGGGGCGGGGGGGCACGGGGTTGTTTGTTATTTTATGTTGTGCTGATTACTCTATAATGATCATCGTGCAGTGTTGCTGTCTTTTCCCCACTAGCTTGCCATTCGCCACCTGTCACATCTGCTCCCTCTACCCATTTTCGAATGCCCAATGTGACCAGTGCTGATGCCATACCTCCTAAGCACCTTATAAATGCATTACATGGAACATTAATCCACGCAAGTGATGGCACATATTGTCCTATCTTGACAGACATGCCTTTCACATTGCTCTATTACAAAAGACTCATTTGAGTCTTGCCACTGGTACGATCTTCATGGACAGAGGGGCATCCCACAGTCTATTTTTCACATACACCTTTTATGCACGGAGGACAGTCACACTTGTTCGCAAGGGGGTGCCATACATACCACAGGGGTCCTATGAGATGCTCAAAGCTGCTAGCACACGATCATGTGGGGAAAGTTACACTCCCATGCCATCAAAATCATTATTTGCTAAGGGCCCAATACAGATGATCCTGCTTTCTTCGACTGTCTCTGGGGCAAATTGCAGCCTAAAGCCCATCTTTGTTATTGTGGGGCGGTGACTTTAACACAGTTCTAAATGTGTATATTGATCAATCCCATGTACCGCCCACCTATCGTGGCATTGCTGCTTGTCATCTCAGAGATATCATGGAGGAGCTTGACTTGCTTGATGCTTGGAGAACACACCACCCGATAGAAAGAGAGGGCACTTTCCACTCAGGAGTACATGGGAGCTGGTCTAGGCTGATTACTGCCTGATCTCCAGGGACGTGGCATCTTTGGTGCGGGGGGTTTCTCATCTTGCACGGACACATTCTGACCACTCTCCAGTCCTGCTCTCCTGTCCATTCCTACCCAGGCTCCCATTGGCACAAACTGGAGACTGTCCCCGTGCTTGCTTCTAGATCATCCATTTTGGGAGGAACTTCAGCAAGACATTTCTGATTTCTTTCCAAGAAACGCAGAGTCGATGCCACTGCTTGGTACCATCTGGGAGGTTTTTAAGGATACTGTTAGGGGACTAAGTCTTGCAAAAAATGGGAGAGTACAGCGCACCCTGTGTAATCATCTATCCCACCTGGAAGATGAACTTAAGCAGTTTGAAGCCCAGCTGGGTGGCACGGACGATCCCAACTAACTCAGCAGATCAGGACAGTGTTGTCTGAATTTCATGAAGTTGCAGATAGAGAATGCCGCTTCCCCTGCAAGTATGTCACAGCCAGGCCATAGTGAGAGGGTGAGCGGCCTGGACACACTCTGGCCACTATGACTAGGTGACAATTGGCCACTAATGATATTCTGGAAGTTCGGGACGTACTGGGGCAGTTGCATATGGATACTCCGGGCATCCTCCATACCTTTTCCTCTTTTTATAGCTCCCTTTACACTTGCAATAGAGAACATCCCATTGATGCTGACTCATATCTGGAGGACGTAGCCTTCGGCTGGCTGAGCGATGCACATCGGAAATTTCTGACTCAGGACTTTACTGTTGATGAGATAAGAGACGGCGTGTTGCAATTGTAAGCTGGTAAGTCCCCAGGGCCTGATGTGCTATCAGCTGACTTTTATAAAGCGCATGTGGTGGACCTCCTGGCACCCGTTCTAGTTTCCATCTTTCAGGAGGTGAAAAGGCAGGGTCAACTCCCTCTTTCTATGTGCAAACCCCAAATCATCACCCCGCTCAAACCAGGCAAACCCTCCAATTGCTGCGAGTCCTACAGGCCTCTTTCTCTTATTAATTGCTATGTTAAAATCTTAGCCACATGTGCTTGCTAATCACTTATTCCTCCTCATGACATTCTTGGTTCGCCCAGACCAATCAGGCTTTATCCCTGTTCCATCCACTTCCTACAATCTGTGGACTTTGTTTGCAGTACTGCAGGACATCATCCCGGACTTGGGTGCTGCGGCAGTCTTTTTAGATGCCACAAAAGCCTTCGTCCTTTCTCGGGCTGGATTGCGCTCCTTTACTCAAACCTGATCACTAGAGTTTGTGTCAATGGATCTGTCTCCTCTCCCTTTATTTTTATGATAGGCACTTGTCAGGGCTGCCTACTCTCGCCCTTACTTTTAGCCCTTGCAGCAGAGCCACTCGGTTCCAAGCTGAGACACCACCACCGTGAGTATGCATTTCACTACCCTACCACACATCTCTTGATATCTCTATATGCATATGATAATACCCTCTTCTTCTGCGATCCTCATATTAGTCTAAATGCTGTCCTCTGATGGTTCATCTGCTTCGGTGGGTCATTAGGGGTGCAGATAAACTGGGAGAAATCGCAGCCCTTTTCACTTGCATAGGCTACCAAGCCCTTCATCCTAGAATTCCCCCTACAAGGGTGTCAGTCAGACCTCAGATATTTGGGGATTGTAATATTGCACAATTGGGAAGAGGTGATAGGATCTAACTATGGCACGGGCTTATTGACCTCATTACTCATTGGATTTCTCCTCCTTTGTCGCTGGCGGACCGTGTAGCTTTAACGAAAGTGGTGATACTGCCCAAATTCGTATATCTTTTTTTCAACATACTTCTCCCACTGAGCCAATCTTTCTTTCAAATGCTAAAAATGGAGATGATACGGTTGGCATGGCTATGGAAGCAACCTCATTTGCAGTGGGACACTCTGACCCTGTCTTTCTTCAAGGAGGGTTAAAAGACGCAGACAAGGAGTTGTACTATTTATGTACACAGGCTCACCATGCCATTCGTTGGTATAAACTTTCTCTATTTCTCCCTCTTACGGCGGTGGAACAGGGTTACATGGCCCCAATCCCTTCATTCTCCTTTTTGGGCTCCTCCTCTGTTGCGCCCTCTATTGCTGACTCCATGGTGGCCTGCACCTCGAAAGCTTGGCATAGGTTGGGTCGAAAAATGGGTAAGACACTCCTAAATTCTCCAGTGATTCCACTCCCCTTTCACCCATTGCTTCCAGTCACTCATGCGTCTTCATGCAGGCTTCTACTTCAGAGGTATGTATTCCGGCCAGTGGGGGGGATGTCTACCGCGACGCCACCTGTCTCTCCTAGGAAGACTTCTTAAGAGACAAACTGGCATCCCCAGTAGACACACTCACATACATTTGCTGGCGCCACAATGTCAAGGCGGCCACGCCTGATTTCCCAGCTGAACCTCCCACCTTTAATAACCTCTATACCATGCTACAAGTGGATACCCCACGACACCTAGTCTCCCTATTATATCTCACTGTGCAAGCTGAATATCTTTGTATTCAAGGGCAGGTGCATTCGCAATGGGAAACAGATCTAGGGGTTACCTTCACAGATGAGCAGTGGAAATATTGCTGTGAGAAAACGGGGCAGATAGAACCCAGCAGCAGGCTCCGCATCATCCATTATAAATCCCTCCACAGAATATACTGTACTCCTGCCCGACTTTATTGCAATCGACTTCAACCAGATGATGAGTGTGCCAGGTGCAGGATGGCTGGAGCAGACGTCCTCCAACTTGCGCGGTTCTGTGGGCTGGTACAGCCCTTCTGATCCGTGATGAACGCTGTACTTACCGCCATGGTTGGATAGGCTTTAACACTTAGCCCATTATTGGCACTGTTGGGGCACATAGGTGAGTTTGATGCTGGTTACAGGAAATATGTAGGGCTGGCTCTTCAATTGACTAAATGAAGGGTTGCCTGTCACTGGGGGCATGGGAGAGAGCAGAAATCAAGGACTGGCTCGTGGACCTCATTTATTGTAATGACCAATTGTCCTTACATGCTGAACTGCTGCCTCCCATGTCTAGACCTCAAAACATTTAGGATCCACTGCACAGCTATCTGCTCTTAAATGCCCTATCAACAAACTTTCTTGATAGGTCTGCTGATGCTTTGTAGAGTGACACCCCAGAGCGGGCTCGGGACCCTGCTTAGATATCGCCTCATAGTTCTATTAGTCTAATGCGTGAACTCCACTCCCTGAATGCATTCAGCTTGTTATGTGGTGCTCACTGCTTCAATCTGCAATTAAAGTTACTACTCTGGTATGAATCGGTGGGGAGGGAGACTTTTTTTCCTTCTGATTTTTGCAGTTGTATTGGGGTCAGGGATGGATGATGACACTGTACTTTCAATGAATTCACGGCACAACTATTGTTGATACTGTATTTTTTTTTATCTCTAATGAAATTCAATAAATAAAATAATAATAAAATAAAAGATACATCAGAGCAAGGCACTGGGGTTGTCCTCTCACAGATAAATGATGAGGGTTTGCCCCAACCTGTAGCCTTCATCAGTCGGAGCCTACTTTCTTGGGAGCAGAGGTGGAGTGCAATCGAAAGGGAGGCCTTTGCAGTTGTCTGGGCACTGAAGAAGTTGAGACCATACTTGTTTGGGACTCACGTCCGGGTTCAGAGAGACCACGGACCGCTCAGATGGCTAACGCAGATCAGAATCCCAAACTGTTGAGGTGGTGCATCTCCCTACAGGGAATGGACTTTAAGGTGGAACATCAACTTGGGACAGACCACGCCAATACTGATGGTCTTTCCAGGTTCTTCCGCCTTACCGATGAGGATGGGTAGTTCTCCTTGCTTCCTGCTTTGGGGGACACATGTTACCCTTAACATCCTTGGTGTGGTGTTCCCCCACTCTTTTTGCCTTCACTCCCCTGTTTTGCTGAACTTGTTTTTGTTGTCATTAGGACTCTGTGCACTTTACCTCAACTAACCAGAAGCCTGCATGAAGACGCATGAGTGACTGGAAGCAATGGGTGAAAGGGGAGTGGAATCACTGGAGAATTTAGGAGTGTCTTACCCATTTTTCGACCCAACCTATGCCAAGCTTTCGAGGTGCAGGCCACCATGGAGTCAGCAATAGAGGGCGCAACAGAGGAGGAGCCCAAAAGGAGAATGAAGGGATTGGGGCCATGTAACCCTGTTCCACCGCCGTAAGAGGGAGAAATAGAGAAAGTTTATACCAACGAATGGCATGGTGAGCCTGTGTACATAAATAGTACAACTCCTTGTCTGGGGCTTTTAACCCTCCTTGAAGAAAGACAGGGTCAGAGTGTCCCACTGCAAATGAGGTTGCTTCCATAGCCATGCCAACCGTATCATCTCCATTTTTAGCATTTGAAAGAAAGATTGGCTCAGTGGGAGAAGTATGTTGAAAAAAAGATATACGAATTTGGGCAGTATCACCACTTTCGTTAAAGCTACACGGTCCGCCAGCGACAAAGGAGGAGAAATCCAATGAGTAATGAGGTCAATAAGCCCGTGCCATAGTTAGATCCTATCACCTCTTCCCAATTGTGCAATATTACAATCCCCAAATATCTGAGGTCTGACTGACACCCTTGTAGGGGGAATTCTAGGATGAAGGGCTTGGTAGCCTATGCAAGTGAAAAGGGCTGCGATTTCTCCCAGTTATCTGCACCCCTAATGACCCACCGAAGCTCTCTCTCCTTAATATATAGTAAAGTTGACTACGTCTAATTGGCCCATTTAATTGAATTATAAGTCCCTAGTAAATGCTACTACAGGTACCCAGGGCCTGTAACTTAAATGCTACTAATGAGCTGCAGCACTCATTGTGCCACCCGCTAAATTCACATTGTAAAATGTATCTCAGGTCTGCCACTGCAGCCTGTAGTGCAGTTTTATACTGCCATTTAGACCTTGCAAAATAAACCTTTTGCCAGGTATAAACCTTCCTTTTAATACTTATCGGTCACTCCTAAGGTATGACCTAGCAACCCCTGGGGCAGGGTGCATGGTATTTGAAAAGTAGGACATGTCAGTTTAAGTTTTACATGTTCTGACAGTGAAAAACTCCAAAAGTAATTTTTCATTGTTATAAGGCTATCTCTCTCATAGACTAACTCTGGGTTACCTTATTACCCTTAATAAGTGATAACTTCGTTTAGGCCAGATAGAGAAATACCATTTGCACTTAAATAAATTTAATTTTCTGAAATTCTGAAAACACCACTTCTAGAAACTTGGTATTTTTCTGCCTAACCCAAATATGTCTTTCTGCCGGTATCTAGGGTCACATGACTGTGAATGGCACTTCTGTTGTGTTTTGTGCATTCCGTCAAGATATGGGGACCAAAGGACCTTGGGTGTGTGGCAGGGTGTTGCTCTCCTGAGCAGGATGTCCTGGGGGATGATACTCAGCACTTCCTGGGCTTCAAAGGATAGCCTCAGGCCTTGCCCACCCCTTTCCTGACTTCTAAGAGCTGCCTGCCCCGCTACTGACAAATGCAGATCCCACCTAGGCCTGCTTGCCCTTTGTTGCCATAGATAATTGAGAGCGAAACGCAGGAAAAAAGGAAGGTTAGAGAAATGGGGTAGTCCCCTATCCGCAGGCTGGTACTGGGGATAAAAGTGGCACCTTCAGAATCTCTCATCAGAACGCTCATGGAGCTGTGGAGGATTCAGAAGAAGGACTGTCCTGCTGTCTAGTGAAAAAAGACTGAACCTGGCTGCCTTTTTTTTTTTTTTTGCAGAGTTTTATATAGCGCAAACTTGACCCGAATCGGGTATCAGAGCGCTTTACATAGCACCAGTTACGTTACATGAGGACACACATTCATTTTTGGTTAGGCTCGGGGAGATTAAGGGCCAGATGTAGGTAAATTCAATTTTGCGAGTCCTTAATAGCGATTTTTACCGAATCGCTATTAAGGACTCGCAAAATTGAATGTAGGTAGGAACCGCAAAAATATTTGCGATTCCTTAATATTCCTTAATTGCGAATCGCAAATTGAGATTCGCAATCAAGGAATACCATCCCATTCATTCCTATGGGCCAAGAGGCCCATAGGAATGGATGGGATTTGCGCACGCAATTTGCGAGTAACCAAGAGGTACTCGCAAATTGCGTGCGCAATTTCAAGGGTGCAAGGGTTCCAAAAGGACACCCTGTTGCACCCCTGAAATGTGCATGTGTGCACATGTGGCGCACATACATGCCCTAAGGGCATGAATGTGTGCCACATGGCACTTTTAAAAAAGCAAAAAAGTGCTTTTTCAAAGGAAATCACTAATTACCACCAACTTGAAGTTGGTGGTAATTAGCGATTCCTTAAGTCTAAAGTGCACTTTCTTTTGTGCTACTTACATTGCATTTAAGGAATCGCAATTTGCGATTCCTTAGATGCAATCGCAAAATAGGGAATCGCAATTTTGCGATTCCCTATTTTGCGAGTAGGTTTAATCTCACCTACATTTCTCAAAGCCAAATTGCGATTGCAAAGGCTGAAATTCTGCGAATTTCGGCATTTGCGATCGCTATTTGGCTTCCTGCATCTGGCCCCAAGTGATTTGCCCAGAATCACAGGATGTTCAGCGTCATTGCCGAGACTCGAACCCAGTTCCCCAGATTCGAGGTCGGCCGCCCTAGCCGTTAGGCCAACTCCTCTCCCCAATGCCTTGCATCCAAGCTCCCTGAAGTGACTCCAAGGATCAGTTGGCTGACTGCCTATTTGAACTAAAGGGATGGAACGAGCTTCCAGAGGCCTTACTGCAACTGCCCAGCAGACCAGCACCGGTTGGACCTGCCTGGCCTTACCTGAGCACCCCTGCTGGCCTCTGCTGGAGTGAGTCCTGATCCAAAAAGGTTTTGTCCACAGGTCCTGGATTACATGGCTGATATCAGAGTGTACTCCTCCTGAGCTCAAGATGAAGATACAGAAGTCTTGGGCTCCTCGCACCGAGAAACGACTGTCCACGACGACCGCCATCAAGAAGCTCCAAAGGAACCTGCACTTCTTGTCAACAGCGACCATCCATGACCACCACAAACGTGAAGCTCCAGTGAAACCTCCACTTCGGACCAACAGCCTTCGTCGACTGCTAATAAGAAGCTGCAGCAATGACCGGCTCTTCATGCCAAAACAGCTACCATCTGCGATGCTCAAACTGCTTCTTGCCCTGACAAAGACCTCCTTGTGGCCCCTGAAAACGTGAACATTAGCTCCGCGCACGGAGTCGAGAAGGTGACTCCTACAGGGGACACACCTGGTCCCTGTATCTGACCCGGGCTCTATCACGGTCAGCCTGAACTTGTGACATTACCCCGGTCCAGGGCGGCCAGATAACCGTAAGTGGTACTTTGTGCTTTTTGACACTATTTTCACCTGAAACTTTTTAAACTCATATCTACAGTTCTACTGATGGGATTTTTGTCATTTTGGGGTTATTTTATTTATTAAAATGTACTCTATTTTTCTAAATTGGATTGGAGATTTTTTCTATTGTGTTTTCATGTTATTACTGTTTGAGTTCTACATAAATACTTCACACATTGTCTCTAAGTCAAGTCTGACTGCTTTTGTGCCAAGCTACCAGTGGGTTAAGCACAGGTTTATTAAATGACTTTTGTGCTTCATCCTGACAAGGATTGTGTTTACTATTTGAGTGGGGATTCCACCCCTCTCAACCAATAATCTAGTTTCTTACAAGCAAGCAATGCATTTAAAGCCATTCACTTATTGTATCCACCCAAACAATACTAACAGAATTGCAGATCTGGCCTTGACCCCAATGACAACTGAAACCATGACCAAAGTGGCTATGTGTAACTAAGCTTAAGCAGTCACAACAGTGTAACGTTCAGCCATCTGCATCATTTAACACCCTCCCCTGTAGGTTTGCAGAAATGCATAATACATATCAAGGTTATGATGAGATGACAGACCAACTTAATATTGCACAGTTAACTTCTTCACTGAGAAAGCCAGATGTAGAAGTTAGTGACATGGTCTGTGTTCAACCCACCCCAGAGCTCTGATTTGCGGCTACAATCATGTTAAAGGAAGCTAAATGCATATGTAAGTGGTACAGTGATGACCTGGACCCCTTAAATGACTGACAATGAGGAGTCAGGCCCTCAATTCTATGGAGCTGCCTACAGAGCCACCAGTGGAGGGCTTCAAGTAAGCCCCTACAAGTATAAAAGGTGATGCAATCTCTAAACGGGGGCAGGGGAATATTTGGTTTCCACTAATGTGCAAAATGCATGTGCGCCATGTTAATCGTATGCTATGGGGTACTTACTATCAGTAGCCGTTGCGTGGGTTGAAACCACCGGGGGTAAGGCAAGTATTGCGCCCCCTTAACCGTGGACCGTTAGCACTTCCTGACGCAAAATTTTAAAAGAACAAAAATTGTAGTACGAATTATTTTTCTTTTAAAATTTTGCGACTCTGAAGAATTTTGCCCCGGGGGCGACTGCCCATGTGCCCCCCCCCCCACGCTACACCACTGTTACCTATACAATTGGCACCGAGCAAAGGGGCACATATAGTAATTCTCTGTGTATTGCTCCAGTGGCGGCTGCCACAAACAAAGAGTAGTGAGGTGTATGGAGGGAACGCGGGAGGGGGCGAGCGGGAGGGGGACGGCGGGGGGTATCATGTGCAGGGGGTGTTAGTAATAATATATAAAAAAAGAACTTACCTGAAGCCGCTGGCTGCCTCCCCCGTCGCATCGCGACTCCTGTCCTCTTCCTGGTCCCAGCAGCCCCTGAAACAGACTCCCATCCAATCCCTGTGCTGCTCTCATGCTATGAGAGTAGCGCGGGGATTGGCCTGAGCGGAATGGAAAAACACTCCGCTCAGACCAGGGAGTCTGTGGGGTTTCTCCAGCCCTGCTGTTCAGTGCAGCCGGGCTGGAGAAACCTAAGGGCGCATGTGTGTTTGGCCGGACTGAGACGGCCGGCCAAACACATATGCGCACTTAGGGAGTGCACATAGCACTCCTCCTCCCCCTCCCATGCCTCGGCCCCGCCCCTCCCTACATCGCTGGCTCAGAGCCGGCAAATGAAAAATAAAACGATGGTTGAAAATCGTTTTATTTTTCATTTGCTGGTTCTGAGCCAGACAGTGGTGCGACGTTCCTCCTCCAATGCGGAAGAGCCGACGCTGAAAGCGGGGCTTGATTTAAGAAGACATTTTCTCAGTGCACGTTAATGCCACATATCATACCGGCTAATAAGTAGTACAATGTGAGCATTACGGACGAATAATGTGCGAGGAGACAAAATATCACTGCACAGACATGTCTTTTAAAATAAGTCCGGTAGCATATCCTTTCTTGCTACCTCAATGACGTCATAAAAACGTGGCTAAGTGCAAACTGGGCTGAATTCGGATAGACCAATCAGTGCGAGGTTAAAAGTATTCTCTGTTGTGTGGAAAATGAAACGGCTGTCGTTTCCAGAAAAGCTGGCTCTTCCAGCCATGATGATTGCAGCGCCCTAGCCTGTCCGGTATTAGTTTACTCTAATTACTGTCTTTCACCATCAACGAGGTCTGCTAGCATTACATTCTGCACCTATATAGTTAAAATATTCAAAATAGCAGCTAGTGCAATCACAGTGACAGATTTACATAAGAGATCTAAAATATCTCAATTTTCAAGAAGGTTCATCGTTTTCTCTCGAGTGTTACTTAGAAACCCAGCTATTACTGACCCTTATCGAACAATGGAAAAATACACATTTTAGAGCAAGCAAATAGAAACTGGAGATTCTGCACTTCCGGTGGCTCGTGCGTGCCGTCATGGTACGACAAAATAACCGTTTGTGCCTCCTCTGTGCAAGAGGGCTCGCTGCGGAAAAGTGTGCTGCAAAACTCAAACAGGATGTGTAAGTCAGCCTTTCCGTGGTCTGGCTGACATGAGCTATAACAACGCTATAATAACCATCATAGAAGGCGCCAACTCTCGAATGAATAGCAAAAACATCCCTAAATATTTGACAGAAGTTTCCTAACTGTTTATAGGAAATCATATATTGTTTCGCAATGTTTTGAAAGGGCTCAGTACATAGGTATGTGACCACTACGTGTCATAAATCAGAGCATACTTTCTTTGAATATGTGCAAAACAAGTATAATTTAATTAATGCCCACCAACCCACTTCCCCATTCAACGAACACTGCTTTAATCTGCTCACACTGATGACTGTTATTGAAACCACAACAATCTAATACCCACAAAGTCGGTCAGATTTCTGGGTCAGCAAGCCTCTGGGGCAGCACCTACCCACAGTGACGTGGTGAGAGTGCCATGGGCCCCAGTGCAAGCAAATCAAAAGTTCCTTGTACCCACTGATTGGCATAATTCGGGTGAATTGTTCCTCTATGACTTCAGAGAGATAGGTCAAATTCAGCCATAATTGGGTTGAAATGGGCAACTCGTACATCTGCGAATTGGTGCTACTGCACCTGCTGCCCCGACTGCAGATACACTCCTGAAGATGAGTCCATTTTAACCAAAGATGCAAAGAAAATGATCCTGGCTGTTTTCGTTTATATTTCTATATATTTACTAAACATTGGAAATGCTGTTCCTAGAATTGCAGTGCATGGAGATCCATAATTGATATATAAGAACACGGTGGCGGTGTGGATATGACCCAACAGATGAGGGTGAATGGTGAAAAAGTACATTTAAACTATTTTAAGTACAATGATCATGGTTCCTCTAAGTCCCAGGGTAGGTGCAAGAATTGTGCTAAAGGAGGTCTCAGAGGGCAATGGTGCTGAGAAGGTACCCTAGAATGCAGTGTTGGTTGGAAGCGCTGAAGGTAATGACTGCTCTCTGCTCCTGGGGTGGGTGCCCCACTTGTAGGGTATCAAGAGAATGACTTGATTCTAGATGTTTCACTGGCGTGTTTAGGATTGGTGAGACAGTGAGGGGTTTCACGTCAGAGTCAGTGGTTGAGGATACATTTCGCAGAACTAAATAGGCAGTGGTCAGAACATGGAGAAGTTTGAAAACTCATGTCAAGAACATTTACACAGGTTGGCCGTGCCCATCTTATGCAAGTATAGGGAGACACCTTGGAATTTGTACATCGACAAAGACATGGATACATAGAAAGATACTGGAACAATAGTAAGGTTTTCTGAGAAATAGAGCACTTCACTGAGTGTTGGCTGCATGAAGTGTGGGATGTGGTAGGTTTTGTAACTCTTCAGCTGGTTTAGGGCAGAGGTGGCTGTTGATGAGATGTTGTGATGTCTTATGATTTGACTGCCGAGATGGACTTCAAGATTACAGGCACATGAGGAGGACAGAACTAAATCAGAAGGGAATGAGAGTGCAGATTTCATGGTTCTGGCATGATTGTTGAGGTATCTTAGCAGGTTGAGCCTAAGACAGTTTTTGTCCACTGAGTAGCATTTGACAAAAGCATAGAACTGTGAGATGAGGTGAGTAAGTGGAAAAGAGGAAGGAGTAGACACTCATTTGCATGTCGCTTGCAGACAGGTGATAGCCAATGATGCTTCCCAGGTAAGTAGAGTAATGGAGTAAGTGGTGTCTGCCAAGGCTTGAGACTGTCTCAGGTAGATGGGAGGGGCTGAAATATGCTAGCACAAGGAGAGGAGTTGACCTAACGGCTAGGGCGTTCGACCTCGGACCTGGGGAACTGGGTTCGAGTATCGGTAATGACGCTGAACATCCTGTTATTCTGGGCAAATCACTTAATCTCCCCGTGCCTAACAAAAATGAATGTGTGTCCTCATGTAACGTAACTGGTGCTATGTAAAGCGCTCTGATACCCGATTCGGTTGCGGGTCAAGTTCGCGCTATATAAAACTCTGCAACAAAAAAAATATATATATATAAGCATTCTGTCACATCAGAAGAGGACCCATAACTACCAAGTTTCCCAGGTCCATGTGTGATGTGCTTCTCCAGTGCAGGCTCTTTTCTTTAAATTCTGGAACTTGTAGTCTTGTTTATTCCATTATAAAATAGAACTGCAAGTCCCAGAATTCAAAGAAAAGGATGTGCTTGAACAACACATCACAAATGAACCTGGGAAACTTGCAGGGCTGTGAACCAAAATATTGCTGTCCATTTTGAAGCAGAGATCGAATTGATTGATAGGAGGACGGGAGGCTCTCCACAAATGGCACACTTGCATACGCATATATAAAAAACAAGGGAGTGACCCCACTGGCCAAGAGACAGGGTACCACAAGTAAAGAAACAGAGAGACTCTCTTGGAACCACTTAAAAATCTTTTTTCAACTAAGTATATTTTGCTATATATACCTCATATATTCAAACATTCACACAGATCAAATGGAACCACCTAAAGTGAACCCAAAAACCAATTGTAATCCACACAAGGATAAGACACTTTGCTCAGTATAAAAAAGGGGGGATATATTTATTCAGGCATTATGCATCAGTAAAAATACAATATAAAACCATGACATTTATAAAATGTATAAAATAAGGTCAAAACAATAAAAACAATAATCAACGAGAGACAGACAAAATGTGAACAATTCAAATCATCATATTAAAGTTACTCCAAAAAGAATCCATATATTAACAAACAAAAGTCTAATTATTCATAATAACGTTAGACATGAAGAAGTTCCTCAGATGTAACACACATAGAAAACAAAAGAGCGTCGACGCGTTTCGGTGGTGTAAACTTATTGGGGTACCACCTTCATCAGGACTTGAACAATATTCGTCTCTCAGATGAATGATATAAACTTCATAAACCTAATTAAAAAACATAAATACACCGAATCATACCACATAATGCATATATCATTAGTCACTTTTCTACTAGGGGCCAATCAGGCACCTTATTACAGACATCAATATTTTACTAATAAATTTAATGAATCCAAAGAAAGATATTAACTACTTCAAAAAACAACAAAAATGGGAGGGGCAGTCCACAAAGTATAAAATACATGTTAAAAACCTCTTAGAAAAACATTAGGGCCACCCTCACTTATTCATAGGAATATTTTATCACTGTGATTATACAATTGTTTCAGGGGTTCCCAACTCATACGAAATGTACCACTTTCATTCCACTAAGAAACTTAATATAATGCCATAATTATTATAATGGGCACTAATGTAAACCCAGGATTTAATTGGGTTTAGTTGGCCTAGTCCTTCAAAAAAGTATTGGCCCATATTCTTTATATTTAAGCTTCCCATCTCATAAGTGTAATACCCACCTTTTTGGATACAACACTGAAGCTAAGTAGTTCTTTCAGGATTATAATGCAGCCATATCGAATTCTTTAAAACCTGAAATACATAACCCATAACTAAGTAAATATAGTCATGCTATACCATCTATAACTCCTTCAAGACAGGTCCTCTTTTATTGTACCTACCGCTGATGGCGGGTAATGTCACAAGGACTAAAGATCCTTCAGGATCTTCGTGGCAGATTTAATATCAGGAGTAAAAATGTAGTGTATTTACTCTTATGCCCATAACTTTAATATGATGATTTGAATTGTTCACATTTTGTCTCGTCTCTCGTTGATTATTGTTTTTATTGTTTTGACCTTATTTTATACATTTTATAAATGTCATGGTTTTATATTCTATTTTTATTGATGCATAATGCCTGAATAAATATATCCCCCCTTTTTTATACTGAGCAAAGTGTCTTATCCTTGTGTGGATTACAATTGGTTTTTGGGTTCACTTTAGGTGGTTCCATTTGATCTGTGTGAATGTTTGAATATATGAGGTATATATAGCAAAATATACTTAGTTGAAAAAAGATTTTTAAGTGGTTCCAAGAGAGTCTCTCTGTTTCCACACTTGCATACGCACCAGAGAAAACTTTATTCAACTCAACAGGTGTTGACCTACGTTGTGTATTCATCTTCACTTCTCACTGATAATGCAGCTTGCAGTACGTGAACAAAGGTCCCTGTATAGAATAGGTACTGCAGATCAAAGATAAACTATTTAAGCTCTGAAAAGTACAGACACTCATTTTTATTTACAGTATTCACTAAACGAGTAGCAGATATTCCATTATAGACATGTCCATGCAGCCCAGGATGATTGGATGGGAGGAACAAGAATCGGTTCGCTGAGGTGTTCACCTTAAATAAACAAACATTCAGGTAACACTTAAAATGTCCATCTAAAGGAAAAGTCTGTCACCAATCCCAGCAAACAAGAAAGGAAGAGAATTCTATATAAAAAAAAACTGCTTATGTTGTTAATTTGGAATATGTTCACTCTTGGAATTAACTCTTTCTAATCCCAGGTTAGGAATTACACATGATCTAGAGTTGTGCTCCAGCTAGATATGGTGACCTTCTATGTTACAGTTGTTGACGGTGGCTCTGTAGACACATGTATGCTGTTTAGTCCGTAGGAGAAGCACTTTTTTTATCCAAGCAAACGTTTGTCCGGTTGAAGAAATGCAAAAAAAGTTTCCCCAAAAAATAAACATGCACTTTCATATCAGCTGTGAACTGTTTGTAAAGATTTATTAAGTTGTCCAAAAAATGTTTAAGGCTTATCTCTACATTTGTGTTTGTTATTCAAATTTCCATAGGAGAGAATCTGAAACCGTAATTAAAAAATATCTAGAAATTTCCACATCAGTCTTGTAATGGAGACACTAGCCACTGCCTTCTCTGTGCTTCTTGTGATTTGGTGTAAATCCATCCAGCTGTTTTTAAAATATTAACAATGAAATGTTGTGCTATGTTATCAATTTGGTTTGGTAAGCATTTTTTTTATCTGAGTTGGCAATTGGTTGAGAAGAGACAGCCATTTCTCAGTTTGCAAATCTTGTAGTCAGACTAAATTTTGAGGGCCATTCAGGAGCAGGGTGGGCACTCACTCCACCACAGTGGAGGCGTAAGGAAATCACAGACGTTTTACGTAGAAGCAATGACTACCATTGTCCAAGCAGTCCACCAACTAACAGTTAAGATTAACAATTGATATTGAAATTATTTTGTTGCCTGATAGGCTTAGTGTAAAACAGGAGTAATATCCATTTCCCCTGTTCTCGCTAACCATAAACACAAAGTTGTTCCTGCACATGAACATTACTTTGCTGTGTCCCCGACCTACTGGTACTGCATGCAAACATAGAAAAGCATTGGATTGTTCATAACATTAACCCAAAATATAACAAATTCACTTGAAATTTTATAAAACCATAAAAAGCCCAATATCTAGTTGTAATCCTGTAGTATGACTAAATGCAATTCACAAAGGTGCAGGTGTAGCGCTACGCCTGCACCTGTCCCATCTCTTACGTGCAGAGTTTATTGAGTACATGCAAATACAAAGAACACCAACAAAAGGGGAAGTCAGTGTCAATTCACCAAGTCAAATCTACTCCAGTAATACTACATCTCAAAGAGGCTTAAATCTACTCCAGTAAAGCTTTGGACCAAGAAAAAAATCACACATGTCCACTCACAACTAGAAATCAATGTAGGCAGGACAGAGACTCACACTACCAGCACAAAGCCCAAAACCTAAAAAAAATATATCCTGTTAGAAATTGCTGACACCTATACATTTCAAATTGTAAAAATATTAAAAAAATTATTACAAAGTAAAATTAATTTAAAAAGTAACATAAAAAAGCATAAAATAAATTTGAACATTGCATGCACCCATATGTCACATTGTACAGACGTAAAAAAAAATAACAATTAATATATTGCAGACATGCAAATTATAAAAATGTCGTCATAAAAGATGTACCTACTCAGAAAATTCCAAATATAAATTGTTAATTATAAAAAAACACACATGACTCATTTCTTCTCTAACACTAATCTACACACAATAAAAGAGCCATAATAACACGTTGCAAGGCCACACACGCATACACACAAACTGACTCACATTTCTGTTAACTAACACACTAAATGACCCAGGCTGTGGGCTCTGGTTATGTGCTCTCAGGTGATGCATGTGTTATGGGAAATGTAAAATATGAACACACAGTAGAAAATGTAAAACACGAAAACATAGCAAAACAACAAACACAAGCAGACACCACACAACTATATGTGGTTAAAAACCAATGTAGGCCCAAATCTTGTGTTGACGAGAGAAGGTTAAGAGTTCACTTGACACAATGGAATAGGTAACTTGCAAAGATTACAGTTAAAGGTCAACTTGTGTTTTGCAGCTTCAACATATTTATGGTTCAAACACACAGGTTCCCTGGCATGCACTTTGTGTTTCCAAATAGATTGTACCTGATTAGACAATGGATGCAGGAAATTCAATTAGCTTAGAGCACATGGAGGTCTTAGGTGCACAATGATAAAAGCACGCACTTCACTAAAATTGTATTTACCACGAATACACATCCACTCACGTGCAAGAATGGCAAAGTTTGTTAAGCATTGTTAGATACTGTAATAAAGGATATGTATTGATTTGGGCTAAAGTCAAGGGTCACAGGTGACTTCATGGTTCTTACGATCGGTGAGTATTAATCTGTAACGGATGTAATGATTCACCGCTAAACTTTTGTAACCCTCATTGTTCAGTTTTGTATAAAAGAAGCTGTTTGTGATTTATCAAATTGAGACCGGCTGTGTGCGAGGAGTGTTTGTCTCCCTGTCACAACAGAAAAGAGCTTCCTTTGCATTGCCAAGAGAAGTCTGTGTTTTTTTCATTTCTTAAAGGTTTTAGGGCCATATGTATGAAGCTGTTTTGCGATCGCAAACACTGCGAATCGCAGAAAAACGGTGTTTGCGATTGCAAAACAGAGCCCCGCTATGTATGAGACACATCCCGACTGCCAATGTGCGATTCGTATAAATAGCGATTCGCAATAATTGCGAATATTACCATTTTGCGAATAATTTGCGAATTCGCTAAATACGTCAAAATCTAGCGAAATTCGCAATTGTTGTGTTCAGATTTAGCGAATTCGCTAAACGGAATGCATGAATAATTCTCAATTTGCGAATTCACGAAATTCGCAAAATAGAGAATCGCAATTACCACCAAGTCTGAGCAGGTGGTAACCAGGTGCAACCTATATAAAGAGACCCACAATGCAACTGATGTTTGCCACAATGTCAGGGCTGTACGTGATAGCCAGGAGGCTGCGACTCAGAGCTGCTGCACAGAGAAGGAGACGCCAGGAAAGGATCTTCAGAGCGCGCATAACCCTGCTCCAGCGGACTGAGGAGGAGATCCATACAAACTACAGGCTGGATGAAGAGAGCATCCTGGAATTAATAGCAGAGCTCAAACCTATCCTTGAACACCCCACACGCAGGACACACACAATTCCCACCCACATACAGGTCCTGTGCTCACTCCACCTCTTGGCGTCAGGGAGCTTCCAGGGGGTGATAGCCACAGCAGGAGGGGTCTCACAGAGTGCATTGTCGCGCTTCTTCCACGCGTTCCTTGATGCCATGGTACAGAGGCTGCATAACCACATATACTTCCCCAGCACACCACAGGCACTAGCCCAGACCAAGCAGGAGTTCTACCAAATTGCACAATTCCCCCACGTCATTGGATGCATAGATGGGACCCATGTCGCCATATCCCCCCTCCCAGAACGAGTATGTGTTCAGGAATCGCAAGTCCTACCATTCCCTGAACATACAGGTGGTGTGTAATGCCAGGCACATCATCACCGACATTGTTGCTAAATACCCAGGCAGCACCCACGACTCATTCATCTTCCGCCACAGTGGGATACACCGCCGACTCACAAGTGGGGAGTTTGGTGAGGGATACCTACTAGGTAATTGCATGTGATAGAAGGACACACTAGTAATGCATAGCAGTGGCAGGACAGTGTTCAACCTAATTTTTCTCGCCCCACAGGTGACAGTGCGTATGCGGTCCGGGACTACATACTCACTCCTTACCTTAATCCTGCCAACGCTGGGGAGCAGAGGTACAACAGTGCACACATAGCAACCAGATGTACCATTGAGCGGACCTTCGGGATACTCAAGAGCCGGTTTCGATGCCTACATAAGAGTGGAGGGGCACTTCAATACAGCCCCCAGACCTGTTGCAAGATAGTGGTAGCGTGTGCCATGCTGCACAACATCGCCACCAGGAAGGGCACACCAGTGGAGCTCACTGAATCATAATCATCAGATGAGGAGGGGCCAGCTCCTGGACGCATTCCGGCCGGAGTAATTGGTGCAGCTGCTGGGCGCCAGAGGCGAGATGAGATCACACAGAACTATTTCTAGGTAAGAAAAGATGACACAATGCCAAAGATCTAATACAGGACTGTGTTTAATTTCCCTTTGGACAGGATATTTATCGGCACACAGCCTGTGTGGCACACAATGTATTGTCAAAAGTACCGCACATGTGTGATCCACAGTGCAAATTGACTCTTGACCAAGTGTCTGTGTGCACTGGGTTAATGCACCCATATCCATGCCTATGTGTGAGCGCCTCAACTGCGGCGCTGACGGGCTGTAGGCCCTCGCCGTGGGTGCACTGTGCCCTCTTCGCTTGTCTCAGCAGCCCTGCCGTGACGCACACTACGGCGCCTGTCCGGTGGGGGCGGTGGTGTAATGCTGCTCCTGCTGGATTGTGCGTCCTCGTCTGTTGGAGTGAGGACTCCTGGGCCAGCAGTGGCAGCTGCCCGCAGCTGATCCACAGCACATGTCACCTGTACCAGACCCCTGGCCACGTCATGGCTGCAGTGTGACACCTCGTGCTGCATACTGATGCTGCGCCTTGACAGCACTGAGGTCGCTGAGGAAAGGCGGTTTACCGCCCTGGTGTAGAGGTCTAGGCGGGTGTGGAGGCGCTGCCTCTCCCTGCGCCTAGCAGCACGGTCCGCCCTTAGTTCAGCACAGAGTGCCTCCAGGGCACCCGTCAGGCCCATGAAACCAACCCTGATTTGCCTCTGGATTGACCTTATGTTTTTGCCTGCAGGCGCTGGACCTCCAACATGTGGCCCTCCAACCCTTGGAAGACTGTGTCGTCTCCTGTGAGTGCTGCACTAGTGGATGCACGTGGTGCCCTGCGCCTGGATGGGATTTGTGGAATTGGTTCGGCACGTGCACGGGGTTGTGGCTCTCACTGTCCCTGGACTGTTTGGACATTCACATCGGTGTCGTGGGATTCCTCCTCCAGTGGTGGCAATGGTGGCACTGCAATCCGCCTGCGGCGTATTGGTGGGATGACTGGGCTGCCCTCGTCTTCCTCTTCCTCCTCCTCCTCTTGCCCTGTTGCCTCTGGGCTGGGGGATTCATCCTCCCCTCCACTGATTGTTCCCTGTGTTTCTGCTGGTGCTGTGGACATAAATGCACACATTAATTTACTGTCCTGCCTTGCATCTGTCATGCATTAAATATCACTGTTTGGAGTTACATGGGTCCTATCCATCTGTATTTTGACTTTCATGATGCACACATACTGTTTGAGCCTGGCTGGGTGTCATTGCTCCACTGTTAGGTGCATGTAACTACATCTCCCATAATGCATTGCTGTGTGTGCTTGTGTACCTGCACTGGAATTGTAGTTTTGTTGTGCCCCTGGGACTCTCCTGGGTGTGTGGGGGTAGTAGGGAGGTATCAGGGTGTGATGTCATGCTTCTTACCTTGTCTTGGTTGTGTGTGGTCGGAGCTGTCCAGGTCTGACACACCCACTGCACTCTCCGGAAGCAGGGTCCCCTCAACCATTTCTTCGAGTGGTGTTGAAGCGGTGGCAGTGGAGGTCCCCCACCGGTCTTGTTGGCCTCCTCCAACCTGGTAGCAACCTTCTCCTTTGAGCGCGCGCGCATATCATACCAGCGCTTCTGTAGGTCTTTGACGCTGCGATGTGTGACGCCAATTGCGTTTATTTTGCGCTGGATGTCTGCCCATATCCTCCTCTTGCGTGTCTCTGGCACACGCAGGGACTTCTTGCCAAACAGGAGCTCATGGCTCACAACCATCTCCTGTATCAGAGCCTCCTGCTCACTTTCTGTGAACTTTGGTTTTCTGATTCTGGGTGTCTCCCCCTGCTGCTTGTCCTTGCTGGCCATGTCTCCACTCTCTCCAATGTGTGTATCACTGCAGTGATGCCTCAGCCTCTACTCCTGCTCTCTCACTCTGCTCCTGGAACTCAGGTGCAGCATGGGTAGTCACACTTCCTGGTTGTGATGTCATCAAGCTGCACCTGTGTCTCAGAATTGTCGTTTGCGAAAATCGCAATTTTGCGATTTCCGCAATTTTGCGAAATTCGCAAAATAGAAAGTTCAATGCTAAATGAACGCTATTTGGGTAATCGCTATTCATTTAGCGAACTTTAGCGAATCGCTATTGTTTTGCGATTATTTGTTTACATACGGTTTTGCGTTTCTCAAATAGCGATTCGCTAAAATTCGCTAATTGAGAATCGCAAAAGGGGACTTTGATACATATGGCCCTTAGTCACCCTGAAACAGTTGGCCCCTTTTTTCCCCCACCTGACTGCTGACACTGGAAGACCACCTACCCCCACTGCATAGATCATTGTGCGCCTTTTGATGAGGTAAGCAGACACTGTGTTCGCTGAAGTTCTGCCTGTGCACAGGGAGTGGGGAGAATCTGGGGCCTGATATCTTTTTTAAGGTGAGGACTATGTGTACTACGTTCCATGTTTTTGTATTGACTTGTTACTCTTGGCAATGCTAAACACAGATATAAATATAATAGGTATTAGGTTGTAAGTGGCATAAGGGTACCGCATGCAAGATTGCGTATTGCGTACATGTGTTGCACAATAGTCAGAAAGGTACTACATAACTGGTTGATCTGTTATTCTCAATATAACATTGGAAGTGGTCAATGTGGGTAAATTGAAATTGTAAGGCACCAATATGTGTTCCAATGCTTGACCTTGGAGGACAGATGAAAGCTGGTGTCACTAAACTTTATCTCCAGGTACGATCTGAACACTCAAATTACTGCCCTGGACCTAATGTACATAAGTCATTCCTTGGTCTCAAAGAAGCATTGTTTGAAAAAAAGAAATCCTCGCTTAGGGCGGAAGGAAGTGACCAGGGGTTACTGACTAGGCCTGGGTGGTGAACTCCACTCTGTTTGCTGAGTTTGCGGAGACTTCCATGCTCCGCGGAGGATGCAGAGTTTTGTGGAGCAGAGTTTTTTCCTTGCTCGAGCTCGCCAAAGTTAAGTTGGCAAGCGAGGAAAATCCAACGCTAGACGACCTCCCAGAGAGATTTCTCAACACGGGTGGTCGCAGATGGTCACGACCGCTCATGTTGAGAAACCATCCGTTCTCGATGAGGAAGCTACCGCTCAAGTAGAAAATCCACTCGGGCAGCAGAAAGAAGCAGCACCCTCTTGCACTGCGCATGGTGCAGTTCACGCAGATTTTCCAGCGCAGGACAAAAACCCAGCGCTAAAAATCAGCACAAACGGCACAACCTAATGCACTCCGCTGCTTTGCAGAACTCCGCGTAGCGCGGTAGAGTTTTTTGGTCACTTTGAGGAGTTATGCATAGCGGAACTCTGCAAACTCCACCCAGGCCTATTACCGGCTCCAAGAAAGGAAAATGTGTGTGAATGAAATGTGGCCACAGTATGATGTTGTTGTGTCATGTTGTATAATGTGCAAAATGGTATTTTGCTGTGCATCGCATAAGTGGAAAGACAAGAAGTTGATGAATTTTCCTGTTTTTTAAGATTTGTGCAAATTTTCTAAGAGAAGTCATATTTTAATAGATAGACAAAAAAAAGTTACATTGTAGAAAATATTGGAAATACGACTGACCATGGAGACTCCTTTAACACATATGCAGAAGGGTTTTTCCAAATAATAATACAAAATTACAAAGATATAGCCTAGATTGGTTTAAAGCCACCCAAAAACACACATTTCCCTGGCCAAAAGAATGGACATTCAATGATTAAATAATTGAGCATCTTATTAAATATCTCAGAAGTAAATATACAGGAGACAAATTACAGAAGAGAGAAGCTATTTCAGCTTTATGGTGAGTTTTTTGCAAAAAATCTATAGACTTCCTAAAAGATAATACCCCTAACACCCTGTCTGTTCCCCCACCCCGTATGATCCTATGAGCACCTCTCCCAAGGTACCTAGTATCTATCCACTAGTGCAGTTACAGGAAGACGCAGTGGGATTTAAGAACCCCAAGACTGAGAACTCCCCACAGTCTCCAAAAGTTACCCCTAATGTCACCCCACAAATGCCAAAGCCAAAACATGCAAGTACACTGATGCAGCAAGCAAGGGTAGGTGACTCCCAGTTCTCAAGACAACTAGAAGCACAGTTTATACTGCATTTAGATCTGGCCTCACCCCAGCAGGATAAAAGCGAAGTGCAAAGTCCAGGTGATAGTGATGACCAGTCACATGTATCATCAGCGACGTCGCATTTTTTGCAGAGAAGAGACACCACAGGAAGGGTAGTTAGAGAGCGAGTGTCTATCCCACAGCGAAAAGACACAGATAATGCAAGATGGAGTGGCTATGTGGATAGGGCAGTAGGTATGGCATGATGGCCATTATCTAAAGGAAGAGACAGTTTGCCACCTTGGCAGAAGGAGAAGGGGAATGTAATAGTTTCACCAAACAGAGTTCAAGAATGGTTATCCCTGAGTGAGTGTAGGAGAGATTCAAGTGAAGTGAGCAGAGAGGGATATCATGATGAGTTTTTGGGATAGGTGTAGGGAGGTTTTGGGAGAATAGCAAACAGGATAGAGTCTATACATAAGCATGTGGATAGTATAGGTGAACTGCTTCAACCCCCAAAAGCAAGGCACCCCACCTATTATGTTGATATCCAAGAAAGATCCCTTATCGATTTTGATCATGCAAAAAGGGTAAGGGGATTGCCTAATCATGTTGATATTAGAGAAGGAGAGTGGCATATGCTTTCTAGAGGTAGGAAAACTCGAGCGAAAGAGCTTGAGTTATTGCAATTTCAGGGAATACATGGCCAGCCGGACCTCAGATGGGATCCTGTCAGGCTATGGAAGGATTGACACAACATGATAGACCAGTGCAGCAAATGAGTATTCAATCAATTTTGCACAGCGCAGATCTCACTCCTAGTGAGATAGTCGCTGAAAGAGAGAATAGCTGTTACAATGTTGTGCCATATGTAGATAACTTAGTAGACTGGACCGAGTGGTTAGCTTCATAAATGAGTCAATGGCCACAAGAGGGATCCTTTGATCCATGCGATACGGCGAATGCTGAGGATTGCATTCTTTATGGTGAGTGAGATCCAGACTGGGGTAATCCCTACATGCTGAAATGTTTGTGTGTATGGCAGAAATATGCCAGACATCACAATCCTTAACATTCTACCACTCCTTTACATCAAATGCCCCTGATACGCAAGTGACCTGGGGCGACAGATGGATAAGGAAAACCTTCGAAAATTGTTGCCGATGCTTACCGAAGGAGCAGGGAAATGAATGAGAGCTTTTGAAAAACAAACCACAGGTATCACCTTAGTAGTAGGGGACATAAAGAGTGTGCTTAGTTCTCTTATAGGAGATGAAACAGACACTGTGTTTCCAAAGGTTGGAGTGAGAAATATTACCCTCACTGAGACTAGATTTGACGGGTCTCCATTTAATTTGGTTATTACAATGGTTTGGGACCAGCTGAGGAAAATGTATCCTGATAGGCCAGACATTGAATCTTTCGTGGCATAGTCACTGCAGCCAAATGAGAATCCTGCTCAGTTCCTTAACAGGATGAAAGAAAAATGGACCCAGGAAGTAGGTCAGGGTTGGGAAGTAACAGGAGGCAATGCCGTATTATTTTATAATGTAGTTAAAAAAGGGTTGCCCTCTGACGTGCAGGACGGCCTAGATAACATAGTGGCACTAGAAGCCAAGACATGGACAGAAATCAAAATGCACATAATTCATTTTTGCAAGAAAAAGCAGGAGAAAGAAAGGAACAAACAGGAGGTGACAGAGAAAGCAGCAGCCAAGTTAGTGCAGCAGAAGTTGGCAAAGAGAGGAGCAGTAGAAGGAGCTGTAGTGGCAGCTGCCACTCAGATGACTGCAATGTCTGTGGAGTCTGTAAAGGTTGGAACAGGTATGCCATTATTGTCAGAGGGTTAGAAATGTTATTAGAGACTTCAAAACTAAAAGATGGGATGAGCAAACTGGAGGAGTGGGAATTTATAATCAGGCAGCAAACACAGCAATACAGCCACTAACAAATCTGAAAATCATATATGTGCTGCAGACACCATCCCAAAATGAGCAGTCACCAGTAATGCCTCAAGCACATCAGGTGCCGCCTCAGCAAAGCTACCAAACACCCCCAATGGTGACTCCATTTCAAAGTGGACAAGGAGGTGTGTTGTGAAAGGAGGAAATACTTTCCAGATGAAGTCTGTGGGAAAATATATACAATGAAGGTGCCCACAGAGTATTTCTATGTGTTCAGTATTGTCAGTGATGCACAGGCCACATGAGGAACCCACTGTGATGGTAGCCATCAATGACAAAAGGTATGTGTTCCTCATAGATACAGGAGCAACTAGATCCTGCATTAGAGAGGGAGACCTTCCGATTTCTAACAGATCAATGGACACACAAGGATTCTATGGGGAAGTGATAAGGGTTCCTTTTACTAAACCAGTCAAGATGGAAGTAGGGGGGAGGTACATTGATGGCTGTTTACTGTTTTCTCCAGCTGCCCCAGCTAATTTATTCAGAAGAGATCCAATGGCGAAATTAAATATTACTATCCATTTTAAATCTGATGGTACCATGATTTGTCCACCCCTGGAGTTTTACTTTCCAGGATCATGGAATTAATAGTAGATTCCTCTACTGGAGATCAGATTAGAGCACGACCTGCTGATATGGAAGCATTCACTACAGTGGTGTATACAATAACAGCATAGACACCAAAGTTACTGAAAAAGGAGATCCAGCTACCTAAAAGATTCCTTTTTCGGCTACAAGAGCAAGACTACCTAGTACTGAATTAATAATGCAAATAGAGGCTTTAGAGGTAACACCAACCTATGGCGCAATGATTGCCAGCGACTATAATCATATCTTGTGGGCATGTGTTATCTTCATTGAGCCAGGGAAAATGGTTAGGGAGATATTGGATGACCATCTGTTTGATGATGTTCCCATGAAAATGGTTGTAATTTTTCAAGATGACATAGCATTGAGGACATTGTTAGAAGTAAGAATGCCCACACCAGGTAGAGCGTTTGATTCTGTTAGAGAAGCAGACCTGTCCCAAGTACCAGACACCATGTGTACTAAGGATCCCCATGATGTAGGCCTTATTCGTACTGCTACACCATTACGAATTACATTAAAGGAAGGTGCAATCTTTATCAGAGTAAGGCAATATCCTCTGTCTCTCCATCCAGATAGCCATTATCTGACAGTGTTCTCCTATCGTGGGACTCAGTATTTCTGCTCTCGTTTGCCCTAAGGGTATTTTGAGTCCCCTAGCGTTTTTAACAGAATGGTAAAGAATGACCTGTCGAATTTCCAGTGTGACAGCACATTGTTGCAATAAGTCAATGACATTTTGATTTGTAGTCCTAATGAGCAGCAGTGCAGAAAATACATTATATTTCTTCTAGTAAATCTTGCCTAGAGAGGATACAAAGTGGAGAAAGAGACAATTCAGTACTGTCTGGAAGAGGTCCTTTATTTAGGGTAATTGTTGTAAGCTTTTGGTCGACGAGTGACAGAGCAGCATCCATTTGCCGAATGACTGAGCCAAAAACTGTTAAAGGAATGCAGAAGTTTCCCATCCCTGTAATTATGTGAGATAATGGATTTTTGATTATAGCACGTTAATAGCGCCCTTGTTAGCTTCTATTAAGCAAGCAAAAGACAGGAATGACAAGATAACATGGACACCAGAGATTAGGGAGACTTTCCAGAAATTGAAGACTGAAATAACACATGCTCCAGTTTTAGGAACTCCTGACTATACAAAGATGTTTTATTTATTCTGCCATTGCAATGGTCAGGTGATGACAGCTGTCCTTACACAGAAATATCCTTTGGGACATAAACCCATTGCATATCTTAGTGGACTGCTAGATTTAGTGATGAAAGGACATTAAACCTGTGAGCAGGCTCTCACCACCGCAGCCTTTGCGATGCACAAGAGCACCCCCATCTTTATAGTGGCAGATTTGACGCTCTATGAGGAGCATGAAGAATTTGCTATGACTCAGAAGACTAAGATTACTTTGACTACACAGAGAGTGTCAGGCTATGAGGTGATACTGTCACTACCATCTTTGAGAGTTGTGAAGTGTCATATGGTGAATCCTGTGACATTCTTTGCCCATCCAATATTAGACTCTGAGGATGATGTGCATGACTTTTCAACCCATGTTCCCAATGATTCTAGTAAAGCAACAGAGAATCCTATACCAGGTAGCATTGTCGATTTTGTTGACAGCTCTTCTACTATTGAGCAGGATACGGAAATTAGACACACGGGTGCAGCAGTAGTCAGAGCACAACAATATGATTCCTTTGATACACTCCATTTAGTAGAACAGTTGACATTACCAGCACATTATTCCGCTTAAGCAGCTGAATTAACAGCTCTAATAGTGGCTCTTAATCTAGGAGCAGGAGAAGTCATTACAATATATTCAGTTTCAGCTGATGTGTCAACCACTGTGCATTCCAGTATTATGAGATGGAGAGGTTTCCTTAAGTCAGACGAAGTCCTATTATGCATTGGAACCTCCTAGAGGCTCTAATAGAGGCACTCACGTTACCACAGGCAGTAGCAGTTGTGAAATGTGCACACATACAAGTGGACAGGATTTTGTGTCTCGGGTAATGCACTAGCAGACTGGGCATCTAAAGATGCAGCTAAGCGCACGCCCCCACCTGTGCCATCAGGTTCAGAACATATCTTTGTTCTGCTGGCTCAGACTGCCTTACCGTCTGAGTCTGAATCCAATGCTACCACAGACAATGACATACCTCATTATGCTGACTCAGCATGGTTATATCTGCGAGTACTGCAGGAGGTTGCTCCTCTACACGAAAAACAATTATGGGAGGATAGAGGATGCACCCAGTCAGGGGATGGCCTAGTGTATAGACAACTGTCTACAGGTAAACTAGTGATGCTACAGGCTTTGCTTACGATAGCTTTTGATCAGTTACATTTACCAGATCATGCTTCAAGAGATAACTTGTCTATGCAAATACAACAAGACTGGTTTGTTCCCAATTTACAAGGCATACTTACCATGCATCTTCATAACTGTGTTGTTTGTCAGCACTTTTCCCCTAATCCCACACTGAAAATGATAAATTCTACCATTCCATGACCACAAGATTCCTTTAAAGCTCTTCATATGGACTTTGTGGACATGATTGATAGGTGCAGTGACTACACGTCACTCATAATTATTGTCTGTCCTTTTTCTCAATGGATTGAAGCAGGACCATGCAACCATTGTTATGCTAAATCAGCAGTTACATTTCTAATTCATGAAGTAATTCCATGATGGGGAATTCCAGAAGGGATATGATCCAACAATGGCACTCCTTTTGTTAACACAATATTTATGCATATCACGACACAGTTAGAGATAAAACATGAATTATCCTATATGTACCATCCTCAAAGTACTGGTATTGTCGAGTGCCTGAATGGCCTCTTGAAGAGTAAAATCAGTAAGCTGTGTGCTACATTGCACAAGAAATGGTTGTATTGTCTACCAATACCACTCTTTTCCCTTAGAAATACACCTAGTTCTGACCACCACTTGACAACCCATTAAATAGTGACAGGAAGATCCATGAATACTCAAGTCCCTGCCACTAGAAGAGAGATTCATATGTACTTTTGTGAACTAATGAAATCTGCAAGGTTGATCTCTATACAGGTAACTAAGGAGAAGCGTGCCACAGCCGAGGTCGGCCTCCTAGTTGTGCACATAGGAGACAAAGGCTTTGTGAAGAATTTTGTTCGATAATGCCGGGAAAGATGATTTGACAGCTCATATACAGTGACCATGGTGACCCCCACTGTCCTCAAGGTGGATAGCAGGAAACCCTGGTTTCACCGCACCCATGTTTATCTAAGCCCAGCATCTCACCACACATCATGAACAATGCAAATGGAACAAAAGGGAGGGGGGGAGATTGTAATTGTAAAATTACCCCTCTCCAACTCTACTTTTCAACTATTTTTTGTAAGAACAGTACAAAAGATATATATTTCTGTTTTTATGTCTCTTTTCTGTCTCTTGGTACTATCCTTTCTGCTCTCCTATAGAATTGTACCATTTAGTTCTAAAAATTTACATGTAGGAAGAGAACTCTCTAAGAATAATACTGTGACCCATAATGCTCATACTCACTTATTAGGTAATAGGTGGTATCAACACATGTCTGACATAGGTTCAGAAAATACTAATGACTCCTGTTTTGTGTGCTCCCTAATTCCTCATGCCACCAGATCAAAAAGGTTACATTTAACAAAAGAAGTAGCCCCAAGTACAGCTCTATGTGTGTTACATCTCTGCTTGTGTAGCATGAAGGCCCAAATGCAATTGACACATGTTAAAGTGGTACGTTTTTTAATTAACACCGTGAAATATAACTCATTAGCAGAAGTGTTATACATTCTCACAGATAGACAAAAAATCAGGGATGAGATATCGCGTATGAAGAAAACAGGTCTTCCTACTATAATAGATTGGATCCAGATGGTCTTAAATTTAGGATTTTCAGGAGTAACAAGCATGCCCACTGAGTGTAACAGCTATTTAATAAATCCTTTACCCCCAGATTGTTCCCATAGGCCGTGATTTAGAGTCACCGAGTCAGGCTTTGTCCATGATTAATGGCATCCCAATGTTGAATTTTCTTATAGGGTTATATCTTTATGGAATGGCACTGATGTTAGTCAGGGTGCAATAAAGAAGTGTGCACATATCTGGGATGAGAACATTGCATGTTACACTTGAGTAGATAGCACAATAAGTCCTCAGACTGTCATGAGACTAACTTCTGCTTCTTTATGTTTCAGAGGAGGTGCGAACTTCAACTGACAAAAAAAAAAGAAATCCTGCCAGGGCATGTAGGCTCATTAATATCGATTGCAATTGTCTGTGCTCGCCAATGTGTTGCTAGGGCCTGGACCAACCCTCTTCCTCCGAAAGTAACTGAATGGTGGGGGCTACTGCGACAAATATTTGAATGTGAATAAGCAGTTGCTAAAGCGAGAGGCCCTCGCTCTATCAAGAAATTTAAAAAGATCTGGGTCAGGCTACAGTGAGAATGACCAGTGTAGATGCACAGTTATTACCTGACTTAGGGCCGATTTATTTCTCTTACTTCGCTCCCATCTAAGGGGGGAATAACAATCCCTTTATTTTTCTTCTTCTCTTTCACATTCTCCCTCCTTTTATAGCTCTGTATTATTGGCAAAATGTGACTGTTTATTTGTAACCAGCAATATTGACGTTTTCGACTTCTGACTCCCAAAAATAAAATATTAATTTAAATAATAAAAAAAAAAATTATGTCTCAGAGGAAAGGGCTCTGTCAATGTAGGTAATATTGGTTGTGAAACCACAATAGATAATGCCGACATACAGAGGGGCACCTCCTGCCTCTTGGAATATTACAGGCAATGCAGAGAACTACTGTATGCCCAGTTACCACCAAACTGGGGTGGAATCTGCTCCATTGTGTCCTTGCACGCTCCAGTTTTGTTAATTCCAGGAATTAATTTGTCAGCTTTGCATGGACACCCCATGAGCCATCCAATGACCTTTGCGACATCATAGTTGAAGGAAAAGAACTGCAGAGTACTATGGTACATGCACTTGGAATGATGTTCCCCAAGAGTACCACCTGTTTAGTGATGCAAAACTGTTCTTTGGGAGCATTCTGCCATTTGTTCAGGCTACAGCAAAAGCTCAATGGCTTCAAATTACTCGATGGGAACTTCTTAAAGTTATCAACATTACAAACGATGGATTTAATGCCATAAAGGAACATCTGTTATAAGAATGATAATAATGCAGCACCCCTTTGCACTTGACCTTATGACGGCCATGCCAGGAGGGGTATACAAGAAAATTGGGACTGTGTGCTGTACTTTCATCCCAGCAAATGATGCAGATAATGGAACTTTATCAGAGGCCATTCAGACACTGCATAATTTACAAAAGAAGATGGTAGATGAAGGAGGTGCCCCAGATAATTGGTTTAGTGGGTGGTTATCATTACTGCCATCCTGGATGTTGGGACGGTTGGGAGCCTTGTTGTCAACTATTGTGGTCTTACTATTAATATAGTGTATTGTACAGTTGATCCTAGCATGTTGTAGAAGAATGAGTGCAAAGGCAGGAGGGATGTTTCCAGTTAGGACACCAACACAAGTAGTGGATTCCCAGGGCAACTTATATCACTTAGGGCCAAGTATAGACCAAGGCTTAGATAAAGTGGTAGAAATACCAATTAGAGGGGGGAATGTTATGGGAAATGTAAAATATGAACACACAGTAGAAAATGTAAACCACAAAATCATAGCACAACAGCAAACATGAGCAGACAGCACACAGCTGTATGTGGTTAAAAACCAGTGTGGCCCCAAATCTTGTGCTGACGAAAGGAAGGTTAAGAGTTCACTTGATGACACAATTGAATCGGTAACTTGAAAGGATTGCAGTTAAAGGCTAACTTGTGTTTAGCAAGTTTGAAAATATTTATGGTTTCAACACATGGGTTCACCGGCATGCACTTCATATTTCCAAATAGATTGTAACCTGATTAGATAATGTGTGCAGCGAATTCAATTAGCTTAGAGCACGTTGAGGACTTAGGTGCATAAGGATAAAAGCACACACTTCACTAAAATTGTATTTACCACGAATACACATGCACTCATGTACAAGAATGCCAAAGTTTGTTAAGCATTGCTAGAAACTGCAATAAAGGATGTGTAATGAATTAGGCTCAAGTCAAGGGTCACAGGTGACTTCATGGTTCTTACGATCAGCATGTATTAATCTGTAACGAATGTAATAATCCACCGCTGAACTTTTGTAACCCTCATTGTTCAGTTTTGTATAAAAGAAGCTGTTTATGATGTATCAAATTGAGACCGGTTACCTGCCTGTGTGTGAGGAGGGTCTGTCTCCCTGTCGCGACAGTAAAGAGCTTTGCACTGTCAAGAGGAGTCTGTGTCTTTTTCATTTCTTAAAGGTTTTAGGCACCTGCAAAATCTGTTTCACTTTTCTTTTTAATTCATAGTTCTACATAGCATAGGCAGCGATCTCCATGTACATGATGTAGATCTACGCCTCATGGATTTACACCTAAATTACACCAATAGAGTTGGTGTTAGTAATATTTTGAGGTGTACTTATCCCTACTTCCTACTACTTCTACGTGTAAAATCGGCCCAGAGTTACTGAATGGCATTTAGTTGGAGATTTATGCTTCTACATAAATCTGTGTGTTGAATTTCCACCCGTAGATTCATGTTTGTGAATTGGACCCAATATGTTGCATTTCCTAATTAAATTTCTGTAGGAAATTCTTCAGCAAAGCTGCTCCACTTCTGAGTTGTGACTGGCTCAAGACTTTTGTAGGTGTGAAAATTGTATTTTTAACCCCAGTGAATGCATTGCAAGATTACTGATATTCTAAATATTTAACCAGGCAATCCCATTCTGTATAAGTGGTATTACAGTATTGTTTTATTTTGGCCTAATAGTATTTACTTTTGAATTTCCATCATCTGCATATTGCCTAGTGGTTATCTTCATTTAATTTCAGTTGCTTTGGCCCGGGGTTGTCAAAGATACTAGCTACTGAACTTGGTTAATGTCAGTCGATGTTTGGGTACGGTGCGAATCCAGGTATTACATGCAATCAATCAATCAATCAATCAGGGGTTTGTTAAAGCGCGACTACTCACCCGTGAGGGTCTCAAGGCGCTAGGGGGGGGGTGCAGGTTCCATCCATCAAGGAGGGGGGTCTGTCGAAGAGCCAGCTCCCGAACTCCCACCATAACTTCCTCACAGTACCGCCACTTTTTTATTTCTCCCAATAACCTTTCTATCATGATAAGTGATCACCATTTTATTAATAGTTGTTACCTGTGCTTAGGATATCAATTTAAAATGGTTGCTGGTGGAGTACATTCAAAGCAAGGTTCAGGGACATATATATATCTTTTACACCCAGAAGATGGTGAATTTGCTCAACACTGTGGGAAGGAACCTTTAAGAATACTATGGAGCCTAGTGGCCAAGAAGGACAGCATGAACAGATGTGGAAGGGGTGGGCCACATACCAGGAGGAAGAGAGACATGTGCACCAGGCATAGACAACCTAAATGGAAATATATCTTTGAAACTGCAAAATGATTGTCTTCGCTCAATAACAACACATTTCATTAAGATGGGTTATCATTTATATAAACCAGTTAAACATTTTCAGCATTTTCTGTACCAGCTCCAGCTCACAGCCACACTGTTTCTCCATGCCAAAGACCAGCCAGTAACCACTAACATTTCAAATAACCCTTATGCTTTGTGGATTTTATTGATTAATCAAAGAAAGTTGAGTAATGATACAGAAATGAAGAAAGCAAATATGGAGCATCTACAAATAGAAATAAATCAATGTATCATAGGTTGGCGTAAGGGTTATCATGCACACTTCTGTGAGTGTTTGCATATGTAGTGGTTAGGGAGCTCAATATCACTCAGGGGTCGATTCCGATTCAGGCCGGAAATCTCCCCGACCGAGCCGGACCCGGAGAGATTTCCGACCGAATCGGACTCTAGCAGTCCGACCGAACGAGTACGATGCGCACGTATGCTATCGGACTCGATTCGGTCGGACTCCCATTGAAGTCAATGGGAGCCAGTCGTACGACGCGTACACGGGCTCCCATTGACTCAATGGGCACGACGCGAACAAGGGCGCCCCCTACAGCGTGTTCGCGTCGATGCGTGTCGCGCCGTACATGCACGTGTAGGGGGACCCATGGGTCCCCCCTGTGTGCGACTCGCGCGCCTACGCTTCCAGGGGGGTCCGACACGGACCCCCAAAGTGCGGCTCCGACAGCTCCTTGGAGCCGGACTGCGCGAGTCGGTCGGAGCGGTCGAGGTGCGCATCGTACTTACCCGGCCGGGGAACGTCTCCATTGCGCGGTGCGCGTCGTCCCCGTGCGAGTCGGTCGGAGCGGTCGGGTCCTGCGAACGAGTCGGTTGGAGATTTCGCGAGCGCACGCATCGTACTCGCTCGCCCGGACGCACGTACGAATCGGTCGGGAAATAGGGCTCCGAATCGGATCCGGTTAAGCCGAATCCGATTCGGTGCCCTACCGGCCGAGATCGGAATCGACCCCTCAGTCTTCAGTTTTTAAAATTTTCTGTCTAGAATAGGAATTGATTTGGATATTGCCTTAGACCACCTTTAGTTCTGCACTATTGTGCTTAGGTTTAACTCTTCATGGAAACTTGTCTACACTGAAACATTCTCGGATTCTTGACATTCTGCATTTTTGCCTGTTTCGTACTCCGTATCCTAGGCTCGTGCTTTACTCTGGAAATAAGTCCTACTGAAATCAATATTTGGGTTGTGCCTTCCACTTTCCCTCAACATTTGTTTCCTATCTATCTACATTTTGCACAATAGGTTGCTCCTCACTTAGCCATTTTACCTAATTACATATATTACATCCTGCTACTATGAGTCTTAGAAGAGAACTTACTGACGTTCTGAATTTTAGAAAATATTTTGACATTCTGAACTTAGGAAAAATATTTTAATGTGAAGAAGAACACATAAACTGTTGTGATAGATTTAGGACCACCACCTGAAATATTCTGATTTTATAATTGATGTACATCATATTACTCTGGTTTCCTAGAAGATTTCTATATTACTTTCATCATTTTGAAAAGTCACTTCCAGCCAGTTCTGCCCTGCCTTACTTCAAAATGATCTTTGAAGTCCATCTTTGAAAAGTTGGAAATCTGCTGCCACTAGGCTTCCTAACAAGAACTTAATTTAGAAATAGGGTGCCATAGGGTATCTGCCAAATATTTGTGGATGCCAACCCTTGCATCCCCTAACTCTTTAGACTGTGGGGATAGTGGTTTTTACTCACTGAGCTTAAACTGGTGGAATGACATTGGAAATCCAGCCCTTTGTAGCAGATTTGTTCCTGTCCAGCTCCCCCAGACATGCCATAATGCTACCAGGCAAGACAAATACTAATATGACCCCCACATGCTGGGGGGCTGGCTCCAGAAAAACAGCATTTGCTAACATATCTGCAGTACCACCATGAAATGGTAGTAGAGTTGATGCAATTATTTCACCCAAGTGGCTTCTGCCATAGTGACAAAAAACACACCAAGTCAGTGGGGCACTTTAAATATGGCAGGCCTGATGCAACAGTTTAATTAGGGCCCTGCGTTCTAAAGGATATTTCTCACTTCTTGACTATCCACAAACAAGTATCCATATGATAGCATTCAAAACCTAAAGCAGCTATATATTTCTAGTGCACCTGCCTCTCAAAATGTCATCATGCATTAATGTGTATTTGCACATTTGACTTTTGGAGAGAAAGGCAGAAAAGAGATAAAGAATGAAAACAAAGACAGAAAACAGTGCCAAATGGAAAAAGCAAGTTTGAGCGATGCAGTTTTACTATCTAGGACATCAAACGGCCTCCAGAAATGAATGAAGGCATGGGGATTTGATTGCTTCCAAACAAATGATCATTAATAAACCCAAAACATTTACTATGGTCTGTGGGAAGAAGATGCAGAAATGTAGATCTTTCTTTATTGGGGATTCACTTATTGTCAGAGTTAATTCCTTTTGTTATTTAGGGATTCTTTTTGCGAGCAATGGTGTTATATGGCCATTGGGGTCATTGTCGACATTGCTAAGTTAGCGTGAGCACGGCTGCCATGATGCTGCTTTTGCGCACGATACTACATAAATTTGTTGTGCAGGACTCTGTTTGTGCCTTTCACGTGAGAACTGTCTGCTTTCTGCGTTCTGTGCCTGCTCTTGGAGTTTAGTCTGAACACGATGTGCAAGGTCGATAAACAATGCCCCTTGTTATTCTGTTCTGGTGAGTCCCTAGCATCTAGACAAAACATGCTAACACAGCTGTGCTACTGGAAGCTCGTGCTTTGATATTACAGGGATGCATGTTGTTCTGACACACACTTGGAGAGGGTCCTTTCCAGGGAGAAGAGCTATGTGGTTCCTATGATGTAAAGCTTCCATCTAGGCACTAAGGTAGGGGGTCTGCTGACAAAGCCCAGAGATCTTCTTTTACATAATAGTCACCTTACCAAGGGGAGGGTGATCAGGCCTTATAGTCCTTTTTCCACTGTCTATATATAATGACGTCCCCCTTTATATTCTATGGAATAGTAACAATGCTAATTGTTCTAAGTTTATGCATTTCGCTGCTGGTAGTGGCTCGTATACCGCATTATAGAGCACGATAGTTAAAATAAATATTTTGACTCTGACCATTCTTATTGTGGACAAGTACGAGCGAGCGAAAGGGTATGTCTTGCTACCGCGATTCCTGAGAGAGTCGGGAGTGTTGTGTTCTGGGTTGTCTAATCAGTTGTAGCTTCGTGATTTTGGAGGAGAATGAATGAGACACTATAGCTAGTCGGTTTTGGGATTTTGGGTACTAAGGTGGTAGGTTGGTACACCCCTATACACCGAGGTCCTGTTTCCCTGCGCATAGTTCTGTGTAGGTGCAGAATCCCCGCAACATGGCCCCGCCAAAATTTGGTCTGGTTCTTATCTGCGAGACTCTTGTGCTTGTGCTTGTTCACAATCCCCTCACATCTGTTTCCAGAGACAGTTGTGAAGGTGTGACTTCCTATATTGATGCTTTATAGGTTTTTTCAAGCTTGAATTTTAAAATGTTCCTACTCTTTCTTTTTAACCCGTTATTGCGCTGCCACACATAGGTTGTTATTCTTTGCTATTCCTTATGGCGGTTGTCATTACACAGCCTAATCGGGTGGCAGTCACAGCTTATTTGACTCAACATGGAGTCCCTAATGATGGAGTTGCCCTCATTTTTGTTGTAGAAGCGGACGCAGCTTACCACTTCGAGGTCTTTTATTCTTGGGTCACCTTTCCGGCAGTGGATGGAACAGATAATTTGTTTCACGAATATACTGCCACGGCCCTACCTCAAAATTATCAGCCATATAGGTCTCTTGAAGTTCCACTAACGGCTTGGCAACACCAAATATGGTTTAATGGCGCCCTGCCTCACCCAATAACGCCGGTCCGTTTAGGCCCTTTATCGATAGCTGGGGCCAGGTGGCCTGTTTTGGCTGGGTATACCCCACAACCGCGTTATCTAACAACTGCAACACTTGCAGAACTCCGGGTATTACATACTTCCTTCATACGTATACATCGAGCTTGTTAGAAATGGGATTTTTGGTTGGCTAGTGCAAGCGCCTAAGCCAGGCAGAAACCACCACTCTAGTCAGGGCAAGGGAGTTACACGCTGAAGATAACCCCTGCTCACCCCCTTGGTAGCTTGGCACGAGCAGTCAGGCTTATCCCAGAGGCAATGTGTAAAGCGTTTGCGCAACACACACAGCAGCGACACACTAGGCACACCACAAAAGAAACTCCACACAAAGTTATATCAAAAATAGCCTTTAAATTATCATAAACACATTAGAATCATAATTACAAATGGACACTGTGCCACCTGGCACCAGGCAATACTTCACAGGGGATTATATACATGACAGGGCCAATCGGGCCACTGTCAGAACCCTTAGAAAGCAAAAGTAGCAAATATAAAACACAACCAGTAACTACTGGCGAAATACTGTACTCAGCATCCTCACAAGTAACGTAAACACATTATGTCTGCATTACATTAGGCATAAACACATTATGCATCACCATAGGAATAAACACAGTATGCATCACTTTAGGGCCTTGCGCCCTACCAGTACCGCAGATACTCAAAATGACCCCAGGCCAACTGGCCTTCCTCTGGGGCCCATCTGGGACTTCCCAACTGCCCTCTGTCCAAACGTCAGGGCTCTAAATGGGGCGAGGGTGTAACCCACCCTGGTCTCTCTTGAGACCCAAACCAATGGCCCTTCACGTGGCAGCTGCCCACGCTCTTGCGGTACAGCTGTGAAAGCAATCAGCACCAACAGTGCCTCTAGCTGCCTCTGCAGCTACGACAACGTGCGCAATGCACTGGGGGCCGGGGGGTGCATCTCACCCCTTCCTCATCATCACAACAAAGTGCCCCCTCGTTGCAGCTGCCCGCGCTCTCGCGGTGCAGCTGGAGAAATGAGCCTTGGTACCATGGTGCCTCTCGAGCCCCACTCCGGGACCCTTACAACAACAGTGCCCCTTCGTTGCAGCTGCCCGCATGCTCGTGGTGCAGCTGGGAAAACAGCCCTTGCACCAACACTGCCCATTTGGAGCCCCACTCACCGGGGCTTCCCCTTTGGGGCAGACGCCGGTTGCTGAAGGGAGGTGGTCACCGTGGGAGCCCGCAAGACTCCGGTCAAGCCCCTCCTCCCGCCGCCTCTTCTCGACTGTGCACAGCGGTGGTGAGCCGTCACCAGGCTCCGTCTCTCTTTGTGTGGGACGCGTGGCTTCCCTCACCGATACGGGAGCCCCGCCTCGCATCAGGCACTGTGTTGCCTGCCTTCCTCTCCGGCCGCGCTGCTTCTGGCCGGGCCCGCCCACAGTCAGGCTTCACTCCTGCCTGACTTCCTTCGGGTGCGACGCGGCTGCTCCCGCCGATCTTAGAAGAAGGGCCCACTTTCCTCAGGCATAAGAATGTGGGGTGGGCTCCCGCCGTCGCTCCTCACGCTGTCGCACTTGGGCGGCTCACGAACAGACTTGGCAACATGTGGGGCTCTCTCTGGCCACGGGAGCCCCGCCTACAACCAGGCAATTTGCCTGACTTCCGGGTCGCCGCTCTTGGTGCGGCGGCCTCTTGAAAAATGTACACAAATGCGGGGTGGGCTCCCACTCCGTTTCTGCAGCACGGGGGGATCCGTATGCCGGGATTCCCTGGAAATGCTTCTGCAGCACAGCGCTGCCGCCCTCAAGATCCGTGCTGCATTCCTCGCGCCGAGTCACTCCTCAGGCCACGTAGTCCAAGGCCATCAGGGGCAGAGCTGGGCCCAGGCAGGCCAGCTCACAGGGCCCTCAGCAGAGGGGCAATCTCTCGTGGTGGTTCCTCCTGGGGCCCAGCAGTCCAGCAGGCACAAGTAAGTACCCACAACAGCACACCTTACATGTGGTCACAGCCCCAATATTTATACTATGTTCTGTCTTTGTTCTGCCCTGGCACAGGGCTTGGGGAACCAGTCCCAACTGGTTCTGGGGGGTACTGAAGCACTTTGCGTACAGTGCTCACACCTCCTTTGTCAGGTTGGGCTCTGTCATCAGACACACCACAGGGGGGCGGAGCCAGCATTGAACCAGGCAGGCACAGACCTATTCAGGGTCATGGACTACTTCTCCCATTACTCCAAATGCAGATCATCCTATTCAGCCTAGCGCTGACTCACCCTGCCCCTCTGGAGCCACACCTCACCAGCCCCTGTCACTCCAGAGCCAGACATGCAATACACATCAACCAGGCAGAGACACAAAATGCCACACACATAGCACACAAAAATGCCAACTTCTAAAAGTGGCATTTCTAAAATAGTGATCATAAATCTGCGCACACCATTACGCAGCATTTATTATCACTATTCCAAACATACCAAACTTGACCACGCTGCTCCTCTCATATCATGAATTACCACTGAAACACTTATCAGGGAATCCCCAATGCATTCCTATGAGAGGGCAGCCTCACAGCAGTGAGAAACCAAAATGGCTGTTTGTCACTACCAGGACATGTCACACACTTAAGGTACATGTCCTACCTTTTACCTACAATGCACCCTGCCCATAGGGCTAGCTAGGGCCTACCTTAGGGGTGACTGACATGCAGTAAAAGGGGGGTCACAAACGTGGCACGCACTTTATGTGCCACGTCACAGCGGTAGTAAAACTGCACGCAAAGGCCCTGCAGTAGCAGAGGCCGGAGACAGGTTCGAAAGGCTACTTTGGTGGGTGGCGCAAGCAGCGCTGCAAGCCCACCTGTAGCATTTAATTTACTGGCCCGGGTATATTAGATACCACTTTACTGGGGACTGATAGGTAAATTAAATACGCCAAACAGGTGTAGACCAATCTTACCATGTTTACCACAGAGAGCACACGCACTTTACACTGGACAGCAGTGCTAAAGTGCCCAGAGTCCTAAAACCACCAACACCAGGTCAGAAAAAAGACTAGGAGGAAGGCAAAAAGTTCAGGGATGACCCTGCAAAAAGGGCCAAGTCCAACAGAGCTGTTATACAGTTCATGTTGCGCAACTTCCAGGTGGGACCACCTGGCGTTGCTGCACAACCCGCTGGACCTGGTGGTGTAACCATCAGTCCTCTTATGGTTAATTCAGTGATGGGCAAGCGTCCACAGAATAAGGATGATTTTCCTTATTGGCTTGCTGAAAAATGTGGACAAATTGAGGCGGTTTTTCCGAATACCACTCCTGTGGAGAAACACAGGATTCTAACCATAAGTTTACCGAAAGACTTAGTTCCCGAATTAGCTAATTGTAACACTTGGGGTAAGGTGTTTGCAGCGGTATATTCGATGTGCTTCGGCACCCCCTCCATGACCGTACTCCCTTCCGTGATAAAGCGTGTTCAGGATGAACACGCAGCTGAAGCGTCTCTGGAATTGGGGATGAGGCTGGTGGGGGTGTTCAACATTGTTGCTGATATGATCCTTGCTAATGTTAAGGGTGATGCTGTCAGCTTACAAGAGGCTAACCGCTTCGAGGCTGTGGCAGGCGCAGACAAGCCACGTGAATTACCAAATATTATTGCCAAGGCTTATAAAACCTTAGGCCGCAATAGTCTGGGAGTTAAGCCTTTCACTCAAACGCAGACGCAATCTCAAACTCATCAAAAGGCCCAGACTGATAAAGATGGGCGCCCGTTCTTTCCTAAAAAGAACTGGCGAAATAAAAAACAGGGACAGCAACAGCAGAAGCAAGGTTCGCGTGCTGGTTCACCGACACCTGAGTCTTCTGAGCGTACTTATGACTTGCGCGACCGCGCGAAAATTAAGACACCTGATAGATTTCAAGTCCCTGATCAGTGCTCTCCTCGTTCTTTACAGGACACATCGGACTCTGAAGTCGGTGGAGGGGAGTGCCAAGATCGTGCCAAAGGTTCGACCACACAACAGGGACGGGATCGACCTCGACAGTTTGACGTTAAAGCCAAACAGGAGGATCTGCCTTGTTTTAGACCCCCGTTTCAGAAGAAGAAAGTTGCCGCTTTAACTGCGAAGTATGCCTCAGACGGTGAGAACGCGACTCCTCGACTGGACATGGGCAGTGACTCTGCTCGACAGCACGGCGGAGGTTACCATAGTGCGGGAGGCACTGCGTCCCTGTCTGGAGGCCACAGCAACTGATACCTTCATTACATTAGAAACAGCAGATACCCGGGTTGCCCCCCCGGATAGTGTTGTATTCCTCTTAGGGTGTCCATACACGAGCTTTCCTGTATCATGTCCTTATATAGGCACAATTCGCCCTGCCCTTATATAGGCATGAAATCCCAGTCCTTATTTAGACATTAAACCGTGCACTCCAAATACAGGCATGGTCTCCGACATCCGTCCACCCTAACGTCACAACGAGTTCTTGAAGAACAGACCCTTAGGCTTCGGGAGTTTCCCTAGCACAGGACTATTGATTTCTTCAAGGACTCATCTATTATGCATGAATCGTTATACCTTAGGGGTTCATTCATGACGTCTTCCGCTGACCGATTCACGTCAATGCTAACATTCTGAGGTACCTCTCAGGTATAAATATACCTTCCCTAGCCCTTGTAAACTAGAGGAGACCTCGACTTCAGAGGAGCCCGTTTCCCGGCCTGACGCACTGAGAAGACGCTGTCATCCCTGCACGCAGAGAGTCCAGCTTCCAGTGATCTGACTTCCCTTGCGGGGTGTTGGAGTTCGAGTCTGGCAAGAGATTCCTACCTCTCTCATTCTCAAGGTATGGAGTTGACTAGAACCTAGAGGGACTCTTGGCATACTAGGCATACTAGGCGTAACATACTCTTAGTATACCATAGTAAGGAATACTTCACCTACTTCATACCTCTCCCTACACCTAGGTTAGGTTAGGCACATTGGGGTAGAACTAGCTTAGAAATGCATCGTATGAGTACTTGCATTTTTAGTCTGTGTTATTTATGTAAATGAATATCTGCTAAAGATAATGCTATCGCAGTATTATTTATTTCTACTGCTTACGCTGTACATTATTTATCTTGCATACTGTCTTGTGATCGTAACAGCACATATTACTTACACAAGAAACAAGACTGTTCAATAAACCTTTTATTGAAACGCCCGTCTATTCTTTCTGTGTAACTTTAAGGAAAACTAAGTATGCACGACTGAGCTGAGTGAAATAGTTATCTATTGTTTCCACGACTCTGGGACTCGTTCTGATTCTAAAGGGAAACAAAAGTTGTCATGTTTTGCGGCTGCCAGAAACTACTCCCTTCTTGTCGTCAAGAAGTTTCTAGTGGCCTCTGAGCTAGCTGGCACAAGTAATTAAGTTTAATATACTCGATAGGGACATACTGACCTTAGTCCTATGTCAAACCTATAGGGGATATTATTCCAATGCGCAGAGCCTATTAGGGAAATAGGATAGACACTACATGGCGCCCAACGTTTGGTAAGGCGGTAATTTAACGCTAGATACTGAGTAACTCAGCCATGCTTTTTTCTCTTAGAGACCCCTACCTATATACTCCAAAAGACATCTGGAGTGGGCAGGGTTAAGTATCCACCACAGCTACATAGGGGAACATCCTATATATTAACTGTTTGGTTTGCTCAACGTTGAAGGATACAGTGTTCCAAAATATTGTGCACCTTATCTTTGTTTCCTTGAAACTTGTTCTACATTTTTTCAAAAACAAAATGCCTGGCTCCGACACTGAGACCGGAAACGGTGGAGCTGCGGATCAGCCAGCTGCAACAGTTTTTAACATTACAGGTTTAATTGAAACCGAGGAGGGTGTTATAGACATCGCTCCAAACTTAAGAAGAGCCATCACTCTAAAACTTATAAAACATGGCCTACCACCAAGAGGCGGTAGAGCAGTTTTCGTGATAGAGGCACACGAATCCTTTCAGACAGAGGTATTCTATTCATGGGTAATATTTCCTGAATCCAATGCAGTAACACACATGTTTCACTTCTACAAAGAAGATGATCCACCAGTGGAATACATTCCTTTCGAGGATATTGAAATTCCACTAACATACCAAGAGCATCAGCTCTGGTTTAAAGGCACCCTAAAACATCACAGAAACATTACCATTCTCGGTCCACTAGGTAGACCAGGAGCAACATGGCCGATTCTAGCCGGCTACACACCTCATCCTGAACTAGATATAATGTCAGATGGGAAATTACTTATTCAACTTACAGAGTTAATAAAAATATACAGACAATTGGTTCAATATGTCATGCGGACTTTCACAGTCCAGCAACCATTGACACTTCCAAATCCAACTCCCCAACAGGGGAATACACTAAAAATTACACCACAGACTTTATACGCAGTCATGGGTAAAATGCCCACAAAACGTGAGCAAATTCCATTCTAGATAGCTCAAAAAATTACTCAAATCGAAGCAGTATTTTCAAATACTAGCCTGTATGAGAAACACAGAATCCTAACAATCAGTTTACCGATGGGGATCACACCACAACTGGAAGACTACACCACTTGGGGCTCAGTCTTTGCTGCCATCTATACTAAAACACATGGCATTCCGTCAATTGCGGTAATACCTGATGTCCTGAAACAAATTCAAAATGAATATGGGGCAGAGCCTGCTCTAAATTTAGGTATGAAATTACTGAAAAATTTCGACCAGGTCTCAACAATAATATTATCTAATATTAAAGGAGAGGCAGCAGCAGTGGCGATCCGCCAACGATTAAGGGAATTCGATGTTACAGAACATCAAACTGAGCTACCCAGAATAATTGAACAATCATATGCAGAATTAGGCAGAGATAGTTTGGGTGGAAGACCAGTGAAGCCGACACTATCTAAAAGTCCTGAGAAGGACTCTATTAAACAAACTCCTACATCTTCTAAAAAGAAGTGGGAGTCTACTAAACAAAACTCAAATGAGAAACGTTCTCAATCCCGGGGTAGGTCTCCTCAAAAGGAGCCCTCTGAAAGGCGGTATAACCTCAGGAACAGGGATTATTTGAGAAAACCTGACAGGTATCAAGATACTGATACACGTTCCTCTCGTCCCTTTCAGATCTCATCACAGACTTCGGAAAGAAGAGGACGATCAGAACATAGAGAAGAACGCGTGAAATCCAAAGAAGAAAAACACGCTCCAAAAAATAAAACAAAACCTCAATTCTCCAAAAAGAAAGTAGCAGGTCTGAATATCAGACATGCCGAGAATACTGAGAACACAACTCAAGAACGGAGAATGGGCTCAGACAATGCTGGACAGTGCAGCAGAAGTCACAATAGTTCGCCAGAACCTGAAGGAACTTCTGGAGATAGTGGACTTGAATGAGTACATCACAGTTGAGACTGTAGACACCAGGGTTAGTACTCCACAAAAGTTATATGAAATAACACTCCGGATGGAGGGAGACAAACCTAGACAGGTGAAAGCACTTTTTTGGGAAAAACTATCAAGGGGCTATGACATACTTCTAGCAGAAAAAGACTGGCCACCACAATTTGTCAGGGAGTGCCCACATGGCGAGGACATTATTATGCCTGCCTTCTCCAACAATATACCAATTCACCTAAAATATACATATGCCAGGAAATGGGCAGTAGCCCAGGCCCCAGCATTATATAAAAATCATGTAGGATGGGATGAGGACTCACCTCACCATAAAATACATCTGAAACATGAACCAACTGCACAAAGGCAGTACCCAATAAAGCAAGAAGCTAAAAAACAGGTCAGGGAGATCTTAGATCAACTTGAATACCAAGGGGTGATTGAAACATGCACCTCCTCAATGAACAATCCTTTGTTTCCTGTCTCCAAACCAGACAATACATATCGTCTAGTTTTGGATTACAGACACCTAAACACTTGTTCTAAAACTTTTGCAGTGCAAAATGCACATAGCACAGCATTAATGAATAACATTTTTTATTTTTATTTTATTTAAACAGTTTTATATAGCGCTGGCTAGACCCGAAGGTATCAGAGCGCTTTACATAAGGTTCCACAAAATTACACAGTACATTAGAATCAGGTAACATCAGGTGCTAGAAAAACATTTCAACAGCATAGATGCGAGGAAGGGTAAGGGGGCAGGAAAGGTGGGGTAGGGGAAGATAGGACAGGGAGACGAAAGGAAAAATGCCCCGAGTCCGGCTGGGTAGGTGACGGCTAAGGGGGAAGTCCACAGCCCATCTCCTCTTTAGCTACCAGGTAGCTCCACCGGGCCAGGGCCAAATAGCAAGGTCTCGGTTAAGAAGCAAAACATTTTAAAGAGTATAGGAAGACGAGAAAAGTGGAGCATAGAAGGGGTGGGGGAAAGGAAAAAGGGGTAGGGGGAGAAAACGACAGAGAGACGAAGGAAAGTCTGCCCAAGGTCCGGCTGGGTAGGTGATGGTCGTGGGGTAAATCAACAGTCCAATTCCTCTTTAGCTAGCAGGTAGCTCCACCGGGCATCGGTCAGCTAGATAGGTCTCAACAGTCAGAAGAATATCCCAAAGTTAATATCAAGGTGGGTGAGCCAGGGTGGAGCCATTGTGCGTAAAAAATACAAAACAACATTAGACATCTCAAATGGTTTCTTTTGTCAAAACATATCACCTGAAAGCAGGTACTTAACAGCATTCTCCATAATGGGGACCCAGCGTCACTTTTGTCGACTCCCACAAGGGTTCAAGAACAGCCCAGGTTTATTCTCAGCGAGGGTAACGGAGTTACTACAAATTTATGACCATGAGGCATTGTCCTATGTCGATGACATCTATCTGACAGACGATGACCTGGACAAACACTTGAACAGGGTGAGCACCATTATACTGGGATTCGCCTCTGAGGGCTACAAGTTCAACTTTAAAAAGTCTCGAATTGCCCATCTCAATGTCCTATTTCTAGGATATGAGCTTTCAAGTGAAGGCAAGAGCTTGGCAGCTAACTTTCTAGAGAAATGTGCGCTGCTCCAACCTCCAAAAACAGCAAAAAACTTACAATCCATCCTGGGTTTCCTAAACTTTGGAAGAACATACATTCTAAATTACGCAGAAAGGGTTAAACCTCTCTACGCATTAATCAAACCTGATTTTTCTATCAAAAATTGGACACAAGAACACACAGAAATCTTGCGTTCACTCCAAGCTAACATGTTAGCAACAAATCACTTACAAACACGCGTAAGTCAACGCAATTTGGTGATCCGAATAATTTCGGGTCAATGCGGATTCACCTACTTAACCTTCAATGAGGGTGAGAAAATACCAATCGCATACAAATCTCATTTGTACACACAAGCGGAAATGCGCTTCAGTTCAACTGAAAAAATTCTAACAGCAGTTCAAACCGCTGTAGCAAAAGAAAGAGCCCTAGCCCAAGGGAAACGCATTATTGTCGTAACCCCAGTACCGGCTTTAGAAGCGGTCACAAAAGCGAGCATTCCAAATGCTAAAGCATTACATCCAAGATGGATACAATGGGTTAATTATCTTGCTGCAACAGATGTTGAATATGTTTTTGATCCTGATTTAAAAACACAAGCATTCCTGCAATATGAACAAGAATGTCCTCTGCCTACTAAAATTCTGCCTCTAGATCAGTACGAATTCATAATTTACACTGACGGATCCGCACAACCCGCAACAGGGAGTAAGCAAGCTTACAGTGCAGCGTGTGCAATCGTTAAAGGTCGCATGCGAGATGGCATCTTCAGACCTATGGTCACAAAAACTCAATCTCTAGGGGATTGTACAGCTCAGCGAGCTGAACTACAAGCATTCAAACTGGCACTTGAAAGTACACATCGAGAATTCCCCACACTGATAGTGTGCGATTCCTTTTACTGTGTTCAGTCGTATAGTGACTATATACAAAACTGGCTTGAAAATGGTTTCAAAGATGCGAAAGGTGGCGCAATAAAGCATAAAATGCTTTGGGAACAAGTAGTTCAGTTGAAAAACGAACTACCAAAGGCTCACGTGATCCACACACTGAGTCATCAACGTGATGGCGTTCACGTTGCAGGGAATTCATTGGCTGACGAAGCCGCAAAGGGGGCTGTTCAGACGGCTTCCGTAGCTGCGATCACTCGTTCAAAAACAAAAATAGACGGTGAGATAATGTTGGCTGTCAATGCTTCAAGCAAAGGCAGCAGTGCAGCGTTACCAAAAAAGTTTCCACTCAATTACTCTTATGTAATTGATGCGAACAACGTTCCTTTTGCTTGAATCCCTGGAGTGGGGGATAGGGTAATCCCAAACATGGAACGTAGAGCAGCCTTGATTTATGAAACACATTTGGGGGAGGGTCTGTTACATAAAAGGGATCTCTAAAACAATTTTGACGTTAAAAGAGATGTACTGGTGGCCTGGAATGAATACAGAAATTCACATATTCATCAATAACTGCTTAGACTGTAAATTACAGCGAGAAAGCCACCAGATACCATGCTACATATGTAGCTGCCCAGTACAGACACCACTGTTAGACAGCATTAGACTATCTACGCGCATGCGTCCTTCTGGACAAATGCAATCCCACAAATATTGACTCAAGGTTCCTATGGATATGGCCTCAGCGCTCGGCTGACGCTCGAACTGTTATAAAAGATTTGCGAGTCTTTATCGGCACATACGCAATAGGCACGCTACATTCTGACCAGGGCCCTACGTTTAGCTCTTGGGCTTACAAAGAAGCCATGGCCAGTCTGGGCGTTGCATTGCGGTACTCCTCTCCATTCCATCCTGAGGGAAATTCGGTTGTGGAAAGGAAAAACCGGGACATAAAGCAGTCTATAACAGCTAGGGTATTAGGTTCGGGTGATGGGTGGGTCAAACATCTTAATGGGGTCCAACGCTCGTTGAATAATCTGCCAAGAAGTTCTCTAGGGGGGGTCACTCCATATGAGGTCCTATTTGGGACAAGAATGTGGGTACCAGATCTCGATCACGTAGGCACAGTGGTGGAAAATAAAACGTTTGATATCAAAGATCGTTTGGCTGTTTTACAGGAACTGAATGAGTTAAGATCGAAACAAAGCAACGTATTCCTGCAGCCAACCACCACTGGGGAAAAACCGGCGGTCCCAGCAAGGCCTGTCTGGATTCCAAAAGTTGGGGATCTAGTCAGAGAAAAAATTGCGGACAAGAAGGAATTTGGACCTTCTTACAGACAACCAGTACCTGTCCTAGCAGTTCAAGGAACAAGAACAGTACTTCTGCCGCCCCTTGCTGGAAGAAAGGAGAAAAGATTTGTGTCCATCGACCTCATCAAACCACAGTATGTGGCCAATACTAAATAGTAGGCCTTGTGGACTCCGACCTAGTAGCAGACGCACTCCTCTCGCTACTATCCAAGAGGTTCAGACTGAAAGACTGATAACAATCGAGAATTCAGCTGTAACAGATGGAGGACTAAGCAACAACGCTATGGAACTCATCCCTCTTGAAAATCAAGTAACAGTTCGTCCAAATACACCTGTCTACACCAACGTAGCAAGTGATCAACTGGTTCCAGCGATTTCTACAAATCCTGATGCAATTTCAACAATTGATAGAACTGCTTCTGGCTATTTCATTAACTTTGATACGTTCTCAGAAGATCCGAGTGAACCTGAAACGACGCCAGCATCATTGAAATTCAAGCAGCAAGTACAAGACTTTCTTCACTTTCTGAAAAAGACTTATTTGGTTTCTCCATGGATTGAACTCTGGATTACATCTGGACTTTTTGTTTTCCTGCTCTGGCTAGCTTTGATTACAACTGTGAGCGTGCTTATAAGTGGCAGATACATCCATGTGAACACTGAAGGAAAAGACGTGAACGTACTTTTGAAACCTCATAAATCTTCCCATCGTGAAGCAAGAGACTTGTCAACAGTGAACATCACAGCTGTTCCTATACAGGATGGTATAGTGTGGGACAAAACAGATTTTGATATCTTCGGCCCGACGGAACAATTGAACATTCCACATTTGTTTAAAATTTCACTAAGTGATCTAATTTCGTCCAGTACCTATTCTGATGATTGGGACTTTGAGACTGTTAACGACATAATGTTTGACTTAGAAAAATCTGCTGCATTTTCTAAAAATGAATATTTAGAGGGTTCAACAGACTATGAAGAGCTGTATTGCTATAACCATTATGGTCATCATTATTTGCATAAATCTGCATATCCTAGAAATGTGTTTATGTTTAACCAATGAGAGCATTGTCCTACACCACCACACGGTAGTTCAAAAACATTTGCTAACAAGTTTCCATATTTTTCAGGATACAATACATCTAATCCAGAAATGTTTTACTATAAAAATGTAAACAAGACAGGACTGAAAATTATGTTAACAAATACAAAACAGATTTATTCTGCATTATTTAATGCCCAACTGTCTAGAAGGGGTTTCGACTTTTGGAAAGACACAATAGACATAAAAACTGTCTGGGGTACTAAAGATTGGCAAGTGCAGGGGATAGAAGCTTTATTTAGAGCCTGCATCATCCCTGAACAAATAATGTTTTTGAATGAAACTGTCCAACAAACATCTTGTCTTGGACTAGCCAAGATCAAAGATATGAACACACCTTCTGTACCAACACCTGCTGCTGATAATAATACACAGGCAGTGGTGACAGTTGACAATATACTACAACTCAACAGATCTAATCCTGAATGGAAAAAATGGTTGATCTGGCCCACAGACACGAACAACTGTCAGGAAAGATTCCTGAATAAAACTCAGGGCTTTACTATTCATAGGCCAGACCCAAGATACGTCCAAAGACAACATCCGGGGGTAGTAACAACATACAGTGTAGGTAAATTATGCCTGGATTGGCTGCAGAAATCTACACTACAGGATGTGAAACAGCACTTATCCTTACTTAAAGAAGACGCAGACCTTAGGGAATTCTTGCTTGGACCAAGAAAACCGCGTCAAAAACGTTTCATATATGCCGGCATTTATGCTGCCTATAATGAAGCATGGAAAGTGTCACAGATGGAGGCTGCAGAACGAATACGTGAACTTGATCGTATTAATTTAGAGAAAACCCTCTCTGTGGTCGACAATGGGTTAACAACTTTCTCCTCCAGAATATATTCATTGGATGGCATTGTATCCTCTGCTATCGACATACTGGAACAAGACTTGGCGATGTTACAGCAAGGCCAATCTCAATTACCTTCTATTGTGTTATTAAGCTGGACGCTGCAATCTTTGCGAGCGGGCTATGTGCCTTGGCGTTTCATCAACACATCGGCTCTGTTTGCAGAATACAATCTAACTGATAAACAGATCGAACTGGCACAAAGAGGAGCAAAGTATACAGTGCTGAGCATTGAAAAACTGGAAAAGTTACCATTCACAGTGGCAGAAAAACCAGCTACAGAACGGCTTATTCATGGCAAAATAACATTACCTGTGACTACTTTTCAGTTTCAGTATTGCCTCACACAGATGCAAGCAGGCAAATATGAAAGGTTGGGTAAGGAATACATTAAGACATCTTGGGATTTACCGTATACATATAGATGTTGGAGTGGGGATCGTGAAGTGTTTTTGAGCGGTACACACTGTAAACGTGCACTGAGCGGTTCACTTATATGTCAGGACATTTCTTTACACGGGGCTTGTAATGGTTCTGTGGCAAATTTTTCTTGCCATCAGCAGGGTACACCAGCTGCTGTGATTAATCCAACGTTTGGACAACTTTCGAATGGGAGTTACCTCATGTTGAATGATCAGAGTTGCTGCAGCATGTTGCCAGGCATCCCATATCTAGTAACGGTCAACTCCAGGGTCACTTGCTGTATGCAAGTATTGTTTCCCCAATAGACACAGTCAGGGAGTCGCCTCTATGGCCTTCGCTGAACGTCTCTTTTATAAGATTTGATACTTTGAGCAGAATGAAAGCCATGCTTTTACAGCAAACAGTGCCTTTGACCTCGGCCAAAGAAACCTATGATCTACAAGTAGCAAGGACTTCGGCTGAGATACAGACTTTAATATGTACAAACTGCCCTATACATTTCGTAGAAATGATAACACGTATCTTTAACATGTCTGATACAACAGGAATTGTACATGTATTTAAGAGCATCTGTACCGGTCTGTTAGCACCTTTCCAGGCAATACTCGGAATCATCCCGAACTTTGCACATTCGGTGTTTGGTGGCATACCATTAATTCTAGCACTTGTTGCCGGAATTCTATTTCTCTTCCTGCTATTACGCTATGGCCAGCCTATTCGCAGACATCACTCCGAGCGAAATGGAGAAAGCTCTCCTTGAACGAAAGTGCCGTGAGCGAATAGTACAGCTTTTGGGCATGACTCGTCTACGGGAACTTAATACCACGTGGTTCCTGTCATTCAGACCAATCTGGCAAGATTGCATCTTACCTGTTCTACGATGCGTGCTATGCGGTGAAGAATGCGTGTTGGACACCTGTCTAACATTTCCATCAGCTACGCCAACGGATGTCGATACTCTGCTGGACCCGATAACGGCCCATGCTCTGTGTTGTCCCCAGAGGCTGCCTATCCTGATGTCAGCATTCATTGAGATCTCACAGATGCTTCCGGCTGCTGCTGAGGTACGAGAAAGATCTACAGGCACACAGGTAACAACGGACGCGAACATTGCTGCGGCAACCTATGCTGAAAGCGATGCTTCACATCTCTGTGCAATTAATCTACTACACGAGGTGTTCCAACTGACACCAACTTCAGTGGACGATGTTTTGTCTACAGAAATAGATGATCTCATGTTTACACCAGACCCGTAAACTGACTCTGATTCGGCCCACAGTGTTCCGCAGATGCTGTAACAATTTGGCCTTCACACTTCAAAAACTTGGAATTCTTCCGACAATTGAACTTTTTCCCATTTTTTCGAACTAAAATGGCACTTCAATCTGCTTAAAGTAGAACTAGCCTTATAGTACAGACTTCGCGGTACTTCCTCAGACACTTTTTCATCGTGTTAGTCTAAAAAAGTTCATTAATTTCCATGACATGAAATGACTTTGATTTTGTACAACTTATCGATCATTTTTTTTTGTCACATGTAAATATTACTGCTTATTTCATTCGAATTGCATTTTATTTTCAAATATATGCCTGAAATGAAAAGCAATGCTTCAAATGTACAGTACCTTTTGCATTCTAATGAGTTTTTAAATGCCTTTTTAAATGGTTTTTAAGAAATATTTTAGAAATATGCGGTACTCCATTTAAGGTTTAGCATTTTAAATGTTTAGCATTTTAGTATTATCGTATACACGAAAGTGGAGTGGGTGTTGTATTCCTCTTAGGGTGTCCATACACGGGCTTTCCTGTATCATGTCCTTATATAGGCACAATTCGCCCTGCCCTTATATAGGCATGAAATCCCAGTCCTTATTTAGGCATTAAACCGTGCACTCCAAATACAGGCATGGTCTCCGACATCCGTCCACCCTAACGTCACAACGAGTTCTTGAAGAACAGACCCTTAGGCTTCGGGAGTTTCCCTAGCACAGGACTATTGATTTCTTCAAGGACTCATCTATTATGCATGAATCGTTATACCTTAGGGGTTCATTCATGACGTCTTCCGCTGACCGATTCACGTCAATGCTAACATTCTGAGGTACCTCTCAGGTATAAATATACCTTCCCTAGCCCTTGTAAACTAGAGGAGACCTCGACTTCAGAGGAGCCCGTTTCCCGGCCTGACGCACTGAGAAGACGCTGTCATCCCTGCACGCAGAGAGTCCAGCTTCCAGTGATCTGACTTCCCTTGCGGGGTGTTGGAGTTCGAGTCTGGCAAGAGATTCCTACCTCTCTCATTCTCAAGGGATGGAGTTGACTAGAACCTAGAGGGACTCTTGGCATACTAGGCATACTAGGCGTAACATACTCTTAGTATACCATAGTAAGGAATACTTCACCTACTTCATACCTCTCCCTACACCTAGGTTAGGTTAGGCACATTGGGGTAGAACTAGCTTAGAAACACATCGTATGAGTACTCGCATTTTTAGTCTGTGTTATTTATGTAAATGAATATCTGCTAAAGATAATGCTATCGCAGTATTATTTATTTCTACTGCTTACGCTGTACATTATTTATCTTGCATACTGTCTTGTGATCGTAACAGCACATATTACTTACACAAGAAACAAGACTGTTCAATAAACCTTTTATTGAAACGCCCGTCTATTCTTTCTGTGTAACTTTAAGGAAAACTAAGTATGCACAACTGAGCTGAGTGAAATAGTTATCTATTGTTTCCATGACTCTGGGACTCGTTCTGATTCTAAAGGGAAACAAAAGTTGTCATGTTTTGCGGCTGCCAGAAACTACTCCCTTCTTGTCGTCAAGAAGTTTCTAGTGGCCTCTGAGCTAGCTGGCACAAGTAATTAAGTTTAATATACTCGATAGGGACATACTGACCTTAGTCCTATGTCAAACCTATAGGGGATATTATTCCAATGCGCAGAGCCTATTAGGGAAATAGGAGCTACACTACAATAAACTCTATGAGATTATCATCCAAATTGAAGGTGATATACAGCGTCCAATCAAAGCGGTTTTCTGGGAAAATCTCACCTCCTCGTACGACATTTTGTTGGCGGAGGCAGATTGGCCTCCACCCTTTGTGCTAGCCGCTTCTAGAGGGGAGGACGTGATACTTCCGAGATTTTCGCGTTACGTCCCTGAAGAACATGCAAAGGCTTACGCAGCTGAGTGGGCTTTGGCCCTTGCCCTAGCGGTGTACCGTAATCAGGTGGGCTGGGATATTGATTCACCGGCACATGAAATACCATTACGGTCTATGCCACAATCACAACCGCAGTATCCAATCAGACGTGAGGCTAAGGCTCACGTTTGTGACATTCTGACTCAGTTGGAGTATCAAGGAGTGATTGAATCCTGTGTATCACCGATGAATAATCCTCTTTTTCCGGTATCGAAACCTGACTGGTCATATCGCATTGTATTGGAAAATTTACGCGCTTGCCTATAGGGTATAAGAACAGCCCCGGGGCTTTTGCTGCGCGTGTTGTGTCTTTGTTGCACGACATAGATCCAGATGCGTTCTCGTACATTGATGATATTTATCTGACGGACGAAGAACTAATGCCACATCTTGTCTGAGTCGACCGCATCATTTTATTGTTTGCCGACTACGGATACAAGTTCAATTTTGTAAAATCACACATCGCTGATTATGCGGTGGTCTTTTTGGGCTATGAGCTCAATAATGAGGATCGGGGGTTAGGCCCCCACTTTCTGGAGAAATGTGCACAATTGCAACCTCCCTCTACGCTGAAGAAACTTCAGTCTTTGCTGGGATTTTTGAATTTCGGGAGGACATACATCCCCGATTATGCCCAGCGTATGAAACCGCTATATGCGTTGATACAACCAACATATTCTTCTGCCAGCTGGCTGCCGGAACATACCACTATCCTGCAATCTTTGCAATCTGATATGCTTGCAACTAATTACTTGTTGACGCGTGATAATACCACGAACCTGGTGATACGTATAGTGCCGGGGAGGGAGGGTTTCACCTACTTGATGTTCAATGAGGGGGACACAGTACCTATTGCATACAAATAACACTTGTACACTGCGGCAGAAATGCGTTTTTCAAATGTTGAAATTTTTTTGACAGCAGTTCAAATGGTGATTCTAAAAGAACGCTCGCTGGCTCAAGGAAAACGCATTCTTATGGTCATGCCTTTCCCTGCCTTAGAAGCAGTGACTAAGGCAAGTGTAACTAACTCTAAGGCACTACATCCCAGTTGGATACAATGGGCTACTTCTTTGACATCATCTGATGTCATGTTTATCTTTGATCCTGCACTTCTTACACAGGAGTTTTTACAGTATGAACACGTTCATTCTCCTCCGTTGTTGTTGCTTCCTTTGGATGAGTACAAATGTATCATTTATACTGATGGCTCGGCTCAACCGGCCACGGGTTCCAAACACGCTTATTCAGCAGCTTGCGCTATTGTGGCTGGTTCGATTATCAATGGAGAATTTAAGTCTTCCATAGTGCATACTCAGGCACTTGGTGACTGTACAGCACAATTGGCGGAGCTCCGTGCTCTTGTTCTTGCCCTTGAGTTTGCCTATCCTAATGTGAATACTTTTATTGTATGCAATTCTTACTACTGTGTTCAATCTTTTTATGATAACTTATTCTTTTGGTCTCAGAATGACTATCGAGACTCTAAAGGCAGCGCAATCAAGCATAAAATGCTTTGGGTTCCAGTGGCAGACCTTAAACAACGTCTGCCCCTCACACATGTTATCCAAACTCTTGGCCATCAGCGTGTGGGAGCACATGCTCTTGGTAATTCTTTGGCTGATGAAGCAGCCAAGTCTGCAGTAGCCACGTGTTCCATAGCAGCAGTTACAAGGTCCATGACTAAAATAGATAATGATACTCTAGCAGCAGTAGCTGCTACGAAGGAGGGAACTGCTTATCCTCAGGGTTTCCCTTCGAAATACTCTTATCATATATCTCCCGAACAAGTTCCTTATGCTAAGATTCCATCTGTTGGGGATTGGCTGATTCCCAACATGGACCGCAGACTTTCTTTGATCATTGCCGCACACAAGGGCATGGCTTCGGCACATGCCGGGGTGTCTGTGACAGTCTCGATTTTACAGCAACGTTATTGGTGGCGTGGTTTATATAAACAAACCCGTAATTATGTGCTTTCCTGTGACATTTGTCAACAAATTAAACCGTCTATGGTCACACGTCCACCATAAACACAGCTAAGTATTTCTAATCTACCATTTGGCTGTGTATATCTTCATTACTGCGGTCCTTTTTCTTCTGATACTGCGTATAAATACATTTTTGTTGCAGTTGATTCGTGCACTAGATTCCTTTGGGTTTGGCCACAACGCAGTGCTGACGCTCGAAATGTCATCAGGGATTTGCGTGTCTTTGTCGGGATGTTTGCCTGTGGCACCTTCCATTCAGATCAAGGTCCGGCATTCGCCTCTAAGGTGTACAAGGATGCGATGAAGTCGATGGGGGTGCTGGTGCAGTTTTCGTCTCCATACAGGCCTGAGGGCAACTCTATTGTGGAGCGAATGAACCGCGACATAAAGCAATCTTTGACAGCTAGAGTCTTAGGTACTGGCAGGAACTGGCTAGCCCATTTGTATGGGGTTCAACGTGCACTTAATAATCTCCCTAGAAGATCGCTGGGTGGGCGGACCCCCTACAAATTGCTCTTTGGCATTAAAATGTATGTGCCAGACCTTGATGGTCTAGACGTTGTGGCGGCTGCCGCAACCTTTGACGTAGATAATCATTCTACTATGTTACAGGACTTACAAAAGACCCGTGACAGCTTCGCAACTGAACATTTACCCTCTTCCAATGACACGTCGATGCTGATTCCAGCCACCGGCTGGCTTCCTAAGATTGGAGATTTGGTACGAGAAATGCTGGAGAACAAGAAAGAATTTGGTCCCTCTTATCGTGCACCAGTCCCGGTTCTTGGATTGAAGGGTACTCGTACAGTAATACTACCACCTTTACCTGGTCGTAAAGACAACAGATATATTTCAGTGGATAATGTCAAGTTACATTGTCTGGCCGATTCTGAATAGTGTAACTCCAGCTGTGTAAATGCAAAGCTATCTCAATGAATCCGGTGCATTCGTCCACTTCGACTCATCCTCATATTGCAGGGGGTGAAACGGAAACAATTATTGACCTTTTACCGATCCCCACACCTCCCTGTTCCACTGCAGAGGTCGAGTATACTTATCTTGCGGAGGAGTCCCACACTCAAGTGCCGAACAGTCCACGTCAACACCAAACTGATGTCTCCCACCCACCTTTGATGAGTATGAGCGCAAGCAGTTATTTTGGGGACTGTCCGAGCTTCTCCTGTGATTCTTCCTCCTCGTCTTCTACGTTGGCACTTCCACCGACAAAACTAAGTATTTTCATCTCTTGGTTTAAAAAGACTTACTTGGTCCCACCCTGGACCTACATCTGGCTGGTCCTTATCCTGATTTTCCTCTTCATGTCAATAGGATTTGTGACTGTCTTTTTCTTACTCATCAATGGTCATTACCTGCCAGAACGCTCTGCTGAGAAATTGGTCGATGGAATTCTGGCCCCTCATACATCGTCCCATATAATGAAACGAGATCAAGCCCTTGTGAACATTTCATCTTTCCCAGTTGCAGATGGCATTGTTTGGGATAAAGTAGATTTCAAAACCCATGGTCCGACGGAAGTCCTCAACGTACCATACGTTTTTCGCATTTCTTTAGGAGACGTGGTGACACCGGACATACATTCTGATGATTGGGATGTACAAGCAGTACATTCATTGTTTTCAGATTTAAAGTATTATGTTGCCTTTGATGCTGAAGATTTGTACTTGAATTCGGCCAATTATGCTGATTTATTCTGTTATCAACATTATGGGCATCATTACTTACATAAAACAAACACGTTACTTCCTGTTTTTAATTACACGCAGTGGGAACATTGCCCAACTCCATTACAGGGGAGTTCTAAAACACTTAGGGATAAGTTCACCTATTTCACGGATTATGACACGTCCAATCCTGAATCCTATTTCTTTAAATTACAGTTTTCATCGCAATCTAAGTTTATCCTGAACCACACTAAATTGATCTATTCCAATTCCTTTAGATCTGAATTGGCCTAGCAGGGTTATGATCATTGGAGTGCTACAATTGATTTAAAAACAATATGGGGTACTAAGGATTGGCAGGTTCAGGGAACTGAAGCTTTACATCGTGCCTGCCTCATACCTGCACAAATGTTATTTTTAAATGATACGGTATATCAAACCACTTGCATTGGCCTGGCGACTGCAAAAAATTTAAATAATCCATCCATTCTGTCCTTGGCTGAGTATGATAATTGGCACACACACACAAATTATTCAATCGATGTTTTGCAAACTCTCATTCGAAATGGTACTTTCAATGTTTCTAATGTTGACCCTAGCGGATGGTTGCTGTGGGAAACAAATTCAAATTCCTGTCAGCTGCGTTTTTATAATATAACGCCAGGTTTTCCACAGGCTAGACCAGATCCACATTTTTCGCACTCACATTTGGTCACAACATATTCGGTGGGTAAACTGTGCCAACAATGGTTGGAACACTCTACCTTGTCCTCAGTTAAACAACACTTGTCTTGCTTGTCGAGTGACATCAATTTGGCTGATTTTCTTCTAGGTCCTAGGACCCCGAGGACGAAACGATTCTTCTATGCTGCGTACAATGAAATATGGAAATTATCGCAGATGGAGGCAGCATTTTGTTTGCGACAAATTGACAAAGCTAATTTGGAAAAAGTCCTTGCAGTGGTCGATAATAGCATTAACTCACTGTCTTCACGCATTTATACCTTGGACAATATTGTTTCATCTGTTATAGATATTGTTCAGACTGATGTATCTGTGTTATATCATGGTCAGAATCAATTACGATCAGTAATGCAGTTTGCATGGACACTACAGACTCTTAAAATGGGGAGTGTACCTTGGGATTATTTGAATGCTTCAGCTTTGTTTTTGCCATTTAATTTAACTGATAAACAAAGGTTTATGTCCATGAAAGATGCTACATACACATTATTACACATTGAGCAATTGGAACACTTGCCGTTCTCTGTGGCGGAAACAGATTCTGTTGTATGGTTAATACACAGGGTTATCTCTCTCCCTTTCTCGCTGTTTCAATTTAAATCTTGCATGAAACATTTCCCGATTGGCCGCTTTGAACCCCTAGGTAGTACGTTTCCCCATGAGTTATGGTCCCTGCCTTTCAATTATCGATGTCATTGTGATGATAAGGAAGTTTTCCTAACAAGGGAGGATTGCGATTCCACAGTGGGACACTCCCTAGTTTGCAAACACGTTAAATTGCACGGCGCTTGTAATGTATCCGCACCTAATCTTGCTTGCTTTTTTAAAGGAAGTCCCGTGCCAGCGATAATTCCTGCTTTTACATTGCTTACTAATGGCAGTTATCTTATTTTGAATAACCACGACTGCTGTGGTTTACAATATAGAACAACAATTGGTCCTAGGACTCCTTTCTGATCAAGAGATCACAAAGCGTTTATAACTCGGTTTGCATGCAGAAGCATATTAAGCATATAATAATAAATATACAATGCACCTTGGAAAGAGAAAATATGGATATCCACTGTTTCAAAAAGAAATGTCTATTTTATTCATAGTACCATAAACACATGTTAGGACATAATTGTCTTGTTAGATATAGAGAGGTTGCTCCAGAGGGGAGGGGGAAAGTGAAATGTGTGCTCGAGTGCGTAATAGAAAGAACAAGAAATGAAGGTAATTTAGAGGTGGGGGAGAAATTGCAATGATTTAACATAAAAAACTGGTTATAACATTAGTACCCGTTAATTGGGGCCTGCCCATGTAAATATCATTCTTTTATTCAAAACAATTGTTAGAGCGTTTCAGAGAAATGTATCATCTGTTCGGGGGACAGGGTGGTGGTGTCATAGGGTGCAGGCCTTAGTAGGGGGTAACAGTCGACGTTTTGACCCGTCTGACGCATGAGGGTATTTTGAGGCCTCCGCATGCAGGTCTTCCTCAGGGTGTGGGCCACAGTCCCAGTAGGTGATGGGCCGGTGTGAGGGCTTCTTGCAGGAATTATATGTTAAGTGGAGGCAAATACTCGAGGAAGCCTCCGAGGAACGACTTTGAAAACGAGACGTTCCTCGGAGGCTTCCTCGAGTATTTGCACAAGGGCAATCTGGGTGATTATTTCACTAGACACCGGAATTAACATCTGGAGACAGCCTCCACTTAACATATAATTCCTGCAAGAATCACACACACCGGCCCATCACCTACTGGGACTGTGGCCCACACCCTCCACGAATGTGTTGCGGATTATGCACTCGTGGAATTTGACTACAGGGCCTTCCTACGTCAAGCACCTGAATTAGGTTGCCCCTTCCTTCCCTGTCCTGAGGAAGACCCGCATGCGGAGGCCTCAAAATACCCTCATGCGTCAGACGGGTCGAAACGTCGACTGTTACCCCCTACTAAGGCCTGCACCCTATGACACCACCACCCTGTCCCCGAACAGATGATACATTTCTCTGCAACGCTATAACAATTGTTTTGAATAAAAGAATGATATTTACCTGGGCAGGCCCCAATTAACTGGTACTAATGTTATAACCAGTTTTTTATGTTAAATCATTGCAATTTCTCCCCCACCTCTAAATTACCTTCATTTCTTGTTCTTTCTATTACGCACTCGAGCACACTTTTCACTTTCCCCCTCCCCTCTGGAGCAACCTCTCTATATCTAACCAGACAATTATGTTCTAACATGTGTTTATGGTACTATGAATAAAATAGACATTTATTTTTGAAACAGTGGATATTTTCTCTTTCCAAGGTGCATTGTATATTTATTATTATATGCTTAATATGCTTCTGCATGCAAACCGAGTTATAAACGCTTTGTGATCTCTTGATCAGAAAGGAGTCCTAGGACCAATTGTTGTTCTATATCGTACGATATCCAGGTCCACGGACAGTGATTGGGTTACCCTATTGACTATAATGCTGTGGTTTACAGGCAGGAATCCCGTATATAGTAACAGTTTCACAACGTGTTACTTGTTGTAGCAATGTGCTTTTTCTGCCCCCGCATGAGAAAGTAGATATTTCCAATTGGCCTTCCATTCCGACTTTGAAAACAGATTTCAACAAATTAAGCAGGCTTAAAGCGCTATTGTTTCAACAAGAAGTGGCTCTCACTTCGGCTCAAGAGACCTTCGAATTACAGGTGGCTAGAACTTCCAGTGAGATTCAGTCACTTCTGAACACAAATCTCCCACTACATTTTGGGGAGTTGATACATCAAATATTTAATGCATCTGATACCGAACGCCTTGCTCATTTTTTTAAACTGGTGGGATCCGACCTGGTTACTTCTTTTCAGACTATATTTGGAGTAATACCGGCCTTTATTCATTCTATTTTTTCCAGCGTCTTCGGAGGATTCCCATTGATATTGGCGTTAGCTGGTGGAATCCTGCTGCTTCTGTTCCTGCTACACAATGGCTGCTCATCTTGTTGTACTGCACAGGCCAGGCCAATTGCAACTATACCGTGATCGGATGCAACAAGTTTTTGGATACTTGCCTTTAGCGACGCTTAGAGTGAGTTATGGATTAACTTTTCGCTTTGCCTACTTCACTTGCGTGCAACCTGTATTCTACTGTCAACGGTGCCCCTTCTATTGGGCTTTGGATTTATGCCTCTCCAATACGTCATCTCCTGTCCCGGATTTTAACCTGTTGGTGGGTCCCTTAGAGGCCCATGACCAGGCTTGTTCTGGGAATGGCCGTATGGCGCGTGCTGCTGCACTTGGAATCTTGGCTGAATGGGATATCTGTGCAGCTGCGCAGAACCTATTGCAACGGAGCTTCATTGAATATCACGCAAGTTGCCCGGATTTGCTCTTGGAGGCATCGGATTACGAGGAGCATGTTTGTTCCTTTGGCCTACTTGATTGGATGGCATCCCTCTTTGCTGCTAACAATAGGGATGACCTTTTGGAACGTATTGCATTGACAGGATCACGTGCTTTCATGGATACACCACCTCCATGTTAGAAACGTTTTCGTCCAACGATATGTTTTTTTAACAACGTAAAAGTTATATATATATATATTTTTATTTTTTATTTTTTCCAATCTGGTTTTTTCCTGCTTATTTGAACTCTGCTTACCCTTGAAACCTGATTTGGTCTTTTGTCTATATACTATGACCTTATCAAGGGTAGGGTGTTATATGGCCATTGGGATCATTGTCGACATTGCTAAGTTAGCGTGAGCACGGCTGCCATGATGCTGCTTTTGCGCACGATACTACATGACTTTGTTGTGCAAGACTCTGTTTGTGCCTTTCACGTGAGAACTGTCTGCTTTCTGCGTTCTCTGCCTGCTCTTGGAGTTTAGTCTGAACACGATGTGCAATCAGAGAGCAAGGGACCCCCTCTATGAAATGAATGAGGTCTGGGAGTAAGAGGGGAACTGAACCGACCAAAAATGAACCAAAGAACACTCCCCAATGTCCTATATTTCTTTTGCAAGAGATTGAATCTGGTATGGGTATCAATATATGCCAAACATCAAATATTTATAACATTACAACAACACATTTGATTTATATGAAGTCATATTTATTATTTTCATTAACTTCTTTTTCCTTTTACCAATGCATTAAATGCCATTTTTGGAAGTAGATAAAACACTTTTTTTAAAAACTTTTTTGTAATAATATATGTACATGTGGACAATTAATCATTCAAAGTTAAATACAAAATTGTTGACCCCCAATTAAATAACAAATCTTCTTTTCAACTCATACATTCCTCACAATCATTCACATTCATACGAGACACTTATACACATCTGGATTTAGAGGGAAACACAAGATGTAAACCATTTCCACCAAGATGAAAAACCACAATAAGGTCTGGACACACTAGGTCGACGCGCGTTTCGGTGGGTTGACACAAAACGTGAACCACCTTCTTCAGGACCTTATCCAAATCGGGCACAGTGTCACACAGGCAAATAAACAGGGGGAACCTGGGGAACAATAAAGAATGGTGTTTGTTAACCCATACACTAAAACCTTTATAAAAACTATATGTTTGATCAGACCACTGCGTTGCACAACAGTGTCAACACTACAAAGATAGACAGTCTAAAGCCCCTTCACCGTGGTCATGCTGATTATAGTGTGTGGACTTTCTTCTCATAGGTGTAAGTTACAATATCTTCTTGGAGCCTCTCATACTTACTTTGAGGGGCTCCAAGTAGTGAGAGTAAGATATATAGTGCAGTGATAAAAAAGGCAAGCAATCAGTATAATAGATTATAGGTACCACATGCAAAACCTCCAGAGCTCCCATAGTGCGATATCACCTCTTATCATCTGTATGTTATAGGGTGAACTGGGGTTTAACTTACAAGTTTCCTGTATTGTAAATTCCAAGTCCAAGACTGGAACAACAGAGTCTTTATCGAGGGTGGATGTCACTATACTTTGTTTTCTATAATGAATAGAAGGTGTCACGTTACTCTAGATGAATCTGCGAGGTCATTATATACTTAATGCTAACATGTTGGTGAAACCTTACCACGTGATAAAATGTACGTGTGACCTTCAATGTATCTTGTATAGGTCACTGCAGGACCACAGCAGAGATAAAATCACGAATAATCTAAAGAAAAAATATTATATAACTGTAAGAACAATTCCTTATCCTACGATGACCTACAGTATCATAAAGTCGTTATGTTCTTATACTCACATAATTGTATATATTGCTGAATCTTATATCTTCTGTATATTATGTGGTCTCTGAATGAGAGACATAATCAGCTACCGTGAGAGGTGATAACCCCACAGTGTGATCCAAAATACTCAATGGATGTGGCCAGTTATGACGATTCCTAAAGACAAGGTAGATGTCAATTAAAATAATAATTCTTAATGAATATTTGCCCTTGTAGATGTTAGCAGGACCCCAACAAAGAGCGATCTATGAGTATGGAGGTGACAGCGACTATCCAACGGGCTCCCAAACCCCAAAAGGCATGTTTGTCACAAGTCGTCTTGTTGTGCAGGACTCTGTTTGTGCCTTTCACGTGAGAACTCTCTGCTTTCTGCGTTCTCTGCCTGCTCTTGGAGTTTAGTCTGAACACGATGTGCAAGGTCGATAAACAATGCCCCTTGTTATTCTGTTCTGGTCAGTCCCTAGCATCTAGACAAAACATGCTAACACAGCTGTGCTACTGGAAGCTCATGCTTTGATATTACAGGGATGCATGTTGTTCTGACACACACTTGGAGAGGGTCCTTTCCAGGGAGAAGAGCTATGTGGTTCCTATGATGTAAAGCTTCCACCTAGGCACTAAGGTAGGGGGTCTGCTGACAAAGCCCATAGATCTTCTTTTACATAATAGTCACCTTACCAAGGGGAGGGTGATCAGGCCTTATAGTCCTTTTTCCACTGTCTATATATAATGACGTCCCCCTTTATATTCTATGGAATTGTAACAATGCTAATTGTTCTAAGTTTATGCATTTCGCTGCTGGTAGTGGCTCATTTACTGCATTATAGAGTACGATAGTTAAAATAAATATTTTGAACTATAACAGTGACTCTGACCATTCTTATTGTGGACAAGTATGAGTGAGCGAGCGAAAGGGTATGTCTTGCTACCGCGATTCCAGAGAGAGTCGGGAGTGTTGTGTTCTGGGTTGTCTAATCATTTGTAGCTTCATGATTTTGGAGGAGAACGAATGAGACACTATAGCTAGTCGGTTTTGGGATTTTGGGTACTGAGGTGGTAGGTTGGTACACCCCTATACACCGAGGTCCTGTTTACCTGCGCATAGTTCTGTATAGGTGCAGAATCCCCGCAACAATGGCGCATGAACTCAACAGGTTGCTAATGCTAAGTCCAAGATGACAAAGAATTGCCTGGGGAATTTTAGGTTTTCACACAAGTTGGGTTGCCGACCCCTTAAAGAGATGGTAGACATATATAATACTAAAGGACTATCCACTGCCACATTTGGAGGAGGTCTGTGGGGTTATACCTTGAGCTGTCCCCTCCAGGTGGAGGACAAATCCTTTTTTAAATGGCTGTTATGCCTGCCTGTCTCAGCCTCATCAGCCTCATCATTGATCATACACAGGGAGGCCGGTCTGCAATTTTTGGAAGATCTGCTCTTGGTAAAACCCTTATTATTATGGTGCTCTAGCATGTCCAAAGCAAAAACTGGTGTTACCAAACTAGTCATTTCAGACTGTCTTGCTCTGGCCAATGTTTAAGCATTCTCTGGCTCTCTTACATTGGTGTGTCCTTTAGTAGGTTATTTAATATTTCTGTTCTCCAAGATCCCTTTATTCCCTGACCCTTGATAAAAGCTCTATCAGGACATGCTTTCTTAATTATGGGCAGGATCATAGAATGCGTGCTGAGTTCAGGAAGTCAACTGTTGTTTATTATATATTATCTGCCTTACAGGTCGGTTGTCTATATTACTTATCTTGTGTGACTAATATCCAGCATCATGTGGTATTGACTAGATTTTGTGCTGGCATAGCACATCATTTAGTTGCATTCCCAGTAATGACTTCCTTCGGATATGACGCCGTGCCCTTGTGATGGCCGCGCTAAGCAAAGTACTCAGCACTTTATGCTTTTCTGTGGTACACGTATTTGAGGTGATACCATCTTAATCCAATCTTTCTGGCACAGAATATTAAAGATTATATCTGCGCTTAGCTACTTGTATGCACTTGACAACCCACCCATGTGTCTAAATGTTGCACTCTTTATCACTAAGGCAATACAACTCAGGGAAAGGATGGTTTGAGATAGGGTTGTTTTAACTAAAGCTTTATTTATCTGTGTATTTTTTTTATATCCGTATGAACTTATTATGAAGGCAATATAACTCAGGTAAAGGATGGTTTGAGTTGAGGTTGTTTTAACTAATGTTTTAACATATTTGTGTATCTTCATTTCTATATATTATTAATTTATATTATGTTTGTACTTTTATGGCTGTTTTTTAACATGTCGAATAAAGATATTAATTGAATCAAATCAAGTGACATTAAGAAACAGTCAAAAAAATACCCTGTCCTTGGCACTTTTTAAGCATCGCCTGCTGCTAACCCTAAACATAAGTCTGTGGAAAATGTTGGTATTTCTGTCATAACCACAAAACTTACACCAATCCTGATTCTATGAATCAGGATGTGGAATTCTGAAGCACAAGTGTGTGCACCTAAGCTATGTTTAGGGGTGGAGAAAATCTTTCTAATTAGGCCTATAAGGAATACACGTTTCTGATTTTGTAAAACTTCATAAAAGACACGTCAAATATTTTAATAAAGAAGATACGTGCACACATGCTCACTCACTCACAAAACACATTTGAATTCCTTGCAGCAAAATGTGATGCAGGTAACTGTTGTATGTTACAGTAGGTGCACACGTGTGACATTTATATAATGCCACGCTTGTGTCTCATACAAATAATGCTAGTCTCGTTAGTAACTCACAAGCACTTCATTGGAATAATACTGCGCTCATGTCTATATTAAGTGATGCATATATAGAGGCGGGACCCGACTCGGGCACGCCGCCGAGTATGGCGGTCGCGCCGGTCCCCCGCAGGCAGGTGAGGGGCGGGGCCGTGCACAGTAGTGACGCGCGCGTCCCCCAACCTTGCCTGCAGCTAATTGGACAACAGGCGTTTTGACCCGGAAGCGCAAGAAGCGCTTCCGGGTACGACGTGGGGCAAACGGCCGGGAAGCTGGTTCCAACCAGCTCCCGGCCGAAATTAAGCATAAAAGGCTGTGGAGCGGCGGATCGGTCTCTTTCTTTGCCGCTCCACAGCCTGAAGGGACGCAAGGGCCTCGAGCTGCGGCCCCAACTTTTATCGTTTTTCTTCTTTTGTCTCCCCTGCAGGTTTTTTCGGCCGATTTTCGGCGGTCGAGCTTCGTTTCTGGGCAGCGTTTTCCTGGGCATTTGTGGGAGTTTTCAGCCTGCCCCTACAGCCAGCAGCAGGAGATTTTGGGTGCCCCTGGGCAGCACGTGAATTACTGCCTGTCCCTACCAGTGTGCCATTTGAATCAGCTTGGAGCCACACAGGCTGAGTAAATACTTGCTGGTCCCGCACGATTGGTGTTGCGGTGGTGGCTCCAGCTGGTGGTTTGCATCCAGGCACACTGGGATCTTGGGCAGTCCCTGGCTACAAAAACTCCAGGATTTTCAGGTGATGGGGTATGTGGTTGAGGAGGCTGGCACTGTTTTTCTATGCGCAGGAGGCATATTTGTGTAGCAGGGGCTGTGTTTTGGTTTGCTAAACATAGTATTGTGGGGTAGACACAAGAAAGGGCCCCTTTATTTTTTCAGTATTTGGTGTATTTGAGTGCGCAGCTGTACAAACTATTGTAGGCTGGGGTAGTTGGAAGGATTTTCTCCTGGTGCGGTGGTACTTAGAATTTTAAGGATTTGAAGCCAGGGGGATATGGGTTTAAGGTTTTTTAACACAAAGGAGGTGAATCCTGTTGATATTAATGGCCCCTAAGGCAAAGAGGAGCGAACAGCGCTCGCGCATGGACAATTTTATGGAGTCCATGGAAGACATGGGACAAGCCATAGCTGAGCTGAGGAGCAGAGTGGATGGCAGGATGGGGCGGAGGACAGGCCCAGAAAATCGGGAGTGACCCCTAAGGCGGCATTCCCTCCAGTGCCCAAAAGGGCTAGAGCCAGGAGAGGGGGACCACCTGCCCCATCACCACTGAGGGTGGGGGAGCAGAGGGGGCTGCGACAACAGCCCCAGCGGGGGCAGTGCTGCAGGCAGCAAGTTATGTGCCGGTTCCAACGACGGTGGTTTCACATGGCACTGAGGGGGTTAGTCAGCCAGGTACATCTGGTATCAATCACCCGCCCCAGACCCCAAGCATTCTCACGGGGGGGCCCACCTGTTATCGAGGGGGGTAGTCAACCAGGTACATCAGATACCACTCCCCCAGACCCCAAGCATCCCCACGGGGAGGCCCACCTGGTACCGAGGGGGGTAGTCAAGCAGGTACATCAGGTACCACTCCCCCGCCCCAGGCCCCAATCATCCCTGCGATAGGGGGCCTATCGGGAAGTGCGCCAGGGCAGCCTGATTTGGTAGCAAGTTTGGCAGCAGTTTTACCATGGTTGGAGAAGGCAGGTACCTGGACCCCAACGGAAGGGGCTGAGACATTACGTAGCGAAGAGAGCTCACTGGAAAAAGCTAAAAAGATAGTGGCGCAGTTTGCGGGGGCTAAGACAGGAGAGGGGCAGACGGTACCGGCAGGGAGTGCAATGGCTAGTGGAACAGCACCCACAGTGAATGGAAGAGACCCTCTGGCAGTAAACACGCCGTTGGACACGGGGAAGGCAAAAGCATCGGAAGCACCAGCAGCAGGTACGCCTCAGACGTTGCCAATTTTAGATTTGGGTGAGTTGCGCTCTTCTAGGGACCGTTTGGGAAGGCATGTTTCACAGGAAGTAAGGGAAAAAATTTGGAAAGGGGAGTATGTGAATATGTTTTCCTTGCTGGTAGATAATGCTGAGAGGGAGGAAGCTAAAAAGAACAAAGAGTGGACACACCTAAGAGAGTGGTCTAATTGGCTATAAAAGAAGAAGGTGGACGAGACCCTGGTCAATTGGTTCAAGGGTTTCTCAAATTATATGGCAATTATGTCTGAACATTTCCCAGGCTTGGGCGCACAAATGGCATGTTACCAGAATAGGATTGCTTGTGCGCATGATGAATATGGTGGTGTGGGATGGAAGGAATACGATAAGGATTTTAGAAGAGCAAAGGCAACTGACCCTGCCCTTAACTGGGACCAAATTGATATGATTTTATGGTTGAGTCACATGAAATACTGGACACAGGACAGCTCAAGGGGACAGTCCTTTCGGTTAGGCCCCCCAGTCAGCTCGGGGGGTGGGGCAAAAAAGGGGGCATGTTGGGACTTTATCAAGCGTACATGCACCAGGGCGGCAGGCACAAGCAAGTTTAAGCATGCATGTTCTTTCTGTGGCCACTCCTCACACCCTGAGTCCAAGTGTTTTAAAAAATCAAAGGACAAAGGAGGGAAAAAGCAGGATTGAGGGTGTATCCCTCACCAAGGCCTGGTCCCCTGTCATAACCAGTGCTCTGATCCCATGGTTGAATAAGTACAATTACCCCACTTCAGCTAGAATTTTACTGGAAGGTTTCAGGGACGGTTTCAGAATCCCTGCGCCTGGCTACATAGGTGTGTCACATTATCAGAACCAACTATCTGCGAGATCCAATAATGGGGTGGCGGCAGCAAAAATTGAAAAGGAATTAAGGTAGGGCAGAGTGGCGGGTCCATTTGACATCATACCGGTGGAGGGCTTTGTGTGCTCCCCATTGGGGGTAGTTCCCAAGAAGGAGCAGGGGGAGTTCCGTCTGATTCACAATCTTTCGGCCCCCAGGGGCCAATCTTTGAATGACGCCATAAATGGGGAGCTGTGCACGGTCAGATATGCATCCTTTGATCAGGCAGTTGAAATGCTTAGGGGGCTGGGACCCGGCGCACTCTTGGCAAAATCGGATATCGAATCAGCTTTCCGCCTTTTGCCAGTACATCCGCTTGATTTCCACCTGCTGGGTTTCCAGTTCCAAGGGAAGTACTACATGGACAAATGCATGCCTATGGGGTGTTCTGTTTCCTGCTCTTACTTTGAGAAGTTCAGTTCTTTTTTAGAATGGGTTTTCAGGCAGGTGACGGGCCACCAGTCAGTCCTACATTACCTAGACGATTTCCTTTTCTTGGGAGCACTAGGCTCCCAGGAATGCGGCTGGGCGTTGCAGAGTTTCTGTGCGCTCATGCATGACTTTGGTGTGCCTTTGGCGCAAGGTAAGATGGTCGGGCCAACCACAGAGATCGAATTCTTGGGGATAGAGTTGGATTCAATGCAAGGGGTGTCACGAGTGCCAAAAGACAAAATCGCAGCCTTCAGGTCAGCATTACAACAATGCTTGAGGAAGGAGAAGGTTACGCTGCACCGCTACAGCAAACAGTGGGACAGTTAAATTTTGCATTAAAAGTCATTTCCATGGCACAGGCATTCTCACGCACCATTGCACAGGCTATGTCATGTCTCAAAGAAAAACATCACCACACCAGGTTATCCAGTGAGGTCAGGCAGGACATGCAGATTTGGATGGCATTACTGCGTGATTTCAGGAAGGTAATGTGGCCCATCCCACCCAGATCCAGTCCTGAGATAGGGCTGATGACTGACGCGGCAGGTAGCGAGGGATTTGGCGCCATTCTAGGTCCATCATGGGTGGCGCAACGCTGGCTGGCACAGTGGGTGGAAGCTGGGCTCACGGGGAACATTGGTTTCCTGGAGTTGTTTCCCATCCTAGTGGCATTGTCCATCTGGCCAGAGTAGCTGAGAAACCAATCTGTAGCCTTCTGGTCAGACAACATGTCTGTGGTGGACTGCATCAATCAGCAATCAGCAAAGTGTAAGATGATCCTGCGATTGTTGAAAGAAATAATACTGTTGTGCATGAGGTTAAATCTGCTGTTTAGAGCAAAACATGTCCCGGGTGTATTGAACCATGCTGCTGACGCGCTCTCTCGCTTTAAGATGCAGGTGTTCAGGTCCCACCACCCAGAAGCGGCAGAGAACCCAACGCCTTTCCCAGACCAGCTTTGGCAGCTTGGTGCCCCCAATTACCGGACCTCGTGGCAGCTAGCCTAGCACCTAGGACCAGGAGGGCATACAAAGGGGCATTTGGGGCTTACTGCAATTTTTTGGGGGAGGGATGGGAGGAGACCTGGCAGTGTTTTCCTACTTGAGAGCAATGAAGGATGGGGGGCTCTCAGTGGCATCGGCACGGCGACATATAGTGGCAATTTCCTTTTTCGCAAGAGTAAAGGGCAGGGGTTCCCCCACTAGCACGTTTATAGTAAGAAAAGCGCCGAAGGGGTGGCAGCGCCTGCAAGGTTCACAACCAGATGTGAGGCGCCCAATAAGTATTGACATCTTGTCTGCATTGCTGGGCGTGCTGAGTCAGGTTTGTAAATCAGCGGGTGAAGCACTCCTGTTCAAAACAGCTTTTTCTCTGGCATTCTATGGCGCTTTCAGGATTGGGGAACTGATGTCATAAAATAAAAGGGACTGGCATGGGGGTTTGCAGTTCAACCACGTAAAAGTGCAAGGAGACTCATTATTCATATCCCTTCCCAGGTCGAAGACCGATCAGGAGGGTAGAGGGGACGGTGTGGTGTTGCTAAGGGCGGAAGGGAGCACTTGCTGCCGGCCCATCGCCAACCTGGAGGCGTTCCTGGAACACAGGCCAAGGGGCGCGGGGGCCGTTGCTAATGCATGCAGATGGGACCCCGCTCACTACATTTCAATTCAGAAGGGTCATGGGCGCGGCCATCAAGACGGCCGGTTTAGACCCAGGCAGTTTTGGGACCCACTCTTTCAGAATAGGGGCCGCCACTGAAGCGGCTGCCCGGGGGTTTTCCGGGTGCGCAGTACAGAGGATTGGTAGGTGGTCCTCAGATTGTTACAAGCGCTTTGTGCGGCTGCATATGCTCTAGAGTTGTGGTGTTTCACTTAGGGTTGTTTTCTCTCCCTGATTTGACTTGCAGTTTCTACATCCTGTCCCGCAGGGGGGAAGCTTGCAGCGGTTCGTCGTCAGTCAGCACCTGTTGTGCACCAGGTGCCCGCCTGGGAGCACAGAAAAATGGACTTGTGGGTTATTGGCCACTCATATGTAAGAAGGTTGAGTCAATTTTTCTTTGCAGGCAATTATGCGCACAGAGCACGACAGGCCGGTTTCAATGTTTCTTTCCACGGTCAGGGGGGCTACGCTTTGGCCAGCTCAGGGATATGTTGGTAAGCTTGCTGGGAAAGACTCAGGTACCCCCTGCAGCGTTTATCTTGCATCTAGGGGGTAATGACCTAGTGCACCTGGGCAGGAAAGGCGTAGTGGAGGCCCTGATTACAGAAGTGGGGCGGCTGGCAAAGAGATGCCCGGAAGCAGTACTGGTTTGGTCACACATGATTCCCAGATTTCAGTGGAGAGGGGGCGAATCCGTGTGGGCCCTGAATCATTCAGTAAAAAGGATCAACAACCGGGTTGAAAAATTATTCCGATCCCCGAAACTGCAGACAATAGCGCACGGGTGCATCCGGGGGGAGCCGTTTTTCCTACAGGATGGCGTGCACCTCTCTAAGCAGAGTAATGAGTTGTTCATGGAAAATTTACTTGCATAGCTAGTGGGGACGCGGAGCAGGGCATGACCTTCTGGAGGCAGAGGGGGGCCAGATAATCGGGCAACTATGCTGGCCTGTGGCGGTAAGGTCATGATTGGTGAGCATAGTTTACGGTCCTTAGCAGGCATCACCATTGTCAAATGGGGACGCCTGATGGGGGGACAGATGGTCTCTCATCGAACTCCAGGGGCAGTTACAGCCGGTAGGCTGGAAGGGTGCGGGGGGAGGGGAAGTTCCGCTTCCGGTAGGCTGTTTGACCAACCCCTGCACACGCGCAAGGGCGCAAGTAAGCTGGGCATAACTGCACAGCCCCTTATGGAGATAATGTTGAGGGCGTAGGGGGTGCCCGGGGTGAGGTAAACTTCCGGTGAACTGGGCCCCCTGTGCAAGGTCACTCCGGTAGGAGGGTGGGACCTAGCTTGATCTGGATCTTGGGCCAGTCATTGACCTTGCCGTAGGCTCAAACAGGGATACGCAGAAAGATAATGTTGTTGACCACTTAGCTTATGATAGGAATGGCTATGTATTAGAAACATGTTAAGGATAGCCAAATGACACACTGTACCTATCAATGTAATGGCCCGGACTTTCTGCGTATTGTATAAATGATGTAAATATTGTTTTCAATGTTTTGTTTATTGTTATGAAATAAAATATGGCCGGGGTTTACGACCGTTAATCCAAGCTGGTGTGTTGTTTACGTTGTTGCCTTGGGGGAAGAGGGGCGGTAGATCGCACTGGGGCTAGGAGGGCCTTCCCCCCCAAGGGTTGAAGTAAAAGATAAAGAGGGAGGGGGGCTCGGCGGTACCTGACCATATTGTGCAAACTGTAATATTAAAGGATGCTGTTTGTGCAAACTGTATTGACGCACTATTGTTGGGATGGTGATGTTTAAGGGAGAGGTAGGATGGAATACACAGAGAACATAAATGTGAGTGGAGATTATCATTGTGATTCATTGCTGGACTTGAATTGTACCTGGAGGGTCGCTATTTGTGGAATAAACTTTCCATTGACAAATCTCCGTGTTTCCTTGGAATGGCTATTTTGGCGTGTATATGCTTTTTCTTACACTGGCAATGAGCGGGCACGAATCAACATGGATATTGACACGACTTTTACAAGTGGTGCAGTTATGAAGACGTGTCCAAACATTGTGTTTCCTTCTTTGAGTATTTTGGGTTCCCGGATGTTATTCTGCTGCTGAATTTCGTTGGGCAAAAGTGGGTTGTTCCACAGCAATTGAGATGCTGCACTCACGTTTTCATTGGATGAGCTGTGTGTGTTTCTCCTTGGGCAAACAGAATCGAAAAGTGCTCTTTATTGGCTGCATATGCCTCACACATTCTTATTAGATGAGCTGCATTGGGCAAACGGAGCGGAAATGGATTCTCATTATGCAAACGGAGTGGAAATCTGTTTTATTGGCCGCATATTGTTTCTGATACGCCTAGGATCCAGTACAGTGTAATTCATCCTGTTGCTGTATTGGAATGTTGGATAAACTTCAAGTCTTCCTTTCCACAACTATACGTATTGTGGGGAACATGGATTAAGTGCAGAGCATCTCATAACACGGTGATGCACACACCTATATCTAAAGTATGATGACCGTGACTACCTTAATTGTTTTATAAGAAACTCACAGACATATCATTACCATATAATATCCATAATTTCCATCTATATTGATGTAAAACTGTAAAATCTCTGGGATAGTACAGCCACCTATATTTCTTGTGGTACCTGGTGAACCACCTATGGACCAGGAGACATGGGAGGCAGTATTTTTAGCTTATGTTGAAGTTTCAGAGGGGGGTGATATCAGGCCGGAAAGGAAATTAGCGCTTTTAAAACATTGCTTAGTGGGCGTTGGTCTGAAATAGTTCAAGAATTTACCTGTTTTAATTAATCCCGGCAATTTTGATGTGTATTAATACACCTCCAAACAATTGTGTATATGGTATGGAAAAATATCTAATATAGTAATGATAAGTGATCACCATTTTATTAATAGTTGTACATTCTACTCCAGAAAACAAGGTATGGACGAATCCATAGATGGATTTGTATCTGTGATGAGATCTTTAGCGGTAACCTGTAAGCTTGAACATATTACCTACAAACAAGTTCTGAAGGATCAAATTTTAATGAGAACCAATAACAAAAAAATACAAGAAATGTTATGGACAACAACTGATATGTCCCTTAATGCTGCAATTGAAATTGCTAAAGCCATTGAGCACTCTGCGAAATTTGTACAGGAGATCAGAGGCAGTTTAGATAATGATGTTCACGTAGTAGTGAAGCATAGTGGGGACAAACTGAAAAAATCAACGTGGCAAAAGAAGGATGTGAAGACCATGTGACAAAAGAATGATGGGAAGAAAGGAGTAGTTTTATGTTACAGGTGTGGTAGCGGGTCACATTTAGGCAACTCAAAGATTTGTCCTGCATTTGATAAAGTGTGTTCTAAGTGCAACAAGAAAGGACGCTTTAATAGAGTGTATAGATATAATGTTACAAAGGTGAATCTTGTACAATACAGCAATGACATGGAATCTGAGTATGACAGTGTTGGTCAGGACCCTAATACTATTTTAAGCATAAGTGAGGGGAAGAGGAAGAGAGGATTTCCATCTTGTAGTATTACTATATATGGGAAAAGTGTCACGGTCCTTGTGGACTCTTGTGCATTGTACACTATTAATGGACAAACTGTAATCAAGGAGAGATGGCCTGACAAGATTTTACTACAACCAGATGTGACGCCTGGTGGGTATACTGGACATACAATTGATCTGTTGGGTTATTTGTGGGCAGATTTGGAATTCTCTGGACGCTGTACACATGGGAAAGTGTCTGTGGCAATGAATAGACAGCCTCTTTTGGGTCGGCCTCACCAAGAGGAAATGGGGATTAGATTGGATCTCATAGCAAACCATCCTTTGTACATCATTGATAATGCTGAAAGTGCCAGCAAAGAAAAAAGAATTCCACATTTTGTCGAATTTGTGGAAAAGCTAAAAAAAGAAATTTGTGATGTTTTCAGTGATAAGTTGGGGGAGTATCTGGAATTTAAGCATTGCATTAGGTTATGTGGCAGTGCGATCCTAGTGCAACATAGAGTCAGGAATATACCCCTATCCTATAGAGGGAACCGCAAAGATATGTTGAAGGGCTTGTGTAAAGAAGGCATAATTGAACCTGTGGAGTCTTCCACATAGGTATCACCAGTAGTGATTTCCATGAAAGCCTGTGGTGAATTAAGATTATGTGTTGACTTGCACAGCCTCAATAGAGCAATTTGTGTGGATTCCCACCCCTTACCAACTTGCATGAGATGGTCACAACATTAGCGAGTGCGCAAATCTTTTCAACCTTAGACTTAGCACGCGCTTGCCATTAAGTCAAACTGGAGGATGAAGTAAAATACTCAACAGTGATTATTACACCCAAAGATTTATTTAGGTATTGTGGATGCCTTTCAGTCTGGCTAGTGCAGCATCTGTTTTTCAGAGACTAATGAAGGAAATGTTAGAGGGTATAACTGCTGCAATCCCTTTTCAGGATGACATTTTAGTCTTTGGCAAAATGCACAGGAACATGGTGACAATTTAAGGAATGTTTTGACAGCATTGTCATCCAAAGGTCCCACTTTAAGATTGGAGAAATGCAAATTTAGGAAACATGAGGTTGAATACCTTGAGCATCTCATCAGTCGTTCAGGGATCAAATCCAAATGCAACCATGTGGAGAGTTTCACAAGAGCTCCTATACCGTTGTGCAAAGAACAGTTAATTGCATTTATTTTGTTAACTGAATTTTATGCGAAATTTATTCTGAATTATGCCTCCAGGGTGGATTCTTTCAGATGCATTCTTAAGAAGAATGCGAAGTTAGAGTGGAATGAGAGTATGACAACAGCATTCAGTGAAGTGAAACAATTGATTGTTGAAGTGTCTTGTCTTAAATCATTCATGAAAGGGAAAGAGTATATTGTAGCGGCTGATGCAAGTCGCTCTGGGTTGGGAAGAGTATTAATGCAAAAAGAACATGGAAGAGAATGGATCATTTCATATGCATCAAGAGTGTTGCGGGATGGTGAGAAACATTATTCGGTTATAGAGAGGGAGTTTTCAGACTTTCCAGTATTGTATGGAGTATGTGCCAGGGAAGAACAATGTACTTGCAGTTTGCATGTCGAGGTTACCCTTCCCAGGGGAGGGCCTGTTGGCACAGATATGGATGAATGTGAGGTAGCATGACATCTATTTATTAGGCCTGGAATATACAGTGGTTCAAGAAACTTGGTGGGCTGATGAAATGAAAAAGGATCTGGAATTGGATCTACTGATCAAGTTAATTAAGATTGGTTGGCCAGACAAAAGGCAAATCCCATGGGACTTAATGGGATTTTTTAAGGTACATGATGAATTGACTGTTGAAAATGAGATTGTAATAAGAGGTGATGAATCTATACTATACTACCATTTGGTCTAAGAAAAGTTGTAGTTGACATTGCCCATGAAGGACATATGGGGATCTCAAGCACAAGAAGGCGGGTCAGAGAAAATCTTTGGTGACCAGGCATAGACAGTTTTGTGGAACATCAAGTGAGGGTATGTGGTGAATGTGCCTCAAGTGACGAATCTGCCAGAGCATTGACTCCAGATTCCCAACCGTTTGAGTTTCCAGAGGGAACATGAAGGAAGTTAGGACTGGATATAATTGGTCCATTTAAGATGTTACCCAGACAGGAAGCATTTATCATAGGCATGGTGGATTATTTTTCCAAATGGCCTGAAATCAAAATGGTGAAAGCGTTTACATCAGAAAGTGTTGTAGAGTTTTTAGACAAAAATTTTTGCAGGGACAGTTTTTAGACACAGTTTTTTGCAGGGACACATAATTGTGATGTGGATAAAACTCCTTCCTCCCCAGCTCTTTCTTATGATTTTAATGACATCGACTATACTAGAATTCGCTGAGTGTAAGATGAGTGTGGGAGAATGACCATATGATGACAATAAAAACAAGCATTTGCAATGCAGTTGGTCTGGCATTTGTGAGAGTTTGAGCTATTGGTATTGTAATTGACAATGCCTTTTATTTATGTGGTTTGAAAACCTGCAAGAGGTGCGTAAACACGTACTTTGTCCTTCTAGTCCTTTATAACGAGAAGAAAGTCTGGCAGTAATAGAGGCGCAGTTACTGCCAGCCTTGCTTCTCGTAAGCAACGAGTGTAAGTCCAGAGTGTGTGTTTACGTTCTGCTTGCAGGTTTTCAAAACACATCAATAAAAGGCATTCTCATTAACAATGCCAATAGCTCAAACTCTCGCAAATGCGAGACCTATTACATTGCAAATGCTTGTTGAGCTCTGAGATGGAGGCAGCAGCCCTAGGAAGGCAGGGACCGTGACGTCAGGCTGTAGGTTTCAAAAGCAGGAGGGAGCAGGAGGCAGCTGCAGCCAAAACAGACCTCCGTCTCTGAATGCAAAGCAAATATGGCAAGATAAGAGAAAGCCCCGTTTACAACAGAGCTCTGTAAACTATGAGCACTGGTCTCCAAGGCTCCATCTTAAAGAAAGAAATAGTGCTCACAAGCTCGGTGTAACAACACATGTAACTGGGGCAGTCCTTGAAAATTGGAGGAACTTTTAAAGCCCATATCCTGAATACAGCATTTCTCGCAGAGACAACACAAGCGCTGCCTAGGTGAGACCTAAACATGAAAATGACAGCAAGAACACAGTTATAGTGAGCAATGGCTAAAGTGTAGGCAGGAAGATAGAAAAAGCAAAAAGGATGAATGAATATTTGGACGGGCACGTGCCATGTGACTAGGAGAGACAGGAAGGCAGATAAAAGGCGTGGAAAAGCTAGCCATTGGAAAAGTAAACAGAGAATGACAACAAGGCAGGCAGACAGTTAAAGAAGGGATACACAAAAGTTAAACAAGAGGGGAAAGGTACACATCAATCACAAAAATAACATTTGTGGAATCGACCTAAATGCTACTAATAAAGATCACAAATAAGAACAAGCATTGGCATAGCCAATAGGTCTCGCCTTTGGGACCTTATAAGTGTTTAGCCATGCAACACTTGATGTTGTTGCACCAAGGATATTGTGCTGTATAACTAAACACTTATAAGGTCCCAAAGGCGAGACCTATTGGCTATGCCAATGCTTGTTTTGATAGGCACGGGGAGATTAAGTGATTTGCCCAGAATCACAGGATGTGGAGTCGACCCAGAGGCTCGAACCTTGGTTTCCCAGCACCAAAGTCGGCAGTCTAGCCCTGAGACCACATCCTCTCCCCATATATAGCTTGGTTCCACTGATATTGTGCATGGGAGCCACGTCTGGGCAAACTGACAGCTAAGCGCACTCTTACACTAAATTAGTGGACTCCATTGCCCCACTCGAGGGCTGGGTGGCAGCACTCTCTAATCAGATGTGCCATGGCAGTGAGCAAGGTACTGAGACCCAAAGGGTTCCCCGCACGCCCCGTTTCTACAGACGCCATGATCTCCTTGCACTTAAGTGCAAACAAAGATAACCCCTCCCCCAAACACTACCCACCCACTGCCTCGACCTTCTGCGAACAAGCGCTCTGTGCACGAAAGCTCGGGATTCCTCAAAACCCTCGTATAGCATATACTGCCTGCGCCAGCCCGCCCCACTTCTGGCAATCTACCGCTCTAGTACCTAAAGCTGCTCTGCGATGCCCCGAGTCCTGACTGAGTCGTTCCTAGCAATGCTAGTTATACTATTTAGTTTCACGAGCCCCCCTTCCCAAAGCCAGAAATGCAAGGTTAAGCAAACGGCACACCTAATACGACGCTGCAAAAGGACTCCGAGTGTTCCATTGTTATCTAATTAGAACATCGCTGCAAAAACACTTCTAACTAATATGTGAATCGTGGACAATACAAGTGTAACCCATGCCGCAACCATAGACAAAAACTAACGCAGAAGCAGAGATGTATGCAAGTGCCAATTTAGGCATTTTTATTTTTCCAAAATGTCAAAAAAGGTTCACAAGTACCGTGCGACTCGTCCGGAACGCGCTTTAGCGCCTCGTTAGAATAGTTATAGCTATATAAATTACAATGCTGGGGAACCAGGTTCGAGCCTCGGCGTCGGCTCAGCTTCCTGTGATTCTGGGCAAATCCCCCCGTGCCTACCAAAAAAACAGCCACACAATGCAGCGCGGCTCAGCAGCAGTCCCAGCTGTCACTGGAGACCGGTGACAGGAAAAACCAAGGCCCGGACGGCAACGTCTTCAACTGAAAACGAGCGGTGAGCCGCGGAAGGGGGAGCGAAGCCGGAAACTACGGGGCGCATCGGGGGACAGGGAGCGGGGGCGAGCGAGCGCGGCAGCCTGCAGAGCTGACCAAACGCTCGTGCGTCGTGGCTGGCCTTTGGATGTGTACGCGCGGCAGACATGTGTTTCCACTTATCGCGCCCGCGTCTGGGCACGATAATTGGAAACACATGTTTGCCGCGCGTACCCATCCCAAAAAGGCCAGCCACGACGCACGAGCGTTTTTGGGACTGCTTTTAAACCCGCTTACTAAAAGTCTTCGCCTCTATGCAGCGCTTGCGCGCTACTCGAGGCTCGACCTAAAAAACAGGGAATAGCTCAAAGGTGCAGACAGTCATAAGTTTCGGTAGAGCCAGTGTCAGTGCAGAGTGATCTATGGTGCACTACCACGCGCCATCACTAGAGGTTCCCAGATAGGAACATACAGCGAAGTGTCAACTTTGGGGCACTACCACACGCCGTCACTAGAGGTTCCAGGATAGGACTATAAAGTACTGTAAATTATAGCGCATAAGCGGGGCATGAAGTGTTGCATATGAAAATCCATTATGAAACTAGCAATGTCCCATTCTGAAGTGCCAAAAATCTGGGACGCCAGGTCACTTTGCTGGAGCTGCACTTAGGTATACTGCGCTATACTAAGAAATTAATACATTGAATAAATGTGTATTCTCTTCATAATGCGCTGTGTCTTGAAAACCATGCAGTGTAGCCTGCAGCGTTTTTGGGCACCAGGGAACTTTGTGCTAGACATTTGATTACAGAAGACATTTTCGAGTGTTTAGAAGATTTTGGAGCTGAGAAAAGTATATGATAGTTACCCTTTTCAATGAAGAAAAACGCTGAATTTACACCGGGGACAAATAAAATAAAACTGAAAAATGTAAAATGCTCCATGCTTTGTCCATGTACATTTTGCTCGATTTGGATTTAGAACTTAACAGTTCCGTTTGGTGGAGAGATGGAATCCTTGCCAAAACTTCTCTATTTATTTGACCACCGCGCACTTATAGTATAGTATGCGTGTATCTTATAACTAATTGCAGTCAAGCTACACACCGATGACCTGGAATAACTGAATCCCTGTTTGCGTCTGTTTACAGCAACATGACCAAACATCACTATTCAGAAACTAAGGTGTGCCACCTTGTGCAGTTTCGAGTTAGACGGAATGGATTTTGTTTGGCTTCACTGGTTGATGGCATGGGAACATCAACAGTGGGTAGAACATATTAAGGATAAGCAGAGAGGTGCATTTCCGATTCATAACATTTTGACAGTTTTGCAAACACATCACAGGAGGAACCCAGCTCCAGACTGGGTGAAGAATGTTTTTTGGACTAGACGTGATGCGCTACTGCCTTCATCACCTAAGGCGTATTAAAGTGCAAATCAATAACAAGAGGAAGGAGCCAAAAGCACATTTCCAAATGTAAGTCAAGATGATAGTGCCTACTATACACAAAGAACGGGTCAGTGAGACTCAAAGTAGCCAGTCTTCAATAAGTTTAAATTTTTCAATCACCTACAAATCTACGTTTAGAAAGGGATAACAATAGCTATTAGCAATAAATGATCCCTCGCTCTACAAAGGACACCCTACTCCCTTAAAATAACACCTACTGTGTGTTTATGCACAATATCCCTCCGGGGTATAAGGTTGAAGCAGCCAGGCCAACATGTCACATCACATATGTTCATTTAATCATGAGGTCTGTAAATAAAATGAATACGAGGAGCAGATTATGAACGTAATAACATTAAACCAAAACCATTGCCGGATTCTACAAAACAGCTTAAGATACATTTGTTAAAGCTACATTCACACCTCTAACACTGGCCGTGATCCAAACTGGGCCTTCAGCTAACACCACTGCACTGTAGTCCGCATCCCCACTGATCAGATAACCCTTGAAGCTTAAATAATGGCATCACTAGGCAGGCACTGACAGGCCAATTCCAACAGTTTTATAATCTGCAGCTGGAGAGCCTACAGAAGGCATTTAAGGGGGCAGAGTATCAGTGATGCCATGACAAGAGTCTGTTTTGTATGCACACATACAACTGCGGGCCCCATTTTGCAGTGCTTAGAACCGACAAAGACTGAAACGCTTGCAGTGCCGGGCACCTGGAGATGGGGGTATGTGCAGTCACACTCGGAAAAATCCAAGAAACCATGTACTATTTCCCAAATGCCTGGCGCCAGGGTGGTTGGTGGTGCTGCAGGTGACAAGAACTAGCTGACTCCGTAAGTCATACTGTGCATGACCTGAAAACATGCAGCACCTGCGGGGTCTTGCGGTGTGTGATTCCCCGGGGTACTCCTGCATAAACTGCATGTTCCAGTGGGATCAGTGCATGTTCCCTTATATGTAAGTGGTCGTGGGCACTTGTAGTCTGAGATGGAAAATCCACGATCACCTGGAAACAGCTCCTATAACAACACCCTCAATATTCCTGCTCCCTGTTCACATGCATATATTGTCAGTCGGAGTTATGGCCATGTTATAGTCAGTCAAAATATATATATCCCATAGAAGAACAGCGCTGCAAATGTCATGTGATGATTCGCTACAATGCTTGCCCAACTAGCCAGCTAATATTTATTGGCACTGCGATTTTTGCTATCGTTGTACATTACCTTGTATTTGCTGGCGATCTGCAGACCGCAACAATGTAAAACCGTTTACAACGACCAATACATTGGTGGAGGACAACCTGAATAAAGGAGCATTACAAAAGAGAAAAGAGAGGGCCACCTCATTACCATAGAGATCAGCACCGTCGTTCTTTGCATTGAAATAAAAGAAGGGCAACGAGTGAGCTCTTGTTTATATGGGAGGAGTATTTTGGCCATTTCAGAATAGCAGTTGTACGGGAGAATCCGGCAAATGTTTTAAATAATTTGCCAAATTGACATTTTTTTATTTTTTTTTAAATTTTATTTTTCCATTTTATTAATACAAAACAAACAAAAATCCAAAAACAAACGACATACAAATAGAAATGATAAAGCTTAAAGAAAAATACACGCATGAAGTTATCTTCATGATTGTGACCAAATAACAGAAATCAAAAGGCAGAAACATATACTAATATCAAATTACATTCACCAACTAAAAGAATAATGATCACAGTAATTTAGAGGCAATACCACACAGTAACTGATACATAGGACTGCAGTGTGTAATCCAATACCGGTGAGTTCTGTCATGGCTGTTGTGACCCATCTGTGGAGGCGGGTGGCGCGGAAAGCTCCCGAGCCCGAGTTTCAATGTAAGTAGTGTATAAGCTCCAGAAGTTCTTTGGGCGGTTCCGAGGGGGGAGTAGTTCGCTATATGCGTCTGTTTGTGTATTGCAATATATCATGTCCCTAGTCCATTGAGATAGGGAGGGGGGGGACCACGGGACCAGTGCATTGCTATGACGCGTTTAGCGACCAGAAGGGCCATATCCACTAAGCGTCTGATGAGCTTCTGCAATTTTTGGGAGTAGCCTAGGAAAGCCAGCAGCAGGTCGGGGCTGATCGCTTCTTGTGTAACTGCACTTAATTCAGCAAAGACTTGTAGCCAAAAATTAGCAATAGTGGGACAAAGCCATGCTAGGTGAAAGAAGTCGGCCTCGCTCCCCCCACATCTCTCGCAATTGGCCGTGTCACGTAGCCCAAATCTGTGCAACCGGACAGCTGTATGATAAATTCGGTTAAGAAATTTAAACTGTATAAGGCGGTGTCGACCGTTAAGTAAAATGCGCTTGGTAGCCTCACAGCAATATTTCCACATGCTGTCATCTATATTGAGCTCTAGGTCAGCCTGCCACTCAAGTCTGGCTTTGACATAGTGGTTACGGTGCAGCTCCTGTGTCCTCGAGTATATATGTGAAACCAGTCTCCTCAGGGAATCTGTGCGAAGCAAAGTGGAGAAAGAAAGTACCTCCGGGGGTTCCAGTAACTCATCCCCAAGTAAATCCGGCAGTGCGCTTCTAGCTCTAAAGTAGTGGAATGTGGTTAGGGGGGATGGTGGCGGTTCGGTCAGCAACAGGTCATTCCAGTCTTTACCTGACCCACCACTAAAGAAGGAGCCTATAGTGTCCATTCCCAGGGAGTGTAGCGCCGCTATCATTTCTGGCGAGGTGAGAAGCGGGAGCCACGCACACCAAGCAATGGGGGTAATGGGGGAATATAATATGGAGAGTGCTTGCCGGTTAAGGAGTTTATGCCAGGCATGTATGGTGGCATTAATCGAGTCAAGGGTCCCAGTGATTCGGCACGGCGTACGGAACAATGCAGTCACTAAATGAGCAGGAGCCAGCGTAAGGCGCTCTATGTGTAGATTGGGGGGGGTCTGTTGATGCAGCCAGTAGTATGCATGTGAGGCTTGGGCAGCCTGGTAGTAGAGGTCAAGGTCTGGGGCTCCCAGCCCCCCCATGGAGTACAGGAGGACGAGGAGCTCCCAACTCGCACGTGGCTGTTTGTCGGCCCAGGCCAATTTAATTTGTAGCGTTCTAAGATGTTTGAAGAAGTGTGCCGGTAGGACCATGGGGATGTTGAGAAACAGGAAAAGAAATCTGGGAAGGACCACCATTTTCATGATAGAAATTCTGCCTAAGAGGGAGAGGGGGAGACGAATCCATCTCGCAATATCTTCTTCTAATTTAGTAATGGCGCGGCCATAATTTTCCCTGAACACTAGCTCAGAGTCTGTATGTATTTGAATTCCCAGGTAGCGCACCGGGTCAGTAGACCACCTTAAGGGAAAGTCTAAATCTTCAGGGAGCGTCTCTGGGGTGAGAGGAAATATAACAGATTTCGCCCAGTTAATTTTCAATCCTGAAAACTCTCCGAATCTCAATATTTCGCGTAGAACTGGGGACACATTTTGGGCTGGGTCACGAACGTATAGGAGGGTATCATCCGCATAAGATGAAATAATGAGGTTGTACCCAGGGAATCGAATTCCCCTATGGCTATGGTATTCTCGCAACGCCCAGGCCAGTGGCTCCGCCACCAGGGCGTAGAGGAGCGGGGAGAGCAGACAGCCCTGTCGAGTACCTCTGGATATCGCCAGGGGAGCGGTGACCACATCACCCACCCGTGCTCGGGCCACAGGGGCCATGTATAAAGTGTTGACTAGGCGTAGGAAAACACTTCCCAGCCCCATTCGTTCCAGGGTCAACAACATGAAATTCCACTCCACCGAGCCAAATGCTTTTTCAGCATCCAAACAAATTGCGGCGGCCTTGGTGTCTGGTTTAGTATGTTGGATTGCTCCAAATACTGTACGCAGATTGTGCGTAAGTGTGCGTCCTGGTATAAAACCAGCCTGTTCCGATCCCACAAGGGTTGGCATCAGAGGGGCCAGACGATTCGCCAACACCTTAGCAAACATTTTTGTGTCTACGTTCAATAATGAAAGTGGTCGGTAAGAGGAGCAATGCTGCGGGGGTTTCCCGGGCTTCAAAATGACAACCAGGAGAGCCTCTCGCATCCTAGGGGCATGGAGCCTCCCTCAGCCATCTCCTCAAAGAGTGTTAGTAAGTGAGGGGTAAGAAGTTCTTTAAATTCTTTGTAAAACCCCACCGTAAGTCCATCTTGCCCTGGCACGCCACCGGAGCGCATTGTAGACAGGGCGGCATGTAACTCCCACGCCTCAAGTGGACGCATCAGGTATGCTCTGTGTTCGTCCAATAGCCAGGGCAGCTTAATATACTCCAGGTAATCTAACATGTCGGAGGGTGCATTGTGGGACTTAGCTTTGTAAAGGTCAGCATAGTATAGCACCCTGCCACGTTATCAGTATCGGCAATCTTTTCGCCCGCTTCTGAGGTTAATTCTATGGGGTGAAAAGCAGCTCGGCGCCCCTTCATGAGATTCGCCAGGGCTGTGCCGGGTCGCTCCCCCTCTCCATATGTCCTTGCTACTGCATATTTACCCTGTAGCTTAACCTCCCTATCCGCCTCAGAGTTATATTCCTCCAGTGTAGTCTTAAGAGTGTCCAGCAGTGAGGGGTCATTCGTTTCTTGCGTTTCTCTTTCTAGCCTAGCCAGGGTTTGTTCTAAGAGAGCCAGCCTACCCCTAATCGATTTCAGTACCCCCGAATGTTTAGAGATTGCAATGCCTCGGACATATACCTTAAAGGTCTCCCAAACCGTGGCAAAGTGCGGAACTGAACCCAAGTTGGTAGCAAAAAAGGTTTCCATTGCCTCCAACATTTCCGCCCTAAAGGCCTCATCTAATAATGCGTAAGGGGGGAAGCGCCAGGTGAAGGGGGGGCGCTTGGCAGGAGTAGCTAATATTAGTAGCACAGACGAATGGTCAGAATAGGTACGCGGAAAGACCTCACAGTCTCGGATATTACATCTAAGCGATCTCGTCAGGAACCAGTAGTCGATTCTGGTATGAAGATTATGGGGCGCAGAATAATGAGTGTAGCCACCCGCCGCCGGCGAGCGGGTGCGCCAGACATCTACCATATTCAGCTCTTTCAGGGCATCTAAGATTGCCTCAGCCGTCAGAGATCGGCGTCGTGGTGGTCCACCAGAGCGATCTAAGTCAGGATTGAGTACACAATTAAAATCGCCCCCCCATATCTGTGGTATATCAGGCAGCTGTCGAGCCAGGGTCAAAAGGTTGTGGTAAAACTGCGGACAATCGTGATTAGGGCCATACACATTGATAATTATGTATTCCGCGCCCCTCCCCCTGCACCTTAACACCACATATCTACCGTTAACATCTGTATGTAACTCTTCTAGGGTGAGTCGGGCTGTGGGATTAATCCAGGTGAGGACCCCTCGTGCATGTGTAGTAAAGCCCGCGGCATGGAATGTGCCGCGGATCCTGCCTTGGGTCTGTGGGAAGCTTGCTACGAGGAGGTGTGTTTCTTGCAAGAGCGCTATGTCAGTATTATGTCTAGTGAAGTACAACATGACTTTCCTGATTTTAAGCTGGTCGTTGAGGCCTCTGACATTCCAGGACAGGAACTTCAGCCTATCCTCCATGTCCTATAGTAGTGAAAAGAGAACGATGCAGCTATAGCGTACCCCGCCCTCTGGTGATCATACTGGTTACAGGGTGATGTCGTCGTGTATCCCCTAATGTGTGTGTCTCATACCATTGTAGCATAGTGATCGAAAAAAACAAAAGCAAAATAAGTAAACAGAAAACCATAGCAATCTCCTCCACCCCCCTCCCACGCCATGCCAACCCAAACTGAGCACAGTCGAATCCCCCCCCCCTCCCTTTCCCTTAAGAAAGTGTGGCAACTAGCCATGTAGTGTGTAACACGCAGGGGCGGATGTTACCTAAGCACTACGAGTAACCGTCAGCATAAATCCACATTATAATAAACGTAGCAAGGCAGTCAGACTCTAAAAGCATCAATCTGAAACAGCGAGCATCATAAGGGCTCAATGCAACTTATTTATGTTCAAATAATATAAAACAACCCCTCAGGAGCGAACCCAAAAATATATCAAGGACCACAATAGTCAAGTAATAAGGCATAACCATTCCCCCAAGGAGCACATAAACCCCGGATACTTGCGGAAAGTCCAGGCGGTTGCTTCCCCACTCAAGCTCTTCACTGGTCGCTAAGTGCACTTATGGTGAGTAGACCTGGCGACTCAGAGACTATTGGGGCAACCCTTACTGTTAAAGAAGAACTGTATATCAAATTTAAAAAGGGGACCTCCACAGTTCAGATGTCTTAGTCATTGTCCTCAAGGGAGCCCTCTTGTGATCCGCCTGCCGCTGCGGCTGAATTCTCCTGAATTCTCCTGCACTGCATCGCGTTTCGACTTCTTGAGTAGGTCTTTGAGTGCCTTTTGCAGCGTTTTCGGGTCTGTGAAAATGCGTGAGGAGCCATCCAGATTCACCCTCAATTTGGCCGGGTACACCATGGCGTAGGTGATATTGTGATCACGGAGTTGCCGTTTGAGGGGGTTAAATTGGCGTCGCGCTTCTTGTACTTTCGCCGTAAAGTCTGGGTAAAGCGAGATCGCTGAGCCCTCATATCGGAGTTCTCCCAGTTCTCTGGCGCGTCGTAGGGCCGAGTCTCTATCCCGATAATTAAATTACGCAGTTTGGCTATCACTGGGCGCGGTTGGGCACCCGGAGGTGGATGCGGACCCAACGAGTGGTGGGTTCTTTCAATCACAAATATGTCTGAGAAAGTTTTGTGGCCCAGCAAGGTGATAAGTAGCTTTTTTATAAATTGTTCAGCGTTGCCCATTGGGGTGGACTCTGGAAGGCCCGTGATACGAATATTGCTTCGACGGGAGCGGGCTTCCAAGTCTTCTGCTTTATCTTGCAGGGAGGTGAGGGTTTTAGCCATTTGTCTATGTACCAAATCCGTCTCGGACTGGGCCTCTTCGACCTCTGTGACCCTGCGTTCTGTCATATCTATTCGTTCTGTTAGCTTGTCTAAGCGTTCCGACATCCTGTCCATACGATATACCAGGGAGTCGATCTTCCCATCCATCGTTGACAGACTTTTCTGTATTGTCGCAAACATTTGTTTGACCTCACCCGATTCCTCCTCTGAGTTGTCCGCTCTGGTGTCTGCGGAGCGGGCCCTCTCCGTTTCTTTAGTTTTGGTTCGCTTGGCGTCGAACGGGAGCTTCGTCTGCGTTTTGTCCACCCTGCCCATAGTGCTGACCTTATACCAGGAAGGGGTGAGACTGTTTGCCTGGCCTGCGGCAGGTGGGCGAGGCGGCTTGGCACGATTGACGTCCGCGTTCTTCAAAGCACGCAGTTAGGGCCGAGGAATAGGTCCACCTATATTCCGGAGGGAAGGATCAGGTCCTGCACGTTACGGTGGCCCGCAGGGCGGCGAGTAGCAACAGGGTGCGCGCGGTTGGAGCACTCCCGTGGGGAACCAGGAAGTCATCCAGTTCAGCGATCCCCTCTAGAGTAGCCCACATTCGAAGGGTGAGTCGCAGGGGCCCCTATATAGGCTGGAAAGTACACCGCTGTAAGGGGGCGCCCAATGCACGGGGGGACCGGGATGTTGCTGCGCCCCCCGCCTCCATGCGAGAAGCAAGCGTATGTGCCCAAGGCCTCCTCACCTTTATGGTGTGTCGCAGGGAGTCCAGGAAAGCCGGGTGTCGGGCCCGCTGGCGCAGAATCGTCTCAGGCACGCAGTCCCAGTATTCCTCTCTGTAGGTTTGTGGACTTTTCCTCAGCGCCGCAGGCCAAAACAGGGCACCCCTCTCCCACAGTGGATGTTGCTGTCCCGTGGAGGGCTCCGGCCGGGATGAGCACTATCCGGTGGGCCCCAGCAGCAAGCCAGCGATGATGAGCAGAGGCCCAGCTCAAGTGCACAGAGGGTCTCAGAGGGCCTCGCCCGCCGTCCCAGTCAGCAAGCCATGCAGGATTTCTCCACCAGGGAAGAGGCACACGCTCCCGTCGTGGATCTCAGGCGGAGCCGTCAAAATGGTTCTAGAGACAGAGCACTCAGCAGCACCGCCTCCCAGAGGGCCGAAAATCGGAGCCCACCAGGCCCCGCAGTGGCGCGACACAGCAGCGCACCGCGTCTAGGCCTCCAGGCAGCGGGAGTCCGCTCTGGCAGCAGGGGACTTACGGCAGCAGTCGGAGGTAGGCTCTCCGGGCGGGTGTCAGCGCCAGAAGGGCCTCGATGACCCAGAAGGTGAGAGCGTGTAGTGGCGCCGCGTCGCGGCCCCCGGCACAGCGAGGAGAGGCCTGATGAGTGTGAGGCAGTCTCCGCCCCCGCTCCCGCGGTCAAGGTCCGCAGCGGATTCCGGTCATTGTGGGGCGTTTTTTCTCCCCGAGAGGGCAGCGGCCAATAGATCTCGCTTAGCGGCGTCTGAATTGGGGGAAAACGTTCGGCCAAAGTTGTTGATTGCCAGGATAAATGAAGCGTGGTGCTGACGGCTCACGGAGCTCTTTCGCTAAGCGGCCATCTTGCGCTGCGGCAAGCTCCGCCCCCGCCAAATTGACATTTCAGTAAGAAAATTTCTGAAATGAAAGATATGCACCTCTATTCTCTTTCTACTGCGATTAATAATAGTGTAAGTTGTCAACCTCTGCAGGACCACTTCCCTACATGCCATTTAATAGAAGGTTCTGTAGTGTAAGAAACAAAAGAGGGACTCAAATAAATGGCGCGACTGGTGAAAGACGGCAGATCGGACAATTAGAAAACAATGTCCAGCACCTGCAATTTCTCTCGCTTTTAAGTCCGAGAAAGAAAAGTAAACAGCCCTCAGCAAACAATGTGTGACATTTTACATTGTTTTTGAATGCACAGAAAATGTAACGTGATGTGTCACGCTCTGCAGGCACACCTCTTCCTTGCGTGCCATTTAATAGAAGGTTTGTTGTCGATAACAAGCGTTTCCAAAGCATTTTTATAAAACTCTAGTTAGAGACGGTGCAGCGGTGGGGCAGTGACAATATCCGCAACGGAGCTCAGAGGGGAGCCAGCGAAAGAAAAAAAAAGAGTTCCAGATAAACTACACTTAAAGACGAAAGCGTAAAGATAAGGGAAGTAAGGTACTGCTCTGCGGGATGATACAAATGTCAATAAGGCGGGACAAAGAAGAAGGACTGACCAGTAGGGAGGAAGCCTTTCTGAAGGACAGTCTAAGTGAGGAATGTAAATGCATGGGTGGGATGTAAGCTCACAGAATAGATTACAAAACGTCGAGAGACAGCGCATGCGCTGTCTAGGCTCAACCTAAAAAGGGGGGGGAAGATGTGTTGTATGTTACAGTAGGTACACAAGCGTGACATTTGTATAATGCCATGCTTGTGTCTCCTACAAATAATGCTAGTCTTGTTAGTAACGCACGAGCGCAGCATTGGTATAATGCTGCACTCGTGTCTATAATAAATAATGCATGTTGTGCAAACGGTGATATTAAATGATATTGGTTGTGCAAACTGCAATGATGCAATATTGTTGGGGTGTTGATGTTTAAGGGAGAGGGAGTGCGAGATGGAATACACAAGGACATATATGGGAGCAGGGATTATCGTTATTATTCATTGTTGGACTAGGATTGTACCTGGAGGACCGCTACTTGTGGAATTTGTATCGACAAAATCTTTGGGTTTCCTTGGAATGGTTATTTCGGCATGTATGCGCTCATTCTTACAGTAATTATTTCTCTCTATGGTCTTTTCCAAAACAAAGGTCTAAGACCTCGAGTTATTACACCTCTCTGCATCCCTACACTGGAAAAAATCGCAGGAGAGGAACAGACATTGATCAAGTTGAGGAAAAATGTAGAGGTTTCAAAAAGTATGACACTAAATTGTCCGCTCAAAAATATTCTGAATATATCATGTACATAGATATCTGGATTCGAAGGTGGTGATTTTTCATGGAGAAATATATAAAAGGTGCATAATGTAGGAGTGCAATGTTTTTATGCACCCTTTATGCAAACACTTCAGGTTTTGACACCTTTTATTAAAGTAGCTTACCATAAATGCAGCGATGGTACAATTCATTTTATTGCCGAGTCCCACACACTCCTTCTGTGCCAGTTTGCTAATTTTGAACTGGTTCATGAGAGCCTACAAGCCAGATGGTACTGAGCAAGTAGTAAACAAACTTTGGCCTGACTTTTTGTTTGGAGGACAGGTTACTCCGTCACAATTGTGACAGATATCTCATCCGCCTTATTACAAGTGCATTACATCTTCTGGCACTTGTAATAAGGTGGGTGGGATATGCGTCACGTTTGTGATGAGGTAACCCATCGCCAAACTTTAAATTAGGCCCAGAGTTTTGAAAATATTTCGTCAATATTGTTTATACAGTCAATTTGTACACCATGGTGTTCAATTATACGCAATGGGCTGATTCACGAAAGCATTTTTGAATATATGAAGTAGTACTACAGACTCCCATCGGCTCCCTATCTAGGCATATGCCGATGATGCCGTACTGCTTTCTAGAACTGGTGTGGGTCTCCAGCGTCTGATAACAGCATATGCGGCTTTTATGAGTATGTTGGACCTAAAAGTCAATGAGGCAAAGTCATTTATACTAATTGCAGGGGCAGGGAAAAACGAAAAAAATCCACATTTCCACATGGATTCAATAAAAATTGAGGTGGTTAATTCCTTTTCATATTTAGGAGTCCTTTTTGATAAGAATCAATCTTGGACACAGTTGGTGGAAGGAAGGGCTATGGTAATGGATAGGAGCTAAGCACCACTAAAAACTTTTACTAGGAGGTTGGGTGCTAGACCTCATGGCTCTTTAAAAAAGATCTATCATGCCAAGTCAGTAACAGCTGCGGCATATGGGGCAGGCGTATGGGGCATGGCCCCCTTCGATCCACTCCAGATAATTGAAAATAAATTCTTCAAATCGCTAACCTCCCTTCCACAACCCTATTCAAATTATATTTCCCATATAGAATTGGGCCTTCCCCACATCACCGACTCAATTCGCTTGGCTCCACTCATGTTGTGGTTGTCGATTTGGCATAGGGACACTGTCCCCCTTAACCAAAGGATTATTATAGACATACTAAAAATGGAAAACCACAACAAGAGTGCTTGGTTAAATTATGTTGAGCAGGAATTTAGTGCCCTAGGTTTGTCGAATCTTTTTAAGGATCCAATGACATGCCAGAATTTTCCTAAGCTGAGGTTGGCCGAGATTTTTAAGCTGAGGGCTCAATACGACCGTAGAGAGAAGAACCACGGTGCACAGATGGTCTGGATGTACCAACTAACACCCCCATTAGCTGAGGGTGAGTTTTCTTATCTAGCAGAGGTCCCACTCTCACACCACAAGTTTATCCTCCTGAGATTTCGTCAAAATCTGATCCCGTTGATTTTGGGGTATCTGGGTAGAAGATTCAGGCACTCTGATTTATCCTTGTGCCCATGCGATCTTAACTCACCACAAAACGATTTGCACTTGGTATTTTTCTGTAGCATGTATGCTCAGGAAAGAAAGAAATATATTATACCGATTTTAAAGAGACACAATTTTCGTCTATGCCGGGTTGCATTATATTTTTTAAAATCACTCCCGAACCCGTTTGTTTGTCTGTTTTGCGGTAGCATCTTTTTATGGGCATGCATGCGTAAAAGGAAATATGCGGTCCGTTAATGAATTTTGAGGATTTTTTATTGTTCACTGCTTTTATTACTCTTTTAGAAAAAATACTTAGTAATTTTTTAACCCAATGTATGTTCTATGACCTTAAGTGTGTTTTATATGGATATGCATTGTAAACTTGATCAAGGGGGGCTCTTTTATGAAAAGAACTATGATTGGTTGTGATTTTATATACCTGCTTTCACCTACTTTTTATGTACTTTTATGATCTGAACAAAAAAGATCGAATAAAGTTTTTTGATGATGATGATACTACAGGCGTACTCTTTTGCAAAGAGGGTAATGTTTTTTTCTATTTGTATTATTTGTATATGAATATCCTTTTAATATTCCCATTTTATTCCCATTTTAGATGTTTTGGGGCCAATTCACAAAAGCATGTAAGAGTAAGTAAAACAGTACTGCAAGAGTAATCTACATGCTCCAAATTTCTTTTGTGAATAGGCCCCATGGATTTCAGATTATAGCACATTTCCCGTGGGTTAATAGCTGATCATGGAGGCCACTGGTAAGCACACACCTCTCATAAATTACAAAGTGCAATGTTATCAAGTCAGCAGCTGTTGACTTTATCCCTTGTTTGCTTCAGCTGCGGAGTCATAGCACACGCATGCACTGTACCAGCTCCACCCAGTACCGACAGCAATGATCATTTATCACCGTGGTAAACCATATGCTGACTCACAAGCTGCGAGGAAGATACTCCTAATTGTCCTTTTGAAAGAACATGGTTGTTGGGGACAGGTATTTACACAATATTTCAGATAGCACTGTTTGGTGAGGTCATGCATGCATGCGTTAGTTGTTAAGCAAATTGTGATTTCCAACTCTTCAGTGTTTCAAATTGTTGTTATAAACTTACCATGAACCTTCTTGTTTCACATCAGAACATTAGATGTGGATTTTGCCACTTCCACTTAATTCTAGACTTCTCGCACCAAAGCTTGCATTACAAAAAGTGCCCTGGGAGCAGTGGCGTCACTAGGGAGGTGCGGGGGGGTGCGGCCCACACTGGGTGACACCATCACATGGGGTGACACCCTTCCCAAATGAGACTATTTACTAAATAGTCTCATTTGGGAAAGGTGTCACCCCATGTGATGGTGTCCCGGGTGACACCAACACATGGGGTGACACCTTTCCCAAATAGTCTCATTTGGGAAAGGTGTCACCCCATGTGATGGTGTCATGGGGTAAGTTACCGCACTGGGTGACACCAACCCTAGTGACGCCGCTGCCTGGGAGCTCAATGGATGGAAACCCTTCAGTAATACAGATAGCGCTGGCGCACATGTAGTTCCACCACGATCTCTAGGGGGCATTCAGTCATTTGTATGGGGGTGTTGCAGTTCCGCCCTGCATCGTATTACAGACGTTAGGCAGCAGCCTGACTGTGTGTCACAAAGAGGAATCACATAGTCAGTTCCACTCAGAGTGCCCTTTGAAAGGGGATAAAAGGGGCCTAGGAATGTGTAATCACTTGCTGTATCTGCTGGTAGGGGGATCTCTGCCCCCCCCTCCCTCCCCCCTCCTTTATAATGCAGGCCCGGTTGCTGCTGTAAAGTGGAAATCGGACTAGTGGCTTCAAACAGCAGCTTTCAGCTGCACTGGGACCAGCACATTACATGTATGTAATAAGGCGCAATGACTGGCTGGTCTGCGGCCGGTACACCCAGTACACATGCAGTGCAGACCGGGGCAGTGCATGCCATACATAATACCGGTCCAGATGTTGAAAGCACTAATAAAGCCTATAGGTTTGACTTTTAGTGCATGTGCATGCAAGCACACAAAACAACAAACCTTTAGACGCCCATTCACACAGTCCAACAAATACACACACTTATTAAAATATGAAAAAAACACACATTCATTAATCCACATTGACTAATATTAAAACATGACCTTTTTCAGCATTGGGAAGAGGGTGATGTGAGCCAAATGGGTATAATGTGAAGCCCGTCTAGGGAAAACACAAGATGATCTGCATCAGGCGCACGGAATGATAGTCAACAGTTTAGCAAATTGATATGTGCACCAAGGAGGGTGGGGGGGGCAAACTGATATGCAACATGGGAGCACACGTTAGTGCGCACGTAGGAGCCCTGGGTGAAGAGCACCAGGTTAGACTGGATTATTTGCTTCAGGAGAAATCTGGCTGCTGTGCTGTGTCTCAGGGAAGCACAGGAAGCAGAGCACAATGGGAGCACGGGGTATTGTTCTGGTGTTGCACAGGACAGCATTCATTTTTGTGCGTCAGACAAGCATTACGTGATGTACATTTTAGGGACAATGCCCTGTGTGCATTAGTGGGGCACAGGGTAATGCACAGTGGTAATATGCCTCACGATACCAGTGAGTGAGCAATTTAGCCCTGATTTTCATTGCTTGGTTTTTTAGTGTTGCTATGTTCCCATTCCTGTTATAAATGCAGAAATGTAAGTGCCACAAGGAAAAAAACACAACAACATAACCAAGTACGCTCATGCGTCAAATGGAAGAACTAGACAACATTTTGGAAGACCAAGAATGACATTTTAGCCTTTCTTTCTGATTCATCTGTTTATTATTTGGAATACTAATCTGTTTGCATGCAAATTCTGTATTTAAAATAAGCTGTTTTATTTACAAACCCATTTACTTAGACCAGCAGACAACAGAAAGCAATGCACTCAGACCACACACCTAGAGGCATCCATGCATTTTTACAAACAGGCTTGAAGTGATCCATGCATACAGAAAAGCTGTCTAACAAGTGTTTATGCACACAGACCAACAAGTAAATGTACAGTTCCCCCATACACAAACACACACACATACGCATGATGCACACACACACACACACACATACATAAACACACACATAACTTCTTGCACACCACGCCTGCACACAACACATGCAGTTTGATAATCCAAAGGCAATCACACAGATGGACAAACGAGTATACAGAGAGACAAAGGAATGGATGAATAAACCTAAAACACACCTACATCACATACTCACAAACCTAAACTCCAACAAATAGCCATGCATCCATACTGGAAGCCATACACACACCCATGCGCACAGAGTAATAAGACATGCTGTTAGCTATACACGCAGGTCAACAGAAATACAAATGTCAATGTACACATACCAATAGACATAGGTCCCTCATTTACATAGGACAAAACACATACATGAATCCATGCACACAGACAGAGACAGACAGGTACAATGCACATAGATTAACAGGCACACAGTTACCTTGTTTATCCTGTTCTCTCCCAAGTTCAAATATTTGTGTAACCTAACTCTGGGAAACAATCTCAACACCCCTTACTTTCCCCTGTCACTCTCTCACTCTGTTTCTTCATTTGGGGTAGCTCTGGACTCATCTGTGTCCATGATCCCTCATACCAGGAACCCCCCACCCCCTTGGAAAGCGTCTACCTTCTACCTGCATGTCTTAAAGAAGCTCCAGCCACTTATATCACAATCTGTTCTAAAATAGGTGGCACTCGCTCTGATTTTCAAGACTCAGTTTTGGCTGTGGTGTGCTTGCAGGCATCCTCCAAACAGCTCTCATACCTCTAGAAACTGTACTGCATGCTGCAACCAGACTTCACCAACCAGTAAATCTGACCATATTATCCCTGTCCTCACCAACCTGCTTTGGCTCCCGATTGACACTAGAATAAAGTTCAAGATGAGACATTTGGCCTACAAAGCTTTCCAAGTCAACTCCTTGCCCTTCCTTTCCAGCCTGCTCAAACAGTTAGGCAGCATCAGAACTTTGAGAAGCAAATAATAACCCCCTTCTTCAGCCGCCCTGTTTGCAAAACTGCTCACACTCAACATCAGTCCCTCTCAGGAGCAGCTTCCTTTCTATTGAACTCTCTCCTGACAGACTTCAGAACAAAACCTAAGCTAAAATCTTTCCACAAGCACCTAGTAGCACGTTTATTTAGACTGTACCTGTCTTGTTAAAACCTATTTTCCTGCTTCTGCAATCAATCTTGTTTCCCACTACCTCTCCCACTTGGTTCCTCTTTCCTTCCATTGTTTTTTCTCATCCATGCTATATTTCTCTTTTTCCCCACTCTTTACTCCTCTAATCCTGTTTCAACCTCACTGCTATTACCCTTAACCCCTTCTCATTTTGTCCTTCATTTTCACTTCCTTCCTATCTTCCTTCCACCTCTCTTCTAGTTCACATACATCTCACCTTTCTTATCCTCTCCCTCTACTTCCTTCTCTTTCCCTCTATGTTCACTGCTACTCTCTGTTCTCGCTCCCCTTCCTCTTTGTTGCTTTCTACTCGGTGCTCACTTCCCTCCTAGCTTTCCTTTTCTCCCTCTATTCTACCTCTCACTACACCTTCCTCACCCTCTCCCTCTCTCTTTCCTTCCTGTTCACCCCACTGACTCTCTAACTCTCTCTGTTCTCTCTCTCCTTTACCTTTTTGACCTTCTTCTCTGCTCTTACTCCCCTCCAATTCTTTCTCACTTTCTCCCCTATCATCCAACCTTTCACACTGCTCCATCCTTGCCCTGTCCCTATTTTTCCCACCAACTCTCCTCTGCTTTGTCTGAAACTTTCACTCTCTCCCCTTTCCTTCCTCCTCTCATGCCCTCCTTTCCTCATTCTACCAAATCACTCTTGTTCTGTTCTAACTTACCTTGTTTGTCCTCTCCTTTTACTATCCGCTCACTTCCTCTCTGAAATTCTTTCTCCTACTCTCTAATCCTCACTTCCTTCTCCTCTCATCTATCCCATTCCCACTTCTCCTTCACCTCCCCCCAACCTTTATCTCCTGTTCTGTACTTCAATAGAGGTCTCATTGCCCTCTTTCAGGGATCCCCTACACCTGGATTCGCTATGATGTAACTATTATCAATTCTAAGATTGATGGATTGACAAACTTGTTATCCATATTACTTTTGCGTTATTACCGTTCTTTGTAAAGCCCTTTCATACCGGTAAGTGCCCAGCACTATATAAAACTGTTAAATAAATAAATAAAAATGTGGCACAGTCGCACCAAACAACACTATAAGAAATTGGGTTGTTTGTTGACTGGGGTGTGAGCACTGGTCAAGCAGCAACCACAGTCCTTTTCAGGTTGAGGCCAAGCCAACCCTAAATCAACCTGTGTTCAACCGTCTGGTATCTTGGCACAGCGTAGTCAGCCTTCACTTAGAGGCAATCTGTAAAGTATTTGTGCACCGCTTCAAACAGTAATGAAGTGGAAACACCACACAGAAAGGATCCCACACAAAGTTAGAAATATAGAGCTTTCTTTAATAAATAAAACAAGACCAAAGCAACAAACATTCAATCAGTAGAACCAGAGATATGCAATCTTGAAGATTTTAGTGAAAATAGTGCCAAAAAGCACCAAGCACCAACTGTGGATATCTGGTCTTGCCGGGCTCGGACAAAGACACAAGTTCAAGCTGACCGCGATGGAGCGTAGGCCAGCTACAGGGACCCAGTTAGGCCCACTGAACAAAGTACCTTAAATCCTGGCTTGTGGAGCGTTGCAAGGATCCTCATCGAAGATGCCTTGCACAGCCGAAGTGATGTGTTGGATCCAAGATGCGGTGAGGATGTGATGCGAGGGCCTGCATCTTTGTCGAGGATCACATTGACAGGGCTTGAGATGCCAAGGCTTGCATCGAGGATGTGGCGATGCGTCGGGCGATGCATTGGGGTCCGAGGAGTTGCGGTCATTGTTCCCTGTAGCATGCGCGAGCACACTACCTGGTCCCAGCGCGCACATATTCTCCCAAAGTGCACACTTCACTGCCGCATGCAAGAGACGGTTCGACAGCCACTAAAACTTTAATTGGCGCTGAAAAATTAGCACTTGTATATGAAATGCGAGGAGCAGTGGAAGACAGTTTACAAGGCCTTTAGTCTGAACGGGTATTACCACAATGAGTCACGGAGTTTGGAGCAGGCAGCTGTTACACATGCTGCTTGCTCTATTAGTGTCGGGACATGGGGCCTGCAAGGATTCAGCAGCAGTAGTGGCATCCAGGAGCCCGATCCAGAAATGTATCGATTGTTGGCAGTGGCACTGATAAAAATTAATATACAGTGTCTGTTGTAAAGCGCTGGCTGGGTAAAACTGCCCAAGGTTGAAGGTGCGCGTTATGTAAAACTGCACAAAATAAACTGGATTCTGCCTGTCACCAAAATTGAATCACATCCTTTAGGAATTAAGCACAAAGCATTTAAGCAAAAAGCAATACCTTTTTATGGCTGGAAGAGTGGCTAAATTGAACCGCGTGATCACATATAAGAGCAGCTCAAATACTTAAGTTCAGGAGGTGCAATCTACAAAAAACATATGATTTTCTTAATAGCCTCTAAAGTTGTTCCATCTTTAAGAAGAATCTAGGCCACATGTACTGCATACATGACAACTGACTTGCCTTTTTGATATAGCATGTCATCAGAGCCGAGCAGTAACGTTTTTCAGTTCATGTTTAAAAACTCACCCTTTTAATAAATACTTATCAAATAAACTTATCTCCTGCATGTAAAAAAAATATGCTTTCTTGTATCTTGAAGACAACTTATCATTCTTACGTGAAATTTGTTGCACACTTTACATGTGAAATAGTTTGAGGGTTCGTCTCGTGCAGAGACTCTTAGAGGCAGAGCCTACCCGTGGCTCAGCTCTCCCTATACCTTGTTGGCTCGCCCACCTCTAATCACTGCCTGATCTGCTGTGGGCTGCAGAGAGTTGTTAATTTGTGCTCATTCACCTTCCATGGCACATTATTTTATAATGTCTCAAGAGTGCTGCCAGTGAATGGAGAAATCATAGTTGTCATCAAGACTTTAAATAGAATGAAAAAAGTGGGAATCTCTAATATGGGCATGGCAAAAAGAATTGTAACTCTTCCTGTGTTTTGCAGAAGGTGTAGTGGTCTTCAGAGTGTCACAATCACCCGCTCACCTGTAAGAACTGCATTTTCAAATATTTGCACCCTGTCGCTGTTTAAGACACTTTGTACCTCCTTCTCATGCTTTTGCATGTAATCACAGTTACAATGACACCAATGATTAATGTACTCTGCAGAGGGGCCAACAATTGGATGCTCAGTATTCTGAACACCACTCCGAGCTACTGAAAGGCAAATCTCACACTTCCCATCAGCCTCAACGCTAGAGCTTTCCATCGTGGCACATTAGAAATTCCCCCCTACAACCTGAGATTTCATGGATGCAAAAATCCCAGCATTTGAAAAGACATACCAGCATATAAAGTGCTGGTTGGAGGTGTCAGAACTGACATATAAGGACTAGGCTGGACTGTATTAATGCAATTATCCTAAACTGTCTACTTTCCATTAGGCCTGTCCACAGGAGAAAATACATGGGTGCGTACGTAATAAGTGCAACACTAAATCATGTCTATGTAATACAGCAGACTGAGTTAAAAGTGACATAATTAACATTGCAGTTTTTGTAGTTTGAAGCTAGCATCCCTATTACTTTGTATTCGTTTTTAGCAACCAACCCCGATGAGATGGTGTGTACTGCAACACCACAAATTCATCCAAGTGTGGATAAAATGACACACTTCTCCTTACTACCTACAAACTGCATAGCCCGTCGTCTTGTAGGATTTCACCACACAATCAAGTCACAAGGAGAGGCGTCTTATGGCCCCTATTAGATGGAGCTGTATGTGTGACACGCACCTGTTTTAACTGTTGTAAAGAAAGGTTTGGAGTGGCGGTTGGCACAGATTTATATAGTGAGCACTGCATTTGCGTGCATGATCAGTTCCTTGGTGCACATAGACTTGGCTGCAGTGCACAGAGAACTTACTTTAGCGCACAGAGAGGAAAAATATTAGAGGGAACATTGGTTGCGAGGCAGTGATGCAGAGTCCGATTTCGCCGTCCATGCTGCCATCGACGAGGGATGTGAGGGCCTACATCGAGGATGCATTGAGCATCAGCAATTCTGAAGGGGCTGTCAGGCGATGCAGGTTATTGAGACGCGTCCAATCCATGCAGCAGCTGTGATGCGTCAGTTCTGCTTGGGTTTGTGTCGCGCAGCAGAGGAGATGCGTCTGTTCCACTGGATCCACAGAGGCTGGCAGAGCACCTTAACCCCACTTCCAAGGCTCCAGGACTGGGGTGGCATCACTTGGCAGGGTAGACTCACAGATGGCAGAGTGCAGGTGCAGGTGCAAGGTTGCTGGAAGCCTGTTGGGTCCCTGAGGCTTCAAATCAGGAAGCTAGCCAACTAGCCCTTGAAGTCACTCTGGGTTCAAGAGATGCAAGTCTAGTCCTTCTCACCAAGGCAAGAAGGCAGCAGGCAGCAGTGCAGCACAGCAGGGCAGCGGTCCTTCAGAGCAGCAGACCAGCAGAGTGGCAGTCCTTTCTGCAGCGCAGTAGTCCTTCTTCCTGGCAAAGTATCCACAGGTCCAGAAGTGTACTGAAGAGTTGGTGTCTGAGGTTCAGTATTTATATCCAGGTGTGCTTGTGAAGTGGGGAGAAGCTTCTAGAGGTATGACTTTGAAGTGCATAGGTGCCCTGCCTTCCTGGCTCCAGAGTAACTACAGGGGGTATGCAGCCCTTTGTGTGGAGGCAGGAAACAGCCTAGTCAAGTGTAAGTAGGGATGGGTCCAGCTCTTGTCTCCCATCCTGCCAGTGAAGGCTCACCCAGTTCACACCTAAGCTCCCCATTGTCTGTGGCTGTCTAGGAGGAATACACAAAGCCCAACTGTCAACTACAGAGACAGGCTGCAGGCACCAAATGGCAAAAGCAGGAAAATGCCAACTTTCTAAAAGTGGCATTTTCAAAATTATAATTTAAAATCCGACTTCGCCACAAGTTAGGATTTTTCATTACAATTTCAAAGACACCAAACATGATCTGGTTAACTGTTCCCATTTGGAAATTACACATATTAAATGTAATAAGGTAAATCCAATGTTACCCTATGGGAGAGGTAGGCCTTGCAGTAGTGAAAAACAATTTAAGAGTTTTTCATTATGAGGACATGTAAAACTTAAACATACGTGCCCTACTTTTTAAATACTTTGCACCCTGCCCTCTGAGCTATCCAGGGCCTACCCTAAGGGTGACTTTGATGTATTTAAAAGGAAGGTTTGGGCCTTGCTAAAGGTTTACTTTGCCAGGCCAAAAATGGCAGTTTAAAACTGAACATACACAGGCTGCAATTGTAGGCTTGTGACATGTTTAAAGTGATTCTTAAGTGGGTGGCACAATTAGTGCTGCAGGCCCATTTGTAGCATTTAATTTGCAGGCCCTGAGCACAGGAAGTGCCACCTTACTAGGGACTTACAAGGAAATTAAATATGCCAATTGCGTTTAAGCCAATTCTACCATGTTTTAAGGAGAGAGCACAAGCACTGTAGCACTGATCTGAAAGAAACAGTTAGTTATAGATTCCTTACCTTAGAATTACCCCCAGGCGTCAGACTGGATCTGCTAAGTTTTTCGTCAGCAGTACCCCTGCGCATCGGAAAGTGGTGTCGGTCGACTCCACGTTCGTTGCCGGCGTCGTGGTCACCGGGATTACGTCGCAGTAGCTACATAGACGCCGCCCTCGCGCGCTGACGTCAGTTCTTTCTTTTTCCGCGCCAGCAAGCACAGATCCGGAGAGAGCGGTACCTCCAGTCACTTTTTGTCTGACTTTTTTCTCGACTTTTGTCGAATTCGTTTTTTGAGTCCATTGACTCCTGGTGCACAAGGGATGCCCGGCTTCAAGGCCTGCGGTTCCTGTAACCGACTGATGTCGGTGACCGACCCGCACTGCGTGTGCCTCTATTGCCTGGAGGGCGACCACGACCCCAAGTCATGCTCCAACTGCCGGACCATGGCCCGAAGTCTTTGCGGGAGCGGTCCCGAAAGCTACTCGAGGCCCGGCAGTCGGCTCCGCGTCACTCGAGGTCCCAGTCACGGAGGAGGTCGAGGGAACGGTCGCGGAGCCAACACCATTCTTCATCTAAGTCTTCGCACTCGGGGTCAGGTAAGTCGAAGCACAAAAAGAAGTCGAAGAAGCATCGTCGCTCTTCGGGTGGTGCCCCTCCCCCAACTCCGCGTGCGGAGCCTGTAGGGTCGGCTCCGGGTTTTCCCTCCTTCCCGGGACCGGGAGCAACCCCTGCCCAGCTTCGTCAGTTTTACGAAGCGATGCACGTCATCTCTGGGCAGCCCAACTCTGCCGGCACGACTTCGGGCCCCGCGGGCTCGGCTGGGGGCCCTGGGTCTTTGGCGCCGGCGGCTCCGGCCTCGGCGCCGCAGGGTCCCCTTGGATCCAGGCCTGGATCTGGATCAGCACCGGTCGACCTTGTTACGCCTCCCCCGGTGCCGATTCCACCGGCACCACGTCCGCAACTGGCATCGGCTGTGTCCCCAGCTGATGTCGACCCCGGCCTCCACCTCGAGGTAGACACGGAGTCGGACCGGCGTCGACCAACGCTGGATCCGATGCCGACGGGTACTTTTGTGCCCCTGTTCTACCCTGGCTCTTTGAGACCAGATTGGCAGCCAGAGGAGGGTGAGGAGGACTGGGAGTGGTCTGGGGACCCTTTAACCGACCAGTTGACATATGAGCAGGACTGGTGAGAGGAACTGGGGGAGGTCAGTGGTCTGGATACCTCACCAGACCGTGGCATGTTTTCTCCTCCTACCTTGGCTATGGAGGAGGGAGCGTCATATGCAGTGGTGTTGCGTAGGGTGGCCGAGGCTCTCCACCTCGAGCTACCTACGGTGGCAGTCAGGACTAACCTCCTGACAGAGGTCCTTCAACCGGCAGCGAGCTCTTCGGAGCCCCTGCTGTCGTTTAATGAAGCCCTCATGGACATCCTTTTGGGCACCTGGTCCAGGCCCAACACAGGGGCTCCTGTGGACAGGATGATTGCCCGACACCATCGCCCGGCCCCGGGCGACCCCACTTTCCTCTCCCAACACCCCACCCCTGAGAGCTTGGTGGTACAAGCCTCCACTTCCAAAGGTGCATTCCCTAACGCACCACCCGATAGGGAATCCAAAAAGCTGGACCATCTTGGAAAGAAAATGTTTTCTTCCGCCAGCTTGGGACTGCGGTCGATAAACACTGCATGTCTGTTGGGCCATTATTCCCACTCTGTGTGGGATACGGTAGCGCAGGTGCTGCCCCAGTGCCCGGAGGAGACCCGGGCCGTGCTCTCCCGTGTAGTTGCTGAGGGGAGAGACGCAGCGAAGTTTACCATCCGCTGTGGGTTGGATACCCCCGACGCACTAGGCAGGACGATTTCCACGTCGGTAGACCTTTGACGCTACGCCTGGTTGCGGTCAACTGGTTTTTCCGGGGATGTCCAATCCACTCTTATGGACATGCCTTTTCAGCAACAAGGCAGACAACGCGTTGGAGCGCTTTAAGGACTCTTGGGCTACGGCCAGGTCCTTGGACCTCTCCACCACCCGCCCTGCGCAGTCTGCCTTTCGCCCCTTTCGTGGCTACGGAAGGGGTGCCTCGCCTCGTCCCACCCAGGGCCACACGCCTTCGCAAGCTGTTCAGCCTCTGCGTGGCCGGGGACGTGGGAACCAGCACCGTGGTTCTGGGGGCCAGCGGGCGGGCCAGTCCACCACAGCCTCCTCTGCAGCAGCCTCCAAACCCTCCTAGTTTGACCTTTCAGGGCCACCAAACGCCAGTAGGCGGCAGGATTCGCCATCACCTCCCCCACTGGCGCACGTCGGACAGGTGGGTTTTGCAAATAGTCCGAAGGGGCTACTCCCTCCCCTTTGAGACTACCCCTCCATCCATGACACCTCAGTACCATCGCATGTCGGAGGATCATCTGGCCCTTCTCCAACAGGAAGTTTCGGCACTCTTGGCCAAGGGAGCCATTGAGCGCATTCCTGCGCCAGAAGTAGGTCGTGGTTGCTATTCCCACTTCTTTCTGGTGCCCAAGAAGGACAAAGGCCTGCGTCCTATCTTGGATCTCAGGAACGTCAACCGCTTCCTCCGGAAGGAGAAGTTCAAAATGTTGATGCTCGCTCAGGTCTTGTCTGCCCTCGACCATGGAGACTGGATGGTAGCATTGGACTTGCAGGATGCTTACTTTTACATCCCCATCCTGTCGGCCCACCGGCGTTACCTGTGGTTCACGGTCAGCCACGAGCACTTTCAGTTTACCGTGCTCCCCTTTGGCCTTACCAGCGCCCCTCGTGTGTCGCAGCTCATCTGCGCAGATCAAGGGTTCCAGTCTTCCCCTATCTCGACGACTGGCTGTTGAAGGCGGGCTCGCCCCAGGCAGTCGTCTCCCACCATCCAGACTACAGCCGACCTCCTGCATTCGCTGGGGTTCTCCATCAACGTGCCGAAGTCACATCTGACTCCCTCTCAGAAGCTCCTCTTCATCGGAGCGGTTCTGGACACGATGCAGTTTAGGATTTATCCTCCCGAATAGCGAGTCCGGGATATTCGTGCTATGATCACGATCTTTCAGCCTCTATCCCGGGTTTCGGTCAGGATGACCCTCAGGCTGCTGGGTCTGATGGCCTCCTGCATCCTGCTGGTGGACCATGCCAGATGGCATATGCGGGCTCTGCAGTGGGACCTGAAGTTCCAGTGGGCACAACATCAGGGGAATCTGTCCGATTGCGTCCAGATCTCGAAGGGCACTGCACGCCAATTGCAGTGGTGGCTTACTAACCAGGATTGGGTCGACGGCAGATCCCTCTCCCTTCCTCAACCAGAGTTCACAGTGGTGACCGATGCATCACTTCTGGGATGGGGCGGCCACATGGGGGAGGTGGAGATCAGAGGCCTCTGGTCTCCTGCAGAGTCCGGGCTCCACATCAACCTTCTGGCTCTCCGGGCGATTCGTCTTGCACTCAAGGCATTCCATCCCTCTGTACGGGGAAGAGTAGTGCAGGTGTTCATGGACAACACCTCCGCCATGTGGTACTGCAACAAACAAGGCGGGGTCGTGGACCCTATGGCAGGAGGCCCTCTGCCTCTGGACATGGCTGGAACATCAGGGCATATCCCTGGTGGTTCAACACCTGGCAGGTTCTCTGAACGCCAGGGCAGACGAACTCAGCCGCAGGTGCATGATGGATCACGAATGGCGTCTTCACTCGGAGGTGGTGCAAGGTCTCTTTCAGCAGTGGGGAGAGCCTTGGTTAGATCTATTCGCCACTGAAGAGAACGTGCAATGTCAGCAGTTCTGCGCATTGGAATTTCCAAGGCGGCACTCGCTAGGCGACGCTTTTCATTGCGAGTGAAGTTGCAGTCTTCTATACGCCTTTCCGCCTATACCACTTCTGCCCAGAGTGCTGAAGAAGATCAAGCGCGACCGGGCCCAAGTCATTCTTGTGGCTCCGGATTGGGCACGAAGAGTCTGGTATTCGAGCTGCTCAACATGGCCATCGATCCTCCGATCTGACTGCCTCTTCGGGAGGATCTTCTGTTGCAGCAGCAGGGGACGGTCCTCCCCCCGAACATGTCCAGCCTCCATCTCTTTGCGTGGAGATTGAGCGGCGGCAGTTGACGTCATTTGACCTGCCTCCCGAAGTCTGTAATGTTATCTTGGCAGCCAGGCGTCCCTCCACTAAGACGGTATACGCCTGCAGATGGAACAAATTTATGGCATGGTGCACAGCAAAGGCTGTGGATCCCCTTTCCGCCCCTCATTCTGAGGTTCTCTTGTTCCTCCTTTCTTTGGCCCAGCAGGGCTCTGCTCTGGGCACTCTAAAGGGCTACCTCTCTGCCATTTCAGCCTTCCTTAGGCTTCCTGATCAGCCTTCTCTTTTTAAGTCCCCTGTTGTAAATAGATTCCTTAAAGGCATTACTCATCTTTTTCCTCCTGTTCCCTTCGTAATGCCTCAGTGGGACTTGAACTTGATTCTTACCTACCTCATGTGCACTCCCTTTGAGCCACCACATAACTGTCTTCTCAGACTTCTCACTTTGAAAACTGCCTTTCTGGTGGCCATCACCTCTGAACGCAGGGTGAGTGAGCTGCAAGCTCTTTCTTCCAAGCCTCCCTTTTTGGCTGTCCATCCGGACAAGGTCGTCTTGAGAACTAGACCTTCCTTTCTTCCCAAGGTGGTTACTTCTTTCCACATTGGCCAAACCATCACTTTGCCCACCTTCTTTCCGCCTCCGCATCCTTCAAAAGAGGAAGAGAGGCCCACCGTCTGGATCCAAAACGTGCGCTTTCCTTCTACTTGGATCGCACCAAACAATTCCGGGTGGACGACCAGCTCTTTGTTGGTTACGTGGGCGCTAAGAAAGGTCGGGCCGTGCACAAACGCACCATCTCCAGGTGGGTCGTTCTGTGCATCAAAGCCTGCTACTCTTTGGCAAAGAAGGAGCCTCCAGTGGGGCTGCGTGCCCATTCCACCAGGGCGACAACGGCTATTACAGCTTTGGGACGAGGAGTCCCCCTAAATGACATCTGTCAGGCAGCTACGTGGGCATCGCTGCACACGTTCACCAAACACTACTGCCTAGACAGCCAAATCCATAGAGGCGGCTTCTTTGGCCGTTCTGTTCTCCAGGACTTTCTGGTGTGAACTTGGTTCGCAGACCCACCTCCGGGGTTGGTATTGCTGGGGTATCTATTCTAAGGTAAGGAATCTATAACTAACTGTTTCTTTCAGATGAACAAGTTACTTACCTTCGGTAACGATATATCTGTAAGAAACATAGGTTAGTTATAGATTCCTCTCTGCCATTCCTCCATCCGCCCCGTTCTGCGAACTGACTTCTAGGGTTCTAGGGTTAAGGTCTTCCTTTCAGGGCCCTAGTTTTGTGCACCAGTGGTCAGTGTCTTGCATGGCTCTGCGCTTCTGGTGTGGAAAGTCGTGTACAGAACTGACGTTAGCGTACGAGGGCGGCGTCTATGTAGCTACCGCGACGTCATCCCGGCGACCACGACGGCGACGACGATGCGCAGGGGTTCTGCTGACGAAAAACTTTCCGGATCCAGACTGACGCCTGGGGGTAATTCTAAGGTAAGGAATCTATAACTAACCTATGTATCTTGCAGATATATCGTTACCGAAGGTAAGTAACTTGTTCATTAGCAGTAGCAGCTGGTGACATTTGAAAGCGGTGTGGCGTAAAAGTTGAGTATGACTTTAAGGTATCAAGCTTAATGGACAAGCAAGGGGTCCAGGATGGGTCCTCCTCATGAGGAAAAAATGTAAAACAGATTGACAAATGGTACATTTGAAAGCAAATTAATCTAGTGAGCAAGCAAAGTTTATAAAGCAATGCGAATATACAGTCTTGAAATAATAAACACATTAAAAATTGCCCCATATCTTACTGCATTGATATGTTCAATGGTTACTTTAATGTGCAAATTGTGCAGCGCAACAACTTCAGGCTCTTTAGAGTATGTGCTTGCCCTGTGTCTTGCTCTGCATGCGGCATCGACTTGGAAGAAAATGCTCTAGCCGGGCTTCAGCAGCACTCACAGCTGCTAGCTGCAATCAGCCATATAGAAATATGGGGATGAGAAAAGTGGAGGCTCTCTAAGAGGGAACATGGTAAAATACATTTCTGTAATTCCTATAGTGTGCCACCGCACTAGTATTTTGGTTTCTCTCTGAGATATTTGTGCATCCAGATATATAACACAACAACTGACATACACCTACAACCTGTCAGTACAATTGACTTTGTCAATGGTTGTTAGCTGTTTAAGATAAATCAATAGCAACAATGATTTGTTATGAATAATTAACACTGGAAATGTTTCAATTCTGAAATTGTTAGAGTGTGAACTAAATATTATTGAGGCCTGTGGAAGGAGTAATGGCTTTAAGTTATGTGTGCTTTATGTTAGATATGTGGGCCCTTTTTCTCAGCACATTTAATTCATCTGCACATTTCAACTCCTCTCTTTCCTCTTCCGCAGCACCCTCTTTGCACTCTCTCCTGAATGCACTTCCTCTCATCTCCCTCATTTCAGAACTCCCAAACATACACTGCACTCCCTCCCTCACACTTTCCTTTTGCTTTATAAATATTTCGACATGTATGTACCCCCTTCACACACAAAGCTGACAATTACACAGGCATGTATAGAGTCCGGTGAAATACAATTTCTGCTTGAAACAGAAGTTCCGAGACAGTCGTTATGTAGGTCATAGTCTCCAACTTTACTGAAACATCATACTCAGGAAATAAGCCAATGTATGGAATAATCTATTTTGGCATATAGGGCATGGATACACATGAAGCATCAAACTCCAGACTTGATGAATGCCTCAACGTTAATGAAGAATATCGCGAAATGCCTCACGTGCACACCGTTGAAAAATCTTAACTGTCTTGCAATATCTTTAGTGTTCAGCTTGGAAAAAAATATGAACAATAATACAGACCTAACAATGCAACGCAGATAAAAAAGCAATCCAACTTCGCTACAGATCTTGACCTGTCAGGATCATAGCATGCTACTTTTCAAGTCACATAGAGCAAATAAAAATGCATATTTAAAAAATAAATCTTCAACCTCTAGATAAAAACACATGAAATCATCCCCATTTAGGGGAGATCATGGATGGACTGCTGCAGTGTAAACGCTGTTCGGTATTTGATAAAGCTCCTCTGCTCCTATCAGAGGAGTGCAACAATACCTCTGATAATCCTGAAAGAAACAGAATTTAAATGGCCTTTTGAACAGATAGCAAGGCTGGGCTTCCTTTTAAGGGGATCCTTCTGAATACTCTGGTAACCCCGTTAATAGCAGGAGTCGTCAGCCCCACCCGTATTACAATTAAAGGTGAAACATCGCGGTGTGGCATTTTCCACCGAAAACTCCATGAGAAATAATTTGCAAAAACAAACAGGAATCGGTGTGGAGACACAAGTTCTTGCTTCATATTCCCCGTGAACATGTAATGGGAGTACTTAAAGGCCTCTGTGGTGTTAATTTCGAGGGTGTTGGAGGTATGATCAGGACGTTTTCACCCCACTAGTAATCGGCCTCAGAGCACTGGCGGCTAGTGTTCCTTGAAACTAAGTGCTGGGGCTTAATACCTGTCCCACTATACGTACACACATCACACACAAGCACCAATAGAGACACGCACGCCACAATCGCTTTTTTCTGTGGGAGCAGAAGCATAAAAGTGTGCGCTGGGCCAATCCAGACACTGCTCCCTTGCTGTTAGGCTACAGCTTGAGAGCAGTGCCAGGATTGGCCCGGGCAGGCGAACCTAACGCTCATTAGGAGTCCAGGAGGCTGCTCTGTAATGCCCCTGGCTCACTAAATGAGCAGATGGGGTGATGCATTTAGTGCGCATGTCAGGTTGGTCGCTGAAATGCAGCCGTCCAACCTGACATGCGCACTTTGAAGTCGCAACCCATTTGAGCTGCCCTGATGTGCTGCCAATCATTTTAAGCCCTGCCTTCACGCCCTGCCCTCCTCATTCAAACCAGCATGCGGCTGAAAAATAGCACAGCTGCGGACAAAAAAATGAATATTATATATAAATATATATAGATTTAACAATGGGACTGGGGGGGCAACTAAAATAGGGGGGCAATTCCCTGGCGCTCTTATAGAGGGGCCGTCCCTGCTGGTTAGCATTGGTAAAGTACGCAGAGTCCTAAGGCCATTAAAAACGGTCAGCAAAAACAGGAGGTCTGAGGGCAAAAGGTTAGAGGGAAAACCATGCCAAGGATGCCAGGTCTAACAAACACCATACAGGCCTGTATATGCATACAGGCACATATAAACACACAAACATGTACACATATTGACAAAATCACATGCACCAATAGTCATATTGAGCGATTCAGCGTGTATAAAAACATATATGATGCTGGGTGGATGAAAAGACATAATGTCAGATGGATAGTTGGATGGAGGGACATGTTAGTGTAAGGATGAATGCTGCTGGGGAGACCTAGACGTTATTTCTTTCTACCATTTAGCTGCTCTGGATTCACATTTATGATTATGATTCGGAAAGTAAGTGCATTTTAACTCCATTCAGTCCTTGGCCTCTCCTTGGGAAATGACTGTGAGGGATGAAATACCTCAGTGTCCATTCCACCCAGTCCTTACTCTTTCAAAATTGATCACCTAAGAGCAAAATACAGAGCAATTTAAATGCTCGTAACATCATTTGTCTCTTTAGTATAATCAGATATGTAGTTGTGCGATTTAGTGCCTGCATATCTCTTATACAAACACACTTCACATTAAGCGTTGGCAGGTCACGTTATATACCTCAAAACACATAAATCTAGTAATCTTGCAATCAATTGATATCAAGTTTGTTAGTACAGTTGAGTCCGGTGGCTTGACTTGCAAGACGTAAACATGAAGAGTGCAAGGAAATACATGGAGAAAGATAACTATGAATAATAAGTCATTAATGAACACATGAAGCACAAAAACACAACATAATGACAATTTTCCGAAAATCATTGAACTTGCCAATGATGACAGAGGATGGGTCTTTGAGGACCAGCAGACTAACACACAAAAGAACTTAAGACAGAACAGAGGGCTACAAAACTGCCCAGTCTGAAAAAAAGAGAAAACAAAGGTAGGAGTCACCATACTATCACCTAGACAGGAGAAGAAAGAAAAAGAAAACTGATTATACTGCAATAGAAGATTACATAAACATAAAGAGTAGCAATTTAATCAGAAGTAACATTAGTTCCCAAGTCCCTATCTCAGTTTTATGCTGCAGAATAAAGTCTCTAAGATGATCACGATCCTCGAATGTTATCCTTGTACGTGACCTTGAAAAAGCAGGGATGCACAACACCTTACCTTGCATTCATTGACTTAATTTGCGGCCATAAAGCTAGAAATTGCTTCCTTCTAGTAGCTATTGCATTTTGAATATCCTGCGAAAAGAAAACGTTATTGCATGACCATTGGAGATCACTGATACTTTTAGCTGCTGAGAGGACATCCATCAACTCCATAAATTGTAGGAAGAGAATGATAATGCTGCTAGGTCTTATATTAGGAGAAGGATAGATCTTGGGTCGTAAACAGTGAGCTCTTTGAATGTTGAATGGACCACAATCACCCATCTGAACAATTGAGGGGATAACTTTTTCCAAAACAAAAATCATGTTGGAGCGTTGAGATCCCTCTGGTATATCATACAGTCAAACATTATTTCTCTTATTTCTGTTTTCCAAATCCTCTTTCAGCTTTTTAAGTTGCTCTAATTCTTTAATTAAAGGGGACACATATGATATGGAGTCTTCAACATCGCTCACTCTTTGTTCAAGGGTGAAAATTCTCTTGTCATGAGTAGAAAACCTTTCTTCAATTATTTGGAGAACAGGTGTTAGCTTTGACCACAAAGGATTCCTAAGTTCTGATTTTTTCTATAAGATCTTCCAGAGTTAATGGAGATTGAGATTTAGGAGGAGAGTCCACATCTTTTTTAGCTCTTATTAATTGAAAGACTTTTTGAGACTGCTCTTGAGATGTGAGAAGAGGAACACACATGAAGATTCACCACTACTATCCAAGTAGTTTGAAGGAAAAATGTTATCAAAATCATGCAGATAGCAGTAGCGGCTGCTATCGGACGGGAGTGATGGGGCGGGGGGAGAAAATGAAGAAAAAAAACACTTACCTGGACCGGCCACCGTCTCTCCTCCTTCCTCTTCTTCCTGTCTCCACCGGCAACAGGAAGCACCCGGACTCCCCGGCTCCCAAGAACCATTCACAATGCTGCAATGCAGCGTTGTGATTGGTGTGAGCGCCGTGGATCGGTGCTCAGATGGGGAAAGTGAGGCTTTTCATGTTCCTCACCAGGTTGTGTAAAACAAGCCTGGTGGGGGAGATGCAGAGATGCAGAGTGCTCAGGACTGTTCGCCCCGCCCCGCCTCGGGAGTCACTGACTTCATTAGGAAAAATAAAATGATAATAACTATATGTTATATTCATTTTATTTTTCCTTTTGAGCAATGGGGCGATGCTCCTCCGCCTTAGTGGAGGAGGCGCCACTGGCAGATAGTTTTTGTTATGAGTAGAGTTTGCAGAAATAGAGGAAAGATAAGAAGTGGTATTCCTCCTTCAAAGCGTTCTGCCCATACAATCACAGAGAAGAGCAGCGACGAGCAGCAGACAAGTCAGGCAAATATTGGTGTATCAGGAGCAAAGATACTCAACTGGACTAAATAGCATGCATCTTTACATTTAGCTGAATGAAATAAATCTGTAATAACACCTGCCAAAGAGCGGATCAATATGAATGAAAGACAACTGTCAGCAAACTAGCAGCAAAGTGGTCCCAAGGACCACTGCCTGCTCCTAAAGATTGTTATTGTCCACATTCACAATGGAGAAGGGATCCCTTGGGGACTCCTTCCCGTTTGTGAATGGTTGCCACCTCCTATGACTTGTTGGTAAAATGTTAATGTTTTGCAACCAGATTTTGGTCACACAGCATTCATACATAACTTAGGAATCGGTATTTGGAACGGATGCCCTTTACATGTCCCTTCCAAAGACCGATTCGGTATTTACTCGCAAACCCAAATTGCCATTCGGTAGCATGTTGCTGAATCACAGTTTGAATTTTGTACATTTAAAAATGCTATTTTGCTGTCACAAAGGCTCCATTTTAGCCTTTGCGACCATAAAATTGCTTTGCCCATAAGGGCCAGAGTCCCTACCGGCCCACAGAGCAGTTTTCATTAGCATATGGTTCTGATGGCACAAAGTTGTATTTTTCTTTTCTACATACAGTAAAATTAATGAAACCTATTGCACTTCTTATTGAGGAGGAATCATGCTATTGTCTCCAGGGCTCTGGCCATTAAAAGCAATCAGACTAATATAGGACTTTAGTAGCATGTTAGTATATAGTCATGTCACTGTAGGAGTTTCTCACCGAGCATCAGTAAAGGTGTTCATATAGCAGAGTTGTACGGGACACTTTCTGTTGTGCAGCTCCACCCAGTCATCTTGTATCAAATTCTGGCCTCTCGGAGGCAACTCTGCACAGCTCATGACTGCAGTAAGCAGGGCGTAAGAGTGACATCCCAGCTTGCTATTGTTTGTCACACACCCTGTCCTCTGTAACATGCAAATAGCAGCAAATTAGGTTTCTAACACCAGAATGCTGCTGGACATCAAAGAGTTTTTCGACTCTGAGGCTCTGGCAATGGGGCCTCAGAAGCTCTGTCTCTCTCCTTTCTCAGAAGCTGTGGAAAGATTGATTGAGGCCTTACAGCCAGGGGAGGGGAGAGGGATGTCCTCTGATGTACTGCTGCAAGTTCTGGTAACACTACACGCGATGGACTTACCTAGTGTCTGTCCAGAGTAGTCATGCCATGGTCTGACAAGGCACATGGCAGTCTCTCATGAGAACATTAGGTGTAATTTGGGCCAACCTCCATTTCTGACAGTGCTGAGTACCCCGCTGAGCAGTAACACACATTACTACTGTAGGGAGCCTCTCAAAGGGCTTATGGCATGAGTTTACAGAACAGGAAAACATAACATGTCCATTAGAATGATGAAATGGGGAGCATGGGTACTGTGTTGGGGACCACACAGCTTGGAATTAAGTTATTTATTTAAGTCTTGTTTCTAAATGTACCACCCACATAGCTGCCCACCAGCACTGTGTCTTATGTTAGTCAGCAGAGCATTACAATCTGCATCTTATAGTTTCACTCTCAATATTGTAAGCATAGTATGGAATCAAACATTTCAGCATGCAAAGTGCTACCCAATACAATTCCAGCACTGCCTAAGGGGCTACACATAACACTGGGCAACTTGACAGCTACACTCCAAGTAATCAAAATATGTTTAGCAAAATGAATGAGCATGGACATAGTTTCCTTTGCACTGATTAAACAACGGCATTATTGATGCAGTAATTGTAGATGTTAAATCAGTTTTTTTAGTTGAGGAAATGCTTTTGCAAGTTTTAGACAAAAAGTTGTATTTTGTGGACATTGATTGCGCAAACTCGCTGTCCATGAAATATGCTTGCATGTGACTTTAGCTGTTCTATTTACTATAACAACCGAAGCCCATTGAGTTTTTAATGAACTACATAGTATGTTTCTCAAAGCAGAGGGTCATATGCAAGACTTCTTTAAACTGTTGAACACCGTAAGGGTCAGAGCTGCTGACTTTGGAACTGTGGAACCAGGTTCCAGTCTCGGCGTCCACTCAACATCCTGTTATTCTGGGCAAATCACTTAATCGCCCCGTGCCTACGAAAAATGAATGTATCCTTGTGTCATGTAAAGCGCTCCAATACCTTCGGGTCGAGTTCGCGCCATATTAAAAAAACTGCAAATAATAAATAAAATAGTAATAATTTAAAAAAACTAATAGTGCACTGACGTGCATCATTCCACTTCCTTCAGGTTATGTGTCGAGTACACTTGTACGCTACTTAGAAATGCAATTAATTTGTAAAAGTTTTTACCAGGAGAAAAAACATTCCATATTCACCGCCAGTGTTCCCCCCGTGTGTGTTAAAATAGCTTTACAAACATGAAAGGTCTTGAAAAGTGCCCTTTTGACCAATTCAGCAAGAAAAGAAAGATTTGTTGAACTATTTCTGACTTGGGTCAGGGGTGCAGTCACAGAGCTACTGAAAGGCGCACAGGTTCTTACAGCAAATGTCTGGTTCAGGAAATATCTAAAGACAGGTTGACTTTCTTCCAGTGCTACCAATGATAACAGTGACTACTATTAACATTTACAAGAGTATATTTTGTCATGATAGGGTCGTTTTCACTAACCTGTTCGCCAGTGGACATTTTACTAAAGTTATGAAGAACTTACAGCCCCCATAAGGCCCTTTCTCGTCTCATTCAGTGTTTTCCTACTACAAGTATTGTCATAACTTAAAAAAGAAAATCAGGATTCTATGAGTGCACAAAAGTAGCTCGTTTTACACCATTGTGTGCAATGTGTACCCATGCACACCTTGGAGTAGCTAACAGACACTGATGGATGGTCTCTGCTCTCAAAGACTTGTTTTGGGCGATTTAAATCGATGTAAAATACCCCATATAAAACTATATTAAAAAACAGTAGCTTGTTTCAATGGGAGCTGCCTGTGTCATCCCGCTTGTTAGTGTTGCTTTTTCTTATATTTTTGATGTGCATCGCTGTGTTGAAGGGGGGTACTGAAAGCATGATGTATGTAGGCCTTCAGGGGTGGGAATCGGCCTAAAGTGTTGTGATGTCCTGTGAAACTGACTCCCCCTGTAAAACTGATATACCTGGAATTAAAGGGTGGACATCAGATGTTAGCACTGCCCTATGATCTTCAACTGCCCATACAACTGCTATACAGCCACATCTGCTTCTTGCTATGCCTCACTGTCTTAAATCTTTTCTTTTCAAGTTCAAAACTGGACTAGTTGTTGTCATTTTGTGTGTATACAATATTGTTGTGCTACTCTAAATTGTTCTATGCATATTTCTACTACCATGTGTATTTATGTTTCAGCAGCACCAGTCCTCTCATTTCACTTTCAGAGGAAAAAGCTGCAAACATATCAAATAACAATATTTGACGTCCTAATTGCGGGGCATATTCACAGTTGTGTAGTATGGGGGCCATATGGGCCCCCAATTTCCTGGTGTGAATTAAAAAATAGCCAATATTGGAATGCAGGCCCCCCTGAGACCAATATTGACAGCTACACCCATATATATATTCAGAGTACCACTTAGGGTCTGATTATGAGTTTGGCAGAGGGGTTACTCTATCACAAATGTGACGGATATCCCGTCTCCGTATTACGAGTTCCATAATAGATCTCGTAATACGGCCGACGGGATATCCGTCACGTTTGTGATGGAGTACCCCCTCGCCAAACTCATAATCTGGCCCTTAGTGTGTAAAGCTCACTGCATCCTGTGTTGTTAGAAATTCATGGGTGAAGTGAGCTGACCCATTGCCCTGTGCTGTATGCTGTGCTGGGCGGAAGTTGCAAGTGAATGACAGTTGAACAGACCAAACAATGAAGAGGGCGTACCCAATGCCCCTTTTCATTCATACATATGTGTATTTATTTATGATGTTATTATTACATGAGAATGGCGAGATAACTAAAGCGGTCTCAAGACGAGACAACCTGAGAACATTCAGAGAATGGAAACAGAGCATACTCAAGGGCTGAAGTGTTTGCTAAAGGAAGAAAGGCTGAAAGAGAGTGATACGGTTAGCCTTCAAAAAAGGATGCTGAGGTGAATAGTCAGCTAGAAAGAATGCCTCCTGTAAGGGGGCACATGAATTGACATGGCGATAGTATAGCATTTAAAATTGTGGTCTCTAAAATGGTAAGACCTGGAGTAGTCAGGGCTTAAATGTAGAAAGTTAGGTTACATATTAGCATAACACATTGCATCTGTATTTATTTGATGTTAGACAAACAAATATCACAGTACACAAAAATATAACTACATTTCCATAAACCGTTTTCACACTTTCCACACACTTAGAGAAAGGAACCAATGCTATTCATAGGTACTCTTGTAAACGTTTTGCAAAACCGAATTAATTGAAGCTGCTCAGTCAATTTAGATACTGTACATTAGATCTTCGAAATGATCTACGGGAGAATTATAAATGACTTAATAAAACTCAATATTATGCTCCTTTGATTGAATTTCTTCAGGAAACAAAACACACCTGTAGAGAGACACCCGGCCTCTGCACAACAAAGTTGCACCCTGTGACACTCCTTGAGACTGGCTTGCCCAGAGGAGATAAATAAAGGGGCTGGAGACCGCACGGGGTCTTCGCCCACACTGTGTACATCTGTGTGGTGTGTGTTTCTGTCCGTGCCTCAACTATGCCTTGCAGAGCACGAGGGGCAGGCTGCTAGGTTGACCTGACCCTCTACACTGGGTACACGGCCGGTACTCACCCACGCCCTGCAAGACCACATCTTGGCTGTACTGTGCAACGGTCTGCATGAGCCTCGTCCTCAACAGCTATCCCGCACAGCGTCTCCAGCACTCCCGGCTGCAGTCACCATGCGACTATCCCGCTGCACCTGGCCGGCAGTAGCCCGTCGGCCACTCCACGTCTGGCCCCTGCAGCCCCCGCGGCAGTCTCCGGTGGCCCCTCTGCAGCACGCCGATGCCCGGACACAACTTTCCTCAGGTGAGGGCCCAGCAGTCGGCCTAGCTCTCGCCCCGAGTCCTGCCTGCATGCGGTGGTTGTGGCCCCGCCCTGCCTCGCTCTGACCCGGCTCGCACCAGCTCTGGTGTTTGCTCAGCGGGCCGGGTCCCGCCCTCCCGCAGAGATGCGCACCTGCCTCAGCGGCCCCCGGCGGCCACGTGGTGCAGAGCGGATGCACGATTGGAGCCTACCTCCTGGCGAGAGCATGCACTAGATCCTGCATCCTGGTGATAGTATGAGCAGTCAATGAACACACAAAAAAGAGTGAAACAAGGCACTGCCTGGAAAAAAAAGAGGACTAATAAAGTGTGATTACAGAGGCTGTCCTGGTGTAAAGGCCACAGTACTCTCCTCCATCACTCAAGACCACAGGAGGTGCCAGGAAAGATACCGTGGGAGGTTAGTCAGACACACAACGGTTTGCCAGTGTTGGCCCGGCCCCTCTCTGTTAATCTTTCACTCCAGCCGCACTTGCTGACAACACCAGCTCCCGCATCATGAGAACACAGGCACAAGCCAGCGCAGCCGTGCTGCAGAGAGATGCAGACCCGCCACCACAACACCACAGCCACGCAGCAGTGATGCCCCCACTACTTCAGAGGAGCAAGGGAGACGGACGGGGCCATCAAGAGGTTGCTGCTCATGCACTACGGCAGCGGGGAGTTGTGCAATCTGTTTGAGACTCTCCCAGACACAGGTGACGATGACGATTCCGATGCCGCAATGACAGCGATGAACAGGTATTTTGACCCTCAGGTCAACCCGGACTTCGCGCATTTCAAACTGCGTCAAGCCAAACAGTGATGGTCTCCAAGTAGATCTGAAGAAAGCTGTTGCCATCCAGACTGCGCAAATTTCCACCACCCTGACAGAGGTCTGGAGCTTTCTATGTATGGCTACATACTGTGGTCGCTTCATGCCAAACCTTGCCTTTCTGTCGGAAACCACTGAGAGCCCTCACACAAAGTGGTGTGCCCTGGGAATGAAATTTGCAAGCAAACGTTGCTTTCCGTGCTATCAAGGACGCTCTGATGGACAAGACCATCATGGCGTACTTTTACCCCGGGAGGCGCACAGAGTTGGTCGTGGACACGAGCCCAGTCGGCCTTGGAGCCAAACTCCTGCATGAAAATGTAAACAAATACTGGCTACCCGTGGCGTATGAAGCTGAGCGCTATCAGAGACTGAGATATGCCCAAATTGAGAGGGAGGCTCTTGCCATCAAATTGGCCTGCCAGCATTTCCACCTCTATCTCTATGGCCACGAGTTCAGGGTAATAACAGACCACAAACCACTGATTCCCTTTTTTACTGGAACCACGCGCTTAGCACCCTCCAGGATAGAAAGGTGGGCAGTACAACTCCGGGCCTACCAGTTCTATGCCATTTTTCACCCAGGTGCCAGCAACCCAGCCGATTACCTGTCGCGCCACCCCGTTGCCATGGGCACACAGAAGCCCCGCCGAGAAGAAGAGCACGCAGAAGAGTTTGTCAAGATGATCACCCAAGAGGCATGCCCCAAGTCACTGATGCTGGAGGATATTGGACAGCGATCGAGCAAGACGGGAACTTGGCAAAGGTCAAGGAGGTGTTTACACTCAGGAAGTGGCAGCATTTTCTGGATGGCACCCGGTCGCTGACCGCAGAGGACCAATTCACAAGGCAACAAATGTGGAGAGTCTGCAGTGATCTCAATGAAGGAAATAACGGAGTGGTACTGCGTGGCCAAGTAATTGTGATCCCAAACGAACTGCGGAACCAAGTCATTGATCTCGCCCATGTCGGGCACCAGGGTGCGGCCAAGAATAGGGCCCGTCTCCGCAGCAAAGTGTGGTTCCCAGGGATGGATGCTCTGGGAGATGAGATCATTCGCTGTGCCACTCATGCACGATCACAGAGGGAGATCCAACGCCGGCACCAGTTCTCACCTAAGAGCCCAGCTGTGAACCATGGTTGAAAGTCAGCATTTACTTCAGATGCTTCCCCGACGGCTGCAGCACCATAGTCATGATGTACTCACACTCCAAGTTTCCTGTGGTCGAAGTCGTCTCGTCCACTGCTTTTCCCCACATCAAGGCAGTACTCAACAGAACATTTGAGATGCTGGGCCTCCCGGATGAGATCAAGTCGGACAACGGACCTCCATTCCAGGGTCGAGAGTTCCAAGACTTGTGCGGTCCAGTCTTTCTGGAACGTAGCAGTTTAAAGTGTTCTATGTCTTTGTTGAAAGTGGAGCATTCTCTTGTTGGTCAGTTTTTTCTTGACCAGCAGAGAGGAATCAGCTCTCATCTACTCTCCGACTCTAATAAAGGAACTCAAGCCTACCTGCAGGATCTGTATCTTCATTTGCCACAATTTTGGCGACGATCCTGAGTAATCCACGTGTGCATAGGAGAGGGCCAGGTCAGTCCCAGTTGAGGTGTCCCAGCGTCCGACACCTCCGACAGTGACAGATGAGAGTGGACAACATAAGCGTCCATGTAGGCAAGTGAAATCCTGCTTTCCTCGTTCATTTCGCAAAAAGGGAAAAAATACATTCTGCCTCGACGAATTAACGTCATCTTTCCGTGTCATCGTTTCTTTTCATGGCTACGGGAACAGTTACCATGTGTTAGAAACGGGGTAGCGTGGTGCGGAGCGGGTAGGCCAAACTCGGAGGCATTGTGTAAAGCATCTGCGCAGCACACTCACAAGCGACACACTGCCCACACTACAAAAGAGACTCCACACCCGGTTGCATGAAAAATAACTTGTGTATTAGGTAAAACACATTAGAATGCAATCACAGGTACAGGTCTACCGTGCCAGCCGGCACTGGGTAGCAATTCACAGGGGGACTATTTACAAGGCAGGGCCAATCGGGCCGCTGCCAGAATCATCATAAGGTACAGGGCATACATGTAAGACCAGCAATAAATGTGTCGCAGCCAGTAACTCCTGGCAAGATCATGAGCTTGTCGTCATAGTGCAAAAAGCCTTAGGCGTAAACATAAAACATCACATGAGGCATCGTCATGAGCATAAATGCATGATGCATGAATCCTAGGCCCAGTATGCATACAACCAGCAGTGCAGGCCTTAGGGAAAGAAAAGCATTATCCACATGAACATAGCACCTGAGGCATTTCAATAGGCACATGAGGATGACGTGTAAAACATAGTGGGCATTCAGTCCGCACCTCAGTGGCATCAATAACATTTGCATAAATCACATTATACGGTAACATGTGAGCACAGAGGTATCATCACATTAGCATGAGGCCGAAATCAGAGTAGGCATAAACCCAGAACATCATAACCAGACATTAAGCATAGGCCCAAAAACGTACCCAGGCATGAATCATGAATCACAGGCCGGTTAGGCATGAAAGCATATTAGGCACAACTATAGGCATAAAATCAGCACTGCCAACCTGAGGGAAAAGCATTAGGCATCATCCTCGGTACAAATGCATTATGCAACCATATTATGCAATAAATCATATGGGGCACATAGGCCTCGCCAGCATAAACACAGTTCACCCCATTCGGGGCCCAACACCCTGAGACTGGCCCCAGGCCGACTGGCCTCTCTCAGGGGCTCAAATGCCCTAGAACGGTGCAACTACCCACTGTCTGGCGGGGCAGTCATGCACACGGAAGTCAGCACGAGTCCGTTGGTGTCCCTCTTCTGGACTCTGCAATTAAGAGTGCCCCACAATGTTGCCGCTGCCCGCTATCAACCGAGGCAGCTGGGTGGGGGGGAAGACCACTATGTCCGCGTTGGAGTCCCCTCTGGGCCCCGGTAGTCACAGCAATGGCCCAACGTTGCAGCGGCCCCCAAACGAATACTGGCACCGGGGCGGGCACCGGCAATGTGCCCCGACACACCCCCCCAACCACGGGATGACTGAGCCCCACTCACCGGGCTCCTCTTGTGGAATCGGCTCTTCCCTGTTGCGGCAGCCGGCAGACTCACCTGCCCGTAGAGGGCTCTCCTGGCAATTTCTGCGCCGGACCCAGGCACCGACAGTGTGCCTCGGGGGGACCCGCCTCTCCGTTTCCTGCGGCAGGCTCAGCACGCAGGGCTCCCCTCTCTCGTGGGAGCCCCACCAACGCAGCACTTCTTCCGGCTTCACCCAGGCCCCCTCCTGAGACCCGGGACTTCGATGCGGAGCCCACGGGCTCCGCACTTCCCGCTTTCCCTGTGGCAGGGCAGAACTTCCTGGCGGCAGTCCAGCCGGCGCCAATCGCAGCGCGGCTCCCCTGACGTCACGGGGAAGCCCGCGCGGCGCTCCTGAGCCTCCCGGACCGGCGGTGGTGATCCTCGGCACCCGCGTCGGGTGCGCCGGGACTCGGGCCGGCGGCGGTGATCCTTGGCAGTTCCTCTGTGCGGCAATGAGGGGTAGGCTCCCTCCTAAGTAAAAGCACCACGCGGGGTGGGCACCCGCTCACAAATAAAGGCAGATGCGGGGTGGGCACCCGCGGAAGAGTGCACACACGCGGGGTGGGTTCCCGCTACTATAATATGCTTAAGGCAGCGGGGTGGGCTCCCGCTGTCAAACAAGCAGGCAGGGGGGGGGGAATCCCACACGCCGGGATTCCCTCGTAGCGCTTTAGAATCTCGGCGCTGCAGACATCAGCTCCTCTTCTCCTGGGCACAGTTGTAGCGCCTTGGCAGCACAGCGCTGCAGACGTCAGCTCCTCTTCTCCTGGGCACAGTTGTAGCGCCTTGGCAGCAAGCAGAGCACAGTCAAGGCGAATATGGCACTCTGGCAGCACAGCGCTGCAGGACCCACGCACCTTCTTCTCCTGGGCAAGGGCTGGAGGCAGCGCTCACGGGACGCTCGATGGCTCCCAGTCCCAGGGTCCCACTTGAGGGAGTAGCGCCCACGCTCCTCACCTCCTTGGAGTGCAGGAAAACAGATGATAGCGCTCACGAGGCGCTAGGGCCGGAGAGCAGGCAAGCAAGGCTGGGTAGGATCCGCAGACAGTGGGCACTCATCAGTACAGGACAGCAGCTCCTAGAAGCAGTCATCTCCCATAAAGTGGCACTCCTCCTGACATAGCAGTCTTCACTCCAGCAAAGGCTCTCACTGGCCCTGTGGACAGTAGAGGGGTACAGATGGGCTCAGGGGCCAGCACACAGGCCTTGTCTGTCACATGGAGGCACAGCCCCCCTATATATACACCCCTCACCCCACCTACCAGAAAGGGCCAGAAGCTTCTGGAAGGCTCTCTGGTAATCCGGTCCCAACTGGTTTTGGGGAGGTGTAGAGCACCCTGCCTGCCAGGCTTCCCTCCAAAAGCTGGGGGTGCTGGGAGACAGACAACTAGACCGCCAACCCACCTCAGACAGGCAGGCACAAAGCACACCAAACAGGGTGACATTTTAAAGGTGACATTTTTAAACAGCGTAAATAAACCTCTGCACATCATTGCGCAGCATTCCATCACACACATACAGCAAAAAGGCTAGGAGGAAAAGGCGAAAAAGTTCGGGATGACCCTGCAAGCAGGGCCAAGTCCAACACCATGGAAACGACAGAGAGCGTTTAAGCTACAAGCAAGCACAGCCTCACAGCGTTACAACGTCACACGTATACGTCCCACGTAACACGTTGGCGGCCATCTTTGAAATTGCCTCGTAAAGCCTGCACCACCAATCTTTCTAAACGAAAGACGTCAGAACCACACAACGGCCTGTCTTCTTCAGCGCTGCATCACAGAGTGAACCGGAGCAGCTCTTCGGTGATATACACACCAATTGTATATCGCGTTCAGGTACTTTACATTTTAATACTTGCCTTGCAATTTATTGCAGCTTCTGGACATGTTTCAACTAGCTCATTACAGTTTTGTCCCATCTCAATCTTGTAATACATTGTAAAGCTCACACTAAAGATGGCTTCTGCACAAATTCCAAAAGCGTTACCTCAAAACTTCCTGCCGCAGACAGGTACCCCCACATACCATGGGAAGATTGGATTTTCATGTTTGAGAATTACTTGGATGCACTTGATGGACAAGACTTTACTGCAAAAAGGAAGAAAGCACTGTTGCTTAGTACACTAGGGAAAGAAGGTCAACACGTTTTTCGATACTTACCTCAAGCCTTACAGGCCAATGGTCATCCCATGCCTGACGAATACAAAGAGGCAATTTGCAGATTAGAGGCTAGATATGCCAAGGAAGAAAACCTTGTTATGAATAGGTATAAGTTCTATACCCAACATCAGAAACAACATGAATCAATAGATGAGTTCATAGCGAGGTTAAGAGAATTATCCATCAAGTGTAAATTCGGTGTGAAGACAGATGAACTTATAAGGGACCAACTAATTGTTCAATGCAACAATAAAAAAATACAAGAAAGACTTTGGGCAGCAAAACATCCCTCCTTGAATGCAGCTATCGATTTGGCTAAGGTAGTAGAGCAATCTGAAGGCTGCATGAGAGAATTGGAGAAAAGAAACCAAAGCCATGATGTTACTGAAGTTTCAGATCGTGATAATTTTGAGGACGCTGACTGCAGTGAAGACATGGGAGTAGTAGCTGCTATCAAAAACAAGGGGAAGTTCTATAAAAAACCCATTCACACCAAAAGTTCAAACTTTAAGTCTTGCAATATGTGTGGGTGTGTTGCTCATTCCTCTGATTCCAAATATTGTTTTGCAGCAAAACAAGAGTGTTTGAAATGTGGACGTGTTGGTCACTATGCCAGGGTCTGCAAGAGTAAACCTCGTTCTAGAGTAGCCTGTGTACAAGAAGTTGAAGAAATGGGTTCTGCACGGGTCGACAAAATCCTAGTTGTTGGTGATGTGGAGATGCAGAATGAGGATGACAGAAGAAAAAATAGGCCTAAAGCCTTGTTTGATTTGGATGGGTGTGAAATATGTTTGATGGTGGACACCGGATCTAAATATACTATAATTCCCAAGAGTTTATTTGAAGAAGCGTGGTGTAACAAAAAATTATTGCCCAAGGATATTTTCTCTGGTGGATACTAAGGTGAATCCATCGATTTAGTGGGGTATTTTGAAGCTACTATCATGTTTTCTGGCAGGGAAATTCATGGTAAAGTATATGTGGCAGAGCAAGGTCCCCCCATCCTAGGGTGGGTGCACCAATACGATTTGCGGATCATAGTGAATCCCCGAGCACCTACACAGGTTATGGTCATTGAGGATGAAGGGGTTGAGAACATTTTAAAGGGGGCAGAGGTCGTTTTTAGGGAAGAGCTAGGACAACTAAAGGGTTATGTGCATCGCATCCTTTTAAAGAAAGATGGCATACCTGTACAACACAAAGTCAGGAGGGTGCCCATTGTGGTGAGAGAGGACATCAAAACACTTATCAAGGAGATGCTAGAGGCTGGGGTGATAGAACCTGTGGAGGCCTCTCCTTGGGTGTCTACTGTGGTGATCACGAAGAAGGCTGATGGGAAATTGAGATTTTGTGTGGATTTGAGATCGTTGAATCAATGTGTGGTGGCTGACACGTTTCCACTACTGAATATTAGGGGATTTGGTGACCACTCTGAAAGGTGCTAAGTGCTTTTCTAAACTTGACCTAAAGAGCGCCTACCACCAGATTAAACTGCACAACGACTCTAAGCATCTCACGGCATTCATCACCTCTGAAGGGACATTTCAATTCACACGTTTACCATTTGGACTATCATCAGCCGCTAGTGTTTTCCAGCGCATGGTCACTGAGATTTTTAAAGGAATCAATAATACAATTTATTTCCAAGATGATATCTTAATTTTTGGCAAATCTGTGGAGGAACATAATGTTATCTTGAAACTTGTTTTGTAAAAATTGGCTGAAGTGGGTCTAACTCTCCGCAAAGAGAAGTGTAAATTTATGGTAGAACAAATCGAATATCTTGGGTACACCATAAGCGCAGCTGGAGTTAAACCTAAGAAAAGTCTGTGCAGTGCCATTGACCTAGCACCTCCTCCCTTAGACAAAGATCAATTAAGGTCATTTATGGGCTTAATTGAATATGATGCCAAGTTCGTTAAAAAAATTCTGATAAAACTGTTTGCTTGCGGAGTTTGCTAAAGAAGGGAGTGAGTTTTGTGTGGGGCGTACAACATCAGGAATGCTTTGATAACATAAAAAAGAAATATGCAAGGCAAATGTTTTAACTCCCTTTGATGTAAATCGGAAGTCAATAATCACAGTGGATGCTAGCGTTCCAGGTTTAGGTGCTATGTTGTCACAGCAAAATGCAGGGTCTGAGGGAACCGTAGCTTTTGCGTCTAGGACGCTGACCGCAACTGAACAAAATTACTCTGTCATTGAGAGGGAGGCCCTTGCTGCATCTTGGGCTGTGGAGTACTTCTGCACTTATCTGTGGGGTGCCAAGTTTTTACTTCGCACAGACCACAAACCTTTAATTGAAATTTTATCACCTGGGGCTACTGGTAAGGGTTCGGCAAGACTGTTAAAATTGGCTTCCAAACTTCAAGAGTTTCAGTGTGTGGTGGAACACATTCATGGTTGGAGAAATATGCAGGCAGATTGCTTGTCTAGAATGTCAGTTGATTGGAAGGTGGTGGATGGTCCTGTGGTAATGGATGAGGAAGAAGACATTGCAGTAGCTTCAGTGGAAGATGTAGTTATGGTGGGTAAGGGTGCGTTCAATACTTCTGAGTGGATGCGAGAAATAGAAGTCGACGTCACTGCGTGAAGTTTTAAAGAAGCTAAACTTAGGTTCAAGAAGAGAGAGTTGTGTCTCTGTTTCTGTTCGCCCATACATAAAAGTTTTGGATGAGTTGTCCATGTGTGGAAAAGGTGTTTTGATGAGGGGCGAGAAGTTTGTTCCTCCTTTTGGTCTTAGGAAGAAGTTGTTGGCTCTGGTCCATGAAGGCCATCTAGGTCAAACGTTGACTCAACGTCATTAGAAAGCACATTTTTGGTGGCCTGGTTTGGATGGACAGGTAGTCAGTTGGGTGGAAAGGTGCCCTGTATGCAAGGAAGGTGAAAAAAGATTGAAGGTGGGCGGCAACTCTGAGATAGGACATATTAGTAATCCTGGTGAGGCTTGGCATAGTATGTGCCTGGATTTCATTGGTCCAATGGAAGAATTGAATGGAAGAGACAGGTTTTGCATTGTTGTGGTGGATGTTTTTTCAAAGTGGTTGAGCGTAAAGTTTGTGAGAGATGTTACCACTGAGAGTACTATCAGGTGTTTAGGGTAACTGTTTAGAGATGAGGGCATTCCATCAGTGCTGATCACTGATAATGGCACGCAATTGGTCTCGCGGGAGATGCAATCCTTTTTGAAAGATTGTGGTGTTGCTCACCACCGCACTTCACTTTACAACCCGCAAGGGAATGGCCTGTGTGAGAGGGCTTACAGAGTCGTGAAGGGAATTATCCAAATGGCAACTGCCAACAGCTGTGTTGTGCGTAAGATGGTGGATGAGATGATATGGGCCTACCGTTTGAGTTGATGCGATTCCCCGGCTCCAAATTGGTTCCTACATGGATGAGGAAGTTGGTGGCTTTGGGTAGGGTTTTTCTGGAGCCTCAAGAAAAGTCCTGTACTCCCAGCCGCATCAAGAAGGGTGACTTAGTAAAGGTCAGGATTGGGAGGATTGGTATAGGTCTTTCTAAGTTTAAGGGACCTTACAGAGTCACAAAAGTTTTTGGTCACTGTTTAGTTTTGGAAAATGGCGAAAAATTTAATTTTCGACAGGTAGCTCTGTACCAAAGGAGTGAGAATCCTATGGAGGAAACTTCCTGCAGCAGTGGTTAGGTTCTAGCACAAGAATCAGATGTCGTTGCTAGCCCAGTCGGGTTCAGAGTGACTGCTGCGAGGGGTGACTCCTGTGAGGCTTTGTCTGGGGGTTCAGAGGGGCTGGGTGCTTCACTAACCAGTGGTTCCATTCCTGGTTCTGAGGGTTCTAGCGTCCCCAGACTGTGAGGAGTCACAGACCACCCGTTTACCTTAAGGATTTTGTACGTTAATTTTGCTGTACACTATGCAATTTTTGCGTTTGTTTTTCTTCTCCTTTCTTCTTGGTGGATAGGAAGGGGAAGATGTGTTGTACTTGTACTGCGGTCCAGTCTTTCTGGAACGTAGCAGTTTAAAGTGTTCTATGTTTTTGTTTAAAGCGGAGCATTCTCTTGTTGGTCCGTTGTTTCTTGACCAGCAGAGAGGAGTCCGCTCTCATCTACTCTCCGACTCTAATAAAGGAACTGAAGCCTACCTGCAGGATCTGTATCTTCATTTGCCACAACTATCTAGCATCCCTTGCCATACGGCATTGGAAAATCACACCACAATGGCCACAGGCAAATGGCGAGGTGGAGCTCTTCATGTGGACCCTCAACCGGGCGCTGCAGATTGGGGGTTGAAAAGGGAGAAGATGCCAAAAGCTGCCTCCATCAATTTCTGAAAGCCTACCGACTGACCCCAAACAGCACCACTTGGTGTTCTAACGGCCCCTGTGTGACAATTTCCCAGGGGATCCCATTTGGCACCCAACAAAGCTTGACGGCGAGGCAACTCAGGCCAGGAGAGAGGCTACAAAACAAAAGGCGAGTCTTGCGCGAAGGACACAGTTCTCCTCATTATGTGTGGGTGACTATGTGGTCATCAAGGACGGGTACCCAGGGTGGAAGTTCAGGACGCCATTCGAGCCCGAGGTTTGGAAGGTCATCACCACCAACGGGGCCATGATCTCCGCATGAAGAGGGGCACGAGTGGTGACCAGGAACGTGTCCTGGTTCAAGAAGGTGATCAGACCCGACCAGGCAATGAGCGGGATGTCGATCCTGAGGTGGAAACAGACGAAGTCACTGATCTGGCACCCTCCCCTGCACCAGGTGAAGAGTGACGCGTTCCAGAGAGAGTGGATGGAGTGATTACAAGTGAAACCCCGTTTTGCCGAGCCCTTGGAGGTGGCACCCCCTTGTGTAGCCGGCGGGGACAGAACCAACCCCCAGCTCCCCGAGCCAGACGTATGGTCTTCGGCCGAATCCTGCCCCCAGTCAGCGACTCAGAGACTTTGTGTGTTACCTGCATCCGGAGCGGCAGCTGAGTGGGATGTAGCCACTAAAGGAAAGGAGGGATGTAAAGAGCCACCCGGCCTCTGCACAACAAAGTTGCACCCTGTAACACTCCTCGGGGTGGGCTCGCCCAGAGGAGATAAATAAAGGGGCTGGAGACCGCACCGAGTTTTCACCCACACTGTGTACATCTGTGTGGTGTGTGTTTCTGTCCGTGCCTCAACTAGGCCCTGCAGCGCACGAGGGACAGGCTGCTAAGGAGACCTGATCCTCTTCAACACCATTCATGCAGCAAACTCTAATGCCCACAAAGTTTCACCAAACTGTTCACACCCATTTTCTTCAAAGATCATTTTATTTTAACAGCAAAAGCGGCTGCTTTGATTATCTAGCTAGATTGAATGCACTGCTCATCCTACCTGAACGGCCTGCAGAGGCCCAGCCGTGATTTTCACAGATGATGCTCCTGAGGTGCTGTTGCCTGCCGCGTGGGTGATATTGTTTTTGTTTTCCTGGGCACCAGGTTGCACGTGGGTGAGTGGGCAAGGGAAGACGAGCAAAGTTGATTGCACTGTTGACCTTTGTTTTTTCCATTTCAGTTACACGGTACCGATGCTCATGTTAACATGGGATATCTCTTATCTTCTCAGTACTATGTGGATATGTTGCTGGACCGCACATCTGGCCAGATTAGCCCACACCATTGTACTGTCATGTCTCGATGTAAACGGTGTATGTTGCGAGTAAAATGAATAAAAATATATAGAAGAAAAAAAATAATGTGTGAACATTCCCAGAAGAAGTTGAAGGTTTGCTTTACACATATATTACACTTTCAACACAATATACATATTTGATCATAAAAAACACCAAATTACAACAAACGCACAATACAAACGTGCACAGCGTCGGAGTTAGGATTTAGCAATTTATTATACGCAACTACGAAGAAACTTCCAAATAAGACAGATCGTGCTACAAAAAAGCTTCTCTGAAGGCTTCAGTGCCTAGAAAAAAAACACCAGGCGATTACAAGTCATAAGGAAGGGTGAAAACCATTGTATGATCTGGGGATATTGTTCAAAAAGGACTGATTTCATGTCCTGCCCTTCAATGGTGGAATATCCGGATGCACCAGAAACGTAAAATGCGTTGAGTGTGTACCACCTATTTATCAGCAAATTAGAGAGGGGGGCAGAGAATAAAGGCTTTATAAGTGAGACACCACATCTTCAATTTAATTTCAGACTCATGCGGAAACCAAGGAAGGATATTTAATTGTAGTTCAATTCAACTTTCTGTCTTCATAAGACAAGCTACAGATATATTTCGATAGAGCAGTGGCCATGATAATGTGGTCCCTGGGATGCCTTCTAAGTCCTTGACTCTAGGTTTGAGGAAGGCAGAGCCCTTGCCTTGTTGGTAATCTGCTTTAGTTATTCACATGTCCGCTCCACTTTTGTTCCCCAGAAGCACTAGTACCTGTCTTTAAAGAAAGCTTTGAGTAGTATATGACTCCATCTTGCTATTGCATACTTAACTACACATTTTAGATAGGTTTTGAACTAAGAGATTCATCTACAAGGTTCTTTTGAGGTCACAAACCCTGTGATTCACAAACTCAAAGGGTTTGTGACCACAATGTAAAAATAAAAGGCTTCCTAGATTGCAAAAGGGATTGAAAATAGGAGGAGGATCTGTAAAAGAGACACAGGTATCACCTTGCCTAATTAATATTCATTAGGGAATTTGCACTGTGATGCACTGTGTATAAGGAATTTCGCAATCTGGCCTATAAGTACATAGGTCGCATTGAAAAATTTCAGACTGATCGCAAGAAGTCTCAATTTGCACCCACTATTGGCGACTTGCCTCTACGTACACGAGGCCTCAAATTCCTTAAGAAAATTCCTTAACTTCAGGTTTTAATCTCCTATCACGTAGCACATCTGTAAACATTTATATAGTTCACCATGGCAAAAAAATGGAATACCCCCGCCTACTGCTAAAAGGGAGTATTTGGGGAATGCAGGTGTGCGCTTGACAGAGTCTCAGTCATATAGCCCCATTGGAGTCAGTAAATTCGAATTAAGTCTGCCTAAAGCAAGCACAAGTTACATTTAGATGTATGTCCACTGAAACTTTGGTTCCCTGTTGGGAGAAGCTTGTTCCTGCCTGCACAGGATGAAATGCATTTCTTGTCCTGCCAAATATTTGTGCTATTGGTAGTTTTATGAAGTGAGTGAGGTTCTTCTCCCCAGAAAATACATAAGTCACCACGTAAGGAGTCAATGATCCCCCACTAGACTACCTCACCAGTACAGACCGGTTTTCACAAGGCAGCTAATTGAATTGCAAAGACCAGTCATTGGACGATGCTGCCATAGACTTCCCTCTGCATCTGTAAACATTACACAGCCATGCTGCATTAAGGGATGACAGTGAGGTCATGCTTCCCAGCGACAACATGAGCTCGCGACCCTCCCCGCAGAGATGAAAGTTGCGCCCGCTGCGCCATCAACACAGCTTTGATGAACAGTGAAGCCACGGCCACGAGGACAGCTCGAGCGTGAGCTCAGCGCGGCCCCCCTGCGGAGCGGGGACATACAGTCAGCTTTTGTGCAGGAGCACAGAAAGCGCATTCATACAAGCGCTGAGATGTGACATGAGTGTCCTGCTGGGAGAGTGCGCAGAGCCTTGTCTGACTTGTAAGTCACCCTTCCTACACACTGGCTTTTATTTTGTGTTCCTTAACCTGCAGAGCTCGTGACACCGCGGATGAATATTTATAGCCGCGCGCGAGCCAAAGGGAAAACAATGGTGCAAAGGAACCCCCTATGAATTCTGTATCTGTGTTATATGACCAAGTGACCCTCATGCAAATGAAGGAATCTCGGAGTTTCAGAACTTTTGGAACTTTAGAAAAGACTCTTATGCGCTGTGCGTATTATCAGATTGAGTACGTGGGAACGTTGTCCAATTGAATGCACGCTAAAGAACAGTTGCATTGATTGGCTGCCAAATGATGTACTAAAGATATGATCTATCAGTGCACCATCAATGGATATTCTGTAAAATATTTGCGTTTTGCCATTTTTCAATGCCCTTGCTGTGCAGCAAGATGTTAGACTAAGAGCATATAAAAACAAGCATTTGCAATGCAATCGGTCTCGCCTTTGGGACCTTATATTTATTAGCTATGCAGCACATTAGCCTGGGTGCTGAAACATCTACTGCTCTTTAACATGGAGGGAAAGTAAGCACCAAACTTCGTGACACGCCAGGTATGGGAACACATGGAGAGAAATATTGCCTTTCAGTAGAAAATTGTATAGTCCAAAGCTCTGTTTTTAATATAAAATCAGGGCCTTCAGTGGTCATATCACTGAAAATACAAGATTTGAAAAAAGGCAGTGTAACTATGTATGTTTTAGTGTGTCTATCAGTGTGTGTGTCTGTGTGTGTGTGTCTAAAAGTGTGAATATGGTTGTGCCTGTCTTGCAGTGTTTGTGTGTACCCAAGTGTTTCTAGCAGTGTGTGCGTGTTTAGCAGTGTAACTATATGTGTCTAGCAGCGTATATGTGTCGGGTGCCAGAGTGTGTCTAGCAGTGTATGATTCGCAGTGTGTATGTGATAACTCACTTACTTTGAAGCATTCCTGTAAACTCTGTCAGCTGATGTTAGTGCCCAACATACACAAGGCACAGAGATGAGATTGTGAGCTCACATATACATTCTGCCACTTCTGTTTACATTTTAATAGATGAGCGAGACAGAAAGGTTCATAATTAACCATTTAAAGTACACAATTTGAACTAGTTTAAAATTATGGAAAATGAACACAGTTCGTTTGCTATTGGAGGGTTTTCTGGTAATGACGCATACACATGGGCCACAGCCCCTGCAGACAGTAACCTCATGCTGGCTGGAGCTGTCAGTGCTGAAAATAGGCTTGCGGGGCTGGGAATGAGTCCTTTAATGCAGAATAAAGTCCTGTTTGTTAAGGCAGAGTGCCTGGGGCTGCAGCCGCGCTCCTATTAATTTCTAACTCAACCCTTTCTTAGTTTCAGTCTAATTATGCTTCTGATCGTGTGTATCTGTGCATCCTGTTCTCAAGAGGCCCTCGTGTGTATGTCTGGCTATTACAAGCCTTGGTGCAGTGAAAAAGCGCGTAAAGAGGAGGAGTCATTTTAGGTAAAGGGGGAGCTTCACCAGGACTTGTACAATGTAAACCGCTCATGTCCTTTTTATGTTTAAGGGGCACCCCGGCAGTGAAAACAAACACTTTGTACTGCTGAAAGTGAGGTGATCGTACTTGGGGGGGAAAAAAGCAAAAACTTGAGATAGAGGGTGCGGGGCTATAAGCAAGGGGGGGAGGAGGAGAGAAGAGAAAGCAACCAGCAACAGGACTGAAACCAACAACAAGAGTTACAAGGAGGGAAGCGGGTGGGGATGCGGTAGGCAGGGAGTAAAGGTCGTAGCTGAGAAGTGTGCCGTTCCGGGCGTTTAGCAAAATGCAACTGCAGTTCTCAAACGAGAGGGAAAAAAAATCAGAAACTGCAATGACATACTAGGCTTTCTGCATTTGCCACTCACTCGCATGCACACAGACAAAATGCTGTCGCCTCCAACATGCTGGCTATGAGCAGCTTGAACCCATGCTCTTCGGCACATCTGTGGTAAGTACGTCCCTCGCAATTTTGGGGCGATTCACTGCCCTAAGCCATGAACATTGCGTGCTCGCAGGTGAGAACCACGCCTGACTGAGGGGAAGGCGGCGGAGGGTAACCCATAACCGGTCTCGATCCGTACTGGTTCCAAAAGCACCCAACTGCCCTCAAAGTTTGGACTCTAACGTCCCTCTCTGACCAAACATTGCACAAAGATCGGCGGATGGGGACTCCTCTACTCGCGTTCGTCAGCCCCGGCCGGTCAAAAGAAAAGCAGCGCTGCTCCAAGGACAGGATGAACTTAGATTAAAACAGCATTTCAAAGCACAACCACGGCATATCCTACTCACCATGGCTGCGTCTACAGGGAAAAGGGCCCCCTTCTTCCGGTCCGCTGCTGATAATGCTCCCCGGCCTACGGCAAGCCGGAAATGCGTGTGGTGTTTGCAAACACCGGCCTGGGCCTACGGCAAGCTGGAAATGCGTGTGGTGTTTGCAAACACCGGCCTGGGGGGGGGGGGGCCCGGGCAGAAAGTAGTCTGTGCAGTAAAGGGGCCAGTAGCCATGGAAGGACACAAATGACGACATGGCCGTCATAAGGAGGGACTAACAAGCATACAACCAATCGGAAGGCAGCATTTAAGATCCAAGCGAATGAAAATGATGGGCGGAGAGTGGGCGGAGCTTCCACGAAGCTTCCACACTATACTGAATACTGCATGCCTCGCAAGGCGAGCAGCGCATGCGCTGCAACGCTAGGCTCGACCTAAAAAGATTCATCTATTCATTTATGTTTTGCAAATGAATACAACAAATTATCTTTGAAATAACGTTTATATTGTTGTTAGCCATAGTCTCGAATGTTAATAGTTTTGTAAATTCATGTTTATCCCACATTCTATTTTTCATAGCATTGTATTTTCAAAAATGTTTACACGGATGGGCTGCAGACACTGTGCTAGTGTTTTCAGAGCTCAGCACTAATTACCACATTGTCAGTGGCCTCTTAAATACCAATTTGAGTAATAACTGGAGTTTCCACCTACACAATATTATGTGGCAAGAGTAAATATAGCATGCGGTCTTACCACATTGTTTTTTAAAGGGAATATCCTCATTGTCACACAAGAAGACATTTGTAGCATAGAAAAAGGCCTGGAATTACAGAATTTTATGTGGATATAAGTGCCGTCCCACTGATTTCTCCATGTTATTATCCATTCTACAGGGGATTTGTAGTGGTAACTTGTGATCCTGGATAATGACTCGGTTACTTACCGGTAATCTTCATTACTCCGGGTCATAGTCTTCCTTATCACAGTCATATTCCCTCCCTCCCGCCCTTGGGAGTTGGGGATGAGCAAAATAGAACCTGATCCTTCTGGTCGCTACTCTGATTGTGGGTATTACAGGATATGGTCTGGGGTTGCCCCACCTTTATAGGTCAGGTGACAGGTTCTTCCTGTCAGGCCGCTATCTTGGGTGGGGAATTGTTTCTATGGGTGAATGCTGTGCCCCGAACACATAGTGCTCCTGGGTGACTGTGACGAGGAAGACGGAGGAGGAAGGTAATACTGCATCTCTAAATTGTTAGTACCACAGATATTGCTAAACTCACATGCAGTATTACCGCATTGCAATTACTGTATTATTTGCGATGAAGGCTGAGCAGTGGTGCGTGCCGGTTGGTGAGCTTCTGTAGAAATTGTGCTTATTATTTTAGGCCCCACTTCTGTCTAATAAATACAGGATGATAACACGTCAGTGTGTTCTCACGTGCTCATAATGGGGAAAAGGGCTCCAGAAAACAATGCTTTTTATTTTGTGTTTTAGGGAAGAGCAGAAAATTATTTTTTTAAACTCGTGTTGAAAGTCTTTGAGCTAAGAAAATAAATTGCACTTCTACACGAAAATTATGCAAATGCATTTCTTGTCAGATGATACATTTACAGTCAAATAACACTTTCTCATATCTTCCCTCCCTAGCTTTTGTGCTCATCCCTTTCCCCACCTTTATACAACACAACATTGCTCTGTAGCTTGGATTATGCTTTAGAAATGCCCAAACGTATAGGCATAAATAGATGGCCCAATTCAACAAGTGGTATCTGTGTGAGATGTGAGGATTATTGTGTTCCAAGACAGGTATGACAACATATTCATTTTGTATTGTCTTGTTAATGAGTCTTTTTGTGGTGCAGGGAGTCAGTTTGAATGCTGTTGTTTTGGTGTAGCTGGAATGAGCCCAAAGCTTGGTTGACAGAGGGATGATATGTTGAGAGGTGGTGGTGGTGGTGTTTACTGGGAGAGCTATGGGTTTGGTCCTTGACAGTACTTTGGTGTGTGCCAGTGTATGTGTAGCTTGATTCTACATATTAGTGCATTGCTGTTTATGGTCACCTGAGATAGTATGTGAAGTAATCACGCTGAGGCAGGTAGGTGAAGAGACTTCATGTTTACTGACCGTTTGCCTCCACAGCTCCCAGGAACTAACAGGTCCCTGACATTCAAATAAGAACATTCTGTTGTCATAACAATGACATCACAAATGCCACTGAGGAGATGGAGGAGAATACTACAACATCTCCTCTCTTCCCAAAAACAACATATCTGAGTACACAGGAAAGAAAGAATGAACAAGGATGGAGACAAAAGAAGAATAAAACAAACAGAAGGAGAATTAGAAGAAAACAATACTAAAAAATAACAGAGAATAAAAGATATATATGAAGATACGATAATACTAGCAATTAGAATCAAATGAAAAATTCAGTTTACAACTCCAAGCGATAAATTTACAAATGCATGCGATTAGGCGGAAGACTAATCCTGCCACTCCTGCGTGGCGGGACATATTTCATAGACAACTCAGCAAAGTCAGAACTCACTTTCTGAGTCGGTTTGAACTGCGTTGTGAAAGTATCCGCCACATCTCCAGACTCAAGGTCTTGTTGCAAAACAACCCTCTTTGGAATCTTCTAAATCCTAGATAGATTCCACCAGTTTTTCCCATTAACCCGTACAGCAAATCGTGAAACAGCATCAACCCTAACAGGAGGACCAAACTTTGACAGACCTTTAGGGACATTAAGAGGAGACTTAATTCTCACCCAATCTCCCACAGAAACCCTGTTGTATTCCGCTTTAGGTGTCCGTATATAGGTTTTCCTGAAACATGTCCTTATATAGGCACAATTCGCATTGCCCTTATATAGGCATAGAATCCCAGTCCTTATTTAGGCATTAGCCGTGCACTCCAAATACAGGCAAGGTCACCGACATCCGTCCACCCTAACGTCACAACGAGTTCTTAGAAACCAGACCCTTAAGCTCTTGGGAGTTCCCCTAGCACAGGATTATTGATTTCTCCAAGAACTCATCTATTATGCATGAACCGCTATTCCTTAAGGGTTCATTCCTGACGTCTTCCTCTGTCCGACGTCACGTCAATGCTAACATTCCAAGGCACCTACCAGGTATAAATATACCTTCCCTTGCCCAAGCAAGTTAGGAGGAGACCTCGACTTCAGAGGAGCCCGTATCCCGGCCTGACGCACTGAGAAGACGCTGTCATCCCTGCTCGCAGAGAATCCAGCTTCCAGTGTTCTGACTCCCTTCGCGGGGTGTTAGAGTTCCAGATCCGGAAAAAGATTCCCACCTCTCTCATTCTCAAGGTATGGAGCTGACTAGAACCTAGAGGGACTCTTGGCATACCAGACTCTTAGTATACCATACTAGAGAATACTCCACCTACTTCTTACCTTTCCCTACACCTAGACTAGGTTAGGTACATTGGAGTAGAACTAGCTTAGAGACGCATCTTATGAGTACTCGCATTTTTAGCTCATGTTATTTATGTACGTGAATATATGCTAAAAGATAATGCTAGCGCAGTGTTATTTATTTCTACTGCTTACGCTGTACATTATATATCTTGCATACTGTCTTGTGATCATAACAGCTCATATCTCTTACACGAGAAACAAGACTGTTCAATAAAACCTTTTATTGAAACGCCCGTCTATTCTTTCTGTGTAACTCTGAGGAAACTAAGCATGCACGATTAGCTGAGTGAAACTGTTATCTATTGTTTCCACGATTCTGAGACGTGTTCCGATTCTAAAGGGAAACAAAGTGGTTATGTTTATGCGGTTGCCAGAAACTACTCCCTTCTTGTTTTCAAGGAGTTTCTAGTGGCCTCTGAGCTCGCTGACACAAAGTAATTAAGTTTAATATACTCGATAGGGACATACTGACCTCAGTCCTATGTCAAACCTATAGGGTATATTTTTCCAATGCGCAGAGCCTATTAGGGAAATAGGAACTACACTACAACCCTAGATTAAAAACTCTTACAAATGGGAAAAGCAGATTGATCTAGTGATCCAGACTCATCATGAGATTCCACACACACTTGGTCATAGATCCCATTTCTTCATCCAAGCTGGGCACATGTGAAAAGAAGCTTCTCTACCCCTCAGAAGTTTAAAGGGACTGGAACCTGTGATGGAGCTGGAGCTGGGAGTTGTGCGATGTGCCCAAAGCATACTTTGAACAGCTTCTTTAATATCAGTTCTAGATGAAACAGCCCACTGAATACATTCAACTAAAATACGGTTGGTATGCTCAATAAAACCATTGGCCTGTGGGTGATAGAGTGCAACACGCTTGTGAACAATACCAGACTGGCTCAAAAAATCAGACATTTCTTTTGAGGTAAATTGTACTCCATTATCGGAGACAATCTCTTTAGGGAAACCCTCTCTTGCAAACAAACTTTGAAGAAACTTGATGACCTCTTGTGAGTTGGGATCCGTCAAGAATTGTACCTCCCACCATTTACTGAAATAATCAGCCACAACTAAAGCGAATTTAAACTTCTTGGGTAGGATGTTAAAAGGTCCCACGAAATCGATGGCTAGCTTCAGCCAAGGACCATTGGGAACAATGACCTCTTGAACAGGAGGCGAGACAATTTTTATAACTTTGTCGCTGGAACAACATGTCAAACAACCCTCCAAAACATCAGTAATTTGGCGGTCCATAGAAGGCCACCAATAAACAGCTCGGATTCTTTTTTTTGTATTGGTTTGACCAAGATGGCCCTCATGGCCATAATCAATAATACGACTTCTCAAAGACTCAGGAGGAACACATTTTTCCCCCCGCATGATCATTTCTCCACCCTCCAACGTGAGTTCATCTGCAATTATTGCAAAAGGTTGAAGATGACCATCTAGATGTTTTTCCTTAGGCCACCCAGAGACAATGAATTCTTTAACTCTCTTAAGCCATCTACATGGCTCCACTTGCCCCCATCGTCAGAACCTACGGACTCAACATCGTGTCATACGCAGACGACACGCAGCTCATCCTCTCCCTATCCAACGAGCCCAACACCACCAGACGCAACTTTCGAGAAGGCATGGAAGCCGTCGCCAAATGGATGAAAAACAGCTGCCTACAACTAAACACCAACAAAACAGAAGTACTCATCATGGGCCCAAACCCCGACGCCTGGAACGACACCTGGTGGCCCCCCGCCCTCGGAAACCCGCCAACCCCCACAGACCACGAACGCAACCTGGGAATCATCCTGGACTCCGAGCTCAAAATGGACCGCCAGATCAACTCTGTCTCGTCTTCCTGCTTCCACACCCTCCGCCTCCTTCGTAAGACCTTCAAATGGATCCCCCTCGAACACCGAAAGACAGTCACTCACGCCCTGGTCACCAGCAGACTCGACTACGGCAACGCACTCTTCGCTGGAATAAACAAAAACCTCATCCGCAAGCTACAGAACATCCAGAACGCCGCCGCAAGACTGGTCCTCAACCTGCCAAAACACTGCCACATCTCCCAGCACCTGCGCACACTCCACTGGCTCCCCGTCGAGGCGAGAATCACCTTTAAGATGCTCACCCACGCACACAAGGCCCTCCACGGCACCGGACCAGCATACCTGAACAGCCGACTCAAATTCCACGCACCCCAAAGGACCCTACGATCAGCCCAGCTCTCCTACGCCGTGGTCCCCCGCACCAGAAAGACCAGATCGGGAGGCCGCTCCTTCTCCTTCCTCGCGGCCAAAGCATGGAACGCCCATCCGCTCCACCTCAGACAGACAACATCGCTCCCCATCTTCGCAAGAAACCTCAAAACCTGGCTCTTCGACAGACCCCCTCCTTGATGGAATGGAACCTGCACCCCCCCCACCCCTAGCGCCTTGAGACCCTTACGGGTGAGTAGTCGCGCTTTAACAAACTCCTGATTGAATCTGACTCCAACCCATTAAACCACTCCTGTTCTGAAAAACAACACAAAGAGCAAACATCGACCACAGCAATCAAACATTCCTCATCAGCATCATCATCAAGTTCTTGTTTAAGTAGAGGTAGAGGAAACCTTGATAGAAAATCAGCCCTGGTGTTTTTCCCCCCAGCTATATGCGCAACCTCAAAATTATATTGCAAGAGCTTAGAACTTAATCTGGCAATCCTAGGAGTATGATCTTTTACAATTTTACCCTCAAGAATAGGAATGAGTGGTTTATGGTCAGTCAGAAGACTAAAAGTCTTACCCCACAAAAAACATTTGAATCTCTCCACCGCCCAACAACACGCCAACAACTCACGCTCGATAACTGAATAGTTCTTTTCACTTGGGCATAACGCCCGTGAGGCAAAACCTACAGTGAATTATTTTCCCTGTTTAACTTGAGAAATCATGCCACCTAGACCATATAAACTGGCGTCAAAAAGACACAGTACACTGATAGCGAGGATTGAAAGGTGTAAGAATCTTGCAAGACCCCAATTCTTTCTTAATCTGAGACAACTCATACTGACAGACATCATCCCAAACAAACTTGACTTTCTTCTTCAGTAACTCTCTCATGTGTACAGTCTTGGCCGAAAAATTTGGAATAAATTTAGTATAGAATTCACACATCCCCAAAAATGAGGACACCAACTCCTTTGAAGAAGGACAAGGAGCATTTACAATAGCCTCAATAAGCCCTTCTCTAGGAACAATGCCTTCTCCAGAGATACGATGCCCCAAGTACTCAATGGATTCTACCCCGAACACACATTTGAGCTTATTAGCCACAATGTCTTTAGCCTCCAACTTCTCTAAGACAATAGTAAGATTTTTGTCATGAGATTCTTTACAGTTGCCAGAAACCAAAATGTCGTCTTGAAACACTACCATGTCAGTGACTCCTTCCAAATTTTTTTCCATGATACGTTGAAAAACTGATGCCGCCGAGGCTAACCCGAAAGGCATCCTCCTAAACTGAAATGTCCCTATGGGAGACACAAAAGCAGTCAAGTGTTTGGTAGCAGGGTCTAATTCAACTTGATGATACGCTGATGCAAGATCAATTTTTGAGAAATATCTCGCACCAGCAAACTTGGAGAGAATATCATCTATGCGTGGCAGGGGATGTGAGTCTACCCAAATCTCCTTGTTCAAACTACGCAAGTCTATGCAGACTCTGATACTCCCATTCTTTTTTCGCGCAACAACGAGGGGGGACAACCAAAGGGAGGATTCAATGGGTTCAATGACTCCCGACTCACACATTCTCCTAAGTTCAGCAGAGAGATCATCCCTGACACTGAACGGCACATTGCGTAACTTGTGCTTGACTGAGATTGCACCTTCTTTGTCTTTGATCAAATGCTTAAAACCTTTAATGCATCCCAAACTATCTCCAAAAACCTTAGGAAATTTGTTGGTCCAAGCGATTAGATTTTCACCTTGAGGATGTACATCCACAACCAAAACCTGCTCCAGAGTGCCAGGTCTAAGTGCCATACCAAAAAGACCTTGGTGGTACCATCCAAGAATGTTGAGACCTTTTTTTGCCACATACACCTTCCCTCAAATATGTCTATCTTTAAAGACGAGACGTTTCAAAAAAACCTGATAACTTAATTGTCCTGCCTTCATAAGAAACAGGACTTCTGTCTGGTGGATTGAGATATTTGTTCCCCCATGACTTCTGAAATAGTTCTTCAGTGATCATTGTCATGCGCGCACCTGAATCCACCAACAAATCAAGAGACTTACCATCGACTACAACCTCAACAACAGGATCCACACAATCTTCAGAATCATCCTTGACGACCACCACTAAATCAGTTAGAGAACTAACAACCTCACACACCGGATTGAACTTCTCTTCTTCATCATACACCACACTCACACTGCCCCGAAAACCACACATCTTTACAAAATGACCCTGTTTGCCACACTTGCGGCATGATGCATTCTTTGCTGGACAAATCTTAGAATTGGGAAAATGAGATGGGAAACCACATTTTGAACAAACATTTTTTGAAAATCCACCTCTCTTCTCATTTTTGTTTGGGAAATACCTAACCCCTTTTTGTTCAGATTGAGGTTTGTCTTTATCCATGTGCACTTTGTCAACTTTATCCTTACTATCCTTGATAACCCCTCCAGCATTCTTTTCTGGTTTTAATTCTCGCGATGCTTTCTGAGAAAGCTCAATACTCTTAACTATGGATATTGTTTCCTGTAACGAAGGATTCTTTAGTGTAAGAAGTTTTTCTTGAACTTTCTTATCATTAGAGCGAACAACAATCTGATCGTGAATAAGTTGAGATGTGAAATGCTCAAACACACACTCAGACGCAAGTATGCGTAAAGCTGCTACATAGGACACAATGCTCTCATCATTGTCTTGTTCCCTTGTAAAAAATTTATGTTTTGCTACGACAAGACTACTTTCTACATCAAATTTCTTCTGCAACATACTAACTGCTTGCTGAAATTCATCTAATTCATCTTCTCCTTGAACTACTTCCAGAGGAGGAAGATGCTCCAAAACAGCTTGTCCTTCAAACCCCAGATTATGTTCTAAGATGAAACGTTTTCTCTGTGCACTAAATCTGCTACTCCCCATGGCGCCTAAATATTTTTCAAACGCCCTGTACCAAACTTTCCACTTAACTGGTGGATCACCTGGAAGCTGTAAAAAGGGGGGAGGAGGTTGTACATTTTACATGTTAAAAAACCTTTAGTGAACAAAATAGTCAATGAAACACAATGCTGAAAATCAACCTGCAAGATAAGAGTTAGTTGTAACAAACACACTGAAGCAATACTTGAAGTCCACCTGCAAAACAATAATTGGTCGTGAGTAACAGAGATTTTGAAGATGAATAGCAGAGCGTCCAACAACCTGTAAATCCACCTGTGATGTCAAAGTTATTTGTTTCAACAGCACTTTTTTTTTCCCAAAACAAACTGCAAAGCGTCCAGAAAAAAACCCCAGTATCACTAAAAGTGAAACCACTCACGCTGTATGTGTTCCTTTAAAATCAGACTGAGGTGAAATGACACTTGAAAAACGCCTTCGCGCTTACTAACAATACAAAAAAAATGAATGCTTGCCACTCTAGAAATGCTTGACTCTTGAAAAACGCCTTTGCGTTTACTTCCAGTACAAATAGAAATGCTTGCCACTGTACTAATAATGAACTCCTTCCTGAAATTCCGCCTTACTGCTTGAAAAAATAAAGACTTCTCCTTACTGCTTGAAAGACTTCTCCACTTTCCACTTAACTTAACTGAGCTGCTACGATCATCGCCTCCTGACGTGATTGCTTCTTCTTAAACTCTTCTCCGCTTTCAGCTTGACTTCCTATTTCAATAATCAGCACTGCCCCATGAAACGCATGCGTGGCAGTGGAACGCAACGCTACGTGGAACGCGCAAAGTGAAATCTTGAAGAAACAAAGAAGAATGCGCAGCGTTAACTCACATGAATAATTGAATTACGTAGGCTTGTCTTTGCTGAATCCCTCTGCACGTTCTACCACGTCATCAGAAAGTGGTGAACGTGAGAGAGAGATGATCTCTGTGCCACCAAAAACAAATGGCAGAGACGGGAACCACAGGAATTCAGAAACTGCCTCACTCGCGATCGCCCGGAACTCTTTAAACACAGATGGTGTCACACTTGCGATCACCTGCCAGAAATTCAAAGATCATGCCGGAAATGACCAGAAAGGAATAGGGCTGTGACTCACGGTTAGCAGAGTTTCCCAACAGCTTGCGGAATCAAAGCGCCCACACTCCTTTACTTATAGTCTTAATACACCGAGATCCGAAATCCCATCGGTGTACAAATCACATTGGCTAAAACTGGAGCGAAAGGAGACTTGAAGAAGCAGGCACTTCTCTGTAAATGTCAGCATGTAGACGGAGGAGCGGGAATCCCAGGATGGCAATACAATACAATGGTAGCTGGAGCAACACATGTGGGTGGAGGCACTCAACGGTCAGCCAACTCGTCGCCAAATTGAAGTAATCACACTGAGGCAGGTAGGTGAAGAGACTTCATGTTTATTGACGTTTGCCTCCACAGCTCCCAGGAACTAACAGGTCCCTGACATTCAAATAAGAACATTCTGTTGTCATAACAATGACATCACAAATGCCACTGAGGAGATGGAGGAGAATACTACAGTATGTTTTTCCGGTAAGGTATGTTACTGTTTTTTGACAGAAGGAAAAAACACACATAGTTTATTGATGCAGGAGATTATATCCTTTGTAAAAAAAAAGAAAAGAAAAAAAAGAGTAGGCCAGGCTTAAAGGAGCCCAGTGTTAAAATGTTGTTATTTGTCACCCATTAAGGTTTACAGGTTAGCCTTCATGTCTCAGTGATTGTGATATTTGAGGCTATTACAAGGCTACTTGCATTTAGAAGCCGGGTTTGATACAAAGTTCTCTTTGTTTTAGGCTTGGTGGCTATAATAAGATCACAGAAAAAACATGTAGTCTATTGATTTTTAGAAGCAAATTAAGTACTGGACATGCAATATACATTCTTGAGATATCACTCTGTACAGAGAGCTCAACTAGGCCAGTAAGATGACACTTTATGTCAGACACGTTGACATCAGAGTGACCTTACATTTGAATGCGGGGACACTGAGGGGCAAAATCAACCTTGGCGCAGCATCAACATAAGTCTGAAGAGTGTTTTGGAGCACAAATTACAGTTAGCGGCACAAGGACCCTTGGTGCAACATCAGCAGGTGCGTAGAACTGCTTTAAAGGCAAAACCGGAATTCAGTTCAAAGTCAAAATCAAATGCAAAACCTCAAGTGCGTGAAGACATATTAAGGAGGGAAAAAACACATTTTGGTGCACATACAAAGTTAGGAGGAAAATCACCCTGTTTATAAAGATTCACTGTGGGACAGCCTCACTATACAACCTTGGGCTATCATTCAACATAGAGAAATTAGTTTGTAAAATGTCATATTCGAAACAAAAGTTGCAAATCGCATTAGGTTGGTTGACAGTTCATTGAGGTTCCAAGTCACCCATGGTGCAGTATCAGCAGGAGCGCTGAAATAATTTTTTCTGATAGAGATCAGATGTAGGAGGAAATCACATTCATGTGCAAGTTCAAATTCAAGCTCAAAGTCACACCTGGTGCAATGGTGGTGAGTCACTGCTAGTCTGTGAGGGGAGTGAGAGTGCTGCTGGCAGCGTGTGATTGCTAGTCTGCGAGGAGTAAGAGAGTGCAGTTGAAAGCTTGAGACTGCTAGTGGGAGAGGGCTGTGAGAGTGTTGTCAGCAGTTTCAATCTGCTGCTCTGTGTGAGATAGAAATGCTCTTGGTTGTGTGTGGCTACTGGCTGTGTGGTGTGTAATACTACTTCTGGTAGTTTGTGACTGCTACTCGAATGGGTGTGGAAATACGGTCAGGGCCGGACTAGGTGTACCGAGCACCTGGAGTTTCCCTGGGTGGCTGGAAGGGTGGGGGCCGGTTTACAAGCGGTCGAAGTCGATTTTGTTACTGGGGGCTGGTTTTGCAGTGGTGCTGCAGTATCAGCCCCCAGTAACACAAGCAGAAATCAAGCATTTCCAGTCTCCCGTGGCCAGGCAGTAATTCCCCAAGTGCTGGTCTGAGAAAGCTGGCAGGGCTGCTTTGGATTCCCAGTCCGGCTGTGGAAATAAAATCTATAATTATGCCCCTTCGCTGCCCTCTGCGCGATCTAATTATGCCCCTTTGCGCGATCCCCTTTGCGCGATTAATAATTGCCCACATTAAAAGCCGACACCATTTTGTTTTTAATTCACCCTTTGGTGTCCCAAGACCCCGAGCACGAGCACGACACCCCTGCACCTGGTTTTCCTCATTTTCACCATCTGTCTCTGTGGTTTCTGCCAAGTCCGGGAAACCAGTACATGAGTTCCTGCTCCCCGCAGAGATGGTTCATGTTTCTGACATGAAGCACGAGCACAAACCCCCAAATGAGGAAGCCTTCCCCTTCCAACTGTCAGACTATTTCACATTGCAAGTCCCCTCACGAAGCCTAAGACACGCCCCCATTTCTTCACACTCTGCTCCTCTTGCTGAATCTTTGTTCCTCTATCTGCCACGACCTGTTTGTTCCTCTATTTTGCCTCGTGACCAAGACTGTATAAATATTCTGCTGTTGAAAATAAAGAGCCCCCCACTTAAAGAGAGGGACTTGAGAGATTGCTCCTGTGCCCGCTTGGTGCTGGAAGCGCTCCCTTTAACTCGAGTTATTGGTCTTCTCCTCCTTCATTTGAGCACCACGGACTCCTCGCTTTGCATTGACAAGAAATTATGATTTATTAAGCATAGAAATTCAGAAATGAGGTAATAAGTAAATTTAATTTACCACAGTAATTGGCGCCCGAATAGGGACCTTCCCTTTCCCCCACGCGCCGGCGATATTGGACCCGGTACTGTCCCCTCCTGACCGTTGACGGACTTCAAAAGTGCACAACGCGGGGAATTCCCGCTAACTCCTCGAGGCGAAGAGGGGGACCGACTGCGGCCCAGCATCCACACGAGGCGGTGAGGAAATAGCGGAACGTCCTGAACCAAAGCCCAACCTGCGAAGCAGACGAGTCCGAGGTTCTACAAATCCCACCTTGAAACTGCGCGCCGCGTTTTCCCAAAATCTTCAAGAGGCCTTCCAGTTACTTTTCGGTGAGTACTGCTGAAAAGTATAAAAACGAACCCACAGCTTTTGTGGGGGCGGTAAAGATACGCGTTTTTTTGGTTTCTCACCTATCTTTGGTGAGGACTACTAAAACTAGTATAAAAGACGGACTCACTACCTTGTGGGCACGGTAAAGATACATGTTTTTTGTGGGTTTCTCACTTATTTTGTGAGGACTACTAAACTAGTATAAAAGACGGACTCACCTCTTTCGTGGGTACGGTAAAGATATTTGTTCTGTTTATGTTTTTCTCACTTCTAAAATCTTTGAAAGTCTTGCCATCATGCCTATTTTCTCGAAAATACGTAAGATGGCAACCAAAAGGAGTATTCTTGAGAAGGAAATTCCCCTTCCTCCTCGGGATACTCCAGGACACTTCATGTATGCAAAACATGGTGTCGGTGCACTTATTTATTGTGATCTATGGGTAGAATATACTAAAGACCTAGAACTCAGATATAGATGGCCTGAAAATGTAGTTTTGATACGGAGTGTATTATGAAATTAGAGGAACAGTTATGGAAGAAAAAGAGAGTCCGCCAGTCACAGAGTGACTCAGTAGAATTATGGAGAAAAGAAGCCCATAGGAGGCAACAGAAGGAATTGCATAAAGTTGAAAAGGGTAAGAGAATGTCAGAGCAGGCCAAGAAAGAACAGTTACAAGAAATAGGGAAAGAAGTAGTTAGTGAAAGGAATAAAAGGGAACAATCAGCCATTTCTACTGGTTTTTATCCTGTATTGCCATCTGCACCTGAAAACCTTAACATTGCATCAGCACAGCCTACAGCCCCACCACCAGAGGATACTTTTACTAATTTTCTCTTAGATACTCCACCACCCTATGAAGTTCCAGTCATTCAACACCCTCTGCCTCCGCCACCCCTTTCACAACATAACGCACCACCTCTCACTCCAGAAGGGGGTGCCGTAGGTCCAGACCCAGGTAAAACAATTCCCGACTGCCCCTATGACCCGACTCCGAGCAACACAGGGGAGGCGGGCCGAATAAGTAAAAACTTCATGACTCCTGGGAAGAAATAAGACATCTACCAGCAATTGACACGTTTCTTCAAGCGGCCTCTGAGTTTCTTCGTACTGGAGAGAACTCACGAGCCATTAACGCTATGACTACAAGAAGATCACACCCTGTAAAAATGCACATGTATAGGTTCCTCCTTTGCTGTTTCATAAAACACATACAAGCAGAGGAAAGAAATGTACCAGTTTCACTTTTTGACTTATTAGATTCCGCATCCGACCACACTAGTCTAGAACTTATAAATGATGCACTAGACAGGTTCACCCGTAATGTGACCCGTATTCTGCAAAACTTGCAAACAAATGAAGAGAATAAGAAACTTGAGGAGGAAATTACTGAACCTACTGAAAAAGTCCTACCCGTTCGTTCTTCCGCCCCTAATTCACGAACACCCCCGCCTACATTCCTCCAAGGTCACTCTGAACGGTCATCTCCAGATGAGTTATTTGAAAATACATCCAATGCATTAGACTACTGGTTAGACCAGGAACCTCCGCTTACACCGGAGGAGGAGGAAATAGCTAGAACTGCGACCCTATGGGTCTCTCAATATAAGATATATGACAATGATCTCATAGCCCAGCTTTTTCTAGCATTACCACGCTCACATCAAAGATTAGCAAGTCTCTACATGGTACAACATCTCATCACACTCAATGACACTCATTTTAAACATGATCCAAGACTCGAAGATTTTCTGTCTGACTGCGCTGATAACATGTTCCTCCACAATAGTTCAGTTTTTCTTAACACATTTATAGATTTTAGACAGAAATACCAGAAAGTGACTGGATATAGATCTCCCCATAATACGTGTGGATCAACTAATAGACTTCCTCAAACACGCCAGTTCCCCATGAGAGAGGTCCACCCCAGAGCTGACACGAATGGCGCGCTACAACGCGTCTTCATTTATGTACCCTTGACAAAACTTGAGTTACTAAGGATGAAAGAGATGGTTCCCTCCCACTCAAAGGATCCTGCTGGATTCTTTAAGGAATTAGGAGATGTATTAATGATGGGAACATATACTCTTTCTGATATCACAGCAATTCTGAAATTATTGTTGCCATCAGGTATATATGACAAACTAAGAGAAAAAGATTGGGAAGTAGCAGGTGAACACATTAAATGGACTGAACTTCAGAATGACGAAAATACTAGAGTAGCAGGTCAAGGTATAGGAGACAAACTAAAAGCACTTCCTGGCACTATTTTAAAGGTGCTACCACAGTTACTAACAGTGAAAAAGGAGGACTGGGATGCCATTTCCTCCTGCAAACAGAAACATGGTGAAGACATAGGAGATTATTACACTAGACTTGAAAAGTGTTTTGCGGTAAATAGCGGCCTTACGCCAACAAGTGAAGCTTACCCGCATCTGTTTGTTTCCAAATTAGTAGATAACGCCTTGCCAGCCATTAAGGACAGAGTACTAAAAGTAGAAAGTACCTGGCAAGCAAATACACCTCCACAGGTGTTACAAATGCTACAATATCACCAGAATCGCATTAGGGATGAAGAAGAAAATGATAAGAAACGCATGAAAGACACAAAGATGAAAGCATTAGTAGCCCAAACTGCACCCCAGCGTCAACAGACACCAAGTAGCCAGACAAATATAAAAAGCACTTGTAATTATTGCAAAAAGATGGGACACTTCGTTAAAGATTGCCCTGTCTTAAAGCACAATTTGGCTACTGGTAAGACCCAGCCACGCCCATATCAGCCAAAACAGAATGATTCCCTAGACAGTTCAACACCTTCAGTTCCACTGACAACACAAATGGCCCAAAGGAATATTATAGACAGCGCCTACACTGAATATTACCCAGATTTCTCATGATGTTGCCCAGAGAGAGAAGATGACAAACTGCCCCTAATCCCCATTCCAGTAGATCAGACAGGTCCATTTATAGAGGTCCGACTTCTTGGGGAGGATAGGAAGTTTCTACTAGACACTGGGGCCAGTAAAACAACAATAAGCCATCAAGAGGTCCCAGAGGCTCCTCTCTCGGGTTCAAAAAGTATTTCTCTCGGTTTCTCGGGACAACCTGTGACAAACGTCACGTCAAAGCCACTGCCCTTGCAGGTTGGTCCCCTCATGACAACTACAGATCTTATATTGACAAAATCATGTCCAGAAAACTTGCTTGGTATAAAAACATTGAAAGAATTAGGAGCTGTCATTGTTTGCTCACCTACAGATGTCAGACTATTTCTGCGAGATTTCAAGGGCTACTACACAAGTAGAGAATTAGATGAGCGTTTGAAAGATTTGCCACACACCCTGTGGGCCACTGATTCCACCACAGTAGGATGTATGGAAATAACACCTCACAAGGTTACACTGAAAGAGGGAGCCCAACTACCACGCATAAGGCAATACAAAATTCCACCTCAGGCTGAACAAGCATTAATGTTAATTATTCAGGACCTAATACAGTCAGGTGTGATTAAGGAAACAACTTCTAACATTTGCAATTCCCCTGTTTTACCAGTTCATAAAAAAGTGGAACCAGGAACACCACCTGTCTACAGACTAGTGGTGGATTTGAGAGAGCTCAATAAATGTGTCGTTCCACAACACCCTGTGGTTCCAGACATCTCCACCCTACTCACAGCCACAGATGCGGAAGCAACGCATTTTTCAGTCATTGACTTGAAAAACGCATTCTTTAGCATACCTATTCACCCAGACAGTCAATACCTTTTTGGCTTCTCCTTACAAGGACGAAGTTTCCAATTCACAAGAGCTCCTCAAGGTTTCACAGAGAGTCCAAGCGTATATAGCCAAGCATTAAAAAGACAACTAGATACTGTTCAAATGCCCACGGATACAGCCATACTACAATATGTTGATGATATCCTCATTACGGCCAGATCTGACGCAGCATGTGCTGAAGCATCACTACTAGTACTAGAATTCCTAGCTGCAAATGGCCATAAAGTTTCCCCTGGTAAGCTCCAATTTTGTTTACAGCAAGTGGCATACTTAGGGCACTTGCTGTCAAAGGAGGGTAGGCAGCTTACACAGGAACACATCCAACTCATACAACAAATACCACAACCAACAACACAGAAACAAGTTCGAGCCTTTGTTGGTCTCACCTCATATTGTAGACAGTGGATCCCACAATTTGCACTCATTTCCAAACCGTTAGTGCAGCTGACAACACTCGAAGCTGGCGCTACTCCACAATTACCCTGGACAGATGAACACACGCAAGCCTTTCAGTCTCTTAAAAAAGCTATGTGTCAAGCCCCAGTGCTGGCAACACCTAATTACACCAAAGATTTTACATTATTTGTAACAGAAAACTCAGGTACAGCACTATCAGTTCTGACCCAACTTCAAGCAGACAAACATAAACCATGTGGTTATTTTTCAAGCACATTAGATCCAGTAGCACAAGCATTGCCTGCATGTCTAAAATCAGTAGCAGCTACTGCACAAGCTATTAGACAAAGCGATTCTATTGTATTGGGACATCATCTGATAGTTCAGGTCCCACACGCTGTAGAACTTCTGTTAAACAGAACACAAACACAGCATCTGACAATAGCCAGACTCACCGGATATGAGATGACACTTTTTCAGCCACACATTGAGATTAGACGCTGCAACATTTTAAACCCAGCAACACTGTTGCCACTGACCTCTCCTACTGAAGAAATTCACGATTGTATTGACATAATTGATTTAGTGACCAAACCAAGACCAGATTTACAAGATACTCCCCTTGCTAAGGCAGAAATGACACTCTTTGTTGATGGTTCATGTATGAGACTCCCCACAGGAGAATTAGCAGCAGCCTATGCCGTCACAAATGGTACAGACACTTTAGAAGCACACAAGATAGAGATACTGTCGGCACAGGCAGCAGAACTCATAGCCCTAACACGAGCATGTCACTTAGCAAAAGGAAAGTCAGTTAACATCTACACTGATTCACAATATGCCTTTGGAGTTGTACACAACTTCGGTACATTATGGAAAGAGAGAGGATTTCTCACATCACATGGGTTCAGAATACAGCATGCTACACTCATCACTGCCCTCTTAGAGGCCAGTCAGTTACCAGAGAAAATCGCAGTGCTAAAATGTAAAGCGCACACAAAAGGAACAGATGAAATATCAAAAGGAAATGATTCTGCAGACAGTGCAGCCAAGTTAGCAGCAAACACAGAATTAAGTATACCACACCGCCAATATACAATACGAGACCCCTTTTCTGACATCCAGGATGTCCAAAGTCACGCCACACCACAGGAACTGCTAGAATGGAAGGAAAAAGGAGGGGTCCTTACAGATCAAGGCTGGATGACACCTGAAAGAGCAGTATGGTTTCTACCGGATGCCATGGTACAAGTTATGGTAAACACCATACATGGACCAGCACATCTGGGAGAAAAAGCAATGTTAGACAGCATACAGAATATATGGCACAATAAACATTTGAGAGCTGCAGCCAAACAAAAAGTTAAAACGTGCATGATTTGTAATCAGTTCAACCCAGGAAAAGGCACAAAGGTGGAACAGGGAGGATTCCAACCCCCTGACCATCCATTTGAAGTTCTCCAGATGGACTATATCCAGATGGAGAGATGTAGAGGTCACAAGTATGTGCTAGTTGTAGTGTGTGCTCTGACCAGATGGACAGAAGCCTATCCCGTCCCAGATTACACTGCAACGACAACTGCTAAACAATTAGTTAGAGAGTTTTTCCCGAGGTATGGGTTGCCCCGTGTCATCTACTCAGATAACGGCCAACCTTTTTCCTCTGAACTCATGAAGCAAGTGTCTCTTCTGTTAGGGTACACTTGGAAGTTTCACTGTGTAAGACATCCTCATGCAGCAGGTCTAGTAGAAAGGCACAACCAAACTTTGAAGACAAAATTGGCCAAGATATGCACTGACAAAGGCGTGGACTGGATGGTAGCCTTACCGGTTGCCCTCTTCTACATGCGTATGGTAGCCCATTCCAGAACTGGCTTATCTCCATATGAAGTGGTCTTTGTCAGACCACCAAATATGTGGGGTACGCCAAGGCCTAAAAGAATAACTGATGTTGACAGTACTATGCTGACTGACTACCTGGCTTCCTTGATGTCTGCACTCCAATCTTGTCGTTCTCAGGTTGCTGCCACCTTCCCTGACAAAACCAACCCGGAAGAACACGCCATCCGACCCGGGGACTGGGTCCTCGTGAGGAACTTCGACCGGACCAGTCCCCTCCAGCCCAGGTGGAAGAAGCCAAGACTCGTACTACTAACAACACGGACAGCAGTGAAGGTCGAGGGCAGGAAGGGCTGGCTCCACGCAAGCCACTGCCGGAAACATTTTGGACAAAAAGACACTGTTGCTGATGGCCCTGCCAATCCCACTGACATTGTGACTGAACAATCTTTATTGCCTTTGGAACTAACCCCACAACAGGATTACAAATCAAAGTTAAGGTCTGCCATTCGGACTCTGGCTAATTAAGTCCATTGGGCGTCGGTCCAGTGGTGAAGCGGTTGGAGCATGGGAATGGATTTTAACACCTTGACTATGTGGGAGAAAAAAAAAAAAAAATGAACTCTAGAAAAAGACATAATGGTCCTATTATATGTTTGACAGTATTATTTTTCCTCATGGCAGTTATGACGTGTCTTGGTTGGATTCTCCACACTGTTTTTCCCCCAACACAACACACCTCTCATACACCCAACAGCACTCAGGAACACACCTATCACGACCTACCCCCTCATGAACAAGCCCATAGACTAGCCTTGCGAAACAATACCTTCATACAGATGCTACACCACACTCAGCAAGCCAGTAATAGCACCAATTGTTGGATATGTGGCCGCATCCCACCTCATCAGAAAAAGGGAGGGATGCCTCTTTTTCTTTCCCATTCTCTTATAATGGAACTTGTGAAGCCTGGTTCGCCCTAATAACAGCTGACGCTACTACCCCCACCTCCTGCCCTGACGGAAATAATTCATGCAAGAATGGGTGGCCTTGGGGGATTTAAACAAGGTACTCAATACTGCCTGTTACCCTAATAAGGAGGGAGATCCTCAGGCGACCGGTACAGTCCTAGAAAGTGAAGAATACAAGCAAGGGAACATGACCATGTCCTACAAGATGTTAAATACCAAACCTAAAAAGAATGCTGGTTCCCCTTCCATCTCGGTCTCACCAGTAAAAGGACACCTGTGCATCCAGAAAAATGGCTCTGTTCCATTAGGACACAGTGACTGTCATACCACTATAAGTTTTGAAGACAGAGGAAAGTCCTCATTTCTAGCATCTCGCCATACTTATTTCATCTGTGGCCAAACGGCCTATGTGCAGCTGCCCTTGAACTGGGGGGAACTTGCTATATAGCATTCCTGTTACCCCCTGTCTTTGTGGCCCCATCCACTTACCACAGAGACCTCCTAGTGCCCCATGTCAGACATAAAAGAACGATCGATACCTCCTTGGTTGACCAAACGGAAACCTCATGGGAACAGTATACAGATTTTAACAAAGGGTTCTTCTTCTTTGTTGGCCCTGTACAGAACAGCAAGCTTATACGCAGGTTGACAAGGACCTTAGAGGCTGTAGTAAACCAGACGGCGTCTGCCCTGGGGAGCTTAACCCAGGAGCAGTCTGCCATACGATTGGTTACTCTCCAAAATCGCCTTGTCCTTGACATCATCTTGGCTGACAGAGGCGGAGCCTGTAAAATTATAGGCTCTAGCTGCTGTATATTTATTCCTGATAATTCCCCATCTGTATACACGGCCATAACAAAATTACACAAGATAGCCGTAAGTTTACATCAAGAACCTGGCACTTGGACGTGGTTTGACTGGTTCTGGAAGATAATCTCGTCCTGGGGATGGCAACTGCTGTCAGCAGCAGGCATAATATTCCTGATAATAACTGGATGCTGCCTTTGCATCCAATGTGGTCCTGCCCTATGCGGTCTATGCGCTGCAAAATGCATTCCTAAACCACTTGTCCAGCAGAGAGAAAGGGAAAGAATCATGTTACAAGAATGTATAAATGATCTCATGCAAATTGAGATATAATGTAGGTACACTCTGGGGCAAGGAGGGAATGTGGAAATAAAATCTATAATTATGCCCCTTCGCTGCCCTCTGCGCGATCTAATTATGCCCCTTTGCGCGATCCCCTTTGCGCGATTAATAATTGCCCACATTAAAAGCCGACACCATTTTGTTTTTAATTCACCCTTTGGTGTCCCAAGACCCCGAGCACGAGCACGACACCCCTGCACCTGGTTTTCCTCATTTTCACCATCTGTCTCTGTGGTTTCTGCCAAGTCCGGGAAACCAGTACATGAGTTCCTGCTCCCCCGCAGAGATGGTTCATGTTTCTGACATGAAGCACGAGCACAAACCCCCAAATGAGGAAGCCTTCCCCTTCCAACTGTCAGACTATTTCACATCGCAAGTCCCCTCACGAAGCCTAAGACACGCCCCCATTTCTTCACACTCTGCTCCTCTTGCTGAATCTTTGTTCCTCTATCTGCCACGACCTGTTTGTTCCTCTATTTTGCCTCGTGACCAAGACTGTATAAATATTCTGCTGTTGAAAATAAAGAGCCCCCCCACTTAAAGAGAGGGTCTTGAGAGATTGCTCCTGTGCCCGCTTGGTGCTGGAAGCGCTCCCTTTAACTCGAGTTATTGGTCTTCTCCTCCTTCATTTGAGCACCACGGACTCCTCGCTTTGCATTGACAAGAAATTATGATTTATTAAGCATAGAAATTCAGAAATGAGGTAATAAGTAAATTTAATTTACCACACGGCCCTGAATTCTGTCGGTGCAAGATCTTTAGTGCCATATAACTGTTTCCTGTAGTGTGTGACTTGTAATGTTTGAGGCGTGTTAGAGCGGTTTTGGTAGTGTGTGGCTGCTAGTCGTTGAGATGGTAAACAGTACTGTCAGTATTTAGGTTGGTTTGCTTTTCAGCCAAAAGAGCTTTAACAGTTCCTCTTGGGTTACACCAGAGAACTGAGACTCAGCCTCTTCCCCCTGAGGACCATACTGCTTGCAGACCATCACGCTCTTCTCTGGGATTCACATGAACAGATCTGCAGCAGTTTCTAGTAGCTGTGCTCCCTGGCTGGTGCCATTTCCAGTGCACTAACTCCAAAACCACTCCAGCTGTCTTGCATAAGCACACACATAGTGCTTGATTATGAGAGCTTACTTACTTGCAGCATAACAGCATTTACCAGCCCCATCGGAATCATGTACCCAAAATATTGTACATGAAGACTTCAGCTGCTGAAAAAACATACCCGTTGCAACACGAGGAATGACCAGAGTAAATGGGATTGGAATTTCAGAGACAATAAATTAATCAATCAATCAGCATTTGTAAACCTCAACACTGTCTCCCCTACAGGTATCTGAGCGCTGGTCCACTGGTAATTCCACATTTCTTAGGGGATGATCATGGTCTGACGTGCAAAACTCTATAATGCCCCCTCCAGAGTTCCTGATGACCCTGTTATTGGTTACTCTGGGGTGAGGAGGGGGTTGACATAACAGAGTACTACATCACAGAACTCACAGTGATGCCCAGAGTGCACATATGCAGCAAAGTGCCATCATGGCCCAGTGCATGTGGGGTAGAATGAGCTTGATGGGAACAGCTTGAGGACCATACACGTGCTCTAGTTAAACCAGCAAAGGACAGCATAGACCCACCTACTGCTGTCATCACCCACTGGGAGACGGATGCTGGCTCTGGGGGAAGTCCAGCAGTAGTCAAAATAATACATTATTCAGTCGCCACTGGGGACTCCGAGTGGCACTGCTGTTTGTTTACTGTAACAAACCCGACCTGCCAGCCTACGCCATAAGCTGCCACGTGGACTAGAAGGCCACATCAACCAGTTCAATTTGGGACAAAAAACCTACACCAACCAGCACAATGTGGGACTGGAAGCCTACATCAACCAGCACAATGTGGGACTGGAAGCCTACATCAACCAGCACAATGTGGGACTGGAAGCCTACATCAACCAGCACAATGAGGGATTAGAAGATTACATCAACTAGCTGAATGTGGGACTAGACGCCTAACTAAACCAGCCCAATGTGGAACTAGAATCCTACATCAACCAGCTCAATGTGGGATTAGAAGCCTACATCAACCAGCTCAATGTGGGATTAGAAGCCTACATCAATCAGCTCAATGTGGGACGTTTTCTGTAGCAAACACGCCATAAGCTGCCACATTATTAAGTTTGTACTCAGCTGCAGTTTTAGGAGTGGGGGAACCAAATCACATCATTCTGCATTGCTCCAGCCCGCCAACTGATGTCATGAAATTATGATCAGCCATTGCTGCTTATTCAGCAGTGACATTCAATTGCGCTGTTGGAGAATGTGAGTGTACTACGGGGGATGGACAGTAGCAGTGTGGTTTCCTCTGGGGCTGTGGGAAATAACAATTCACCTTCATTGTCATGGCAATTCATGTGGGACTGTTGGAACTGGTTCAGGAGATAGGGGCTCCTAGGGCAAATAGAAGTCACTGGGCTCCTGTTATGACATTTGGAACCTATTACCTTTCTTGTATTAGGGTCAACCTTCTATTGGAGCCACACAGAACACAAAAGTCACCCCTTCAGCACTTAACCCTCAGGATAGTGGTGATGGAGCATAAATGAGACTTGCTCGTACGCAATCTCCTCATAGTATTAAATTATTAAACTTGTATTGTCTCTATTAATTGTTGCATACACTACACGAATAGTAAGGATGCTTGCCTATGTGTTTTACTAATAAATAACGCTTGTCTGTAATCCAAAATGGCCGCTAAAGCGCGGGAACCCTACTGCGCATGTCTCAACCACATCACGTGTTGTGACGTCTTTCTTTGCTTGGTGGGAAATTTCTGCTTCTGCGCAATGTGCATTAAAATGGCCGCACATGCTTCAGCTTGCTCTCATGTCATTATTAAACTGTCGTTTCTCTAACGCTACTAATGCGGGATAGAATTTATAATTAAATGGGAATAGAGTAGAAAGAGTGGGCATACAGTGAAACATTTTATTTGTGATTTTAATGTTTTCTTCTTTGACTTTTATTAGTTTGTAAACTTGGGCCTGGGTTTGGTGCACTGAAAGCTCGTGTGACAAAGATTCCGCACATGCGCCCTACAGTGGCAGACCAGATAGAAAAAGATGAAGTCAACTTGGACATCACCCAAGGCCATGACCAGCTGGCCGACACCACTACATACCAAGATGTTCTCGTCGAAAAGCAACATTTTATATGAATAAATTGTCAATTTTGTCGTGAGACGGGTGGGAAATAAAGCAAATGTATTAAATTGAAGGGGCGGTAGTTTAAAAACAATAGGCTTCAGAAATACAAGGCAAATCAATATGGTGTGAGAATCCACCCCCTGTCCCTGTCCAATCAGAAGTAGTGGTCCCATATTTTAGCAACATTAAGGGGAGGTACATGGGCATAGAAGGGTATAATAGAATATAGCATTAGTTAAGTTAGGGAGGAACAGGCGTCCATGCTGTTAAGCGCTCTTAGCTCCAGACTGCCAAGCTGATCGATTGCAGACTGAACCGCTGTCCAGAGAGGTCCTGAGGAGGGGGCGGCGGAGTCCATTAGAAGGAAGGCACGAGAGAATCTAGGAGAAGTCGAGTATCAGAGAGGGGAACGACGCAGGCGTCGTTGTAGAGAGGTCACCGGTCCTGTCCTGAACCTGGAGGAGGTCTTTGCTCTTCATCCTACCTGGGTCCTATTCTTTCCAACTCCTCAATCAATCAATCAATCAATCATGTCACTTATAAAGTGCACTACATACCCGCGAGGGTCGCAAGGCGCTGGGGGAAGAGGGGGTGGTGCTGCTACTGATCGAAGAGCCAGGTCTTGAGGAGTCTTCTGAAGGCCAGTAGGTCTTGGGTCTGTCGGAGGTTGGTGGGGAGGGTGTTCCAGGTCTTGGCGGCGAGGTGGGAGAAGGATCTGCCGCCGGCGGTCGTTTTCCGGATGCGGGGGACTGTGGCGAGGGCGAGGCTGGTCGAGCGGAGCTGGCGGGTGGGGGTGTAGAAGCTGAGTCGTCTGTTGAGGTAGGCTGGTCCGGAGTTGTGGAGTGCTTTGTGTGCGTGGGTGAGGAGCTTGAAGGTTATCCTCTTGTTGACAGGGAGCCAGTGCAGGTCTCTCAGGTGGGGTGTGATGTGGCTGCGTCGGGGGATGTCGAGGATAAGACGTGCAGAGGCGTTCTGGATGCGTTGCAGCCGTCTCAGGAGCTTAGCCGTCGTTCCTGCGTAGAGGGCGTTTCCGTAGTCCAGCCTGCTGGTGACGAGGGCCTGGGTGACTGTTTTTCTTGTTTCGGTGGGGATCCACTTGAAGATCCTGCGGAGCATTCGGAGGATGTTGAAGCAGGATGAGGAAACGGCGTTGACCTGCTTAGTCATGGAGAGGGTGGGGTCGAGGATGACCCCTAGGTTGCGTATGTGGTCGGTGGGTGGCGGGCTGTTCCCAGTGATGTTGGCCACCAGGAGTCGTCCCAGGCTGAAGGGTTGGAACCAAGGATGAGGACCTCCATCTTGTCCGAGTTCAGCTTCAGGCGGCTGGTCCTCATCCATTCGGCGACGGCCTTCATTCCTTCGTGGAGGTGGGATTTGGCGGTGTGAGGGTCTTTGGTGAGGGAGAGGATCAGCTGGGTGTCGTCGGCGTAGGAGATGATGTTGAGGTTGTGCTGTCGGGCGACGTGGGCGAGGGGTGCCATGTAGATGTTGAACAGCGTTGGGCTGAGGGAGGAGCCTTGGGGTACGCCGCAGATGATCTTGGTGGCCTTGGATCGGAAGGGGGCGAGGCGGACGCTTTGTGTTCTGCCGGAAAGGAAGGATGTGGTCCAGTCCAGGGCCTTCTCTTGGATCCCGGCGTCGTGAAGGCGTGTTCGTAGTGTGTGGTGGCAGACCGTGTCGAAGGCGGCTGATAGGTCCAGGAGGATGAGGGCTGCTGTTTCTCCGTTGTCTAGCAGGGTCCTGATGTCATCGGTGGCGGCGATGAGGGCGGTTTCGGTGCTGTGGTTGCTGCGGAAGCCGACTGGGAAGGGTCCAGGATGTTGTTCTCCTCGAGGTAGCGGGTCAGTTGTTTGTTGACGATTTTCTCGGTGACCTTCGCGGGGAACGGGAGCAGAGAGATGGGTCGGAAGTTCTTGAGGTCCTTGGGGTCTGCCTTGGGTTTCTTGAGTAAGGCGGTGATCTCGGCGTGCTTCCAGCTTTCCGGGAAGGTTGCTGTCTCGAAGGAGATGTTGATTATTTTCCAGAGATGGGGCACGATGGCTGTACTGGCTTTGTTGAAGATGTGGTGAGGGCACGGGTCTAGCGGTGAACCGGAGTGGATGGTGTTCATGATCTCGCTGGTGTCCTCGTCGTTGATGTTGGTCCAGGAGAGCAGGCGGTTGGTGGTTGTGGGGGCAGTGGTCTCGGTGGTTGCCGGGGCGGTCGTGGTGTTGAAGCTGTCGTGGATGTCAGCGATTTTGCGGTGGAAGAAGGTGGCCAGTGAGTCGCACAGGTCTCGCGACGGCTGGATGTCGTTGGTGTTGGAGCTGGGGTTGGAGAGTTCCTTCACGATGTTGAAGAGCTCTTTGCTGTTGTGTGCGTTGTTGTCTAGGCGGTCTTTGAGTGAGGCCCTTTTGGCGGATCTGATGAGGTGATGGTGACTGCGGGTGGCGCTCTTGTGGGCGGCGTAGCTGTCCGCTGTCCGTTCGTGGAGCCAGATCTTCTCCAGTTTTCGGCATGTTCGTTTGGAGGCCTGGAGGTCTTCGGTGAACCAGGTGGCTTTCTTGCTGGTGTGGCTGTTGGGCGGATTCTTGAGCGGGGCGCGGGTGTTGGCGCAGTCGTTGATCCACTGTCTGAGGTTGCGGGCGGCGGTGTCGGGGTCGGAGGGTTCGGCGGGTGGGCTCAGGGCGAGGGTTGTGGTTAGCTGGTCTTCCGTGACTCTGCTCTAGCAGCGGCGAGGCATTTGTTCGGTGTGGTGGTGCGTGGTGGGCTTCCTGTAGGTGAAGTGGATGCAGTGGTGGTCAGTCCAGTGGGGTTCGGAGGTGTGGTTGAAGGAGACGTCTTGGCTTGCGGAAAAGATGGAGTCTAGCGTGTGGCCGGCGGCGTGGGTGGGTGTAGTCACGAGCTGTCTGAGTCCGAGGGTGGCGAGGTTGTCGATCAGGGTGGTGGAGTTGGTGTCCTTGTTGTTCTCGAGGTGGAAGTTCAGGTCCCCGAGGAGGATGTAGTCCGTGGAGGCGATGGCGTGTGTGCTGACGAAGTCAGCGATGGAATCGCTGAACTGTGGTCGGGGTCCGGGGGGTCTGTAGATGAGGGTTCCTCTGAGGGTGGTGTTGGGATCGGTGTGGATCTGGAAGTGCATGTGTTCGGCGGTGCTGAGAGTGTCGTCGGTGTTGGTTGAGACTCTGAGGGTGTTCCTGTGGACGATGGCGATGCCTCCTCCGACTCCGTTGGTGCGGTCCCTGCGGGTGATCTTGTATCCGTCCGGGATGGCAATGGCGATGTCGGGGGCTGAAGCGGGATTCAGCCAGGTCTCCGGCAGGAATGCGACGTCTGGGGAGGTTGAGTCGAGAAGGTCCCAGAGTTCGATGGCGTGTTTGCGGGCGGAGCGGGTGTTGAGGAGGATGCATCTGAGGTAGTTGGGTTCTTTCCTGGGCGGTGGTTTGGCGGGGCGGGTGCTGGCCAAGGGGTTTGGTTCTCACACTTAGGTAAATATAATGCAACCTTTAGTTGTGCTGCTGTCTCTATCCTCTCCTTTTCTAAGGGACCGTCATTGATTAGCAATAGTTATTCTATGCTTCTTCTTGGGTATTGCGATTAAGTACCGTGTGGTTCTGTATTTTACTCTGCTAAATCTTTAGATAAACATTTTAAAACTTCCTGACTCAGTGGTTATTTCAGGATTATGTACTATAATAAATGTTACTCATTTTAAACTTCCCAATTAGCAAAGGATTCATTGGTAAGTCATTACTCTTCAATCAGAAGGTAATTGGTAGCAGGGATTTTTGATAAAAGAGTATAACTGATAAAACCCAGCGTAAGTATTAGCGTAGTATGAATGTATGGGCCCAAGTGAGTATCTGGTGTATGAAGGCTGTTTGCTGATATCGCGCTGGATCAGTTTTCTGGTAATCAGAGGATGGTTACTCTTTGTTAATTGGGTAATGAGAATTATATTTTTATGAACTAACATCCGTGTATTCAAAGTTTGTTTTATGTTGTCTAGAATTCCCGGGGTAAAAAGAATAGCGGATGGTAAGTGGAAGCCATACTGCAGTGAGGTTATCTGTCAGGTAGAAATAGTACTGAAAAGTTAAGCAGGACTATCAGTACTGGTTAGGGAATCTATGCATGTGAGTAATAGCAAAAGAGTACGCTGGTGAAAATTTGATGTTATATCACCTAGAAAGGGTAACATTGAAGAAGTAACAGGTACTTCTGGAGCTTGTGTGAAGAGTAAACGGAAGGGTTTTATTCATAGTGTATGTTTAGTAAACGGAAAGGGTTTACTAAGTGTGAGAGAAACTATCTTTTTCGAATTTAGAGAAACTGGCACGATAGCGAATGTTTTATGTTGTTACTGAAATTCAATTAAGAATTGTAGAGAAAATAAGTTTGCGTACGAATTTGTAAAGGGAGGGTCAGTTGCCGGAGAGGGAGCTGACGTCAGAAAACGCCGCGCTGGGATTAGTTGAATCAGCGGGTGTGGAACGACTCTTGTAAAGGAGGGGTCAGTAGTCAGGAGCAGTACTGACGTCACAGGTGCCGTGCTGGGACAGTGAAGAGCAGATTGTAAAGGAGGGGTTGACAGACAAACGTCATCAAAAGGCCGCGCAAGGATTGGCTCGGAAATAAAGATAGCAGACATTTGATTGGTCGAAATTATAGAAGCGAAATTCTTAGTGGATAAAGGATTGCATGTTAAAAGGCGATCCGACTTTAACAGGAACCCGTCCGGATAGGAGATATTTAGGCTTTGCAGAATATAATTTTATACATCGATACTTACCCAAGATGTACGGAGAAAAGAGAAAAATGACCTTTCTGCAAAAGATTAAGAACTATTTTAAAAAGGACAAACCAATCAAAACTAGAGAAGGAATTATCATTCCACCAGCTAAAACGCCCGCTTCATTCATGATGATGGAGAGAGGTTATCATACTTGTGTATGGATGGAGAATTGGATAGAATATACAAAAAACGATGGAATACTAGCATTTCCCGAGAATGGCACGTTCAATGGGAGAATTCTGCAAAACTTGAGATTGAGGATTAATGACCTAGAACCCAGACCTAGATTAACTCAATACGAAGCCTTAGAGGAATGGGAAACCGAGGCATTTGAGCGTGACCGATCTAGGAGTAATAGGGGTTATCGAGGATTTTTTCCCAGGAACCTACATGAATCTAGGGACGGTCAGATGAAACAATGGAGAAGGGCAATGATTACAGAAGGATTATATCCATTGTTAACAGCAGAGGAGAAATTAGGGAGTAAATGTACAGAAAAGACAAAACATTTAATGAGAAGTGACGATTCTGAAGACGAATTTATGGAAGAAATGTTAAGGAACCCCCCACCATATCAGGAAGGGACAAGTGGATGCACCCCAAGTGCACCACCGTTAAAAACTCCATTAGTACCACAGGTAATGCATGAATTCACCCCTAGTAGAATACTTCATGACAAAGAAAGAGAAGCCCTAGAGAAAACCAGAGCAGAATTAATACAGAAAATAACACAGATAAAAGTACATCCTGACTCATTGACCATACCTGTAACAATTGGTCCAGTAGTTCCATTATATGGTACTCAGGGAAACTGTCCTCCACCGATACTTGCACCCACTCCTGTAAACGTTACAAACCCTGAAGCAGTAGTAATGGTTGAAGATCACTTTAGTGACAGCGAATCCACAATATCATTGATGGATTTACCCATTCGAGATTCTGTCAATATTACTCCCAAGAGGACTACACCTGGGTGTTCAAAAGAGATAAGTCTAGTGACTTCATCAGGAGCGAAAAATGCCACAATAGTCACCCCAGAAGATTTAGAAAGGTGGGCACAAGAATCAGATAAACAATGCACACCTCCAAAAATAATGGACATTCATAAATTGAAAGTCGAATTAGAAGAAATAATAGCAGGAAATGTAGGACTAGATCGCTTGAATACCTATGATGATGAAGAATTATTATTTATGTGCAGAAGTATCACAAGAAATGTAAGATTATTCCATGAAAAATTATCCAATCTAGCACTACAGATGGGAATAGAAATAGGGAGATCAAAGGTGTTGCAGAAACCCTATAGAGCAGAATTTTCAGAAAAAGATTTAGAAAACATGAATGCCTCTGGAAGAAAATTACAAGTAAGGGAATTAATGATAGTTTTACAAAAATGGGGAGACCTAGATAAATGGAGAACTAGGTGGGCCAAGAAAAAGGAAGAAGTACGATCAAGTAGATCAGCATCGGAATATGTGATGAAGGAGACAGGGAAAGCAGACCAAATGTATCCAATGCGAGAAATTGCGGGAGGAGGATACATACATGTCCCATGGAGCAGACAGGATATTTTGTCATTTACGAATGATTTTCCAAAATTGAGAGAAAAACCAATTTAATGGTACAAACAGGTCGAAAGGTTTGTGAAGGTGTCAAAGGTATTGTTGAAGGATTTAGATGGTTTGTTTGACATAGTGGTACCTGCCGATTTGTGGACAGATTGTAAAATTACAGTTGATTGGCCAAGTGACGAGTATCCTAGAGACCCGAAAACGGGTGCCCCGTCAAATGATGTGATGAAAAAGTATCAGCAGGTGATAACTTATTTGAAAGGGAAAATACCACCGAAAGAAACAGATTGGGTGAAAATAGATCGAACCACCCAAGAGGCTAATGAATCGGTACATTCCTATTATGCGCGTTTATTGCAGGTATTTAAACAGTATAGTGGATTTGAGGACATTGGAGACAAGAACATGAGTCAGTTTGTGTATCGATTTGTTTTCGGTTTAAAGCCAGAAATTTGTCAGATGATTAAACAACACATGCTGTGTTGGCAGGGGAAGCCCATTGATGAGATTTTGAAATATGCCAAATATTGTGGAGATGATATTGAGGATAGGCATAAGAAATTGCAGGAAAAAGTAATGTGGGCTCAGGTGAAAATGGCCGAGAAACAGGGAATTAATTTGGAAAATCCGAGTGAAAATCAGGGAAAGGATTCTGGAACGAGTGGTGATACTGGGAATGGTGGAAAAGTGAGAGGACGAATGAGTAGAGAAGAAGCTAAAAAGAAATTTCCTTGTCATGGATGCGGAAAATTGGGGCATTGGAAGGATGAATGTAAAATGATCCGGAATAATAATGGCCCAAATCAAAATTTAAATCCACAGACACAGAATGACTCACAGCAGGGTGTAAATCCTCAGAGTCAGTTGCCACCTGCACCTATTCAGAGTAATGCAAGCAGAGCAAAGCACGGTACAGACATCGGATATCAAGGAGGAAGTGGTACGAATGATTATATAACCTCACAATTTCTTTTACAGGACGATTTCTGTCAATACAGTTCATGACGGTGCCTAAGAGAGGGGGAGAAGGAGTGCGTACTTGGCGCATCCTTATCGGTAGATCAGTCAGGTCCATACATGGAAGGAAATGTGAAAGGTAATGATATTACTTTTCTGTTGGATACTGGTGCTACCCGGTCTACTGTAAGAACAGCAGACATTCCAGACCTTCCTCTCTCTGGTAAAAATATCCAAGTAGTGGGAGTAGCTAATCAAAGGATTAGAACACCTCTTACCGAACCAATGGAAGTTAAAATCGGAAACTTCAGAGAAATGCATCAATTTGTAGTATGCGATTCTAGCCCAGTAAACTTATTAGGCAGGGATTTATTGTGCAAAATGAACTGCACAATTTTCTGCACACCGGATGGTGTAGCAGGTCAGACACCAGATGAAGTCCATGTATATAAAATTATGATTGCAAAACAGGGTACAGAAGTAGATTAAATGTTTTCGGTATTAACAAAAGACGAGTTGCCAGAAGAATTAAAAGATACAGTAAACACCATAGTTTGGGATTTCACAGGAAAAGAAGTAGGACTTATGGCTAAAATAGACCCAGTTAAAATTACTGTAAAAGAAGGTGCGATTTTCCCAAATACCAGACAGTACAAAATGAGTGCAGAAGTAAAGGCAGGAGTCATTGAAGAAATTAATCAAATGGTTGAACAGAACATACTAAAAGAAGTAATGAGTAGCCCATGTAATTCACCAATCATGGGACTAAAGAAACCAAGTGGAAAATATAGGATTGTTCAGGACCTGCGAAAAATAAATAAAATAGTGGAACCATGTTGTCCCATAGTGCCAAATCCTGCAGTAATTCTATACCAAATTCCTTGGAGTGCAGGATGGTTTACAGTAATTGATTTATGTCAAGCGTTCTTCTCAATACCATTGCCTCCAGATAGCCAGTATCTTTTCTCATTTAAATTTGAGCATAAAGTCTATGTATGGAATCGTATTCCTCAGGGGTTTCATCGGAAAGTCCTTCCATTTTCAATCAAATACTGAAAAAGTGTCTTGAAAAACTAGTGATGCCAGGAAGTTCAGTCCTAGTGCAATATATCGACGACTTATTGGTGGCATCGAACACCAGAGAGGACTGTGTAGTTGATTCCATAGCACTATTAAATCTTTTGGCCGAAGAAGGGCATAAAGTCTCACCTGAAAAATTGCAGTTTTGTACAACAGCTGTTAAATATCTGGGACACCAAATTGAGAGGGGAAAAAGAAGAATAACCTCTGAAAGAGTAAAATTAATAAAGAAAATGCAAATGCCTGTAACCCAAAGACAAGTGAGAATGTTCCTAGGAATAGTAGGTTACTGTCGACAATGGATACTAGGATTTTCCTTGTTAGCAAAGCCCCTAATTCAAATGACAAGAAAGAAAGCAAAGGACCCAGTTGATTGGGATGATGAGAGTGCAGGAGCTTTTGTAAAATTGAGAAATGCTCTGTGTTCAGCACCAGCCCTAGGCATGCCGGATTATAAAAGAGAATTCGCATTATTCTGTCATGAAAGAGAAAATTGTGCACTTTCTGTCCTAACCCAGAGACACGGTTTAGACAGACGTCCTATAGCATATTTTTCTGCTACATTGGACCCAGTAGCAGCCGCGTTGCCAGGATGCTTAAAAGCAGTGGCGGCTACTTGTTTGAGCATTGAACAAAGTGAGTCAATTGTGATGGGACATCCTGTAAAAGTGTATGTTCCACATGCGGTTGTGATTCTGTTGACAAGAACAGGAACTCAGCATCTTACTCCTAGTCGGCTGACTAAATATGAAAGAATAATAATGGGTGCTGAAAATGTGACCATGGTAAGGTGTACTATAATAAATCCAGCAACCTTACTACCAGACCCATATCATGAGAAAATTAAAGATGACGAAGAAAATGAACATGATTGTTTACAGATTACAGAGTTATGTACGAAACCTCGCCCAGATATAGAAGAACAGCCCCTCAGAAAGCCAGACAGGGAGCTATTTGTTGATGGTTCATGTCAAAGACATGAAGATGGTAAATTAACTGCTGCCTATGCGGTATGTGAATTAACTGGAATAGTTGAAGCATCCTATTTACCAGGAGTCAAATCTGCACAAGTAGCTGAATTGATTGCATTGATAAAAGCCCGCAAAATTGGGAGGAATCAAAAAGTAACTATATTTACAGATAGCCAATATGGTTACGGGGTTGTGCATGATTTTGGCCAGCTATGGATGCAGAGGGATTTCCTAACTTCTTCAGGATCCCCCATTAAAAATGGACAGTTTGTAAAGGAATTGCTGGAAGCAATACAATCACCAAAAGAATTGGCTGTGGTGAAATGTGCCGCACATCAGTCAGGAGATGACTGGGTGGTAGTCGGCAACAGATATGCAGATCTGGTGGCTCAACATTGTGCCAAAAATAGATTGTCAGTCAATAAGAGGGTGGAAAGAATGGGAATCAGCTGCCAACTTAGGCTGTATATGCCACCTGAAACTTGGAATGATGTAAAGAGATTACAAGATGATGTCGATGAAAATGAAAAGAATTTGTGGATCAAAGTAGGTTGTTCCCAAAGAGGAGATGATGAAGTGTGGATCAGTGCTGATGGCAGACCAGTCATGCGAGACTGTTTACTCTCACAAATGGCCAGAATGTATCATGGAGACACACACATAGGGAGAGATGCAATGATTAGGCTTTTTAGACAAAACTGGTACAATCCAAAGTTCAGGGCTGTTGCAGAGAGTCTTTGCCAGAGATGTTTAACTTGCCAGATGCATAATCCAGAGCGGAAGACAATAATTGGGTTTGGAAAAATTGGAAAGGCAGAGGGTCCTTTTATAAGACTCCAGTTCGACTTTATACAGTTACCATCATGTAGAGGGTTGAAATATGTACTAGTCATAGTGTGTCTGTTTTCAAAATGGGTGGAGGCTTACCCTACCAGGAGAAATGATAGCATTACAGTCGCAAAACTGTTGCTACGAGAGCTCATTCCTAGGTTTGGTTTCCCAGTAACTTTGGAATCAGATAGAGGAAAACATTTTAACAGTGAAGTGATCCAAATAATCTGTGAAGCATTCCAAATTAAACAGAAACTGCACTGTGCATATCGTCCAGAGGCTTCTGGAGTGGTTGAACAATTGAATGGCACTATAAAGTCAAGATTGGGAAAAATGTGTGCATCAACATCATTAGAATGGCCAGATGCATTGCCACTTGTTCTAATGGGACTCAGAAGCATACCTGACAGAAGTACAGGATTGAGCCCCCACGAGATAATGATGGGAAGAGCAATGAGACAAACACATGTTCCCACAAACAAACTGCTGAATATATCTGATGATATAGTACTGGACTATTGTAAAGGACTGGCTGACCTAGTGCGTTCTGTCTCTCACCAGGTTGGAGAAGACGCAGTTTCCAGGCAGCCTGAACAGGAACATGATCTGAATCCTGGTGACTGGGTGGTAGTGAAGAATCACACCAGAGAAACGTATCTATCACCCAGATGGAGCAGTCCTTGTCAATTCATACTGACTACAAATACAGCAGTGAAGTGTGCAGGATTTCCTAATTGGATTCATGTAAGCCACACCAAAAGAGTACCAGATCCTGAAGAAGAAAATCCTCAGCCAGCATCAATCACTGAGGAAGCTGAAGGTTGCCCAGCTGAAGAATCGCAGGCTCGAGATTCCAGAGAAGCTGAAGAAGAACAACCGAGCACAAGTCAGGACTGGATACCGGTGGTAGAAATTCCTGAAGTTTACCACAGAACAAGAAGTCAAACAAGATTTGAGGAAATCGAAGAAGATCAGATAGGTGAAGAAGAAGCAGCTCAGGAAAAAGAAAAAGAGACAATAAGAGAACCTGAGCAAGGTCAGATAGGGAAAAGAAACTGGGCTCAAATTAACGAAGAACTAATAAATTTTGAGCAGGGACAGACAGGTTTAGAAGAATCCGGTCAGGCTGCAGAAGTACAAAGTGCAATAAGCCCTGATCAGAACCAGTTAGATCAAAAAAATCACACAGAAGAACAAGATTATGAGAATCATGAACATGAAGAAATAAATCAAGAACAAGGTCACCTATTGGAAACTAACAGTGGAGCTGTTGAAGAGAAACCAATCAGACCTGAAAAAGAGCAAATAAGAAGAACAGTAATTGCAGAAAAAGAAACAGTACTAAGCAGTGAAAATAAAAAGATTTCTGAAGACAAAGATAAAGAAACAGTGCAAACAAAGAAAACAAGAAAAGGAGATCATTGGCCAAGTGTCATTAAAAGAGTAAAATACCACATAACAACCAGAAGTGAAGATCCAGATCAAGTAAATGAAGTAACGAGCCAAACTGAACAAGAAAATAAAACTGAGAAAAGAAGAAGTAAAAGACTGAAACTTGTGAATAACAAATTCAAGGGTCCTGATTGGACTTACATCATTCTTGAAGATTACGAAAGTTCAGAGTCAAGTGACAGTGGTGACGAAGGAACAAGTGCAGAACTAACGTACGAGAAAGAAACAAGACCACCTTGACTAAGCAAAAGAGTCATATAAAGAAAAGAGGAAATAGATAAGAAGAGCAATCTTCCTTGTCGAAAATGCCTGACGATAGAGTTGCTGGGAGACCAAAACAGAGATGTTGTAGAAGATGCTGTGCAATATGCATATGTAGTCTAGTAATGGTGCTTATAGTATGGTTAGTCCTGATTGTAGCAGTTCCTTACCTTATGATAATGGATAAAAGAAATAATAATGAAACTAAGGAGAGGACAGCAAACATGAAGGGCAATAGAGTAGAACTAATGGCAGAAAATGAACCAGAGTTTCATCATGAAATAGCTGATAACGACACTAGTTTAAACGTTTTCACAAAGTTATTGTTTCAGTATATAGACACAATGGAAGTTAGTAATTGTTATGTCTGTATGAAGTTACCTGAATCAGTAGCAGAAGGATTAACATATCATCACTTACCACTGACATATGGCATATCATGTAGTGTTTTGTCTAGTTTATTTTATAGAACAGGGAGACTTCAGTATTATTATTCAAACCTAGATGTGATATTTTCTGAGGTTCCGATTCGAAAGAGTATGAACCCAGTGCTTAGTAGTCAAGACGCACAGTTTATGGGAGAATTTTTCTTAACAATGAAATCAATAGACATAACACATGCACATAGACACAATCTAACATGTTCTTTACATGAAGAAGAAAAGATATTTTTGAATTTAGTAGAAGATAGAAGACAAGATTTTCAAAAGAAAGCTTCTGAGCATAAGGCTCATTTACCACCTTGGGCGGAGAAAGAAGGGAGTTACACACCTGGCAAGGCTCAAGCTGCTATGGCTCTGGATTTCGTAAAGACAGGAAAAATTTGTCTTCATAGGTTAAAGACTGATTATAACAATGTTTTCATCGGTACCAGTGAATGTGAGCACAATTTCTTAATTCTTGGAGGTTGTGGAATAAAAGGAGGAACAGATTCAGTTTTTCCTGGAATCTATTATGTGTGTGGGAATAAGGCTTACTTTAGGCTTCCTGCACGGTGGTATGGAAGTTGTTATTTTGGAATAGTATTTCCAAAGATATACCACGTAAAAAGAAACACTGGGAGCAATGAAAATAATAGTGAATTAATACGTAGTAAAAGAGCTAGTTTTTCAGAAATTGTAGGTGATATATTTGGTGCATTGATACATTCAGTGGGAATAATTCTGAACTCAAGGAAAATATGTAAATTGTCTACAGTGGTTGATCGTTTATCAACGGATACTGCTGGAGGATTTCTAATGATTAATGCAGAGATGGTTGCGATTAGATCTATGGTGATGCAAAATCGACTTGCTCTTGATATTATATTGGCAAAAGAGGGCGGAGTCTGTAAATTATTGAAGACAAAACACTGTTGCACTTATATTCCTGATAAGAGTGCAGAAATTGGAACGTATATACAGAATATAACTAAACTTGAGAAGGAACTTAAACCACTGGAAGTTGATAGTGTATGGGAAAGATTGACGAGTAGTATTGCGTCAATTGGTACCTGGTTTGCTAATGTAGGAAAAGGACTTATAGGTCAAATATTAGTACCCTTAGCAGGGATAGCAATAATAGCACTGACAATAATAATATGGTGCAAATGTTGTAGAAAGAAGGGAACATATAATGTGACAGGAAAGGGAAAGAAGAGAAAATTAGATGAAATAGAACTTGAAGAATGGAGAAGTGAATTATACAAGAAATTGAAAGGAGATGGTAAAAATAGAAAATGTAAAAATAAGAGTGAAACTGTTTGCTAGAAGTTGGCATCTGATTGTGGGTAGTATTTTGATGGCTCAGAAACGCCATCAGAGAGGGGATTGATGGAGCAAGGACTCATAAATGAGACTGCTCGTACGCAATCTCCTCATAGTATTAAATTATTAAACTTGTATTGTTTCTATTAATCGTTGCATACACTACACGAATAGTAAGGATGCTTGCCTATGTGTTTTACTAATAAATAACGCTTGTCTGTAATCCAAAATGGCCGCTAAAGCGCGGGAACCCTACTGCGCATGTCTCAACCACATCACGTGTTGTGACGTCTTTCTTTGCTTGGTGGGAAATTTCTGCTTCTCCGCAATGTGCATTAAAATGGCCGCACATGCTTCAGCTTGCTCTCATGTCATTATTAAACTGTCGTTTCTCTAACGCTACTAATGCGGGATAGAATTTATAATTAAATGGGAATAGAGTAGAAAGAGTGGGCATACAGTGAAACATTTTATTTGTGATTTTAATGTTTTCTTCTTTGACTTTTATTAGTTTGTAAACTTGGGCCTGGGTTTGGTGCACTGAAAGCTCGTGTTACAAAGATTCCGCACATGCGCCCTACAGTGGCAGACCAGATAGAAAAAGATGAAGTCAACTTGGACATCACCCAAGGCCATGACCTGCTGGCCGACACCACTACATACCAAGATGTTCTCGTCGAAAAGCAACATTTTATATGAATAAATTGTCAATTTTGTCGTGAGACGGGTGGGAAATAAAGCAAATGTATTAAATTGAAGGGGCGGTAGTTTAAAAACAATAGGCTTCAGAAATACAAGGCAAATCAATATGGTGTGAGAATCCATCCCCTGTCCCTGTCCAATCAGAAGTAGTGGTCCCATATTTTAGCAACATTAAGGGGAGGTACATGGGCATAGAAGGGTATAATAGAATATAGCATTAGTTAAGTTAGGGAGGAACAGGCGTCCATGCTGTTAAGCGCTCTTAGCTCCAGACTGCCAAGCTGATCGATTGCAGACTGAACCGCTGTCCAGAGAGGTCCTGAGGAGGGGGCGGCGGAGTCCATTAGAAGGAAGGCACGGGAGAATCTAGGAGAAGTCGAGTATCAGAGAGGGGAACGACGCAGGGGTCGTTGTAGAGAGGTCACCGGTCCTGTCCTGATCCTGGAGGAGGTCTTTGCTCTTCATCCTACCTGGGTCCTATTCTTTCCAACTCCTTGGCCAAGGGGTTTGGTTCTCGCACTTAGGTAAATATAATGCAACCTTTAGTTGTGCTGCTGTCTCTATCCTCTCCTTTTCTAAGGGACCGTCATTGATTAGCAATAGTTATTCTATGCTTCATCTTGGGTATTGCGATTAAGTACCGTGTGGTTCTGTATTTTACTCTGCTAAATCTTTAGATAAACATTTTAAAACTTCCTGACTCAGTGGTTATTTCAGGATTATGTACTATAATGAATGTTACTCATTTTAAACTTCCCAATTAGCAAAGGATTCATTGGTAAGTCATTACTCTTCAATCAGAAGGTAATTGGTAGCAGGGATTTTTGATAAAAGAGTATAACTGATAAAACCCAGCGTAAGTATTAGCGTAGTATGAATGTATGGGCCCAAGTGAGTATCTGGTGTATGAATGCTGTTTGCTGATATCGCGCTGGATCAGTGGGTATTCAAGGCTTCCTAAAGGTGGGTTGGATAGAAACCCAGAACTCTGCAAAGCACACAGTACCATATAATAAATCGATGTCCAGCCAGTGCTGTTACTGCAAAAATAAGAAGTACTTTAGTTCACACATATCTAATTACTTAAATTTACACATGTGCACAGTGAAAGCTAGACCTCCTTCATGCAGCTCCTGAAATAGAGATTTGCCTAAGAAGGCCTCTCAGTTTTAGAGGCCCTTGCTGTTGTATTTGTCAGAGAGAGACAATAATGTAAAACAGCTGTTCCATTTGTAAGAGTTCACAATGTAAAACTGCTGCCCATTGTCTTTGTCACTAAGTTCTCAATGTAAAACCCCTTTCTACAGTTTATCGGAGAATTCAACATTTAAAACCTGTTCCTACTGTATTTGGCACAGGGTCACACCGTGCAAAGGATTTTTCTCGTTTAACTCACACAAGGTCTGCATTAACAAGGTCTGTATCTATTGTGAGCAGTGGAACCGCTTCATAAGTGAGCTAGCTCAACTGCTGCCCTATCCAAGGGTGGTACATCAAAAGACAGACCCAAAGACTCTCTCTGTATACTTCTTTTAAATTTAATTTTTTATTTATTTTTGTGATAGGAAGTGAGTTCTGGCAAACAATTAAAACTGCCTCTAGCCAGACCTGAAAATCCAGAAGTTGATCCAGAGTTATGCAAAAGTTGATCCAGAGTCATCCAAAAGTTGATCCAGAGCTATCCAAAAGTTGATCCAGAGGCCTTCCTTGCATTCAGAGCTGGAGGATTTGGCCGCAGGAGCCTGTCTTCTACTACAATCTAGCAGTGCAGTACTTTTTTACTACTTCAAGGCAGGACTCTTTTTCATGTCAGAAATGTGTTGGCTCTTAATCTCTGGTTTCTGCATGTTTCTCTCATTTCCATTGTAGATGACTGCCTTCCATTCTGTTGGTCTAGACATATGTGCCATCCAGTGCTTAATTTGTAAAAGAATGCGTATCGGTGCACAAAGATCTGCTCAGAAGCCCCAGTGTGGTGCCATTAATTTTGGTGCACCGAATACCAAGGCTGCATAGCCTTGAATCCACCTCATGCCTCTGTAATAGCCCACCAGACTCTCTTTGCCCCTTTATCTCACTCTTGCCGTTCCCTGCTTTCTCCTTTCCATGGTTTCCATATTTCTCTTTCTCCTTCGTTCCCCTTTTTGTGTTTATCCCTCTCTTGCTCTCTGTAAATATCTGATGCAAAAAAGTGAGTGCCTGTCCCCCAAAATGAGTGCCAGTGGGCCCCACTGCTAACCACTGGTCAAGCAGTGGTGTCATCTCATAGAGCAAGATGATGGGTGTCTTGTCTGGTCATCAGGGTTTTCTCTGCTGTGTAAACTTCATGGTCTTTGTCCTCCCAGTGGCAGATTTCTTCTGTTCTTGTGAAGCAGTAGTATCAGTGGCCTTCAGATGAATGCTCCAGAGTTAGAGAGAGTGAAGCAGCACAGCCAGGGACGGAGGAGCTGTGCATGATAGACAGCCTGGAGGCTCTGAGTCGCTGCCTGGAATGGCGGGTGGTCACCAGCAGAATAGTGAGCCACACTTGCACTGCGCAAACTTTGCATGGTGGGTAGGGTCTACAGGAGGCTCGCCAACGACCACAGCACAGATACCTTCTCTGCAAGAACCACACCCTTGTGCTGTTGGAGCAGGAACAGCTGGCAAGAACCCTCGACTATGCATTGTAAAGATAATGTTTAGAGGCCCTGTGTCTGTGGAGTTTACAATTTATGCTCCCCAGCAGTCCAATTGAATAAAACAAAAAGGGCAAATCAAATTAATTCCATTGGGGTGCTTTTTATTGATTGAGTTAATGATACCACCTGAAGGTAGGCTCTCAGCAAATTCCATTGTCTACCACGGAAAACGTGTTGTATGTAGATGGGTCCAAATTAGCTGGTTGAATTGTATAGTTGTTAATGGCTGCTTGTAAAAGAGACAAACTTTAGCTATTTTCCAAAATCATACATCAGAATACTCATCAACTTATTATTCTCTTTCAATACGTCCAGGAACCTTAGATCATGAATTTCCCTGGGGATGATCCTTACCAGTAAAGGATGGCTGCACTGGAAGCTGTACTCCTGGTCTAGCCCAGCATAGGGTGCCCTCTTCCTCCCAGAAGATTAAACGTTCTGTCTGGCAATAAAGACAATATGGCTGATTAGCAAGATCTCATTGCTTCCCCACCTCTTTTGGTGATCCAGGGATCTGTTACCTGAACAGGGTTCCAACTGCTCCTGAAGTTCGTAGCTGAAGCCGAAGCATTCTTAGTGTGAGGTCATTAATTAGGATTAATTGTGCCACTATGGGATTCATTTGCAGAAGAATCTACAAACGTTTGGACAGATTGGGGGAAATAAAAGATAAAGCTGTTCCCCCTGCAGGAGGGGAATGGGAGATTTAAGTTACAGCTGTATTCTCTTTCTTGGGTGATATGTAGAAGCAATTTCATGAACCTAGTAGCCCATCATGCAGATATTTACACAATTCATCAACAAGGTGATAGAACTTGCTCATGTACCCGACTATGAGTGGTTTGTCTCCATGCAAATGATGTTAGTAGTTACTTGCCTAAAGGAATGCTACATTTCTATATCTTTTCTGGCAGGACTTTTGTAGTTATGGTGCACTTGATTGGCTCCGGCCCCCATGGGTACCTTCCTGTTAGTTGGTAGCAATATTTGTGATTGTGTATTGGCAAACAGTAGGGACACGTAGGTCATACGTTTACACTTGTGAATCAAGCAATTTTCCATCTAAATTAAATTTAGGTGCACCTTCTACAGAATGACTTAAAAGTAGCACAACCATGTAGCTTAGGTCGTCTCCTAAGATTTGCACAGCTTTTCACCATTTTAGGTGATTTATAAGAATCCACAGGGTTACACATGGAAATCTACACAAATTGCGTATTACATCCACCCGTGGTACTATGGGATAGGGAGATTTTGGCATTTCTCATTTACCATTCTTCATACCTAATTTGCACACTTTTTCCAGCCTTCATTCGCACATTAGAGCGCAAATTAGATGACTGTCAAGGACTAGACATTGCAAAGGTCTCTCATGTTTCCTTCTTGATTGCCTGGAGAAACGATGACTCTTCCCAGCAGCCATGCGACCATCCTTGTACAAACTGTCTCCTTCAGAGGGTTTGAGTTAGGAGGGAAACCACAAGGGCAAAACCCTCCTAGGTACTCTTTGTGAGACATGATTGCAGCTGATGAAAAATATGGATAAGCAAGGCACGGAAACTACCCTGAACAAGAGTGGAGAAAGAGCCAGGCATTGATCTTCAGAAACAGAGAATCTAATAAGCAATCCAGCTGAAGGAAAATAGTGCAAACAAATCAGAGACAGAAATTCTTCAAAGTGGGCGATGAACGTCATGAAAATTAGGGACACAAATGCTGTGAGACATATCCATCTGAATGCAAAGCCTCATTATATATGGTCCATGCAGGAATTGACATCCCAAAAAAAAGGGTTAGCATCATTTTGGATTAGAATTAGTGCCCCCCTTAAATGATAAGGCCACCACCTAACAAACAAACAAGCCTTTGCTGAATCCCTAAAAACATGACACAAAGCAGCAGGCTTAAATCAAAGACAATGAGTAAAGTATTTAAGTAGTGCATAAACATTTGAAAAAGTCACACGAAACAATAAAATGGCACAGCACATTTTTTTTAAAAGAGAAAAATCTGTGAGTAAAATCACACAACATCAACAAAAATCCAATAAGGGGAATCAGAAATATGAATTACTGCAGAATTAAAGTGAAAAAGAGGCAAGAAAAATAAAGCACCCCATGTGAGTCAATTGTCGCAGTAGACCGGGGCCAAGGTGCAATTTCAGTCTGACCATGATGGAGCCTGGGTCAAATCCACCAAGTGGATTAGTCCCTGTGAAAGTCTGAAAGTCAAAAGGTTTGCTCCACATTGCTGTTGCTCTACCTTGTGCAACTTGCCAATGTCGTCCCCAACCACAAAACTTGGGTAGATGTACAGTGCAAGACCCTCTTGTCTACACCTCAACCTGGCTGCCACCTTTTGCTTCTTTGGACCGTGCAGGTCCTGAACCAGCGTTCTGATGCTTTAAGGTCATTCACTTCATCTCTAGTGCTATCCTCTTTTCTTACAGGGCCATAACCAGCCTATGCTTCTCTAGGGTACATTGCCCTTCCCACAAATTGAGAGAAGGAGCTCTGATCTTTTTGCACCATTTTTCACGTATGACTAGACACTTCAAATAAAAATAAAAATAAAAATAGTAGCACACACATGGGTGCATATATATTCACATAATACATGGTAGAATCCCTATGTTGGATAACAGTATCAAGAGGAGGACGATTCTACCTTGTTCCTCTTCACTCCCTCCTTTGATTTTTTGATTATTCTTGACAGCGTACAGCTGTGGGAGTTTGGTTCACCGTTGAATCTAAACTTCATCTTTCTAGAGAGATAAAACATCCTGCTCTCATCTTTGATAGAACACCCTTAACCCAGATCACACAAACAGAACATACACACCAGGTTACAACAGACCAACCACAAGAATGGCAGAAAACACAGGCCTAACCTTCTCGGAAGAAGAGATAGACAACATCATAGCCTCACTGAACAACTTCGAGGGGCTAAATACACCAGATCCAATACCTACGAACAATGACTGGGACGAAATAGAACAACTAAGGCGCACCCAGATAAAAACAGCCCTCCACGGTCTCCTCATGACTGAATATCTTAAAAGCAATGCGGCACCTAATGGGCTAATAGTAAGAAATTAACCATACATTTTTCAACATGACAAGATTTTTAAAAAAGACTGGTCATTAATAAGTTGGCATTGCACACGAGATTGGCTTGTGCTAATAATCAAGACAGCTGGCAGATTAGCACAAGAATTGAAAATTGAAATTCAAGAAATAAAAGTTCGTTTAAAGAGCTATGAAACACTGAGTGCCCTCAAAAAACATCTAGAAGAGTTAAACAAAACTCTCAATGACTTTGAAGTAACGTTGAAACAGAGCAAGTACCAGAAACTAAAAAAAGATGTTACCCGTTTCAGCCATGAGAGGATCTATCCATACATAAGAGATGATTACAAACCTCAGGAGAACCGTCACGAAATAACAACTGATGATGATTCATCCGATTCAGGATCCAGTGGATCTGACTCAAGCAAAGGGAAATACCAACAATACCGAGGTGGGAGGAGCAACAACAGACGTCCTTGGTTCCACGGCCAAAGAGGATGGGGCCATTACCCGGGCCCACCTCCATACCCCATGCATCCCTTAGGACCTCCGATATACCCACATCAACAAGGAGCCTACCCTCAATGGAACTACCCTCCGCAGGATTACCCCTTCTATGAACAGCCCCATTTTTTAGGGCTACGCCAAGGGAGAAACAGAGGGAGGAACCAGAGAGGGAACAAAGTTCACTGGGCTACACAAAACGAAGAACAAATCCGGATGGCAACAAGGCCTCAACCAGCAAGAAATGAATCTGGTAGTCAACCTTACAAACCACATTCTAACACCGGCACAGATCAAAGTCCTAGAAAAAGGACTTGGCTTTGTACCAACGGCAAAATTGGATAAATTCCAATTATGCAAAGAGATGAAAGAATTCATGAGGAGACTTAAGTTACAAATCTTTTTCAAAGATAAACAAAATGACCAGCAGGATGGAGACACTGGTTTGAGACCAAAATCTACTTTCACTCCACTGGAAGCCAATCTACCAGTAGAACTGATCGCCTTCGAAAAAGCTGTCATGAAAGATCTGGAAGAAATAGATCCAGCAACCAACAGGGTCTTTCACAATATCACCAGAGAGGAAAATGAGGCACTCAGAGAACTAGCAAACAACTCAGAATTGGTAATAAAACCAGCCGATAAAGGAGGGGCGATTGTAATACAATCAGCCGAGAAGTATGACCAAGAGTGCCTACGCCTCCTCCACGATAAAAGGAACTACTAGGTCCTCAATCAGGACCCCACGGAGCAAATACGAGTGAAAATAGCAAGTATGGTGGAAGAGGCACGAACACATGGGTGGATATCTAAAAAGGAAGGGGATTTTCTAACCACGACTTCGCCAAGAACACCTTACCTGTACACTATACCAAAAATACACAAAAATCTGGTCTCCCCACCGGGACATCCAATAGTGTCTGGAATTGGATCCATTTTGGAACCAGTCTCCAAATTTGCGGACGCTTTCTTAAGACCACTTGTACAACAAACTTCTACGTACCTGAAAGACACCAAAGACGTCCTGCAATTGTTAGAAGGGCAAACATTTGACCCAGAAGGAGAATTATTGATAAGTTGTGATGTGGAGAGCTTATATACGAGCCTTCCCCACAACGAGACCCTCAACATCATTGAAGATGTCCTGTTCGACACCGATTGGGACTACCAGACACCGAGAAACATGATTATGGAGTGCTGCCAATTGGCACTCAAAGAAAATTTCTTTGAATACCGGAACACTCTCTATTTGCAAAAACATGGGACCAGCATGGGGAGCACCTTTGCTCCTAGCATAGCTGGTCTCTATGTACATTAACTTGAAAAACAGAAGATCCTCACTCCCAACAATCCATTTCGTAACCATATACATATATGGAAACGATATATAGATGATATATTGATTATCTGGGAAGGAGATTAAACCACCGCCAGACGTTTCCTATCTTGGTTGAACTGCCAAGACCAATTTTTGAGATTCACAAGCACTATCTCAAATGAAAAACTCGTCTTCCTTGATCTAAACATATATGCAAAAGAGGGAAAACTAACAACTACCACTCATTTCAAAGAAACCTCCAAAAACTGCCTACTATTGTACAACAGCTTCCACCCTCGACATCTCTGCGATAACCTCCCTTATGGGCAATTCCTACGCGTACGAAAGAACTGCACGGAAATCGAAGATTTAAAAAAACAATCAAACGATATGAAAAAGAAATTGGAAAAACGCCAATATCCTAAAAAGGTGATTGATAATGCATACAAAAGGGCACGCAACAATTGCAGAGACAGCCTTTTGGAACCCAAAATCCATAAGGAGGAAGAGAACCGCCCAGTATGTATAGCAACTTTCAACACAAACTCCAATGGAATCACAAAAATAGTAAACAAACACTGGCGAATCCTCAACAGTGGAAGCATCAATCTACCAAAGCTATCTTCTCTCATAGAAGAGGTAAGAGTATCCGTGATATAGTGGTACACACCAGACCAAAAGAAAGAAGAGAAGAACAGACAATGCAAACCACTTTAATGCCCCCAATCTCTGGGCATCATCCCTGTGGAATGTGCAATGTGTGCAAACTAACTAAAAAAAGCAAAGAAATCTTGTTCCATGATGGAACCAAATGGGTCCAAAGAAGATTCACAACATGCAATTCAAAAAATGTGGTTTATCTGATCATGTGCCCGTGTCTTTTGGAATACGTAGGAATGACCACACGCCCTGTCAAGGTAAGGATAGGGGAACACAAAAGTAACATTAAATGCAAAAAGAGTACCACAAAAATGGCAGCCCATTTTCTGGAAGAAAATCAAAGTGGGAAGATCTTTCGTGGACAGTAATCGAACAAATCCAAAACGAAAGGTATTTGTTCGAAAAAGAACAACGGTGGGTGTTCCGTTTGAGGACTCATGAGAAAGGCCTGAACGATGAGATTCCTTGGAACCAGCTCTGATGTATACAAAATCTAACACAGGAATCCCCTGGCAATTAATGATCAACCAAAAAGTTGCCAGACTCATAAGGAGTATACAGTACTACAATCACCCCCGTAACTAATACTGAACAAAGAGGAGGTCTATGCCTTTGGAAACTGTTTTTTTTCTCCTTTTTTTTCCCTCTTTTTAGAGAAACTATAATTTTGGAAATCTGAGTGTACACACACTCTATTTTTAAATATACATGGTTTTTGCTTTTCAATCCTTATCCTCCAACAGAATTTTTTTTTCCAGTTAATATTTTTCCAGCCTATAGCGTTTTATTGCTGGGATTTATTCTTTACCTTTTTTTCCATTAGGCTTTCTAATTTGCCCCCCGTGTTTTTTCATAAAACCCACATACATAAATGCACGTCTGCGATGACTCCATCCGGGCATCTCTAGCGCAACAATTTGTTTTTCTTTTTTGTTTAATAATTCCTTTACATTCAACCTCCATTTGGCTGCCTTTTGAAACTCCTCCAAAATAAGCCTCAAAACAAACAAATATATGCTTGCTTTTTCAACCGATTCAGTGTTAATCGTTCCAACAGAAAGTGGATCAAAATGAATCCTGTTTTGGGTCCATTCACCGGCGGCCATCTTTAAAAATTCCAAGGTCTAGTGTTTTTTCCAACCGACTCAGTGTTAATCGTTCCAACAGGAAGTGGATCAAAATGAACTCTGTTTTGGGTCCATTTACCGGCGGCCATCTTTAAAATTTCAAGGTCTAGTGTTTCCAGCCACACCTGTTTCCTATCAAGCATGCCTCCTTGCACTTTAAAACACAGGGCTCTGGCAAACCTCAGTTAGGTTCCGACGAGCGACGAGAAGGTACTTCCTTTGGTGATCGCGCTCCTTCCAGCATGTAAGTAGGACAATGGCATGTCCTTAAAAAGGCCAATGAGACCACGCTTGTTTGTTTAAAAACGACCCTGGCGTTAAAACCTTGTTTTTCCTTCTGTTCTTTTAAAATACCTACAGTGTCTATTTGAAGGCGCCCAACACCGCTCGTGTGAGCTCATGGAGCGATAACGATTAAATTCTAAAGTATGTATTATTATGGCACGTCCTTTTGAGAGAATGAATACCATTTTTTATATTAAAAGACACACCATGAGATCACAGTTAAAAAGGACAAGTGCACAGACTTTTGCCAAACATCTCCCATTTTTTCCAAGGCTCATCATGGGAGTATGAATGCGAGTGCTCAGTTGCTGAGAACATCAATCTGTAACCTTTTAGGGGCACAATAGGAGTGTACAAATACTTCCTTTATGTATGAATGTATTGTAACATAAAATGTATCTTGCTAAGAGATACATATGTATGAAAGAATGTTGAATAAATGTGATACTGGGCACTAGAAATCACAAGGAGTGTTCTTTAAGATGATTTATGAGTAGAGGATATTTACCAAATGGTACCATTACCTACAAAAGGGTTGCACAAGAGAAATATATCACAAAAAAGCTTAAAACTTTCAACGTGATGGTGATGTGAATAGATAAAGATAAATGATGAAAGCCATGATTTATCCAAAATATTTTTCTTTTCAGGTTCTTAAGATATACAAGTGGTATATTTTTCTACTCCCATAACAGGGAACAAAGGACAGTGTTTGTGACTATCAGGCATATGTACATTTATTCTATCAACCATTGAGGTGTAACAGGGATCGGTTTTTTGGTCCTGAGGAAGAAAGCCAAGGGGATGGCTTCTGAAACATGTCGACCTTGTAGGAGGTGACTCATTATAGTACACCATGTACACCTCCCCACTTTTACTATTGTCAGCCAGGGAAGACAATAAAGTATTTTCGTTCCACTAGCCAGAGAATTTTTAACCATCTCACATTTTCTTTTCACGATCCCACGCACTACACATACTCACCAATCACTGAATAAAGTGCTCCTGCATCTACGTAAGTCGTAGCACGCCCCGTCCCGTAGAGGGGCGGGAAGACCCCAATGATGAAGCATGACACTGAATCAGGTTTCAGTGTGTGAGGGGTATTTTACAATTTTTTGAAACATTGCCCTTCCCACAAATTGAGAGAAGGAGCTCTGATCTTTTTGCACCATTTTTCACGTATGACTAGACACTTAAAATTAAAATTAAAATAAAAATAGTAGCACACACATGGGTGCATATATATTCACATAATACATGGTAGAATCCCTATGTTGGATAACAGTATCAAGAGGAGGATGATTCTACCTTTTTCCTCTTCACTCCCTCCTTTGATTTTTTGATTTCTCTAGGGTAATGGCCAGCTTCTTTTTTGAAGGGCTTGATCAAACTCTTTTTCAGAGGCCAGTCTCTTCTTCTCCAACTGGGCCTTAATCTCTCTTCTTTCTTTCTTTCTCTCGCTCTCTCTCTCTCTCCTCCTGCTTGCTTGCCCTTGAACTCCTGTTGATGTAGTACCAGCTCAGAGGGACTCATGATGCTGGGGGAGCTGAGACCACTCTTAGCTCTGTAGTGTGCACTGGTGATTTCATGTTGAGCCAGGTTGTCACCTGGCTCCTCTTCTTTTGGAGCATTTCTTTTCTCTGCTTCATAGATGCTATCAAGATGGCCACCGGACATGAACTCAGCTAGTGAGCTTCGGGTTGGGGATTACCAAAAACGGTGATATCCCTGTCTAACCCTGCCATCCATCGCCCTGGTGCACACCGCTACCCCGCACAATGAGCCTGGATCCCGGAACTGCCGACGATTAACTGATTACGACGATTACACTGATCCTACTCACCTCCGGGTGAACCACTGGCCCTGGACTACGGAGCTGGACACTTCTAAGACCTGGAACACCCGCAGTGCGCTGCTCTCCAACCGCCTACCGAAGTAGAGGGAGCCGATCGTGGGATCCCAGCGGCGATTGTGGCTATATCGCTGCCCTCCAACCACAGACCCTCAAGCAGCCAAGGTCCTGGTTAGTCCTCCGCGTCGTGGATCACCCGCCGCCTGGCCACCCACGCTAGCTGACTACCGGTGGCTGGCTGTGAAACCCGGGACGAGACGCTGGGTGACAGCCTAGTCCGACAGCACCCCTGGTTCGCCGACACTGCCCGGCTGCCTCGACCGTTCTGTGTGGAAGCATCTCATCTTTATATACATCTTATCATATACGTCCCGGATACGCCGTGCTCCTTCCCCCAAAGTCCTAGAATGCGCCCCAGGCCTGCGATCCCTGCTCGCATATCTGACTACATCGCTAACTTCCCGGGAGCGACAGTGCCCCGACCCCAGGTGCTTCCGCTGAAACTGCGTCAGCGATAAATGGCTGCGGAGAGTCCGCGTTAGCCCCCTTCCACTCTCTCCCTGCGTGTACCCTATCAACCGAGCTCCTCACCACAGGTGTACTCCACCAGCTCTCTTTTCCTTGTTTGCTGACCACCACGAAGCCTCGCATCTCTGACCTCCCGGGAGCAGCCTATCTGCTTCTGCTGCAACGCGACACACAGTGTTTTTGCTCGACTGCTGAGTGAGCCAGTCTGATGCCTGCGTCTAAGTCCGGGGTGAATGTAGGACCCCTCCTACCCCCATCTCTATGCACACAATTTGGCTATGAATGGTATGAAAGCTAGTGCGGCAAAAAACAGATGCAAAACAGATGCAAAAAACAGATGATGTACATACGAGCGCTCGCTGGCTGGCACTGTTACTTCACTCTATTTTACTTTATTTCTACTAGTCCCTTTCTCTTCTCCAATATACAAAATGGCGGCAAAATCTAAAATCATGGAGGAAAGACCACTCTGGGTATGATCCTAGAAACACAGAGTCACGTGACTCATCCTCACTACGCACCAAAGAGATAAAGTTGAATGGGCCTATCAAAAAGGACACAAATTTGAATCTGTAACAGGACTCCCCCATAACATCCCACCAATGGAAAGTGTTATAGGGCTAAAAACCACACGAGCTGTATTCTACAGTAAATGGGGCGGCCATCTTGGACTGACCACTCTCTATGGATGGATCCCTAAATGACTCAATGCCCGACTCTTCACTCCACAAATACGCAGGGGAGAGTTCTCTCTTCTTACCAAGAGCTACCTCAACCACACAGTCGTGCTATACGACCCCTATGCAGACCTGAGCCATGCATACACTACCCCCATCTCCCTCCCTACACCCCCTACCCAGATACCTAATCCCCCACACTCTTACACCTCCCCTCACCCCACGCTCTTCATTAATATACACTAACACACTGCACACTGCCTTTCTTTCAGCTCCTACCTTCCTCACACTGCTCACACGATGCGACTATCTCAGAATGTCCTGTCACGCGGCAGGCCACACTCAAATCGCAATACTCACCCTGGCTTAATATAGACAAACACTACTGCCCAAATTAGCCTTGCCCTCTCTGCTTACTCACCGCGAAGCACCACTGCCCTTACACACACCCCCCTCAAACTCCTCTCGGTGTCCTACTCCCACTACTTGGGCCACTTTGCAGCACTCCACCATCACTGCCACTACCCCCTGAATCACACCATCATCACAGGCAACGGGCTCCTCCGTTAGCCTCCTGTCACCTGCACATCCACTTATTCAGACAATACCAATGCCCACTTACGCCACTAAGGACTCACTAGACTCCACTACCCCTCGGCGACCCTACTCCTGAGTCTCCTCAACGCAAGCCCTTCGACATCCTAATGAACCATGGCCTCCTATGCACTGAGCAGTCCGGACGCCAGTCTTATGAGGCTAGGTCAGAATAGCTATACAATCAACTACCCACCGAACCTATCAAAAAATGCAGCCAAATCCCTAAAACACAGACTCCTTAAATCGAACCCATAAACCCTAATCTCTGACCCTTATTACTGCCTCAAAAAAGGAACTATCACAAATGACCTGATCTTTTACTTTAAAAGAAGAGCACAGTGGAGAAATGCCTTCTACTCACTACTCAGTATCTCCTCTTCGAAGAAAGTACATCATGGCCTAGGACTCTCTGTAGTCTCCTCACCAACATTCAAAGCGACGGCTACCATAACCATTTATAATACTGGGATTATCCTGATACAAGCTGCAAATCGTAACCTAGAAATCTTTGATGAATGTTTCGTCATCATTAAGAACTCCCATACCAACAATGCCCCTCCCAAAACCCCAGAGAACTCTAATCCCTCACCCATTTCGCAGGTCCACCACGCAGCCTACATTCGTACTCCCAAGCATCATACTACTCCACCCGAGACCTTGAACAACACTCTCTTCCTCAATGCCGACATAAACATTTCTCCCGCTAACAATGTCCCTCCCATACCATCCTGGGACCCTAGCCCCTCGCCCACACCTCTGGCCCCTCAAGGAATCCTCCCACATCACCCAATGACCTCTCCTGCTTCATTGAACAGCTCACATCCCACGAACTGAACCCCTTTGCCTCCCAAGCGTCCTAACCACTCCAAAACATCTAGCCCCTCTCCTCTCCCACCTGGCCAACACCGACAGTCCTCCCCATCCGGGATCAACCCCTCATTTTACCATCCTCGCTTATTTTCCCCTACTACTACCACACCAGGGTCTGACCCCTCTCCCGCCCCCCCCCCCAAGATCACTGACAATCAGCCTTATGCGGCCGCCAGACTAAAGGAAATCAACTGGGAGCTACAAAAACTCAAAAATGACATTCAAAAGCTCATAAACATCACCACAGAGCTGGCCTCTGATTTATCGTCCAACAAGACCCCACAGTCCTACCTCCAAATCCCCAACCATTACCCTAAGACTCCCACTCCTCCTGCTGAGATGAGGATGAGATGAGATGTAACTATGTAACAATGTTCTGAAACAATGTCCTATCTCATGTAAAGCGCTCTGATACCTCCGGGTCTAGCCAGCGCTATATAAAACTTTTCAAATAAATAAATAAATAAATAAATAAGCATACATCCCCCCTCCGGTCCTGGAACACTACTCCCCACCCGAACGCCACATCCAGACCCATTAGATTTAAGAACCACCTCGCTGACCCGGACATCCTCTCCCTTCTTCTAACCTCCCACACCACTCAACCTGACATCCCAGTCAGATCTGGACCTACTCAAGGTATGCCCATAGCCCCTCTTACAGATCATAGTCTTCTGGCAGTCACTCCGGAGAACATTCAAACCATTACTCTAAACCCGTACAGAACCCCCACCTATAACTCCAATACACTAAATACTGAGAACCTCACGCAAGTTCACATCGCACAGTCTACTCTCACGGATTCCAAAACTCACCTGAAGAGCATCCTTCTCAACTGCAGATCCGCAGTGAAACATGCTGCGGATATCGCTGACCTCATCCTTGATCAGGAATTTGACCTCCTGATTCTCACTGAAACTTGGCTCAATGTCTCCTCGGGTCCTGTCCTGGACATTCTAGTTCCTCCTACCCACAACATTATCAGACTTGACAGAGCTAAAGGTACGGGGGGAGGCGTAGCCTGTATCTATCATAACAATCTCTCAGTGAAACAGTCTCTGTCCACTTCTCTCTCATCCTGCGAATACCTAAGCATCAACATCCTCAGCAAACATAAACCCCTATGCAACCTACACATCTTCTACCATCCACCTGGAGATAACCTCCTTTTGAATGAACAAATCATGGAAACCATCTCTTCCAATCTAGGTCATCACTGCCCCCAGATCTACCTGGGAGACTTCAACCTCTGTTGGAATGACCCGAATGACCTGGCTGTAAACAGTCTTAAAAAACTCCTACTTGACCTCAACCTGACTCAATTCTGTGACAGCCCAACACACAACTTGGGCTCAACCCTCGATCTAATCATCTCCAACCCTGACACCATTCGGATTGAATCGATAGCCCCATGTGACTGGTCAGATCACCACTTTATCACCTTCCTCATACTTGAACGATGGAACACCCAAAGACCTCAACCCAAGAAATTGAAACACTGGAAAAGATCGATGCAAAACGCAAACATGGATGACCTTATAGCACGCAGTAATCTATCCCTGCCTCCACCCATGCTCATGACAGATGTCCATGAGCTCACTAATCATTACAACAACTCCATGCTAAACGTACTAGATGCAACTGCCCCCCTTCAACTAAAAAGTAAATCCAGCAAAGACTCCAATCCTTGGTTTAATGACTGCCTAAACTCAGACAGGCGCAACCTAAGACTAGCGGAACGTGCTTGGAAATCCTCTCCATCTGCCGAACTCCTCAAACTTTTGAGAGCAAAAAGGAGTCGGTACAACAAACACATCAGAACTGCAAAAGCGACCTTCTTCATAAGCCAACTAGACAAAGCCAGAAATCGACCCAAAATGCTGTTTGAACTGATCAAACGACAATCCAACAACACACCCACTCAATCCACAATCACTGCCAATCCCCAACCTAACTGCGAGGACTTCACGGTCTTCTTCCGCGAAAAATCCAACCAAATTGAATCTGATCTAAATTCGGCCTTGCTCGAACTATCATCCCCCCCAGACTCCCACCTAACTCCCCAGTCACCTCTCCCTACTTACCACTCCCCTAAAAACAATGCGCATTGGAATCAATTCTCTACCTTCAATGACACTTCCATTCTCAACATTCTCTCTACCCTGAAACCCTCAAATCATTTCAACGACCCCCTTCCCTCGTATTTCTTCAAAGAAATGATAAGGCCTCTAGTTCCGCTCTGGACCAAGATCGTTAATGCCTCCCTACTTCAAGGTGAGATCCCTTACTGCCTAAAGTCCGGGCTAGTTCTCCCCATTCTCAAAAAACCTATGGCGGACCCTGAGGATCTGAATAACTTCCGACCAGTCACTAACACCCCCACTCTGGCAAAGCTCATTGAGAAATGTGTACAGACTCAACTATGTAACCACATTGAGGAATTCCAGCTACTAGATCAATTTCAATCGGGCTTCCGCCAAGGTCACAGCACCGAAACAGCCATCACTCACATAGTTGATGACGCGCTTACCCTACTTGACCAGAACGAATCCTGCCTACTAATCCTTCTCGACCTCTCATCAGCCTTCGATACGGTCAAACATGACAACCTCCTGTGCCTTCTGGAACATAGGATGGGGCTCTCTGGCGCAGTACTAAAATGGTTCGCCTCCTTTCTTCATGACAGAACACAGAGAATTAAATCAAGCCAATCCCTCTCCCATCCCAGTCCTTGCACCCTGGGGGTGCCCCAAGGCTCCTCGCTCTCACCCACACCTTTTAACCTATTCATCGAACCCCTCACCGAAATCCTCAAAGCATCCAACATCCAATACCACATGTATGCAGACGACACCCAGCTGTACATGAAAATCTCCTCGCCTGACGATATCAAGTCACTCAACGGAACCTTACACAAAACCCTCAACTGGCTTACCGTCAACCATCTCAAATGAAACGCCCTCAAAACGGAATTCCTCCTTATTTCCCCGCCCAAGCAAGCACCCATCATTGAGGAATACATACAAAATCTGTCTGCTCTCAACTGCACACCACATATCATTGACTCTACAAAATAAATCCCTGGGTATAGTGCTGGATAGGAATTTGAGCATGCAGGAGCACATTAGTGCTTCTATCAAAAGAGCGAACTTCAAACTGAGCATCCTAAGGAAACTAAAACCTTTCCTTCCCCCTGATGACCTCAAGTCCGCAGTACAAGCTTTAGTCATCTCGCATCTGGAATATCGCAGTGCAACACTCTGCGGTCTGCCTAAATACAGACTGGCCCCCCTCAGAGTTTCATTGAATACGGCCGCCAGGCTCATCACAGGCTCCAAGAAGTACAACCACATCTCCCCGGATCTGAAAAATCTCAACTGGCTACCTTTTGAAGCAAGAATACACCTAAAACATGCATGCATGACCCACAAGGCCCTTCACTTCAACACGCCTCTCTACCTCGCAAAAAAACTTGAGCTGTCGGGTGGCGCCCGTACCTCCAGGAGCTCCAACACCCTCCTACTTAAACCAAAGAAATTCAAAAAAACAAAAACCTACAACCGCTCCTTCTCAGGATACGCCCCAAGAATCTGGAACTCCCTTCCAACGGAAATGAGACTGATTCCATCTACATTGACTTTCAAAAAGGAAATGAAAGCGCTACTGATGAACACTTACCTATCCTGAAGTCCAGTGGGGGCCTAAGTCACTGCATCTACCATCACGCTGATGACTCACTCGCCTTCGCCTATTGACTATTTCTTTTGCACACATTAAGTTTGTTATGTAACTATTGCTATTTTCTTGACTATCATACCGTCACGTAACTATTGTTATTTTGTCTATTGCTATGACCCTGCCACTATTGCCCCCCCTCATATGTGTCGTTTCCCTCTGTAAAGCGCTCTGATACCCTCTAGGGTCATGTTCGCGCTATACAAAACTTTCTAAATAAAATAAATACAATTCTCCTCTGGAGTGATCTGTGCTTGGCGGGACACTACACAGGCCTAGAGGGCTTCCATGTAGTCAACTTTATTGGCCTTGTGGCTCAGCTTCAGCTCCCTCTCCTTACACATGGCCATCATCTGTCCCACAGTAAGGACAGCCAGGGTTATCGGCTCCATGTTCACCAAGGAAAAAGGTGCAAAGATTATAGCCCAAAAAATGAAATTTAGAAAAAAACAAGAATGACCCAATGCCAATTAAAAGTCAGAAAACTAAAATGTTGCTGTAAAATCAGTATAGGAAATTTTGATGTACTTTTAAAATGGTGTAGCACTGAAAAACACAAGTGTGAATCCCACCTCTGAACACCAGTGTAAGAAAGATGATTAATTTTTGGGGTGGAGAAGTGTCTATCTCAAATGATAAGACTACCATTTGCTAGATGTCACACAAATTAAATTAAATAAACTTGTGCTGAATCCCTGTTAATGTGACACAAGGCAATCAGGCTTAAATCAAAGGCAATATGTAAATTATTTAAGCAATGCATAAACAGTAGAAAAAGTCACACAAAATATTTTAAAAATCCACATCCGATTTTGAAATAAAGAAAAAATGTAATTAGTAAAATAAGACCAAAACAACAAAAATCCAATTTAGGAAACTGGAGCTAAGAATTTTTGAAGAATTAAAGTGAAAAAGTGTCAAGAAAAATAAAGCGCCCAGTGTAAGTCAATAGTCGTGGTAGACCAAGTTTCAATTTCAGGCACACTGCGATGGAGCCTGGGTCAGATACTCCAAACTTCAGACAGGCATTTTGTTACTTTATTAATGAAAATGTTTGAAATTTCTTCTATGCCCCAAGGCAGAATGGGACTTTGTTACTTTTTGAGAAGGAAAATCATCTCCACGCAGGATGCCGCTGAAACTGTAGTCTCCACCATGGAACCTGAAGTCCTGTGGGCACTCTGGAGAATTTTAGATTTCTCTATGATAATTTTATAAGTCCCAACTCAGAATGGCACATAGTATTTTCAGTGGTTCTGAGACCTGCCCACAGGGTGAAGCTAAAAACCAGTACGTTCTTGTGGAACTGTCGGTTGGATCTTTTTTCTTGCGGGTCCTCCTGAAGCTCTGGAGGAAAAGATTTCAAAAGTTTCCAAACTTTTTTCTGGTGCCCCTACAATCACAGAATAACACTTTTAAGGCCCCCAGGCTCTCAGGGAAAGTCACTTTCAGACTCCCAGGATGTCAGACAGAGGCCAACAGCAAAGTCTAGTCCTAGTCCATTTGCCACTGGGATTCTTCACAGGAATGTCCTCTCCAGCTTTTCTGTATGTTCCTGCAGCCACTAAGGGGATCAGCCCTACAATCCTTGTAACGCTTTCAGTTTTAGAATTTCAAGTCAAAGGGGGTCCAAATTTCTCAGGGCCTTCTCAAAGGTCATCAATGCCATGTGCAGTAGGTTCAGTCCAGCTGGTCTGCTTTCACAGTCCAGCAGTGTTCTAAAGAAGGCTGCACGAGGTTACAGGTTTGGAGGTTCGGCAGCCTGTGGATGGAGGACACCATAAGATATTCCTAATACCTCTCTGTGCAATGGAGTAAATGTTTCCAGTCCCTGGTTTACATACTTTTTCAGTGGTTCATGTTAGCCTTACAGGCCCAAATGAAATAGCTCAGGGCAAATCCAAGATGGCCAAAGTCTTCGGCTACACTATAATTGAGCTCTGTGACCTGGGAGTGTGTAGGGAAGTATACTATGGAAATTACTAATGTCCTCCCACATTTTACACTAAAATTCAGTTTGAAGAAGGCCCTGGGCCCACAATAGAAGATGAGGCAGAAATCAAGAAATGCAAAGCAGGGTCCTTAAGCAACCAGACAGTAGATACACAAGAAGTGTGGCCTAGGCTTGATTGATCCCTTTTAAGGTAGAAAATGGGTTACAGGTGCCTCAAACAGGCCTATCTTGCAGGATTTGACACTGTTATGCCAACATGAGGATAAGCAGCGACAGCTCTAAATATTCTGCTGCAGTCAGATGAGTCATCCCTCCCCCATTCAGATCAACCTTTTAATCAGTCTTTTGTGCAGCTACTGGAAGCATTTTCACACCTCATTACAGGCATGGCAGGGCAGGGCTGGGCAGCAGCTGCAGATTAAGGCTAATTAACCTATAGAGGCTTGGGCAAGTAAATATAACTTTTCTGAAAGTTTTATTTTTCAATTAGAAAAAATTGGACTTTACCAATAAATTAAGTTTTTAAAAGTGTTTAGGAAAAGTTCTTGATCTTTTTCTTTAGCTGTTTCCTATTGGATAATGCAGAAAAAAATGGTTTAATCTGCTTTACTACTATTTCCTATGGGAACAACTAAACCTAATACAGTGAACATAGCTTTTGGTGATTTAGGTATATCCCACTTCTAGGTACAATGGGCCAGATGTACGAAGGGATGGTGCAGTTGCAAACACTCCGATTCATGTAATCTGAGCCATTCCTGCCGTAAAATGGCCTTTAGGTATGTACAACCCCCAAATTATGATTCAGTAACATGTTTGGGTTCTTGAGTACACACCAAATCGCTTTTTGGAAGGAGCATGTTTTGGGCATCACTTTCAAATAGTGGTGTGCAATGGTATTTATTAATGTTTTGCAACCAAAGACTAGTAGCACAAAAATTAATATTATTCTAACTTCATAAATATTGTGGTAACCCATTAGCTAACGTGACGGGGAACCGTAGGGGCCCCTTCCCCTGCATGTTGTCAAGAGTTCAATTGACCACAGCCCAGCCTTTAATGCATCATGTTTGCCTTTAAGGCAGAGGTCTTCAAACTTTTTGATGCCGAGACCCCCTTATCAAACTTTTTTAGGTGTAAATAAATGAATAAGGACCCCCTCCTGACAAATATTTCTTGAACATGGTACTCCTCATCATCGACAACCATAAACGCCCCCAAATCCTACAGCAAATCATATTTATGGTGGGGAAATAATATTAAACAGTGTTTAGAAAACCAAAGGTCAGTTGGCTTGGTCAAAGGTGTAGCTAATAACAAAGGGCCTCATTTATGAGGAATTGGCGTAGGGCAGCGCAGCATGTCTTCTTGCTGCGCTGCCCTATGCCAATATGTAAGGGCAGGAATGCACCATATTTATGAAATACGGTACATTCCTGTCCTTTACCCTTGCGTTGGCGCAAAAATTGGTGCCTAGCACCAACATAGGCAGGGTTGTTTTTGAGCAGGAAGGGGCACCTTCCTTCACAAAAACAATCCCGAGAGGCGTTTTCCTCTTTCTATGTGAGCTGGAGAATGCAGCACACATGGAAAAAGGAAAAAAACGAGGAGAAATGAAAACATTTCTCCTCGTTACGCCTCTGCTGCGAAGGTGTAAGGTTTTGGCGCTGCCCTAGGTTTACGTGATTTTATAAATCTGGGGCAGCAACAAAATCCATGGGTGTTGCATGGGAACCTCCATGCAACGCCTTCTTGACACAGAGTAAGGCAATACAGTGCCTTGTGCTGCTTTGCCTTACTCCATATCTATGAGGCCATGCAAAGCCATGCAGGGTGACTTTGTGCCACCTCATAGGTATGGTTGAGACGCTTGCGCCGCCGGAGCATCAAAAAAAGTGATGCTCTGGCAGCGCAAGCCTCTCATGAATAAGCCCCAAAATATTCTGTAAGTTTTTTAGGTCTTTCACCATCAGGTAGCTACATATAATAATGGGCAGTTTGAACGGAAAATGAATTTTAAAAAGTTGTTACTCAGTGGTAGAGGCACTGTAGTACATTATGAAACCTCTGTTAGCTAATGCACTGCAGAGGTCTGTGTGTAACCAGAGAGCCACATAATTAAATCTTGTTGGTGCAGTGGAGAGTAGTGATTTGTGTATTTTTAGTGCCACGAGGTCACATCCTTTGACAGAAAGCACTCATTTTTTTTATACTTGAATTACACACAGTGTAAGATAGACAGCTACAAAATGTGAAAATAGTTTTAAGATAAACTGGTGCTTCCTAAATGTAGATTTTAGTAATACTAGAGCATATGTAGTGCAATGTCTTTTTTTACATAATTGTCCCTTCAACACCTCCTTTGGGGATACTAACGGCTGTGTAAATACCGTTATGATTAAAAGCGCGCCCTTCACAGCCCAGTTGTTAGCTCTTTGCACTATCACTCCAAAAAAAAAATCTTTGTCATCACAAAGCTTGAAGTGATACGATCAATTACGGCACCCAAGCACCCTTTACACTTGCAGATGAACTAATAGCGCACATTTGCATTTCATTCAGGCAAGCAGCACCCTGGCACAAAAGCTTTTCACAGCACAGGAGACTCAATTGCCTTTTTCCAAAACGAAAGCAAACATTTTGGATTCCTAGCTCAAGTGAGGCTGGGGAATGCGCGACCACCATCCCAGGACTCCACGGCCCCCCTGGGGGGTGCATCCCACAGATTGAAGACCTCTGCTTTAAGGGAAAGAGGTTGCATTAAAAAAAAGATCCATTATTTAAAACCAATCACAGACATGGTGGTCTGCTGACTCCAGGAAGCCACCATCCCTGTAATTGCAGTAAAATCATAGTGGGTCGCAAATTTCAACCTACCTCATTAATATTCATGAGGTAGGTCGAATTGCGACTCCACTGTGATTCAGAAGTTTGAGAACCGACCTATTAGTACATTGGTCGGTGCACAAAATGCCGCTGGATTTGCTAAAAGTTGGTGTGCAAATTGCAACCGCTTTTAGTTAATCCAATATATTTCTGGCCCTATGCAACCTACGTTATGGGGTAATAAGTTAATTTTAGATGTGACTTATTAAGCTCTTATAAGCAGGTTTTTAGGCCTGTAAAATTGTTTGTTTTTAAAGGTCTGTCAGTCATGGATGTCATTTAGAAGTCACCAGGGGTCGAATTTGTGCCCCCTCCCCCCGTGGCTTGCCCCTAGCGACCCCTGGCACTGCTTTTTGGACTCTAGCCTCAGAGGTGGCAAAATCAGAGCCAAAAATAAAGTAGCGGCTCCGCATTTCTTATTTTCTGCCAATTTTTCATTATACCAATAGCTAATAATATCATATTATTCGCTATTAGTGTAATTATGAAAATGGGGTACACATAGCTGGAATGATCCCTTTGGTGGCAGCTGTGGTAAGTAAAAAGGTTTTAAGTATATATTGGGTGTATGCTTGTGAGTGAGAGTGTGTTTATGTGAGAGAGAGAGTTTGTGTATGTTTAAGCACGTGTGTCTGTATGCTTAAGCATGTTTGTGTAATTGAAAGTGAGTGAAAGTCTACTTTAAAGGTAGGCAATATTGCACCAAAGTTGCTAAGCTGCCACGCCTCAAAGGGAGAAAGAGAAAATACGCTATATCTGCTATCTAAGATATCTTGCATTTTTTCTCTCCTCGAGCGCTGGTGCACTCTTGGGAGCCATGTGCCAACACAAACACCCTTGCACCACAGTGCAAGGGTGTGTGCGTTCTCGGAAACATATGTTTTGTATTGGAAGGCATGCCTTCCACTGCAAAACTATGATTTAAGGTTTTTACCACTTTGTATGTGCGTTATACATGCAAAGATACCAGCTCATTTGGAATAAGAGGAACACTTGAAATTTTTGGATTGAATGGACTAACTGAAATATTTTTAGTGGATGACAAAGGTTTACTATAAATTTAGTTTAGGGATACAAAAGCTACATGTATTATTTAGTATTCATGACAGAAGAAGATATTGGTAAATGCTTCTATTTGAGATTTGTGTGAGACATCAGGAGTAGAAAAGAAATTACAGCCATGAAGGAAAGGGCAAAACAGGGGTATGATCTGAGATGAGAAAAATACACGAGCCAATGGTTTTGAGTATTTTTTAACACAAGTCTGTCTGGTGCCTCCCCATGTAGGAATATTTCTATGTTTTTTGAGTGGTGCATGGTGTTTGGCAGCCTCAGAAGAAAGGTTTCAGTCCCAGCAAGACTACCTTTGGCATAAATGGTGGAATCCTGAGATATTGGAGGAAATCCAACTGAATAGAGCCAGGAAGACTCTAACACTATTTAACTACTTTATTGTTTTTGTGACAGCAATACTTAAGCACAACCTTGATGAAGGGTCTGGCGTAAGATAAAAGAGGCACAAAATCTAAACCAGTAGTTCAATTTTGACCCAGATTTGTCGCCAATTTATTTATTTATCTACTTAGGGCCATATGTATCAAAAACGCCTTTTGCAATTCTCAAATTGCGATTTTTAGGGAATCGCAATTAGAGAATCGCAAAATGCAATGTATGTAGGATTTGCTAAATGTTTTGCGAATCCTACATATTCCTTATTTGCGAATCGCAAATTGAGATTCGCAAATAAGGAATACCTTCCCATTCATTCCTATGGGCTAGAAGGCCCATAGGAATGAATGGGAAGACATTCTCAATTTGCGATTCCCAATTAGAGAATCGCAAATTGAGAATGCAATTTCAAGGTTGCAAGGGTGTCAATAGGACAACCTGTTGCACCCCTGAAATAAGCATGTGTGCACATGTGGCGCACATACATGCCCTAATGGCATGTATGTGCGCCACATGGCACTTTGAAAAATGCAATAAAGTGCATTTTTCAAAGAAATCGCAAATTACCACCAACCTGAAGTTGGTGGTAATTTGCAATTCCTTAAGCCAAAATCGCACAACTTGGGTGCTTCCTACATTGCATTTAAGGAATCGCAATTTGGGATTCCTTAAATGCATTCGCAAAATAGGGAATCGCAAATTTTGCGATTCCTTATTTTGCGAGCAGGTTTTTGTGTGCTACATTGCACACTGCCTAAATTGCGATCGCAAACGCTGAAATTCTGCGAATTTCAGCGTTTGCGATCGCAATTTGGCTTCATACATATGGCCCTAATTAGTTGTTTATGTGACAGTTTAATGGAAGTGAATCAGGTCAAAACTTTGGAGTAGGAGCTATTAAAATCTTTCAATTATGGCTTGGTAACCATTTGGTAACTTAGGGCCTGATTTAGATCTTGACGGATCTGTTCCTGCTGTCCCTTTTCCGACGATTTCTCCCCCTGCCAACTTGGCGGTCCACCCGCTCTATTTAGATGTTGGCGGGTCCATGGACGATAGTCCGTCCAAGTGCCGCCGTCTCCGCCAGAATTTTCCTCCCACGTTGATGGCATCATAGGCAAAATCGGCTGTTGAGCTAGTCCAGCCAAGATTGCCACTGGGCCAATCATGATGTGCCTTTCTGTCGAGGTAACTGTGGCGGGACACCTTCAAACTTGAGTTGGCAGAATCGAAGGAAATGAGGTAGAAACTTACCTTTTTCTGTTTTCCACTTCCATTTCCACCTTGAACCCAACTGTACAGGTACTTTCTTAGCTGCTTGACCACGACTCTAATCAACTCTGTTGTCGCGGGAATCAAATGTAAGCTTCTTTTTCACTTGTTTTACCATGAATCATGTGTTAACATTTGCTTTGTCCTCTTGTGTTTTTACATTGCTCTTACATGCAATGTTTTCTTATGTGTAATGCAATAGTGTTTATTTTACAATTTATCAAGATAAAATAAACACACCTGTATTGACACTTATAAAAATATTTGTATGTTGTGGTGGTTATGGGTGTTGTACTTGTGGTGCCTGTGGGTGTACATTCAATAGTGTGTGTATGTTGTTTGTGTGCAATGCTATATGTAAAAAAAGAGGCATAACACATTGCCTACATATATTTTTGAAGCAATCACAGAGTATATCTGTAGTGACATATTAATAAGTAGTACTTACCAGTCTCCACTCCACAAGGGACTCACTCTGTCAGGAATCTGCCTCTAGGACAATGCCAGCACAACTGGGAAATCTAAAAAGGCTCTGCGCAAACCCGCCAGCCAGACAGAGCTGGAGTACTCTTAGCCAGCAGAGAAGTCCGCCGCGTCGAGGGAGGTGTGCTGCTTATGCAACGTAAAACAGTCTGTTGATGCGGACGGAGGTTCAGCCAGCCCACATCTAAATATGATGGGCGGGACTCCGTTAGCTCGATGGAGTACTTGTAACCGTCGCCATGGATGGATGCACCCTTCCACTGGAGAACTGACTCTGCTTCTCAACATGAAAAAGTAAACCATACTGATGCTTGCTGCTCCCCTCTAAGCTCTTACTCTTGGCCTATGCAGAAGTTAGACAAAGCTGAGAGCTCAAATTGAGTCGCAGGAAGCTCTCCTCAATTGTCGTACTATCAGAGCTCTCCTTAACAGTCGTGAAATCAAACACAGTCATGGGTAGTTCAAAATATTCCATTTAACCATCTTGGAAAAACATCTCCATTTGATATTGTATTCCTTTCAAGGGCTCTTGCTGGAAGGATCGGGACCTTAGGAGGGTTCGGTTTATTCTAACCCTATGGTCAGATTGTTAATCATACTGGGATCCCTGTTTGGTTAGGCTCCTCAATATAAACATGACTTTTCAGAAATCTTCATCTGTCTGACTCAATTTGGGCACTGAGGGGTTATTTGGCTAGGCCAACTACAGTTCTGTACACTGAGCAACAAGTACACCTCTTTTGCACTTGACTCTCAAAAAAGATGTGGGTGAGCAGCCCAAGGCTAAACAGGGATGTGGTTTGGGATTAGAGACGTATACCTCAACCTATGTTTATATGTCATCCTTAAACAATGCCTTGTAAGCCTACCAGGCAGGGTGCCCTATAAAGTATAAGTGGCACACTACATGTATGAAATAGGTGCCGTCATAGTGACTGAATATCTAAAAGCTGTTTTTACTGTGAAGGTTAGGCTAGGCTAGACTTTCCATAGACAGGCGTATGTGCTCTGAATTATTTGGCAACATGTTTGGGAAAATAAAGAATAGTAATTCAAAGTTATTTTCCACTTCATTTTAAAAATCTGATTTAGTTATGAAATCAAATTTTGATAATTTTAGTGGAAAAGTAATTTTATATGACTATGGACTGCCTAAGACAGAATTGTCTTTTTAAAAACAAAAGTTTATTTATTAAGTTGTGGAAAGAATACAATGTAATAGCATCTCATACATATGACATTGACATAGCTAATTTTTGGCATTCCATTGTGTATATCTTCTCGGAACTTCTGATAACATTATGGAACATATGTAAAAGTTAGTTTGCTTATGCCCTTGGATGCAGAGTCTGGGCCTTAGTGCCAGTCTTAGAGTCTTCCCATCAAACCAGTACCATACAATGAAACTCCCACGTGTCTACAGATGTGATGAATGTACATCTGACTACTTCGCGCCCACAGCCTGGCCACTGTCTGCAAAGCACTGGGTCCAAATCACAGCCCACCCCTTGGGTGCCTAATGTGAGCCCAGCTCCTCAGCACTTGGTGCATGATCCCGATCCTCTCACTCCCTCTCCGTAAAAGCTGTAAGGAGGGATGCCCAGTCACCAGCAATCGGGTGCCGTCGAAGACCCCTGCTCTCTTCTGCCCTTAGCTCCGTTTCCTCTGCCCCAGCGCTCCACATCAATCGCCACCTGCAGTGGGGCAGCCCATCAGAGGACTTCCAGTGCATGGCCAGGGCATGCCTGGCCAGCACCAGTGACAGGTGCAGGAATATAGTGTCCACCTTAGGCATTTTCAGTGATGTGATAGTCCGAGGAGGCAAACCTCTAATCCCCCAGGTCAGCGTGATCCAGGGCATGCCCTAGATCAGACATCACTCCCTGCCAGAACCTCACTACTCCCGTGCCGGACTTGGTCATATGTATAAAAATAAGCATTGGGTACATGGTAGTGAGGGCACTGCTAATCATTTGCACCCTTTATTGCATTTTTTTTGCGGTGTGGTGTTAAATATGTCATATGCAGAAAATTAAACTGTGTGTAATGGAAACAGGTGTTTCAGGAGACTGCATGAACCTTTTCCAGTGTCCGAGTCCATTCACCATCCCATAGCTCCCAGCCCAACGCCGTCTCCTATCCTCCCCTAAGTCACGTCTGGTACGGTCATGACTGAAGCAGCGATGATTTATAAAGCCAAGAGAACACCCTATGGCCCTCCCTGAAGTTCAAGACAGTATGCAGCACTTTATGTGCCGGCGGTTCAGTCTGTCCATGCTGCCATAGGGCGTGGATCGCTCCTGTCACCTTGGCATATGTAAGGAACTGCGAAGGGGGCAACCCTGCATCTGCCGTCAGGATATCCAGTGATCTCAATCTGCCCTCCTCCTAACAGTTTCCCACAGTGAGAATGTCTGCTGTGGTACAGACTCCGTATATTCTGGCAGTGAGCGAGCTCCACCGGGTGTACCACCAGAGGCAGGACCGGGGAGTAAAGTCGTGGTTGGCCTGAGAGCTTAGCAAACTTCACCCAACATCGCAATGTGATCCGCAGTAGTTTCAGGGGTGGCCCTTGCGTGGGCCACTCCCCCAGCATGAGTGGTACCAGCCAGCCACAGTCTGGGTCCGCTCCATAAGGCCCCTCACTCCTCTCTATGACCATCCGTGAACTAGCGGGTCAGCCGTTGTACTTGTGCCACTATGTGATATAGCTCGATATTAGGGACACCCAATTTACTCTCCCTCGTCGGACACTGGATAGTACACAGCAATTCCCTACACGTCCTTCATCCCAGACTAATTTCCTTATCAGGGTATCCAGGGAGCGAAACCAGAAGTGGGGTATCCAGAGGGGAAGATTCACGAAATAATAAAGCAGTCTAGGTAAAACGATAATTTTCATGAGCACTTTTTGCACCATCAAGGGGAATCTCAACGTGTGCCAGAATGCTACATTTCCCTTCAATGATGTAAATGCCTCTCCCAAGTTGCCTTCCAGGCTGTCTTTGTCGTTGTGGAAAATTCGAATCCCGAGGCTCCCAAAGTATACCACTATCCCAGACCACCTGTAGTGGAACTGTGGTGCTCTCTCTAACCAGGAAGACACACAACTTCTTCCAACTGGTGCATAATCCCGTTGCGTCTCCCTGCCACTGGAGCATCAAAACCCTCCAGGGTATCCCGGTGTGGGCATCCCGTAAGAAGAGGAGCATGTCGTCAGAGTATAGGGAGATGTTATGCTCCCTATCATGGAGCCATATGCCCTTACCCTGTCCCTGCTGTTGGGCGGCATCCGCAAATGACTCAATGGCCAGCGCAAACTACAGGGGGGAAAGAGGACACCCCTGTCGTACGCCCATGCAAAACTCAAGCGGATCCGAGATGTTCAGCCCAGTTTTTACCCGGGCTCCAGCATACAACAGTGAGATCCACTTTGTCCACACAGGGCCCATGTTCATGTGGTGCATTACCGCCTACAAATATCTCCACTGCAGGGTATCCAAGGCTTTATGTAGGTCCAACGGTAGAACCACAGCTCCCGAAGCAACATCCCAGGGGTCTCCTCCAGCACCCTAAAGAGGTAGTGAGGCGAGGAATGAAGCTGTTCTTATCCCTATGAATCAAGTGGTGTAAGATGGGTTGCAGATGGGTGGCTAGGACCTTACTGAGGATTTTATAGTCGATGGTGAGCATTGACAAAGGCTGGTACGAGGAAGTATTCTCCAGGTTCTTCCCTGTTTTTAACAGTAAGATCAGAAGCGCCTCCCGGCATGTGGGTGGCAGAGTGTTTGATTCCCACACAGTGCTATAGAGGGTCGACAACTGGGGCACCAGCAGGAAGCTAAACATCTGGTAGATTTCTGCGGGGAGACTGTCCACTCCGGGGGTCTTCCCCGTCTCTAGATCCCTGATGGCCTCCCTAATCTAAGGTTCTGAAATGGGCTGGTCTAGCTCTTGTCGGCCAGAAACTCATCTATCACATCATTGGCTGTAAGGTCTGCGCCCCCATATAGGTCAGTGTAATGTTGCACGAACTCCCGATGGATGTCTGATTTGGGCATACAGTAATGTACCATCGGCGTCCCAGAGCGCATGGGTGACCGGCGTTCGCCGCTCTAAAGAGACAAGCCAGGCCAACAGACTCCCAGCCCTGTCACCCTCTGCATGTGACTGAACCACATACTCTTTATGAGAAAAGGCCCAATTGGTGTGTTGCATCTGCATGGGACACCCGTGTCTCCAAGTGTTCTGGAAGACAAGAGGGATCCAGCAGAGACACAGTCTCATAACTTGATCTTCAGGCTATTGAGATCGGATTCCAGAGTTTTGTGCACCCCAGGCTGTACACCAATGCAATGACCCTCGATCACCACCTTGAATGTTTCCCAGGCTATCGCTACCGACGCAGTGTCTTGGTTACGTGGCAAGAAATTACTAATCGCTTCCTGCACAGAATAGTAGAAGACCATGTCGTGCCGCTGCTCTGGGCGGAGCCGCCACGTGGGAATCGGGGTTAGTCTCTTCCCCAGTGCAGATGCAGCATGAATGTGTTAAAGTCGGAGTATGTGAAGGCTAAGTACTCTGGGTGTGTGACTTAGTCGGCTTTTGAGAGGGACGCAGGAGTCCATCTAATCATGCGTGAAGGTCATGTAGTGGAGAGTAAAAGAAATGCTCTTGTTTTTGTCCATGCTGTAGTCGCCAGATGTCCAGGAGGTCCCAGTCCATCATCCATTGCCAAAAAGAGGTAGCTAACCTCCGGGAGGGAGAGTCTAGGAGTGGGGGGAGGATTTGTCCAAAGATACATCTGCCATTCAGTTGAAATCTCTACCTAACAGCCTAACAGTCTGCAAGGATGCGCTTAGCTGTTGCACAAGGGATTCCAGGAATGCGGACTGATTAACATTGGGGACGTGGACACATACCAGCCCTAAAGGCCTCCCATGTAGTGTTCCACTGAGGAGCAAGTATTGCCCTTCTTTGTCAATGTGTTAGGACTCACAGTAAAACGGGACCCCGGCTCGAATCCAAATGAAAGTACCCCTGGTTAAAGAGGAGTAGCAGGTGGATATGGCCTGACCCTATTCTCACAATCAGGAGAGCGAGATAAACCTGCCCAGTGGCATCCTCCCTAGTTCACTGTTTTCACACAAAAAGGGAACTGGGCGAAATAAGAAAAAGGAAAGGAAAAATGGAGGTAGACAGGTAGGGTCCAGAAAGGATACTACTTTCTGGGTCTGCCTGGGTATCCAACGATATTGAAATATACGGCTCACTCACTTTATCGTGACATGCTTCATCATTGGTGCCTATACACACCCTAGTAGGGTGGGTCAACCAGTGCGAGTGTGGACTCAACCAAAAAATGTGAGTTCTTAGATAAATTCTTGTCAGATAAGCAGGGATCCAGATGAAAATAGAGAATCTAAAAATACCTCGAGGTATACCCAAGATTTTCTTTATTGGTAGGGTACCTGGGGTATAGGTTAAAAACTTATACTTGTGTTTTTTTTTAATTAAATTTGTTCAAATAACCCTAGTATATTGAAGCCAACATGTTTCGGCCCACGCAGAGAGACTTCATCAGGGCTATATATATTCTGTCCCTGCCTTGCTACACATGCATTCCATGCACAGACGTGAGGCCTAATGCTCCCACCTGTGTTCTATCTTCCGTCATTGGGGGATATCCTTATTATGGGCTGTTCACGGGTCATGCGTGTCTGGAGCGAGGTGTCGTCCTGCAGTCACACTTGTGTCAAGGATCTGACACCATCGGAGGCACCTAGCTCTCACCGCTTCTCCGGCCGCCGCCGTAATAAAGAATATCTGGGCTAGTGCTAATCACTCATGAGTTGCAAGTGTATAACTAGATCCCCTGCCCCAAATCAGTGACCTCTCTGGTCAGTCTTTCAAATGTTGAGTCTCTTGTGTGATACAATCTTCCTTCCTCCTGCCATTAAGCTAGCCCTGCTGGTCAGAGCAGATCAGAGTTACCTGGATACTGAAATCAATTCAGCAGGACCGGTGCTTCGGCTGGCAAACGTGGCTGCTTCCAGCGGGTTCTTCCACTCGACCATGTCCCTCCTTTCCAGACTCCTGTGTGGAAGTGCGATGGAGCATCGTAGTCCTGATGGGGGAGCAGCAGAGCATGGTGCAGTAGGCAGCAATCACACCCCAACAAACCTGTTTCATAAACTATCAGACAGCCCCACTCCCCCCAAATCAGATACTCAGTATCTGATGAGTCCCAACGAGGGCACCAGAGGAGGTCAAATGTCAGGTTCAGCACACCCTAGTTCAGTAAATTAGAGTTGTAGGATTGGCTTAAAGCCATACTGATCACACAAAGAATAGCACCCTGCTGCACTGTGCACACAGAGCACAAGATGAGCTGTTTAGTCACAGTGAGCAGCACAGTGGTGCTGGACAGAGGAGCAGGTCAGTTACACTAGACACATGATGAAAGGAAAAGCTGCATTCGGAACATGATGAGTGGTTCAGCAATACTAAACACCAAATGAGCGTCACAGCCATTCTGGGCACACAGTAAGTGGCACAGTCACACCAGGCATCCGTTGAATGGCACAGCCATGTTGTATGCAAGACGAGTGGTTCAGTCATGCTGGATACACCATTGGTGGCATTGCTTTCTTTGAAGTCAGTATGGTTAATGGGCCCCTGTGGTAATTCATGTCCTTCACACAGCCCATGCCTGAATATATGACAAGCGTCACTTTTTGTTTTGAAAGATAAAGAATATGATTGTTTAAAAAAGTGAGCTTAGTTAGTTTCATTATGTTTTAACATTGTTTTCTCCAAAAACACTGAAAATATTAACAAAAGTTGAAATTTATGTCGTTTCTTTAAAATGTTTCTGTACAATTCTTCCTTTGTGACACTTTGCCTTAACCCTATAATCAACAATATGCCTGCAATACCTTCCCAAAAAAACAGAGCATACAAATATTTGCCATGTTCTGATTGACATGATTATATGGGCCGTTCTGAGTTTTTCTGAGTCGATTTGCCAGGTATTGCTAGCCAGAAAGAAGGTGTTTTTCCTGACGTATGTAAAATCATAGAAAAACAAATATTAGAAACCCATTACTGAGAAACCAAATAATTGAAATCCCATTTTGTGGAAGAATAAATGTACAGATATACAGTGTTTAAGAAAAAGAAAATAGTTAAATAAATATTAATCCTCTCTCTCTCTATATATATATATATTGTTCGTGAACAAGGAGCGTTTGCTACGAAACTCGTTGAGTTGCTGCCATACCATTAAAATCACCGCTTTTGCAATATTGGGAGTCCGCGCCATGCTGTTTCTTTGATGAGTGAGCAACGTTGTTTGGATTGATTGGGGTTCGCCACCCCGTCGCGGAACGCCGTCGCTGGAGGCTCGGGTAAGAGCGAACTTTTGCTGTGGGATATATATATATATATATATGTATGTATATATATATATATATATATATATATATATATATATATATATATATATATATATATATACAAACTCTGGCTTCCATTTCACCCTCCTCAGCCTCGCTGAGGAGTAGCTCACAAAGCTGGAAGAGCACATCAGCCAAGACAATTATCCTTCCAGGACAATACCATGAAAAGGATTCTCACTCAGGACACAGTGACAAATTCCAAGTTATTTATTTGGCACAACTCCCACACTCGCTATGTCCACATATATATATATTTTTTTAAAGAAAACTGATGTGGTGTATGGACCCGATTGTGAATCATGGTTAGGAAACATAGTTTCAACATTAAATCAGAAAGAAAGAGGTTATGGGACAAAGGTACAGCTAGGTAGTTTTGGGAAAAGGGTTATGAGAATGAATGAGGATATAGAAAGGGCCACCACAAAAAAGTGCAAAAAAGGAAGAGGATGGGGACCGAAGGAGTGACGTTAGGGTGCTTGCCCCCCACAAAAAGGGGGATGGGTGGAGTGAGATGACAAGTAGTGAGAAGGAACATCGGATGGATAAACATCAATGAAACTGTTTAGGTAACAGCAAGTGTCAGAATTAGTATTCTATTAAACTGTTTTTCAATGAAATCACATACAGCCATTATTGGCCTACACTTGGTCTGACAAACAGGGTCAGACAAGAAGTCTGAAGGGTTTGCGCGTATGTCAGGACACCAGACATGGTAGCCCATGAATGACCCTGAAGACTTGGAGAAGATAGAGACCCGTAGCAGATCACATGTGCTACACCAGCTGCTTTAGGACCATCTTTGCTGCAGCACTACCGGGTCAGTAGAGGTGGAAATGGCATGAAGATATCCCATGTTTAGAAGCATCTGTCTGGCAATATTGTACATGTGCTTAAGCACACACAATTATGTAGCTTCCAATGAAGATTATTTCAAGATTCCAAAGTTCAGTGGTGTCACATGTCTGATCTTTATTGCTTCAATGCCCACTGACAACACAAGTTTCATCGATCGGACATCTTGCCCCATGACTTCATCAGGGCTAAAACAAAACAAAGCCTCCTTTACATAGACAAAACAAGTGCCCTCTATAAGGAAACTACCTCCTTGTGACAAAATTCATGTGCCCAAATTAGATCCAATCTGTGACATTGTAGAAACCCATGTGTAAACAAATGAAATACATAGTCAATACAAAGTCTCTGAGATTTAGCTAACGACCCTTAAAGTCTACAAACCACAACATAAAATTAATACAATAACATATCAGGCCAAGCATGGTTCACAAATGCACCTCCTCCATAGCTGACGCCAAAGCTTAATCAGGCCATACATGCAGAAAATCATATTAAACCTTCAAAAAATACATACTCTGCCCATTGTGTCACATGCCAATTGCCTCTCCAGCTAAATTAATCCAGTGCAAATAAATAATTAATAAGCCCCAAAACCAATCCAACCAAAGTGCACACACATAGCTTGATTTTATCAAACATACCTGTAATCCAAAGTAGAGTAAATTACTACTGAATACAAAATCTGCAAATAACCCTCTTCCACCACTCAATGTGAATCAGCTCAACCTCCTAAGAGTAAAGAAGTCACAAGTCTGGTCTAAATGTAAATTCAGTTGACTTGACTCTCAGTCAAGGGACAGCTGGAAGTGATACGATAAACATATTAAAATCGGTCCTCAATGTGTCGGTACCACCGCCAGTAAGCCCGCACAACAAGCAATCATCCTCCACCCGTACTCACTGTTGATATTCAGCTCTAAGTCACATCATATGCGTGTGAACAATCGCAGCAAGTACATCTCACAAAATCGTAGTCCATAACGGGTGCCATCTATTTATCGCCATAAAAATTAATGAGGGACAATAACCCTCTCACTCCGATGGCCGCCATACTAGCACATTCTCAAATCAAGCATATTGCTATACTTGCCATCTACACGAACTGCACTGTTGCATTGAATCTAAACCTCTGTGCTATTTAGTAAAGCTGGCATCTCATGTAGGTGATGTGCATAAGTACCACATACAGGCAGTCATCCAAAAATTGCATTCAATATAAATGACATCCATAGCAGACCCAAGTACGGTCAAGAACATCAAGAAAGGGCAGAATTTATATTCTCAGTGGTCGTCATCCAAGACCAATTTCAGAGATACAATTTAACCCAAAATGCCTTTCAGCAAAGATTATCAACACGAACGCTCCAGCATCGGTAATAATACGAATCCTCTAGTATACAGTAAAATATTACTTAAATAATTAATCTAATCGAACCGTCACTGAATTTTAAAGTATAATGTAATAAATCATATTACAGTACATCGCCCCCATGGCTACCATCTTGTTAAATTCTGTATCTAATTTTAAATACTGCGCTTATAAATTCGTTTTGTGCCTCTACTCTGTTGAGCCAAACGTGCATCACATGCCGGTGGTGTACATAAGATGTCACATAAGGGCAAGTCCGGTGTACCTCAGCGGCCATCATCTAAGGCCAATCAGTAATATCTAACCCATTCCAAAAGTATCTCACACCAAAAGTGTTATTACAGGTGGACTCCAATATATAGTAACAACTAAATTGAATAATTTACCAAATCAGACTCTGCCCAGTATAAGGCAAACCATAATTAATATTACCATTATTATGGTGATAACAGAATATTAGTGTTAAACCGACACATTAACAGCACCAAAACCTTTATTATCTAGCTAAGTGTGCAAAACTCATATCTATCCCTAAGAAATGTAAACCAGTACAGTTTTAAAAATACGTTTAGTATTACATGCATTGAGAGGCAATGACGCATCCATCACATTACAAGAAGAGAAGATAATTCAATCCCTCAAAGAGTAATGAAACTAATGGTCCACATTTAGCCCTCTCTCTACGTCTTGCAATTTCAAAATCCAAATGAACCTTTGGCACTGCGTAGGTTAAATTCTCTAGTCACACCTCAGGGGTCCCTGGTCACATGGTCTATACCAAAAACTTGGAAAGTCCTGTGTTGCCCTTGTGCTTCACACTCCATGCCATGAACCACCATAGGGCATTTCATGTCACCTGATTTCATTGCTCGGATATGTTCACCAACCACATTTCTCAAAGCTCTAATCGTGTTCCCCACATATATATGATTACATTTACATACAAGTTTTTAATCAACAAACGTGAGGCCAGATGTACGACCCTTCCGATTTGCGAGTCGCAAATTGCGTCGTTTTGCGACTTGCAAATTGGAATTGACAACAATGTCTCAGACATTGTTTGCGATTCCTAATGGGGTCGCAAATTGCCTTCCTCATTAATATTCATGAGGCAGTTGCAATTTGCGACCCCATTGGGAATGGCTAGCATTCCTAGGGATGGTTGCCTGCTGGGGTCAGCAGACCACCATGCCAGTGACTGCTTTTTAAATAAGCAAAAGAAGGTGCTAACCAACTGGTAAAACACCCAAAACCCATGCGCAGATAATCACTTTTGATTAGAAAGATTTATTATCAAAAAGTCATACACATAACAATAATGGCGCTCACAAAGTTACACAAATAAAATCCGATTTCAGTGCGGGGATTCATCGGAGCCGGGATGCTGGTGGAACGAGGCGGTGACATTTGAGCATTTTGAATAAGCACATCGTTCTGGTTTTCCTTTACCAGTATACCCGCTGCACCTTTTGGACTTGTGATTAGATCACAACAATTTCTTTGGAGCCCTAGAAATTATGGACTTCATCCCCAGTATCGATTATCACCATTTTTTGCCAGCTATTGCTTACTGAATTTTTTGTCCTACATTTACTGCTTGGAAGGTTGCGTGCTTGATGCACATTTTACTCTGATGAATTCCTCCTGATGATACAGATATTTTATTGAAATCGAGTGGACGCTCTTATGTCTGATGTCTTGTCCTGATGATGACCCTTTAATTAACTACGGGTTGAAACGCCGTTGACACTAATATGTGGCTCTAAATGAAGAGGATACTTTTTTTGTTATGTGTCTCAGTTTTGTTTTGAACCCTGTTTTTGTAGTTTCCCTCAGCCACGTTTTGTCTGTTTACACATGTCATTGGTTATATTTATAACACTGTTTGTGTAACTTTGTGAGCGCCATTATTGTTATGTGTATGACTTTTTGATAATAAATCTTTCTAATCAAAAGTGATTATCTGCGCATGGGTTTTGGGTGTTTTACCAGTTGGTTAGCACCTTCTTTTGCTTTTTTCTTTTCTCTCACTTTCTAATCAAAGTCTTAATATTCAGTTCTTTATTTACATTTCAAATTGTTTGTCATTTTTAATGATGTACTTGAACCACTGTTTGGATTCCAGTATTATTTAGCCCCTGGTTCAGGTTCTAGGGTGGCCCCTGTTGTTCGTAACTGCTTTTTAAATAAAGCAACCTTTTTTTAAAAAAAATGCAGCCCGTTTTCCCTAAAGGAAAACAGGATGCATTTAAAAAAGTAAAATGAAACGTTGCTGTTTTATTTTTTAAGAGTAGGCAGTGGTCCGTGGGACCACTGCCTGCTCTTAAAAATTATTTTCACCGCCAGTCACAAAGGGGAAGGTTCCCCTTGGGATCCCTTCCCATTTGCAAGTGGCTTACCACCCATTTCAAATGGGTGGTAAACTGCCAGTGTTTTGCGGCCACAATTGCGGCCGCAAAACAATCTTACATTGAAGTGCAAGTCGCTATTAGGAAGGGATGTCCTTGGCACGCCCCTTCCTGATAGCAAGTCGCAAACCCTATTTTGCAGGTCAGTAATAGGTTACCGACTCGCAAAATAGGGTTTGTACAATGCACAGACCTATTTTGCAGTCGCAAATGGGTCGATTTCCCATTTGTGACCACAAAAAACGGTCATACATCTGGCCCTTAGTGTCACAGTTAATGTTTGTGTTGATTACAAATTCATCAGCATCTCCATTGTCACAACTTTTGGTCTTGTCCAGGGCACATCTGCACATCCTACTGTGGCCACATTTATGGAACCCTAATGTGTTTTGTGTCAACCAACTCGTCTGTAGTTGCTGTTTCAGATAACTAGGGCTCAAAATGCTTTTCAGGGGCCTTCCTTTACGGAAGGGGATGTCGGGCTGATCTGAAATAAATTCGCTCAGCGTTCTATCAGATTTAAGCAAATGCCAATGTCTCTGCAGACACTTACGAAATTCATACAAGTTCCAACCATAATTGGTAATCAGTCGTGCTTTCTTTAAATTGGCAATATCCTGTTTGTTAACAACAAGTATGCTCTTCCGATCTACTTTCAAAATTCTATTCTTAGCTGAGCAAATAGTGTGTATATCATATGCCTACAGACAAATCTCATCTCCATATCATGGAGGCAATCCTGAAATTCATGCTCCTAACTACAGTTGTGTCTGGCCCGCATAATTTCCCTGAAAACAATGACATTTATCTAGCATTTTGGATGTGCACTAGTCGCATGCAAAGTTGAGTTGTAGGAAGTTGGCTTATGAAATAACCTACTGTTAATCCTATTTTCCTAATATAAACCTCAACATCCAGAAAGACAATCTGCTCAGCACTATATTGATATGTGAATTCATGTTCGAGTCATTCATGTTCATATCATCACAAAAACTTTTCAGTTGCATCTCGTCTCCTGTCCAAATCATGAAGCAATCATCGATAAATTGCCCCCAGTATAGGATAAGATTACTCCATCTTACACCACGTGGACCCCAGATCTGCCCCTCCTCAGACCACCTCATGAAGAGGTTTGCATAAGAAGGGGCAAATCTGGAGTCCATCGCTGTCCCTTGAAGCGGTCTAAACCATTCATTGTTAAATAAAGAGACATTATTCTCCAATATGATTATAATCATTGTTAACAACATTTCCATGTGCTCCAATAGGTCTATAGATTTAGTGTTCAACACCTGTCTGATTGCCATCATACCCTTCTCATGTTTGATACTCATATAAAGTGAGACAGTTCAAGTGTTCCCATCAACATGCCTGATTTTCATGTCACATTGTTTAATAGATTAAGAATGTGTTTGGTGTCACGTTTGTGAGATGGTAAGTTAATCACAAATGGCTGCAGAAAGACATCTACACATATTGATACCACTCGGTAGGCCCACCGATACCCAAAATAATGGGCCTCCCTGGTGGAAACTGTAGATCCTTGTGCACTTTAGGGAGTGTATAATGGCAAGCATACATGGGACGATCAATATCGTCATTTAGTAAACCTCCCTCATGACATTTCTTCAATTCACCATTAAACCTTTTGACCAGTTCAAAGGTAGGGTTCACATCTGATTTTTCATAGCGCAACCCATCATTTAGTTGTGTATATCTCCCCTGGCCACAATCTGATCGGTTCATAACCACAATGATTCCCCCCTTGTCTGCTTCCCTTATTATTAGGTCATCATCACGTTGCAATTGTTTAAGACAAACCATTCTCCTGGGCTAAGGTTATGGTGGAGGTGCATATGTGAACCACGCTTGGCCTCATATGTTTTTGTATTAGGTTTGTGTTTTGATTTGTAGATTTAAGGGTCTTTAGGTAAGGCTCAGAGAAATTGACTATGTATTTGATTTGTTTACGCATGGATTTCTACAATGTCACAGATTCGATCAAATGTGGACACATGCATTTTGTCACAAGGTGGGAGTCTCCCTACAGAGGGCATTTGTTTTGCCCATGTAAAATGGAGGTTTTGCTTTATTTTAGCCCTGATGAAGACATGGGGCAAGATGTCTGAAGGATGAAACATGTGTTGGCAGTGGGCAGTGAAGCAATAAAGATCAGACACATGACACCACTTAATTTGGAAGTGTGAAATAATCTTCTTTGGACTCTACATAGTTGGGTGTGCATAAGGACATTTTGTTGATATGTTATAAGCCTTCGTGTATATTGAGGGTGTGGTGTGAACACCTTTTCTTTGAGCACCGTATTGCAAAATTCTGTAAATGCTGAAATTGTGTGCGATACATAAGTGAGCCCCAGAGTTTTCCTATCACCCTTTGTCTGGCAATATCGGTCATTATGACTACTTTGCTTTCGTTTCAGTTTGCACTCAGCCTTTTGGTACCCTTACCTTTGTTGTTTTTCCCCTTGCTTGGTTCCCTCAGTTCCTCAGCCTTTGTTTTAACCATGACTTGTCAATATCCTATGCTTGTTAGTTTTGTCTCCCTACTTGCAGGTTCTCTTCTTCCTGGTGTTGCAATAGTGTTTCATCTTACTTCGGCTCTTGGGCGGGATTCCAGATCAGCTTGAGGCCTAGTTAGTGTCTGCCTGCATGCTGCAACGAGTAATTTCATATCCTATTCCTGTGCTAGCTCTTCTTATCCCTTTAGTATCTTGTCCCTTCACTGATTTGTGCTATCTCTTCCCTAGGTTGAGAATTTCAGAACCCTTGAACCTTTGTCAAAGATGCTTTGCCATAACCGTCCACTCTGGGTTTTACAACAACTAACCTGCAGGAGTGTGTCTGACTTTCTTATTCTTATTGCTCCCTTTTCCTCTTAAAGTCAGGTGTAATTTACAGACCTCTTGAGATAACCACAGGCGGTGAGTGGACCCATAGAAGGAGGAGGAGGGATTGGCCTTGACATCCTCAATATAAACAAAGTTCAAAAGTAGTTTGCCGATGTCTAGTTCTGAACTCATAGATATATCCATAATGGCTATCAAATGAGGAGAAAGGAGATGAGAGCGTTACTTATCTTATTCCATATAGTATGGCATTATACTGATTAACGAGATACGAGAAAAATTGAATCATTTTGAAAGGAAATAATGATTTCATGGGTGCACTAGGTGTGCTGTACCAGGGTAGGCAGGCTTTTATTTAAAGAACTGTGAACTTTTAATCAGGTATTCAATTGTTATGTTCAGCCAGCTTATTTCATCTCTTTAAGTTTTTCCATGCCAAGTGAGATTATTTTTAAAGGTCAGAAAGAAAGATTTGGACTATTTGAAATAATAGTGTATAATTAGAAGGCTGGAATGTGGAGAATCTCTTGCAGAAGATATGTTTGCCACTGTCAGAAAAGGCAGCAGATTTTGAGGGTACAAAAGCTGTTTAGCCAGGCACCATACAACTCTTCTTTCCATCATAAAAATCCCTCTCTGACTAAAGAAGTAGTGTCCAGAGAGCCAATGAAACGTGATTTCATAGCAATAATAAAATGTTGCGTGCATTTGTGCAAATTCGGCTGCAGTTCACTAGAGGATCACGTTCCTAACACTGAGGGCCTGATTCACAAAGGTAAACTTACACTTTTGTGTGAGATTGCTACTTTTTTGGTATTCACAAAATACAAAATTAATTTTTCTGATAGTAATTTTACTGCTGCGGGGACTCCGCAGTGTGGGCTCAGAACTCTGCACATAAAAAGATAGGACAGGCCTAACTCCCCGCCTGCTACATGTATGTGTGCCTGAGTCGTGGTAAGGCTTCCTCTCTTTCCAGACATCTATGTTTGCATTTTTTGACGTTATGCCAGCATGATGTGTTTGCAGTACACTGTACATTCATTGGCCTGCTTTAAAGTTCAGGGCACAAACGTTATTTAAACAATAGATTTTTAAAAGAGAAACATATGCAGAGTATGCGTAGGGTTAGTATGAAAGTGTCACACATGATTTTATGCTGCTTGGCATGACTTGCATGGTTTTGCATGCTCAAACCTTTGCACCCATACTCACAATTTTAAAAGTGGAACTGCAAGTCCTGGAATGCAACATGCCCCAGGCAAAAATTCAGAATTCACCTAAGCTGAATGACTCCACGCTTCTACATAAAAAGAAAAAGTATAATTAACTGAATTGCTTCATACTCATTTATACACCACCAATAAATGCAATTATTACACTGAATTCTGTCTACGACAAGAATTTATTGATCTGTGCTGGGGCATAACAACATTTCCTGGATCATGGTCCGAAAAGCTGTTATGTTTTTTTCTTCCAGGCTTTCTAGTTACTTAGAAAGCCTAGAGGGATTCCCATGGGTGGGAACCAGTCGGAAAAATGAGAGGTTGCCAGAAAATAGCATCTCAGTCTTATATTTGTCCCAGGCAGGCAGTGATTTTGCTCCACTTCTAGATCCCTCCTTTCTTTCTGGAGAAGCGTAATGCCCTTAACCCCCAAACGTTTGCTAACTCAGTGAAGAAATACCTCATTGCTGACAAGGCTAGTGAAAGATCAAATAATAAAAGTAACATTAGCCTTTCCTTGATCTCTTGCCTGTAGCCACTCTTTTCTGATGTCCATCAGTGCAGACCTGTCCAATGGATTGGCTTATTTAGAAAACCTATGGAGAGAAGGTATTTTGCGAACTAGGCCATCACTACTGTTACTAAGATCTTAGGGCCAGATGTACTAAGATGCTGGTCGCAAAAGGTGGTCTCAAATTGTGCCTCTTTCTTTTTAGAACAGTGTCTTTTCTTGTGAACCGGCCTATGTACAAATAGGTCTTTCGCAAAATACCAATTCATAGTTGGCCACAGATCAACCTGCTTATTGAATATTAATTAGACAATTTGCAATTTGTGACCAACTATGGTTGGCTACAATCATAGGCATGGAGGCCTAAAAGTGTCAGAAGCCCACCATCCCGGCGATTGTTTTTCAAAAATAAAAACTATTTTTTTAAAAGCAGGCCAATTGCCTTAAAGAAAATGATACACCTTTAAAAAAATATTTTTTGAATAACTTCAGTGAGAGTTGACAGTGGTCCCTAAGACCAGTGCATACTCTCCATGAAGCTGCCACTCCATTCCGCTAACGGGTAGGGGTTGCAAATGAGTTGGGAGTTGGTAACTAATCAATTGGAATTTTTGTTGCAAATTACTGATATATAGGGATCAAAATTGAAATTTGGAAGGGAAGGCCACAACATGCCCCTTCCAAATTTTGATTCGGTATCCATTCATAAACCAATATTAGGAGTTGGTAGACTTTACAGACTTCTAAAATGCCTTTAGTACATTCAAAATAACGTTTTAGCAATTGCAAACACTCTGATTTTGCTGATTGGAGTGTTTACAGCCGCTCAAAATGTTAGTACGTCTGTATCCTAATTTCTCTAGAACCTTGCCCTCACTTAAGAGAGATAATCACACTCTTTCTGATGACGGGGACAGTTACACTATGTGGAGTAGTTCTGTACGCCCACAACTTGTCCTTCAATACTTTTTTCCAATTCAGATTATTCACTAAAGCTAACTACAACTGATCTTTTACCACTCGATTAAATCTCTCCACCAAACCATTACTCCTGGGGTGATAAAGAGACGTCCTGATGTGGCGAATACCATTCCTTTGCAAAAATGTGGTCATTTCCACAGACACAAATTGGGTACCATTATCAGTGACCAATTCCTCGGGATGCCCTTCTCTGGCAAAAACCTCGCTAAGGAAGTCCAACACAACAGAAGTGGAGTTACGCTCAACCATCTTTATTTTAGGCCACCTGGACAAATAATCAATAAGCACTAAAGCAAATTTGGGTGTGCTACCTAACACTGCAAATGGTCCAGAAATATCCAAAGCCAATTTGTTCCAAGGCATGGACGGTGGTTCCACAGATACAACAGGAGACGGAACGGTGACCTGAGATTTGTCACTGATGACACAAGCATTACAATCTTTGACAAAATGTTCTGCCATTCTGTCGACCCCCGGCCACCAAAAGTCTTCTCTGATCCTACGTTTAAACGCCCTAATACCACCATGGCCAATATGTGCAAAGTGTGGAACTTTCCTCCTGAGACCCTCTGGAACAACCAGTAGACTACCTCTGCGCAAAACACCATTGACAAAAGATAATTCATCACTCACTCTCTCAAAGGCAACAAGACTTTCATGTAGATCCTTAATTTTGGGCCATCTCTGGATCATATACCTTTTAACACTTGTCAAAGCATCCTCTTTTTCCAATGCATCCAACCACTCTTTTTCACACAATGCCCCATCCAAAACCTTATCCAGGTAACTCATCACACAAACCATAACCAAATCCTCATCATCGCAGGTGTCCATGTCACAATCGTCCGGAACAGGTAACCTAGACAAACAGTCAGCTGAAAAATTCCTTTTCCTGACACATGCTCTAACTTATACTGAAATTCTTGCATACGATACTGCCATTTAGCAATGCAGGGGTAGCTCTTCCACCACCATGGGTACAAAATAAATCCACCAAAGGTTTGTGGTCTGTGCGAAGAATAAATTCTCCCCCCCACAAGTAAGTTTTGAAATACTCAGTTCCCCAACACATGGCTAGGGCCTCCCTCTCAATAGTAGAGTAAGTAGCTTCAGCCCCACGTAAAGTTCGGGACGCAAAAGCTATAATCTCCTCACTCCCATTCGAGCGCTGCCCCCAAACCCACACTGCTCCATTTTTTACAACAAACACATTGGTATTGATAGAATTGTCACTAAACTTTAGATCAGCCTTGAACTTGCCGACGACTTCCACTTTTTTGCCACCATAAGCAAACAGCTTAATATTAGTTGACTCTAGCACAACATCATGGAATTTGCCGCATTCACTTTCACAAAGAAGAGTAACAGGAGAACCAGAATCCGCCATAATATTTACACAATGGCTGTTAATTAAAAGTTTACAGACTGGAGGTTTTCTTTTACATCCTTGTTTGATGACTACACAATTCTCACCAAACTGACCTGACTCCTCTTCACTAATCATTAAGAGATAACCTTCAACACACACACTTCCAGTATCAACATCAACATCATCCTCACACACAGCACTAACAGCTTGTTTCCTTTGATTACTTGCTCTACAAATGCGAGAAAAGTGACCTCTACGGCTACATTTAAAGCAAGTTTGATTTAAAGCTGGACATTGTTTGAAATTTCCTAAATGTGATCTACTACCACACCTGTAGCAAACAAAATCCTTATTGGTATTCAAAGAGGACCCCCTGGTTTTTTATGAACTTAAAATTCTGACTTTTAGGTTTATCACCCCCACCTTTTTGTATAACATTAACTTCCTTGGATTCTGATTTAGAGCGACTAGCAGCCAACTCTTTCATGCAAATATCAGATTGTTCAATACTTCTTGCAATTTTCAATGCAAGCTCCAAACCACGATCCTCACTCGCCAATAACCGCTCTTGGATTCTCCTGTTACATGTTTTTTCAATTAGTTGATCACGATTTATTTCTTCCTTCAAGTCCTGATAATTACAGTTCAAGGACACAGTACGTAAAGCTGAGACAAAATCGTCAATGGATTCTCCAGGAAGTTGTGCTTGTTGCAAAAACCTGTGTCTTTCCAAAACCACATTCTTTTTAGGAGAAAATCTTTTACCCAAGGTTTGGATTAACGATGCATATTCATCAACAATAGGCTGAGCATCTCCCTCACCACTAGGAAGAATGTGTACAGTTTCAATGTGCAGCGTTTTTAAGATTTACCTGCCCTCATGACCTAAGTTGTACACCAATAGTGCTTTTTTTTTGGGGATGTGAAAGTATCGCCATCTATTGCATCAAGATACGCTTTGAAAGCCTCACGCCATTGTATCCAGTTCAATGGAGGAGAACCAGGATTTGCTAGGAAAGGAGGTGGCGGAGATATTCCTTCCATGACTCTCTATATGCATGCAAAGTGAGTTGCTGCCAAAATAAATACCAACTTGATAGGATAAGACACTGACTGCACAATATATGAGAAATTCCGCAAAATTACAGAAAATGAAATTTATATTAAAAAAACTATGCGCTGGAATTAGCTGTGCGCATCAGCGAGAAATGCAGGTACACAAAAAACAAACAATGAATACCTACTGAACAAGGATGTGCATAAGTAATAAAAATAACCAACATATGTATTCCAGAAATGTAGTAAGCTGTGCACATCAGCGAAGATAACAGTGTGGTATTGCAAAATAAGCACAGGGGTAAGCTGTGCGTATCAGCGTAGGAGCCACACACACATGAAGGAAAGAAGCAACCGTTGCTAAGGTTACTTCAAACAAATTGCCCAAAATGGCTGCCCGCATCGTGTTGATGCATTGTAGAAGGGGCAGTGAGCATCAGCGTGATGAACAACTATCCTGTTGCTATGGTAACAGCTGACAAGCCTGTGGAGCCAATTAGACAGCCACTTATTTAGGGTGTGCCTGTCACCATGAACAAAATATACCCTAAAGATGGCTGCCGCACGTACTGCATGGCATCTTCACAGCAAACGTAATCTTGCGTTTCAGGAACTGCTGACGTAGAAGAAAGATGTACACAGCTGCGCGAACATCTGCTGCTGCACGAGCTAAGATCGCGTGCCTTCCGCACGAGCTCAAAGACACACCACCCAAATCTTGCTGAGGTCCCGAATGGCTCACCAATTCCTCGAAAAATGCCACGGACACATCAGGAAGCACAGCTGGGAACCTTGTGGACCAGGAGAAGACCGGAGAGCTAGGAACGCCAAGAAAGCAGCACAACACACCAGCGCAGATAGACCGGCACTCCGAGAAAGCAGGAAACAGGTTCCAGGAAAGGCAGCATAGAGGAGGTGGACAGACTGACGGTCACTCGTCGCCACTGAAAGGATACAACGGAGCCTGTCGTTGTGGTAAGAAATCTCTTTACTGACCGTCAGCCATTCCCCTCAAGCAACAACTGCCGCCCACAGAATCCACTGTCCCCAACCTTCCTAATTCCATTCTAGACCCCACAAAGTATTGCTAGTTTTCTTTTCACAACAAATACATCCCCCTCCAGAGCCTTCAATTAGCTCTCAAAGTTTACTTCAGTCTTCCCATTCTATATAGTGTAGACCTGGATATGGCAGAAACGCTGGAGGTGCAGGTATGGAATTGATAGCGATGTCATGATTGGAAGCAATGAATCTCCGCACAACTGGTTGTCTCAAAATCACTACTCATCCATTGCCTGGTTACCAGCCCAGATAAAAGTCTGCACAAACACCAAGAATTAGCCTAAGAAATGTATAAGTCTATGAAGATGAAAAATCAGCAAAATACTTTAGCAGCTATTATCCAATATCTCATAACTACCGTTTTACTGGATTTGTACTTAAAATCTACAAAAACTATATATATATATATCTAGTGATATCAAAGAGTTCAGATCAATGTCAGTACCTGGATGTGGTGTGCCTGTCAACCAAAACCGATTAATTGAAAAAGGGGGGCAGGCTGACAGGCAGTGTGCCTGTCACTGAAGAGAAATTTGTACCTCATTATGGTGTGCCTGTCACCGATGATCAGTACAATGTTATTAACAGGCTGCCCAACGGTGTGCCTGTCACCGTAATAACTGATTGATCAAACGCCGTTTGAGCCAGTTTTCAAAATGGTGGCTCCACAGCATGATCATCATGTTGACCTCAGATGCCTGTCATGTCAGGGCTCTAGCACTGGCTCTATAGGGTTGACCCACTTGACAAGTGTGATAGCGCACTGACTGACGCAGTTCCTTACGCCGGCATTGACTTGAGCAGCTCCGTGGGACCAAATTTGTTAAGCCCCCCTTTCTGGCCCCACAAATTATATACATTTGACTGATATCCTTAACAGTCTGTATGATATTGTCTCCTCGAATACGCCAGACGCAGCGTGACAGCTTCAGTATAGACCAGGTACGGTAAAGCAATTGTACCATGCTCAAATGATTTCACCCGAACCAATATGGCGCTCCCCAGTAGCATGTCTCATGTGTCTCCTGGTTTCCCTGGTTACCACTTCCACAAGATTCAGCCAATGCGCAATTACATTCTGATACGCTCAGCAGCAGAGTGTCCGACGTCACTGTACTCGCTGCGAGCCTGTCTCTGACTGCCGCACGGTCCAGGGAGCGTGTCTTCTCATTTCAGAAGATGCTGCGAGAAGCGGCAAGTCCTTCTCTGTTAGTTTTCCCCAAGGCCTGATAGTGCCCCTGAGCTTCCTAATGCTCCAGTCCCAAAACACGCGACTGAGGCTCAGCCATCACGCACCAGCAGATAATGTGCAGACCGCAGACAGATCAGACACAAACAGTGTGGCTCTCACAACGCTGGCTCATGCAGTACTTTACAATTTCTCTACAAAATACCTGCTTCAAATCCTCCTGCAGACAGTAAGATTTCCACCTTTAGAGGACCTTCCCTAGACTAGAGGCTGTATTCAGCACCCAGTATGGCAGCAACTAAAGTCCACATAAAATTGTGCAAGGTTTCCTTCTCCTCCACAGTGTCCTCTTCTTTAAGATCCCATCATCATTACCAATTTTGGGAAGACTGGACACAGAGATTGCAGAAACGTGTAGGTTTATCAATCTGCATACAACGACCCTTGACTAGTCCCTGATCCTCATCAGCTGTCTGCCTGCTCAGCTTCTCAGAATCCACACACTGGATTCCAGAGGTGGAAGCATCTCAGTTGCCCAGAAACAGCATCACTGTTACCAGGAAACATTACATCACAGAATATAACAGTTTCTTACTTTTGAGGGACGGGAGCAAGCCCAACGTATCTGTCTCATTGTGGGTTGGACTGTCCGCCCAGTGGCCCTGTTTAGTTTCTCTAACACCTCCTGCCAATAAGGTTCCAATTAGAGGCAAGACCACACAACATGCAGGAAGTCTGGCTCAGGCCCCTTGCATCGAGTGCAGAAATCTGCATGGGTGTCATGTATAATGTGCAATGTTTTAGGAGAAAGGTAGACCTGGTGTACATAGTTATATTGTAATAGTTTGAAAGGGGTGTTAGAAGTAACTGTCCTCACCCCCTCATGCACTTGTTCCCAGTCTCTGGCACTTATGGGTTCCAGAACCACTCCTTCCGACTTATCATGTATTCGGAGTGCTGGCACTGGGAGGTCGTCTCACTGTGCTCGATACACATTGGATATCAATCGTCGGCCCCACACCATGGCCAGAAACACCATCAATGTCTGGGAATGCGGAGGTTTCTCTGGGAAGCACGGCCACACCTCTCGTGCCGTGGCAGAGATCTTCAAATACTGCAGGTACTGGCCAGTCCCCAGTGCAAAGGACTTAATAGCGTCCTCAGTTGTAATAAACTTATTGTCGGGATATAAGTCGCCTAGTGTGTCACAGCCCCCATCCTTCTATTTATCAACCGACATAGCCCCAGCTTAACAAATGGTTGCAGAGACCATAAAGGCATATTCGATACATACGGGGCTTGGCGTATCACTTTCTTAACTGCCAATTTCCAGGTCCTGCACACCTGCTGCACTACATATAGTGCGGCCGGTGGTACCCTCGTTCCCCTCATTAGCAGGGTGGGCAGTGATGTTGTGCCATAGGAGCCCAGCAGTAGCATCTTTTCCCAGTTGTTGTCAGGGTCAAGCCAGTGGATGGCATGTTGTAAGTGTGCCGCCATGTCATACAACTCCCTATTTGGGACTTCTAGGCTTCCTTTTCACCATGTCCTCTTTAGTGTAGCCAGCCCAAAACATTTCTGTATATTTGCCCATAGTAAGTCTATGATAAGTCTGTCAATTTCAGTGAAGTAATGGCGGGGATCTCGTAAAGCATGCCTTGGAAGGTGTACAGGTACCGGGGCAGAATAGCCTTTTTAATTAGTGCAACTCTGCCCATCAAGGCCAGGGGTAGGTTCCTCAAAAATCGGACCGCTGATCGCAGTCCCTCTGTCACCCCTCTGACATTAAGGTCTAAAAATGCTTGCTCTGTGTGGGCAACCTTCATCTCCAAGGATCTCCCATTGTCAGTCTTCCAGGGGAGTCCTACGTCTGGCAACCCTTCAGTCGGGATCCTAACCACTGCCCCCAGAGGGAAAATTCTAGACTTTTTCTGATTGACAAATAGCCCAGAGACCTCCCCGAATTCTAGTATTGCGTTCAATAGTATTGATAAAGAGTATTCTGGTTCTCTCAGGTATACCAGAGCGTCATCCGCATATAGGGACACCACGTGAGTGGTCTCCCCCACTGTGATTCTCTATAGGCCAAGCACCCTGCTCAACACGCCCACCACCAGCTCCATTGCCATGGCAAACAGCAGTGGCAACAGTGGGCACCCCTGCCGAGTGCCTCTGTATATCCAGAAACTGTCTGAGACTGTCCGGCCCGTCTGCACTCTGGCTCTCAGGTCCGTATGCAGTAGTTTACCCCACTGTATATATTTGGCCCCATTTTTTCAAGCACCATCCAGATGTAGCCCCAGTCCACCGAGTCGAATGCTTACTCGCAGTCTAGAAATGCTAGGGCATAGGCATCACCCACCAATTGTGGAACGTGATAAAAATTTAAAAGATGCCACTGATTACAGAGGGTATTCTGTTTCAGGATAAACCTGCTTTGGTCCGTATGTATTAATGTAGGGAGGTGGCCCAGCAAGCGTGTCAACAGTATACCATTCAGGATTTTTACGTCCATGTTTAACATCCGTCGGGTCCTTGCCCAGTTTTGGTATCATCACAACAGCCGCGGCCCATGCAGGTAAGAGCGGTGGGGCCGGGTGGGGGGATTTCGACAGACGATGACGAGGGGAAATTAATTATTTATTTAATTTTCCCTCGTCATCATCTGTCGAAATCCCCCCCCAACCGCCCAGCTGCATCACAACCATTACCTCCTGCATTGTATTCGGAGGTCTCCCACTCTGCAGTGCCTCATGATATACCTCTAGCAGGTTGTCCCCGATGGTGCCCGCATATCTGTGATAAAATTCTGCAGGCAGTCCATCGCCCCAGGAGTTTTCGCCGTGTTCAGTCCCCTTATTGCCACAAGTATTTCCTCTCTGGAGATGGGTGTTTCTATTGACTCGTGATCACTCTCCGCAAGTCGCAGAAGCGCTACCCCGGCCAAGTACTCCTCTTCTCCTTCCATCACCCTGCTCATTTGGGCCATGTACATCCTGCACAGGTGGGATTTGAACGTCTCATTAATGGCTAACTGCGTACCGATGAGCACTTCCCTGTCATCTCTGATCACGAAGACCGGGCCCTGCTGATTGTCCTATTTTGCCAAGCTATCGAGGAGTAACCCTGTCCTGTCCCTCTCTGTATGTAGTCATTGGCAGTGTGCTGTGTAAGTAAAATTCTCCAATCTGTGCCAGTCCAGTATTTCCTTACGGCACTGCTGCCAGTCTGGGACTCTGCTGGGGTAAGCAGGTAGACCCCTTTCTATGTCGCCCAGCTCCACCTCGCTTCTACCCAGGATTCGTTCCAGTTGTCACCTGATCCAATAAGTAGTCTTTAGGCACTCACCACGAAGGACTACCTTCATGGCGTCCCAGTCTATGGACCTACTCCCTGTCTACCCTAGTTCCCCTCAAAGTAGTGTGTCAACATCTCTTCTACCTTCACCGTAAATGGGGGGTCCGGTAGTGCCTCCGCCCTAAGTCTCCACAGTGGGACCGCTGGGAGTCTGCCCTGCCTTCTAAAGCCCACCGGCACCGGGGAATGGTGAGACTGGTATCAGGCCAGGTATGATATCTCCATTGCTGCCTGTGGCCTGGGAGCGGATACAAAACAGTAGTCCAAGAGGCTGTACGTCCCAGTGTCAGGCGCGTAACAGGAATAAACCTTCTCTGGCGGGTAACTCTCCCACCAGACGTCCACCAAGCCCAGTCCCCTTAGTGTATTGTGTAATGCCCCTGTCACTGCTGGCTTCTTGTTGAGACTGGGAGTCTCACGGCCAATTGCCACGTGCATAACACAGTTACAGTCACCCGCCAAGATGAAGTCCACTGTTAGGTATTCTGATGCCGCTGTTACCACTCTACTATTAGAAGTCTGGTCAGTCATTGTTGGGTGCATACACATTCAGCAGGCAGACCTCTTTTCCGTCTAGGGCACCAAACAGGATCACATACCTCCTTTCTGCATCTATCACATGCCACTTCTGGTTGAATGAGACCCCGGGGGCCACCCAGATCATCGCTCCCTGTGCACACCCAGAGTAGAAAGTGGCATATAGCTGTCCTCTCCACCTCTTCTGCAGACTGAGCATGCAGGCCCCCCCAGACATGGGTTTCATTCAGAAACGCTATGGAGACTCTGTATCGTTTTAAGTAGGCATATACCCCACGTCATTTTTCCAGGTTGCCCAGGCTTCTAACATTCCATGTCATAATTTTTTTTTTTTTAAACAGATTTTATTTGTCAAAATAACATATGACGCAGATCTCTGTGCCCCAGAGACAACTGCCGCATGTAAGAAACACCAATTGAATTTGACCATTTTTCAGGAAACTACAGGAAAATGTGAAAGGCAATACAAATAAAATCAAAACCCTCAAAACAACCAACCCCCCCACCCCCACCCCCCAGCGCATTGTCTTCTCATTCTAGAGCAACTTATCACTGACTCGGACTGCCATTGACCAACATAAGAGCCCATCATCCACGAAACAATTTCCGCCAGGAGTTGCAGACAGATCACAGGTAGATACAAAGAGCAGGAGAAACGAGCAGTAGGAGATATGGAAGTCACACTGGGTCTCGACTCCGGTCCCCCCGCGGCGGCTCAAGCCCCAGGCCTTGATAGTCCGCCCAGCACCTCCAGATCTTGTAGTGCTTCCGGGGACACCCCCTGGCCTCAAATATTGGGATCTCCAAGCCCATACAGAAATCCATACCGTTTTTCCAGGCCGAGACCGAGGGGACAGCTGCCGCCTTCCATGCCCTCGCTATGTCCCTCTTCGCCAAAGTGAAACCCAGGAGCATGAGATGACGCTTATAGATATTGCCCCCGATCCCTTCCATCACATGTAGGACGACTAGCTTCGGCGAATGGGGGAGCTCCCACCCCAGCACTTCAGAGAGACAGGCCAGCACCCCCCTCCAGAACCTTGCTAATGCAGTGCAATGCCATACAGTGTGCAACAGGGTCCCATCCTCGTGATTGCATCGGAGACACACTGGGGAAGCCACTAAGCCCGCCCTCCAGAGCCTGACCCTGGTAAAATGAACTCAATAGAGGTATTTAAATTTAATAAGTCGCAGGCTCATCGCAATAGCCGCCCCTCGTGGAGAAGCCAGAGCCTCTGTCCAGTCCACCTCTTCCAGCTGACCCACATCACCCTCCCAGGCCTCCCTTAAGCGCTGCAGCGAGGGGGAACAGTGTGTAACCAGGGACTGGTAGATTTTGGAAATCTTATGGTAGAGGAGGTCCCCCATAAACACCTTGGCTTCCACCGGGCTGAACTCCGGCAGCGAGTCCAGACCCTCCAGACTGGGGGAGATAGCATGCCTGAATTGTAAATATTTAAAAAATTGGGTCTTCGGCATCTGAAAATCGTTCTGGACATCTTGAAAGGACTTTAAGACCGGACCCCGCATGACGTCACCCAGAGTGGAGATACCAATATTGTCCCAGTCGCGGAACCCAGAAAAAGTCGCCAGGTGCGGAAAGCGGCCATTATGACATAGTGGGGTCTCCCGAGTTAGTCTGTTCCACCAGCCCATCCTCCGTAGCGCCTGCCTCCAGATTTGAAAAACAATCTGCGTAGCAGGCGGTAGGGAGCGTCTCAACGGGGCAGAGTAGAGAATAGTGTGTAGGGTGTGGTCACCCATGCAGCGCCGCTCAACGGCATAAGCCGGGTCTGCCCTGTCCCCGTACCACCACTCATTTCAAACGAGCAGATGCGAAGCAACATAATAAGACCAAATGTCCGAGGTTGCCAGCCCCCCACAATACGTGGACTGAAAACAGGTTCGTATCGCCACCCTAACCGCCCCACCATCCCATAGGAACTGACCTAAGGCAGAGTTCACCTGACGAAACCACCGCGGAGGAATCGGATAGGGATAATTCTGCAGTTGATACAGTAGGCACGGGAGTGACACCATTTTGAAAATGGCTGACCGGCCGTAAATGGACAGGGGCATGTGGGACCAGGTCTTAATATCCTCACGCACGCAATCCCATACTGGTGCGAGGTTGTGCTCCCATGCCGTGGCGGGAGACTCAGATAGATATACCCCCAAATATTTCAAACCCCCATGCACCACCTGCACCGACGAAGCCCAGGAGCCAAGCACGCCCCAGCCTCCCAAGACCCACAAGGTGGATTTCCGAGGGTTCATATACAGACCCGAGGTTTCCCCAAAGATCTGCATAATACGCAGCAGCCGGGGGCCCGTCCTATCCAGACTGGTAAGGAAGAACAGCACATCGTCGGCGTATAAAGCGATGCGATCAGACTATCCGTGTGCCCATTCAAAACCGGACACCTGAGCATCCATTCGCACCCAGGCGGCCAAGGGCTCCATTGCTAAGGCAAAGAGATAGGGGGACAATGGACACCCCTGCCTGGTGCCTCGCCCGATAGGGAAGGTAGAGGAGACGAAGCCCGCGATTCGCACCGACGCCGTTAGGTCTGTATATAACAGGGTTAAATAGGATAGGAAACGAGGTCCGAAATTCAGCCTCCGTAGGAGTGCAAATAAATAGACCCAACTCAAAGAATCGAACGCCCTGTCCATATCCGCCAGCAGGAGCGCTGCCCGTTCCCCCAGCCCCCGGACAGTTGCTACTGCTACGTGCGCCCGTCGAATATTGTGACGGGTTGCGCGTTGGGGCATAAACCCGGCCTGGTCCGGATGTACGAGCGAAGCTATATGGGGTCGGAGGCGATTTGCCAAAGCTTTGGCCAATGTCTTGGCCTCGACATTCAGGAGAGAGATAGGGCGATACGAGGCGTGGTGCTCGGGTGGTCTGCCGGGCTTGTGAAATACTACTACCTCTGCATGTCTCCAATCACCATGTCATAATTTTAATCAATGTATCCACCATTTCCCATCATATTTGGTTCAGTCCAGCACCTTTCCCCACGGATTTCACCAGTTCTGGGTTGCCCACATAGTTGAAACGGGAGCAATAACCGGTATGTCGTTATGCAAGAGCAGTTTAACATTCCCCAAAACAGTAAGCAAGTAGCATCATAACTCCTCCGAACTCCCCCACTTCTTGGGCAGCACATTCAAACTGCCCACATTCAAACTACCCAGCCTTGTAGCAGTCAGGCCAGGAATTAGCATCTACCGCTCCATTCCCATATACCAGAACGATGAAAATCCTCCTCCAACTAGAACTTGTGCTTTGAAAAAGGGCAGAATCCAGAGAGGGTTACAAGGCCAAAGGCGCTCCAGCTCCTCACCCTAGACCACACACCTCTCCCCCCCTCCGGCCAGCATAGCAGTCTATTTATAAATCATGAACATAGCGAACTCTTTTACGAACCGCAATGGAATGAGTTCAAGCACCATACCCATCACTTGGAAGTCCTAAGTCACTCAGCACCGTCCCATAGTTACCGCACGGATTATGGAACAGCAGCATTCGCTCTTTAATTCTGCCACCCACAAGCGTGTAACTGTTCCAACACCCGACCCGTGTTAGGTCAGGGTGACCCCACATCCGTACTGTCGCTGCCAGTCCCAGGGTCACTTCTCCACCTCTGGAATGAGTCCCTGGAGTCCGGCACCACTACTTTCGGTCCATGAGGGTGCCATCTTGGCAGACCACGATCTGTCCCGTCTGCCGCGAATCATACAGGCTGTTTGTACACCCATTCCAACTGCACATTCAGGTAGATTGCCTTTGTTTGTGCGGCATCGCTGAATCTCATCCCGCAGCACCCTGTCACAGGGCCTCTGCGAGAGTGCCAATCCAGTCATATGCTTCCTCTGGGGTGAAGAAGAACACTTTCCTTCCATGCAGTATATGCAAATTCACAGGGTACATCAGGCTATATTTCAGGTTAAGGTCCCTCATTTGCTTCTTAACAAACAAAAAGGTTTTACGTTGATCCTGTACCTTTTTTGTGTAGTCCAGGAAGACGGAGCTGGCGTGCTATAAGGGCCATAGGAGGCACCCCAGGTCTTAGCGGTGGTGAGGGGTATCAGGTGAGCCCTTTCAATTGTGAAAAACTTCAACAGTCTGTTGGGGCGTAAAGTGTTAGCAATCCAGTTCTCTAAAAACAACTCCATCGATTGCCTTTCCTCTTTCTCCAGGAACCTAGTGAACCTCAAATTATTTCTCAAAGACCGGCCCTTAGAGTCTTCAATCCTCTCATCCTGCCGGACCATTAACGCCTGTAGCGTCGACACAGAGGCCGTTAGTGCTTGCACTTCCTGTTGCAAGTCTGCCAGATTTTCCTCTGCTGTGGTGACCCATCTTGTCACTTTTTGCAGGTCCATGCATTGAAAGGCAAGCGTGGTACAGACTGCGTTGTAATTGCTGTTTCCCGTAGGCTCCACTAGGCTACCATTAGACTTCTGCATGAATTCATGCAGGCTCTGTTGTGAGTAACAAGGACCCCCTGACAAATTGTAAGTACAATTCCTAGGACAGGGTAATACACAATGAAAAATAACTTCCTAGGCAACTTATTTATATCAATATGATTTATGTATGTTGTAATAATAAACTCAGGGTAACGACCAAATTACAGAAAATGCAAAACTTTAATATCAGTTATTCAATGCTCTATTGACATTATTACAATTGTAAACTAAAAACACAAATTTATTGACATTTAAAAAGCCTCATGATTTGTTTTATACATGATTATCATAAATGAAATCACAACTAAATAAAATCACAGTTAAAAACCAAAACAGTGGCAGAATAATTGGTCGTTACACTGAGTTTATTATCACAACATACATAAATCATATTGATATAAATAAGTTGCCTAGGAAGTTATTTTTCATTGTGTTCATGCAGGCTCTGTACAGGAGCGGGGTCTGCCACCCCTTCGTTGCCCTGGTCTGGCCCGAAGCGGGAGCCCAAGATACAGCGCATGTCACCTCCGTTCCGGTACGTGTCCGGCCTCACCTGCCACAGCACGGGCCCGCGGCAGGCACACCTTTGCTTGCGCACAGTAACCCTTCTGCCTGTCTGAGCCCCTGACACCACTCCTTCAATGTACTCGGCCACTTATTTCAGCCACCGAGACCCCGAAGCATGGCCTTCTCTCACCGCAACTCTTCTACGCCCATTAGGCCCACCGCGGTCGCGGCATAGCAGGCTCTCCTGGTGCTTGTCGGTGGCCCTATGTTGGGCCCTAGACTCTTATCCACAACGGTACAGCCTCAGAAACCCTCAATGGTGCCGGATACAGGCAGGATTTTTATTACACTGGCGGGAGCTCCGCATAAAGCTTTTAGTTGGCCATCTTTCTTGGCAACCCGGACTTGTCAACCAGTTCACCAATTCCTTGTTAAAGCGCAAAAGTGCCAATGAATTGTCACCTTTGAGGCTTGAATGTGTAGTAATTTGTGTCTGAGAATGGCTCTGAGAGACTCACCTAAAACCTCATTTGGATTTGATCTACTTTCCTCCCATCATTAATCTTTGATTTTTCCATCGTCTTTCCACATGTCAAAGTCATGCCCCATCAAACTGGGACATGATTTCCATCTGGAGATGTGTGGCATTAAAGAAGGCTTGAGTAAAGGATTGACTGTACTATTTTCTGGGTTTATGACCCATGTGATGGCTACACACCTGTCTCTGAGCTCGAATTGACTCAGGATTACTGGCGCTGATCAAATGGAGCTGATCAAATAGGATGAAGACTACAGTCTGAAGATTTCAGCAAATGAGTGATTGAACGATTGTCATTTATGAAAACAGAAGATCAAGGCAGTAAAAAGGCAATTGGTTGGATTTTCAAAATTTTGTGTAAAGTCCAGCTTGTATTTTACTGCAATTATTCATTGCATGGATACCTCAAGGAGGTTACATAACCAGTTGTCAAATCATACACCATAAAAGAGTGATTACAGCTTGACTATAGGTTCTCCGCCACATATAGGAGTTTTGGAGAAAAGATGGATGACTTTATAGGTGCTGCTAGATAAAGGAGTAGTCATTTAAGTTAATTTGCTGGAACTCACAAACTGTGACGTAACCATCCACCTCAATGTATATAGACATCAGGAGAGTATGCTTTTTTGCCTTTCTCCAGTGTAGCCCATTCTACCACAATTTGGATTTCTTTTGTTGTGTCTGCCTGCAAAAATGGTTGTATCAAACCTTTTAATGCAATTGTCGCTATGCTTATGGTTTGATTTGTGTAGGGAAAGATTTAGCCAGGCATAAGGTTTTCTGTAAGGTTTTCTGACTCAAATTATTTGGGCAAGGAATTAAGGATTTTTCTGCTGCCATAGTCTCTTTGGTTTTCCAATGGGTTTGTTTTCTTGTCTTGTAATATCTATGAACCAAGGGTATCTTCTGCTTGTGGGTTCTCACTTCAGAGCGCAAGATGATTGGCTTATTTATCGATAGGTTTGTTATAAATCAGAGATCATTTTTAATGAGATAATGCATCCAGCAAATGCATTGGGTAGGGATACAATTAGTAAATGGCCTTGGATAGTTTTTGGTCCCTTGGATAGGTTTTGGTTTGCTGGTGATTTGTAGGAAGGACAAGTTTACGGAGAAGGGTTGGGTTGTAGTATGGTAAGTCCAGGTTGAAACAGCTTCTCTAAATTAATGTATCAAGTCCAGTATTAATGAAGTCAGCATTCTTTACTGCTTCGTTTCTTAGGCAAATGTAGAATTGATTTCGTGTATGTATTTCACTCATGGATTCTTTGTCTGAAGGCGCTCTCTTTTTATAACTGAAACACAATGTACAAATGTTCACTACCACAGTGATTTACCCAAGGAACGCCCTTCCTGTAAATCTTCTCATCTGTTCTTACATGCAGATTCAGATTTAAAAGCACACTTATTTGAACTGCTTTTTCCTGGTGGTTAATAAATGATGTGATTTTATTGCAAAGATTTATTGTTCTATATGTTTTATAATGTGCCATAAAATTGTAATTGTATCTTCTGGAAACCCCCCAGGTGCTTATGGTCTGGTTTGTGTTGGATAAATAGACATAAGGTACAAACTAAATACGTATTTTATTGCCTGGCCAGCTGGTAGCGAGGGAGACAGTGCAGATATATATGCATAATTGACTTCAGGGATTATGAGGGAAGAAGAAGTGTCAAGAGATAGACGGCGGTGATTGCTCTCACTGTCCCAGTCAATGCTAAAGCCACTGATGGACCTGCTGCCATTGGATAGAATACGTTTCTCTGTGATGTGTTGGGTGACTCACTCTTTAAATGCATTTAGGGTACTTGCGAATGGTTGAAAGGGGTTCAAGAATATTGTTGATGTACTGGACATTTTGTTGTCTTTTAGAACAGATTCACTGTGGATTTCAAGAGTCATTTTTGCATGTGTACTCGTCTGTGATGTTAAAGGTGATGCCTCCTCATAGACTGGTCGCTCTGTGCATAGAATAGATACTGCTTAGGTGACTACTGGTAACAGTTAGGGGTTTTCATTTCTTTATGATTTGTTGAAGGGGGAAAGCCCTGCATGAGATCAGCTATTCTGATATATGAGCATTAGCCGATCAGCAATTGTGAAGCATGTCTTTTACAATGGCGTTCTTGATTTTTGTATGTTGTTAATGTTATGTAAGGAACTGAATGCGAATTTGATTATTTAGGAAGACTAATTTGATTCTGCATGCTGTTTTGTAAAGTGATGTATTTGTTGACATTACTGAGATGAGGAATGAGTTTATGCTCATTTGAGCGAGATGAAGGTTTCTATGAATAATATAGAAGATTGGGAAGGGATGAGTTGTGGATAATCGAATGCAGATGTGCTACAATTCCATATACATATCCTGAATTGTGGTATAGATACAACTTGTTAGTTGTACTTAGCTGTAGCAATGTCCAACCAATCTGAAATTGATTATAAATACACAACAAACCTGCCAGATTTTGACTGCTAGTTGTATGAGAAGCTGAGTAAATTGCACCCTTTATTGGGACATTTGCATGAATTCTACCTGTGCTACCAATTCCCCTGAATATATTATTTTAGGTTTCCGAGTAAAGAAACTTTTTAGTTTTAGTGCTTTACACTTGTGTGTGTGTGTGTGCGTGCGTGTGTGTGCGTGTGTGTGAATGCGTGCCTGTGTGTGTGTGTGTTTGTTATAAAGGTAAGTATTCTTCCAGTAGTCTTGTACCCTTCCTCCTCTGTCCTCAGTTTTACTGTGTCCTTTTTGGACCACTGTACACATCTTTTTCCCATATCCCATTCTCATTTTCCAGATCAGGGTGAGTGGTTCTAGTTGAAAGAAATCATTTGGAGCTCCCTAGTAAAATTCCCCTACTTTCTGTCTATCCTGGTTCGGAATGAAGTGACGTAATGCCATATGTCTTTAAGGAGTGTTGGATATGGCCAACTTCTAAGCTGTTATATTGATTTTTAGCTGTGTCTGCCTGCATCATAGTGTGTGAGCTGACTGGTGGTCCGAGTCCTGGAGAGCCTAGAAAATGTCATCATTAGAAAGAGTTGACTTTCGACTATCACTTGTCTGGTTGTGATGCTGATGCATATCGAAACCAGAAGACCAAATCGACTAGATCCCAGAATTCTCAGCGGTAGTTCAGGACTTAGCCACCCAGAGAGAGACTGGAAGTGCAAGTTTGTAGTCACTATGCAAAGGCAAGTAATCTAGCGAGGGGTGTATTGCCACGCTTCAAGCAAGTCTATCTCTTCTTGTGTTCAACACCACCTTGCATTGTCATACTTTAGTTTCTCGTGCCTCGTTTTTTTATCTGTTGTTCTTGTATTGTAGTTGTTACTTCTTGCTTGAACACTTGAGAGGTTTTTTTATGCATTGCATTTTTTTCTCTCTAGGGATTGTGGCAATTTTTTTCCCCATCTCCTGCTCAAGATATTTCTTCTTTTAGACAGCATGTTTAGTTTCCCTTTCAAACTCCTTATTATAGGAGTCAGCAGGGTGGAGCCCGGAAAAGATTGCCTTTATCTTCTTCTCTGGTGTAGCTGAAGAAAGGCAAGGATCGACCTTTGGCTGTTGCTTGTCAGGTTGTGACATTAGCAGATACAGAATGCCTGAGAGCAAATGTCTCATATCCATCATCTCTTAGCTGCTTAGCTGAAGTCCATGATTCAACTCCTGGGTTCAAAATGTGACTGACAAAACTGCAACTTTGCATCAAACATCCACACCTTTTATGTTTGTGAGGTAATACATTTGATGGCAACCCAGAACGTTTAAAGAATGTTTGAATACTTGTTTTATTCAATTTACCTTTAGCCCCTATCAGTTTAGTACTAGCAGTGCAAAGGATGCTTATATCATTAGTAATTTGGGAGGTAATGCTGTCACTTGAGCTGTTCCTTTTGTTACCAATAGTGATTAAATTGGTGGGTGGACAAAATATCGAAAGCACAAATATCGTCGGACACAATATCGGGTAAAAAATATCGAGGACAATAATATCGTGAAGGTCATTTCTTATGGGTAAGTAAAGTTTTACTATATATAACTCCACATATATGTACTTTGACGATATATATATCTTCAAGGTACGTAGATCTGGAGTTAAGAATAGTAAATTTATACTTATCTATTTGCACTTACCTACTCGATATTCTTGTCCTCGATATTTTGGACACGATATTCTGTCCACACGATATTTTCTGTTCGATATTCTGTCAGTGAACCGATTAAATTGTAGACAATTATCAGGCCTTTTCATCAGCTTTTAAGAATTAGAGTTTGGCAGACAGGGCACTCAGTTGGAAACGTGACGGAGCACCCTGTCTGTCAAACTGTCTGTCTGCCCACCTCATTTAAAGATGGGCAGACCATAAGCTTTCTTCACAGCAGTACCTGCACCAGTCCATGCCGTGAAGGTACTGGTGTGCATGCACAGAGTGGGGCACATATTGTGCCTCCCTGTGTGCATCCGCATGCCGTAAGGTACCAGAGGGAACTGTAGGGCCCCCTTTGTTTCCTCACTGCCACACTTTTCATGGCAAAGTGTGTCAGTGAGGAAACGTGGTGAGGAAACTCGTAATATGCTTAGCGGGGCCACTGCGGCCCGGCCAAGCATATTGCGGCCTCACGACCGCTGTGCCAGAGATCGCTGGTGTCTGCGGTGGTCCCAGGGCGGTCCGACTGCCCTCGTCCTAATAGGGCGGTTGGAAGACCGCCACTGCCGCTCCCCCGCAAGTCTGGCGGTCCGTGGCATTATGATTGAAGAGCAATGACTTTTGGATTCTGCAATTTATTAGCAGTATTCCTTCATTTGATGGATTCAATATTTGCTGATATGCTCAACTAACAAGTCATAGTTTATCTTCCTGATAGTCTAATCTTTTTACTAGCCTTGGAATCTCATATTGACATGCTCGACAAATCTTAACATGTTTATGAACTCACAGTCTGTTTAGTAAACCCAAAAATTGTGTTTTTGATGTGAATCGCTTTGAGTATTTAGGCTATATCACCTCTGCCCATGGACTCTTTATTGATAATAATTACACTGCTTGACTAATAGCTTACACTCCAACATGGCAGAATTATTATTAACAGCAGACTTTGCAAAATATAATGCTCAAATTGTGCTACTAATTTATTTCTGTTTTGAGCAGGTACTGTCCCCCAAGCAGTGCCTTTTGAATGACCTACCTTTGAAGAACTTCTTGATGACTCCGTACTAGTGGCTTCTGAAATTTTCTCTATTCTATAGACTACTGGGAAACATTTACTAGAAAATTTAAAGGCCTACATGAGTTACATGGAAATGACTGCCAATCATATGAGAAGGCCTGTCCGTCTTAAATGGTAAGACAAAAAGTCTAGGTATCCTCTAACCGACTCAGGAAGTTTACTTTGTTTTCATATGTATAAAGAACCCAATTGGCCTTTTTCAGTGGCCAGCCCCTGAACCCTTTTAGGAGAAAGTTTGATAAGACAAGCCCAGTCCTGCTTGACCAAAGTATGGACCATTAAAAGGGCATACCGTTTGATTGGTCCTTACTTCTCACCCGTTTCCCTTCAAATGGAAACACTATCCTTCCAGAATGAGTTCCATGTATTTGGCTGGAATGTTTGTTTTTCCAACAAAATTGTATTTATTTTCAGATAACAAAAACCCAACATTGGAACCTACCATACAGTAGTTCACAAGTATGCATCATCATTACTATGTCATATATAGGCAATGGATAGCTCCATCTCCCTCCCCCAACCAGATGGATATCCAAACTTGCCCATTTACTGAGTGCACTCTCTACGGTGGAGCCAACACAACATCATCTCATGATTATTTGATGAGTAATATTCCAATGACCAACCCCGTAGTCTAATCAGCGAGTCAGAGTGACATTAGAGATTTGGGGCAAACATATACAAAGTTTTTATCTTTTAAATATTTCACCAAAGGGTACCATAGGCTTTCATATTTTTGGCCCATTTCATTAAGTTTCCAGGTACATTTTTGCATGACTAGCAACATCCAAAGTTTGCTAGCCCACTCTTGCATTGTAGGAATAAATGGTGATTTCCATTTGAGTGTAATCAAATATCTCACTGCCAAAGTCATATTAGTTATCAACCTCCAGTCTAGCTTGTGCAGATGCGTGATTTCCGCTGGTGTGAGGTTCAGTACGATGATCCCTGGATCTGGTCGAGGCTGGTACCCAACCACCTCCTTGATATGACTGAGAATTTCCTTCCAAAAAAGTATTGGACACATCCACCAGAGTGTCTGGAATTTTGAAGACACTCTATAACACTAACATGGAGAGGTATAATACGAGGATAAGTCACCCGAACTTTTGTTCAGATTAAAGCTGTCACCATGGACAGGTTACTAGAATAGCTATCCTGAAGCACTCTTGTGAAAAGACTAAAGTTGCACTGGACTGAAGAAAAGTGGGTTGCCTGAGAACAAATGCAAGGCTCAACTGCCTTGATCTGCATGGAGGAGAGCTTGGGCAACAGGGTCTGTGTGGGGTCCTCACCATTCTAAAGACAAATGACTGTGACGGTCCCACAACTTGATACATCTAGGTTGTGCTTTAGGCGGTATTATATACCAAAGATATTGAAATGAACCATGTTAGTTTAAGGGTTTTCTCAGTCAGTTATGTAAGGATGTGTCTCTTATAATCAATGCCTGGTGCTTGGTATTCTTATCTGAGGTGGCACTGAACAATGCCTTTTCTTCCAGTGCCATGCGTAAAGTCCAATGGAGTTGGGGGCTTCCTTGTTTTATTTTGGGGTAAGTGCTTTAAAGACTTATTGGCTTATTACGAGTACGGTAGTCCTGGGACCGCCATACTCGTCCGACCGCCACCACCCCGGCGGTCCGACTGCCATATTATGAGTGTGGTGGTGAGACCGCCGCCTCCGCCAGGAACAAGGATCGTGCTGCGGTGGCAGTCTGCAAAGGGCCTGAATATGCTGGCGGTGCCAATGCCGGCACCTCCGAGCATATTACGACTTGCATTTCCACCAGCCATTTCATGGCGGTGACCCTGCCTTGAAAAGGGAAGTGGAAATTCAGGGAATGGGGCCCTAACAGGGCCCTTGGCCAAATCTGGCCACAGTGTGTGTGTGGGGGGCACATGTTGTGCCCCCCTGGAATTTCACCTTCGTTCGTGCACGGTGTGGCATGCACAACATGGTGCATGCCACACCATGCAGGCACGTGCTGCAGGCTCTCTCACATGTATCAAAAACAACGGTTCCAGCGGAAAGTTAGGTTAATCTATAGTAATAATCAAATGCACAATCGCAATCAAAAAACGGGTTAGAAGTGATGTCAGAAAGAAAGAGGGCCTTGCAGACTTTATGTTCACAATAATTCTTTTTATCCAATTTGTACAATTCAAATCAATAAAAAGACAGACCAAGAGAAAACAATAGTGCTTTTGTGTCCCCAAGTGAAATGGAACCATAAAACAAACAGTGAAAAAACATGTAATGTGTACAGCTTGGTTTCCACAATTTTTTTGAAAAAAGGCGACCAAAGAGTAACTTATTAATGATTCCAGCTTCTGTGTACAATAGTCAGAGCTGTTAAAGTGGTTCGCTTTCAAATACAGTCGACGGCGTTTCGACCCTTTTACAGTGTAGGGTCTCCTCAGGACCAAGGGATATGGGGACAATCTAATGATCAGAAAAAGAAAGAAGAAAGCGTATGCTTAGAAAATGTCAGCTGGGATCCTTAAATGGGAAGGACTTAGGTGGAATATTAAGTACCTGATGGCGAATGTACAGCCTCGTGAGACAGTGAAAAAAGTGAGACACCGGTAAGGTGAGAAAGAAGAAGGGGATACTCACACGGGGACCCGGTCGGGTGCTGCACATGTGATAATACAAAAAGGTTATGATCAGTGAGCTGCAGGTTGACTTTTAAGGTATTCGCGAACTATGAGTTGTCAAGAAACTGGTTATCTTACCCCCGTATGAGAGACGAGAAGGGCTGACAAACGGTCTTAATCATGGGTTGCTCAATCGCGATGAAGGGCAGAAGTACATGACCTCCTGTAATGGTGAGCATGAGGCGTGTAAGTGATGGGTAAAGCATCTAAGAATAATTGACCACAATAGTATTAAACACGTGCAAGCAGGCTTACCACTTAGTGTAGTGGTGCAGGAGCAGAGTCTTCAACTTAATTGTGCCGACCGCGGGACCAATCGTGCCACGGAAATGGTATTACTCTGCGGGATAATGTCAACAAATTAATGACAACCCAGCTCAAATCCATTCTCCTAGATAGGTCTAAGGGGCGGTGTGTACTTGGCGCGCTGTGGTATGCGAAGGGCAGGAAATTGCCTCAGTTAATTACCCGTGCGGCGGTGACAGATGTCGATTTTCACTGCGTGTGTGGACTGCAGGGCGTTGTAGCTTGTGAAGATGTGTGCCAGGCATGGGTGCCGCCTTACATCTTTATTATCGTGATGGTATGTACGCTCTGAGGTGCACTGCGAGGGCGGCCCACCACATATGTAAGGCGCTAGATCAATATGGTGTGATGACTGACAGTTTGTATTGCGTGAAGGCAGCGGTAAACATTAAACAATATAGTTCAGTCTCTAATGTCTTAATGATTTCCTTAAGTGTGAGCGCCCTTTTAGTGGGGCCTGTATGTTAAGCGAGGTTGCTGAATGCTGTAAGCAACCAATACACATGCTGGGGAGCCGGGAACTTAAGCTATCAGTGGTACAGATTGTATCTGGGAGAGCAAAATGATAGAGTGGCAAGAGGGGTATACAGCCATCTATCTGTAGTGGATATTAATGTACTAAGCATAGGGTGTGCTGTGGGCTGGGGACGCCATGTAAACTGGGCGCTTACCTTTTTGAAATGTAGCCATAAATTCGAACTGCTCCTGTCGTCTGCCTGGTAACAATGACAGTCAACCGGCAGAGCGTGTGTGCTTAAATACTTGCAGTGGCAGACATCGGTAGTGATCGCCATTTGCTGATGTGATCTGTGTTTCTGCACTCTCAGTTTGCACTGAAGAAAGACCTGTGTCTCAGATAGAGAAAGAAAGATCTGTGTTTCTGCACTCTCAGTTTGCACAGAAGAAAGACCGGTGTCTCAGATAGAGAAAGAAAGATACAGAAATGGAGCATTGTTTAGAAATGTTGTAGAGAAGCCTTAATTTACATATATTTGCATCCTAAACACATTAGGATATATTATCAACATTTCAAGTATTACAGGGAGCACAAATGTTTTATTCCAATTGTGTGGCAAATCCAGCTTTGGGACTTGAACTACTGGCATTTATCTTATGTGCTAACATTGTAAAGTAGCTGCAAGGTGAAACAATATTTCATGTACATTGCACAATAAAACAATTTAACGACATTGTTACCAGGCAGACGACAGGAGCAGTTCGAATTTATGGCTACATTTCATCATTTTGCTCTCCCAGATACAATCTGTACCACTGATAGCTTAAGTTCCCGGCTCCCCAGCATGTGTATTGGTTGCTTACAGCATTCAGCAACCTCGCTTAACATACAGGCCCCACTAAAAGGGCGCTCACACTTAAGGAAATCATTAAGACATTAGAGACTGAACTATATTGTTTAATGTTTACCGCTGCCTTCACGCAATACAAACTGTCAGTCATCACACCATATTGATCTAGCGCCTTACATATGTGGTGGGCCGCCTCGCAGTGCACCTCAGAGCGTACATACCATCACGATAATAAAGATGTAGGCGGCACCCATGCCTGGCACACATCTTCACAAGCTACAACGCCCTGCAGTCCACACACGCAGTGAAAATCGACATCTGTCACCGCCGCACGGGTAATTAACTGAGGCAATTTCCTGCCCTTCGCATACCACAGCGCGCCAAGCACACACCGCCCCTTAGACCTATCTAGGAGAATGGATTTGAGCTGGGTTGTCATTAATTTGTTGACATTATCCCGCAGAGTAATACCATTTCCGTGGCACGATTGGTCCCGCGGTCGGCACAATTAAGTTGAAGACTCTGCTCCTGCACCACTACACTAAGTGGTAAGCCTGCTTGCACGTGTTTAATACTATTGTGGTCAATTATTCTTAGATGCTTTACCCATCACTTACACGCCTCATGCTCACCATTACAGGAGGTCATGTACTTCTGCCCTTCATCGCGATTGAGCAACCCATGATTAAGACCGTTTGTCAGCCCTTCTCGTCTCTCATACGGGGTAAGATAACCAGTTTCTTGACAACTCATAGTTCGCGAATACCTTAAAAGTCAACCTGCAGCTCACTGATCATAACCTTTTGTATTATCACATGTGCAGCACCCGACCGGGTCCCCGTGTGAGTATCCCCTTCTTCTTTCTCACCTTACCGGTGTCTCACTTTTTTCACTGTCTCACGAGGCTGTACATTCGCCATCAGGTACTTAATATTCCACCTAAGTCCTTCCCATTTAAGGATCCCAGCTGACATTTTCTAAGCATACGCTTTCTTCTTTCTTTTTCTGATCATTAGATTGTCCCCATATCCCTTGGTCCTGAGGAGACCCTACACTGTAAAAGGGTCGAAACGCCGTCGACTGTATTTGAAAGCGAACCACTTTAACAGCTCTGACTATTGTACACAGAAGCTGGAATCATTAATAAGTTACTCTTTGGTCGCCTTTTTCAAAAAAATTGTGGAAACCAAGCTGTACACATTACATGTTTTTTCACTGTTTGTTTTATGGTTCCATTTCACTTGGGGACACAAAAGCACTATTGTTTTCTCTTGGTCTGTGTTTTTATTGATTTGAATTGTACAAATTGGATAAAAAGAATTATTGTGAACATAAAGTCTGCAAGGCCCTCTTTCTTTCTGACATCACTTCTAACCTGTTTTTTGATTGCGATTGTGCATTTGATTATTACTATAGATTAACCTAACTTTCCGCTGGAACCGTTGTTTTTGATACATATGACATACCCTGGTTCCTAGTGAGTAGGGTCCCCCTTGTTCTTGGTTTCGCAGGCTCTCTCACAGCGGCGGTATGCTCTTTAGGCTCTCCTATGAGCCTCGCATACCGCTGCTGTGAAACCGCTGCCGCACTGAATTCAACTCGGAATCCGGCAGGCCGGGTGCCCCACGGGCTTGGCGGACTTCCTGGGACCACTGTGGTTGCGGTCCCAGACGAAGACCGACAAACTCATAATAAAGCCCTTTATGTCTTAGCAGTAAGTAAAATAGTACCTCACTGGGAATAGAGTCCATTTCATCCCATTTTGTAGACTGCGCAGCTGAATTTTGGTGAATTCGAAGAATGTTTGAAAGAGTGCTGAGAATGATTTGAGCTTACTGATTGTAAGATGGTTTGTTCATCTTGCGCACTCACACCGCATTATCACTGCACCGCCCTGGAGCTTTGAAAGTTAATAGAAAGCCCCTGGTCCATTGCCATGGCATTCCCTGCAGTTCAGGGAAGGAATTAGTTAAGCTCATTCTCTGTCGCCGTCTCCTTTGGGTAAAAGTGTGCCATGAAGCTGCAGTGTAAAGGGCTGTTTGCTTACGGAGTCTGCCTTTGGCTGTCTTCTACCCTGAAAGGTCCCACTGACACATTTTTGTTCTGCTTGTCTACCCCATGCCCTGGCAGACCCGAGTCTGGTGAAAAACGATCATGCTCCTTGCAAGAGCTGGCCAAGTTCAGCTTTTGTGAAAAGGATTTAAACAGCTGGTTAGAAATGTGGCTGGCACTACAGGACGTCCCAAATTCCTTTTACGGTTGCAGAATGCTTTTCATTAATCACTGTTGAATAAACACTGTTTCCCATGCAGTATCTTAGGTCAGTCAAACAAGAATGCTCCAGTACTGCCGGACTTGCAAATAGTCCTGAAAAGCAAGCTTTATATCCAGCAACAGACGCACATTGGCATTGACTTGGCTCCAAAGAGATAATCAGGCTGAATGCCTCTACATGGACGGTTCAGATGGGTCCAAGGCCTGCCCTGACTGTGCGCCATCTGCTTCTTCACTAGTCTTTATGTCACTTTATTTATTTATTTGGATTTTTCAAGATGGCTGCAGGCATACTCCTGTACACTGGCCTTCGTGGGACTCAATTTGTCGTGCTCATTGACAATGAATACAGTTGGGTATGGCTCTTGCAAGCACTCAGTGAACTACATTTTTCAGGCTGGTGACAAGAGGGCAGCTGTTCACATTGTGGCACCCGTCACCACCCCATCAGCAACAATATGAGAAGAGAGGCATTGAATGGGCAAGGAAGCTGCAGCACACACGGAAGCGCCATTTTAAGTCAGTCTGGAGGTTGATCAAAATTATTGCTATTTAACAGTACAAAATTCTAGGATTCCATAGTGTTTGAGCATCCTCTGAAGTCGTCCACTCTCCTCTTCACAGCCTCCTCCAAAATCCTGATCTAGACAATTTTCTAAATGGTGGTTTTGAGTAATTTTCCATCCAACATACCTGCAAAATTTGATAATAGCGTGACGGACTTTGAGGTTAGTGGTGTCTCTCACTGGAGTCAATGGTCACATTTTAAACCATTTGCACCATCTAAAGGGATGCACCCCCAACATTGAATCCAATGTGTCGTGATACATTACATTTTCAAAAGTAATAAAAGTTAAGTGAGAGGGCTAATTAGTTCAAATCAGGGCATGGTTAACTTATTTAATAAAATAAATAAGAATAATTAAATTCCCTCCAAGTTGATGTAATGACCCAGGATGTAGTGAATTCAGTTTATTGAGATTCACCCCTATACAAGGCTTATTGGAAAAAAACACAATTACTCATGATGAGGCAAAGACTCGTAAATGAGACTTGTTCGGAAGCAATCCTCTCGTTTAAACTCACTAACGAATTACTAACAACGTGTTTTGTGAATAATAATACGCATTTCCTTTACACGCGGGAGAAAATGAAGCTTGCCTATGTGTTTACTAACTGCAATAACATAAACGAAGGACTAAGATGCATTCTAACACGGGATCTTAACTGCGCATGCGTCTACTGCATCTACGTAGTATGACGTACTAACGCTTGGAGGGAAATTCTGGCGCCTGCGCAAAGAACCATAAAATGGCCGCTTGAAAGCTCACATGCATGGCACCTGCTTGATGAAATTAGAAAATAAGTTTTATACTAACGCAAATGCAGAAAGGGAAATAATAAATGGAATGGGTTAGAGTAGAGGTTGGTGGTATACAGTGAAATCATTTATTTTTGAGAATAACATTTTTCCTTCTGACTTTATTATTAGTGCGTATTTGGGCCTGTCAAATGTGTCTGAGTCGAGCAGACTGACGTTGAGCAACGCATGCGCCCTGACGAGAAAGTACGAAAGATGACTAAGGACTTGTCACGCGTCCAAGGCCAGCAAAGATGTATGGGAAAGTGTTAGAAATGGGATCTCTAGTTGGCAAGGGCTTGCACCTTTATCCAAGTAGGGACCCTTCTTCCTAGTCAGGGTAAGGGTGTTACACTCGTGAAGTAACCCCTGCTCACCCTCGTGGTAGCTTGGCACGAGCAGTCGGGCTTAGTTCAGAGGCAGTGTGTAAAGCATTTGCACATAACCAACAGTAATACAGTGTAAGCACTACAAACGGACACCACACCAGTTTAGAAAAATAACCAATATTTTATATACTCAAGACAAGACCAATTACGACAAAAATCCACAATACTATACTTTACGAATGAATACTTGATACGTTAACTTCTTCTTTGCAGGAATAGCACAAAAGCAAAGTTCGTACGAGTCGGTAGCTCCGTCCGAGTCTACCGTGATGCTGAAAACCACAGAGCCTAACAGTTCCAGCCGACCGCGTCGATACGGGCCAGCAGAGTCGTGAACAGACTCGGTCACAGTACCTTTTCTCGTTGTGGCTGGTACGGAGTGTACGAGCCGGTCGGCGTTCGTCGCGGTTGCGGTGCAAGACGGAGCGATGCAAGGTGCGGTGTCCCTCGATGCGGTGCAGGCAGCGGCTCGATGAGCGTCGTGCAGACGGAGTCGGTGAGTCCAAGGCGTGCGGTGCAGGGTGAGACGATGCTCGATGCGGTGCTGACAGGTTGCGATGCAGGCGACCTAGCCGGAGTGCGGGAGCTGGCGTCGGACAGCGGTGCGAGTCGGAGCGGTGCGTCGCAGACGTGCGAGCGGTGCCCCAAATGCGGTGCGGTCTCGACTCTTGAGCCAGTTGCAGCGACCTCGTCGGTCGGGTCCGGTTGGTTCAGTGAAGCGATGCGATGCGAACTGCGGTGCCCACAGGTCACGGTGCAAGCAGCGGCTCGATGTTGGCGGCGTTGGACGTCGCCCACGGTGAGACCAGGGTTGCGATGCGAAGCGGGGCGATGCGGTCTGCGGTGCAAACAGGTCACCGGCCAGGGATGGATTCGGTTGACGGAGTCGGTTGCGGTTCGCTTCCTCTGTGGCAACTGAAACAGCGTTCCAGAAGCGGTACCCAGAGGCTTGTGAAGTCTTTGCAGTCCCTGAGACTTCTTAACAGGAGGCCAGCTCGGTTTCTGGCCCTTGGAGATACTCAGCACAAGTTTGGAGAAAGTTCAGTCCAGTCCTTTCACTGCCCAAGACAGAAGCAGCAACTGCAGGCCAACCCAACAAAGCAACAACACAGCAAAGGGGCAGTACTCCTCCTGGCAGCTCTTCCAGCTCTTCGTCTTGGCAGGTTCCTTGATTCCAGCGAGATCTAAATTCATGGGGTCAGGGCCCCAATATTTATATCCCAAATTCCTTTGTTCTCTGAAGGCAGAGAGGCCTTTGCCTAGTCCAAACCAGTTCTGGAGCACTTTGTTGACAAGTCTCCGTCCCTTCTTTCAGTGAGTAGGCCAGGGACATCAGACGCACCACAGGAGGTGGAGCCAGCATTGTGGAGGGAAGGCACTGTCCTATTCAGGGCCCAGGTGCGACCCCTCCCACCCATCTACAGGTCGATCTGGCTATTCAGCCCTGCGCTGACTCACCCTGTCTCCTGGCATCCCCCAGCCCCTGTCACTCACATTCCAGACAAGGAATACACAATCTCGCAGAGGCAGGCTTGGATGGTTAGACAAGAAAATACCCACTTTCTAAAAGTGGTATTTTCAAACACAGAATGTTAAAACCAACCTTACTAAAAGCTGCATTTTATCCTTCTGAGTCCAGGCATACTAAACTCGAATTTCTACCATGTTCCCGGGGTCAGTTAGGATTATATACTGTAATAATCAAAACCGCCCGTTCTGGCCTAGGGGAACAGGTAGCCTTGCAATAGTGAAAAACGAACTAGGCTGTAATTCACTATCAGGACATGCCGCACACACCCGGGCATGTCCTACCTTTCGCAGACACCGCACCCTGCCCACAGGGGTACCGTGGGCCTACCTTAGGGGTGACTAACATGTAGCAAAGGGAAGGTTTAGGGACTTGCAAGTGTGTGCACTTGCCAAGTCGACATGGCAGCCCCAGGCTGCGCACAGGCTCTGCGATGGCAGGCCCGAGTTACACTTTACGGGCTGTTTGCGTGGGTGGCACAATCCAGTGCTGCAGCTCACCAACAGCATTTGGTCTATAGGCCCTGGCACTCGCAGTGCACTTTACAAGGGACTGACACATAAACCAAATAGGCCAATCATGGAAACACCAATCCATAACACATTTTATACAGGAGCACTTGCACTTTCCCACTGGACCGCAGTGAGGAAAGTGCGCAGAATCATCACACCAGCAAAAACAGAGTCAAAACCGGGAGGTCAGAAAGCAAAAAGTCAGGGGAAACACGCCAAAAGATGCCAAGTCTAACACATGTCCCCTCCAGCTGAAAGTAGGGAGAACTACCCAACCCCATTGGAGTTCTCTTCACTAAGGCGGAAGAACCTGGACAGACCATCTGCGTTGGCGTGTTCTGTACCAGGACGGTGTTCCACCGTAAAGTCCATTCCCTGTAGGGAGATGGACCACCTCAGCAGTTTTGGATTCTCGCCCCTCATTTGCATCAACCATCTGAGGGGCCTGTGGTCTGTCTGAACCCGGAAGTGAGTCCCAAACAGGTATGGTCTCAACTTCTTCAGCGCCCAGACCACAGCAAAAGCTTCCCTTTCTATGGCACTCCACCTCTGTTCCCTGGGAAGTAGTCTCCTGCTAAGGAAGACTACAGGCTGATCCAGGCCCTCTTCGTTCAGTTGTGAGAGCACCGCTCCCACACCATGCTCTGAAGCGTCAGTCTGCACGACGAATTCCTTGGAGAAGTCAGGTGCCTTGAGCACGGGCGCCGTGCACATGGCTGCCTTCAGGGCATCAAAAGCTTTCTGGCAGGACTCAGTCCAGATCACTTTCCTGGGCTGCCTCTTAGAGGTCAGCTCTGTTAAGGGGGCAACGATGGTGCCATAGCCCTTAACAAATCTCCTATAGTAACCGGTGAGACCTAAGAAGGCTCTCACCTCTGTCTGGGTCTTGGGGGCTCCCAAGCCAGAATGGTGTCAATCTTGGGTTGTAGGGGCGCCACCTGGCCGCTTCCTACCTGGTGTCCCAAGTACACCACAGAACCCTGCCCGATCTGGCACTTACTGGCCTTGATCGTGAGGCCTGCACCTTGCAGAGCCCTCAACACTTTCTCAAGGTGCTGTAAATGTTCTTCCCAGCTGGAACTGAACACAGCAATGTCATCCAGGTAGGCGGCACTGAAATCCTCCAGCCCAGCCAACACCTGATTGACCAACCTCTGAAAGGTGGCAGGGGCATTCTTCAACCCAAAGGGCATCACCCGGAATTGGTAATGACCTTCTGGGGTTGAGAATGCTGATCTCTCCTTGGCCCCATCGGTTAAGGCAATCTGCCAGTACCCAGACGTCAAATCAAACGTGCTGAGGAACCGGGCAGCTCCCAACCGATCAATGAGCTCATCAGCTCTGGGGATGGGGTGCGCGTCAGTCCTGGTGACGGCATTGAGCCCACGGTAGTCCACACAAAACCGGAGTTCTGGAGTGGCACCGGGCGCCGCAGCCTTTGGGACCAAGACCACTGGGCTGGCCCAAGGACTGTGGGAGGGCTCAATCACCCCTAACGCCAACATCTTAGAGACCTCCTCCTTGATGCTGGCTCTGACCCGGTCAGTCAACCTGTAAATCTTGTGCTTCACAGGATGGCTGTCACCGGTGTCCACGTCATGGGTACACCAGTGAGTAACACCGGGGTCAGAGAGAACAGCGGGGCGAACTGTCCCAACAATTGGCGACAGCCCCCTACTGCTCCTGAGTCAGAGTAGGGGAGAGGATCACACCCTCTACTGACCCATCATGCTCCTTGGTAGACAGGAGGTCAGGGAGAGGCTCGCTCTCCTCTTCCACCCCATCATCTGTCGCCAAGAGCATACTCACTTCGGACCTCTCGAAGTGGGGCTTGAGGCGGTTCACGTGAAGGACCCTCAAAGGGTTCCTTGGAGCCTGCAAATCCACCAGGTAGGTGACGTCACTTTTGCGCTCCTTTACCTCATATGGCCCAGTCCACTTGTCCTGCAAGGCACAAGGTGCTACTGGGGCCATGACCCACACTTTTTGTCCAGGTTGAAATTCGACCAGAGTGGCGTTCTGGTCATACCATCTCTTCATTTCTTCCTGGCTTGCTTCTAGGTTCGCCTGAGCGAGTTTCCTGAAGCGGGCAGTTTGGTTTCTAAAGGCCAGCATGTAGCTAAATACATCCTGGGGAGTTTTCCTGGGAGCTGCCTCCCAGCCTTCCTTAACCAAACTCAGAGGTCCTCTGACAGGGTGGCCATACAGGAGCTCAAAGGGGCTGTACCCAAGAGACTTCTGAGGCACCTCCCTGTATGCAAAGAGTAGGCATGGCAAGAGGACGTCCCACTTACGCCTCATGGGTTCTGTTAGACCCTTGATCATGCCTTTCAAGGTCTGGTTGAATCTCTCCACCAGACCGTTTCCTTGTGGGTGGTAAGGAGTGGTGAACTTGTAGGTTACCCCACACTCCTTCCACAGGGATGTCATATACTTCGATATGAAATTGGTCCCCCTATCAGAAACCACCTCTCTGGGGAATCCCACACGGGAAAAGATCCCCATTAACGCCCGGCCCACCACTGGCGCCGTCGTTGTCCTGAGAGGGATTGCCTCCGGGTACCGGGTGGCATGGTCCACCAAGACCAGGATGTACCTGTTGCCCATGGCTGTCTTGGGATCCAGTGGCCCCACAATATCCATCCCTACCCTTTCAAAGGGTGTTCCAACAACCGGAAAAGGTTGGAGAGGAGCTTTGACCTTCCTCCCACTCTTACCACTTGCCTGGCAAGTTTGGCAAGACCTGCAGTGTGCATCTGACTGCCTTCGCATTTGGGGCCAAAAGAAGTGGGTGACAAGCCTGTCAAAGGTCTTGTCCTGCCCCAAATGTCCTGCCAAAGGCACGTCATGAGCCAGACCCAGTAGGAAGGTCCTGAAGCGCTGGGGTACCACCAGCACACGGGCTGACCCAGGCTCAGCAACCTTAGGCTCACTGTATAGGAGACCACTCTCCCAGTAGATCAGATGTGACCCGGACTGATTACCAGCTGCCTGGTCTGCAGCCTGCCGCCGCAGACCCTCCAGAGTAGGGCACTCGTTCTGCTCCCTGCAGAACTCCTCCCTGGTGGGACCCCCTTCTTGCTGCCAATGGGTCAGCTCAGAGATGTCTCCCAGTTCGGCTACTTGCTCCCCTGTAGGCACCGGGCGTCCCCTCGAGGTCCGCCTCCTCCCGGTCCGTGGGAACTTCGGGGCCGGTTTCCCGCGCCCCCTGCCCTTTCTCTTGGCAGGGACTTGGGCCACTGTTTCAGGCTCCAAGTCCTCTTGATCACCCTTTCTGGCCGCCATTGACCGAGTAGACACGCATGCCCACTCTGGCAACCCAAGCATCTCCAAGTGGGACCTGAGCTCAACCTCCTTCCATGAGGACTGCTCCAGGTCGTTTCCTAGCAGACAATCTACAGGCATGGTAGGGCTCACAACCACCCTTAAGGGACCTGAGACCCCCCCCATTCAAAGGGAACCTGCGCCACCATACATTGGCGCTCTGAGTTGTCGACAGCAACTACTTGGTGGAATGCTCCTGGGACTACTTGCTTCTCAGACACCAGGTGACACCGGACTGAGGTCACACTGGCTCCAGTATCTCTGAGAGCCTCTACCCTGTTCCCATTAATGGTCACCCAGGTGCTATATTTCTTTGTGTTAGGGGGCACCTGGTTTCCTGGGACCATCTCACTGTCCCCGAGTGAGACAAGGGTCATCTCTGCGGGATCCCCACCCTCCTGTGGGCACCCCTCCTCCCCAAGCGCTACACTAGCCAACACTTTGGACTGTCCACCGGTGGGTGGCTGTGTCCCCTTCGGGCACTTGGGGTCCCCTTAAAGTGACCTACCTGGTCACATGCATAACACTTGCGGGGGCCGGTCTCAACAGGCTTCCCTGTAGAGACCCCTTTCTTCTTATCACCGGGGGCTGGGAACCTTTACCCTGGGTACTAGTTTGGGGCCCTTTAGAGAACTCCTGTGCTTTACCCTTGTCCCCCACCTTTCTGCTGGGGACCCTGCCCACCTTTGGCTGAGTCTCCCCAAACGCTTTCTTGTGGACCCTTGTACTCACCCAGCGGTCCGCTTCCATAGCAAGCTTCCTGGGGTCAGTTAGCTTACTATCAACTAGGTGCTGGCGCAGATCTGCAAAACATAGACTAGACAAGTGCTCCCATGCAATCAAGTTGTAGAGCCCCTGAAAATCTGTTACACTACTGCCCTTCACCCAACCATCCAGAGACCTGCAGAACACATCCACACATTCCAACCAAGTGTTGACATCAGACTTCTTACTGGACCTGAACTGATCCCTGTACTTTTCAGGAGTAAGACCATACTTCGTGAGAAGGGCATCCTTCATGTCAGCATAGGTGAGGTGATACCCCTTACCCAAAGCTATCAGAGCATCCCTTGCTTCTTCCGGGAAAAGTGGCCACAATCCTGCTCCCCAATTCTCCTCAGGGACCCCATTCATGTGTATGGCTGCCTCATAACCCTGGAACCACCTTTGTATGTCATCCCCCTTCTTGAACTCCTTGCCTACGTTCTTGGGAATGTGCACAATCCTGTCTGCCTTTCTGGACGAATTGCTGCCACCATCTGAGCCTGACTTACTCCTAAGTTCTAGCTCCTTCAGTTCTCTCTCATGCTCTAAGAGCATCTTCCTCTCCTCTATGGCCAATCTCTTCTCCTCCCGCTCACTCTCCAGCCTGAGCTTCTGCAGCTCGAACTGCCTTGCCTCCCGCCTGTCCTCCAGCTCCTCTGGGGACAGACTGCTGCTGCCCGACCTGGCGGGTTCCCTCTACCCAAAAGCACATCCACCCTGGAAATAGGCTCCTCCGCCTCCTCACTGAGATCACCAGGCTGCCCATTGGCATGTCTGGCTGCTACCCAGGCCCTCAGCGCCTTCTGTAGCTCCTGCTTCCTTGTGAGGCCTTTAATTTGGACTTTCAGGTTTTTACAAATCGCTCGTAACTCCTTTACGGCGTAGGATTCCAACCTGTCCTCCTCAAAGATAACTTCCAGAGATGCAACGGATGATGCCATTGATTCAGGCATGACAAAAGTCGTGAGTTGAAAACTGGCAAGATCAAAAATAGGCCAAAAGAAAAAGAACCAGTATGTGGTACGTAATGGTCTGCGATATGGTAGTAGTGCACACCAATCACTGTAAGTCAAGTGCAAACACAAGTCCTATCCTCACCGCTGACAACCAATGTTAGAAATGGGATCTCTAGTTGGCAAGGGCTTGCACCTTTATCCAAGTAGGGACCCTTCTTCCTAGTCAGGGTAAGGGTTGTTACACTCGTGAAGTAACCCCTGCTCACCCTCGTGGTAGCTTGGCACGAGCAGTCAGGCTTAGTTCAGAGGCAGTGTGTAAAGCATTTGCACATAACCAACAGTAATACAGTGTAAGCACTACAAACGGACACCACACCAGTTTAGAAAAATAACCAATATTTTATATACTCAAGACAAGACCAATTACGACAAAAATCCACAATACTATACTTTACGAATGAATACTTGATACGTTAACTTCTTCTTTGCAGGAATAGCACAAAAGCAAAGTTCGTACGAGTCGGTAGCTCCGTCCGAGTCTACCGTGATGCTGAAAACCACAGAGCCTAACAGTTCCAGCCGACCGCGTCGATACGGGCCAGCAGAGTCATGAACAGACTCGGTCACAGTACCTTTTCTCGTTGTGGCTGGTACGGAGTGTACGAGCCGGTCGGCGTTCGTCGCGGTTGCGGTGCAAGACGGAGCGATGCAAGGTGCGGTGTCCCTCGATGCGGTGCAGGCAGCGGCTCGATGAGCGTCGTGCAGACGGAGTCGGTGAGTCCAAGGCGTGCGGTGCAGGGTGAGACGATGCTCGATGCGGTGCTGACAGGTTGCGATGCAGGCGACCTAGCCGGAGTGCGGGAGCTGGCGTCGGACAGCGGTGCGAGTCGGAGCGGTGCGTCGCAGACGTGCGAGCGGTGCCCCAAATGCGGTGCGGTCTCGACTCTTGAGCCAGTTGCAGCGACACTCGTCGGTCGGGTCCGGTTGGTTCAGTGAAGCGATGCGATGCGAACTGCGGTGCCCACAGGTCACGGTGCAAGCAGCGGCTCGATGTTGGCGGCGTTGGACGTCGCCCACGGTGAGACCAGGGTTGCGATGCGAAGCGGGGCGATGCGGTCTGCGGTGCAAACAGGTCACCGGCCAGGGATGGATTCGGTTGACGGAGTCGGTTGCGGTTCGCTTCCTCTGTGGCAACTGAAACAGCGTTCCAGAAGCGGTACCCAGAGGCTTGTGAAGTCTTTGCAGTCCCTGAGACTTCTTAACAGGAGGCCAGCTCGGTTTCTGGCCCTTGGAGATACTCAGCACAAGTTTGGAGAAAGTTCAGTCCAGTCCTTTCACTGCCCAAGACAGAAGCAGCAACTGCAGGCCAACCCAACAAAGCAACAACACAGCAAAGGGGCAGTACTCCTCCTGGCAGCTCTTCCAGCTCTTCGTCTTGGCAGGTTCCTTGATTCCAGCGAGATCTAAATTCATGGGGTCAGGGCCCCAATATTTATATCCCAAATTCCTTTGTTCTCTGAAGGCAGAGAGGCCTTTGCCTAGTCCAAACCAGTTCTGGAGCACTTTGTTGACAAGTCTCCGTCCCTTCTTTCAGTGAGTAGGCCAGGGACATCAGACGCACCACAGGAGGTGGAGCCAGCATTGTGGAAGGAAGGCACTGTCCTATTCAGGGCCCAGGTGCGACCCCTCCCACCCATCTACAGGTCGATCTGGCTATTCAGCCCTGCGCTGACTCACCCTGTCTCCTGGCATCCCCCAGCCCCTGTCACTCACATTCCAGACAAGGAATACACAATCTCGCAGAGGCAGGCTTGGATGGTTAGACAAGAAAATACCCACTTTCTAAAAGTGGTATTTTCAAACACAGAATGTTAAAACCAACCTTACTAAAAGCTGCATTTTATCCTTCTGAGTCCAGGCATACTAAACTCGAATTTCTACCATGTTCCCGGGGTCAGTTAGGATTATATAGCTGTAATAATCAAAACTGCCCGTTCTGGCCTAGGGGAACAGGTAGCCTTGCAATAGTGAAAAACGAACTAGGCTGTAATTCACTATCAGGACATGCCGCACACACCCGGGCATGTCCTACCTTTCGCAGTACACCGCACCCTGCCCACAGGGGTACCGTGGGCCTACCTTAGGGGTGACTAACATGTAGCAAAGGGAAGGTTTAGGGACTTGCAAGTGTGTGCACTTGCCAAGTCGACATGGCAGCCCCAGGCTGCGCACAGGCTCTGCGATGGCAGGCCCGAGTTACACTTTACGGGCTGTTTGCGTGGGTGGCACAATCCAGTGCTGCAGCCCACCAACAGCATTTGGTCTATAGGCCCTGGCACTCGCAGTGCACTTTACAAGGGACTGACACATAAACCAAATAGGCCAATCATGGAAACACCAATCCATAACACATTTTATACAGGAGCACTTGCACTTTCCCACTGGACCGCAGTGAGGAAAGTGCGCAGAATCATCACACCAGCAAAAACAGAGTCAAAACCGGGAGGTCAGAAAGCAAAAAGTCAGGGGAAACACGCCAAAAGATGCCAAGTCTAACAGAAAGGAAGTGGGGAATAAAAGTTTGAGGGGAGGAGTTTTGAAACAATGGTTTAAAGAAATAAGTGAAATGTAAGCATGGTGTGATGATCATCCCCCCCTCGCCTGTCCAATCAGAGTTAGTATTTTGTAGAATTGAAACATTAATGGGTGGAACATGCTTATGGAAGGGTATAATTGAGGTAGTTTTAGTTAGTTAGGTGGTCGTCGTGAGATGTCGTTGGGAGCGGAAGCAGCAGAGGCCATACAGGGCTCGGGATGCTATTGGTGCTGAGGGTGGTGCTGATGCTGTGAGACGCCGAAGAAGAATTCGAATGCAGAACCATCTATTTAATTTAATTGGGTTAGAAAGAAGATCGCCGAAGAACCACGAGGAGGAAGAGAGTGTCAGAGAGGGGTGCGACATAGTCGTCGGTATCTATAGAGGTGAAGTATCCTGTCCTGATTCCTGTCCTGAAGTCTTTGTCTCCTGATCTGTCCTGGGGACCCTTACCAGCCCTTTGGCCAGGGGGTTGGTCTTCACACCATACTTGGTAAATGTAAGTTCATCGTCTTGATAAATGCTCTTCTCTCTCTATCCTCTTCTTTCTGAGCATAGTTGTTGTGTGGATCTGAATTATTATATCTATTGAATTTTTGATTGAATTGGCACTCTTGCGAATGAGGGTGTTTGTACTAAAACGTTTGAGATGGTTCACAAACAACTAATTTAGATAAAGATTTTAAAACTTCCCGAGACTGTGATTATTTCATTTAATCAAGAAAGGTTTTACATGTTATGCTAATTATCACCATCAACTAGTTCCACCTAACGGTCCATTGACCAGAGGAAAGAACTATTTGATCAGTGAAAGGTTCTAGTTAAAGAAGGAATAACTAGATCTTGAGGTATGACAATCATTAAAAACTAAAAATTCCAGAGGTCTACTTGGTGTTTAGTGGAAGCGAGTTGTATGGGCCCAGGTGAGTATATGGTAGTGGAGTATCTGTTGCTAGTACGCCGCTGGATCACTCACATATTTCTGGTCCACAACATACACCATTTGTGCTTTATCCAAGCACAGACCTTCAAAGAACACAAACATGAAGGGAGATCTCCAGGCGTCTTGCCCCCAACTCTGGCACACCTTTAGACCAATATGAGAGCAGAATGTGACCACTTATGCTTCAGAAAACTCCTGAAGACAGAACCTGTCAGGCTGGTTTTCTGCTGAACACTTGCGACAACAATATAGGAATTTGCTATCGGGTGGCACACTTTGCATTAAGCTGGATTCCGCCTACCAATGTCATTTGACTTCTGGGACCACTTTAAAAACTCTTAAATAAGTAAATAATGAAATGCCAAGTGCTGTGCAGCAAGTGATTTTATGTTTGCATTGTTTTTTTAAAGTAGTAACAACAGATCCTTCTCTCGCTTTCCCTCTGTGGCTCTCTCTCTTTCTTTATTTCTCTGACACCCTTTCTATCTTTATCCTCTTTCTCATTCTCTCTCATTCTCTCTCTTTCGCTGTCTTTTGGTATTTTGCAATGTCTTTCTTGCTATGCCTTTTTGTCCAGCCCCCCATTCGCTGTCTCTTATCAGGGGTGTGTGCGTTGGTGGAGGTACAGAAACTGTTTGTTCCTGCCCCATTCGTGGCGTCTTTTCAGTTCCTCTTTTGTCCTGAGATGTCTACCGGTGTCAGCTCCCACCTGCAGCAACCTCTAACTCTTGTTATCTCAGTGCTGGGATGTGAGGCAGTGTACTCCCACCCTCTTTTGTTTGAAAAGGCTCCCTTGAGCTAATGAGCTGACGAGCCCTGGCCGGTGCACCTGCATTCAGTGAGTGTTAGAGAGAACTGAGAGGACTTTGGAAAGCATTTCTAGCACCCTCAAAAGAATGTATTGCTCTCTGCTGAAGATGGACAACTATTCTTAAACATGCATACACAGCACTGGCGGCACGAACGAGGGTGAAAAACTAAAGACTGTCACTGAAGTAAGTGTTATCATGTACTTCATTTACCATGCTGCATTGGGGTGGACTGAGTGCTGGGATATGAGGCAGTGTGCTCCCACCCTCTTGTTAGCCCCTGGCTGGGTTATCTTCGCTCTTTTGATTCGAGCTGCCATTCTTCCTCTCTTGCACATCCGATTTGAACACTCTGCTTTAGGACTACTTCCAGGGCATTCTGCTTCCTTCCCTTTCACTCGTGTACTTCCGCTTCTTTCTGGACACATGCATGCAATCTGTATAATATATGATGATGGTGCTAATGAGGATTGTGTATTTGGAATTGCTTAGTAGCTAAAACAGCCTTGATCCCAGAGACAATTATTAACCAGTGTTCACTTATTAGTTATGGCATATAGAGAGTTTTAGCTGCCTATAAGAGCCATGAAATGAGCTAACTACAACACATAGAGAGGGGCTTTGCCCTTGCTTGCAGGAAGTGTCACTCACATTGTTTGAAAAGCCCGCCTTTCTGCCAATGGGTGTACGGGTGTCAGTGCTTAGTTTGTAAAAAAAAAAATAGGCACCAGGGCTCTTGTCAGGATGCAACTGCAGCTTACACCTCACATTGCCCCTGCCATGCTGCCAAAGATAGTAACAACACAACTACTAACCATCACTCTCCACAGTGTGACAATTAGGACTATTTCAGGCTTCCAAAGCTATAAGAATGGCTTGGACGACAGGTAGTAGTCATTTTTATTGTATATTGAATTAATGATTACCTGTTGTTGTTGTGATCTTTAAATTAGACAGCTCCACCATGTGGTACACTGTCATAAGCGCCGGTGTTGACAATTAAGTGCCGGTGCTGAGCACCGGAAACCACTAGCTCAAATTAAGCACTGAGGGGTGTTATTCACTGATGCGCTGTTTAGCCTCTTCTGAGAGAATGTGATTATTAAGACATTTACATGAGTCCAAACAGAGAAAGTTCTGCCTTTCTTTGCAGCACAGTGGCTCCTCCCCTACCACCAGCCATTAGCCACACTTGGGGCAGGGAAGACACTACACAAAAAATCTCAGGTGCCAATTTTCTTCTGAACTTCCATTTAATTCTAGCCTCAGAACCCTGGTCCACTTGTTCTCTTTTTGCAAAATGTTACATCTCCATTATCTTCTGACTGGGTGCATGCCATGTGCGGCATTCCATCTTTTTCTCAGTCCGCTAGCTGCAATGGCGTAGCTGGGGGGGGGGACGGGCGGTCCGCCCCGGGCGGCACTATTTCGGGGGCGGCAGCGAGCGCAAGGAAAGTTTTCTTTTTTTTCCTTTTATTCTTCCTCGTCGCCGTCTGTCGCCCTGCCCTCCCCACCGCCCCGGTTGCCTGTCGCCTTCACTCCATCCCCCCTTTCCCCTGCTCTTACCTGCACCGACCGTCACTGGGCGGCAAAACCTCTAGCTATGCCACTGGCTGGGGTTAAAACGGTAAGGGGCAAAGAATCCCTGTGCATTCCACCTCCACCTCCCAGCTTCTCCTGCCATAGCTACCATGATGAAAACAAAGCATAAAAGATGGCTGGAGAGTGGAGAGCAGTCAAATCCAGGAACAAAGCCCTCTGTTGTCGGAGGCTTGCCACACACGCAACTAATGAGTGTAAGCTCCAGAAGACATAAATGGCCTACAAAGGTGTTCAGATAAAAAACAGTAACACATGATTGGTATTAATAGTAGCAAACTGTGGCACAAGTGCAACCAGTTCTCAAACACCTAACCCACGTGGCTGGGAAAAGGATGTTCCCAAAAGAGCAGTGACTGTCTTGGTTGGGGCACGAGGCATTCGTTATTGAAGACAAGAGCTAGAATAAACACAGTTCTCGCAAAACGACCCCATTAGTATGAATTCGAGACACTAGTATTATTTTTGTTTACAAAATGATATGAATTTGAAACATCATTTTATAGATTATATGCAAGCAAGTGCCCCAGGGTACTACAATTGACAAAACACACAAGATGATGGACGGAATGTTGCACATTGGCAAACATTCACCCCCAGTCACAGATCTGGGTTTAATCCATCGTTATTTTGCTTCACCACGCCACCCCAGTTCAGACATAGCCATATGCAAATCAGTTCTGACCCTGTGCCTCAAGGGAACAGTCCAGACCGAACTGCCAAGCCATGTCTACCCTGGACCGGAATCAAGCATCCTAGGACCGGTTTCGGGCTTTCAGCCCTCATCAGCCAGGATATCTTGACTCCAGTGGCGTAGTGAGCACGGGACCCACGTCTGGGCATACCCTTCCCACTTAGGGCGAAATGCAAAACACACAAGATGATGGACGGAATGTTGCACATTGGCAAACATTCACCCCCAGTCACAGATCTGGGTTTAATCCATCGTTATTTTGCTTCACCACGCCACCCCAGTTCAGACATAGCCATATGCAAATCAGTCCTGACCCTGTGCCTCAAGGGAACAGTCCAGACCGAACTGCCAAGCCATGTCTACCCTGGACCGGAATCAAGCATCCTAGGACCGGTTTCGGGCTTTCAGCCCTCATCAGTCAGGATATCTTGACTCCAGTGGCGTAGTGAGCACGGGACCCACGTCTGGGCATACCCTTCCCACTTAGGGCGAAATGCAAAACACACAAGATGATGGACGGAATGTTGCACATTGGCAAACATTCACCCCCAGTCACAGATCTGGGTTTAATCCATCGTTATTTTGCTTCACCACGCCACCCCAGTTCAGACATAGCCATATGCAAATCAGTCCTGACCCTGTGCCTCAAGGGAACAGTCCAGACCGAACTGCCAAGCCATGTCTACCCTGGACCGGAATCAAGCATCCTAGGACCGGTTTCGGGCTTTCAGCCCTCATCAGCCAGGATATCTTGACTCCAGTGGCGTAGTGAGCACGGGACCCACGTCTGGGCATACCCTTCCCACTTAGGGCGAAATGCAAAACACACAAGATGATGGACGGAATGTTGCACATTGGCAAACATTCACCCCCAGTCACAGATCTGGGTTTAATCCATCGTTATTTTGCTTCACCACGCCACCCCAGTTCAGACATAGCCATATGCAAATCAGTCCTGACCCTGTGCCTCAAGGGAACAGTCCAGACCGAACTGCCAAGCCATGTCTACCCTGGACCGGAATCAAGCATCCTAGGACCGGCTTCGGGCTTTCAGCCCTCATCAGCCAGGATATCTTGACTCCAGTGGCATAGTGAGCACGGGACCCACGTCTGGGCATACCCTTCCCACTTAGGGCGAAATGCAAAACACACAAGATGATGGACGGAATGTTGCACATTGGCAAACATTCACCCCAGTCACAGATCTGGGTTTAATCCATCGTTATTTTGCTTCACCACGCCACCCCAGTTCAGACATAGCCATATGCAAATCAGTCCTGACCCTGTGCCTCAAGGGAACAGTTCAGACCGAACTGCCAAGCCATGTCTACCCTGGACCGGAATCAAGCATCCTAGGACCGGTTTCGGGCTTTCAGCCCTCATCAGCCAGGATATCTTGACTCCAGTGGCGTAGTGAGCACGGGAACCACGTCTGGGCATACCCTTCCCACTTAGGGCGAAATGCAAAACACACAAGATGATGGACGGAATGTTGCACATTGGCAAACATTCACCCCCAGTCACAGATCTGGGTTTAATCCATCGTTATTTTGCTTCACCACGCCACCCCAGTTCAGACATAGCCATATGCAAATCAGTCCTGACCCTGTGCCTCAAGGGAACAGTCCAGACCGAACTGCCAAGCCATGTCTACCCTGGACCGGAATCAAGCATCCTAGGACCGGTCTCGGGCTTTCAGCCCTCATCAGCCAGGATATCTTGACTCCAGTGGCGTAGTGAGCACGGGACCCACGTCTGGGCATACCCTTCCCACTTAGGGCGAAATGCAAAACACACAAGATGATGAACGGAATGTTGCACATTGGCAAACATTCACCCCCAGTCACAGATCTGGGTTTAATCCATCGTTATTTTGCTTCACCACACCACCCCAGTTCAGACATAGCCATATGCAAATCAGTCTTGACCCTGTGCCTCATGGGAACAGTCCAGACCGAACTGCCAAGCCATGTCTTCCTGGACCAGAATCAAGCATCCTAGGACCGGTTTCAGGCTATCAGCCTTCATCAGCCAGGATAGCTTGACTCCAGTGGCGTAGTGAGCACGGGACCCACGTCTGGGCATACCCTTCCCACTTAGGGCGAAATGCAAACACACAAGATGATGGACGGAATGTTGCACATTGGCAAACATTCACCCCCAGTCACAGATCTGGGTTTAATCCATCGTTATTTTGCTTCACCACGCCACCCCAGTTCAGACATAGCCATATGCAAATCAGTCCTGACCCTGTGCCTCAAGGGAACAGTCCAGACCGAACTGCCAAGCCATGTCTACCCTGGACCGGAATCAAGCATCCTAGGACCGGTTTCGGGCTTTCAGCCCTCATCAGCCAGGATATCTTGACTCCAGTGGCGTAGTGAGCACGGGACCCACGTCTGGGCATACCCTTCCCACATAGGCGAAATGCAAAACACACAAGATGATGGACGGAATGTTGCACATTGGCAAACATTCACCCCCAGTCACAGATCTGGGTTTAATCCATCGTTATTTTGCTTCACCACGCCACCCCAGTTCAGACATAGCCATATGCAAATCAGTCCTGACCCTGTGCCTCAAGGGAACAGTCCAGACCGAACTGCCAAGCCATGTCTACCCTGGACCAGAATCAAGCATCCTAGAATCGGTTTCGGGCTTTCAGCCCTCATCAGCCAGGATATCTTGACTCCAGTGGCGTAGTGAGCTGGGGGTGAATGTTTGCCAATGTGCAACATTCCGTTCATCATCTTGTGTGTTTTGCATTTCACCCTAAGTGGGAAGGGTATGCCCAGACGTGGGTCCCGTGCTCACTACGCCACTGGAGACAAGCTATCCTGGCTGATGAAGGCTGATAGCCTGAAACCGGTCCTAGGATGCTTGATTCTGGTCCAGGGAAGACATGGCTTGGCAGTTCGGTCTGGACTGTTCCCATGAGGCACAGGGTCAAGACTGATTTGCATATGGCTATGTCTGAACTGGGGTGGCGTGGTGAAGCAAAAATAACGATGGATTAAACCCAGATCTGTGACTGGGGTGAATGTTTGCCAATGTGCAACATTCCGTTCATCATCTTGTGTGTTTTGCATTTCGCCCTAAGTGGAAAGGGTATGCCCAGACGTGTCCCGTGCTCACTACGCCACTGGAGTCAAGCTATCCTGGCTGATGAAGGCTGATAGCCTGAAACCGGTCCTAGGATGCTTGATTCTGGTCCAGGGAAGACATGGCTTGGCAGTTCGGTCTGGACTGTTCCCATGAGGCACAGGGTCAAGACTGATTTGCATATGGCTATGTCTGAACTGGGGTGGCGTGGTGAAGCAAAATAACGATGGATTAAACCCAGATCTGTGACTGGGGGTGAATGTTTGCCAATGTGCAACATTCCATTCATCATCTTGTGTGTTTTACATTTCGCCCTAAGTGGGAAGGGTATGCCCAGACGTGGGTCCCGTGCTCACTACGCCACTGGAGTCAAGCTATCCTGGCTGATGAAGGCTGATAGCCTGAAACCGGTCCTAGGATGCTTGATTCTGGTCCAGGGAAGACATGGCTTGGCAGTTCGGTCTGGACTGTTCCCATGAGACACAGGGTCAAGACTGATTTGCATATGGCTATGTCTGAACTGGGGTGGCGTGGTGAAGCAAAATAACGATGGATTAAACCCAGATCTGTGACTGGGGGTGAATGTTTGCCAATGTGCAACATTCCGTTCATCATCTTGTGTGTTTTGCATTTCGCCCTAAGTGGGAAGGGTATGCCCAGACGTGGGTCCCGTGCTCACTACGCCACTGGAGTCAAGCTATCCTGGCTGATGAAGGCTGATAGCCTGAAACCGGTCCTAGGATGCTTGATTCTGGTCCAGGGAAGACATGGCTTGGCAGTTCGGTCTGGACTGTTCCCATGAGGCACAGGGTCAAGACTGATTTGCATATGGCTATGTCTGAACTGGGGTGGCGTGGTGAAGCAAAATAATGATGGATTAAACCCAGATCTGTGACTGGGGGTGAATGTTTGCCAATGTGCAACATTCCGTTCATCATCTTGTGTGTTTTACTACAATTGACAAACAACTGATCACTGAGGGCAATGCAATTGACACACACACCTATTTCACCGTCATTGCCTCATTTCCGTTCAACAATAGCCGTTACAGTTCCAAAGAGGGAGAGAGAGAGAGAGATGAGAAGGGGGGAGAGAGATAGAGAGAGCAAGAGAGAGAGAGAGAGAGAGAGAGAGAGAGAGAGAAACAGCTGATGGTCCCTGGCTCCTACATGCGACATTATGATGGGGCCCACCACTAGTGCAGAGGCAGTGGCATTAGTTTTAATTATTGCTATACTTGCAGTAAGTATTTTTAACAAGTTCTGTTCACCCATCCATCCACCCACATCAACTTACCTATTCATTCATCCTTGATGTCACTGATTCATCTATACACATACTCATCCATTCATCCACCCAAACCCTCAATACTTCATGCAGATGTTTGTACATGCACTCACCCCTTCATCCATCCACCCAGGTACCTATCTGTCCATGCACTCACTCACTCACTCACTCACTCCATGCACTCATTAGTCCGTTCATTCTTCCAGTCATTTACTCATTCTATCATTCACCTACTGACCTATCCACACAACCACAGTCACAAACAGTGGTATTTAGTTGGGTAAATGAAGGCGCCACTCGGGAGAGATAACACAAATATTTGATATTTACTTGCTGTATTGATCACGGTGCTGCAAGGTGAAGAGAACCACTGACCTCCTCAAAATACAAAATGGCCTTGGCCAATTGACAGATATACAAAGGAATTCCTCAGCACACGTCTGTTATGTCACAATATACATAAACATGCTTGATGTGAGCATAAGTAAAATACAAGTAGGTAAGTTCTTATTTCTTTTTTCCTTTTTATTTTCCGATGTTCAGACAGCCGACACGTGTTTCAGTCGCTTACATGGGAATTAATCCCGCGACTTTATCAAGGCTATTGTCTTCCTGTGTATAACCTTTATTAGTGGTGTTAATTCCAACCCACACTGGGATTCAATATCTCGCGACGTCTCACTTCTCAATGTTAAATCCAAGGGATCCCTGTATGTCCCAGAAGTCCAGAACCTTATTTCTTAGTAGTTTGATCCCACACACGGACGTCGCTCCTCGTGTTGCCGAGTACGGAGACGTCGCGAGATATTGAATCCCAGTGTGGGTTGGAATTAACACCACTAATAAAGGTTATACACAGGAAGACAATAGCCTTGATAAAGTCGCGGGATTAATTCCCATGTAAGCGACGAAACACGTGTCGGCTGTCTGAACATCGGAAAATAAAAAGGAAAAAAGAGATAAGAACTTACCTACTTGTATTTTACTTATGCTCACATCAAGCATGTTTATGTATATTGTGACATAACAGACGTGTGCTGAGGAATTCCTTTGTATACACAGTCACAAACATACCAATCCATGAAAAAGCACGTTCACTTATAAAACAGCTAGACATATTGGTCTCACATTCTTATTGCTGCTGTCTCTTCCAGTCTGACAAAATGCCTTGCATATTTTAGTGGAGAGCTCACTTTCTAACTGCAGTTTGCTCTCAATTCATTTACTTCAATGTAGCTGTCTGTAACATTTCAATTAAAGCTCTCTCCCTAACATTTGAGTCACAGGTGTCTTCCATGTTCTACTGGCAGCTCTCTGGCACTTTCTACTGCAGCTGCATCTCACATATTTCAATATGCTCAGGTGGCAACAAATTATCAAACAAGCCTTGGCAATGCCAGTAGTTCTGGGTTATAAATGAAAGGACATTTGTCATTGATGTATTTATGCACTAAAAAAGTCATAAATCGTATACTCTGTCACTCATCTTTGCTCACATGTTTGATTCATGTATCCATTGCCTCATTGTTGCTTTCACTCTGTGACAGAACCGCAATAAAACGCACACAAACTCACTCACATATGTAAGATAAATTCAAAGGATACGAGTAGAAAAAAGAAAACATGCTGCCGTCTAAACACAGCAGGCATAAGCTTGCCAGTGGCATTATGCTAGTGGCATAATGAAAGTTGATGGGGCCCCCATGCAAGGTACATGGAGGGGCCCCCTATCCGGATTTAATCCGGAGCTCTCAGGCCTGAGTACTGTGCTGAGGGGGCCGCCTACAGCTCGGGGCCCCCCGCAATGCAGGGGCTTCGGGGCCTGTGTTACGCCACTGAAGCTTCCAATAGTGAAACTAAACAGAGCAGAGTGTGTCTGTGTGACTCAATGGTTTGTTAACATGAGCAGCTCTGGGAGAGCCCACCATAAGCAGACACAATTCACAGCTCATTTCTAGCAATGCCTGTGCCCTACTGTGTGATAGTAAAAATGATTGCATTATGAACAGTCGCCACTGGGTAGTTATGGTTAGGTTTATGTTTCCATAGGAAATGCCTTTTTTGTTTGCTAATAACTTTGATGCCTTTTGACAAATCTTCATGTAACTTTCCAAAAAGGTGCTCTTTTTGACTCGTTTCTTCATGGAAAGTTTTGGGGTGATCCATCAAGTGGGGCCGAGAAAAAGGGGTCCTAAAATGCAAAATCCCCATGCATTTTCCTTAGACTTTTTTTAATAGCTCTACCGCAAAAACTGCTGCACGGAACTACTTCAAATTTGGCAGGAAGCTGGATCTTAGCCCAGAAAGTGTGCTTCTTGTGATTTGATGTCAATCCGTTCAGTAGTTTTTAAGAAACTAAGATACAAGAATCATTGTATATCTAGACGGTTGGGTTCAAGAGAGCTCTTCAAACCAAATTTCAAAACATAGAGCGGTCTGTTTGGCCTAGGGGCTTTTTTCCCTCTGGCCTCCTCGCTCACATAGGAGGGCACTCCTGCTGGAGCGAGCCCGTTGATTGGCTGGCGACAACATGAGAAAAAATGTTGCTGGCAGCCATTACAGGACGCTGGGACTTAGGGCCTGGTTACGAGTTCAGCGGTCCATTGGACCGCCGAACCCATGGTGGAGGTGTGGCGGCAGTTGGGGAATGCCACATCAATGGTCCGACCGCCATTTTACAAGTAAAGCGGTTGGACATTTTTGGGACTGCCACAACCGCCAGGGATCCGCAATCCCTGGCGGTGGCGCAGCAGTGTGAGGCCGCAATATGCTTGGCAGGACTGCTGCGGCCACCCCAAGCATATTCCGAGTTTCCTCACTGCCGGCGGTCTCATGGCGGTGTTCAAGCCAAGAAACTGCTGGCAGTGAGGAAACTAAGGTGGCAATACAGGGGCGCCCCCTGTTGCCTCTGGCCATGGGGATGCATGCAGGGGGGCACATGGTGTGCCACCCTGTCTGCATGCACGCCCAGTTCCTGCAGGGCATGGACTTAATAGTCGATGCCTTGCAGGAACTTGTTTTGGTGCACCATTGTGGTGCCCTTTTCAAAGGCACCATTGTGGAAACGCCAAAGGACCGCACAACAGACAACGAGAATACACGTAACCTGGCGAGAGGCAGTCGAGTTTGGCCGTGCGGGCGGTGGCCTGCTGCCATGCTCCTGCCAAACCCGTAATCAGGCCCTTTGTCCCTTCTCCTGAGTTTGTTTAAGTAAAAGAAATAAGGGGGCAGGGTAGGGATACCCTTTCTCCTAGCCCTTGTGGGGGGGGAGGTCCTAGAGGGCAGTGTGTGAGTTGTAGTTACCTAAGGGCATGAGTTCTTGTTACTTGAGATAACTATAACTGGTAAATTTCTGCGTTTTTTTGTTTAAAACGTTACGTTATCCCTGAAATTTTCACTTAACTATAGCATCACTTTAACCTTTGTTTTTTTCTGTGAATATATATATCTATATCTATATATCTATATATATATAAATATATTATCTACTGGCGGTCGCCAGTAGATAGTTATAGTTAGGACCTATTTTCCATAGGAAATTCACAACATTCTATTTCCAATAACTTTGGCGCCGGTTGACGAATCTTCGTGAAATTTTCAAAACTCGTGGGGCGCTCCGGTCTGCTCCTTTCCTGAAAGTTTCGGGGTGATTCGGCAAGCGGGGGCCAAGAAAAAAGGGGGGTCCCAAAACGTGTTTTCCCCATGCAATTTTCCATAGGAACCTTTAGTCGCAGCTACAGCCCGAACTGCTGAACGGAATTACACCAAATTTGGCAAAAGGTAGCCCTTGGTTCAGAGTCGTGCCTTTTGGTTAAATGGTGTAAATCCGTTCAGTAGTTCCTGAGAAAATCAAAAGTAAAATCACATATATATCTGGGCGGAGCCTAACCACACATGTCATTGTGAGATCTGATTGGCTGTCAGCACTTCATCCTGGAATTGCTGGCAGCCATCTTGGGACCAATATACATGATAGTACCCCATTGAAATGCATTGTAGTGAATCAAAGATTTTGAGGGTTACCAAAAGGAGAACTATAAAGGGTGATAACAGACTTTAGTTACATTAGAATTCATTTGTTGATGGTACCATACTAATTTCAGGAATTGTGGTGTGTTCTAAGGTGATTTTACCCTGTGAAAAACCTTCTGCTGGGATATCATGAATCATGTTTGAGAGAAAACTATTTTCACATGCTTGTCCCATAGAGTTTTGGAAGGTGCTCCAGAAGCTAAAATGAGAGCATATTTTCTGTAAATTCACATTATCTTTCTCAGTCATGTGAGAATGAAGTCTGACATTCTCAGTAAAACATGTACATCCAACAAGGGCAGAGACTGTCAGTTGATTCCTTTGTGTTCTACTGCAGCTTCCCAGAGTGTTCTAAAGAACAACTAGAGTGCTAACAGCCTTACTTATGACAAAAGTATGGCACACCTGAAGCCATCTTGATTGGAATAAACTGGTAACACTTAAAACATTTAATTTAAAAAGGAACAAAATGATGGGGTTCATTTTGTCATAGAAATTATGGTTAGTGCTGTAGAAAGAAAAATTAGGACATGTTTCAAGTGTGATCTCAAATATCTTCCTGTTATATTTCAACAGGAGCAACCTGCCAGTTGATGCCTTTGTGTTCTACTTTAGCTTCCCAGAGTGTTCTAAAGAACAACTAGAGTGCTAACAGCCTTACTTATGACAAAAGTATGGCACACCTGAAGCCATCTTGATTGGAATAAACCGGTAACACTTAAAACATTTAATTTAAAAAGGAACAAAATGAGGGGGTTCTTTTTGAAATAGAAATTATGGTTAGTGCTGCAGAAAGAAAAATTAGGGCATGTTTTAAGTGAGATCTCAAATCCTCTTCTATTTCATTAGAAAATTCTGACATGCAGACTGAAACAATCACTTTCAATACCAGCAGCAGACTTCCAGTTAACTCCCTGGTGAGCAGCAGCTTTACTACAGTGATCTAATGAGCAACTAGAGTGCTAACATTCTGAATTTATGGCAAATGTGAGACACATCTGAATGCCTTCTTGATGGAATCAAAGTAAAAACTGAAAGCATTTCCTACTGAGGAGACTGCAGTAAATGAGGAAATTAGGAAACTTCATAACAAAGAAGTCTTCCAAGATGGCCACCAGAGAAAAAGAGCCCAAATGTAGCACACATATTACCCAGATGTAGCCCACATATAGCCCAATGACAAAAGTGTGCAAAACACTTTTTATTTTTAGTTTTTTTGCAGTTTTATGTAGTGCAGACTGGTCAGGTATTGGAGCGTTGCATCTTAAAACATGACCCCCTACACTACAAAAACACCACTGCACTACCCTAAACCCTAAAACACTACCCCCAGCACGACCCCTACACTACACAAGCACCACTGCACTATCCTAAACCCTAAAACACTACTCCCAGCATGACCCCCTACTCTACACAAACACCACTGCACTACCCTAAACCCTAAAACACTACCCCCAGCACGACCCCCTACACTACCCAAACACCACTGCACTAACCTAAATCCTAAAACACTACCCCCAGCACGACCCCCAACACTACCCAAACACCACTGCACTACCCTAAAACATGACCCCTACACTACACAAACACCACTGCACTACCCTGAACCCTAAAACACTACCCCCAGCACGACCCCCTACACTACACAAGCACCACTGCACTACCCTAAACCCTAAAAACTACCCCCAGCACGACCCCCTACACTACACAAACACCACTGCACTACCCTAAACCCTAAAACACTACCCCCAGCACGACCCCCTACAGTACCCAAACACCACTGCACTAACCTAAATCCTAAAACACTACCCCCAGCACAACCCCCTACACTACCCAAACACCACTGCACTACCCTAAAACATGATCCCCTACACTACACAAACACCACTGCACTACCCTAAACCCTAAAACCCTAACCCCAGCATGACCCCCTACACTACACAAGCACCACTGCACTACCCTAAACCCTAAAACACTACCCCCAGCACGACCCCCTACACTGCCCGAACACCACTGCACTGCCCTAAACCCTGAAACACCAGCCCCTGCACAACCCCCTACACTGCCCGAACACCACTGCACTGCCCTAAACCCTGAAACACCACCCCAGCATGACCCCTACACTGCCCGAACACCACTGCACTGCCCTAAACCCTGAAACACCACCCCTTCACGACCCCCTACACTGCCCGAACACCACTGCACTGCCCTAAACCCTGAAACACCACCCCTAGCACGACCCCTACACTGCCCGAACACCACTGCACTGCCCTAAACCCTGAAACACTACCCCCAGCAAGACCCCTACACTGCCCGAACACCACCGGCCTGCCCTAAACCCTGAAACATCACCCCCAGCAAGACCCCTACACTGCCCGAACACCACTACCCTAAACCCTAAAACACTACCCCCAGCAGTACCCCCTACACTACCCGAACACCACTGCACTGCCCTAAACCCTGAAACACCACCCCCAGCACGACCCCCTACACTGCCCGAACACCACTGCTCTGCCCAAAACCCTAAAACACCAGCCCCAGCACGACCCCCTACACTGCCCGAACACCACTGCACTGCCCTAAACCCTGAAACACCAGCCCCAGCACGACCCCCTACACTGCCCGAACACCACTGCACTACCCTAAACCCTGAAACACCACCCCCAGCACGACCCCCTACACTTCCCGAGCACCACTGCACTGCCCTAAACCCTGAAACACCAGCCCCAGCACGACCCACTACACTGCCCAAACACCACTGCACTGCCCTAAACCCTGAAACACCAGCCCCAGCACGACCGCCTACACTGCCCGAACACCACTGCACTGCCCTAAACCCTGAAACACCAGCCCCAGCACGACCCCTACACTGCCCGAACACCACTGCACTGCCCGAAACCGTGAAACACCAGCCCCAGCACGACCCCCTACACTGCCCGAATACCACTGCACTGCCCTAAACCCTGAAACACCAGCCCCAGCACGACCCCCTACACTGCCCGAACACCACTGCACTGCCCTAAACCCTGAAACACCACCCCGTGCACGACCCCCTACACTGCCCGAACACCACTGCACTGCCCTAAACCCTGAAACACCATCCCCTGCACAACCCCCTAGTCTGCCCGAACACCACTGCACTGCCCTAAACCCTGAAACACCAGCCCCAGCAAGACCCCCTACACTGCCCGAACACCACTGCACTGCCCTAAACCCTGAAACACCACCCCCAGCAAGACCCCCTACACTTCCCGAACACCACTGCACTAAACCCTGAAACACCACCCCCAGCAAGACCACCTACACTGGCCGAACACCACTGCACTGCCCTAAACCCTGAAACACCACCCCCTGCACGACCCCCTACACTGCCCAAACACCACTGCACTGCCCTAAACCCTGAAACACCACCCCCTGCATGACCCCTACACTGCCCCAACACCACTGCACTGCCCTAAACCCTGAAACACCCCCCCAGCACGACACCCTACACTGCCCGAACACCACTGCACTGCCCTATACCCTGAAACACCACCCCCAGCACGATTCCCTACACTGCCCGAACACCACTGCACTGCCCTAAACCCTGAAACATCACCCCCAGCAAGACCCCCTACAATGCCTGAACACCACTGCCCTAAACCCTGAAACACCACCCCCAGAAAGACCCCTACACTGCCCGAACACCACTGCACTGCCCTAAACCCTGAAACACCACCTCCAGCACAACCCCCTACACTGCCTGAACACCATTGCTCTGCCCTAAACCCTGAAACACTAGCCCCAGCGCGACCCCTACACAGCCCGAACACCACTGCACTGCCCTAAACCCTGAAACACCACCCCCAGCACGACCCCTACACTGCCCGAACACCACTGCACTGCCCTAAACCCTGAAACACCAGCCCCAGCAAGACCCCTACTCTGCCCGAACACCACTGCACTGCCCTAGACTCTGAAACACCAGCCCCAGCAAGACCCCCTACACTGCCCGAACACCACTGCACTGCCCTAAACCCTGAAACACCAGCCCCAGCATGACCCCCTACACTGCCCGAACACCACTGCACTGCCCTAAACCCTGAAACACCAGCCCCAGCACGACCACCTACACTGCCCGAACACCACTGCACTGCTCTAAACCCTGAAACACCAGCCCCAGCACGACCCCTACACTGCCCAAACACCACTGCACTGCCCTAAACCCTGAAACACCAGCCCCAGCACGACCCCTACACTGCCCGAACACCACTGCACTGCCCTAAACCCTGAAACACCAGCCCCAGCACGCCCCCTACACTGCCCGAACACCACTGCACTGCCCTAAACCCTGAAACACCACCCCTGCACGACCCCTACACTGCCCGAACACCACTGCACTGCCCTAAACCCTGAAACACCACCCCCTACACTGCCCGAACACCACTGCACTGCCCTAAACCCTGAAACACCACCCCTGCACCACCCCCTACACTGCCCGAACACCACTGCACTGCCCTAAACCCTGAAACACCACCCCCAGCACGACCCCCTACACTGCCCGAACACCACTGCACTGCCCTAAACCCTGAAACACCACAACCCTGCACGACCCCCTACACTGCCCGAACACCACTGCACTGCCCTAAACCCTGAAACACCACCCCCGCACGACCCCCTACACTGCCCGAACACCACTGCACTGCCCCAAACCCTGAAACACCACCCCCAGCACGACCCCCTACACTGCCCGAACACCACTGCCCTAAACCCTGAAACACCACCCCCTGCACGACCCCCTACACTGCCTGAACACCACTGCACTGCCCTAAACCCTGAAACACCACCCCCTGCATGACCCCGTACACTGCCCGAACACCACTGCACTGCCCTCAACCCTGAAACACCACCCCCAGCACGATGCCCTACACTGCCCGAACACCACTGCACTGCCCTAAACCCTAAAACACCACCCCCAGCATGACCCCCTACACTGCCCGAACACCACTGCACTGCCCTAAACCCTAAAACACTACCCCCAGCACGACCCCTACACTACCCGAACACCACTGCACTACCCTAAACCCTAAAATACTCCCCCAGCACGACCCCTACACTACCCGAACACCACTGCACTGCCCTAAACCCTCAAACACTCCCCCAGCACGACCCCCTACACTACCCGAACACCACTGCACTGCCCTAAACCCTAAAACACTCCCCCAGCACGACCCCCTACACTACCCGAACACCACTGCACTGCCCTAAACCCTAAAACACTCCCCCAGCACGACCCCCTACACTACCCAAACACCACTGCACTGCCCTAAACCCTAAAACACTACCCCCGCATGACCCCTACACTACCCAAATACCAATGCACTACCCTAAACCCTAAAACACTACCCCCGCACGACCCCCTACACTACCCAAAGACCACTGCACTACCCTAAACCCTAAAACACTACCCCCCGCACGACTCCCTACACTACCCAAAGACCACTGCACTACCCTAAACCCTAAAACACGACCTCCTACACTACACAAACACCACTGCACTACCCTAAACCCTAAAACACTACCCCAGCATGACCCCCTACACTACACAAACACCACTGCACTACCCTAAACCCTAAAACACTACCCCCTACACTACACAAACACCACTGCACTACCCTAAACCCTAAAACACGACCTCCTACACTACACAAACACCACTGCACTACCCTAAACCCTAAAACACTACCCCAGCACGAACCCTACACTACCCAAACACCACTGCACTACCCTAAACCCTAAAACACTACCCCCAGCAGTACCCCTACACTACCCAAACACCACTGCACTACCCTAAACCCTAAAACACTACCCCCAGCAGTACCCCTACACTACCCAAACACCACTGCACTACCCTAAACCCTAAAACACTACCCCCAGCAGTACCCCTACACTACCCAAACACCACTGCACTACCCTAAACCACTACCCCCAGCATGACCCCCTACACTACCCAAACACCACTGCACTACCCTAAACCCTAAAACACTACCCCCAGCACGACCCCCTACACTACCCAAACACCACTGCACTACCCTAAACCCTAAAACACTCCCCCAGCACGACTCCCTACACTACACAAACATCACTGCACTACCCTAAACCCTAAAACACTACCCCCAGCACGACCCCCTTCACTACCTAAACACAACTGCACAATTTGTTACAGGCGTTGCAACGCAGGCCTGTGGTGCTTACTGGAAGTACCTGGTGGGCTAGTTGGGCCCCAGGGACCCTCAGGATTCAAGGTGACCTAATCCCCCAACTTAAAACGCGCCACGGGGCGCGTTTGCACAGTGGTGAAGGGAGGGGGCGGGGCCTCAGGTGACATGTGCGCAAACACGCCCTGTGGTGCGTTTTAAGTTGGGGAATTAATTTCCCTTGAATCCTGAGGGACCCTTGGGGCCAACTAGCCCACCAGGTACCTTCAGTAAGCACAACAGAGTTGTGTTGCAGAGAGGTGAAAAAAGGTGCGTGGCCTCGGAACGCCTCTCTGCAACTCAGCTCTGTGGTCCTAACTGTAGGTACCTGGGGGGCTAGTTGGGCCCCAGGGACCCTCAGGATTCAAGGGGACTTAATCCCGCAACTTAAAACGCGCCACGGGGCGTGATTGCACACATGTCACCTCAGGCCCCCCCCTCCCTTCACCACTGTGCAAACGCGCCCTGTAGCGCGTTTTAAGAAGGTAGTTTTAATCCCCCTGCCCTATTATGTACTAGGGACTTACAGAGGAGGTCATGCTAATCACAGGGGTACCCCAACGCATAGTGTTCCCTAGTGTATGTAGGTGTTTTCACTGTATTCTAAGTGTCTTTTAGCATAGCACTGGCTCTGGTTAGTCAGAGTCAGTTACCACCAGTACCCGTCTGAAAAAGTTGTGGGCACAGGATGATTTTGCAACAAGGCCTCTTTCTGCTCCTCTGTTGGTTCTTTCTGCACATCTTTTGCTTCTTCCTGCACTTTTCTTCGTCTTTGTGGACTTCTGTTGCTTCTTTCTGCATTTCTTTTGCTTCTTTCTGTGCGTTTTTCTTCTTTCTTCACATGTCCTACCTCTGTAGGCATAGTTAGAAACTAGCATTTAAAAAACCTTTGAAATTCACTTAAAAAATCATAGGTTTCAGGCACGTTATAGTTAGAAATTAGCATTTAAAAACCTTTGAAATTCCTTGAAAAAACCATAGGTTTCAGACACGTTATAGTTAGAAATTAGCATTTAAAAAACCTTTGAAATTCACTGAAAAAAACATAGGTTTTATGGACAGTTATAGTTAGTTGGACATTTCACTCGTACAAAACCCTAGAAATTCCCCGTTATAGTTAGTTCAGCTAACTATAACTCGCGCTTCCGCAATGCACTGCTGATGACGTCACATATTACATCACTCATGACATGGTCAGTGACATCACTGATGACATCACTGATGACATCTCAAATGACATCACTGATGACATCATCCATGTGATAATTTCATGCATCTTCTCACACCCTAATATAACTTTTGATACACCCACTCTAAATTACAGACTGCCATTCTCAAAACCATACACACTCCAATACCAATAACTACATACCCACTCACTGATTCTTAGGTCTACACACACACATCTACTCACTCACCCGTACAGTCACTCATACTTACAGTCACTCAGTACAGGACTATCATATGCACTCATACACCTATATAAACACTCACACACCGCCACTCATCCATAGAGGTACTCACACACCTAGTCAGTCATGCAAAAATTAATCACACACCCATTTACTCACCTATACAGTTATACACACACCAGCTCACTTACTCATACAAATACTAGCACATTCTTACGCTCTTATACAATAACTGATACAAGCACACACGCATCCATACAGCCACTCTCACAATCACACACTCTCACTTATAGCCATTTAAATACTCTAACACACATATATACTGCCTTTTACATATGTAGTTACTCGCACATGTACCACTGAGATATACATTCACTCACTAACACACCCATACACACACTCACCCACCCAAGCAGTCCATCACAGATGCACTCTTGAAATCATGCACCCAGTGAATCACTCACTCACACATCTATGTACAGAGTCACACACACCCCACCCACACAAACACTCAGGCAGCCATACAGATACTCAGAGAACCAATCAATAACCCATATAGACACTCATGTAGCTATTCGCAAATCCATGCATCCACTTACACACCAACAAACAGACGGATACAGACATTCACACAGTTTAGTCACTAACCCATGCATTCAGTAAGATACGTTTAATCACTCACTTGTAGAGTCAGTCACGCACGTACTAAATCATCCATTCAGACACTTATACACCCACTCATTCTTCAATACGCCTTTCCCTATATATATTAAACATATGTAAACTTTACAGAAACACACAGTCACTGGATGATGTCATCAGTGATGTCATCAGTGATGTCATTTGAGATGTCATCAGTGATGTCATCAGTGATGTCACTGACCATGTCATGAGTGATGTAATATGTGACGTCATCAGCAGTGCATTGCGGGGGCGCGAAACGGGGGAATTTCTATGGTTTTGTACGAGTGAAATGTCCAACTAACTATAACTGTCCCTAAAACCTATGGTTTTTTCAGTGAATATAGATATGGAGAGAGAGAGTTAGATAGATAGATGTTTACCATTCTTAACTTGAGCTACTAGATGTGGAGTTAAGAACAGTTAGGGCCCGATTACGACTTTTGGCGGTGTGAGGGTGGGCAGCTCGCCACCGCTGCGTCCCACACCGCCAAGAGTTGCCCTCGCCTGCCCACAGATTACAAGTTTTTTGTAGTCTGGCGGGTAGGCAGTGTGGTAGTCTCACGGCGGTGCTGTTTAAAAGGCTCATTGTGAGCCTGAAACAGCACCACTGCGGGACCGCCTGTGCACATTCCTGCACAAGAAGAAATGCACCATGTTGTGCATTTCTTCCTGTGCAGGAACTAGGGGTGCATAAATACAGAGGGGGTACAACATGTGCCCCCCTGCACGCACCCCCCGTGCACATGGGCTTTCCTCACCGCCAACCGTTTAATGGAGGAAGAACCTCCATGTCAGCACTGGTGGTGAAGAAAGTCATAATATGCTTGGCGGTGCCTCAGGGCACCACCAAGCATATTGCAACCCTCAGACTGCCGTGGGACCTCTAGGGAACGGCGGTTTCCCGGGTGCTGCGGCGGTGCAATGGCGTTGCAACCACCAAAGTCATAATAGGGCGTTCGAGACTGCCAGTGCGGTGGTGGCTGGACCGCCACCTACGTGCCCTCGTGAGTCTGGAGGTCCTTGGACCACCAGACTCGTAATTAGGGCCTAAGTCTATACTTTCCCATATATGCTTACCATGACGATATAGAGGTAGTTGATATTGTGCACTCTGTATTGTTGCAGGACAACATTTTGTCACTGGATATTGTGAAATACCCACCCTCGAGGCTCTGATGTAGCTTCCTACGCATGCTGCTAAGAGCACTGCTCCTCATGAGGTTCAAACAGAAAACAAAGTGCACACATTATGCGTAAAACAAAGACAATATGCTATTGGCCTGTTCAATGGAGTGCATAAAATCGAACCACAACCAACTTATTTCATACACTGGGGTCCCAGGGAGAATCACTGGGCATTTCTGGTGACTGTATCACTGAATAGTTTTCAATATGTCGTTAATTTCAAGGCACTTTTCCTTCGCAAGTTAATAAGATGCAAAAAAGGCATGAAACCAACTCGTTTCCGTGCATTTCTATAGTATTTCTGTTCCTTGTTGATGGGGTGAAAGACAGGGCCCTTCCTTTGAGCAATCCCAGATCGCACAAGTCATCAGATTCATGTTTTATGTTGAGCAAGTGAAAAGAAGATAAACACGCCCTTACTTTGAAAGTCCTTTAGGCTGCTGAGTTACACCTAGGGCCAACACCCTTCTGTGCAGAATGTGCTTTGTGCAATGCAGCCCAGCTGAGCAGGAAAATATTACAACTGCTGGCTTTAGTATTACCTTCAATTTGTTAATTTGCACACCTGAGGTATGGGCATCAGCCATCAAGTAACTTACTGACATTTATTTTTTATTAATAATATTATGATCACACTTTATATCTGACCTCCGGTAGGAGCTTGTTCTAATTTTTATACTGTGTCCCACTCTTTTCTACCACTCGGACAGGAGTGTTTTATTTCCTTGTAGCACCTTTGTGCTGGGAGGTGCCTGGCTCCCTTGTTACGATCTGTTTTCCTTGTGGCACTTACTGCTGGGAGGTGTCTGGCTCCCTTTTATGTTTTATGTTCGATCTAATTTCCTTGTAGCACTTCAGTGCAGGGAGATGCCTAGCTCCCATTTATACTTTTAAATCCTGCTGTGTGTCACGTAACCTTAGTTTACGGTCTTACCTGACGAGCAATCGACTGCTGAGCATGGCGAATGAATTCACTGCCCGTCCTGGTGACACCAGATTGACTGGATATTGGCCGCGCCCATTGGAGGCGGACTATTTCTCGATGGCCGTGATGCGGACGAGCCGCTGGCGCGCCAAAGGCAAGCCCCGTCTGCACCTGTCCGCGACCGGCCGGCACCAGGGGCCAGGACCCCTGCCAGTTCCATACCTCATCAACCTATCTGATACACCTCTAAACAGCTAAGATGTCTAGCTGCCAAGACCTCTGAAGTCTGTCTCACGCGCTAAAGGTTGATTCCCTTTCACTTAAATGCTCTCACTGTGGATGAAATTTAGAGCAAGGGAAGATTCCTCTGACCTCCAGCCATAAAATGCAGTTTCTTTTGATCAACTGCCGGGAGCTGGTCAAGCATAAAAACGAAAATGTTGAGGTCCTCACGGAGAAGCAGCCAGATGCTTTATTCATGACGGAAACATGGCTTACGAAGTCCTCAGAACCTGATATTTTAGATGCTGTCCCGCAAGGCTACGGAATATTGAGACATGACCGTCCATTAAAAAGGGGAGGAGGGATAGCAATAATTTATAAACTGACACTGAAATGCGCTATTAAGGCAACCAACCTCGTAAATTGTGAGGCTATCTTTTCCCCTCTAACCCTAGCAAAAGACTGTGCCCTGACAGGCTATTTAATCTATCACCCTCCTGGGCCAACTGCACAGTTCATTTCTAGCCTTGCAGAGAACATTGTTCATCCAGCGCTATGGGCCAACTGCACAGTTCATTTCTAGCCTTGCAGAGAACATTGTTCATCCAGCGCTATGTCATAATAACATGATAGTACCAGGTGATCTCAATATGCATTTTGGTAATAGCCTCAATTCTGAGGCACAATTTTTAAGTAGGGAGCTCGAAACATTCAACTTAGCTCAAAAAGTGAGAGCTCTTACCCATCAATCAGGCCATACTTTAGACCCAATGTTTGCTAACTTTTCCACCATTAAGGTTGACACGCCGATTAAAGTTCCTTGGTCAGACCACTATCGGGTAGCTTTCAATACGCCATTATGTGAGCTTACACCTTCTAACAAGTCTAATCATATGATTACTACATGAAAGTGGGCAAAGATCAATCCTGAGATCTTTTCTAATACTCTCTCGGAAACTGATCTTAAGCTTTGGGGAGGATGTCAATACAGCTAATTTGAAGCTAAAAAAATGGATATCAGGAGCACTTGATAAGATAGCCCCCATGACTACTGAAAACCCACTTAGGTGCCAGAACTCTGCCCCTTGCTTCAATGATGTTTTAATTGCAGCCGCCAAAAAACCCTGCAAATGCTTAGAGCGCTTCTGGAGGAAGGACTACTGTATAACCAGCAGAGCTAGGTATGAAAACAAACTTAAACAGTGCCACACGCTCATTAGGAAAACACACTGTGACTTTTACACCAACAAAATAGATAATGCTAATAATTCTTTCAAAGAATTATTCTCTATCCTCGACTCTCAGTCCTCTCTAGAACGCATTACTGCCCCAGTACAATCATCTCTAGATAGCTGTAACAAGATTGCTTCCTTCTTTGCTTCTAAAGTAACTATGATATATGACACCTTTCCGGCAGTAGCTCGCAACTGTTTAAATTTAGATACCCTCTTTGATGATTCACCTAGTGAGAACGGTCTCAATGAATTTAGGACCCCCTCTCTGGAAGACCTAAAGGGTTTTTCTACGAGCATTAAATCAGGATAGCCTCTAGATCCGGCCCCACCTAAAATTTTGGTGCAAGGGATGGAGGTTATTCTTCCTCACATACAACAGCTGATCTCTGTCTTTTTGTTTACGTTAAGTCCCGCAAAAATGGAAGCACACAATAGTGCTCCACCTACAGAAGAAACCTTCTGCTGATCCCATTCAAATAGAGAATTTGCACCTCCTTCTCACTTTTGCCATTCTTTGCAAAAATTCTGGAGAAAACTGTGACTAATCAACTTACCCGCTATATCAACTCGAAAGATTTACTCCATCCTCAATCGGGCTTCAGGGCCTCTCACTGTACGGAGTCAGCTCTGCTTCTCACCACCGAAACTTTGAGAAGGTGCGCAGATGAAGGTCAAACAGCCGCTCTGGTGCCACTAGACCTAAGCGCGGCTTTCGAGACCGTATCGCACAACCTACTCATTCAGAGGTTAAGGCGGTGCGAGGTCGGGGGTACAGCACTACGACGGATGACCTCCTTTCTTCAAACTCTGAGTTTTCAAGTTGACCAACATCCGCATATGTCAGACAGCATCTCTCTTACACAAGGGGTTCCACAGGGCTCAATATTGAGCCCAACTCTATTCAACCTATATATTTGCTCCCTAGTGAAAATCATGGAAAAACACGATGTAAAAATCGTGTCATATGCGGGTGATATGCAGCTCATAGTAACCTTATCACAGAATTTTCTATATGCTTAAAAGAGCCAGCCTCCTGGATGACCAATACCTGCCTTAAACTTAATGTCAATAAAACAGAGGTAATGATAGTTGGGAAAACACCCTTCATCTGGTCATCAGCCTGGTGGCCTGAGGTCCTGGGCCAAACCCCTGTCCCGAAAGCTAAAACCAAAAACTTGCATGTTTGGTTTGACCCCAAACTCTCGTTTGAGAGTCAAATAAGGGGCGTAGCCGGTAAGGGCTTCGAGACCCTTAAGGTCCTGAGGAAACTCCTGAACCTTCTACCTATAATGGCCAGGAAAACGGTTGTACGTGCCCTAGTTACATCTCAAATAGACTATTGCAACATCCTCTACCTTCCGGCCACTAAAGGGATCTTGACTAAACTTAAAGCATTCAAAATGCAGCTGCCCGCTTGGTCCTAAATCTCCCCAGAAGAGCATCTACCTCAAAAGCTCTGACTACTCTACACTGGCTTCAGTGGAGAAGAGGAATATGTATAAAGCCAATGTGTTGCTGCCATAGAATCGTGATGGACAAAGGCCCCAGCTACTTACGATCCATGATAACACCCTACATTCCCTCACAGAACTAAGATCCGTAGTGGCTCACCTTGTAAGGGTGCCAAGAGTGCAAAAGGCCAGGGTGGGAGCCCGGTCCTTTAGCTATCTAGCGGCCAAAACTTGGAACTCTCTGCCATCAAATCTGAGAGTAGAACCTATGGAAAGAAATCTCCGCAAGGGACTTAAAACCTGGCTTTTCAGTACTCCGGCAGGGACTGTTTAGCCATGCTATTCTCTGACTGTCTTGGTCATTCATGACTCCGGGCTGTCTCTTTCTTTCCCTCCCCTCTCTTCCTGCTTCTCGCGGGGTTAGAATCTTAGCACGGGGACACACCGGTGGGTGTAACCATGCGCTTTATAAATGGTAAAAATAAAAATAAATAAATAAATTTGCCTACTCTAGGACAAGAAGTAACAAACAGTTTCCAAACTCTCTCATTTACCAGATGGCTGCAAGCTAAAGGCTAATTTGTTTTAATTTCCCCTCTAAAGCTCCACAAAGAGATGACCAAAAACAAAATTAACATTCTACATTCACCCAAAAAAGTAAACAAAATTGTTACATGTTGAAACATAAAATGCTCTATTCCCTCTGCAACCTAAAAGCAGTAGGGAGCTTGCTCTTTAGAAGGATAGAATTAGTATTCCTATTGCATTCTAAGCTACTCAAATGAAAGTGATAGAGGGCTCTGCTTGACTTTTCCCACTCATACTTGCAGTTTTTGTAAACCATAAACAGTCTGTACCGCCATTGTTTCTTTTACAAATCAAGGACTGGTCAATTGTGTTTTGTCATGTTTTGTCACCTTATTGGTTTTGTATCCATCAAATATCAAATGTATTGTTATTATTAATGTTTTTTTGAAAACCGTTATATTCACTGTTCTTCTCCATGACATGAGTTAAATGTTGACCGCGCATGTTCTAAAAATAAATGAACAAAGAAAAGGTGTAACAAGAACACCAAAACTACTTTAGCTATCAAAGTGGTTGTTTTTGAAAGCATTAACTTAAAACGCACGTCCAAATAATCTCCTGTTTATACTATTATTGTTTCTCCATTATGGCATCAACCACAGTGACTATTCTGTTTTTATCACACAGATTACTTTCTCCTCACATACACTTACAAGAGAAGACATTCTGATTTCTTTATAGCAGCAATAACTTTCTACCAACTAGTTAGCATTGTGATAATGTAGAAAGAGCCATTTCTTTTCCCCCCTTCTTTTAATGTTATTTGTGACTGTTGAAAGTCAGAATATATTTATTCATATCATAAAATGAAGGTCTGTAAATAGCAACCTCTTGGTTTTAATTTCCATGATATACCCATAGGAGTTCGTACTGTGTATAAAATGTTCTCTATTTCCAGGCTACCTGTGGCCATCAAGTCTTGGCAATTGGATATACTATTTTCTATTTTACTTGATTGGTTTGACGTAGTGTCTGTTTTTTGTGAGTAGAACCATGAAAAATAAAGGGTTTTCTAGAACAAACTTAGGGGGGGGTCATTAGGATGGCGGACGTACTTTCGTCCGTCCGCCATCCAATCGTGTTTGGGACAAGGCGGCGGTCCAACAGGGCAAATTAGGATGTGACCGCCATCGTGGTGGTCGCATTGCCCATGTTTTGTATAGAGGCGGGTGCTGTGCTTTGCAGCACCCGCCGGAAGACAAAACAGACACCCCACACATATCCCTGCACTACATGGCAGGCACCATGCGGTGCCTACCACATAGTGTAGGGATATGTAGGAGGGCACCATAGGTGCCCCCGAGGGCCCATGTCCCTGGCCCAGGGGGCTAGGGGGACCCGCTACAGGCCCCCAAATCCGTTTCCGCCTGCCGTTTTGGTGCGGTTTGACCACTGCAGAACAACCAGCAGAAAGGAATATTGTAATCCCTACGGTGCTGCCTGATGGGCACCGCTGCCATTCTGGGACTACAGGGAGGTCCGACAGGCGGTCGGATAAAGACCGCCTGTCGGGACCGTGGCCGTCTGTGTTTCCAACCGCCACCCGTCCAGAAGCCCTTGTAATATGGCGGACGGAGATCCCTGTTACGATGGCCGAGGGACCGCCACCGACAACCTACCGGTGGCGGTCCCTCGGCCATCGTAATGAGATCCTTAATATCTGGCCGTGTTAAAGTCTTCTTTGAAAAGGACAGTGTTGAACTTTCTGCAGATATTGAACCATTTACTTCTGGTCAAGGAAAGCAAGATTTACATATTGCCAATATTCTGAAACCCGTTGTTTCCACTTTGCATTCTATTAGTTCGAAGAAGGATCTCATTATTAATATTTGCTCTGTCAAAGGAGTCAAGAAAGATACTCCATCTCAAATTAAAATGTCTACATCACTCACATTAGAAGCTCGTCTTAGGAAATAAGGGTTCTTAGAACTTTCATAGTGGAAACTAACACAAGATTGGATAGGATCAATGACGAATCGTCTATAATGGAAAAAAGAATAACACAAATGAAACAACTAATCAGTAATGTTGAGCATATACTATCACAAGTTACTAAGCTTGAATCTGAAGTTAAAGAACTTAAATCTCATACAGAAAACCTTGAAAATAGAAACTAGCATAATAATTTGAGAATTCATGATGTTTTTGAGCTGAAATAAGGTGATAGGATCACATTTCTCAAGTCCTTCTTGCCTAAGCTTTTCCATAACTGAGATCAACCAAACCTTAATATTCAAAGAGCCCGTAAACTTGACAAACTTGACAGAGACCTCTTAATACATATTCTGCATCTAATCCAAGAGGTATTATTGAAATCCAAGAGATAATATTGTCATCTTAGAGACCTGATGATGTAATTATTGTTGTTCAAGAACAGAAGGCCCTGATTTACAATTAGGCATTTAGGGTACTCTGTTGCAATGGCAACAGAGTACCCTCTCCATTAAACTCTCAGGCTGCCTGCCCAATTTAGGGCTAGGTGAACCAAGAGTATGTAGATGACGGAGCCTGCTCTAGCTCTGTCGCAGACATACTCCTTCAATGTCCTGACGGAGTACAGGTCATTGGAGGTAAGCCAACCAAGAGTCCGCCCAATTTAGAATGGATAGAGGATGGCTTTTTTACTGCCTGTCACTGCCAAGTAAAATCTGGCAATGAGGGACAGTAAAAATAAAGAAAAGACTCCCACACCATGCGAGAAAATTTACATGGTGTGGATCCATTAGTTTTACATATTTCAAAAACAAACTCCTACTTTGAGAGTTTGTTTTTGAAAAATGTAAACTTTCAAAAGTTTGGTGTGAGCATCCATCACCAATAACAGATGCACATCAGACTTTTCAATGGCTTAGAATTAACCATTGTGATGGCGATTCAGGCAAATCCATAGAGCTGACTGCTAAGTCAGCAGTGAACTCTCAGTTTGGCAGATGGAATAAAGGCAGGGTAGCAGACGTAAAGTCCTCTGTCACCCTGACTGCCTTTTACGCCATCTGAGAAATTCTACATCAGGCCCATTGACAGCTATCTTGGACTGGCAACTGCACCTTCATCTCTTACAATATAGCTAGGTAGAACTGCAAGTTAGTATAACTACACCCTGCTTTAAAAGCTTTTAATGCAAGATATGGTCCTCTTCATCTCTGTTTATTTAAAGTCACTTAGAAGGACAAGACAATCACTGATAGCTATACACTTGAATTGAAGGCATATCGTTTCTAACTGCCAAATTTAAAATATTCTACAGAGATTTCCTGGAGATAGATGATACTCCGTCTAGCCCACCAAATCTCTCAAAACTTCATGTAACAATAAACTCAGAGAGAAATCGAGGTGGGAGGGAAATGGGATAGAAAAACTGCTGAGTTGTGTGGTCTTTCAGTAGAGAGAAGAAGAGTCACCATAAGAGTAAGGAGAGATATAAGTAGGTGATTAATAAGAGTAGTAAGACAATTTTCTATAGTCAATATATATACTTTTACATAGGTTTGCCATGGTTTGAGCTGGCGTTCTTTTGTAGATATAAACAAATGTGGCCCAAGTATATGAAGAAAACTATAATTTAATTTACTTAACTGGGATGAATACATGACTGAATAGCTAAATTGGCATGCTAATACACTACCTAAAGCCAGAAAGAGTCTCAGAGTGGAAGGAGAATGGCTGTTTCCTTGTAGCAACACAGTAATACAGAGCCAACCTATGCTCCAGACATTCAAAGCATATGTTCTAACACAATCCTATCAATTACTTTTAGGAAATAAAGCATTTCTGTAGATTGTTACAGCACAATCCACTAATGAACATTCCTTTGCTTGAAATATGATGTACTCAAGACATCCAATAATTAACTGAAGACAAGGGATACTTGGTTACAGAGTTCTTGAGGTTGTGGAATAAATTCTTCTGTGAGCGATTGGGAAGTAAAGACAAGATGTTGGGCACTTCTTTATATATTTTCCTTATATACTAAATGCTATGGACGTCACTTAGGAAGTCTCATAAAATATCCATAGACTACCAAATCAAGTGAGATTTCAGCTGTAGTCTTTGGGAATAAGACCTCTTAATGACAAAAGGTATATAAAAGAATGTCATCCATGCTGGTACACGAAACAAACACTGATGAATTCATAGGTATTTCATGGTCTTAGATGTTGATATCTGCTATGAACAAGTAAAGGAAAAAGAGAAGGACAACAGATACTGTCCTGCAACTTCTAATGTAATGTCATCTGGCCATGTGAGCCCCCGTAACATTCCCTCTTCTATCTGCACTGGTTGAAGTCTTTACAGGGTGCTGGTGGCTGACACTAACAGAGAGAAGGCAAAATAGAGAGATCAAAATGTGGCCTAAGTAAATTAATACTTATCATTGAAAGAGGAAACAACCCGCATCAATTGAACCCTAAGAAGGCTTAAAAGGGGATCACCCTGACCCTCACAGATTTGCAGCCACTTCTCTCTATTTGCAAGGTGAATACATCTTTACAGTACAGATGGCTCTGTAAGTGCTGTGCAAAACACAGCACACAGGTACAGATGGAAGTGGGGACTTGCACAAAAAAGTCATACTAAATAAAGTAGCCCTTCTTTATGTAAATTCGAATGTGCTCCTACCTCCTCATGTGGCAAAGCATTCCCCCCAAAATAAATGACTTAATAGGTGAGGTTGCTTGCATCATTTCCACCTCTTGAGGGAGTTGGATGTACTGATGACAAGCCCACACAGGGTCAAAGTTTGAAGAGGCAAAGGAATTTCTATGAACTGAAAATCATAAGAAGTGCTGCTCATATAAAAATCCACCGTGGAACACATTCCCAAGTGAATAGTGTGTCAAAAGAACCTCCTGCCCAACTTGTACCTGTGAGAACTAGAAATGGAAAGCCGGCATCTTCCTTTCAGACTATGACCACTGGAGCTGTACTTGAGAATATTGTCCGGGAAAAGTACCAATTCATGAAATACTGCCAAGGTACATTGAATAATATTCAAATAATGTGCATGGGGAATACTTATTAGTCTACAAATGTATTGCAACATCAAAGCACTATCCCAGGAGGTGTACTGCCATTACACACATGTGCAACATCAAAGGATTACACCAGAAGACATCCTGCCCACGACACATACGTGCAACATCAAAGCATTACCCCAGGAGACATACTGCCCACGACACGCACATGCAACATCATAGCATTACCCCAGGAGACGCACTGCCCACGACACGTACATGCAACATTAAAGCATTACACGAAGAGAAGTACTGTCCACCGCACATATGTGCGCTCACAAGTAATGTCCATCTATACATGTGCTAGTAAAAACATCACCAAGTAGAATTCTATGGTCTGTACGTACTGTCTATCAGATAAATATCCAACAGCAAGCACTGCCCATTCAAATAGTGCCCAGGGGACAGTACTGCCCATCAAATTACTGCAGTACAAGATATAGAATAAAAATAGAAGCACTGCAGAAGAAGAACAACTCCTCAGAATGCAGGCCCAGGAGAGACCCAACCACAAAAATAGCATTCTATAAGAAGTAGTGCATGTCAGTGTTCTGTCCTTGAAGAAGTACCATCCATTAGGCCATTGAAATACAGCACTATGATGCCTACAGGAACATTGCCCTGGAAGAATCACTGTCTACCAGTTGACTGCCAGGGCACTGTCTCAGGGGATAAATGGTTCGCCTGAGTATTGTTGGCCAAAGGGGGGCACTGCCAACAAAATGCTCTCTCAGAGGATCTTGGGCAAGGAGCAAACTTTGTGGGTTTGCAAGCAAAACGCCAGAAAATCTTGTACCCATTTCAAGAAACAGTCATGCTCGTAAACAGAGATTAAGATGATATTGAAGGAAGGGAGAGAGAGACAAAGAGACTTGGGGTCAGCTGTATGAAGCCTTCTTCACAGAATATGGCTGTTTGCAACTGCACAACAGCTTTTTCTGATGTGTTTAGGGGGTCCCTTCCAATTACGGAATCACAGTGGTATGTACTTATGTTTTGCGACCAAATTCCTCAAAGGAGGTGGTAAACCATTCGCAAATGTGAAGGGGTCCCCATTGGACTGCTTCCTGTTTGAGAATGTTAAATATTTTCTAAGAGCACGCAGTGGTCCCTGAGACCATTGCCTACTCTTAAACAATTAAACTTTTCATTTCTTTTTCAAACGCATCCTTTATTACTTTAAGGAAAACCGGTTGTGATTCAAATAAAGAAAGATTGTTTTATTTAAAAGCAGTCACAGACATGGTGGTCTGCCGACCCAAGAAGGCAGCTATTACTGTGATGGCTATTATTCCGAATGGATCACAAACTGCAACCTACCTCATTAATATTCATGAGGTAGGTCGATTTATGACCCACTAGGAATTTAAAAATAAAAGTTTAATACATTAAGAATAGGAATTTCCTAATTGCAATTCGGAGAAATCACTGTTCCAAGAGAAAGTGTGATGTGACATGAAAGCCAGTCCTCTCTGTGTGAAATGTTATCACAGCAAGAGGTTAACTGACACAGAATGACGTTGGTGCATCCACATGAAGTAGCATAGGGCGGATTTCTTGGGAAGTTTGCATGGCACTAGCAGTAAGCCAGTACCAGGAAGACAGAAACGTACGCTAGCGTGAGGTAGAGTCACGGCTGGACTGGGAACGCAAACCAGCCCTGGCAATTAAGTCGGACTGGCCCTGAATGGGGTGGGGGTGGGAGGGGAGGAATGCTGGTGGAAAACACTGCAGCTGCTGTTATTGTTATTTTATCACAGGGGGGCGATATTGCAGCACTGCTGTAAAACCAGCTCCCAGTAACAAAAAAACGGCCGCCACCACTCCAAAAGCGGCTTCCACCCTTCCGGCCCACTGGGAAAACACCCGGTGCCTGCTACGGCCAGTCCGGCCCTGGGTAGAGTGAGGAAGTCCTGTTTGCTTCATTAATGTATCTGCCAGAAATGGGACATGTACCTGACAATAAACACTTGCCTAATGCTTGTACACAACACAAACAAAATCGTATTTGAGCTGAACGCTCTCAGCTGACAAAAGGCGGTGCTCTGGAAGTGCATGAGAATGAATCCTGGAAAGGCAGACTCCGCCTTTTATCAGTCAATTGAGTATCATAAATTAGGCAATAGTAATTTCTAGAAATTACAGCAATTAGCAACGGCATAATTGCGGTGTATACCGAAATTTGAAATACAGGTAGCTACAACTATCTTTATTGTCTATAAGGAAGCTGTAAAAATACTACCGGAGATCAGTGTCCCATAGGGAAAAAGGAACAAAAGATACTGTAGTGGGTACCCATGGTATCCCAGAGACCTCTGTTGTATACAGAATAGAGCCACAGGCATCCCTGCATACCCTTAATGATGAAATAGCAGGAAAGTGATTGCTCCTACATATAGTAGGATGTGAATGATTATTCAGCTCACAAACATTTTGAGCCAAAATGGAGGAAAAAAACCCAGAAACTGGCTTTTCAAGTAGGTTACAAATGTCAGAAATGATGGCAAAAAGAGGGGGATAAATCAGGAATTCACCTAGTCATCACTTAAATAAGTTTGAGGTGATGGAGCAAGGACTCACAAATGAGACTTGCTCGAATGCAATCTCCTCACAGTATTAAATTATTAATCTTGTATTGTTATATTAACTTTGCATACACTACATGAATAGCAAGGAAGCTTGCCTATGTGTTCTAACTAACAAGTAACGCTTGTCTTTTTCTAAAATGGCCGCTAAAGCGTGGAAACTTTACTGCGCATGTCTCAACCATATCACGTGGTGTGACGTCTTTCTTTGCTTGGTGGGACATTTCTGCTTCTGCGCAGTGTGCATTAAAATGGCTGCTTGATGTTTTCACATGCTTCAGCTTGCTCTTGCATTATTATTAAATTGTCGTTTTCTTAACGCTACTAATGCGGGATAGATTTATAAGTAAATAGGGATAGAGTACAGAGAATGGGTATACAGTGAAACATATTATTTGTGATTTTAATATTCTCTTCTTTGACTTTTATTAGTTCGTAAACTTGGGCCTGGGGTTGGTGAACTGAAAACTCGTATGACGTTGGTTCCGCGCATGCTCTATGAAAGGCTGCCCAGAAGGAAAAGGATGAAGTCAACCTGGACGTCGTCCAAGGCCACAACCTAATGGCCGATATTGATGTATTCATGTGTTCCTGCCAAACTTGCAACTATGTATATGAAAATTGAATAAACTTTGTCGTGAGACGGGTGGGAAATAAAGCCAATGTATTAAATTTAATGGGCGGTAGTTTAAAAACAAAGGTCTTCAGAATTTAAAACAATTTAATATGGTGTGAGGATCAACCCCCTGTCCCTGTCCAATCAGAAGTAGTGGTCCCATATTATAGCAACATTAAGGGGAGGTACAGGGGCGTAGAAGGGTATAATAGATATAGAATTAGTTAATTAGTTTAGCTCAGACTGCAGAACGCGTGTTGGAGGCATTGCATTAGCATTAGGACGCTGATCGAGTGCATGCTGAACCGCTGTCCAGAGAGGTCCTGAGGAGGGGGGGCGGCGGAGTCCATTAGAAGAAAGGCACGGGAGAAGCGAGGAGAAGTCGAGTATCAGAGAGGGGAACGACGCAGGCGTCGTTGTAGAGAGGTCACCGGTCCTGTCCTGATCCTGGAGGAGGTCTTTGCTCTTCATCCTTCCTGGGTCCTAATCTTTCCAACTCCTTGGCCAAGGGGTTTGGTTCTCGCATTTAGGTAAATATAAATGCAACCTTTAGTTGTGCTGCTGCCTCTATCTTCTCCTTTCTGAGGGACCGTCATTAATCAATAATTATTTTTCTCTGCTTCATCCGGGATATGCGATTAAGTACCATGTGTTTCTGTAATTTACTCTGCTGAATCTTTAGATAAACATTTTAAAACTTCCTGACTCAGTGGTTATTTCAGGATTATGTACTATAATGAATGTCACTCATTTTAAACTTCCCAATTAGCAAAAGATTCATTGGTAAGTCATTACTCTTCAATCGGAAGGTAATTGGTAGCAGGGATTTGATAAAGAGTAACAACTGATAACCCTAGCGTAAGTATTAGCTTAGTATGAATGTATGGGCCCAAGTGAGTATCTAGTGTATGAATGCTGTTTGCTAATATCACGCTGGATCAGTTTTCTGGTAATCGGAGGATGGTTACTCTTTGTTAATTGGGTAATGAGAATTTTATTTTTTATGAACTAACATCCGTGTATTCAAAGTTTGTTTTATGTTGTCTGGAATCCCCGGGGAAAATTGAATAGTGGATGGTAAGTGGAAGCCATACTGCAGTGAGGTTATCTGTCAGGCAGAAATAGTATTGAAAAGTTAAGCAGGACTATCAGTACTGGTTAGGGAATATATACGTGTGAGTGATAGCAAAGGAGTACGCTGGTGAAAAATTTGATGTTATATCACCTAGAAAGGGTAACATTGGAGAAGTAACAGGTACTTCTGGAGCTCGTGTGAAGAGTAAGCGGAAGGGTTTTACTCGTAGTGTATGTTAGTAAACGGAAAGGTTTTACTAAGTGTGAGAGAAACTATCCTTTTCTATTTTAGAGAAACTGGCACGATAGCGAATGTTTTATGTTGTTACTGAAATTTAATTAAAATTTTATACAGAAAATAAAGTTTGCGTAAGATTTTGTAAAGGGAGGGTCAGCTACCGGAGAGGGAGCTGACGTCACAAAACGCCGCGCTGGGATTGGTTGAAACCGCGGGCGTAGAAAGACTCTTGTAAAGGACGGGTCAGTAGTCAGGAGCAGTACTGACGTCACAGGTACCGCGCTGGGATTGGTTGAAACAGCGAGGGACAGAGAAGCGCAGATTGTAAAGGAGGGGTTGACAGACAAACGTCACCGAAAGGCCGCGTTAGGATTGGTTCAGAAATAAAAGTTATCAGACACTTGATTGGTTGATATTTTAGAAGCTGAAATCTTAGTGGATAAAGATTGCATGTTAGAACGCGATCCGACTTTAACAGGAATTCGTCCGGATAGGAGATTCCTGGGTTTTGCAGAATATAATTTTATACATCGAGATTTGCCCAAGATGTACGGAGAAAAGAGAAAAATGTCCTTTCTGCAAAAGATTAAGAACTATTTTAAAAAGGATAAACCAATCAAAACTAGGGAAGGAATTATCATTCCACATGCTAAAACGCCCGCTTCATTCATGATGATGGAGAGAGGTTATCATACTTGTGTATGGATAGAGAATTGGATAGAATATACCAAAAATGATGGGATATTAGCATTTCCCGAGAATGGTACCTTTAATGGAAGAATTCTTCAAAATTTGAGATTGAGAATGAACGATTTGGAACCCAGACCTAGATTAACTCAATACGAAGCCTTAGAGGAATGGGAAACCGAGGCATTTGAGCGTGACCGATCCAGGAGTAATAGGGGTTATCGAGGATTTTTTCCCAGATATCAACATGAGTCTAGGGACGGTCAGATGAAACAATGGAGGAGGGCAATGCTTACAGAAGGCTTATATCCATTGTTAACAGCAGAAGAAAAATTAGGAAGCAAATGCACAGAAAAGACAAAACATTTAATGAGAAAAGGAGATTCCGAAGATGAATTTATAGAAGAAATATTAAGGAATCCCCCACCATATCAGGAAGGGACAAGTGGATGCACCCCAAGTGCCCCATTGTTAAAAACTCCATTAGTACCACAGGTAGTGCATGATTTCACCCCAGTAGGATACTTCACGACAAAGAAAAAGAAGCCCTAGAAAAGACAAGAGCAGAATTAATACAGAAGATAACACAGATAAAAGTGCATCCTGATTCTTTGACCATACCTGTAACAATTGGTCCAGTAGTTCCATTATATGGTAGTCAGGGAAACTGTCCTCCACCGTTAGTTATGCCTACTCCTGTGAATATTCCTAAACCTGAAGCAACAGTAATGGTTGAGGATCATTTTAGTGATTGTGACTCTACGATATCATTAATGGATTTACCAATTCGGGATTCTGTCAATAGTACTCCCAGAAGAACTACACCTGGGTGCTCAAAAGAGGTAAACTTGATAACTTCATCAGGAGCAAAAAGTGTCACTGTAGTTAGTCCAGAAGACTTAGAAAGGTGGGCACAAGGATCAGATCAGCAATGTACACCTCCAAAGATCATGGACATTTATAAATTAAAAGTTGAATTAGAAGAAATAATAGCAGGAAATGTGGGGTTAGATCGCCTAAATGCTTACAATGAAGAAGAATTATTGTTCATATGCAGAAGTATCACCAGAAATGTAAAATTATTTCATGAAAAATTATCAGATTTGGCTTTGCAGATGGGAATTGAAATAGGGAGATCAAAGGTGTTGCAGAAACCCTATAGAGCAGATTTTTCAGACAAAGATTTAGAAAATATGAACGCTTCTGGAAGAAAGTTACAAGTAAAAGAGTTAATGACAGTTTTGCAAAAATGGGGAGACCTAGATAAATGGAGAGTTCGATGGGCAAAGAAAAAGGAAGAAGCACGATCCAGTAGGACAGCCTCTGAATATGTGATGAAAGAAACAGGGAAGACAGATCAAATGTACCCGATGCGAGAAGTTCCCGGAGGGGGCTATGTACATGTCCCATGGAGTAGACAGGATATTTTGTCATTTATGAACGATTTTCCAAAGTTGAGAGAAAAACCAATTGAATGGTACAAACAGGTTGAGAGGTTTGTGAAGGTGTCAAAGGTATTGTTGAAAGACTTAGATGGTCTGTTTGACATAGTGGTACCTGCCGATTTGTGGACGGATTGTAAAATTACAGTTGATTGGCGAAGTGATGAGTATCCTAGAGATCCAAAAACAGGTGCCCCGTCAAATGATGTAATGAAAAAATATCAGCAGGTGATAACTTACCTGAAAGGCAAAATACCACCGAAAGAAACAGATTGGGTGAAAATAGACCGAACCACCCAAGAAGCTAGTGAATCGGTACATGCCTATTATGAGCGTTTATTGCAGGTATTCAAGCAATATAGTGGATTTGAGGACATCGGAGACAAGAACATGAGTCAGTTTGTGTATCGATTTGTGTATGGTCTAAAGCCAGAAATTTGTCAGATGATTAAACAGCACATGTTGTGTTGGCAAGGGAAACCCATAGATGAGATTCTGAAATATGCGAAATATTGTGGAGACGATATTGAGGATAGACACAAGAAATTGCAGGAAAAAGTGATGTGGGCACAAGTGAAAATGACTGAGAAACAGGGAATTAATTTGGAAAATCCAAGTGAAAATCAAAGAAAGGATTCTGGAACGAATGGCGATACTGGGAATGGTGGAAAAGTGAGAGGACGAATGAGTAGAGAAGAAGCTAAAAAGAAATTTCCTTGTCACGGATGCGGAAAATTGGGGCATTTGAAGGATGAATGTAAAAAGATTCGGAATAATAATGGCCCAAATCAAAATTTAAATCCACAGACGCAGAATGACTCACAGCAGGGTGTAAACCCTCAGAGTCAGTTGCCACCTGCACCAATTCAGGGTAATGTAAGCAGAGCAAAACACGGTACAGACGTCGGATATCAAGGAGGAAGTGGTAAGAATGATTATGTAACATCACAGTTTCTTTTACAGGACGATTTCTGTCAATACAGTTCATGACGGTCCCTGGGAGAGGGGGAGAAGGAGTGCGTACTTGGCGCATCCTTATCGGTAGATCAGTCAGGTCCATATGTTGAAGGGAGTGTAAAAGGTAATGATATTACTTTTCTTTTGGACAATGGGGCTACCCGGTCTACTGTGAGAACAGCAGACATTCCAGACCTTCCTCTCTCTGGAGAAGCTATCCAAGTAGTGGGAGTAGCTAATAGAAAGATTAGAACACCTCTTACAGAACCAATGGAAGTTAAAATTGGAAATTTTAGAGAAATGCATCAATTTGTAGTGTGTGATTCTAGTCCAGTAAATTTATTAGGCCGTGATTTGTTGTGCAAAATGAATTGCACAATTTTCTGCACACCGGATTGTGTGGCAGTTCAGACCCCAGATGAAGATCATGTATATAAGTTTATGATTGCAAAACAAGGTACAGAGGTAGATGAGATGTTTTCGTTAATAACAAAAGATGAGCTGCCAGAAGAATTAAAAACTACAGTGAACCCCATAGTATGGGATTTCACAGGAAAGAAAGTAGGACTTATGGCCAAAATAGACCCAGTTAAAATTACTGTAAAGGAAGGTGCGATTTTCCCAAATACCAGACAGTACAAAATGAGTGCAGAAGTAAAGATAGGAGTCATTGAAGAAATAAATCGAATGGTAGAAAAAAACATATTAAGAGAAGTGATGAGTAGTCCATGTAATTCACCAATAATGGGTTTAAAGAAACCTAGCGGAAAATATAGGATTGTTCAGGACCTGCGCAAAATAAATAAGATCGTGGAACCTTGTTGTCCTATAGTGCCAAATCCTGCAGTAATCCTATATCAAATACCTTGGAGTGCAGGATGGTTCACAGTGATTGATTTATGCCAAGCGTTCTTTTCAATACCATTGCACCCAGACAGCCAGTATCTATTTTCATTTAAATTTGAGAACAAAGTCTATGTATGGAATCGTGTTCCTCAGGGGTACACGGAAAGTCCTTCTATTTTTAATCAATTATTGAAAAAGTGCCTAGAGAAGCTAGTGATGCCAGGAAGCTCAGTTTTAGTCCAATATATCGACGACTTACTGGTGGCATCAAACACCAGAGAGGACTGTGTTGTTGATTCCACAGCACTATTGAATCATTTGGCTGAAGAAGGACATAAAGTCTCACCAGAAAAGTTGCAGTTCTGTACAACAGCAGTTAAGTATCTAGGACACCAAATTGAGAGGGGAAAAAGGAGAATAACATCGGAAAGAGTACAGTTGATTAAGAAAATGCAAATGCCTGTAACCCAAAGAGAAGTGAGAATGTTCCTAGGAATAGTAGGTTACTGTCGACAATGGATACTAGGATTTTCCTTGTTAGCGAAGCCCCTAATTCAAATGACAAAAAAGAAAGCCAAGGACCCAGTTGAATGGGATGATGAGAGTGTAGGAGCCTTTGTAAAATTGAGAAATGCTTTGTGCTCAGCACCGGCCCTAGGCATGCCTGACTATAAGAGAAGTTTCGCATTGTTCTGTCACGAGAGAGAAAATTGTGCACTTTCAGTCCTAACCCAGAGACATGGTTTGGACAGACGTCCTATAGCATATTTTTCTGCTACATTGGATCCAGTGGCAGCCGCATTGCCAGGCTGCTTAAAAGCAGTAGCGGCTACCTGTTTAAGTATTGAACAAAGTGAGTCAATTGTAATGGGACACCCAGTAAAGGTGTTTGTTCCACATGCGGTTGTGATTCCGTTGACAAGAACTCGAACTCAGCATCTTACTCCTAGTCGGCTGACTAAATATGAAAGAATAGTAATGGGTGCTGAAAATGTGAACATAGTGAGGTGTACCATAGTAAATCCCGCTACCTTACTACCAGACCCATATTATGAGGAAATTAAAAATGATGAAGAAGAAGAACATGATTGTTTACAAGTCACAGAATTATTCACGAAACCACGTCCGGACATTGAAGAACAGCCCCTTAGAAAGCCAGACAGGAAGCTGTTTGTTGATGGTTCATGTCAGAGGCATGAAGATGGTAAACTGACTGCAGCATATGCAGTATGTGAATTAACTGGAATAGTCGAAGCATCCTATTTACCAGGAGTAAAATCTGCACAAGTAGCTGAATTGATTGCTTTGATAAAAGCTTGCAAAATTGGGAGGAATCAAAAAGTAACTATATCCACAGATAGCCAATATGGTTACAGGGTTGTGCATGGTTTTGGCCAACTATGGATGCAGAGGGATTTCATGACTTCTTCAGGATCCCCCATTAAAAATGGAAAATTTGTAAGGGAATTGCTGGAGGCAATACAATCACCAAAAGAATTGGCTGTGGTGAAATGTGCTGCACACCAGACAGGAGATGACTGGGTGGTAGTCGGCAACAGATATGCAGATCTTGTGGCTCAACATTGTGCCAGGAATAGATTGTCAGTCAATAAAAGGGTGGAAAGAATGGGAATCAGTTGCCACCTTATGCTGTATATGCCACCTGAAACATGGAATGAGGTTAGAAGATTACAAGATGAGGCTGATGAAAGTGAGAAGAAAACATGGATCAAAGTGGGTTGTTCCCAAAGGGGAGATGATGAAGTGTGGATTTGTGCTGATGGCAGACCAGTCATGCCTGACTGTCTGCTCTCTCAAATGGCCAGGATGTATCATGGAGACACACATATAGGGAGAGATGCAATGATTAGGCTTTTCAGACAGAACTGGTACAATCCCAAGTTCAGGGCTGTAGCAGAGAGCCTTTGCCAGAGATGTTTGACTTGCCAGATGCATAATCCAGGAAGAAAAACAATAATTGGGTTTGGAAAAATTGGAAAAGCAGAAGGTCCATTTATAAGACTACAGTTCGACTTTATACAGTTACCACCATGCAGAGGGTTGAAATATGTGCTAGTCATAGTATGTCTGTTTTCAAAGTGGGTGGAGGCTTACCCTACCAGGAGGTGTGACAGCATTACAGTCGCAAAACTGTTACTACGAGAACTCATTCCTAGGTTTGGTTTCCCAGTAACTTTGGAATCAGATAGAGGAAAACATTTTAACAGTGAAGTGATTCAAATAATCTGTGAAGCATTCCAAATTGAACAAAAATTGCATTGTGCATATCGTCCAGAGGCTTCTGGAGTGGTTGAACAATTGAATGGCACTATAAAATCCAGACTGGGAAAAATGTGTGCATCAACATCATTGGAGTGGCCGGATGCATTGCCACTCGTCTTAATGGGACTCAGAAGCATTCCTGATAGAAATACGGGATTGAGCCCACATGAGATAATGATGGGAAGAGCAATGAGACAAGCACATGTTCCCATAAACAAACTGCTGAATATATCTGATGATATGGTTCTGGATTATTGCAAAGGATTGGCTGACCTAGTGCGTTCTGTCTCTCATCAGGTCGGAGAAGACGCAGTTTCGAGGCAGCCTGAACAAGAACATGATCTGAATCCTGGTGACTGGGTGGTAGTGAAGAATCACACCAGAGAGACGTGTCTATCACCTAGATGGGGAAAACCTTGTCAAGTCATACTGACTACCAATACAGCAGTGAAGTGTGCAGGATTTCCTAATTGGATTCATGTAAGCCACACCAAAAGAGTACCAGACCCTGAAGAAGAAAATCCTCAGTCAGCACCAATCACTGAGGAAGCTGAAGGTTGCCCAGCTGAAGAATCTCAGGCTCGAGATTCGAGAGAAGCTACAGAAGAACAACCAAGCACAAGTCAGGACTGGATACCAGTAGTAGAAATTCCTGAAGTTTACTACAGAACAAGAAGTCAAACAAGATTGGAAGAAATTGAAGAAGATCAGATAGGTGAAGAAGAAGCAGCTCAGGAAAAAGAAGAACATACAATAAAAGAACCTGAGCAGGACCAGATTCAAGGGTCCTGATTGGACTTACATTATTCTTGAAGATTACGAGAGCTCAGAGTCAAGTGAAAGTGGTGACGAAGGAACAAGTGCAGAATTGACGTACGAGAAAGAAACAAGACCACCTTGACTACGCAAAGGAGTCATATAAAGAAAAGAGAAAATAGATAAGAAGAGCAATCTTCCTTGTCGAAATGTCTGATGATAGAGTTGCTGGGAGACCAAAACAGAGATGTTGTAGAAGATGCTGTGCAATATGCATATGTAGTCTAGTAATGGTGCTTATAGTATGGTTAGTTCTGGTCGTAGCAGTCCCTTACCTTATGATAATGGATAAAAAGATTAACAACGAAACTAAAGAAAAGACAGCACACATAAAGGGAAATAGAGTAGAATTAATGGCAGAAAATGAACAAGAATTTCATCATGAAATAACTGATAACGACACTAGTTTAAATGTTTTCACAAAGTTATTATTTCAGTATGTAGATACCATGGAAGTTAGTAATTGTTATGTCTGTATGAAATTACCCGAATCAGTAGCAGAAGGATTAACATATCATCACTTACCATTGACATACGGCATATCATGTAGTGTATTAGCTAGTTTATTTTATAGAACAGGGAGACTTCAATATTATTATTCAAACATAAATGTTATATTCTCTGAGGTTCCGATTCGAAAGAGTATGAACCCAGTGCTTAGTAGTAAAGACGCACAGTTTATGGGAGAATTTTTCTTAACAATGAAATCAATAGACATAACACATGCACATAGACACAATCTAACATGTTCTTTACACGAAGAAGAAAAGATATTTTTGAATTTAGTAGAAGATAGAAGACAAGATTTTCAAAGGAAAGCTTCTGAGCATAAGGCTTATTTGCCACCTTGGGCTGAAAAGGAAGGAAGTTACACACCTGGCAAGGCTCAAGCTGCTATGGTTCTGGATTTTGTAAAGACGGGGAAAATTTGTCTACATAGATTAAGGACTGATTATAACAATGTTTTCATTGGTACCAGTGAATGTGAACACAATTTCTTAATTCTTGGAGGTTGGGGAATCAAAGGAGGAACAGATTCAGTCTTTCCTGGAATCTATTATGTATGCGGGAATAAGGCTTATTTTAGGCTTCCTGCACGGTGGTATGGAAGTTGTTATTTTGGAATAGTATTTCCAAAGATATACCACGTAAAAAGAAACACTGGGAGCAATGAAAACAATGGCGAATTAACACGTAGTAAAAGAGCTAGTTTTTCTGAAATTGTAGGTGATATATTTGGTGCATTGATACCTTCGGTGCGAATAATTCTGAACTCAAGGAAAATATGTAAATTGTCTACAGTAGTTGATCGTTTATCAACTGACACTGCTGGAGGATTTCTAATTATTAATGCGGAGATGGTTCCGATTAGATCTATGGTAATGCAAAATCGACTTGCTCTTGATATTTTATTGGCAAAAGAGGACGGAGTCTGTAAATTACTGACGATGAAACATTGTTGCACTTACATTCCTGATAAAAGTGCAGAAATTGGAACGTATATACAGAATATAACTAAACTTGAGAAGGAACTTAAACCACTGGAAATTGATAGTGTATGGGAAAGATTGACAAGTAGTATTGCGTCAATTGGTACCTGGTTTTCTAATATAGGGAAAGGGCTTATAGGTCAAATACTAGTACCATTAGCAGGAATAGCAATGATAGTACTGACGATAATAATATGGTGCAAATGTTGTAGAAAGAATGAATCGTATAGTGTGACAGGAAGAGGAAAGAAGAGAAAGGTTGATGAAATTGAACTTGAGGATGTGAGAAGTGAATTATACAAGAAATTGAAAGGGGATGTTAAAAATAGAAAATTAAAAAATGAGAATGAGACAATTTGCTAGAAGTTGGCACCTGATTGAGGGTAGTATTTTGATGGCTCTTAAACGCCATCAGAGAGGGGATTGATGGAGCAAGGACTCACAAATGAGACTTGCTCGAATTTAATCTCCTCACAGTAGTAAATTATTAATCTTGTATTGTTATATTAACTTTGCATACACTACATGAATAGCAAGGAAGCTTGCCTATGTGTTCTAACTAACAAGTAACGCTTGTCTTTTTCTAAAATGGCCGCTAAAGCGTGGGAACTTTACTGCGCATGTCTCAACCATATCACGTGGTGTGACGTCTTTCTTTGCTTGGTGGGAAATTTCTGCTTCTGCGCAGTGTGCATTAAAATGGCTGTTTGATGTTTTCACATGCTTCAGCTTGCTCTTGCATTATTATTAAATTGTCGTTTTCTTAACGCTACTAATGCGGGATAGATTTATAAGTAAATAGGGATAGAGTAGAGAGAATGGGTATACAGTGAAACATATTATTTGTGATTTTAATATTCTCTTCTTTGACTTTTATTAGTTCGTAAACTTGGGCCTGGGGTTGGTGAACTGAAAACTCGTATGACGTTGGTTCCGCGCATGCTCTATGAAAGGCTGCCCAGAAGGAAAAGGATGAAGTCAACCTGGACGTCGTCCAAGGCCACGACCTAATGGCCGATATTGATGTATTCATGTGTTCCTGCCAAACTTGCAACTATGTATATGAAAATTGAATAAACTTTGTCGTGAGACGGGTGGGAAATAAAGCCAATGTATTAAATTTAATGGGCGGTAGTTTAAAAACAAAGGTCTTCAGAATTTAAAACAATTTAATATGGTGTGAGGATCAACCCCCTGTCCCTGTCCAATCAGAAGTAGTGGTCCCATATTATAGCAACATTAAGGGGAGGTACATGGGCGTAGAAGGGTATAATAGATATAGAATTAGTTAATTAGTTTAGCTCAGACTGCAGAACGCGTGTTGGAGGCATTGCATTAGCATTAGGACGCTGATCGAGTGCATGCTGAACCGCTGTCCAGAGATGTTCTGAGGAGGGGGGGCGGCGGAGTCCATTAGAAGAAAGGCACGGGAGAAGCGAGGAGAAGTCGAGTATCAGAGACGGGAACGACGCAGGCGTCGTTGTAGAGAGGTCACCGGTCCTGTCCTGATCCTGGAGGAGGTCTTTGCTCTTCATCCTTCCTGGGTCCTAATCTTTCCAACTCCTTGGCCAAGGGGTTTGGTTCTCGCATTTAGGTAAATATAAATGCAACCTTTAGTTGCGCTGCTGTCTCTATCTTCTCCTTTCTGAGGGACCGTCTTTAATCAATAATTTTTTTTCTCTGCTTCATCCGTGATATGCGATTAAGTACCATGTGTTTCTTTAATTTACTCTGCTGAATCTTTAGATAAACATTTTAAAACTTCCTGACTCAGTGGTTATTTCAGGATTATGTACTATAATGAATGTCACTCATTTTAAACTTCCCAATTAGCAAAAGATTCATTGGTAAGTCATTACTCTTCAATCGGAAGGTAATTGGTAGCAGGGATTTGATAAAGAGTAACAACTGATAACCCCAGCGTAAGTATTAGCTTAGTATGAATGTATGGGCCCAAGTGAGTATCTAGTGTATGAATGCTGTTTGCTAATATCGCGCTGGATCAGAGGGACAAATCAATGTAATTACTACCACCATGGCACATGCATCGTAGGCATTTATTCAGGGTCCCCTTGAAATGCACAGAAATAGCAGACACCCACGAATGAAGGGTCATGCAGTAAAATGCAGCACTGTGTGAACATAACACGCGTGGGCCTCCCACCACCAAAACGCAGTGGAAATGCAGAGGTAAACATGTCTGTGTCAATCACATGGGCAAATTGCGGGAATTAGGATGTTTACATCATAGCAGAAGTTCATCAATACACAGTTCCTCTAAAATTTCGAGTCTCCTGAAAGCTAGTGGTAACTGGTGTAAACACCCCTGGATATCGTACAACTTGTCTCCTGCCACAACAAAATAAAATTAAATAAGCAGCACACTCTGGAGCAGTCGATGCTGCTGCAGTACACACAAGCATTGGCAAACCTTTAATCCGATTAAGCATGTATTTTGCACTAAAAAATAGTGCTGAATGCAGCAGAACACGAATAGTGAGTGCAAGGGGCCGCTCGTGCACGCTAAATCAAAATGTACTTTCGCAGTAGGATTTGTTTCCCCAAATTACTCTTAATTATGTAAGCAGGAGTAATTGCGTTGTTATCAGTAATTCCACATCAAAGAGTAATGTGGAATTACCGAAATTACTCTGTGCACTCCAGCGTAATTGAAATTCTACCCAGGCATGCATGCAATGTTATCCAAAACTCCACTCTACTGGGTATACATGGTTGACTTCTCACGGGTTACTTCAAAGAAGGTGGCGCGGGGTTGAGTCAGTGTACAGAACGACACAGGCATCACCTTTGGAGTAAAGATGTCGACACCCAGCCAGTATTGTGAGTTGCTAAACAGAAACAACACTTTAATAATACCTCAAAATATATAAACATATTTATAGTGAAAACAAACACTTAATAGGTGAAATGCATACATTGAAAATACACAATAAAACCATAATGCAATAGCAGTACAGTGATAAACTAGGGTCCCCAGATACAAGCATTATATGCCATTTGCAGTCTCTAGAAAACACCTGAAACCAAGATCACATAAGCAACAAAAAACTGTTTATAGTAAAACCTTTGATACTTCCAATGTTTGCTAATATGAAATGTTTGCAAACACCCTACCTAATATCAAACACCATACTGTAAGATGAAGGCTCACAATCTTCCTGCGAAAACCTGCTTCCAGCATTGAGGAACCTAACCTTATCGCCTGCTGTATGGTTAGTGGTAGATTGTACCTACAAATGAGGAGATGTAGCGACCAGGGGAACCTAGAAACTCAGGTCAGTTGTTCCACATTCAGGGGTGGCCAACTCAGGGGATGATGAGAGGGCATTCCATAGTCTGACCCACAGCAGCATGGTGTGTGAGCCCACATGACACAAAGGGCACACATTGGGGCCACTCAAGTCCTTAATACAGCTGTCTCACAAACAAATCATCTGTTGGACCTCAGCACACAAAGGCAAGATCAGGGGCAGCAAGTCAGGCTTGCAAAGTTTCAGTAGGGAATTGATGCTTATTCCCAGACAAGAGAAAATAGGCAGCATTCAGCTCCACATTCTAGAACTGGGTTCTGCAAAGTCAGTCCTGGAGGGCCGGATCCATGCCAGACTCTTAAGATAACTACATTTACCTAAATGGGGATATGGTAAAAATATGGCATGGATGCGGCCCTCCAGGACCAACTTTGGAGAATCCTGTTCTAGAAGCATCGAAGCAGGGTCCACTATAATTGATATCAACTTTATTCTACCAGGAGTGGGGCTCCAGCTTTCATTAGGTAACAGTCCACTGCCAATAAAGGTCAGTGTATTCTTTGCAGTTGAAAAATCCAACCAATCAAGTTGGAGAAGAGCTTTTCTACTCATGATAGTTTCTGGGAAATGTCCCTCTTGCTCTCTTCCAAGAATATATTTTGGTGGCCATTGTCTACAAATGCATGACCATGGCATCTCCAGGGGTATGCTGTAGCAGGAAACATTGGGCATTCCTCTCACGTAGATCCTGGAGACTAAACAAAAAGGAGAGGAAGAACCGGGGGCCAGATTTTCCTTTGAGCAGCAAACATCCTCCATTCTGAAAATGCCGTTAGCATAAATACCAAGATGATCACGGTCATCTATGACTAACCCTGCAAAATGTGCACCACCAGTGCTTACAAATTATCCCCCAGGTTACAATGTTCTGATGCTCATGACCATTGTAGCCAAACCTATGTACTTAATGATTGCAAACATTTTCACCACAACTTAATTAGAAAGGGAGGACCGTAATTGCCACCTTGGCTACAGCCAACACACCACAAAACTAATAATGCTGCCTTAATGCCAGGGGATGTGTGAGCTGGGTTAAGAAGGGCTATCTGCTTGAGACTCCAGGGTGGGATGACCAATCGAATGTCTTCTTATTTCAGGGTATATCAAGGAAGTCCCCAAGAAGAATCAGACTCACAGTTTGAGAGGCCACTCAGGATCACAGACTGATTGTTACCAAAATGAAACATTATAGGGAAATTCGGGATAAGGGGAACCACTCTAGATAGCTGCAGAGATAGGAAATATCTGTTGGTGGCACATGAAATGCAGCAGATAGTAGAAGAGAATCAGTAGCTAAAACATGTCAACAGGAGGAGTTAGCTCATAGGGATCCATACAGCAAAACTGTAGTGCACTTCCTCATGACCCAGAATTGATATACACAGCAAAATTGTTAAATTGTCTCTGACTAAGACAGGCCTGCCACCTACTATTGGAATCTAAGCAGACAAACTACAGCTTGTGAAACTGTTCACTTTTCAACTCTACTCTACAGCTATCAGCATACATGATCTTAAAGCCTGCATTCTGTTGGATATCACATCAAAATTCTCATACACAAGGTATAAAATTGGGGGTTTATTTAGGGGAGTGAGTGCCTACATAAAGTTATCACCTTGCCAGGGTGAACTTTTAATGTCACTAAATTAACCAGAGCTCAATCCCCTGGTAGTTATGGCATAGAGCAGACAGGTTTAATTTAAAGGAAATGTGTAAAGTATTTATGCAACAACAACACAGTAATAAAGTCAAAGTACAACACAAGGAAAGTCACAAACCAAATTTGGAGAATAATGTGATTTTTATTAAATACAATGACACCAAAACCACAACAAATCAATAGGAGAAAACAGAGTTATGATTTTCTGAAGTTTAAGGTTCAAAATAGCGCCCAAAAAAGTTACTCGCCAACCGCAGTCATCTGGTTGCGCTTGTTAAGGCTGACCACAATGGGGCGCAGGTCAAATACAAAAGCCAGATTCGACCCAGTCGGAAGTTTTACCTTCGAACTTTGAAAATCCTCAATTGGTAAGGCAGCAGACTGTGGCTGCCACATCGTCGAGTAGCCACTAGAAGAGGCCTTGGTGAAGCTGTTGACTTTTCGGGGAAAAGTTAAGAGTGGGAGAAATTTGAATTTCACATCCAGAGACGGTCCCTCAACAGCCAGATACTTTTTACACCTTTGTGCAGTGAAGATTTCTATCTTCGGACTTGGATTCTTCCAGCAGGGTGAGGCTGCAGGCAGTAGCCGATGAGGGCTCCACGATGCTGGATACCTTCTTTGCGATGACCTATTGAATGGGATTTGCTGCTGCGGAAACGTTCAAAGCAGGAGCAACCTGAATCTTTGTCTCAGCGGCAACACACCTTCATTAGATAGGCTTGGCAAGTTGATCACAGTCCTCCAGAGGTCTTTGAAGTCAAAAGGCTAATAAGTTTCAGGAATAATTAAGATGAGTACACTTTGACACCAGCCAAGGGTCCAGGACCTTGGGGACAGCACTTGGGGGTCAAGACTTACTCCAGCAGAGGCCAGCAACATGGTCCATTGCAGGTCCAGTTGGATTAGGCCAGCTGGACTCATCATGAAAAGGGCTTCTAGCAGCTTGTTAAGTTCTTGTAACTTTACAGGAGGCCAGTCAAATAATCCTTGGAGTTCCCTTCTTTGTCCTGGGTACAAGAGGAATGTGAGAAGTTGGCCTGGTATATGCTGTCCACTAATTAAAGTGGTCACCTTGCATCAGTCCAAACAACCCTTTTGGTGATTTAAGAGGTCAAAGATAACCTTAGAAAGCTATCCAAGTGGTAGCTGTGGAGAGCAGCCTTCAGGCTTAGTCTTGAAGGAATGTTATGCAGCTTGTTTTACCAGAATGCAATCTTATTGTATTGGTTAAATGAAAGGAGAACCACACAGTAGTTATAAGAATATATATTTATTATTATAACACCTTAAATACCTCACAGTATTTGCTACACGCAGATAAACACAAAGCACACAATACTATAGGCCAGAAACAATCGTAAGTAGCACTAATACACAGTGGGCTCCCGGGGAGACCAAACCATATTCTAAAATAGTGGTATAAGAACCACAACTCGAGTCAAGACAATGTCTAGAGTGTGTAGAATCGCTGGGACCCCAAGGAACCACCCAAGGTGAGTAAGTAGGGACCCCACGGAGGACGGGTGCAGTGTGAGAACACGACCGCGTGCTACGTACAATTCAATGTGAGAGTCGCGGTTGCAGTTTTAAAGTTAAAGGACCCTTTATGGTGGATTACGAGGAAACCCTTTGGAACATAGAAGGTTGGAGAGCCACTCCACCCGTGGATACCGAAGTGCCAGAGTTACCTATCCCAGGGAAGCCGGGTGCATAGGATGGAAGTGGCGTCGGAAACCACCGTCGTTCTCAATGGGAGTCTTCAAACAAATGCCACTGCTGGAAAGGAGAAAAGTGTCTGTTGGAATCTACAGGTGGATTCTTGATGGAAGGAACCTGAAAGCAGAGGGGACAGAGTCTGGGTCACTCAGGAGTGACCAGGGGCTCGGTAGACGAATGCCCACAGATGTTGGGTGCTTCAGGTGTGAAGAAGGAGACCTTGACTCTACAGCTGCAGGGACCAGGAGATGTCGAGGACAACCATGAGCCGGATACGAGCTGTCTCACGAAGGATGTCGAGTGCTGAGGGGAGCACCAACAAGCCTTGGCAACGGCAACCAACGAAGAAGGTCAATGAAGGTTACAGTCTGGCCCAGCAAGGACCAGAGGACTCACCACAGCAAGGGGAGTCAGGGCCGGCCTGGAGCAACTGGGGGAGTCCAAGAAAATCAGGATTGTCCCTCAAGTGGACCCACAGGCCGAAGGCACAAGAGTCGTGAGGGGACCTCTAGCAGTTTCACAAAGTCACAGCTTGCAGGGCACAGAGTGCGAGGAGGCCGGAGTTCTTTGTACAAAATGTGTGCAGAGGTTGGGGCTATCGACAGCCCAATGCACAAAGTTGGGGAAGACCAACAAGCATATCCAATTGCAAAAGTACGCGGTGCACAGGGGTTCAGGTTATGCGGTTCCCACGAGGAATACTGGCCTCAAATGTGGTGAGAGGGCAGCTCAACCTCAAGGAACATAGGAACCCACCTCCTGTGTTGCTGGAGCCTTCGGAGTCCACAGGAGCTCAGGATCAGCAGAACGGTCAGTTGCATTACGGTGCCTGCAAACGCAGAGGAGAGGCTCCTTCACCCCAAGGGAGATACTTCAGTTGTCCTTGATGCTCCACAGGTCCTACACAGAACCTGTATGGTGCACGGGCACAGACGATGCTTTGGATGGAGAGGGAGACGAAGTCAGGCCCAGTCAAAGTCCAGCGAAGTCCAGAGCGTCCAGACGGTCGAAGGTCAGTGGTTTCTTGTTCAGTATCTTGTCCACGTCGAATCTAGAGCCCTACAGCCAGGTAAGTCCTTTGGTACCCACGGGAGAGGGTTGGACAGATTCAGGGGACCCTCACAGAGGAGGGTCAGGGCAGGGAGGTGGTTACACCCATGTCCTTTGTCCAGTTTTGCACCAGAGCAGGAGCCAACGGCTCCCAGAACTGGTTTGAACTGGACTATGCACAGGGACACCAAGTGTGCCCCTCGTGCAGACTTTCAGGCACTTCGGCAGTGCCCCCACCCATTTCCAATACACTAAATCCTGTTTGGGAGGTGGTCACACCACCCTGTGACAGGATGCCTATTGTGCTGCCTTCCTCTGCTCGAGCTTGGCTCAGCAGCAGGAGGGCAGAAATGTGTCTCTGGTCCGCAGCATCCATTTTGCGCTGTCCGGGTCGAGAAGGTTGGTACCAGGAAGACCAGGGACCCATGAAGCTTGCTTCTGGGGGGTGGAATCATACCTCCGAGGTATGATTCCAAGGTGTTTGATACCAAACACGACATGTTTTGTTTCAGCCGTTTTCAAGATAGCATTTACCGCGAGGTATAATGCACCTCTACCTATATGTCTGGCTGTGTCAGAGACAGCCCGGGAGACTGGTCTCCGAAGGAAGCAGAGGGCCTCTGCTCATGCAGGGGCACCCTCTCACGTAAAACCCAGCACCCTGCCTTCAGGATTGTCATGGCCTGCTATAGGGCTGACTTATAGGTTTTAAGTGTAGTGACCTATAGATATAGTAAACCTATATCTATCGTAAGTGGTGTAAGCACCATCTTACACAGGCTGCAATGGCAGGCCTGTAGTTCCATTTTGCATGGCCTCTCATGGGTGGCATAATACATGCTTCAGCCCATGGGAGGCCTCTGGGGTACCTATGCCCTGGGTATATGGTACAATATACTAGGGACTGACAAGGGTACCCCAGTATCCAATCTGGAGTGTACCTAAGTACATGTCATAACATTTTAGGGAGAAAGCAGATAGACTGGGGTCCTGATTAGCAGGATCCCAGCCAGACTAGTCAAAAACAGTGTAACATTCAGCAAAAAGTGGGGGTAACCATAAGAAGCAGATTCTACTTTCCTACAAAGAGGGAGTCCGTTCAGCCTTTCAGGTCTTCTCAGGGGTTTCAACAGGAGGTGCAGTTCTTCTTCTGTTTTCCACAGGTCCAGTAGTGTTCTGAAGAGGGTGTCCAGGGATGCTACAATTATGCCGGACACTAGCATGTGGGTGGGGTAACTCCTGGGCCTTCCCTAACCAATTGAGGAAACGTTTGGAGGGATAACCCTACCCACTTTTGCAGAATTCCCTGTGTGCCCTACTTCAATCAATCTCACAGTGCCCCTCTCTACCTAACTACAACATGGCAGAACCTTTCTTTCCCTGTGCAGAACTCCTCTGCCCATCCTAGAGGTGTGGTTAGGGAAATTAGCAACCCCTCCTCTGTGATCACTCAGAACCCCATATGAGGGTAGCTTCTCTTCCACTGGGGATGGTCCCTGACAGACTAGAGGGAAAAAGGAGGGGGTGGGCCATGGTGCTAGGTTCATATGCCTGTGCCAGGGTAGGCTGGCTAAAGTTAAATGAGTCAGTAGGCACAGCCCAAATAGTCATCCTGTCAGATGAACAGAACACCTCCCCACATCCTAGGCCTTTGTCTGAGCTCTGGGAGCAAATACACACCTCATCAAAGGGGCTATTCAGTTCCTGGGTGACTGTGAGAGTTCATGCAAATGGACCTATAGAGGCTTAAGGCAGAGAAAAGGTAACTTTCTACAAGTTCCTTTTCCAAAATGTTTATTACAAATCTGACTGTGCCATTGAATTGGGCTTCTAATAAAAGTTTGTAAAAGTGTAAAAATGAAATGTGTAGTTGCTTCCTAGCCAGAGGTAACAATATTAAATTTAATATTGTATCCCAATGCTTTTGTTTTGAGAAACCCTGCTACTGTGAAAATAGCTTTTCGGACCTTTTCACTGTACAAGCATGTTTAACATTAAGCATTTACACATCCTACTTTTAAATAGCATGCATCCTGCCTTTTGGGCAGTAAGGCCTACTTAGGAGTGCCTTATTAATAAAAGGGAATCATATTATGACCTAAAAAATAAATGCATCTTTTGGCTGGCAAAACAACTCCAATTCTCATATAAGGATGCTGGTGAAATTTTATTTGTACGCAGGGTGGGATGGGTGGGCCAGAGGCCAAAAGATATCCCCGGCGATATCATTGTGATCAACTTTAGAAACACCCAGGTGGTAAGGTCCCTCCTAATACAAAATCAGCAAAGGCAGGAAGGGGGTATTTGGCCACTCCCTTTGGGGTATTTTTACCCCTCAAGACCAGCCCCAAACAATAATCTGTGGCCAACCAGTGGGGCAGGGTTCAGGCACCAGTACCAGCAAAATACCATTATGGGACAGGATCAACCAAGCCCACTGTTTTTTAATCTCCCACTCACAAATAGATTTGCGTCCCTAGAAGCAGTAGACTGACTAAAAATAGCACAACCACTGATTGTGGAACCAAATCTACAGTGGGAATACTGGTGGGACCCCCATGAGTGGAGGAAGCTGTGCAAGAGTCCTGACACTTCTAGACAGGATGAACATCGGGCCACTAAGAGGGTTGCTGGAGTGGGTGGTACCCAAAGAGAGGGAGTGGAAAGGTCCTTTACTAATTTTAATGAAATAGATTCACTTCCGACGTCCCTACATGTAACGATAGGCCAGCAGCAGGCGACTATTGATAGTATATCCCCCAGAGCCGAGTGTTCCATTATAGAGGAACCCAGCAATTTAAACCAGCTATCAAAAGACACACCCAAGCTTTGCGTGTTATCCTGGAACATTGCGGGCCTCACCTCAAAACTAGACAACCCGGAGTGGGGAGCATTTATCCAAGACAACGACATTTGCATGTTCCAGGAAACTTGGGCGAGGGAGGATACCCATAGACTAGGTTATGCGACCTTTTGCCTAACAGCCACATGTGGAGGAAGGGGAAGACCCGCAGGGGGACTTTGTACCTGGATTGCAGTGCACTTGGGTTGCACAGCTAGGTTAGTCGAGACCTCCTCCTGTGACATACTCTGTGTTATCCTGAGCTTCCCCGCCAAGATTAGAATAGCTGTAATTAATGTCTATTCCCGCCCAGTTAGTCATGGCCAGGAGTCGACAACTCTGGAGCAATTGACTACTTTTTTATACACTATTCCTGATAACACCTTGGTGATTCTTGCTGGCGACTTCAACTGCCAGTTTGAACCCTTGAAAGACCTAATTGAGGTTGATGTCAGTGAGGAGGACCAGTATTGGGCCATACCAGAACCAAACGCCCCGGCAACCCGGGCCTGGACTGCACTGGTACTCCAAATGAATACCCTTACACTGAACCACTCCCTCAGGGCCTGTAATGGGCGCACAGAATCTGACTCCCCGGCGAACCAAACTTATAACAGACCAGGAAGCTCTTCTATTTTAGACTATATCCTGGTGGATACTAAATCCTGGCAGCGGGTGATTGATTTTAAGGTTGTCCCTCGATACGACAGCGACCACAACGCCCTGACTCTTGAGATGGTACTGCCTTGTCGTAGGCTTGCTAATACAGGTCAACCTTCAACCAGCCCCAGGTTAACTCTATCTAGTTGTAGGAGGAGAGTCAAATGGGGAGCATTTTGTAAATCCCAGGAAAAGCTAGCCTCTCTTTACCAAACCGTAATTCCATATCTTACGGTTGCAACCCAATTTAGTGAAACTGCTATTTTCACCACTGCCCGACATGAAATTGCGAACAATCACCAAGATTTAGTATCTGATCTGGCAAATATCTTCTTCCCTATCTCAAAATCTAGGGAAAAGGAAACCCCGGGTCACCCTTGGTACAATGGCGATTGTCGCTAGGCCAAGCAAGCAATGGTCCTAGCTATCAAATCCAAAGAAAGATCCCAAATAAAAGACAAACGATCAGCCCACAAAAATATTATCAATGTGGCCAAGAAACAATGGGAGGAAGATAAATGGGACAGCTTGAAAAGTGCCTTACGCTCCAGGGATATGAGGACATTTTGGAATTTGGTAAATACTGGCTGCACAAATGACAAACTGGCAATAGAACCAAATTTGGGGGCAGAAGCTTGGAGGGCCCACTTTGAACCTCTATATGAAAGGGTAGAGGGTGTAGCGGAGCAGGATATAAATGAGTGCCCCCACCTGCAGTCATCTATTTCTGCTGCTCCAACAATTTCTCTAAAAGAGATAGGGGATGCCCTTAATAGGATTACCCCCTCTAATGCATCGGGACTAGACAAGATCCCAGGTGACCTCTTCCGTAATGAGCCGAAAATTTGGGCACCATACCTTTGGACCCTGTTTAATGCTATTCTGCAGGGAATGCCAATCCCCAAGACCTGGCTGGGGGCGGAAATCATTCCAATCCATAAGAAGGGCTCGCCACTGCTACCCTCCAATCATCGCCCAATAAGCCTCATAGATGTTACCCAGAAGATATATTCACGAGTGCTATTGGGTCGACTAGAAAGTTGGATGGAGGAGTACTCCATACTCAGCCATTTCCAAGCAGGTTTTAGATCTAGAATGTCCACAATAGATCAGATTCTTAGGCTGCAACTCGTGTACTGGAAGACGGTTCTTCGGGAGGGCGGCAGCCTTTATTTGATCTTTGTAAACCTAAAATTTGCATTTGACCTGGTCCCCAGGGACAAATTGTGGTGCATCTTACTAGAAATGGGGGCCCCCCCTACCTCTGCTGCCAGATGAAACGGCTCTATGAATGTAATTTTGCCCAAATCAGGCATGGGAAGAATGGTGAGCTCACTGACCCCATTTCCATAGAAAGAGGAGTACGTCAAGGGTGCGTGTTGGGCCCGACCCTCTTCTCCCTATTTATTAACGGCTTAGTGGAAACCCTGACTGCTGGGAGGGATATAGATGCCCCTAGGCTAGCGAACCTCAAGGTTCCTGCCTTGATGTTCGCCGATGATACCCTCTTACTATCTAAGTCCCCTATGGGTATACAGAGGGCACTAGATATTTTCCATTCATTCTGTAAAAGCAGGGATTTAGAGATAAACACACAAAAAACTAAATATATGGCTTTTAACGTAAGAAATACCACACGACCAAACCCCCAGCTAGATGGGAAACCACTAGAGAAAGTGAGCATTTTTGAATATTTAGGGTTAACACTTACTGAGAAGATGGAGTGGAGCGCACAAATAAAGAAGGCCAGCCTTAAGCTAGCACAGACAACGGGGGGGTTGGCCAAAACGCACAGGAAGTGCACCCAGAAAACGGTTGGGCCAGTGATGGAAATCTACAAAGCTCAAATAAGGGGGGCAGCCCTGTATGGGGCAGAAATATGGGGCCATCGGCCAACCGACCCCCTATCTAAGAATAAAAACTCTTTTGTTAGGCAACTCCTAGGCCTCCCGATAAGTACTCCGCTCACGCCACTTCAAATGGATCTTGGGGTTGGTCCAATTGCAGAGGAAGCTGCCCTTAGACCCCTACTACATTGGCGACGCCTATGGAGTACCCCAGAATTAGAAGCTTTTAGAGCCGAGTTAAAGGAAGTGCTGAGCCTACAAGGAGCTAGCAAAATCCCATGGCTGGCGTATATTAAAAACTCCTTAGAAGCTATGGGGATGGGTGACCTATGGGCTAACGCTGAAGGAAGCAGCATGTAAATAACCAGGAAGGCCCTGTCACAGATCTTTAGGGATTATAAAATTAACCAGCTAAAGAGGAATCCCGCAACTGGTACAATGACTGCATCCTTCTTAGAGATTAAAGAGCAATATAGCCTAGAACCTGTTCTTGATGTCATCCAGGCCCCCCCTTGCGAAAAAGCTGTACCTACAATTCAGGCACGGAGCATTGCCGATTCGCGCCTTTACAAATAACTGGGGGGGGGCACTTCAACTCAGGGTTGTCCAGCTTGCAACCACATTTCGGAGACAGTTCAACATGTACTGTTTTTTTGCCCGGCATACAAGAAGGCTAGACGCCGATAGCTAGTACAGATATGTAGAAACCTTGGGACAAACCATTGTGCGGAAGCCTATAGGATTTTAAAATATGATACTAGTATGCCCATCGTGTATTCTGTCTCCCGATACCTATTCTCTATGTGGTGTGCGCGCCGAGCTATTTTAAAATCAGGCTCTGCTTAATTTGATCACTCCATCACCTTTCTGTGACCTTATATTGGTATCAACCCCACCTTTTTTAAACCCCAAATGTTGCTAATGTTTATTTTAATGTATTTATTACATTTTATAACTTTTAAGGAATTCTTTGATATTGCACATGCACTTTACCTTTGGAATTTACATGTATGAATTGTGGCGTATTTTTTTACCTGTGCTTTTATGGTCATATTGGCCGAAATAAAGAATTCCTGACTGACTGACTGAATATTCAAAACAAAGGTTTAGGCGTGTCAAAAGGGGTTATTTTGAGAGCTCAAATTAGCATTTTTAAAACTGCACAGCTAGGCTATAGAGGATAGGCCTGCAGCCACGTTTGCAGTTGGTGCAATTGATGGCACAGTGGGTGCTGCAGTCCACTGGGGACATTTAACTCACCAGCCCTGGGTACACTTTCTACCATATACTAGAGACTTATAGGTAAATTACATATGCCAATTAGGGATATGCAAATTTCATCATGTTGAAAGGGGGAGCTCAGACAGTTTACCATTGGTTAGCAGGGGTAAAGTGCACAGAGTTCTACAGCCAGCAGAAAAAACATTCAAGGCATAAATCTGGGGTACACCCTGCAAAAGATGGTCATTTCCAACACACAACAATACTGTGAATGCAATGAGTGTCCACTTTTATATCAAAGCAATCTTCCCAAATTCCCAGATGTGGTTGGTGAATCTGACTACTCAAATATTTCACTGGTGCACCATTAGGAATGGGAGATCGCATAACACAATTAGAAAATTATGCTGTCAATCACTGTTGAGAAGAACAGTGATGTTGATTAATATTCACCCATGTGTATGCATGATCTCTAGGCTCTGCACATGACCAAAAGGTCCTCCACCATAGTTGAATAGCTGTCATCATTAGGATACACCATGCCCAGACTTATAAGTATTTAAATCAGATGTCCCAGATTCAAAGACTTCAAAAAATAATGCCATCCATTCATTTGATCACTCATGCAGAAAAGCCATGTGACAGAGAATCAAACATACAACAACAAGGCCACATGAAGAGCAGGACTGCCCAATTAGAATAGCGCTCATGCAATCATCTGTCCCCATACATTTGTGTACTTAGTCATGTAGGCACTGAAGTCTGATAGAGACATTGATTGTCTTTGTCACTGATATTTATCACTCTGTTTGTCCTTGTCCTTTAACGCTCATCTGAAATCCGAAAACACTGCAAGAAGACAAGATACAACAATTCTCACATGCTCACCACAAACACAATTCAAGCTGCATTTGAACTGATCCTGAGTGGTCAGCACAGTACTTTCCAGACAAACTGTAGTGGATTATGCCATTGTGTTGCATCCTGGATAATCTACCAATCAGGAGTAATGTTCAACTGTAAGATGAGGATGACCTAGGCCACGAAGTGAACAAAATTATGAACCCACAAACCACCACACCATAATGGGGAGGCAGAACTCCTCATCCACATATCCTACCCCTTTCCCAGACCAAACTAACACCATGAAAAATCCCTTCACCCACCCCTTGCTAATCTCATAAAAATACTGTTCATCATACCCCTTCCATCAATCCAACTGACCCTACATATGTCCCACTAATCCCACCTGATCCTACTTCATCATGCTCTTTCCCTCACCCACATTTATTCTAGGAAAATTCCACTTCCTTTAGTCCCTTCTGTGAACATTGTCTTCACGTGCTTGATGGAGCGCAATGGTGCTCTAAAATTGTAGGGGTGCATCATAATCATGGATAGTCCGCACCCGCATATATTCCTGTGTTCTATTAACATTTGATCATTAGTAAATGTGTCGTAATAATAATTCGTAAGTGAATTGATAGAAATTGTTTCGTGTCATGCAAAACAAACGAAATGGCATTCATGTTTGGAAAGAGTAACCTTTAGTATATTGCAATTGCCTAACGAAAAGTCTATGTGTAATGTAATGCATTTTGATATAAACGTGCATCATGTTAGCGTCTGCTCGTGGTGATGACTAATTGTGCTTAACGTGTAATAATTGTAGATGCTTGCAAAGGAAAGCTCCGTTAACGTGTGTGTATAATTTGATGTGTAAAGGCCTAAATGAAATGTTCACTTTGTGTAATTGAAGGCCTATTCGTTTATTCTTATGTTGGCCGATTTGTATAGGCCTGCAAATGTAATTTCCCTGGTAAGCTCTCGCATTTGGAGGTAGTCAGCGAATTTCATGTACATGCAAGGTTGTTCTGTTCTCACGTTTCCGTTGCAGGTGGAAGAAGCTGCCTTTGTTAGTTAAACTAACGCCTTTTGTTTTAGGAGTTAGGCATGGAGGAGAAGTGATACTTTGTAAACGAAATGTCGATAATTGGGAGCCGGTGTTCTTTCTCACTGAGGAGGCCTGGGAATCAAGGTCATCGAGCCGAACTTGGATGGAGTGAGGAAGACGGTGGAAATTTACCTATGAGAAATGCCCAGTGAGATGAGGTGATCTGTGGGCGTGTTTTACATCTGTGCATTTTGTATTAGGGACAGTGTCCCGAGGGATGAGACAGGAGAAGAAGGGAGTTAGGAGAAGGGGTAAAGAGATCAACCCATACAACGTGAGTGTACTTCTTAGGAAGTCTTCACGAGCTGACACCTTTAAGTGATCTTGCCTGGGGAATGCTAAGTAGGGATGTCACTTTAGAGATAGAGTAGGGATAGTCTAATGCTCTTTACTTTCCAGCCGCAGATGAAGTCTGACTTAGACATTGGGGCAGTCCTTGCCTGTGTTCTGTTTTTGGAACTTTTCATTCTTTTCATGATCTATCGGATTAGACTCACTCGTAGGTATGGTTTTGTATTAGTTTCAATGTACTTTTACAACCTCGTCCTGAGGTGCTTGTACATTCAGTTGTTTCTGACATTGTGATAAACCCACTAAACTGGAATTCGGAGTCTGTAATCCTTTGAGTCGTAGTCATCGGAAAAAGTTGGATTGCCTTAATTGAGTTATTTCTCCCCTTTATACTTCTCAGCAGGTAACAAAAGATCCATTGACCTAGAGTTCCTAGTTAAATTCTGGTAGTGGAACCCGGCCTTATCAGTTGGTAGCGAGAGGACAGTTACCTCTGCAGTAAGGGGAGAAGGTAGGGAAAGGATAGTTATACAATCCATAGATGGTTGTCCAGAGGATCGAGAGCGGAAGACGACGGCGCCTGGTGGAAGCTGACGAAGAGTGACGGTGCGGCGGGAACAGCAGTTCGCAGTGGAGTGAGTATGAATAGGGATGTATGTCTGTTAGATTGCGGTGATGATTTGATTGTGTGATGTCTTGCGGAGTTGGGATGAAAGTCGAGTGACTGTGGTTTGGACTGAGCGCACGGTCCATGTGATTTGTGTTGTTTGATGTCAGGCTCAAGGAGCAGCCTAAGATCCCGGGATAGATAGATTGTGGTGTGGAAGACACCCAGAGTTGTAATTGTCTGACCATTGATTGTGGGAGTCGTCAGACCCACTCGTGATAGGGAACGAGAGTGTGAGTGTTTGAGTGACCAACGCGGGTCGTGGGTTACTGTGTGTGGAAGACCGAGTGATTGGATCCTATCGATTAGTTGTACGACTGTCGGGTCGTTCATGGGCAGATGGTCTAAGGCAGTTGTCCGGTCGTTTTGCGGACAGACAGTTGCCAGATTGAGGTAGACAATTACTTGTGACTGTCCGGTCGTATGGTGGACAGACAGTCGGTTATGTGACTGTTCGGTCGTTTGGTGGACAAACAGTTACTTGATTCTATGAGTGAGGTGTGAGTGTGTTAGATACGGATTGTGAAGGAGGGGAACTGCTGAGTGAGAGGAGGAGTGACATCGAAGAGTGCCGCGCTGCGATAGGTCGGTTAGTGTAAAGCCGCGCTGGTATTGGTTGATCGCCATCAGGAAGTGGAACGAAAACATTTGGTGGGTAAAACAGTTGATTTCATCATGAAATGTTTTAAGGTATTGCGGGATCTTTGCAGGGGAGATAGAGGAGTGGTAACTTGAGTGGGGGAAGAGGCACCACCCGAGGATACCCCAGCCCATTACATGGCCACAAATGTAGGGCTCCATACTATAATTTGGCTTCAAAATTGGCAAATGATTACTGAGAAGGAGGGAGATTTGGCTTTCCCACGTTATGGTTCATTCAGATTTGATGTATTGTACCAAAAAAGAGATCGAAGTCAGGAAAGGGTGAAAAAGTCAATCAGGGCGTTTCAAGATGCGTGATGGGACGCATTGGCGAAACGATGGAGGGTAGACACCATAGAGGGAGACAGACTGTTTCATTTATTAGTAAAGGTGGGAGATGCTCAGAAGGGGAGAGAAGAGGAAGATGATAGTGATACAGATGACAGTTTACTGGAGAGGTTACTAGCAGAGTGTCCACCTCCATACAACCGAAGCTCAGAGGAGGGAAGGAGAGCATTCACAGAGGAAACTGGGGAGCCGCAGACAAACCCAAGTGCAGGGATAAAGGGAAGGATGGCAGCAGGGACAGAGGGAATAGGGACACAACCATCGAGGAATACAGAAGCAAGTGGAGTTAATATTGTCACGAGATTACCGGAAGCTCTTACAGTGCCGGTCACCATTGGTCCTATAGTGTCAGTGTACGATCCAGATCAGGCAGAAAGCGAGAGTTTAATACGATCAGCAATGGGAGAGAGCACTGGTCCTGGATGAAACGGTACAGTGAATGGAACAGGTCACCTTTCGAGACCCATAGAATCGAGTACACCTTTGCCAACCACTGCAGATTCTTCTAGAGGTCATGGGGTCTTTGGCAGATTCACGTTCCGATTTGAGGATGTGGGAACCCCCAGTGAGAGGTCCTAGTGGAAGGATGACGGGAGGAGACATGGCTCAGGGAGTTTCGGGAAGTCAATCTGTCTCACGAAACATAATGGAAGGGAATCAACGTGGAGATCAGAGTAGTGAGAGTGGAGAGTTGGGTAGTGCATCAAGTCGAGGAACGATCAGAACTGCTATAAGGGCCAGAGTGGTGGACGTGATGAGGTTGAAGGCAGAAGTAGATGAGATAATCAGTGGAAGCTTGCCTTTAGAAAGAATGGAACTTTATGAGCCAGATGAATTGCTGTTTGTGGCGAAGGACGTAACTCGTAAGGCAAGGAAAGCGCATGAGAAATTGACAGAATTGGCACAGAGGTCTGATGTAGATTTATCCAAAACAAAAATGTTACAGGGAAGCCACAGGTTAAATTACAGTGATCAGTAACTAGAAGAGAAAAGGGTCATAGGTCTGAAAACACATATTCGAGAATTTATTGTAGGGATGTGCATGTACCTTGGAGTAGAGGTGATTTGGCGGCGTTTACCAATGATTTTCCTCGGCTGAGGGAAAAACCTGTTGAGTGGTACAAGCAAGTTGATCGATTTGTAAAAATTTCGAAGGTACTGTGGATTGATTTGAATACGTTGTTTGATATTGTAGTACCAAGTGATTTGTGGTCAGCATGTAAAATTGCTGTTGATTGGTCGTCTTCGGAACCAGAACGAGATTCTATTATACATGGTCCTTCACCTGTGGTCATGAAAAAGTTCGAGCAGGTAATCACATGGTTGCAGTCCAAAATCTCACCACAAGACATTGATTGGGTTAAGATAGACCGAACTGTTCAGGAGCCAAAGTAAACTGTACATGCCTATTACGAGAGGCTCTTGCAAGCCTTCAAGCAGTACAGCGGGTTGGATACTCTTGATCCAAAGGATATGGGACAGTTCGTTTCCAAATTTGTCTTAGGATTAAGACCAGAAGTTAGCTTTATGATCCAACAGCAACTGATCTGCTGGCAGAATAAATCTGTGGATGAGATTCTATGGTATGATAGGTACTGTAATGACAAAGTGGACTCAAAGCATAGAAAGCTCAAAGATAAGTTAATGATGGTCCAAATGCAGAATGCGGACAAGGTAGATCAAAAACAGTCAGGTGGAGGAACGTTAGGAAGAAGACAGGGAAACAATCAAGGAGGGACCCAGAACGCGTCAGGTCAGGGAAGGGTGAAACCCATAGACCCTAAGACAGGGGTGGATGTTGCCACGCTGAAGAAAACTACTGCATGTCATTATTGTCACAAGATCGGGCATTGGAAGCGCGAGTGTAGATCAAATCCAGCTAATCAGGTCCAAGAGGAGCTAGTGGTGCAGGCACCTGAGGTCGTCAATACGGTGACAAAACCCAGGTCCATGCAAGGGGGGACATTAAGTCAGCAGGTGCAAATTCCCCAACCGCCGAGAATTCCACAGGGAAATCGAACATATCAGCAGATGCCCTTTATTGAGACTTTCGATGAGTTCCATCCAGACCCGTTGCAATGACGGTGCCTGAGGGGGGAGGAAGACTGTACTCTTGGAGGTAGACCAGAGGGGACCGTATGTAGAGGCGGATGTTGACGGTCATCCCACCACCTTTTTGGTTGATACTGGTGCTACCCGTTCTACTGTGAGATCTGCAGTAGTTCCCAACCTACCCCTCTCGGGACAATCGATCCAAGTTGTAGGAGTGGCAAATAAGAAAATGACTAATCCATTGACTGAGGCAATACCTGTGAGAATAGGAACATTTCACGACCGACACCAATTTGTGGTATGTGACTCAAGTCCGGTTTGCTTGTTGGGTTGTGATCTCTTGTGTAAATTGAATTGCACCATCTACTGTACACCCAAGGGAGTGGAATTACAGACTAATGATAACGATGTGGCATTTAAATTGGCAAATCAGAATCTGAGCACAGAGATGTTCCCTATGTTGACAGTTGAGGTACTCCCACTCGACCTGAGGGACTCTGTCTCTCTGGAAGTATGGGATTTCACAGGAGAAGAGATCGGTTTGATCAAAGGGGTCAAGCCAGTCAAGATCCAAGTTAAACCAAATGCTGTGTTTCCGAGAACACCCCAGTACAATCTGTCACCGGAAACGGTAGCAGGAATCAAGCCTGTGATTGAGTCTATGATCGAACAGGGAATCTTGAAGGAAATAATAGGAAGTCCATGTAACTCACCCATAATGGGATTGCAGAAACCAAGTGGGAAGTACAGAATCGTGCAGGACCTGCGAAAGGTCAACACGATTGTAGTTCCATGTTGTCCTGTGGTACCGAATCCATCAGTGATACTGTTCCAGATTCCATGCGAAGCCGAATGGTTCACTGTGATTGATTTATGTCAGGCCTTCTTTTCGCTACCGTTACATGAGGAGAGCCAATTTTTATTTGCTTTCCATCTGGAAGATCGTGTGTTAACATGGTGACGTATCCCTCAAGGGTATACAGAGAGTCCATCGATCCATAACTGACTTTGAAAAAGAATCTTGAGAGTCTCGTACTGCCACAGAACTCGGTTCTAGTGCACTAAATCGATGACCTCTTGATTGCGTCAGAAACGGAGGATGCTTGTAGGATCGATACTGTTGCTTTACTGAATCATCTAGCAGAGAGTGGACACAAGGTGTCCCCAAACAAGTTACAGTATTGTCTGACTGAGGTTCAGTATTTGGGTCATCGAATCGAGAAAGGCAAGAGAAAGGTGTCACCAGATCGGATTGAGGCGATCATGAATATGACTGTGCCTACCACTCAGAAGGAAGTCAGGATGTTTCTGGGGATGGTCAGGTACTGTCGCCAAAGGATCCCCAACTTTTCCTTGAAGGCAAAGCCCTTGCAGAGGCTGACGCACAAGGACGTGAGCGATCCGGTACCATGGGATCATGACTGTCTGATTGCGTTCTTGAAGTTGAGAGAGGGCCTGTGTCGTGCTCCACCTCTAGGGATGCCAGATTACAACAAATCCTTTTCATTGTTCTGCTATGAGCGAGAAGGTTGCGCATTGTCAGTCCTTTCTCAAAGTCATCGGGGTGTCCGTAGACCAGTTGCCTATTTCTCAGCTACTTTAGAACCATTAGCTTCAGCGTTGCCTGGATGTCTCAAATCCGTTGCTGCAACAGGTGTCAGCATTGAGAGATGTGAGAGCATTGTTATGGGTCATCCACTTACAGTTTTTGTTCCACATTCAGTTGAGCTCCTGATGACGAGGACCAAGACACAGCACCTGACGAACAGACTCACACGCTATGAGCAGGTTATACTTGCCTCGGAGAATGTGACTCTGAAAAGGTGTTCTGTGCTAAATCCTGCTACTTTGGTGCCTTTGCCAAATGTTGATGATGGAGATTGTGAGGACCATGACTGTCTTGATGTGACTGAACTTTGCACCAAACCGAGACCCGACATTGTCGATGAACCTCTGCCCGAGTCTGATGAAATATTTTTTGTAGATGGTTCATGCTTAAGAGAGAATGTGGGTCATTTGAGAGCAGCCTTTGCTGTATGTACCATTTCTGGAGTTGTGGAAGCTGCTTGCTTACAGGGAGTATACTCCGCACAAGTAGCTGAAATCGTTGCCTTGACTCATGCCTGCTTAATTGCTGTTCAAATCCGAACCACCATCTACACCGACAGCCAGTACGGGTTCGGTGTGGTTCATGACTTCGGACAGCTATGGTCACAGAGAGGATTTTTAACGTCATCAGGATCTCCTATCAGAAACGGGGAATATGTGAGACAACTGTTGGAAGCCTTGCAGCGACCGCGAGAAATAGCTGTGGTAAAATGTGTAGCCCACGGGAGGGGGAACAATTTCGTGTCTTTGGGAAATCGATACGCGGATGAAGTTGCACGTTTTTGCGCTGAACAAGGGTGCATTTTTACAGGAGATTATACTGGAGAGAGCCCAGAAAGAGCCGAGCTCAGCATGATGTTAGCCATGGCAGACACCTGGGATGAGCTCAAGCGCCTGCAGGGAGAAGTTTCAGAACAGGAAGAGGCTGCTTGGATTAGAGCAGGATGTGAGAGAAGAGATGATGGCATTTGTGTTTCAAGTGATGGTCGAGCAGTGTTACCAGATGATTTATTGAGCCCTATGGCAAGACAGATTCACGGAGCAATGCACATTGGAAGGGATGCTATGGTGCGAGTGTTCAGGCAAACGTGGTACAATCCACGGTTCCGTGCGTTTGCTGAAGCAGTTTGGCATAGGTATGTTATGTGTCAGCAAATGAATGTTGGAAAGAAAACTGTGGTTGCATTGAGTCACATTGGGAGGTCTGGATGGCCTTTCAACAGAATCCAGCTCGATTTTATAGAGATGCCTAGGTGCAGTGGCTTGAGGTACATTTTGGTTGTGGTGTGCGTTTTCTCACGGTGGGTGGAAGCGTATCCGACAAGGAGATGTGATAGCCTCACAGTAGCAAAATTGTTGCTTAGGGAACTGATACCATGGTTTGGTTTTCCAACTTCATTGGAGTCGGATAGAGGAACACACTTCCACAGCGAAATTATGAAATTGCTTTGTGCCGCTTTACATGTTGATCAGAGACTGCATTGTAGCTATCGACCAGAGGCTTCTAGTATTGTGGAACAGATTAACGGGACTCTGAAAATGAGTATGGCAAAAGTGTGTTCGTCCACATCTCTGAAATGGCCTGATGCATTGCCACTGGTGTTGATGAGTGTTCGTAGTATCCCCGATAGGAGAACTGGCCTTTCACCACATGAGATCCTGATGGGGAGGGCGATGCAGTTACCCGCAGTGCCATCTACCTTCTTGATAAACATCACAGATGATTTGATCCTTGATTATTGCAAAGGACTGGCTGACGTGGTCCGTTCTGTGTCTCACCAGGTTGAAGCTGCAACTGCCCCGACCTCGAGGGACCTCTGCCACAACCTGTGATTGGGTGCTAGTTCGCAAGCACGTGAGGAAGACTTGCCTTGACGCTCGTTGGAGAGGCCCTTACCAGGTGATTCTGGTAATGAATACAGCAGTGAAGTGCGGAGGCTTGCCGAACGTAGAATTTCAGAACCCTTGGAAGAAACAGCTCCTCTCATAGAAGAAAATCCAGCTGTGGTTGTGAGGCCACTCGAGAGGACAAGCCAAGCTGTGAGGGTTGCTGACGAAGCTGGTTGCCCACTAGAACAAGCTGAAGGGGGTCACGCTACACAAGACCCAGGTATTGACTCTGAGGGAGAAGGTAACGTTGCGAGTGGTATAGAGTCAGACTCAGCTGAAGGAACTGGTGCGCCAAGTGGTCGGGGGCAAAGGAGAAGTGCTGAACTTGCAGAAGAATCGTGGCCTGGGAGACAAAGGAGGCTGAATCTGAGACTAGCTCCTGAGAGAGATCTTGCCCCTGTGTCGGAGACATCCGAATCAGAACTGAGTGACACAGAGCAAGCCCGAGAAGGCCCGAGAAGGTCAAGGAGAGTAAGGGTGCCTTGCCAGAGATACGCTGCCCCGGAGTGGACTTATATGGGCACTGATGCCGGGAGTAGTGGGGACCGGGAGACTGAGGTCTTTCCAAGTGGTCAGCAGAACACCTGAGTTGAAGATTGATGTGGGACTGATAGTTCCTGGGTTGGAAATAGAAGGGGTGCTGACAATAACTGTTCCGAGACCTCCGATATTGAGCAGAGTGCGAATTCTGATCCTCCAGGAACTGTCCTTTCCAACCTTTGGATATCAGCTACCAGCTCAGGAGATTGCAGCCGTTCGTCTTGAAAATTTGCAGCGTGTACTAATTGAAATTGGTTCTGAGCTTATAAGAGACTGTGATTGAACTGTGAACTGTAAATAAGAGTTTAAGAAAATAACCTAGGCCCGAGTGGAAGAAGAATAAATTTAGGGTTTCATATAGAAGAAGAAAGAGGGCTAAGGAAGTCTTTTTGGACTGTGTAAATAAATCCAGAGCAACGAACTGTGAACAAATTTCCAGAATCTCCATGAACTGTGTTTGAACTGTTTAAACAGCAATTTGAGGTGAAGAAAAGAGACTTTTAGTGTATCCTCTTGCTGAACTGGACCGACAAGCTAAAGATGGAGTCTGGAAGTTCGAACCGTAGGTCTAAGTGTGTGATAGGTACACTCATAGTAGGGGTGATAGTCATAATAGCAGTAGTTATTATTGTGTCTGTAAAAATTTCACATGATGCAGAAGTTGAGGGAGTGGGAGCGCAAGGGACATCCACACCTACTACATCTAGCGCCAAAGAGGATATCGTAGGAGCTGAAATAGCTATGCTAGATCAAACTAGTCGTATGCTGCATGTAGATTTGTCTAGGGGTGACTATACGCTTAATGCCTATGCGAAGCTGCTATATGAGTATGTAAATACGATGGATGTGCGAGACTGTTATGTGTGTATGCAGTTGCCTGCGTCCGTAGAGGAAGGTATTCGTTATCATCATCTCCCTTTGACGTATGGTATTACATGTAGTTTATTGCTTAGTATGTTTTATGATAAAGGTCATTATGAATACTATTTTTCTAATTATGATGTAGTGCTTTCAGAAGTTCCAGCATTTGAACAAGTACGATTATTGGTAACTAGTCACAATATCGAGAAAAAAAATATCGACTGGACAGAATATCGATTTTTTTTATATAGAATGGACAGAATATCGAATTGCAAAAATATAGTGGTGCAGAATATCGAAATGCAGGTAAGAAATATCGATTTCCAAAATATCGAAGTTAGTAATATCGATTTTTTTTTAGTGTTTTAAGTGTTAGTATACGTGTTAAAAGTATGTATTATTTTTGTCATGTATGTTTGAATTTTGTAAAAGTAATGAATTTTATGTTAATTAATTTTTGTGTAATTTAATTCCGTAGCGGTTTGTGGGTTTATAGGGGAATAGGGTGGGAAGTAATTTAATTATAATATATATTTTTAGCATTATTTAGAATTAATTAATTATATGTTTAATATTTTTGCGTAATTTAAGTCTGTAGCGGGTTGTGGGTTTATAGGGGAATAGGGTGGGAAGTAATTTAATTGAAATTAATTAATTTCTTATTTTATTACTTAATAATTTAATATTTAATAATTTATATTGTTAATTAAGTTAATTAATGTATTACTAATTCATTATAAATTGATTAATAACAATTAATAATTAATTGGTAATTATGTTAATTGTGTATTTTTATTAATTAGTAATTAATTAGATATTCATTATTAACAATTAATTTGTAAATATGTTAATTGTGTACTTTTTATCAGTGGGTTGAGGGTTGATAGAGGAGTAGGGTAGGAAGTATTTTATTTTTATGTATTTTTTAATATTTGTTATATTATAATGTTTTAAGTTATTTTATACTGTTAATTGTGTGAATTAATTTAGATTTGATTGTTATTAATTATATTGTTAATTGTAATTAGTTAATTAATTAATTGTTAATTAATTATGTTAATTTATTAATATGTTACAATATTGTAGGGAATGTTTATAGGGAAAATGGTGGGAGGTAAATTAATTTTAAAAAATTATTAATTGTTAATTAATTTTAATTATATTGCAGGAGTGGGTATATTAAATTATTCCCCTACGCTATCCAACACTTTCCCTACTGTTGCACTCACTGGAGTGGGAATAGTAATTTTTACCCTCCCGCTATCCAACGCTTTCCCTACTGTTGCACTCACTGGAGTGGGAATAGTAATTTTTACCCTCCCGCTATCCAACGCTTTCCCTACTGTTGCACTCACTGGAGTGGGAATAGTAATTTTACCCTCCCGCTATCCAACGTTTTCCCTACTGTTGCACTCACTGGAGTGGGAATAGTAATTTTTACCCACCCGCTATCCAACGCTTTCCCTACTGTTGCACTCACTGGAGTGGGAATAGTAATTTTTACCCTCCCGCTATCCAACGCTTTCCCTACTGTTGCACTCACTGGAGTGGTAATAGTAATTTTTACCATCCTGCTATCCAAAGCTTTCCCTACTGTTGCACTCACTGGAGTGGGAATAGTAATTTTTACCCTCCCGCTATCCAAAGCTTTCCCGACTGTTGCACTCACTGGAGTGGGAATAGTAATTTTTACCCTCCCGCTATCCAGCGCTTTCCCTACTGTTGCACTCACTGGAGTTTGAATAGTAATTTTTACCCACCCGCTATCCAACGCTTTCCCTGCTGTTGCACTCACTGGAGTGGGAATAGTAATTTTATCTTTTACGCTATGCAATCTTTTCAGTATTGTTATATTTAATGTAGTGTCAAATATAAAAAAAATTAAAAACATTTTTTTAATGTTTTAACTTATTATATATAATTTATTTTTATATTTATATTATAGGTTTATTTATATATATATATATATATATATATATAATTATATTTAAAATTATGTTTTTAACATTTAATTATTAAAAATATTGATTTTCTTTAACATTATCAAGTTAATGTATGTGTAATAAAAATTAAAATGCATGTTTATTTTTGTATTAACTTACATTTATTATTTATTAATTTTAAGGTTATTTAAGTATTTTTAAGTAAGTTTAACTTAATTATATTTATTATTTCATTAATTTTAATTACTTTTAAGACATTTAAAAAGTTGATATTTTAGCAAACTATATTATTTACAACGATATTTAGGATTCGATATTTTTGTACTTACCTGTTTGTAGATAGGAATTCGATATTCTGGTAGTCAATATTTTGTCACCTATATTTTTGTAGGTCGATATTTAGCTCCTCGATATTCTGTCAGTGATTCCAATTATTATAAGTAGGAAGATAGAGTGGGAAAGTATTTCATACCTACCGTAACTTTAGATACTGCCTATGCACATCGTCACAATTTAACATGCTCATTAACAGATGTAGAGAAAAAATGTATAGATCAAGTAGAGGATAGACATAGACATAGACAATTAACAGCAAGTCGTAACAATAGAGAAGGAAAGGTTCAGTGGACCAAGGAGGAGTTAGCACATAAAGCGAAAGGGAGCAGTGGTCCAATAGCGTTGGATTTTGAGCAGAGAGGGAAGTTGTGTGTGAGACAAGTCCAGACTTATCATGATAAGGTCTTTGTGGGACAGAGTGTTTGCGATCATATTTTAACCATTGAGGCTACAGCGAAGAAGTTCTTGCAGGATGCTATACAAGTAGTCCCAAACGTGTACTTCGTGTGTGGGAAGAATGCTTATGTGCGATTGCCATTGAATTGGTATGGTACATGCTATGTGGCAGTAGTGTTTCCGAAAATTTATCATGTTGAGGATTTAGGACATTTGGAAGGTGGATTACATCCTAGGGGGAAGCGAGGTGCAAGTGCAGGAGAGATTGTGGGAGATGTCTTTGGAGCACTAATACCAAGTTTGGGAGTGGTGTTGAATGATGTCAAGATTAGAAGGTTGTCAACTATTGTGGACAAGTTGTCAGCAAACACAGCTCAGTCGTTGTTGCTTGTGGATGGAGAGATGGTGTCGATAAGGTCTATGGTGATGCAAAATCGTCTTGCTTTAGATGTTTTGCTGGCAAAAGAGGGCGGAGTCTGTAAAATGCTAAGGGTTCAACAGTGCTGTACTTATATACCGGACAACAGCAAAGATCTGAAGGCGTATATAAGTAATATCACTGAGATCCAACATGAGGTGCATGACCTAGCTACAGAAGGAGTTTGGGACAAAGTGGGAAAAGGGTTTGGTAAGGTAGGAAGTTGGTTTGCGTCCCTTGGAAAGGGAGTTCTTGGTTACATCTTGAACCCTATCATCATAGTAGTGATCAGTGTGATTATTTTGTTGGGATTGGTGAGGACTTATAGGTGGCATAAAGCAATCGAGTTGAGAGATCTCGTAGAGATCAAGAGCAAAGGATGGAGAGACAGCAGGACAGTCATTATGAGAATATTAAAAGCTTAGAGAGGTTCCGACAGGGAAGAGTGGCTACAAGTTCTGTTTAGGTCGGTTCTTTCTCCAGGGAGTGTGATTTGTTATGATGACACTTGTCATCAGAGGGGGGAACTGATGGAGCGATGGTGCTCTAAAATTGTAGGGGTGCATCATAATCATGGATAGTCCGCACCCGCATATATTCCTGTGTTGTATTAACATTTGATCATTAGTAAATGTGTCGTAATAATAATTCGTAAGTGAATTGATAGAAATTGTTTCGTGTCATGCAAAAGAAACGAAATGGCATTCATGTTTGGAAAGAGTAACCTTTAGTATATTGCAATTGCCTAACGAAAAGTCTATGTGTAATGTAATGCATTTTGATTTAAATGTGCATCATGTTAGCGTCTGCACGTGGTGATGACTAATTGTGCTTAATGTGTAATAATTTTAGATGCTTGCAAAGGAAAGCTCCGTTAACTTGTGTGTATAATTTGATGTGTAAAGGCCTAAATGAAATGTTCACTTTGTGTAATTGAAGGCCTATTCGTTTATTCTTATGTTGGCCAATTTGTGTAGGCCTGCAAACTTAATTTCCCTGGTAAGCTCTCGCATTTGGAGGTAGTCAGTGAATTTCATGTACATGCAAGGTTGTTCTGTTTTCATGTTTCCTTTGCAGGTGGAAGAAGCTGCCTTTGTTAGTTAAACTAACGCCTTTTGTTTTAGGAGTTAGGCATGGAGGAGAAGTGATACTTTGTAAACGGAATGTCGATAATTGGGAGCCGGTGTTCTTTCTCACTGAGGAGGTCTGGGAATCAAGGTCATCGAGCCGACCTTGGATGGAGTGAGGAAGACGGTGGAAATTTACCTATGAGAAATGCCCAGTGAGATGAGGTGATCTGTGGGCGTGTTTTACATCTGTGCATTTTGTATTAGGGACAGTGTCCCGCGGGATGATACAGGAGAAGAAGGGAGTTAGGAGAAGGGGTAAAGAGATCGACCCATACAACTTGAGTGTACTTCTTAGGAAGTCTTCACAAGCTGACACCTTTAATTGATCTTGCCTGGGGAATGCTAAGTAGGGATGTCACTTTAGAGATAAAGTAGGGATAGTCTAATGCTCTTTACTTTCCAGCCGCAGATGAAGTCTGACTTAGACGTTGGGGCAGTCCTTGCCTGTGTTTTGTTTTTGGAACTTCTCATTCTTTTCATGATCTATCAGATTAGACTCACTCGTAGGTATGGTTTTGTATTAGTTTCCATGTACTTTTACAACCTCGTCCTGAGGTGCTTGTACATTCAGTTGTTTCTGGCATTGTAATAAAACCCACTAAACTGGAATTCGGAGTCTATAATCCTTTGAGTCGTAGTCATCGGAAAAAGTTGGATTGCCTTGATTGAGTTATTTCTCCCCTTTATACTTCTCAGCAGGTATCAAAAGATCCATTGACCTAGGGTTCCTAGTTAAATTCTGGTAGCGGAACCCGGCCTTATCATGCTCTTTCCCTAATCCCAACAGCCAGATACATCATGGGTGAGATGATTTGTTTCTTTATTGGAGCCGAAGAACTTCTGGTTTACTGTCAAGCCAAACTTGTGTGCCAAACATCGAGGAACATTGAGTGATGACTATAGTGACTCTGGAAATGCTGATGAGGAGGATGGTTCCACTGATGTTATACATCTGACCCTAGTGAGGTAGAAAGCCATATATAATGGTGTTATTTCTGGGGTTCCAAAACCATTGCCAGATTAGCAAAAGTATCTCAGATGGCAACACCATTGGGAGTTGATTGTCAAATTAGATCTCACAAGATATGTTGGGGGGTTCATGTCATATGAAGCAACTCACTCCTGACCATGACACTGCTGCCTAGCTGCTAATGAGCATATTCCTTGTGGGTCTTGTCCATGTGTTCATAACTGTCCCAACTTTCTGCATGGTGTATGAGAGCCTGTATCAACTGGAAAGAGAGCAAGGTATGAACTCTCACAAAGGTATTAAAACAGTGCCATGTGGGGCAAGTACAGTTTCATTGTTAGATATGACTCAAAGCAACTGTATTTTCCTCAGATAAATGCATCTAAAGTATTTAGATAGCACCAAAAGAACCATGGAGTCAAGACACTAGCAATATTCCAAAATCAATTTATTAAACAGGAAAAAGATATAATGAACAACATAAGACCAAATGACAAAAATCGGATAAGGAGAGCCATAGATATTAATTTTGAATTTGGAATGTCTAAAAAATGCCAAGAACTGTCAATACTGCAATGTTACTCAAGGGCTCCGGTTACCAGAAATGGTCCAATGATTCACTCCAAGCAACAGTTTTACCATCTAACTTAGAAGAAATTATGGTAGTCAAAATGTTTTTCCGGGGCATGGTAGAACGTTTTGGAAGTGAGGGTTCCACGTGGTCACATATGATTAATTTGTGGTCCAAATTAAACCTTAATTTTTAGCACCAAAAACTCAGGAGAGAACACATTTGCTGCTCCACCACTTGGATGAACTTGCATTGGAATACACTGCCAAGAAGATGAAAAGCCTGAATCCACACTCTCAACTTTCGCCTTTGGACCCAAAAGAAATTATGGAGCTCAAAATACTCCAGTGGGACAAGATTGTAAGCTGTAGCCAGACTAGGCGGCACATGGCTCCACATAGCTAGACACCTTTGGTGTGAGGTCTTGCGAAAACTTCTTTTGTCACAGCCAAAATCTCCAAACAGGACAAACGTCTCCTTTTGTCTCATGACTCTCCTACAAAAGTGAAACCTTTTCTCCAACTAGAAGACTTCAGAGTGACAGTTGAAGCCATAATCATCTCACACCCACCAAAATGATGTTCAACGTTATTTGGGAGACCTTCCTCCCTTTCCTGAATTGCATCCTTCAAACAGCAGCACAGCTCATCAAGGGGTTGAATAAATATGACCACATCGCCCTTGTGCTAAATTATCTACTCTGGCTCTCCTTGGAAGTCTGAATCATCTTCAAGATCAGCATCACGTACAAGGCCATCTACAGCAAGACCACTGCCAATCTACCTAACAAACTAACAATATCTGGAATTCAACAGCAGATGAAGAACTGACAACGCCAGAGTAGACACTAAACACTGCAAGAAGGAGAAATAAAGAAAGCATGCCTTCTCACACTATGCCCCTGGGATCTGAAACAACATATCCACTGACATCAGAATAGCACCAACCCTCCGACAATTCAGGAAAAACTCAAAAATCACATCTTCATGGAACACTACCTCTTACAGTAACTCTTCCACCTACCTCTATCTCATCACACCTTGTGGATCCCCACTTGAGCATATCCCTGTACAGCACAGGTTTACATAGAGATCAAGTTAGGTACAAACTTTAGATATGCCAAAACATACATACAAACTATGGGTATATATATACTGTAATTAATTGTCATTGTAAAAGCATTTATATAGCACATACTACCCCTGATTAGGTGTCAACGCACTGTTTGGTGAGTAGCACGCTACTTGGGAACCCAAAAAGGATTAATGGTGAATTTGTAGAGGGAAATATAAAATTAATTTGAACGTTGGACATGTGAGTCTGTTATTTGGATTGAAAAAGGATAGTGGGGTGATAGAAGAGGGAAGGGTCTAGAAAGTGTTTATTTGTAGATCATTGCAGTAGGAGGACATTTGGGTTGAGTAGAGGGGAGGTGGAGAGGGGCAGATCTCTCGAACAAAGCCTTATTTGAGAGATCTGAATAGTAAAAGAGGTTTGAGTTGATGCAAGGAGGGGTAGAGGAGAGCCGAGTCCAGAAAGGGTTATTTCGGGGATCATAGTAGGAGAATGGGGTTTGGGATGAGTCAGAGAGTGGAGGTAGAGGATATATTCAGAGAGGTATAGGGTGAGATATAGGGTAGTGCATTGGAGATGCTGAACTAGGAGTAAAGTATTAAATATAAAGATACATAAGTACATGGAAGCTATATATGCACATGGAAGGTAATATATCTAGATTCAAGAGGTATTTAATAAACTCAGACTTTCAAGTGTTGCTGTACTTTAAGCAATTGTATATAAATAGTTATGATGAAAATGTACTTAGTTATGAAGTGACATATATGCACGTTAAACATAGAATAATATAATCATAAGTAATATGTACATTTGTTACGCAGAACTTGCGAATGTCTCTATAGTTATAAACATAATTATTATACACATTTATACAAAGAATACAAGAATATGTAGACATCTATAATCCAAATAAATGCTTATATACACAGGGATATGCTGTATATTTATGTTTGAGTTTGGTGGTTATGTGGGAAAGAGCGAACTCTTGAGTAGAATTCTGAAGATAAGATAGTTATCCGTGGATCTTATATTTGGGGGTAAAGAGTTCCATATTTTAGCTGCTTGAAAAGAGAAGGATGTGCCACATATGTTTTTTTTCTTGAATGGTGGAATTTTGAGGTGAGGTTCCAATCTAGAGTGGAGGCTCCTTTGTTGAATGTATTTGGTGATTTTATTCCTGATGAAGAGCGGCCTTGTTCCATCTATTGCTTTATGGGTGATACAAAGCAGCTTGAATCAGTCGCGGCTCCTGGAGGGAGTGCTGCGGGGCAGTGGGGCGGGGTGGGGGAGGGGCAGGGTGGGGCAGGGTGGGGGCTAGTAAACTCCGGCATACGGCCGAACGGAGGTAAGTACATAAATAAATAAATAAAACGAATTACATTGCACGCGCTGCAACGCCAAATGGCGATGCGGCGCGCGCAATGTAATTCGTTTTATTTATTTATTTATGTACTTACCTCCGTTCGGCCGTATGCCGGAGTTTACTACCCCCCACCCTGCCCCTCCCACTCCCCGCCCCACCGCCCCGCAGCACTCCCTCCAGGAGCCGCGACTGGCTTGAATGTGGATCTTCTGGCAACCGTACCTTCCATGCCTTCCTTTCATATTTCGGCCAGTAGACCATCTACTTTCAGAGATCGTTTTTTCTTCATTTCCAGTCATTTCACACTCAAACAACAGAACTAGGGAATTTAAATCATGTTTAGAACATACTGACCAAAATTCCTTGTTCGCTACTGACTGGCATTTTTGCTAAACATTATAACAGTGCACAAATGGGTTTCCTAATACTTCTCAAAGCCAATTTAAGGAACATATTACTTTTAGCCATAAGCAGGCCTTTATAATGGAAAAAGGCTACTACAGCCTATTTAGTGAAAGAGCATTTTGAATCTTGTCAACGTAGCGGCATGCTGATTCCATATTTATTTAGCATGGTAGATTTTGCACGTTATGTATTTAGGTCTCTAAGGGATTATGTATGGGTTGCTTAGTTGAATCAAAACATTTGGCATTTGGCTGCAGATTTTATCTGCAGCTTTTCAGGCCTGAAATGGCAATTCTGAAGCCATGCTTTTAAAATCACACTTGTGGATGGTGTTAGGGCTCACTGTAGCCCATATGTGGCATCCGGCCTTTGCGAATCTGTTACCCAGTACACCCCATCAGGCTGGCTGCCGCCCAACTCATTTTACTGAGACAGTCATTCTTGCTGTTATGGACGACATGAGGAGAGAAGCCGATAGAGGCATCACTCAGGCACTGGTCCTACTAGATCTATCAGCAGCCTTTGACACAGTTGATCATACTATTCTGATCAACCGTGTCAGGACCACTGGCCTGCAAGGTATTTTTCTTGACTGGATGGAATCCTTCCTTAAAGACCTTTCCCAATCAGTCCATCTTTTCCCCTTTTGTTCACCAAAGGTTCAATTACACTGTGGAGTACCTTAGGGCTCCTCCCTTTCCCCTCATCTTTTTAATCTCTATATTCGCCCACTGATACACTCTCTCCAGCAGCGGAAGTCGCTCATGATATGCAGTTGATCTTCACCATTGACAATACCATGGAATTCAAAGAATTATTTCAAGATACAATGTTATATATTCGGGACTGGATGAACAACCATCAGTTGAAGTTGAACTCCGATAAAATGGAGATTGTTGGTTACCACAAATGAACTCCACCAATGGAATCCCTTCTTCTGGCCTTCCGAGAAGGGGTCGCCCCCTACACCCAAGAAAGTGGTGAAAAGCCTAAGGATCCTCATTAATTATGATCTCTCTATATATGAGCCCTTATAGGGACTCCATCAGGGCAATTTGATTGATCCTCCTTCTCAAAAGAAGGATTGATCGGATACGACTAGAACACAAACACTGAAAGACTGCTCGAAAGGAGCCCAGACATTTAAATGGGGAATGAATGGAAAAGAAGATTTTTGAGAAGGAGGCTAAATCAAATTGCCCTGATGAAGTCCCTATAAGGGATAAAACGTGTTGGCTGCGTCTGCTTTAAGTGTGATGGAATTGGATACTTAATAAAAAGAACTTTATGGAAAAACACACCAACGTCTGGAAATTAATTGAAAAACGAGATATGGAAAGTAATTGAAAACAAAAGAGTGATTACAGATACATGCAATTCGAATTGGAAAGTTCAATGTGAACAAGGAAATTAGGTTGCCCTCCTAAAATTGTGAAAGCATTTACCAAGGATTGAGTTTTGTGGGCAGTCAGAACTCCAGGAGTGGGCATAAGAGAACTATAAGATTGGGAGATTAGACCGGTAAAGTCCAGAAACATCACTGCTGCCTGTCTTTTTGAAATTCTTCTGAAAACATGTCTTCTGAAAATATGGCATTGTTACTATTTCCAATAAACTACAAATGCTTTGTTTCTTAGCCAGGTACTGCTCAGCCCCTCCCTCGCCTCCTATTCTTTCTATGATGATCATCTGAAGCTGATGCTGGAGAACAGAGTACTTTTTTCTGTGTTGGTTCCCCACCTAGAACTACTTAGCCTGTTTTAATGCGCTGCAACTAATGTTAGGCATATCTCAAAGCTGCCATGAACGTACATCAAGACTCAAATATTATTTCACCACAGGTCATTTCAGCCCAGGTTAACTGCACACTGTAAATGTGGGTTTGATCACATTTGCAAATCAAAAGTTCCAAATGTTCCTTTACATTTATTAGGGAGGGATTATGCCTTATACAGCATTAGCAGTCAGCTCTAAAGAGACATGTTATGTTTTAAAAGTCATTTGTATTAAGTTGTCCTTCACTTTAGCTTTTCATTACTGTGCTTTTTGCAGTTGCATTGGGAACCTGCACAGACAAAGCAAACATACAAGAGGGCTATTTATAGATGATTGACTTTGGCCAAATATATGACAATGGTCTCCAGGGATTGCTGTAGCTGCCTCGTGACCATATTTCAGGAACCCTGCTGACAACATCTAGATTAGCTATTAGGAGTACAAGGGTCTTCTGGGACTAGCAATATTGTTTACAGAACTGATTAAGGGCCACAGTACCAAACCCTCTTGAGGAAGACATTGATAATGATTTACATTCTTGAGAAAAGGGCTGGAAATTTTGCCAGAAGCCAGGCCTAGTCTTAACTGAAGCCTTGTTTAGCCTTAATTTATTGAATTAGCCATATTGTGTCTTGGAGTAAAGAGGTAGAAAGACTAAAAGATGACTAGATGGAGCGTCCACTGTGGGATGAAAGCGCAACTCATGTAGAATAACTTTCTGTTCATCAATATTCTTAAAGATTTCTAGTATAGAAGAATTATTCAATGCAATATATTATCACCAGGAAATTTGATGCATTTCTGAGGACCGGCACTCCATTGAGCAATGTGTGCACGAGCACCTTCCGCAAATGGAGTAGGGTGAATTGCCAGGAAATCACTAATACCCTCTGTGAAACCTGCCCAGTCCCCAACACCCTTTGTTGAACAGTCTGCTGTGGTTTTTTTTAACATGCTGCAGCATGTCCGTGATTTACATTTCCCAGAACTTACTTCCATGAGGCGGCTGCCGTCTAATCAGACTCTGTGGTTCAATGATGAATTGAAATCGACCAAGCTCAGGCTATGCCTGTTTGAAAAGCAGTGGTGTAAGAGCTAATGCACTTTTGAAAGAGAACGTTTAGTGAGGGTTTGAGGAAGTATAAAATCTTGCTCTCACCACCAAATCCTCTTTTTGTTTTAACCGCATTAATTTAGTGGCAAATAAACAAAAGAAAACTTTTAAGATATTAAATCATTTAAATAAATTACTGGAATCAGCTCCCCATTCACTTGAGACTATGCCCGGACCATCTTCAATTCAGAAAGCACCTAAAGACCATCCTTTTCTGTTTCTGATTTTGTTCTTGTCTATCAGTTTTTCCTGTTGCCTGTCCGAAGCGCAGAGATACCCCTTCGGGGGTCGATTCAGGCGCTATATAAATAAATAAAAATAAATAAAAAAAGAATGAACTCACTTGTCTTCAGCGAGTAACCCAGGAGATAGAACCATCCCAAACCCTGTGCGACGCACTCAGCACTTTATTCAGTGAAAAAGTTAAATCAATTAAGGATAGCTTTTCGACAGCTTCTCTGCTTCAACAATCTGGGGAGCCTCTGGACCGTGGCGCCATAAATTCTCACTCCTTGGTTCAGTTTTCCCAGCTTCAGCATGAGACTCTTATTTGTCTCCCACATAAAGTGAAATATGGCTCCGTACTCCTCTACCAATACGCGAGCCCTGTCTGTCATAACGGCCGACCCTCTGCTAGACATTTTGAATGAGTCACTCTCTCAGGGCATTGTCCTTGATAAGTGTAAATCTTCAGTGATACTTCCCTTTCTGAAGAAGCTGGGCGACAATCCTAAATTGCTGAAAATTCCTCACCCCATTTCACTTTTCCCCATGCCACCAAACTTTAGAGTGTTTTTTTACTCAGGAGCTAAGCAGGCTCCTTTAATCCCCCAAATGTCTTTACCCATTGCAGGCTGCTTTCCGTCCTGCCCCCAGCACAGAGTGCAAAAGCATTGATGCTTTCAGTCCTTGATGATCTACGATGGGAGTTGGATTTAGGACTAGTTCTCCTAGATCTATCGGCTGCCTCTGATACTGTTGACCACGCAATTCTGCTGAAGCAGGTCAGGCTCGGAGTTAGTTATCCTCCTTACTAGGAGACCGCACACAGATAGTGCAGCTAGACCCGTTTTCCTCTTCTAAGACTGATGTCATCTGTGGGGTCCCCCAGGGCTCAGCATTATCTCCTTTGCTGTTTAATGTTTATATCCTCCCTGGCTAGTCGTGGTTGTAGATTCTACAACTACGCTGATGACTCTCAGGGAACTGCCCAATCCCATCAGGAATTTCAATTTACCCTGAAGTTCATTTGGAACTGGGTGGGCACTAACTCCCTCAAGATAAACGTCGATAAGACTGAGCTGGTTATTCTGAGTCACAGGACTGATCTCTGGGCGAACACCTACTGGGCCCTCTGAGCTCAGTGCCCCTCCTGCCCTGTACCAGTGGCCTCTGCCAAGAGCCTGGGTGTCATAGTATACAATCAACCGTACATGATCCCCCAGATCAAGGAAGTCAAGGCAAAGAGCTTTGGCTTATTCAACTCCATTAGGACGGTCACCCCTCTTTTGTCACTCGAGAGACTGAAAGCGCTATTGCAGCAGTAATTGTGTCCTGCATGGACTATGCAAATGCGCTGTAGTTGGTTCTCCTTGAAACTTATTTTACACAAAGTAGAAATCATTCAAAATACCACAGTGAGGACAATCTGTAAACTGCATATTTATTTTTATTTATTTATTTATTTTATTTTGATGGTTTTATATAGCGCTAGCTCCACCCGAGGGTATCAGAGCGCTTTACATTTGCATGGTAATAAACAGGAAAGAACAACAGTTGTTATGAGGGAAACAATTATACAAGGTGGTCTAAAAGAGTATAATGAAAAATATAGAGTACGTAGTGAGAAAGGGAAGAAGAGGAAAGTCAACCAATCAGTAGAACAAAGGGCTCGGAGGTCATACTAGTGCGGGGGGGATTGGGTAGGTGAGAGGGGTGGGATGGGAAAGGATGGGCTGGGAGGGGAGGGAGAGGGATGTGGAGGGGTCAGGAAGGGGGTGTGTAGGTGCCAGAGGGAGGCGGTGGTGCATTAAGGAAGGAGTGGGAAAATAGCCAGTATGGAGAGTGAGGGATTAAGTCCCCCAGTATTTAGTGAGCAGGTGTATTTTCAGGTCTCTTTTGAAACTGACATACTAAGGGTTACATCGAAGATCTTTAGGGAGGGCGTTCCAGATGCTGGGGGCCTTGCCAGAGAAGGAGCGGGATTGGGAGGCTTTTTTTTTTAGTAGTGGGGGTATGAGGAGAAGAGAGTTGGTGCTTCTCAACGGTCGGGCGCAACCAGCTTTATTAAGTTTGGTTGAGAGGTAGAGTGGAGTCTTTTGATAGAGGGCTTTGTGCGTAATGCAGGCAATTTTATAGGAGGATCTGCCTTCGATGGGAAGCCATTTGAGGTCCTTGAGGGCAGGTGAGATATGGTCAAAACGTTTACAGTCAGTTGTTAGTCTGGCCGCAAGGTTGAGGACAGATTTGATGGGGGCAAGGTGGATTTTGGGAGTTCCGGAGAGTAGAGCATTTCCGTAGTCAATTTTTGATAGGACAAGAGATTGGATAACTAATTTGAAGTCTTCATCTGGAATGAAAGGTTTGATTTTTTTTGAGATGCCGGAGTGTGAAGAGTGCTCCTTTTGCCGAGTTCTTTATATGGGAATTCAGCGTAAGCTTACTGTTGATGGTGATGCCAAGAGATTTGACTGATTCGGCGAGGGAGAGAGAACAGTTTAGGGCATTAAGTTCAGCGATCCATGTTTGAATGGGGAGAGGGTTGCTTTTGGGAGAGAAGAGTATGATCTCAGTTTTGTTAGGGTTGAGTTTGAGATGGTTGGTGTGGAACCAGGTTTGGATCTTGGTTAGGGCAGTGTTGAGGTGTAAGATATCTGAATGGGAATTTATTTTATAGTACAGTTGGGTGTCATCAGCATACAGGTGATAGTTAATTCCGGCTTGTTTAAGTATGAGGGTAAGGGGTTCCATGAAGAGGTTGAAGAGAGCGGGAGAGAGGGATAGATCCTTGGGGGACACCGAGGGAGACAGATGTGGGGCGAGAGAGGCAGTTTTGAATTTTGATTTGTTGGGTTCTATGTTGGAAGTAGGAGGTGAACCAGTTTAGGACAGTGCCATTAAGGCCGAAGCGATGTTTGAGTGCATTGAGTAAGGTTGAGTTGTTAACTGTGTCAAATGCAGCAGAGAGGTCGAGAAGGATGAGTAGGCAGGTCTCGCCCTTGTCCAGGGCAAGGTGGATGTCGTCGACTATGTTAAGCAGTGCAGTTTCCGTGCTGCAACCTTTGCGGAAGCCGGATTGTAGGGGGTCTAGCAGGTTGTACGTGTCAATGTGTTTGTCCAATTGAAGTAGGGCGCATTTTTCAAGGGCTTTGGAGAGGAGGGGGAGGTTGGAGATAGGGCGGAGGTTGTTAGGGTCATTAGGGTCAGCCTTGGGGTTTTTCGGGATGGGAGTGATTTGTCCGAGTTGGAGGGAGATAGGAACACTCCCTGTTGAGAGGGAGGCGTTAATGATATTGGTCCAATAAGGGACAATGACGTGCTTTAGATCTTGGACAAGGGCAGGTGGGAGAGGGTCTTTTGTGTGAGAGGATGGTTTAAGTTTGGATAGGATGTTGAAGACCTCCAGTTCAGAAACGGAGTGGAAATTCTGCCATGAGGCATTGTTTTTAAGCGGTGGGTTAATGAGGTAGGGTTCAGGAGGGGTAGATGCTGGAAGGGGAGGTGAGGGGGTCAGGGGTGGATTCAGGGGGAGGGGTGGTAATGGTGTAGTATCCAGGGGATGTTGAGGGGTGAGCGGGAGTTGAGTTCCAAGGAAGGCACGATCAATTTTGGCAATTATTTCGGTGAAGAAGTTAGCAATTTCTTCACATTTGTTTGTGGAGGCCAACAGGTTGGGGGGTGCAGGGGAGGTTTGATTTCTAATAATGTTGAACAGTTCTCTGGGTCTGTTCTTGGCACGGGAGAGTTGTAGACGAAAGAAAGATGCTTTTTCAGAAAAGATATGTTTTTTGTAGGAAGATCTTGCGGTTCTAAGGAGAGTGAGATGGGAGGGGGAAGGGTGTTGTCTCCATGTTCTTTCAGCAAGTCTAAGTGAGCGTCTTTCTTTGTTTAGGTCTAAGGTAAACCATGATTTTGAGGGGACATTTTTTAGCGTTTTAAATTTTAGAGGGGCAAGTTGATCTAAAACCTCTGAGACAGTTTTGTTAAAGCGCTCAGTGAGTTCATTTGCATTTGAGGAGGCAGGGGTGAGACGAAGTTGGGTTTGGAGTTTGTGTTCCAGTGCGCCAGGAGGGATTTGCTTAAGAGTTCTGGTCATAATCGTGGTTTTATTGTTTTTCACTGGGGCGGGTGGGGCTGGTGGGGAGATCGTGAACAGTATGAGATGGTGGTCAGACCAGTCGATGGGGATGATGTTGGATAGGGATGTCAAATCAGAGTTAGAGATGATGGCGTCAAGAATAGCGCCTTTGGAGTGAGTAGGGGAGTGGCAAAGTTGTTTGAGGTCGCTAATCTCAAGAAGATTATTGAGAAGGTTGATTGTGGGGTCATCAGGTTCATTCCAGTGAAGGTTAAGATCTCCTAGGAAGAGATTTTTGCAGGTAGAAAGTAACGATTTTGTTAGAAGGTCAGATAGTTCTTCGGTGAAGGGAAGGGGCTCACCAGGTGGGTGGTAGATGTTATGTAGTCGTATTGGGGGAGAGTTTTTCATTTTGAGTTCGGCTCCTAGGTATTCGAAGGTTGTGTAGTCTGTGTTCTTGATTAGGGAGATTTGTAGTTCTTTTTTAAAAATAATTGCTAGTCCACCCCCTATTTTTTCAGGTCTGTCTTTTCTGAGAATGGAGTAACCGGGGGGGGAAAGTAGGTCAATGATGGGTGTTGAGTGATATTTGAGCCAGGTTTCCGTGAGGAAGGCGATGTCAATATCTTCGTTGAGGATGGTTTCTGATATTTCGGTCGCATGTCGGACAGCCGAGCGGCAGTTCACGAGCATGCAGGTAAGGGGTTTAGGATTGGTGTTGGGGGGAGGGCATAGGTGAATGGCGGTGAGTTGAGGGGGGGGTCTGGGGTAGCTAGGAGAACAGTGGATTCTGCTAGTCTCCGTGATAACAGGAATGTTGGAGTGAGGGGAGGAATGATCTTTAAGTGGGGGTTTGTTAAGGTATGAGTTGCAGAGGTCAGAGAGGTCGGGGGCGGAGTAGACACTCGAGGTGCGAAGGGGTCTGTGTGAACGGGTGTGTAGAGGCGTTGTTAACCAAAGTTTGGGATATGGGCGTTTTCGAGGGCTAGCGCATGGAGCGGAGGACCTAGAGGGGCGGGTTCTGGGGTTGTAGGATTTGAACCGATTGAAATCTTCTCTGAGTCGGGTAAGTTCAGTAACCAGGGTAGAGATATTACAGTCCATGTTGCGAAGTGTCTGGTTCAGGAGAGTGAGGAGGGAAGTGGTTGGGGCTGAAATGGAGGAGGAGTTATGGACAGAGTAGTTCGGGTGAGATGGTTTATAGTTTGGAGAGGGCGGGAGGCCAGGGGGGCAGAAGTGGGTAGTACTGGGCTTGCGGGAGTGGGGGAGGACAGGGGAGGGGAGGGTGATGTGAGCCGGTGTTGGGAGAGAGGGAGGGCGTGGTGCAGGACGGCCTAGTGATGAGTGAGGGAGAAAGGGAGAGAGGAGAGGGGAGAGTGTGAGGGGTGTGAGGAGACGTGGTAACAATGTTGTGGGTGGTAGTGTAGTTCGGGGAGGGTGGAGGAGGGACAGGAAGGGATATGGGCGTTATGGGGCGGTTAAGAGGGGATGGAGGGGGGTTAGGGAGGTGGTAGGGTGTTGGAGGGAGACGGTCCTTAGGGGACATGGAAATTTGGGGGAGGGTGAGTGCATTAGAGGAGTTGAGGGGGGTGGATTCAAGAGAGGGTGATAGAATAGAGGTCAAAGAAAGGGATATGTCATTAAGGGTAGGTGTGTCATGAGGGAGTGGAGTTTGTCTCTGGGAGGCGGGGAAGGGCCATGAGGGGGCAAGGGGGTGAGCGGGTGTAGGGAGGGGGGAAAGAATTGAGTCGGGGGAGAGTTCAAGAGAGGGTGATAGAATAGAGGTAGGCGAAAGGGGAGTGTCATTAGGGAGAGGATTTGGAGTCGGGGCGGCAGGGGGGATCCAGGAGGGGTTTTGGGATTGTGTAGGTCTTGGGAGAGGAGTAGGTAAGGACAACTGGTAGGAGAGAGTGCTGAAATAGTGCTCAAAAATGGTAAGGTGGTGTTCGGAGGCTTGAATCAGGATGTTGCCAGTTTTGTAAATGGAAATGTCTATTTCACCTGGGAAAAGTGAGGTTGGAGTAGTGGAAAGTTTGAAACCATAGGGGATTTTGCTTGCGTTAGATACTGGGAGGTGGCGCAAAAAGGTGCTCTTCCATTTGGAGGGGCGTTTGGTGTAGAAAATATAGTTAGTTTTAATGGGGGACGTGAGGCTGTGGTAGTTGTCTACAATTAGGGTTTCGGGATGCCGGATTAGTAAATTATGTTTAAAATTCTTTTGGGCATTTTTTGAAAGATTAGGAGGGTAGGGAATGGTCCAAGAGTTGGGTCCATGTTTGGTGAGGGCGGGGTGTTTGTAGGTGGGGGCGGGGATGGGGCGGGATGTGGGAACGGGATTGAGGTGGGACATGATAGGGCAGTTTGGCTGGGGAGATTGGAGGAGCAAAGAAAGGGGGGGAGGAGTGATGGAAAAACAAGGTTTGGGCAATAGCGAGGAGGGGGGAAGGGGTAAGAGGGTGAGGTTAGTTTTCACGGCAGAAGATCGGGAGGGGTTTGAATGGCGAGGATTGATGGGGCGCGTAAGGGTTAGAAAGTTCGGGCGAGATAGAGACAGGAGGGGGGCTATTTGGATTGGAAGGCTACAAATTGAGAGCGAATAAGACCGAGGTTAGTGTCCAAGACGGGGCTGGACAACGGCGGGAGAGGGGAGCAGTGAGTAGGGGTTTGGGTTAAGAGGAAGTATGCAGGGGGGATTAAGAGGAGGTATGAATCAGAGTTTGAATAGGTAGTAACGTTCCTCTGTGTGCGAAGTATAGGGCACACACTACCTAGCAGAGTGGATAAAGGACAGAGGAGTGATTGAATGAATGGGGAGATGTGTGGTAATGAAGGCAAGGCAAACATCAACAATTGGAGAAAGCATAAGATCAAAACAGACAATTTATGACGCATACAGGTCCGATGAAATAGCAAATGGCTAAGAGGAAAAAAGTGAAATTGGTGAGGGACAAAATGAAAGCCGTAGGATTGCGTAGGGCATAAGATCATTACAGGTAGATTATAGTGCATATGGATCAGATTAGATAGTGAAGAGGAGTTGAATGGCAGTGAGGGTAAAGAAAGAAACAACAGTTAGATAGGGCAAAAGATCAATGCAGGCAGTTTATGGTACATACGAATCAAATTAAATAACAATGAGGAAATACGAGGAAAAAGGAGCCATAGGGGAAATTAATGAGAAAGAAAGGGCAGGATTGAATGGGGGAGAGATCAGAACAGGCAGTTTAAAGTGCATGTAGGTGGGATTGGATAGTAAGGAGGAGATGAAAGGCAGTGAGGGTAAAGAAAAAACAAGAATAGGATAGGGCATAAGCTTAATGCAGTCAGATACTGACGCATAAGGATCAGAATAAATAACAATGAGGAGATACGTAGGACAGAGCTATACGAAAAAAATTAGGTTAATAATGGTACATCAGAGTCAAAGTAATCGGGATCGTCATCGGGCAGGGAGGCCCATACGAAGGTAGGACCAGATATTGACGCATAAGGCAGATACTGACGCTTAAGGATCAGAATAAATAACAATGAGGAGATACGTAGGACAGAGATATACGAAAAAAATTAGGTTAATAATGGTACATCAGAGTCAAAGTAATCGGGATCGTCATCGGGCAGGGAGGCCCATACGAAGGTAGGACCAGCTAGAAGCGCAACGGCTACAGTGCGTCAGTGCGGCTACAGTCTGTATATCTCTCCTTCTTTAATTAAGCTTCACTGGTTCCCCATCAAACAGAGAGCTCTTGTTAAAATGGTTTGTATTATTCACAAATCCATTCATGACCAGGCCTCAGCCTTTGTAGCAAGCTGAATTAAGAGATATGTTCCTACTCGAGCACTTAGATCCTCTCTTGGCAGCCAGTGGAGGAGACCTTGGTTCAAGCGACAGAGAGCTAGGAGCAGGAGCTTCTCTGTCCTGGCCCGCATCCTAATGAACTATCTCCCTTCCTCGGTCAGGCTGGAACCTAACATCCTGAGCTTCAGGAAGCTTTTGAAGGCCTGGCTGTTTAAGCAAACCTTTGATTACCCTGAGTCTTCTCTCCTTTCCCTCCTGGTTGTCACAGCGCCAAGAAACCCTTGGGTGTACATACGAGTGATTCGGTGTAAAGTGTAAGTGGGTGCTAGACAAACCAAAGGGTAGTTGCAATAAAGTGCCAGCAAACCCCACACAGTGTCCTCACACAAGCACTAAATACCTCCACCATGTCAGCAGGGCCGGACTGGGGAACCAAAACAGTCCAGGCAAAAATAATCAAACAGCCCCATTCCCTTCGTCTCCTGGCACACTCTCTTTCCATCCATCCATTCTCTCTCTCCTTCTCTGATTTCTCTCCTCCCTCATTGAGGGATTCCGATTTACCTCCCCCCTTCATTCCTCTTTTTCTTCTCTCTTAAAACCTCCTCGTGACTGCTGCAATCAAAATCAGAGAGCTGGGGAAAGTGACCGGTACCATGAGCGGCTCTAGGCTCTCAAAACCGGCCTCTAATGGCTCCAGCCCGCCGGAGAAATGCTCAGTGTATTAAAAGGGCTGTCCGGCCCATCATGCCAGTGTAATTTACAAATACGCAGCATGGAGATAAGCTGCACCACAGCTGAGACTCAAAAGTGGCTGAGAAGTATTTAGTGTGTAATTAAGCCACATATTAAATGCATATCATTTTATTTGTTTTTGTAAAGCACAGTGCATTCTACGGATGCTTGAAAGTGCTAGTTGTATTGTAGTCTTCGATTTCCATAGCGCTTTACTACCCTGACGAGGCTTCAAAGTGCTCATGGGACTCTATTAAGAGTGTTGGCCTTTATGGTGGGTACTGGGCATCTAAACATGCTGCCATGAACTTGTAGAACCTCATAAGCATGAAGTGTTGCAGAAAAGTGTGAGAATAGATGAAGTTGGTCTTCCGGATACTTACCTGCTGGACCAGGGGAGACGAGATAAAAACCAGACTTGACTAAGTCATTCAAGAAATAAGGTTTTGGAGGTAAATCAGAGGGGCCTGGGGTTGATGGAGGGGGGTTGGATGCACTTAAAATGTTTGTTCACATTGAGATCATAGAATGTATTGAATTAATATATGTGTATATATACACTTATTCATTAAAACAAAATCAGCCTTTTAAAATATACTTTTATGATGTGGTGATTTTACATTTTTCAGTAGCCACGATTATCCATCGTTCCTGTCCTTCCAGGGGTGCCTCTGTTAAACGGAGATTCACTAATTGTGTGTGACCTGAAACCTTCCCTGACACGCCAGATGTGAGGCCGGGCCCTCCGGGGAGGCTCCCACTGGGTAAATGGGCCACGTCCGTCCTGCTATATGACAAGAGAATTCCATCCGTTTACTTGAGATTAATTCATTTGGTAGCTGCAATGCACTGCCACCCTCTACAATACACGAGGACTCATTAGCATCACATGACGTTTTTTAAAGCCCACATTTCGGCCCCTAATGCTATCTGCTGTAGAAGAACGCAGCAGGCGTCAGGGAAGGTCACTGCATTCACAGGGTAATCAGCGCCAGTAAATTCAATTCTGACAGCACAGGCCTCAGTACATGCATTGGGAACCAGCGATACGTTGCACATGTGTGTATTGAGTAATGGTGAGGGCTTCCTCCGGCCTCACTTATGGCCAATCAGAAAGCAGGCGCTGTCCACTTTTAACAGCGTCCTTTGTTGGGACGGTCTCTGCTCGCTTCTGAAGGGTGTCTTTGTTGAAACCATCACTCACCTAAGTATAGGGCATTTTGATGCGTCTGTAATTGTGCAGGCATCAGAAAGCCGTGGGGGTTATTGCCATGGTAATATTTCCCGCGTTAATAAAAGCGCGCCATAGGCCAAATGGTGTGACGCAGCTCGCGGCCACTCTGCTGAGGTAACAGTATGTTTACATGCCGCATTACACTGCACCTTAAACAAGGGAAGGCTGTCGTGGCGCACTGGCTATGTGGAGAGCCTCGTTATTATTATTTTCGCTTCGTGGGAGAGGTAAACTTTAAAACTGGTAAAACCGATTAGCTGGCAATGCTTTGTCAGAAGATGGGGTTTGAAACCAATGCGGCTTCCAGGTGTTTAATCTGGATCGTTAAACCGGGGTCTGGCAGCAAAATTGTAGCATGATTTCGGAGGCCTGAAAACCCCAGATGTCGGAGGATGCTGTGGGGGCAGCAAGAATGATTTTGGGGCAGTAATTCATCCGAGGGTGTGGCCTTACAGAGGGTACGGAAGCAAATGTTGCCACTCGGTGTCAGTCACGCCACCCACTGCTGCCACGGGGGAACGGGTTCCTATCCATACAAGGATTAAACGGTCCCTTTTTTTTTTATTTTTAAACCTTAATAGCTGTACATTTTTTTAAAGCTTGCAAAATGTAAAAACTGAAATTGTGAAGTTGTTAGTTTACGAACTTTGCAACCTCTCACCCTAATTAGAACTGAGGACTGGAGACACTGGCAGTAGGACAAAACCCTGGCTTTGACACACTGGGGCTTATTCACAAAGGCGTTCTGGGGTACTAAAGCACAGGGGAGGCTCCTCCATTAGGGCGGAGGAGTGTCGCCCCACTGCTTTCTCGCAGTGCGAGAAGCAGAAACATAAAATGGTATTTTAAATACCATTTTATGTTTCTGCTTCTCGCGCTGCGAGAAAGCAGAAAGCAGGGTATGCCTGGTTGGGGGCGGGCGGGATGGTATGCCTGGTTGCTCGGGTGCGGGGAGGAGTGGCTTGCCCACTGTTGTGGGCCCTGACTGTCATGCGCACTCTACATTTTCTCTATGTAGGCTGCATGCAGCCTACATAGAGAAAATGGCCTCCCTACAGGCGCCCGGCTGGGCGCTGTCCGCACCAATCACAACGCTGACATTGCAGCGTTGTGATTGGCTTAGGGGAGGGGAGGGAGGATGCCTGCTTCCTGTTCCAGGAAACGGGACCCGGCCAGGAGCGGAGGCAGCGCGGGACCCGGTAAGGTAAGTTCTGTAAAAAAAAAATTAAACGCCCCCCGCGCGAACCCTCGCGCAACCCCCCACCAACCCCCCACACGCGAGTCATGCGAGCTGCGACTGCTCTTATATGCCTTTGTGAACTGACCCCCAAAATATCTGAATTGGGAATATTCAAGCAATATTCATATACAATTAGTACAAATAGAAAGGACTGTGCCTGCTCTCCACTTTTACCAATAGGGAGTTGGACGTTCCAGGCCGATTCACAAAGGCAGGTAAGATGTGTGAAACAGTTCTCCTTTGGTAGTACTTCCTGTGCCCATAACTTCTTTTGAGAATCGACTCTTAAGTGCAAATGACATTGGCAAAAGACAAGAATCCCACTGACATTAAAACAGAGACCCTGGCAGTAGACCAACACCATAATGCCTGAAAACATCAGGGCCTAATGGCTGCCAGGGGGTGAAACCCCTCCTGTCACTGGAGATGAGTATCCAGACGTTGGCAATAGTTTAGAACCAGACCAGCATTAAAACAGAGAGCAGAACACCAGCCAACTGATGTTAGAACTGGGGGTTTTGTTTTAGAGGTCAGAGTTGACCAGCAGCAAAGGCCTTAGTTTTCACGGTGCCCCATCATGGACGTCAATTCACCAAAATACCAGCTTACACATACTAACACATTCACACACTCTCGCGCACATAAACACACTCTCACCCGCAAGCCTGCATACAACATACATATAACAGCATTTTTTACTTACCTTAGCTTCCAGATAGGGTCATATTCCAGCTTATGTACTCCATTTTTCATTACACTAATAGTGAATAATATTATTCACTATTTGTGTAATAAAAAAAATTGACAGATACCAGGCAAGTGGAGCTCCAACCAGCATCCATTAGGAAGAGCTGCCCCTGTGTTCAAGGCACTGATTTTGCCACCTCTGAGGCCAGGGGTCATAAAAGCAGTGGTGGGGTAGCAAGGGGCAAGCCAGGGGTCGCAGCCACGACCCCTGGCGACTACAATGACGTCTAGGTGCCCCATTGTCATAGCAGGGCTAATTTCAAGGAGGGAGGATTAGCCATTAAGAAGCCTGTAAGTACAATCAGGTATATGCACAACAGAAAAAACAGTGTCCTGGTTTTTAAGTACAATTCAATGAAAAACTTGTGAGAAAGCAGTTATATACCAATGGACTAGCAATCTAAATGCTCGCTGCTGACATTTAGAACAAGATAAAAATCTTCTCTGTTTACCTCAACCTTAGTTCTTCAGATTTAATTCTATATGGTGTGACTTAAAGGTCACGTGTTAGAGTCCTGGCAGCGCCAACACAGCATTTCATCTTTCACAAGTCAATTTCAATTAAATTTCAATTTTATTTATTATGATTTAGAATTCCACAGAATTCCACATAAAGGTACATCTTAAAAACACATTTCATTCCACAAAAATTTCCAATGTAAATTCAAGTTGACATTTTCATCTAAAAGCACGAATGAACATAGCAGAAACAGTCGGTCTTGGAGTTTTCAATGCAAGAAGGGGAGAACCTTAAATAATCAAATTGTCATACATGTATTCTTACAGATTTATACACATTTCTAATCTAATACTATCATAAAACATTCAATGATAAAACTTATTATAAAATACAAAAATTTAAAATTCACTATACAGTACAAGTTTAGTAAAGTGCTTGGGATCCTTAAAAAAAAAAAAAAAAAAAGTGTGCATGCTTAATTGCAAACATAATAAATCAGTCATAAAGACCGGAAGATCGAGAAAAAGTGCAAGTGCTCTGTACATACATATTAAGAAGTTCTTTACTAACGAGTAACTAGCAGCAGAAAAAGTTTGTAAAAATGCACATACTCAGTTGTAAACATAACTAATCAGTCATAAAGACCGAGAGATCGAAATAAAGTGCAAGTGCTCTAAACATTTATATTAAGTAGATCTTGCCGACCTTAATATATGTTTAAAAATTGTTTAAAAAAGCTAAAAATTTTAAAACACATCAGTTCGGATGGGGGGACAGCAGACAATTTCGGGCCTGTTCTGCTGTAGTGATATTATACTTTAAAAAACAATTCCTTAAATATCTACGACGTATTGATTGTAATGCGGGACAAACAAATAAAACATGATTCAAATCTTGTATACAGGAATTACATAAATGACAATACCTCTCATGTCTAGGAATACCCTCGCAAGATCCTATTACAATTCTTAATTGCAAACATAATAAATCAGTCATAAAGACCGGAAGATCGAGAAAAAGTGCAAGTGCTCTGTTCATACATATTAAGAAGGTCTTTACTAACGAGTAACTAGCAGCAGAAAAAGTTTGTAAAAATGCACATACTCAGTTGTAAACATAACTAATCGGTCATAAAGACCGAGAGATCGAAATAAAGTGCAAGTGCTCTAAACATTTATATTAAGTAGATCTTGCCGACCTTAATATATGTTTAAAAATTGTTTAAAAAAGCTAAAAAATTTAAAACACATTAGTTCGGATGGGGGGACAGCAGACAATTTCGGGCCTGTTCTGCTGTAGTGATATTATACTTTAAAAAACAATTCCTTAAATATCTACGACGTATTGATTGTAATGCGGGACAAACAAATAAAACATGATTCAAATCTTGTATACAGGAATTACATAAATGACAATACCTCTCATGTCTAGGAATACCCTCCCAAGATCCTATTACAATTCTTAGGGGGAGTAAATTCAATCTCAGTAACAAAATCACCCTGCGAACTCCGTGTTTAAGATTCCATAAGACATAAGGTTGGGGACTCCCCGCAATACAATCCATGTTTCTGTTCTCTGAACACATTTTAATATCTCTTTCACGAGAAACCCTGTAGATTGTTCTCTTAATTATACTTTTCAGGGCCCTTTTACAAAGAACCGCCACCCCATCCATATCTAAACCAAACATTGATAATGCTTTTAAATTATTCCTAAAAATAGCACTTTTTTCCTTCATATTTACAAATATTTCTCTGTACAGCGCCACCCTTAGCAAATTCTCAGAGCTATTTATCAGTGCATTACACCATCTTAAGCACGCGGCCATTGATAGCACATATGTAGAAAGAAGACCAAATTCGAGCCTAAGCGCTGCAATCGGTGCTGCGCGATTCAAATTACATATTTGGCGCCAGATTTTACCTTCCACTGTCTCGAATCTGGCCCACTCTTGTGCATCAATTGTTTCACTGGCGTAGCTCAGGGTTGGTGGAATCTTTATTTTATAGACCGAAATAATGTGTGAAAAATGTCTTTTCCCACAGTGTGTATACAGACGATTAATTGCAAAGGCTTGTGAAATCGCTTTACCTTTGCAATGGTCCATATGTCTAGTAACTGAGCACCTATTTGTAAATATTTTTCCTAAGTATGGGTAAAATTTTACTACTTCCAATTTTCTTTTCCCAGGAACCAATTCAAATTTTTTCTGACCTTACAACCTTGATAACTAAAAATCATAACTTTACTTTTTAAAATATTTATTTTTAGATAATACTCTTCTGTGTACCTAATTAACTCAGCAAGTCGTCTTTGCAGTCCAATCGGAGTTAAATCCATTATTATTGCGTCATCTGCGTATAGCAGACAGCTCAACTCTAAGTTTCCTAATTTAGGGGGATCCCCTTTACTAAGGCCCACTCTCAAGTCACAAAACCCAGCACCATTAAGTTGGGCAGTTAGACCATATTGTATGTGCAGCGCTTAGAAACGGTAATAATGAAACTAAGCACTATTTGAAGACAAGTTATTATTGTATAAAAGGCAGTGCTTGCCAACACTGCCTTTAACAGCAGATAAGATCGCCAGGCTCATCTAAAATGAATATTTCTTGTCAGCTGTAAAATCGTAAACGTGTTCCAAGCGCTTTGTTTGCGGCTGCCTTATGAAGGTTTTCCCTGTCCTTGAAAAACCTGGGGATGGATAGAGTCATAGGACATATTTGGCACAACGCTAAACAGCACTCACGCTTCAGTTACCGTGATGTTGTGCATGAAAACTCTCTAACAATACTGCTCTTAGCAAATATGCGCCTTGCACAAGTGTACTCTTACAAAAACAAAAAACATTAGAGTAGGGGACCAGCTTTACACTACTAACACAACCCTAACAAGACCTTGCCAATGCTTGTTTAAACCACCCACAGACTTTGTGGTATTATCTGCAGGATTTTCCATTCATCATCGTTTGAAGGAGCTGCCATGGAATAGAGTGAGGGCACCGGTATTTGGAGAGATGAAACTGAGCAGACGTAGTGCATTATTTCTTAATAAAAATAAATGCAATTGTTGTTGCTTAGGGTAATCAACACAGCATCGATAAGAAGTGATGGAGTCTGAAAGCAACTCTACCACCGACACTAAGACCAAGTAGGTGGCTCTGTAGAAACCACTGAGCTCCTGTGTAGACTGTGTGTGGGTAGGTCATTCATGAGCAGGGCCTGACTGGGAACTCAAAGCAGCCCCAGCAATTTTGTCAGACTGGCCCCCTACCCCAGGCGGGGTGGGGATGGGGGGGATTAGCATGGAGCACTATTGCTGAACAAAACCAGCCCCCAGCACTGCTGCTTGTGTTACTGGGGGCTGGTAGTACAGCATCGCTGCAAAACTGGCCCCCAGTAACAAAACCGGCCCCCACCGCTCCCAAATCGGCCCCCACCCTTCCAGCCTCCCGGCAAACGCCCGATGCCCACTAGGGCCAGTCTGGCCCTATTCATGAGGTCTGTTCAGTCATCGTCTATACATTATAGAGGTGGGTGAACCAAAAAATTAATAAGGGGGAGCAGAGCCAGAGCCGTGCCAAGGGTCTGGCTTGGCTCGTAGTGCCCGTGCAGGAGCCGAGCTCTGAAAACGTTTGCTATGTAAATCTTACAACAAATAATACGTAAAATATGATAAAGTCTCTTGAAAATTCAAAAAAGTATATTTATTTAACATGTAGAAGCTTTGATATTATTACGGCACATCATAACACTGCACTGAGAAGTACTCATTAAAAGTGATAGTTTTTAACATGAATAATTAGTGAACTAAAAGGCAGGGCAGTTGTCATGTAAACCCTGTGCCTGGCCCAGATTATTATACAGCAACATTATAGTCTATTAAATCAAACATATTAGGTATTTCTACAACTGGTACGCTTTCATATGCGATAATGAAGAACAATGAGTTTTGGTGAAATAAAATATTTGCCTAAGATAACACGATTTAAGCGGTACAATGCGATTTAACCAGGTTTTCTGGTTTCATTTTGTACAAATTAGCCACTACATGGGTATATATATTTGTCTTTCCTCTTTTTATGTTAATGCTTTGTTTTGACCTCTTTGAGCTTTTTTCTACAGTTTTTTACATCGCGCGAACTCAACCCAAAGGTATTGGAGCGCTTTACATGAGCACCAGTCCCATTACACAAAGTCACATTCATTTTTTATAGGCATAGGCAGCGTCGGATTGGTAACGGGGGCACTCGGGCAATGCCCGAGGGGCCGGTATCCGAATTCCAGCCGTGGGCTGCTTTTTTTTTAGCAGCCTGGGGGTCCGATTTGAGCAATTTCTGCGTTGTTCGATGCCGCCAGCGGCCCAGTGGGTGCCTGAGTGGCCTTTCTGGAGGTAGATGGGCGTCCATTACCTCCCTTTTATCAAGGGGCAGAGGTGTCACTCCCTTTCTCTCGCTGGGCCGACCCATTTATGCATATTGAGCGGGGGCAGGGGGCCTGAGCAAAATTGGCCTCACTTGTTTTTTGGTGTGTTTCACCAGTGTAAACTAATCCGTGCATTTTTTTTAACGCTCCCCCTTCCCTTTTTTTTATAAAAGTTCGCTGAAGCAGTGTTTTGCGGAAAGGCAATATGCAAATGTGAGCCACTTTTTTTTAGCGTGCCCGGGCCGATTTTTAATCCCAATCCAACCCTGGGCATAGGGAGATTAAATGATAATATCTTCACCACATTTCGGAAGCCTCTACCCATAGTTTTGGTGTACCCTGTTACCATTGTGGTAGACATATAAGACTACCTGGCTTGCATCACTTGTGCTAGCTTGCTTGTATGGTGCAGTTTGCTGATGCCTCGTTCCAAAGGTGATGAGCTGGGAATTCAATTCATAGGCACTCATGCACAAACATGCCACTGTGGCTTTTAATTGCTGCACTTGCATAGTTCTCTTTCGGAAAGTGGTCTATTCATGGCGTGAAGTACTGCTTGTTGGCTGGGCAACCCTTTCTAATGAGGTGTGTGTAAGTCACAGTGTGACAATGCGTAAAAATACAACTGAGAAACACGTCACACTCAAGAGTAGCTTTCAACAGAAGCATTCAAAAACACAGGGGACCAGTGAGGAAGGAGAAGTCGTATGTTGGCTCAGGATCAGAGCTAGGTAGGAGGTATCCAGCAAGGGTCGGGGGATGTTTGAACAGTCCGCCCCGTGAAATTGGCAGAATTTGACAACTTCATGTTTTCTTGTAACGTGGAGTTCAGGCCAAATACCACCAATCGCCACGTGGTCGAATTTCTTTCCTGTGAGGCTCCAGAAATGCGAGCTGGCAACCGCAAACAAGATTTGGCATCCACTATTGTGCTTTTCTAATGGGGGGGGGGTCGCGAGCGGTCACCGTTAGAGGGCTGTTTCTCGAGTAGATTTGCTGCCGCTCAAGTAGATTATCTACTTGAGCGGCAGCAAAATCAACTTGAATGGCAACGCGCTCTTGCGCACCACATGGTGTTGTTGCACTGATTTTCCAGCAGTACTTGCGCTGCTGGTGCTAAATTGCAGCGCGAGCAGCACGGCGAGCATTTTCTTCTGCACCCAGGCGGAACTCTGTTGAATCTCGTGGAGTTTTTATGTAACTCTGTGGAATTCCACAGAGTGAAGCTCCATGAGTTCTGCCCACCCCCAGTATCCAGCTACCCATTTGGTGGGCATGCCGCGTTGAAGAGCAGGGCCCTATTGCTTGAGACCAACTCTTAGGAGAAAGGAGCATCAGGTTGGCACAGCAATATCATCATGTCGACTTTTCAGCATTTCATCAAGTTCTGAAATAGTTGCCTTTTTAGCAGCCGAGATCTTTTATCTTCTTCTCTCTTTGGTGTAGTGGCCTGTGAATAGATATTTGCCAGCGTGCGCCCTCTGAAGGCAGGTTTTGTTAGTGTCATGGATAAGAACTGCTTGGCCTTCTCTGATGAGCAGATCGCACTAATCCTCTCTGGTCCCTCATTACTCCCTGATGCACCATTAATTAACTGTAACACAGCCAGAGAGGAATGGGAAAAACTGATTAATATTAAAAAGCGTCAGATTCGTGTTGCCCTCCATGGGGCGCTTATGACTGAATATCTCTGTGCCAGTGCCGCCCAAGCGAGTTTATTAGTGAGGATTGAACCTAAAATATTTCTTGAAGACAAGCAATTTCAGGTAGATTGGAGCTTTATAGCCAATAAATGCACTTGTGACTGGCAGATCCTCATTATTAATACGGCCAAGAGACTCAGTGAGGAACTATTGAAGGAAATTGTGGAGTTAGAAGAATGTATAAAAAGGGACACCACAATTAACGATGCTAAGGAACAACTGGCTCGTATACAGAGTGACCTCTCTGACTACAAGACCTATAGGGTGAACCAAAAGATCAACGGCTTAAAACGTAATCTTAAGCGTTTCTCGCATTAGTGGGCATTTCCCTATGTAGAGGACAAATATTACCAACCGAGCACAGAGCAGTTCCAACAGCAGTCATATCAGAGGGGTGGTCGCCGACAAGGGGGAGGGCTCCATATAACTGGAAATTTGACAATACAAGCAGTGAAGAGGAAGAAGTGGGTGAGCAACCATCCACTTCAAATCAAACTTGGGTAAGATTTGCTGCCCAAAATAGAGCTAACGAGGACCTGGGTGTATTATTGAGGTCTTTTTTAGGCCAGAGTCAAAGAGTCAACAGGGGGGGAGGTCAGAGAGGGAGAGGCAGGGGACGTCAGAACCAGGAACAGACATGGCAGGTTCATTCCCCAAGCTAACACGCAGCATAGACAGGACACCCCTGTGAATAATATAGTGGTTAGCCTCTCTGATTACCAACTATCCCCAGCTGAACTGCATGTCCTAAACAAGGGCTTGAGTTATGTACCGACCCCTAAACATGACGCGTTTAAATTCAGGACCGAGTTTTTTGAAATTATGCGAAAAATACGGCTCCATAAGTTCTTTGAAGATAAGACACCAGATCCACCTTCAGTATTTTCAACTAATTTACACCGACCCTTGGTGTTTTGTCCCTCGGTTTCTTCTTTGGGCCCTGAAGTAGCAGTGTTCGAAAAACAGGTGCTAAAAGATATTGCCAACTTGGAACAGTCGTCTGGTCAACAAACATTTCAGAACATGAGCAAAACCGATTGGTCAGCAATCAAATCGCTAAAGGAGAATGAAAAAATAATAATAAAACCGACTAACAAAGGCAGTGCTATTGTGGTATTGAATAACAAAGACTACGAAACATAGGTTTTGAAATTGCTAGGGGTACGTTCAAACTATAGACAACTGATGAGAGATCCTACTGGGGAGCTCCAAGATATGATCAGGGCAATGGTGGCGGATGCTAGGGAAAAGAAATGGATAACCCATAAAGAAGCTGAATTTCTGATTAATCCTAAACCAAGTATTCCAGCATTTTACATCTTGCCTAAAATTCATAAGGCTCAACATCCACCCCCTGGACGCCCGATTGTCTTGGGTATCCAATCATTATTGGAACCCCTTTCACAGTTTGCTGATTTCTTTTTAAGGGAAACTGTCATTAACCAACCCTCTTTTGTCCAGGATACTACTGATATCCTGAATATCCTGGACCCTTTGGAATATGATCCAGTGAACCAATTTTTGGTCACCATCGACATTGAATCCCTCTATACCAGCATTCCCCAAGATGCCACGCTGGTAGCAGCAGCGCGTGCACTTGGGGTTCGTGAGTGGTTCTGTGACACACCTCCTTCTTTTGTTTTGAAGTGTGTGGAACTGGCATTAACACGAAACTTCTTTGGCTACCAGAACCTACTATACCTCCAGGTCTCTGGGACCTCGATGGGGGCAACTTTTGCGCCCAGTCTGGCGTGTATCTACGTCAGTCAATTTGAGGAGAATTTTATACATCATGTCTCCAACCCTGTCCAACAGTATATATCTCTTTGGAAGAGATTTATTGATGACATGTTGTGCATCTGGACAGGTCCAGAGGACAAGCTACATGACTTTCTTGGGTGGCTGAATGAGGCACTTCACATGGACCATCAATAGACACGCGGCTGTCTATTTGGATATGGATATTGTTGCTACCAATCAGAAACTTTATACCACTGTTCACCAAAAACCGACTGATAGGAACTCGCTCCTGCACTACCAATCTTTCCACCTCAGGGCATTGCGGGACAGTCTCTCAGTGGGTCAGTTTTTTAGATACCGTAGGAACTGCACTGATACAAGTGTGTACATTGAACAATCAGAATGTCTGGCACAACGTCTTGTAAATAGAGCTTACCCGGCAAAAGTGATCAAAAGGGCACAGAAGAGAGCGCTGAATACCCCACGCGAGGCACTCCTGGAAAGAAACAAAAGATATAATGATGCCTGTCTCCCAGTGGAAACTACATTTGATCCCCTGTCTACAAAAATCAGACAGATCATTAGGAAACATTGGTCCTTGTTGGAAAGTGGCCATAAAAAAATGCCTCAGCCGAGATTTGCGTTTAAACGGGCGACAAATTTGAGAGACCGGTTGGTCCATACCCGTCAAATCCAACAGAAAAGGGACTCAGGAATACCATCAGGATATTTCCCATGTGGGAATTGTACGGTCTGTGACCTAACTCAGGCAACAAAAAGTGTTCACTTGGTGGATGGAAGAATCTGTTATCAAGACAAATTCAGAAATTGTAACACCACAAATGTAATCCACAGATTGACTTGTGCCTGTGGATTGTATTATATCGGCCTCACATCACTGAAAGTAAAAGTGAGAATTCAAGAACATATTAGCACCCTTAAGGCAGGGAAATTGACAACACAACTGGTCCGGCATTATCCGGAGACGAAACACAACTACAGGGATTTGAAGTGGACAGTGTTGGAGAGAGTAATGGGAGACGCACATTCTATTGAGGATGTGTTGTCCAGAAAAGAGGTGCTGTGGATTTTTTCAGAAAAAGTAGACCAAATGGGCCTGAATGACTCCATTGAATGGAATAGGGCGGGCAAGTAAGAACATGCCCCCTTAGTGCTCTGCCATATGATGTGATACATAGCAGGAACTATGGGCAATGTTGCACTTATGGGAACATTTGGTTTAACATGTATATATATGCGTCTTTTATGCAATTGTCCTGATCAGTGTTAATATGCTGGCACTGGTGCAGAGATCCCAAATATTCAAAGAATATATGAGGCCAATAGGTGAACAATAGGGGGTAGTTGTAGAGTTTTGCATCCACATCAGGCATACATGATATGACTACATAGTTTGATCTAGGGAATATCACGAAATAATGATGATGTATTTTTAGGCGTACAGTGCAACAAAATTGGTCGCTGTAACACGCGACTTAAGGTACCTCCTGATAGCTGGATGCAATGTAATACATCAGGCATACATGACATGATTGTATCTTCGTGCTGTGTGCTTTAGGGAACATTGTGAAAATGCAGATGATGTATTTGTATATATATGGTGCAATAAAGTTGGTTGCGTTTCAGGTTACTCCCTGACAGTTGGATGCAAAATTAACACGTATAGAGTACCAAGCCCGGCCGTTGCACAGTGTTATAAATACCAATCGCAGTGCAGACAGCCGGTTCCAACTTAAAGATGGCACCCATGAAAGGTTTGCTTTTGAAGTGGAGTGGCGTGTGAGCTAGAAAACGCCCCCGTTTCCATGAGAGGAATCAGATTGGACATTGAACGTCTTTGACCCAGGCGAGAGGGAGGGTCTCGCGTCCTGCTTCCGGGTCGCGGCACGCTTACTTTACTGGGCGCACAAGTTCTCTCGGCGTCCAGGAGGCTGTCGAAGCTCAGACCATCGGTAGAGCGGTGAGTGGTGAGATGCAAGTCAGGGGGAATGGTATGACTCGCCTTTCAATTTTAAACATGTAAGTGAAGCGCAGGGCCCGGGAATTAGAAAGCGGGTCTGGGCAACAAAGAAAAGTTCTGTGTCTCGTTATGCACAGGTTATGCTACGGCTTCGTTGCTAATGCTCATATTTACTTATTTATAAAAATTAAAAAAATTTAAATATGTTTTTATTATGATTTATAGCCGTCCAAACTTAATACAATTCTTTCTGAACAAGTGTTACATTTCGTAAACAATTACTTATAAGAGGTAACCTCCCAAGGACATAATACCATCCCATCAAGAAATAATTGCACATAACCAAAATCTTGTATCAATACACACAGTATTGTACTGGAACGTACATAGGTCATTCTTATTAAGGAAATCATATCATAATAACTTTAACTTACCCATCCCACCACCCCCGAGTCACATAAGGAAAACCTCAATTCCGATACTTGCAATACAGGCCAAATGATGTGTGTGTGCAGACATTTCTACACTGCACTCAGGGTAAGGAAGGCCTGTGGTCTTGCTACCTCGTCGGGTCTATCACCTTCAATATTTTGTTCTCCTGTCACTTGTGAGGCAAGGCCCTCCCCTGTGTGGACCTCCGTGATCATGACATACCAGGCCCTCGCATCTTCTTCTATCATATTTACTTATTAGAAATTCGAAGAAGGCATTAGGATACTAACTAGCAAATATGAGAAGTATGACTAAATACTGGCAGTATCAATAGTTCATGATGACTAAATAATGCATGTATGTATTCACAGGCTTACAACTTGTGGCTGCGCTCTACCTGATGGGAAAAAGTTGTTAAAAAACGTTTTTTGTCCCCCTTCTGAGTGAGTTGCTGGTAGGAGTCCACAGGGCAACCACTTGGTAATTATGGCACAAACTATACACACTTTTTAAAAACAGTGTGGTAATGTTGACACAGAACATTAATTCATATGTGTGTTTCATGTCTCTGGCACAATCTTTCTTTTATGTTGTTTGTCAACCCCCGCAGATCGTTTTAGAAACATCAGTGAGGTGGAGATGCGTCCCCGAGCACTGATGAAATTGCCAAAAACTTGCAAGGCAATGAAGCATGTCGGCCGTTCCAATTATGATGGTCTAGACATGCCGTTCTTTTTAATCTGAGTGTGGGCACTGTGGAAATTAAAGTATGTATAACAAAAAGTAAGCCACAACTTATTTTAGCTCAGAAAAGTTTTCTCTTTTGCACGTTACGGGGTCCAGATAGTTGATGGATGATAAGGTCATCGACACCCTAACCTTCTTCACCTTTTCTCACACAATTTCAATATTTGGGCAACATTTTTTCACTTTTTCACTTTTCTTTTCTTGTCATAATAGTTACAGATGATGACAACGTGAGCCAACTGGTGAGTACCAACCAGTAGCTCTATGGGTGGTGCTTACGTGAGGTACTTTCTGACTTCTCACATCATTTTTTCTTCTCTGTAATTGATGTGAGTATGTGTGTAGTGGGTTGACAAACTTTAAACTTTTAGAATAAAGAACACTTGGAATTGGGCACGACTGATAATCAAGCGTAGTCTGACTTAGGAGTATATATATATATATATATATAAAATAAAAAACTGCTCCCCCTTTCTTTTGATGATGTTAAAAGGCTGTAGTGTTCTATGTGGTGAATGGATGGCACAGAAATATAATAATAGTGTTTTCGTCTTACATTCAAGCAAGGAATCAAAACTTGGCATGAGTGGATATAATCAGGGCCACTGGTTTTTTCTGCATAATCATGGATTTACCATATTTGCCACATAATTCATCATCTGCTGTATAATCTGCAGTTTTCAGCCAAAAAACATTTCTATCTCAGATGGATATATAAGTTACAAAAAATGCAGCCATATGTCTTGGTGTGCAGTTGAAGACTCATGACAAAGGTTGACTGGTCACATTTCTGTTGCTTATTTCTGTACTTGGGTGTCAAAGTGGTACTAATGAATTGAAACCTTTGACCATAAAGTGTTAATGTGTAAAAATGCCAAAACAGTGAGGTATTTCTAACGCAAAATGCGCCGCATTACACTGTAAACCCATAATTTAGTCAACCCTGCCACATAGCTTGGTCCTCCCCTGCCAAGTAATTCCAGTGGACCTAGGAACAATACAGTATCAGAAGAAATACCACCATAACAAGCAAATGCACTAGGTTTTTGTAGGGCAAGTAATATCGAACTGCAAGTTAATGTGGTTTTACTCATTCCTGTGCACACAGTAATCCAACCATTGACCAACCTCAAACCAAGAAGGAAAGCAGGATTTTCTTCAAAATTACATAGTAGTGCGTAATATTGGCCCTGAAATGTTATGTACTTCTGAAAAGACATAGGATTCACTGTAAGAAACAAGTAGTCAATGAGCAAGTGGTGCACTATGGGTTGACCAGTAGGGATTTCACAATCATATACTCGTTTTAGAGGTTTAACATTAACATATCAGAAACTCATTAAATCTTATAAACTCACAGTAAATGCTTTCTAATGACAAACCAGTAGTGTGTCTACTCATTAAGTGCCTTGTCCTTCCTCTTGTTGCTCGGTGCAGTAACTGCCCCCACAACCACCAACCGCCTGCTCTCCTGGACCAACATCAACGACGAGGACACCAGCGAGATCATGAACACCATCCACTCCGGTTCACCGCTAGACCCGTGCCCTCACCACATCTTCAACAAAGCCAGTACAGCCATCGCGCCCCATCTCCGGAAAATAATCAACATCTCCTTCGAGACAGCAACCTTCCCGGATAGCTGGAAGCACGCCGAGATCACCGCCTTACTCAAGAAACCCAAGGCAGACCCCAAGGACCTCAAGAACTTCCGACCCATCTCTCTGCTCCCGTTCCCCGCGAAGGTCACCGAGAAAATCGTCAACAAACAACTGACCCGCTACCTCGAGGAGAACAACATCCTGGACCGTTCCCAGTCAGGCTTCCGCAGCAACCACAGCACCGAAACCGCCCTCATCGCCGCCACCGATGACATCAGGACCCTGCTAGACAACGGAGAAACAGCAGCCCTCATCCTCCTGGACCTATCAGCCGCCTTCGACACGGTCTGCCACCACACACTACGAACACGCCTTCACGACGCCGGGATCCAAGAGAAGGCCCTGGACTGGACCACATCCTTCCTTTCCGGCAGAACACAAAGCGTCCGCCTCGCCCCTTCCGATCCAAGGCCACCAAGATCATCTGCGGCGTACCCCAAGGCTCCTCCCTCAGCCCAACGCTGTTCAACATCTACATGGCACCCCTCGCCCACGTCACCCGACAGCACAACCTCAACATCATCTCCTACGCCGACGACACCCAGCTGATCCTCTCCCTCACCAAAGACCCTCACACCGCCAAAGCCCACCTCCACGAAGGAATGAAGGCCGTCGCCGAATGGATGAGGACCAGCCGCCTGAAGCTGAACTCGGACAAGACGGAGGTCCTCATCCTTGGTTCCAACCCTTCAGCCTGGGACGACTCCTGGTGGCCAACATCACTGGGAACAGCCCCGCCACCCACCGACCACGTACGCAACCTAGGGGTCATCCTCGACCCCACCCTCTCCATGACTAAGCAGGTCAACGCCGTTTCCTCATCCTGCTTCAACATCCTCCGAATGCTCCGCAGGATCTTCAAGTGGATCCCCACCGAAACAAGAAAAACAGTCACCCAGGCCCTCGTCACCAGCAGGCTGGACTACGGAAACGCCCTCTACGCAGGAACGACGGCTAAGCTCCTGAGACGGCTGCAACGCATCCAGAACGCCTCTGCACGTCTTATCCTCGACATCCCCCGACGCAGCCACATCACACCCCACCTGAGAGACCTGCACTGGCTCCCTGTCAACAAGAGGATAACCTTCAAGCTCCTCACCCACGCACACAAAGCACTCCACAACTCCGGACCAGCCTACCTCAACAGACGACTCAGCTTCTACACCCCCACCCGCCAGCTCCGCTCGACCAGCCTCGCCCTCGCCACAGTCACCCGCATCCGGAAAACGACCGCCGGCGGCAGATCCTTCTCCCACCTCGCCGCCAAGACCTGGAACACCCTCCCCACCAACCTCCGACAGACCCAAGACCTACTGGCCTTCAGAAGACTCCTCAAGACCTGGCTCTTCGATCAGTAGCAGCACCACCCCCCTCTTCCCCCAGCGCCTTGAGACCCTCGTGGGTATGTAGTGCGCTTTATAAGTGACATGATTGATTGATTGATTGAGTATGCGTCACTGTAAATATGTTTGGGCGCTCTTGGGAACAGAACCTCCCCCCACAGTGCTACACCCCTTCTCCTTGAACATCAATGGAACCCAGTGCTAAAATTTACTAGAAATTATATGCCTAGGGAACTCAAGAAGCAGAAGAGACATGAGATACTACTGTGTTTGTGTTATTGGAAGGAATGTTCTGTTTCTTTTCTTCTTTATGGTACTGATACCTTTTAAAGTATTATTAAAGTTATTCTTAAGTGTTTTCTAAGAACAATGTTGGAATATCTTTTCGCCCTCCCTGTCCTGGCTAGTAGAGTCTTCTATGGGGCTTTCCAAAAAAGAATATATACCTCCTGTGGATCCATCAAAACTATGTAGACCTCTTGTGGATCTATCAATATAGATTTCGATTGCTACCAAATTTCGGCACAGATCTATAAAATAGACTTCAAGGAGTTGCTTGGTGGCCACAAGATCCACCAATCCCTGAATCTTTATCTCCCCAGTCATCAGCACATTATGGGTGTGTTCATGCGATATCATATACTCCTATAACTTTGCTGTAATGGCTTGGTGAGGCAAAATATTTATTTTGGTCTGTTTAAAGATTTTGGCATCCTGGCAGAGCACACGGTGTTACACACAGGTGTGCACAGGTATTTAATCAGGAGAAAGGTCTTAGATAGTAATTGCCACAGTGCCTTACCAATTTACTCATCAATGCAGTTTATCAGCTCACGGGGAGGACTTTGCACCAAGTTTATTGTCTTTCAGAAGTATTCATTGAGTCCAACAAATCTTCCTCCAACTCATACTTTAGGGCTAAAGGCTATAACTTGGGTGTGCACAGGCATCGTGCGATTTACTGCATCACGGCTGATAGAACTCCCCAATGCAACGCTACATTTCCCGTTTTCTTTCATCATTGAGTAACTGGACTGCTTGTGCTTGGACCATCATCCCTCCTTCTCCCGCAGGTTCTCTCTTCAGCCTCTGATCTCTCACATCTGTCTAATGGACATCTTTGTTTGCTGAATCTTTATCACCTGCCCGAGGGAACTCATGCTGAAGTAGAACAAGGCTGAGTATAGACAACAGCGTGATTTATAGTGGAGTTTGTCGGCTAGGATATTGCCATTGTCGAACTCCTTCTCGCTGGACCTTTTCACATTGATGCCCCCTTGCAAGTGAGCTGGTTCTCCACTAGAATGGCTTGTTCTGGATTAAAGTTCCAACCCCAGAGTGACCTCTGGAGCTGTCCTTAGCTTTTTTTTTTAAACTGCCCCATAGTGTATAATAGGTTTGCTTGAGGTAATCAACCTGGTCACTCTGTCTCTACATAAATAGCTTTTAACAGCAGTTCTGCATTTTTCTATGTTTTTCTCCAATAAAAATCTAGTATCAGAATTCCACCTCTAGACACCAATCTGGGCTGTTTCCATCCCAAGACACCCAACTCAGAAGAGTCTGAAGAATCCTGTACATAAGATCAAAAATTTAGATGAAAGTCATTCTCGCGAAAAAGTGTGCAAGGAGAGATCAAAAATGTAATCACCTTTGATGATATGTGAGGAAGTTCGAGGTTTCTATCAGAATTGTGGAGGATCTGTGTTGTAGTTTTTAACTTTTTCATGTCGCATTTCCTGTGTGTTTTTTATTGTAAAATGCTGTAAGTAGAGTGACATCTAATCCATTTATATTTTTACATTTCTTACACCTTTGTGTTCTTTTTTAGGATGTTCTGAAACAAAATAACTTGGAGCATTCATCTATTCACTCGATTTAAAGTAAGCACAGATGCTTCTTTTAACTAAGTCAGGAAAAGTAAATCTGACTTGTGAATTGGTCCGTCATTACATACTATCTTTTAGCATGCATCTATCCAAACTAAGACCAAAAATCTACAGATCAACTCAAAAACTCTTGAAATGACCTCTGAACAAAAGTAAAAAAGCAGACAGATTAGTCCAAACATTGAGGATCAGAGTAAATGCCCATCTAACTTTAACGCCTGTAATCTGGTCAAAGGCTACAACAAAGCGTCAGAAAAGTAATTGACCCACGGACTCCAAATGAAAAAAAGCAATAATCCGCAAGGTACCCCAACCTATGGCTCTTTGGGGAGCCAGATGGTATCAGAATACAAAGTAGAAAATTGGAACCATTCTGGAATGCCTCACAAATGCCTCATTCTCTTACGCCATTAAAGGAACTAATGAATTAGTACAAATTTACCACCCTGGAAACCAAAGTCTTCTTTGCAAAGAATGGAATCAGAACTCTAAGAATAGCCCATGGGTACTTTCTAAACCTCAGAGATCAAACTAAGCCACTTAAGATGCTGCTTCTTCCTCCATCAAATGGAAAGCTAAAAAAAAATATTAGTTTTCTTTTCAGACGAAATGTCCACCTTTATAGATAAATTCGTTGCATGAACAAAATTTACAAACAGTAAATGATAGCTCTGCCTCAGTTGTTATATGAGTACCTCAGATTTGGTTACCCAGCTTGAATATGTATATGTGGGTGGGGTGGGTCTTCCCAGAGAAGCTCGCAAGAAATGCACACAATCATAATACGGCAGACTAGGGATATGCTGGCTCATGGCATTAAAATGGATGGGTTGGGGCACAAAGATGACAATGAAAGGCTACTTTGGCAGGGTTTATGACTCGCCAAGGTATCCCAACTGTGTGGATTGTGTGCTTGAAAGAGGATTGGGATATACAAATTGGGGATTTCTGGTTATTAAATCATAAGTTATCCTTTACACAAATGGTTGAGTAATTCGGGCTCCACAGATCACAATTCATTCTATATTTGCAGCTGATTTACAAGCACAAAGATAGGCTGGACCCCATTCCAGATTTCAACCTGCTGCAGCCTAAACTCACCATGAAGAAAATAATGGATAAGATCTTCTCATTTCTCTAGTATCACCAGTTACCACAACAACAAACTCCTTTCACCTATTCTTTAATTCTTGGAGATTTCTCTGATGAGTTAGCGTTAACATGCTAATCAGAGAAAACACGTTTGGGTCCTTGCAAAATGCAGATTAGTCAGAAACATTTCCTGGCTATTGAAAATCATGGAGTAATGGTATCCGTGGAACTTTCCAAATTACCTGAAGAGGAAATTCTTCCTTCACAATACCAAATTCACACCACGTCTAGCATAACAGCAGAGTGGTTTCCGAAGAACAGCCAGAGTCAAAATATTCAGTGGCATTTACTACATTTTAAATTATGTTGACTGTAGCGTTGTGTCACGCTCCTCCAGCTATCTGCTGAGACTGACACAATGGGGCATGGGAGTCAAGCATGGACATTCATTGAAGAGTTCTACAGTGCTTTATCTCTGCACATAACACACAACAGTTGATTGATTGAATAATTCTTTATTGTTTAAGTTAGTTAAAAACATGAACAATATACCAATAAAACTAAGTAGGTTACAACAAATGTGATGTACATATTAAAAGTTTTGATTTACCAATAATACTGTACAAAGAAACTAAGAGGTACATAGTCAATTTATGCATTGTCTTAAAGTGCTATTGTGCTTTTTCCATCAATCTGTTTCTTAATAATTTCTCATACAGAAGTAAAAAATTTACCAGGTTACAATTAAGCTGTGGGTCATTTGGATCAAGACATTTTAATATTGCAGATCTACAGGTGCGGATGCCCCTAATGTTAAAAAGATTTTTTAATAGTAAAAGCCGATATGATTTTAAAACTGGGCATATGCATATTAGATGGATGAAGTCCTGCTTTGATGCTCCACAAAGGCTGCATGACTTTGGTCCATTATATTTCCAGCTTGGTTGGTCTGCGCATTGGACGGTAATGAATCAAGACGTATTGCTAGTAGCTTTGTTTTTAAGTAGGGGGGGGGGGTATGTCAAGTCCAAATATGTTATTTATTTATTTATTTAGAAAGTTTTATATAGCGCGAACATGACCACCGAGGGTATCAGAGCGCTTTACAGTTTATGCATCAAGAAGGGTACAAGCAGACAAAACAGAATCAACAAAGCGAAAAATTCACAGTCTTATAATGTCCAACATTTTCGTAAGCAGGGCAGCTGGGCCACCAATCAGCAGCTAAGGGCCCAGAATCAAATGGAAAAGCCAGACTGGGGCAAAAAGTTCTTCATCAGGAGCCCTTTGACTTCTTTTTTGAAGAGGACCGTGGAAGGGTTCACCCTGACTTCGGGGGGAAGGGAGTTCCAGATCCTCGGAGCCATACCTGAGAAGGCTCGAAAGTAGGTCTTTTTTTCTTGAATTTTTGAGGTTTGAGCAATAGGGTGCTGGCGCTTCCGGAGGCTCTCGAACCACATGAGAGCTCCAGTTTCTGAGCGAGGTACAGCGGGGTCTTGAAGTGGATGGCTTTGTGTGCCATACATGCAATTTTTAACTGTATCCAAGCTTCATATGGAAGCCAATTCAGGGCCAGCAAGTCCGGAGAAATATGGTTGTATTTTTTAGTGCCAGTTATGAGCCTAGCAGCAGAATTGAGGGCAACCCTAAGAGGCGCCGTCTTCACTCTGGGCAAGCCGCAAAGCGTTGCGCTACCATAGTCCAGCTTTGAGATCACTAATGCTTGCACTGCAACCTTTAGGTCATGAGCAGGGAGATAGGGTATGAGTTTCCTTAGGATGCTGAGTTGGAAGTTCGCTCCTTTTGTGAGGGAACTGATGTGCTTCTGCATGTTCAGACTTTTGTCTAATATAATACCCAGAGAGGATGCTGAATCCACGAGGTGAGGTCTACAGTTAAGAGCAGTAAGCAACCATTGTTCCAGGACCAGAGATTGTTTGTGGGGTGAGATTAGGAGGAATTCTGTTTTTAGAGCATTCAGCTTCAGGTGGTTACGTGTCAGCCAGCTTTGTGTTTCCAGCAGGACTGAGTTGAGGGACTGAATGTCATCGGGGGAGGCGATCTTCAGGTATAGTTGGGTATCGTCCGCATACATGTGATAGTGAATGCTGGATGAGTTCAGAATTTCTGTCAGAGGCTCCATGAACAGGTTAAAGAGCGTGGGAGAAAGTGCTGAACCTTGGGGAATCCCCAGAGTGACTGGTGCAGGATGGGACAGGGATTGGTTCACCCTGAAGCTTTGGGATCTGTTCTGAAGGAACGAAGAGAACCAGTTAAGTACAGGCCCAGATAGCCCCATCCTGTGTTCCAGGAGGTCAATTAGGTTATCATGTTTGACAGTATCGAATACTGACAAAAGGTCAAGAAGGATCAATAGGCACGACTCATTATGGTCCAACATTCTTAGCGCATCATCGACAATGTGCATTAGCGCAGAACCTGTACTATGGCCAAGACGGAAACCAGATTGGCATTGGTCCAGTAGTTGGAAATGGTCGATGTGGTTACAGAGTTGGACGAGCACACATTTCTCCAGGAGCTTTGCCAAGGTGGGGATGTTAGAGATTGGGCGAAAGTTATGAAGGTCCGTGGGATCAGCAGATGGTTTCTTTAGAATTGGGGTAACTTGACCCGATTTTAGGTAATCCGGAATAGCACCTTGCCGAAGTGATGCATTGACGATCGTAGTTCAAAGTGTTACTAAGGAGGATCTGAGTTCCGGGAAAAGGTTCGACGGCAGAGGGTCGTTGTAGTGATTGGAAGGTTTCAAAGTCGACAGCATTTTGTGTATAGTGCATTCATCCAAGGTTTGGAACAGGCTCCAGGATGCATTGTTTTTGGGGGGTAGGGCTGCGCAGGGTCACTGATATCCAAACCTGGGGGACGGAGGGTGTTCAGTGGACTGATCGACAGGTGATCAAGGGCAGAGCGTAATTCAGTTTCAATCTTAATAGTCTTATCCGTGAATAAATCAGCGAATTCTTCACAGTTCGGCACTGTCCCTTGACCCAGTGTCGAGAGATTAGGATGACTGTTAGCTTGGGACTTGATGAGTTTGAACAGTTTTTTGGGACGTTTTTTTGCTTGGTCTAGTTGAGTTCTGAAAAAGGTGGCCTTCGAGCATCTGGTGCGTTTATTGTATATGCTTCTCAGGGATCTCAAATGGTAGAGATGTTCAAGGGAGGGATAGGATCGCCACAACCTTTCTGCAAGTCTTAAATTTCTTCTTTCGGAATTAAGACTATCATTAAACCATGGTTTGGAGAGTTTAGAGGACATTCTTTTAAGCTGTAGTGGTGCAACCGAGTTCAGTACATTAAGCATTGAGTGGTTATAGTGGGCCGTAAGGTCGTGGACATCCGACATGTTCAAGGGAGGGGGCAGGATGTTATCGCAGAGAGCAGTCAGATCTTGCGAGTTGATGTTCCGTAGACATCTTTTCAACTGTTTTGGGTTCTTAGGCTGGGCTCTACTTGCTCTTACCGATTCCAAGATGAGGAAGGTGATGCAATAGTGGTCTGTCCAATCACATGGGAGGATCAAATACAGGAGGATGGAGTTGGGCTTACCAATGACAAGATCTAAGGTAGCTCCTTTGGTATGAGTAGGGCTGTCACAGATTTGGATTAGGTTGAGGTCAAGTAGGAAGGATTTAAGGCTATTGACCACCACATCATTTACATCGTTCCAGTGGAGGTTGAAATCTCCCAAGAAGATCTGAGTGCCATGGAAATCAGCATTGGCCGAGATAATGTCCATGATCTGTTCTGTGAAGGGAAGGTTGTCGCGAGGGGGGTGGTAAAACGTGTGCAGTTTGCATGAGTGATTGTTGCAACCAGTCACTTCAATGCATAGGTATTCACAAGACGGCAGGAGGTCGGCATGTAGTACTTTCACTGTTAGATTGCTACGATGTAAACATGCAATGCCTCCCCCTTGACCACTAGTTCTGTCCAACCTAATGATATCATAATTGGGAGGCATTAAAAAGTCCAGGATGGGAGCAGCTGAGTTGGAGTTCCGTGTATGATTGCAAGACCATCCATGCATGGGCACGTTTACTTAGTATGATTTTTTCTTCCATTAGCGAGTACCTTCTTGCCACTTTCTTCAATGTTTGTCGAAATGACGAGAATGGCAAATTCTGTTGCCACAGGCCTGCCAAGTTTGTGAGCTTTATAGATGACTGTAGATACTTAGTGTAGACAGACTGGGGGTTGTCTTCTTGTGCCTTCCAGAAAGCATTAAGTGGGTTTTGACAGTTAATCCAGATTTTGTATGTTTTTATTGATACATATCTTCTCTCTAAATACTGCTGCTGCAGTCCGAATTCCAACCGGACCTGCGCCGGTGAGGAGTTCCGTGGTAGAGCAAATACTGTTTTATATATCTGTATTTGAAAGCTTTCCAGGATTGCTGCGTCTTTCCCATGCTGGACTTAACTTGCGTAGGCCACGGTCGACAAAAGTTTCTCTTTAATGACTGCTAATAATGACGTGAACGATGGTCCTTTTAAGCTCTTTGCAATTGAACCGAAGGCAAATGTTAGGCCATTTTCTTTTTTTATTAGGTTCTCGTATGTGTATGGAAAGTAAGTCAATTGTCTATGTGTAAGCCTAGTTATTTGTAGTTGCTGACCGCCTCCAGTTTTGTGTTGACATGTTTGAATAATAGTTGTTTCTGGGCATGACGACTTATGGTCATAACTTTTGTTTTTGTTGTGTTTATTTCTTGTATATTTACCATGTCGAAGTGTCCCAGTTCGTTGATTGCCCTTTGAAGACCTACTCTTGTGTAGCTTAACAGTACTATATTGTCTGCATAAGATAGGTGTGTAATAGGTAGTGTACCCAAGCATGGAGGATGCAAATTAACCTGATCTAGCTTTGGCGAAAGATCAGCCATAAAAAGGTTGAACAAATGAGGTGCTAAAACACAGCCTTGTTTTAGTCCAGCTCCATATGAGTTTTCATCGTGAGCCTCCTCCCGTCAGCTATTTTGACTTGCAGCCACGTGTTTGTAAACAGTTGCATTATAGCTCTGAGAATTGGTTTTGGGAGACCCAACTGCCTTAGTTTGTTCCCTAGAAGGCCTCTGCTAACTCGGTCAAATGCCACCTTAAAATCTATAAAACATAGATGCATATTTTTTCACTGCGTAGACTCTTGTCTGCCATTAGACCAAAGGCGAGAATATTTGTGGTGGTACCGGAGCCCCTGCGGAATCCAGACTGGTTAATAGGAATTATTTTATTATTTTATCACCAGTCTACCAGATTACTGAGGATCAGTGAAGCGTAGTATTTTGCTCCCGAGTCTATTAAGGAGATCATTCTATAGTTCGCTGGATCAGTTAGATCACCTCCTTTGTACACTGGGATGATTATTGAGCCTCTCCAACTCTTGGGAAGTGTGTTTGTGCTGCCCACCTCGCGGAACAAATGGGACAATGGGACCACCCAAAAATCAGGGTCCCATTTGTAAATCCTTTGCGGTATACCATTTGGTCCTGGGGCCCCGTCCCGTTGGCCCGATCTTATTACTTTAGATATTTTTTCTTCTCTATTTTGAATTGAAGGCTGCTCTATTGGAGGGGTCGTAATCTTCGGGGTGTTTCCTGATTCTTTGAGTATCTTAACTATTGTGAGTGCAGATTTGGCCTGGTCTGTTGAGTCAACCAGTTCTAGGGGTGTAGTATGAGTGCTTCCCCTTGTTGGGGTTAAGTGTGTTGTTATGCTGTGATTCATGGCTAAGGAATGGTTGGCTGTTCCCAAAAATTCATCACTTTTGTTGCCCGCTTTAACAAAAGTGGAGGTTAAGTAAAGTATCCAGGCTGGCTCTGTGACGCAAGCAGCATTAATTACCTTTGGAGATCTTGTAAGGCCGTTTACTAGCTCCCATAAAGCTTTAGCATTTGATTGTTTTGTATTGAATAAAAGTTTGGACGAAAAGTTGTCTGATTGAGTTCTTTTGTCTTCCCAGATTTGCTTTTTGCACTGCTTCTTGAAGTTTTTAATTTTTTCCCATGTGTCGTTAGACACAACAGTGCCCCTTATAGATCTAATTGCCCCTCTTAGGTCTTTTCTTAGGCTCCTGGCTTTTTTGCCCAGATGTTTGTGCTGGCTGTACCTTGATCTTCCAGGCTGGTTTATTATGGGGGCATCCTTTAGTAGATTAGTTAGAAAGGCAACCCAGGCTTCTACTAGCGAGCCCTCCCTCGAATCGTAGTTTGTAATCAATCCTTTTGCCCTGGTAGCTATTTCAGGGAGTGAGTTACTCGACCATCTTAGGCATTTGAGATTGATCGTTGTTGTTTGCCCTGCCTCTGGTGGTGCTGTTGTGTGTCTTGGTAGGGAAGTTATCAGTTCAAAATGTTGATCCGAGTGATCGCTTTTGGTGGTATATTTGAAAGAAAATTCCTTTGTTTGGGCAAGCAGCAGTAGAGTTAGAATTGTATAGTCTATTATGGACCGGGCATACGGGCCGTGATATGTGCAGGTCGGGGGTCTATCCTGCTGGGTTCTTCCATTTAATACTCTCATACCAAGATGTTCTAGGTCTGTCACTAGTTTCTGTCCACTTAAAGCATGTTGTTTAAGGACTGAACATTCTTGGGGTTGTACTGCCCATATTGCATGTGCTGCTGTTAGGTTAACATCTTCCTCTGGTGTGTGTATTAAATTTGAATTACAATTATTTCCTATGTAGGGTGTTCAAACCTTATTTGCATTATTGCAGTTGTCAATTTATTAAATAAGGCTTTTTTGTTCTCTCGCCATTAATAAGGATGATTGTACTTACTGCTTTGTTGGATTCAAGGTCCGTTTTTATCATTTGCATGTCTGTTGTTGTGTTAGGCATTTTGGCAGATGCGATGTTCAATGTAGTCTAGATGTAAACGGCAAGGCCACCACCCTTTGGTCTACCATATCGTTGAGATCTTGTTGCTTTCACATGGTGGAGAAAGTAACCTTCTACTTGGACTGGGGTGATCAGCCATGTTTCTTGAAAAGCTATTAATTCGTAGTTTTTCCAGTAATCCGGTGGTGAGTTATCCTGCAGTTCGTGCTTTGCACCTGCAATGTTCCATGACAAAAGGATTAATGATGACTCCTGAGATATTCTGCTGTTGTTAGTGAGTCATTCTCATGGTGGTGCCATCTGGGGCCCGCCGTGTTCTAACTGAATCTTCCCTTGTATTTTTGATTCTGACTCATTGTCTCCCAGTTTGCCTCTTGCACTTTGTAATACGGAGTATGCTGGCGATACACCGTAATTATCAGATCTATTGTTGTGCAAACATATTAGGGGCAAGGGGTAGCATTGCTTTACGGGCTTTGCCAGTGTTATGCCCCAGGCCTCGAACTGTGGGGCTGCGTTTAAAATTAATGAAACGGTCTCCGACGGTCTTCCAAGTCAAGAGTGTTTTTTCGTTTCGGTTCGTGTCCCCCTGGCTAACAAACTCGATAGATAGCAGATCAAACGAGGATAGATGGTTTAGAGTTGGAATAGCTACCATTAAGCTCAGGACATTTCCTCTATTCAGGTAGTCTTGAGGACCTTGTGACATATATTGCGGTGTTAGTAAGATCTGATTATTTGGGTTTTTTATTTGCTCCTCAATTCTTAGCTGCAGTGAGGGGAACGAGCAAGGTACTGAGTTTTCAAGTTGTTGTTTTGACATTTGGTACTTCGTGTTGCTGTGGTGTAAGTTTACGTTGATCAATATCTGCTCATTCTGAGCTCTGTTCGTTTGGGAGCATCTCTGCAAGACCACTTCCAGTTAGCTTTTGTCTTGATTGGTACTTTCCTTGAGAGGTAATACGCCTGTATCCGATCTTTTATGGATAGCTGGTTCCTCTTTTGTGTTCTGAGTAGTTTCTTGACCAGTTGTTACCGTACCTAAGTGGTTTTTGTTCTTGTTATCCCAGATTGTATTCACTGGACTCACAGAGGGCCGCATCCTGCAATCTGTGAAGTTCATTGTTTCCATTTGCATACTCTTTATGGGGAGTCCTCTGTTCAGGCACTTCTCTTTTGGTTTGCTTATGCCATTTTTTCCTATTGATTCTATATGATAGAGAATCTGATAAGTCCAAAGTCGAGGGATCCTCATTAGTATTTTTTGGAACTTCCTTGGCTTCTTGATTTGTTGTAGGTGAAATTATTATTGAGTTTTGTTCCTTGGACTTAGAGTTAAAGATTGGATAAAGTCTGTTCTCCTGTTCGTCTTTCTTTCTATTGTGCTGTAGATGCTTTCCTGGCACATTCCCTCTGTCTTTTTGTTTGGTAAAGAACTGATGGATTATCTTGATCATGTTGCTGATTTGTTAAATGCTCAGTTGAGACTGGATTGCTGTCGACTGGAATGCTGGATGGAGATGGTAGATTTTCTGTGTTAGATGTTTTATCATTTTTGCACGGTTCTTGGGTTAGATTGCCAGTCTCTGGCGTATTTTTATTTGGTGCTATTAATGATTCTAGAGATTTAGTTATTTTGGTAATTCATTCTTCAATGTGCCGTGTGGCACTCTGTTTGCCCTCATTCAGTATGCTCATTAAAATGGTTGGTACTTCACTTAATTTGTCAACTATTGGTCCACATGCGCAGTGGATTGCTGGCATAATGGCGGATGTATTGTTTTTCTGGGTTATGAGTTCCATCAATGTTTCAAGTTTTGAATTTATGCCAGTAATATGCGCCGCTATGATGTTTATTAAATTATTCTGGATATCAAGTTTATCTTCAGCGATGCTGATCCTTTTAGTTCTGCCCGCTGCATTCAACACGGTTGCGCACCCAATCCTACTGGACAGACTCAAACAGCTGGGCTTGCAGGGGGTAGTACTCTCCTGGATCCAGTCTTACCTTAAAGTCCGCTCTCAAAGGGTCTGTCTCCAACCCCATCAATCGGAACCTGGGCCCCTGTGGTGCGGAGTGCCTCAGGGCTCGGCCCTGAGCCCATTGCTCTTCAACACCTATCTGGTGCCACTCTTCTCTCTCATTTCTTCTTGGGAAGTGAAGGCAGTCTCCGATGCGGATGACACCCAGCTGGTGTTCTCTTTTAAGGATCACTCTGCTGATTCTTTTACTAGATTTAGGGGGTGTTTGAAGGACATTTCACGCTGGATGAATAATAACAGCTTAAAACTTAACACGGACAAGACGGAGGTCTGGTTCTTCGGCCAGACATCTCCTCCCCCCGCCGGACTTTGGTGGCCAGTAGAAATGGGATCGCCACCTTTACCGGCAAACACGACGAAAAACCTGGGCGTCAAATGAGAGACAGACCTCTCTTTCTCGGCCCAAGTCCGTCATATATCAGCCTCATGCTTTGGGACGTTGAGAAGTTTGAGGAAATTCATGCATCTATTGGCGGAGGATAGTCACAGGATCATAGTCAATGCTACTGTGACATCCTGGCTGGACTACGCAAATTGTCTTTACCTTGGGCCGCCTGCCTGTCTGATTAATAGATTACAGATGGTACAGAATGCGGCAGCGAGATTAATTCGTCGAGTCCCGTTCCGTCACCACATCTCTCCGCACATCGGACAACTTCACTGGCTACCTGTAGCTAAAAGGATAGAGTTTAAGTCCCTGACTCTGGCCTTTCGGGCTTTGCAAGATGGTGGCCTGGGCTATCATAAGTGTGGGCTCTGCCTATACCAACAAGAACGCAAGCTGAGATCTAACTCCCAACACCTGCTCTGTGTACCTCGTTTTGCTAAGTCCCGTATGGGAGGCAGGTCCTTCACTGTGGGGACGGCCAGACTGTGGAACTCCCTGCCTTCCCATATGCGCCTGATCAAGTCTGAACGTGAGTTCAGAAAGACCTTGAAGACTTGGCTCTTTAGCCAATGCTAGTACCTCGGTTGGACCTCCCTCACCTGCTGTTGACCGCGAAGCGCCGGGATACCTCTGCTTGAAGTAGCTGTTGCGCTCTACAAATGCTATTATTATTATTATCCGACTGCATGTTAAGAACACTGATTGAAGATTGCTAGGTGTTTATTAATAAGGTGTGCAGGTTTAGAAGGTCTTCCACTTTTATGTCTGGTTTATCCTCCTTTTCCTTCATCTGTGAAGCAGAGGTCGGTTCCCTTATGTCACTTATCAACTTTAATAACCCGGCTCTGTCAGGTGTACCATCATTACTGTGTGTTTGGACCAGTGTGCTTTGCTGTTCATTGTTTGCTTTGTTGTTGTGTATTAAATTCAAATCGTCACTGTTTGTCTGCTCCAGGGAGCTTGATATTTCGATTATTGTTTGTTGTCGAGTTTCTGGTTGGTTTGTAATTGGAATACTCGCTCGTGTGTTATCTGGGTTCTTTGTTATAACTTCCAATGCCTAAATTAAATCCATGTTGTTTGTCATTGAGATTGATTCAAGCCAGCAGTCATTTGGTTTTTCCATGTTGGAGTTGTCTCCCTGTATGTCATCATTCGATATCTCCTGCCTTGGGGTAGAATGAGCTACATTTCTGGTGTGCACTTGGGTGTAAGTGGCTATCCTTTTGCTACCAGTGTTATTTGTTTTTAATTCCTCCTTCTGGGTGACTGTTGCTGTTAAACTCTGATTTGTGATGTGATTTGGGTCCCCTTGTGTTGCTATTAGACTCTGCTCTGTGCTAAAGATTAAGTCCTCTTCTTGTGAAGTGCCAAGCTTTTGAAGTATCAGTGGTTTGGGGAGTCCCGTGATTTTGTCTATTGTAGCATAAATGACCGCAGTTGGATCCTTTAAGAAGGCAAATTTTCCGCTTGGGTTCATTGGCCCAAATATTGATTGTATGGGTGAAATTAATGTCGCACAACAGGTTTGAATTGGTTTTGTCATATTTTCCTGGAGGGTTTTGGAGCTTTTTTACATTTTCTTTTGATTTGAAGTTTTTTGTGTTGCTTGTTTTCTCATCTTCCCAGATCTCATTTTCCTGATGGTGTATTAAATTGTCAATTTGTTTGAATCAAAAACCCACAGGCTCTTCTTCAGCTTGCACTTCTGTTGTCTATTAGTACAGTTTTTGTCTTATGCCAGTTTGTCTTATGCCAGTTTGCCCACACAGATCTTTATGATGTCAATCTTCTTGTTTTTCGTGGGGTCGTCTATGTGCATGCACACCTGCTTTTCTGGATCACCCTTTGAGGTTTGGGTGTTCCACACCTTGCTGTGAGTTGACTGTGGCTAATTTTATGCAGGGAGGGTGGTGGTGGATGAGACCGTGCGGGAACCACTGCTTGGGGCTCCACACCTTCTAGTAAATTAAGTTTGTCTTTTGTTGCGCAGGGAGAGATCTTACGTTTTGGGAGCATGTTGGAGTAGACCAGGCCATCTGCGAACTGTGCTGGGGGAGATTTGGTGGATGGGGCTGTGTGGGAGCACACCAGGTCACCCACAAACTGCACCCAGACCTAGGTGGGACGCTTCCGCGGGGGCCCGGGCTCGATCTTGGCGGACAGTAGCTACTACCGCCACACTCGTGCCCAGTTCTTACCGCCAATATCTCCAGATGCCACTGAACTGCTTCAGGGGCCTTCAGGGGCCTATTGCCGACTGACCAGCTAGCTGAGAGAGTTGGGGAAGGACTTGAGCGGCCCTTTTCCTCTTCCACCATTAGGGGACGCTGTTCTGGATCTGGGCTCTTCCCCACCGCTGCACTGGGGGGGGTGGGAGGTGGGTGAAAGTGAACCTGAGCAAGGCAGGGCTAGGCAGGGCATCACCACGCTCGCAGCTCTCTAAGTCCATGCTTATTCACCCACCCACCCACCTCCCCTTATAAGCTTCCGTGTGGCCAAGTTGGTACCTTGTTACTCCCGCGATCACCTCTGGTCACCTCTGGACTCCGGATGCAGTCGGCCAGTCAATTCGCCTTCCCGCGATCTTTCCGTGGTCTGCTTCTGTCTCTGCCTCAGTGTACCACAGCTCCGCGGAGCCGCTAACCAGCCAATGTCGGATTGCGGGTGGTGGGTTGCGGTGTGCGGGCTGCGGCTGCAGTTGCGACAGTTGCAGGCGCGGGTAGTGGGTAGTGGCGGGTAGTGGCGGGTAGTGGCGGCAGCGTGCTGTGGGCTGTCGGCCTCGATGGCGGTGGCAGAGGGGGCAGAATCCGAGGATCCGATGTTTCGGGTGGCAGCTCTCCACGCTGCACTGTGCCTTGGGTCCACCTCAGGTCCGCCCTCTCACGTCTGACGTCTGGTGTTGGCATCTTGCGTTGGCGTTCGGCTGTAATAGACTTCGCCGCCTATCATCTCATCATGCAGCATAACTCAAAAGGTCCATGCAAGTCCCCACTGCTGTTTAATGTATACAAGCAGTTGCTAAAAATTTTGATGTAGATTCCAGATGTCACTCTTCACTAATATGGAGATGACACAGAACTTTATTAAACCATTATCCACCAAAAACATTCATCATTTGCATTCCTGTCTAGAGAAAGTGCAAGCCTGTGTGACCTCCGATTTCCTAATGCTAAAACCACAGAAAGCAGAATGTATCCTCATTTCTTACACAAATTCAAGCAGAGTCGACCTGACATTAGTACAAGAGCAAATTGTTTCCTTATCCTCTCAGGCCAAATCACTTGCTCTGGTGCAGTGACATAACTAGACCTTTTTCCGCCTGTGGAGGTCCCTGCGTTTGCCGCATGTAAGAGCGGGGGAAGAAAGCTGGCTATTCCTGCATTTGCCGCCATGCGACAGCTGCAAGTAAGAGCGGGGAGAAGCCGCTGCCCCCAAAACTCGTGCCGCCCGGGACTGCCCCCGCCTGCCACTCTTTGCTAAGCCACTACTCTGGTGTAAAACCGACATCTCACTATGTCAGCTGCATGAACCTAGCAGCGAAGTCTAACAGATATTTTGGTATTTATTCTAGATCATTAGACTCATTCTTGAGTCTGCAGACCTTTACATGGCAGTTCAAAGTTTAGTGACTAGGCGTATTGATTTTGAGGCACACTCATTATTGGTTGTTGATGAAAATATTTGGCACTGTATAAAGCTGCCATTGGCTCTTTTGTTAGACTAATACTTGGGACAAAAGAACGGGATCACATGGCATGGTATTAAAGGCAGCACCTAGAAGTGAGAGTGAACTTCAAACGATCATTAAGAATGTGGTCACATGCATCTTAATAAATCATCTCTTCTACCGCGCTTCTCAGTAGGGCCTACTTCCAAAACTCTTACTATCTGTAATTTAAGATCATACAGGAGTTGGCACAGTCTTTCTCGGGATCAGCTACAGTACTATAGCACTCTCTTCCAGTGGATTTGAGACTCCAAACAAATGTACTGTATTTTCTTAGAAACTTGACAAGTTCCCTTTCTATAACGTATTGTGTTACCATGACCATTCTGGTATGGGTTTCTGATCTTTAACCTTTACAATATTTGAAACTCTCCATGCTGCTGCACTGTGGACATATAGTCTCTCATCTCGGCTGACCAAATGCTCATGTCTCTAAAACCTTCGTTAGATTGTTTAGGCTGAAATAACTACTTTTCTATGTAAAGCGTGTTACACCCTCAGGCCTTTCAGTGTCACTATCGTAGAACTAATAATTCATACAATTAATCATAAATAGTGAATATACGGCAGATGAGTCAAGATTCCTTGCACTGGTGCATTGTGACAGTACATCAGCAAAAACAGTGTTTAAGCAAAATGTAGAACTACATATTTTCTGAATGTTAAATTTTTAACAAGGAGAGGAGGTGTTCAGCTCTATTTTTTCTAAGTTAGTACATCCTGGAAGAGACGAGCAGACAAAGATGACGAAGGTCTGATCATGAGGAGCAGGATGCTTTAAAGTCATCGAGGTTATATAGAGAATTATCTATATCTCATGCCTATGTGCTTAGAAGTGGACTTGGTGAGAAGTTACTGTTTGGGAGAGAAGAGTTATTTATGGGAGACATTCCTGATACAAAGGTAAGAGATCTGTCTGTGCCTGTTAGACATGTCTATGTCAAGCTTTTGAAATACATTCAGGTTCTTATAGGAAACCAACTCAGATTTTGTATAGTTTGTCCCATGGACTCAGTCTTTTTAGGCTAGCACGCAGCCTAGCATTTGAATGTGGGGCCTTCAGCATGCCCACTCCCACAGCAAGGACTTCAGGGACTCTATAGGGGATGATATATTTTTCAGTTGACTGAGTTAGTAAATACCCCATTTGCTACTACACCCATTAGGGTGGAACCTTTAAGGTCTGTGTCTACTAAGACTCCTACATCCTTTGCAGAGAAAGAATATGTGACTGTCTAGTTGAGGAGGCAAGGACTCAACAAATGGATAGAGAATAAACATGAATCCTGGGTATAGCATGGAGGGTTTCACTTTTGCTTTTATGTTGCAAAATAATATTTCTTTCCACCTCCCCCTACAGGACACCCTGGACTTTGGAGATGTGGTGAGCTGGTTTTGAAGTTTGTGTGTTTTCATCTTGTTCAACCAACGTAGGAGTCAAAGGAGAGGCCATAGTTTTTGACATAGTGTGCATTCATTGAAATTTGTAGATCCGATATAAACTGGTACTAGCCTGGTAGGAATACTGGAAGCTGGGCAGCCAGTCAGAATGCTGTCTTCGAGCAGTCTGTGCTGCCAGCTCCCTGTCCTCCGGTGTGGTACTGGCCCCACCCAGGCTAAGGGCAAGCAATGGAAGAGTACACTGAGTTCAGCAGACCAGGAGCTTCCTTTCACTTGAAATATTGTCTGAAAAAATAAGTTAAGTTTCTTTCTTCCACTGCACTCTCTGACTTCCTGCCTTGAAGTAGCAGTGTAAAACACAGCTGGACGATCTCCTCTTCGTAATTTGCTCGAAAAACCAAAGAAAAGTAGAAAAACATAAACAAACACAGACTTGTTCATTTATTTTTTGTTCTACTTTTGTTTGATTTGTCTGGCTTGAACTACCCTTCGGCAAACAAGGGGAGGAGCCCAGCCAGCCATGTCTGGAACAGCTGCTTCAGAGTAGATGATGGAGGAAGCACCGCAGGAGAACAAATCCTTTTTTTTCACCCTATATTTCATTTGAAAAGAAGTTCCTGCTCCCATTGTGCTTCCTATTTTTGGTTGGGTTCACTGCTGTGATGCAGCAATGGTGGGTTACAGATCTCATAACTCACTGTTGCTGCATCATAAAGAAATTCCAGGTTGCTCTGGCTAAGGGGGCGATGAGAGTCAGATGGCTTTAATTGACATTGAGGAGTCTCAAGACATGTTTAGACAGAAGAGACTGAGAACTTGAAGAGTTTGCACACAGCAGAGAGGAAAAAACACACATTAACCTGGAAGACTACATTTTTCAGAGTCAGATGCAGAGCCTCAATCATTACAGGACCAGCACAATCAGGCACACTTTCAGGACAATAGTGGCAAGTTAGGTATTTCAACCCCACCTTTATAGAGCTCCATCGTCTAGCAACACCATTGTTGTGACTCTTCACTATTCGCGACACTTCACACTTGGCTTGTTTCACCGCTTTACCTTTGTTGTCTTCTCTCTTGTTTGGTTTCCTTCAATCCTCTAGTTCCTTACCAACTGTTTCTGGTCACCTGTCTTGTTACACTCACATCAGTTTGTCTCCTTGTTCAAGCCGCCTATCCGCCAGGACAGTTAGAGCATTTCATCTTTTGCTCCTGAGCAGGAGCTAGTTACACCAGGTAAGTCTCACACTTTCTTAGCTTTAAGTCTAATTCCCATCCTACTGTGCCAACCCTTTAGTACTTGTATTCTCACACTTGTAGATGTCAATCTTGTCATATATAGTTCGGTCATGAGACACAGTTTCTCTGAAATCCATTCCAGTTTTTCCAAGCACTAGCCTGCAGGAGTGTGTATGTGTCTCTCTCCCGCCTTACCCCCTTTTCCCATTAGCCTGGCTCTTTGTTAGTGCAGGGATTTAAGTTGTCCACCAGGGGGAAACGGAGCGGTTGGCCTCAACATCCACACTCTCAAATTTCTGTAGTTGTGACATGTTTGTCAGAGAGTGTTAAATCTCTGGGACTACAGGGACTACAGGGACTGATTAATGCCTGGATTGCCATGTGGCTAGGTTAGGCCCGGCAAAAAACACTGCCATTTTACATGCACACGTTTCTTAAGTTGCCTTCTTTTCTTCACAATGACTTTTTACACACATTTGCCTGGTGACAGTGCAGGATTAGTTTCTCTGAAACCACATTGCCTACATTTCCACTTCGTAAGTACACTATCATGACACTTTGAACATTTAGTACAAGGCCTGATCATACATTGGGCAAATGTTGTTGGTTGGTATTTGTCCGTAAGGCGACATAGCTATCACAAGAGGACAAACAATGACAGCTTGGCAGAAACCTCGACACCGAAGCATGGATTATATATACACACGCATTTCCGTGTTCAAAGGAGGGGAGCACTCTGCTGTCATTGCGAGATCGCGGTTGTCGGAGTCTCAGCCCAGCTGATTCCTGTTTTCCCTCTGTGAGGAGGAATGTCCAACTTGTGACCAAGGCAGGGACATCAACACATTCACCCTCAGGTAATGGGCAGTTAGATCATCCAGTACGGGATTTTGGCAGATCACCCGCCCTAGGCAACTAGGTTAGGGAGCGCATAGTAGGAGTACACTATACACAGTACCAATATGCCAGCATATTTACACTATTTTAGCACAATGGTGGAATTGTTTATCCTTTTCACTGTTCTCATATTGCTAATCACTTTCATCTGCTTCTGTCTATTAATCATTGCAGTGCATATATTTTATACAATAATCACAATGGTTCGGTAAATATTGAAACACCCCGGGTGTGTACGAGTAACTGAGCGAAAGGTTCTAGATCTTTAACCATGATTCCTTGGGGAGTCAGAGTTGTCATGTTCTGAGGTTGCCACATTCATTTGTTACCCTCTTAGGTTTAGGGGTACTTATGGAGGCACTGTGGCTATCAGGACTATATGCCAACATATCCTGAGGGGGTGCATGGAATCAGTCTGGCAGCATCCCAACGTTTATGTTGTCCCACAAATGCACAGTTACCATTGAGGAAGTGGAAGCCGTACAACAGGATAGCTTCCATTTTATGATAGACATACACAGCATGTGAGACTAGAGCAGACTCAATTCTCTCGCATATAGTGTACAACAAGCTCTTTTCTGGTACATGCTTCCACTGACTGAGGTAGCCAAGTTGTAAAATCTGGATAGGATTAATTAGATGACTTTTAGATATCCTCATGTATAGACAGGAGAATTGAAACCTGAAATCTAATCATCAGATTATTTTTCCTATCTTTTGTATCGCTGCTACTGAATTTTGTGTATGCTTCTTATTATTTAGGCTTAATTGAATCCGACGATTTGGATTTGCACTGGTGATTTTGTATTTCTACAACATATTCCTGAGACTTATTTATAACATTCTGGCTTTGAGTTTGTAATAAAACGTTTTAATATTACTCATCGGTTTGGATCCTTGTTGTGTAGTCGAGAGGATTACACTGTAAACTCGAAATTTGATTTGATGTTAACTCTCTTTTACCCCTCCAGCAACTACAAAGATCTATAGACCTGAGAGTGATGGTAAAGGCCCAGTGCCCTCTCAGGAGTGAGCCTTTTTGGGAACCAGCCACTTTATTTGGACATCTCTTTTTATTCAATGTTTCTTTCATGAAGAGAGGATTTGGCCTCAATTACCCCCCTCTGCCCCTAATTGAGAATTAGTTTCAGGAAGGAGTTTGGATAGCCTTTGGAAAACCTGGCCTGAGCCTAGTACTGTTTTGAGATCTCATGGTTCCATTAAAACAGGGTGCACCTGCTCTTTCGATGTGCAGCTGTAGCAGTGGTGAGGATAAAAGTGTAACACCACTACAGGGAACTTAACAGTTGTGGTATCCCGGGCTATCAGGCATCTATTGTACAGATCAGCAGGATCCATCCTCAGAACAAGCAGTATTATTAGAAATGTAAACACAATGAGTAGGGAGAACGTCAGTGAACAGCCACCAAATAATATATGGAACATATATGTCATTGTGTCTGCTTCCTACCAGTCTCTGAGGGACATTTGTAGACTGTTCCTGCCCAGGCTTGGCAAGGCGTTGTCCATTAGTAGACCCAGAGAGGGCAAATGTAGATGGAAATGAAATTGAGGGGCTGCCCAAAATATGGCACTTCTCTTAGTCCATTCTCAGCAGCTTTGGGTCTGCACAAAGTGGCTCAGCCTAAATAAGGCGAGGGATGCTAGAGCTGGATAAACTGGAAAGCTACCCACCTCAAAATGAGGCCCTTATGCTGACAAATCTTAACAAGATTAATCTATTGAAGTACAAGTGGAAGATGCAATAAAGGGGCATATTGGTCTCATACCGCCTCATGGGCGCAAGCAGGATGTGAACTGGTGATAATGGTGCTTCCATTAGTTCCGGGGTGATTTGCTCATATCAAATTCTGTATTTGTTGCACACACTGACAGTGGCTATATAGACACTTTAATATTTAAAGGCCGGTGTCCAGAGGAACATATTGTTGTACTGTCAGCATTGTTTTGCAATAATAGCAGAACTGGTTCAAGGATGTTGGCTTTTCTAGGCAAAAGTGGCATTTTCATGCCCCCACACCTTGAAATGAGAGTTTAGGAGAAATCTGATTCTTGCCTAATATTGCCTTATCAACAGTATGGAGCAATGCATTTCTACCTGGTTCTTTATTTTCTCGCCCCATGTGATTTGATTTCTTCCTCCCGTACATGTTGAATTTCAGCTGCCACACCATGTGCACAATCTACTGTATCCCCCGCCCCCCACCCATCAGTTCTATGGTCTCCAATTTTAGACCCCCAGTACGTCCAATATCCTTTTTACTCTTCAGTCTTCTTTTCCCACAAATTTCCAATTGCCTCCATGACCCAACCCCGCCGCTACCCTTCCCAGCTTTTCTCCTGCGTTGACACCAGCGCAACCAAAGTGACACATCAGTCAAAGGTGGCACCATGATGACCGCCGTGGCTAGAGACATGTCAAGCTCAATGGAGAGCTGTCCATTGTTTTCAACGGGTCTAAATCACAACTTTATATGCCAAGGAGCATGAGTCCCCACACCCCCTGCCAAGGAGACTTGGCTCGGTGATAGATGGGCCAGCTTCAGAGGTGGAAGAAGTTCAGACAGCGTGACCTTTAAAACTTTGGCCTCAGACTGCAAGGTCAGGTTCCAGCTAGAAGCAATGGACGGCTTTCATTTTATAATCTGGCCCCTGGGCCCAATGCAAATGACATCAAGACCACCAACCAATTTCCATTAAAGAGCCTTGTTCCATTGAGAATGTTCTAACTCATGTTTATGCCTCTTTTTAGTACACTCCCTGCCGAGACATGCTTTGCATACTACATGTGTAGCTCCCGGAGAGCGAGGCTTAACCAGTGAATGGACCCTGCTTGCAAGAGGCCTACAGGCCATGCGTTTAAATAACTCCTCGCTGTATAGGATGTCTTGTTATATTTGGGTTTGGAGGTTCAGCGGGTCACAGGCTATAAACAAAATGATGAATCGCAGTAGCCTTTATGTAAGTAAATACCTTGCAATCATCCCGCCATCTGTCAGAGTCGGCACTTTCCGCTGCCTCCAGGAACAGCATGAAGTAACCGCAAGTGTAAAATATACCATGGGGTGTAGAGGGGAGAAGCAGACGCGGGCAGCTGCTAATCCCACACATGGCCACTGCTCTTCGCAATTAGTATGTTCCTCTTGATTGGCACTGAAGCTCCCTGTGGAAGAGGTATACGTTTCAAACAGGTATGTCAAGGCAAAGTCACCGACAAGCTGTATTTGTAAAGATTAAATTCACAGCCAGAGGTTAATATGTATATGTTTTTTCAAACTGTTGTGTATTCTGTTCTCTGTCATTCAGTATGTCCAGGCCCAGAGTTCCCTCCCAGGCGGGAATTCCAGTTCACCCTTTACAAATGGTTTCTACTGGATTCAGTTTTTCCTTACATTTTGCAGTATTTGTTCAAATATGAACAGAAAGCGAAATAAGTCGACAACTTTAGACAGAATAAACAAGTAGATGCAATTGTAAACACGTTTTGTTTCACCATAGAAGTTCGGTAGATGAACAATAACTCCTATATCCGCAACCTTTTCCAGTAAATCTAATCTGTAACTGGTTCACTGCACCGGCGCTGGTGAATGGTCTGCTGGAGATAATACAGCGAGGCAACCTGCTGAGAGTAAAAAATAGAAAGCAAAATAAATGTGAAGTCTAAGATTTTGTATATTTGGAATTATAAATCTGTCACCATTTCCTACGGAAGTTAGGCACACTGCCCGTTTTTTTGTCTTCTTTGCTCCTATTTTAAGAAGCATTGTGAATGAGTAGTTGATTTAAAAAAATACAAATTTAGTTTTGCCTCCCTCTATGCAATCCGTAAAAGCGAAATGTAAGCAATCAACTTAATTTAAAAACTTAGATCTATTTAAAAAAAATGTGATAACATTACATGCGCACATGTGCAGTGTTCGCCATTTTTTTAAATGAATGAATTATCTTCTAATGCACGCTCACGACGGTGCCCAGGGCCCTAGTTTGGAAGACCCAGCCTCTCTATCATTTCACTGAAACATAAACAACAGGTCGCAGACTAGCGGAACAATCCGTGTTCTTTGCCAGACGGGTTATTAGTCTGGCAATTACACTCTACGCTTGGGATCAGAGTTCACGGTAAGGCAGGAAACTATTTTAAGCAGGCCGCGTCTATTAATATTCCGAAGGCCCAGCTCACAGAAGCGGCAGAAGGCGCCTCCTCCCGCGGGAACTTTCTGTTTGTTAAATGTCACACACATTATGTCTTATCCCCCGAGCTGAAGATATCATATGATTCACTCAGAGCACATTTGAAAAAGAAATACCCTTGGCGGGGTTGGCGAGGATGTGAAAAGTGCTTCTCCAGCCGCCGTGCGCCTCTCCTCTGAGTCACATCAACAACCTGCTCCCTGAACTCTGTCTGCATTCATGTAACCCGACTCTGCAGGCCATGGGGGACCTCCGGGTTCAGGCGAGGTCAACTAGGGTGAGAACAGCGGCAGTGGGGCCCTCTTCTCAGCATTGTAGTCCGATGCAGGCAGCAGAAGTAAATCCAGGAGGCAGGTCTCAGGCACTCTGCAGCAAGCATGGCCCAAGGTTAAGTTTAACCGTATTTCACGTTTAATGATGCAGCTACCCTGCCTTTTTAAAGAGCCACAAACAACTACTCATGAACAATAAAAGATGAAAGTCAACATGGTTACAGCAAATCTGCTGACAGTGGCGAGAAGTTGTCTCTCCAAAGCAGAAATACAAGATAACGTTTGTAAGATCCACACTCGCGTCTTTTCGGATATTTATAAACCTTTAACAGGCAAATTCAGACTCTGGATTCAGTTAAACATTTCCAACTGTCAGGGGCAGGAGCAACTGTAGCCAGGAAAGCAATGAAGAGGATTGGTGGGCTGTAGCAAAATGGGATTCCCCATGAGGAAATATTTTCACCAATGGAGTTTTTTTTTTTTTAAAGTTAGAAAGTGTGGCTAGGCTTGGATAAAAATGTATACATGAACACACTTGGCAGATTTGCAGATGTGAAAATGCTTTAGCGTTTGTAGCTAGGAATTTTTAAAAAAATGTAAAAAAAGAATTCTGAAAATACTCTACGGGAAATGCACCTGTTGTAACGTTCCAGAACCACTGCAATATTTTGAGAAATCCCAAAATGATAAATCTTCTGAAAACATAAGAATAAACCTATGGTAGTAAATTTGCAATTTGTCTGATGATCGGGTCCTGTATTTACAGTGAAAATGAAAACATCAAAAGGTCATTTGAGAGAGGTATAATGCACACAAGTGCAATGTAAACTTTTGATTGGTATCTTATGCACTAATGAGGTCTTCAAAAGTTGAAATTGAGTAATTAGTCTAAAATTTACCTATACTTCTTAATCTCTTTGACATGTATATATACTTATATGTTTTGGGTTGGTGATTCAAACTTACCCCCTCGAGAGTAATTCAAAAATATTTTTCCGGGACTGACTGAAAAAAAATCTCAATGTATGAATGCGCATGATTTATTTAAAGCAAATAGGCTTGTAGAGTACATGTGGCATGTCAAAGTACCTGAGTGCAATGCATGCTATGGTAACCCTTTCACTGCCCAGTACTGTGTGCACTCCTATGGCAGAGCTATTTCCAGAAAGTCAGTGTTAGATTGTTCAAGCACATGCACCGCTTTCCAGGGTCGGATTGGAATGAAAAATTGGCCCGGGCACCCAAAAAAGAAGTGGCCCACATTTGCAGAACCCAACCTTTCGTGAAACATTGTGTGGTTAGCATCAGGAGCTTATTTTAGGGAGAAATGTATGCTAAATTATGTGTTTTAAAGTTTCAACGGTCAGTAGCATCATCCAAGACTGGAAACACCATTATTCCATTACAAATTACCCACCTGCCTTCTGAAACATACCTTCAGGTCAATAAACCTCTCATGGTCAGGTCCCTGAACTCCTTGCTCTCTCTTAGATCCCCAAGCCCTTTCTCACACTCGGAACTCTGAATATCCTGTCAGGAACGAAAACTCCTAGTCTTCCTTAGGGATTCTCAGTCACTTCTAACCAACATGGCCCTAGAGGGTCACACTCATCCTCAAGTCTCTGCTCACCTCAAGGACCCATGGGTTCTGCACATCCTAAGGACTTGAGGCTCTTCCTCCCTATCAGTTGGTGCCTAAACTACCCACTTACCAATAGTGCCCTTAACCGCTTCGACGCGGCTGGAATTCCCCCGCTGTGCGGGAGAATTCCACACATGCGCGGAACGGACGGCCCCCGGCCGTCCTCCGCACACGCCCACCGTGACGTCGGGCGGCCGGGGGCCGTCCGACGCATGGAAGAGGTTAAGTTCATTTCCACTCTTTGGTCCCCTGAGGACACTGCTCGGGCTCAGATCTACGAGGCTCAACCTCACTCTCATATGCCTTTGGACTCCAGCTTGTCTTCTGGTCACCTGATGTCCCTGTTTACCCTTAGGCTCAGTAGCTCTTGCACACTCATACCTAAAAGTTTCAGGATACCCTCAGTTCACTGAAAACCATGCTCACCAGGAGATTTTGCGAAGTTTAGATTTCCGTGTACTTCCCTTGCTGCTTGGCACATAGTCACCACCAGATCTCTGAAGCTTCTGTTTACTCTCAGTGGGCATTGGGAGTGAATATTCAGGAGCATTGCTTCATTTAGGTCTCTGAGTCTGCAGCTCACCCTCAGTTTTTCTGAGGTTCATGCTCACTCTCAGGTCTTAAAGGCTCCTGATTGCACCAATGACTCCATGCCCACCATGCATTGACCAATCCTCATCACTGGCATTTACTTGTGGCTCATTCCCAACTCAGGAGCCCAGAAATTGCTTCTCAGGGACTTCGATAATCGAAGATCTGGCTAACCTTAGGCCCCTGAGTTTCCTGCTCAACTCTGGGCCATTAAAACTCCTCCTCAATTCCACATCCAACATTTCTTGTTTATTTTCTGAACACTGGCTTTCCTGGTCACTCTGAGGTCCCCTGAAGTTTCTGCCAATCCTTATGTGGTCAGAAAACTCCCTGCTAAACCTCAGGCATTGATGGTTGTAGACATCTAAGGCTTTCATCAATCCCCCTTTTGGTTGTCACACGGAGGCCTCTCAGCATTTGATATATTGAGGGTGTAAGACAGTTTGGTACTTGATGACTTCTATGTTGTGAGAAGAAACATGATCTGAATCTGCTTGACATGCCACAGGAAATCACTCCAACTAGAGCCTTTCATTTAATTTTCTATATATTATCGTTACCCTTGCTCACCTTTGCTGACACACACATACAAACAGTCTTTCTCTACTTTTCTGGCACTCATCCCTCTCTCTACTTTCTTTACTCGACTCTGTCATTCTCACCCAGTGCATCTATTGCATTTGCTGTTTCCCTATGTCTCACCAGCTATAATACCAACTTTTCATTCTCTGTCTCCCTCCCTCAGCCATGCACTCATCCATTTTACTCTCTCCCTTTGTCACTCTCCCTCCCACTCTTCCCCTCTCTCTCATTTTCCATCTTTTTCCTTGTCTCTCTTCCCCTTCTTCTTTCATTTTTCCATTCTCCTCATCCCCATCTCTTTCTGTCTCTAACCTTATTCCTCTGTCTATAAATCTACCCTCTCTATCACTCCTCTGTCTCTCATGTATGCTTTCTGTTATTCTTTTCCTAAATCCAATGTCTTTATCCACTGCTCTCTCAATATCTGTCTCCACTTTGAGTTTTACTTCAGTTCTATTTCCCGTCTTGCAAATTCTCCCTTTCTTGTGTTGTGCTTTTCTGTGTCACTCACACTCATTTTCATCCATCCCTTGAACTCTAGTGTGTCCTGTGCTGCACCTAATGTTATATTCTGTTATGTTCAATTTACGGGATTGCTGCAGTCAGTAGCTACCTGCTTTAGCAAACCTCAACATTTTCAGAATACCACCATGCTCCGTAGAAATTCATTGGATTTCTCTCCCCAAGGTGATTCAAGGAAGTGGAGTGACCTTGTGTTAGCCCTGGTAATGGATAGGCCCAGAGCCTGATTTCAAGTTGGATGGTAATGGAAAGGCCACCTGTTTCTGGAGAAAGTGTTAAAACCAGAGGAGAATCAACTGGTGTTTCCTTTACCATACTATCTGTTTTTTACAGGAAACACAATTGGTAGGTTACACTGTAGATTCAGCACTTGCTCTAGGTGTCCGCCACCTTCTAAATCAAGCCATAGACTACTGAACCTTCAGAGAATTAAGGAGTGTATGAGGCACTAATCCACTTGTTCCTTATTCTCACTGACCACAAAACTTCTAACATCCTCTTCTACATCCACATTTTGTTTCATCATTCGTTGTTCTCTCTTTTTCTCCCTCTGCCATCTCCTTTTCTCTCCACTTTTGTTTCCCATCCTTCTCTCTCTCTCTATTTCAGTCTATCATTCAACTCTTCTTTCCACCCAGTCTTTCCTCTCTCTCCTTCTGTTTGTCTCTTCGTTCCTCTCCCTGTCCCTTGTTTCTTTTTGTCTTTTTGTCTCCTTTCTCCTCTCCTCATTCACCCCAGGATGGAGGGTGAATGAGTTTTTTCTTATTTTTTCTACAGCAATCCTAACAGAAAACGTGTTTTCTTTTTATCCGTTTCTATTCAGATTTGTTTTTTTATTGCAAAGTTATTTAAAATTTTTGTGGTTCTTGGTGTTTTTTCCTCTCATTCCATTGCACAGTATTTGAATGAAACACCATCTCAATACGAGAAAACTGGCAGCAGGCACCTGCGGCTTGTCTGCCCGATCGTTGTGACCCGCTGTGTGGGACAAAAGTCTCCTCCCCACACTGAAGACTGTTAATTGCACTGCTCAAAAGACGTCCCTCCCTCAAAGGCTCACTGTTACCTTCTGAGACACTGGATGGAAAGAGCTGCACCACATGATGGGTGTTCTGCAGCCGCCCTATTGTCATCATTTTGCAAATAATAAATAATAGCCTAATATGTGGAATGCTCAGACTAACTCTCGCCTGAAGCTGCAGTTGCAGCAGTCTATTGGAAAAGTCAGCCCAGGTATATGGACAGGGCCGGACTGGTAACCCAAAGCAGCCCTGGCAATTTTCTCGGACCAGCCCCTGGGGAAGCACGGCCTGGCCCGGGGAGGTTGGAAACATTTGCTTGCTGCTTTTGTTACTGGGGGCCGACATTGCAGCACCGCTGCAAAACTGACTCCTAGTAACAAAACCGGCCCCCACAGCTGCAAAACGGGCCCCCATCCTTCCAGCCTCCTGAGGAAACGCCTAATGCCCGGTACTGTAAGTGCGGCCCTGTATATGGAGTTGCTTGATCCACAGACGAAAAAAACGTCCCACTAGCTGGCCTCTGCCACAAGTCCCTCGGGCACCGCCCGATTGCCCGCCCAGCCAATCTGACCCTGCCTTTTTCGCCTTTGTGTACACCCATACAAACAATATCTTATCTACAGCACATTCAGGGCTAAGTATAGGTGCAATCCCTGCATCAATGTATATCCCATTGTGCTCTGAATATTTAATGAAAAATCTGGAGATTATTTCCATCTTTTAACAAATGTTCCCAATATTTTGTTGCGTTTCTCAAACAGAAATACATTCTGGAACATAACTCAAGGAAATGTTTCCCTTAATGTCTGGAACGTGGCAAAACCAAACGTATGTGGGTTTTCATAGAGAATGTTGTTTGCACAATCAATTATGTACATTTAGTTAAGTTCACTGAATTGTGGCAAAAGTATTCTTTATGGTAAACAATTCATTTGATGACAGATATCAAATGAAGACAGTGAAGACATACATGTACAGTATAAATAATATTGCCTAATTATGTAGAATCTAATGCATGCAGTGGTAGAAAGCAGGCCTCCCTCACTCTTATTGGCTGGCCGGGAGAATGCAATCCCATGATGTTTTTCAGATTTGCAGCAATTTTTTGTAAACATGGCATTTCCCTCAAGTTTCTCTGACAGAGAAATATCTGCATGAGAATGACTTGAGGAAAATACCCACATATGGATTCCCCTAGGTTTCCTGAGTGCAGGCATACTAGACATGGTTAGTTGTACATGAGGTCCTGGTCTCCGCTGCACAGAAATGAAACCTACCAAGGGTTCAGTCTTGGAAGTTTTCTAACCTATAGCCACCTCTCTATTTGGAAAACAATCCCAGCACAGTAGAGTAAAAAAAATGCAACCAGTGCTTAATTTGAGACTGTAGTTGCAGGTGGGGCCCACAACCACATTTTTTGGCGACCATTACTAATGTATAATCATCAGCCTTTGACCCAGAACAAGAGAGAGAAAGGCAGCAAGGTGAGAAAAATGGAGAAACAATGACAAAAGGAGTATGCAGGGTTGAAAAAGCACAAAGAAGAGTGAGATGTAGGGCAACAAAGGTATACTGGTGGGTGAAAGATGTGTGAAGTGGAATAAAAACAAGACCGCCTTGGTATTTAGCAATACCGACATTAGACAGCAGTTCTGGCAGGCCTCCTAAAACATGTGCACCACAGCTCTTATTCTCTTACAAATTAAGCACTGACCACAGCCATATATTATCAATACCTCTAGAGCCTAGGAATTCCATTACTGTGTGGCACAGCTCCATTCCGTTGACTGGTTGTCTGGGAGTCTGTGCTGAATTGTTGGTGCCTATGTTTTTGCCATTGATGGGGCCAGGTTCCACGTTCTAAATTTACTCTGAAACCTCTGGTTGATGGATCGTTGGTTCCTGCTTAAAAGTGTAGAGGGGAGAAATATCTTGTCCAATTAGATTTCCCGATTCCAATCACTCATGACTCCGAAGATTCACGGACTTCAGGTTCTAAGTTTAGTTAGTTTATTACAAAGCCAAAAACAATTGGACATACAAGTATCTCAAAATGAGGGTATAGAAATACATCGGAACTAATGCAAAGCCAAACCTACGGGCAAAGTTAAGACGGTGGAGCATACAAAGGATAACCAGTTCTAGAATCAAGACGCAAAAGATCACTGCGCCAACATCAAGATTATTTTTCATTTGTGGTTCGTAAGTAAAAAGCATTAGTCTGTCCCTACTCTACCACTAGCGTGACATCCCTACATAGCATTTCCTCAGGCAAGTTCAGAGAAAGATGTTAGCGCATGAAGACTTCCTAAGAAGTGCACTCACGTTGATTGGTTCAAGTAGCATAAAGCTACAGAGCTTGTTCTAAGATGCTCCTTCTCTCTCCATCAAATCTCCTCTCCCAACTCAACCCCCGGAGCACTGTCCCTAATCCCAACATCAAAATCCTAGGACACATCCATCATCACATCACGCGATCGTCCCATCCAGCTAGACACCTCCTCGTAGGTAACTTTCCAGCCAGTTTCAATATTTCCAGCCTCTAGCTCGATGACCTTGATTCCCAGGCCTTCTCCAGTGTGAAAGAACACGGTCCCACATTATCAGTACCACTTGTTCAAATGTATACTCTCCTCCCTAAGCCTAACTCCTAAAACAAATTTATTTATTTTATTCTAACTAACAAGATACATTTCTCCACCTGCAACAGAAACGTGAGAAAGGAAAGATTCTGCATACGCAGGAACATTACGAACAAACCATTTTTGAGAGCCAGGGAAAATACACATGAGGCCTACAAATTTGGCTAACATAAGAATCATCATAAAACGCTGTTAATCTTACATATACATGAACATTATTACTGTGCACGTTTAAATCAGTGCGTTACATAGTCAGTAAATTAATTTCTCATTAGCCATTGATAAAACGACCATTAAGATTTTCACCATTTAGAACACAATTACAGTGTTAATTTTCTCCACGTTGTACGAAATCCCTCTATCACTTCACTTTACACGTTATTACATTACGCATTCTAATGACCAACTGTTAACACGACAAGAGAATATATGTAGGTGCAAACTACTCGTGATTATAATGCAACCCTACAAATTGAAGAGCACAATCGCGCTTTATCACCATGAACTTCAATAAAGCAAACATTTCTCTTTGGCCTCCTTCATACAGGAACAGATACGTTGGTTTGCATGGTGTGTACCGTCTACTGCATGGTCACCAGGACCCCTGTGGGCATATTTATTTATAAGGGTCATAGTCTATGCTGCACAGAAACGAAGGCTCTCTAGATTGCACCCTCCTGTTTCTTTGAAAATAATTAAAGGTGCATATGTGTGTCTAAAGAGTTCTGATGGGGGCGCGTGGCCAAGATGGCAGAGAGATAGGACGTGTTCTGCCTCCTCTCCTCCACCCGCCGAATTCTAGCACCAGCCTGGGCTCCAAAACTTACCGGAGGGCGCTGACCTGTGGTCGAGAGTGTGGCGCTGCACCAGTGGCCTGAATCTGGCGTCTCCCAGGGCTTTGATGGTGGAGTTATCGGCATTAAGCCCGGGGCGGCCTTGAAAGTGAAGAGACTGCCGCTGCGGCCTGCGGCGCTGGCGCGACTGCGGAGCAGGAGTCGCGGACCCCGGGCCGTGGTCACTACGGCACGGGCTGATTTGAGGTGAGCCCCCGGGTCTCCTCCCGCCGCCTGGATCTGGTGTTTGGCGGTAACGGACGGACAACAGAGCGGAGACTGCCGTCCTGCCTGCAGACACAGCGACCTGCCGGGCCGCGGCCGGGGAGCCCCGCGGAGGCGGAGAACACTCGAGGTGGCCGGCGGAGCCGGTACAAGCACAGAGAGCTTTCGACCCCCGGCAGGCATCGGCACCCTGCCATTCCAAGCTGCTGGGGCCCGTTGTGTCCCGAGGCCCGGCTGCGGCCGCCATCTTGCTGTGGAGGGTCGGTGGGCCCCGTGGAGCATAACCGGCGAGAGGGGTGCCCCAGAGAGCATCCGAGACCAGCCGCAGGCAGAGCAAGCCCTCGGAAAGCATACCGGCTTTCGGCCTCGGCGTGCAGCGCCGACCTGGAGACTCGCGGCGGCGGGCCCCATCGTCTCCTCCTCGCCTGCTGCAACACACGAGGGGGCAGCCGCCATTTTGCAGACGGGAACATCGGCTCTGACAGGGTGAGCAAGGAGCACGTGGTGAGCCCGGGAGACGCTCGACCACGAGCGGACCGCCCTGGCCGGAGCGGCTTTGCCCCGCCAAAAAGCAGTGACGCAGCGGATCGGAGCCTGCGGCAGTGAGTCCTGCCACTCCCCTGCCCCCAGCTGCAGCCCCCACTCCTCCTGACAAGCAGCTCCGGACGGCCCTACGCCGAGCACCGGCCCACCTCTCCGTCTAGGCCTCGCAGATCCCTTGGGCCTCCCACTGGTTGAACAGGGCCCTGTCGGCCACACTACCTGGGGCATCCTTGATAGTTCGCCAGCTGCTGGGCCACCTGAGGTGGGGAGAGACAGTGCCCTGGTGGCTGCGGCCACTGGTTCCCCGCGGCGGGCCGGCTGCTGCGGTGACCTCACATCAACGGGCGGCAGTGGTGCATGGGGACTCTGCTACCCCGCACCCCCCATCTTCGAGCTTGGAAGGCCGGCACACAGGGCACATCGCCGGCCGACCTTACGCACCCTGACTCTGGCCACCCACACCTGTGGCCCCTGAGGATCTGGTGCACAGTGGCGGGCCGGCACGCCAGGAGGAGCTACGTGAGTCCTTCGCGGCCACTCGGTGCGCCCACCACCTGGACCCAGTAGAGTGAACATTCCTGCACTGCAGTGGCGACTCTCACGAGCTAGACCGGGCCAGCACAGCCGGGAATACCGAGCATGCCATCTACCAGGGGCAGGAAGGACAAATCGACTACGAGAGAGAACTCCCTCAAGGACCTTTTTGCTCGGGCGCAGGGTGGGGGGCCGGCGGCCTCTGGCGGTGCTGACACGGCGATACAGATGGCTACCAGCCCAGATGCACCGGTGACACAGCCTTTCTCGAATCCTTGTTCGCGGCCCTCAGAGACAATCTCCAGATAGTGAAGCGCGACCTCACAGCGGAGATCCAAGACATTCGCAAGGACGTGGATGACATAGGGGGCAGAGTGGCATCCCTGGAAGGCAGAAGTGACACCCAGGACACTGAATTGGCGGCTATGCAACAGGAAGTCCTCCGAATTCATGAGCAGCAAGTGGACGTCCAATCTCACCTGGAAGATCTGGAGAACCACTCCCGGCGCCACAATATTCGAATTCGGGGAGTGGGCACTAATGAGGAGGCGGGTGACATCTTCGGATACGTCCGTGACCTTTTCAACTACGTTTTGGGCAACCCACCCGACTTTGATCTCAAACTGGACAGAGCACACAGGGTTGGCCCCCCTAGAGCAGCGACGGCCCCACCAGCGGACATCTTGGTGTGCGTGCAGGATTTCCGCACCAAGGAAGAGATCCTCCGTAAAGCCTGCTTGCTGCAGCCGATCACTTTCCGCAATCAGCCGCTGGCCCTCTACCAAGATCTCGCCGCCATTACACTCCAGAAACGCAGGTCCTTCCGACCTATCACGGAGGTTCTTCGCCAGCGTAACATCTCCTACTCCTGGGGGCATCCGTTCCGTCTGGTCTTCCGGAAGGATGGGAAACTGTTCCAACTCCGTTCCCTGTCTGATGCATGCGCAAGCTGCTGGGAATTCCTCCTCCGGAGGACACTGACGAGGGAGAGCGCTCGGACCAAGGCTCCAGCGACGGCCATCCCAGGTGGAGGCGGCAACGCAACCGACGACGCATTCGGCGACCGGACCCGCTAGTTGTCAAACAGGAGCAACAGGCCGCCCTCGCGGCGCTACCGGACGCCCTGGCCAAGACGGCAAACTCGTAATTGACCCCGGCTGCCATGATGCATTCCACTTCACAGGTTTTGGGGGCTGGAGGGGAGGGGGGGAGGCTCCCTTTGGTCATGTAACAACCCCAAAGACTCCCTTTCTGCTCATCCTTGGATGGTGGCCTATTGGCCGAACTCATGACCTCTTTATTCTGCTCAGCCGGGCACCTGCTGTGCCTTACAAGACTTTATTACTGCTCATCCAGGGATGACGGACTAATGATTGAACTCACGGACGCTTTATTTTTCCCTTTTTGGCGCCAGTTGTGCCTTGTTTTTGCTTTTTCAACTCTCATGGGTCTTTCCTTCTTTCTTCGCTTTACCTATCCCTCTTGCTGTCCTTTATTTCTGGGGGGAACACGGTCCAGAGTGCACTACGAGGCCTTTATTCCTGCGCTAGCGTTCAGGCGCCCTGGTAGTTCTGCTGTCGTAATCCATATCTCGGTATAAGATGCCGCTACCTTCACTTAAAGTTCTCACCTTTAATGTGAGAGGACTCAACAATCCCATTAAGCGCAGGGCACTTCTCTTATACCTAGAGAGCACGCAGGCAGACATCTGCCTGCTTCAGGAGACCCACCTCCTTTCCAGGGACTGCCACCGGCTTCGGTCCCGCGCCTTCCCGACCCAATTCTTCTCTTCCACATCTTCTAAAATGGCAGGGGTAGCTATTCTGGTTTCCAGGGCTTTCCAGAAGAAGGCAACCCAGAAGGGAGTAAAGATTAAGGGCAGGCTTCTCACCTATCACTTTACTATAGGGGGGCACACTGTGGTTGTGGGCTCAATTTACGCCCCTAATGAGGGACAGGAACGCTTTCTGCAAGATGCTCTAACGGCTGCCACTGCGACCCAGGAGCGCCACATATTACTAGGGGGGGACCTCAATATAGTATTTAACAATGACCTCGACAGGTCAGCACAGTGCGCGAGCCAGGTGGGTGCTCTTTCCCCCACGGGGCTCACCAGACTACACGACCTGGACCTCACAGATCTCTGGCGACACTAACACCCTCACTCGCGGGCATTCTCGTACTATTCCAACGCCCATAAAACCTACGCGAGACTCGATTATTTTCTTGGCACTAAAACCCTTCGCGAGGCCACACTCTCAACCGACATACTCACGGCTTCCCTGTCTGATCACAACCTGGTGGAACTCACGCTGGCACTCCCACAGATCCGACGACCGGCCAGGCACTGGCGCTTTCGGGACGCTCTTTTGCATAGGCCAGACACGGTCACCCAGATAAAACGCGCAATAGAGGACTACCTCTCGCACAATGACACACCAGAAACCTCTCTCTCCACGCGCTGGGAGGCCCTTAAAGCGGTCATTAGGGGGGAGGTCATTGCTATTTCATCCGCGGATAACGCGGACCGCAAGGCAAAACGGGAGGAGCTGACACAGAAGGTGCGGGAATTGGAGCAGATGCACCAACGAACTGGAGCCCCCCGCAAACAACTGACGGCTTTAGACAGGGATAAGGCAGAATACGCTGTGATGCGGTTACGACACTCCTTCTACACGGGCGGAGATAAATGTGGTCGCCTCCTTGCGCACAGGCTCTGCGAGGTCCGCTTACGTGAGGGTATCCAAGAAATCAGAGACGGCACGGGCAATACATGCTCCGATGACGTGACCATTGTTGACACCTTCCGCAAGTTTTATGCTCAACTCTACGATGACCAGCCTCTGGATGAGGCGGACATCGATTCCTATCTAACTGAGGCCCACCTCCCCACCCTGACACCGGACCAGGCAGCCCACATTGAAAGAGAGATCAGGCCGGAGGAGGTTATTTCAGCCATTGCCCGCCTGGAAACTAGGTAAATCCCCTGGCCCAGATGGCTACACAGCAGCTTTCTATAAACAATTTTGCGGGATACTTGCTCCCTTGCTCAACCGGCTTTTTAATTCTTTCGCGGTGTCTGGGGCCATCCCTCCCTCCATGTTGGAGGCGGCAATAGTCGTCCTCCCCAAGCCCGGGAAAGATAAGACGGAATGTGGCTCATATCGGCCTATCTCACTCCTGAACATAGACTTGAAGCTTTACACCAGCATTCTGGCGAGCCGGCTCGCCCCTTACATGCAGGGACTAGTGGACCCCGACCAAGCCGGGTTTATACCGCAATGGCAGACAAGTGACAACACGAAACGGGTCACTCATCACATTGAAAAGGCCTCCCGTATACCGGGGAAGTACATGCTTATCACGATCGACGCAGAGAAGGCCTTTGATCGGGTCCATTGGCCATATCTCGAGCAGGTATTGGCCCGCATAGGCTTTGGGGAGAAAATGCGGACCCACATCTTTAATTGCTACCGGTCTCCGACGGCGACGGTAAGAATTAACGGGCACACCTCCACTCCCTTCCCAATCCATAGGGGAACGAGACAGGGTTGCCCTCTGTCACCTCTCCTCTTCGCTCTCTACATGGAGCCCATGGCGCAGAGGGTTTAGAGATCAAGCTCAGATTACAGGCATCCGCTTTGGGAGGGACACCCACACCATCAGCTTGTACGCGGATGATGTGCTTGTCACTCTAGCGAACCCCGAGAGAGCATTGGGCGCTTTCCTGGAGGAACTAGATATCTTCGCCGGAGCCTCTGGGTTCAAGGTCAACCTGACTAAATCTATAGCGATTAATCTCTCCCTACTACCACAGGAGAAGGCTGACCTGCAGGCCCGTTTTCCATTACAGTGGTCTGAGGACACCGTCCCATATTTGGGTATACATCTGGCCCCAACCCTACAAGCCATGAGACTAGCTAATTTCTCACTCCTTCATGCTCACATCCGCTCCGAGCTCCGGTGGTGGAGACACCATCGGATCTCCTGGCTGGGGCGTGTCGCGGCGCTAAAGATGACAGTGCTTCCTAAGATCCTCTATCTATTTCAAACACTCCCCCTGCCACCCCCCACCGGCTGGCTCCAGAAGGTACAAGCGGACCTCTCACTTTTCATCTGGCAGGGTCGTAAACCACGACTTAAACGAGCGGTCGGCTTTCTTCCACCCCACGAAGGGGGACTCGGGATCCCGGACCTTATGCTCTATTACAAGGCTACACAGCTTAGATATTTGGTCGAATGGAGCCGGGCCGAATCTGAGAAGAATTGGCTTTTCCAAGACCGAGCTGTCGCAGGCACCTCTCTCATGAAGGTTCCTTTTCTCTTAAAGGTCCACCGCCCCCCCAATCTCTATGCCTCACAGGTGACACGCACAACCCTAACGGTCTGGGACCAGACGTGCACACGCCACGATCTCACGACCTTCCCCTCGCCGCTCACGTCGATTCTGGATAATCCCGATTTTGGCCCTGGGACGGACTCTCAGTCCTTTCACTTGTGGCGAGAGGCCGGCTGTCGCGCGTTAGGTCTCTTATTCGCCAAGAGAGACATTATCTCCTTTCCGCAACTCCGGACCGACTACGGTCTCCCAGAGACGGAGCGTATGCGCTACCTCCAGGTCCGACACTGGGCCATGCACCCTGACAACCGTACACAAGCGGCGAGACTTCTTACGCCATATGAGCGCTGGCTCATAACGCGGTCCTCGGACAAGAAATTGATCTCGGATCTCTATAAGATGCTACAATCCAGATTCACCCACATTTACCACGCGGGGCGGGCCCGATGGGAACGGGAATTAGGGCGCAACCTCACTCCCGAGGAATGGGAAGGGGCATGATATAGGACATGCCACACAGCAACACATGTGGGCCTCGAAACTTTCACCAAATTAGTCTATCACTGGTACTACACCCCAGAGAGACTCCACCAAGCTGACGTGACACAGAGTCCTGACTGTTGGAGGGGTTGTGGTGAGAGGGGCTCACTAGTTCACGTGCTTTGGGATTGTGTACACCTCCGGACCTACTGGACACACATACTAGACGAAGTGGACAAACACCTCGATACAGAACTCCCTAGACTCCCCGCATACGTCCTCTTAGGGGTGCCCAACCCCCTCACTTATCCCCTAAAATCTAGACGAGGGAAACAGATAGCTATAGCTCTGGGCACTGCCGTCCAAAACATCCTGATTCACTGGAAAACCCCCCGCACTCCTACACACACGGGATGGTATCAAAGACTTTGGCATGTCTTGGGAATGGAAAAGATCTCTCTTACCTTGTCTGGGAAAGGCTCCTCCTTCAGCGACCTGTGGCAGCCCTTTCTCACTCTGCTCGCACAAGAATTCCGGGAGCTGACATGCCCGAGATATCTTCGTCTCTTGCGCCTAACAACACCAGAATCTGCCTCCTAAGATTCGCAAACATCAGGCTTGGCACATAACCTGGCCCAGCGCGCTCTCACTAACTTGGACCGTGGGCGGGTGAGGGGTGGCTTCTGTCTCTTCTTTTCCTTTCCTCCTTTCACTTCTTCGGGTAGTGGGTGGGGGGCGGGCGTTGATTGTTTACGTCAAGATACTGTTATGTCGCTTTCCATCTCAGCCGGGTCCTGTGTGACCCTCATACCGTGCACTTATCCTTTGCAGTGTTTAATAAAAAAGAATTAAACCATAAAGAGTTCTGATGGAAGACTGTGTATGTGTGTGCTCCTGCATTTTGAAGGAAGTGAGTACCTTCTTTTTAAAGGTATATATGTCTCTAGTGTGTTTGAGTGAGTGTAAGCAAGCGTGGCCTGTCTCAGTGTGCACTCTCCTGAGTAGGAGCAAAGGATGCGTGTGTACAGTGGTGTAAATAAAAGCATTTCATAATAAAACATGAATCTAATGCTTTTTTTTTTTACTTTCTCGCTCTGCTTTTTCTTAGGGAGAGGCAGTCAGGGATATATATAAACAAACACCTTCTGGCTACTTGCTGAGACATCTTCCTCTCACATATTCATTTAGGCTGCACATAGTAGACATCCTCTACTCCATACCTCTGAACTCACCCTCCTTTGTAGGGTGTAGGATGTCAGTCTCTGTTAGACCTGACAGCCTTAGGGTGGTCTTCCCCAAACATTTTGCCTGCTTATCTCCACTTTTTGCTGTATTCTTTTTGTTGGCCTTAGGACTCTGAGCACTTTACCACTGCTCACCAGTGCTAAAGAGCATGTGCTTCTCCCCCAAACATGATTTTATTGACTTATTCAAAATTGGTATATTTAATGTATTTGTAAGCCCCTAGTAGAATGCACTAACTGTGCCCAGGTCCTGTAAATTAAATGCTACTAGTGGGTGGGCCTGCAGCTCTGTTTGTGCCACCCACACAAGTAGCCCTTTTAACATGTCTCAGGCCTGCCACCACAGAGCCTGTGTGTGCAGTTTATACTGCCATGTTGACTTGGCATTTAGAACCCCTTGCCAAGCCTTAAACTCCCCTTTTATTACATATTAGTCACCCCTAATGTAGGCCCTAGGTAGCCCATAGGGCAGGGTGCTGTGCAAGTAAAAGGTAGGACATGTACTTTTATGTTTTTCATGTCATTGTAGTGAAAAACACCTACATTTGGTTTCACCACTGTGAGGTCTACCCCTCTCATAGGGTAACATAAGGAATTCCTTATTACACTTTTAAGCTGTAATTCCTGATTGAGAAGGAGTAGCCCTGTCATGTCTAATATCACTGGAATGTTAATGATAAATCCTCTTTGCTGGCAAAGTTGGATCTAACATTACTATTTTAGAAATGCCACTTTTCAAAAGGTGCAAAAAGAACAGATGATGGACAGAATGCTGAGCCAATCAAACATTCACCCCCAGTCACAGATCTGGGTTAAATCGATCGTTTGTTTGCACACCACGCCATTCCAGTTTAGACCCAGCCATATGCAAATCAGTCTAGACCCTGCTCCCCATGGGAACAGTCCAGCCCGAACTACCAGGCCAGGTCCTCCCTGGACCAGAAACAAGCATCCTGGGACCAGTTTCGGGGTTTCACCCCTCATCAGCCAGGCATGGATTGAATCTGGTGGCGTAGCGAGCACAGGACCTACGTCTGGGCATACCCTACCCACTTAGGGCAACAAATGCAAAAAGAACAGATGATGGACGGAATGCTGAACTAATGAAACATTCACCCCCAGTCACAGATCTGGGTTAAATCGATCGTTTGTTTGCACACCACGCCATTCCAGTTTAGACCCAGCCATATGCAAATCAGTCTTGACCCTGCTCCCCATAGAAACAGTCCAGCCCGAACTGCCAGGCCAGGTCCTCCTTGGACCAGAAACAAGCATCCTGGGACCGGTTTTGGGGTTTAACCCCTCATCAGCCAGCCTGGCTTGAATGTGGTGGCGTAGTGAGTACGGGACCCACGTCTGGGCATAACATTATGAGCAAAAGAATGATGGATTTAACCCAGATTTCTTGATTGGGGGTGGATGTTTGATTCATTCAGCATTCCGTCCATCATTTGTTTGCGTAGCACTTTTAGAAATATGGCATTTCTCTGTTCTTAGAGCTCTGTGTGCCTGCAGCCTCTCTCCAATACACATCTGGGGTTTGGGTGACAGCTGGACTTTGTGCATTCCCTCTAGACAGCCACACACAAAGAAAGGTTCAGTGTGACTTAGTGGCCATCTGCATCCTGTTGGGCCATCCTGGGCAGGATGGGAGGGATGAGCTGACACTTAAATCTGAATGGGCAGTGTCCTGTCCCCACGCAAAGGGTTGCATAACCCCCTGTAGTGAGTATGGAGCCAGGGCTATGAAGGGGGGACCTCTGTCCACTTCAAAGCCCCTCTTTGGAGTCACCTCCACTTCAAAGGCATAACTGGGTATTAGTACTGGGTCTCTGACCCCACCAGATCAGACACTACTGGGTATAAATACTCGGTCTCTGACCCCACCAGATCAGACACTACTGGAACTGTGAGGAACTCTGCCAGGAGGAAGAAGTACTGTGCTGCTACAAGAACTGCCACTCTACTGGACTGCTGCTTTGGAAGAACTTCTTTTCTGCTCCGCTGTGCTGCCCTTGTGCCTGCTACCCTCTGCCCTGCTGAGGAAGAACTGGTCCCATCTCACTTGAACCCAGAGTGACTCCAAGGACATGTTGGCTTGACCCCTGGTCTAAAGTATCAGGGACATCAAAGACGTCTTCTGCAACAACACCTGGACTTTATTTGCTGCAAATCTTGCCCTGCCAAGTGGTGCCAATCCAGCCCAGAGCCCTTGGAAGTGGGTTTAAAGTGCTGCAACTGCCAGAATCCACGCATCGCCGTCGTTGCACTGTTCGGAACTGGCACATCTCCCTTGATGATGACGCATTGCGGCTGCTGCGAGAACCGAGGACATTGCTTTGCCATCAGCTCGATGCATCACCTACTTGTCAGATATATCCCTGCCTTTTTCGCAGCTCGCAACCGACGCATCGTTTTCAGCTGGAAGCTCGTTGACGACGCATCACCTCTTTTGCTGCTCGTATCTTGACTTCGTCGACGATGCAAAAAGGTACTTTTCAGTGGGCCAAGGCTGGTCCCTGTATCGGTCCCGCACTCCATTGCTGTTGGCCTGAACTTTTAAATTTACCTCGGCCAAGTGCAGCCAGATATCCTCGGTTTGCGCTTTCAGCTCTTAAGCACTATATTTTCATTTATTCTTTAAAAATTCATAACTCAGGTTATATTTATTGGATTTTTGCCGCTTTGGTCTTGTTTTGTTCATAAAAATATAAGCTATTTCTATAAAACTGGCTTTGTGTTTTTTGTGATGTTTTTACTGTGTTACTGTTTGAAGTGTTACACAAATACTTTGCACATTGCATCTTAAGTTAAGCCTGCCTGTTCTGTGCCAAGCTACCAGAGAGTGAGAACAGGTTAATTTATGGTGTGAGGCTAACTTACCCTGACTAGGATTGTGGTTCCTGCTTGGACAGGCTGCATACCTCTGCCAACCAGAAACCCATTTTCTAACAGTCTCTCTAGACTTGTCTTCAGCCACCAGATACGAGAAATCCCTCCTATAGATTTTAATAGGATCTCTATGAAAAACTGTTATACCACTATTGATTTTAGAGGCATTACTCGCCAAAACCAGTCAATCTCACACTATGGAGATTCAAACGTTTCTGAGATAAGTATGGTCTTATCCATTCATCCTTCACCAAATCTGTATGATGTCAGTATTTGTGAAAAGAAGGACCTCCTTGTCCCAGCTAAAAGCTTGATGCTGTTTGTGTTTTTTAATAAACAAAAAGTGATGGATGGAATGCTTGCACAGGGTGTCACTGGAACCAATCTATACCTGAAAGATAAGCCCATAACAAGGTGAAACCAGTTCTGGGTTGCTTGTGTTCTGGTTCAGGTAGGGCCTGGCTTGGCAGTTCGGGACTGGACTGTTACCAGTGCAGCAGGGTCAAGACTGATTTACACATAGCTGGGTCCAAACTGAGGTGGAATGGTGTGCAAAATAACAATGGACTGGGATGTGGCCCAAGTAATTACCAGTGGCTGAGATTAATTCAAGCACTCCATCCATCACTTTTTGTATACTTTAGGTTGTATTTTTTAGGCTAAGAAAAAAAGCAAACAACATCTGGACAGTAAAATACAAAGAGTGTCAGAATCTTTGCTGAAACTCTTTGAGTATCATGCTTTCAGTTGCACACTCGGGTAGCTGATAGTTTTGTGGGCTCTGGGTTGGCACATTTACTACTCTGATTCTATCATAGATTAGATGGGAAAAGTGACACTTCGCCAAAGCAGTTGAGGAGACTGGCTTCCAAGACACCACACAATGCATTTAATGTGTCAGCCAGAATGTAGGCTTCCTTGTTCCTGAGTGGCTGTGCCCTGTTGTTGTGAGATATTAGTCCGAGATGATGGAGATTCTGACAGAGGTGACTAAAATGACTGTGCTGAGCACTCTGCTGGGTTGTGTCAAACACATCCTGTCCCATGTCAGGAAGCATAAAGCCTGCTATTATTGCTGGTTCAAAGGAGAGTGGTGATTCACTGGGGGCGAGGCCCTACTCCCAGATGCAGCAACTGGCTGAGGAATGTGTATTGCAGGGAGCAGCTGGACTTCTACTGGGAGCTAATTCTCCCCCAAGCTCGACCTAAGGGGCACGAATTTATCGTAATTGACGTATGTGGCTATGACTGTAATTGCTCAGCCTTTTATTAATTCAATATCTCTTGTGGTAAGGGTAGAACTTATTAAGATGTGTCATTGCTCTGTTGCTAATGATTGGCTTTTCCTTGTAAATGTGATGTTGATCTTGATTTCTCTGTTCTCTGTACGGGGTGGATTACTTTTGTCAATTTCCTGAAACTTTATGAATAAAGTATAAAAAAAAGTAGTTGAGGGGGGTTATTTATTCTCCTAACTCGAGTCCTTGAAAGTTTTGGGAAAAGTTAAAAATTCCCCAAGTAGTTTTAAAAATGGTTTGAAAAGTCGTAATTTTGCATTGCTGGAAATGCTGCCTTGGGGGTGTAGTTTAAGGCAAACAACGAGGGGAACCTTGCGGGGGCACGGACACACAGCTCCTTCTCCTAAAGATCTGCCCGGACAGACCCAGAAGCCCGATGTGCTGAGAGATTGTTTTCTTATTTACTGCCTGGTAGCTGCTCCCTGGAGCAGCTGGGGGCATATAAAGTGGCAAGTGTCTAAACCTGGCATAGAACAGCACCCAGAGTTGTAGCAGAAAGACAACTCTCTGCCACTTAGTTCTGCTTCACTATGAAATTGGTCCTGTGAACATCCACGCTTGGCAGGCACTCACGTGCTAAGCAGGAGTGCATGCACACATGTGCACATGGCCGGAGGGGCTCCAGCATACAAGTATGTCACAAGGGTATCATGGGGATATGCAGTGGTTATTTTGTAAAAAAAATAAGTGCCGGGTCTCTCGTGAGCCCATTTCTCCTGTTGGCACTACTACTAACAATGAAAGTGGGGCGAGGATGTGGCGTAATGGCCAGAGCTGCTGACTTCGGAGCTGGAGAACCAGGTTTGAGTCTGGGTGTCGGCTCAACATCCTGTGATTCTGGGCAAATCACTTAATCTCCCTGTGCTTACAATTAAACACCTTAACTACTGCTCATGAAAAGATGACCATCGGAAACCACCAGCTCAAATTAAGCACTGGGGATTTGTATTAACTGGGCAGAAAGAGGGCTACAGAAATTACTCGCATATGGATTTCTAATTGATCTACAGTAAACCATTTGTATTGAAGCTATCAGTAGATCCAGTATAAATGACTCTCATGCTATTGTCATCATTATTATATTATTTTTTATTACTGTTGTTATGATTATTATTGTATTATTATAATACTTATTGTTATTATTATTAATAATATTATTGTTATTATTATTATTATTATCATTATTATATACTGCTGACTTTACCCCTGGGAAGTCACACAGCGCTTTAAAGCGGCTTGTGTTATAGGTACATTACCAGAATAGAAATAGAAAAAAACAAGAATATTTGGGTTCTGGTCAAAGGAAAGCTAGATCTGTTCTGGTAAAAGGAAAGCTAGATCTGTTCTGGTAAAAGGAAAGCTAGATCTGTTCAGCAACTAATGATAATATCAGAGGAAGTGTCAGGGAATCAGCAAGCTCTGAAGCTTCCTTTAAAAGTGGTGGGGCAGAAACTCAAGATCTGAGTTATAGCCCACAAGCTAGCATAGCCAAAACTGAAAGAGGAGGGGCTTAGGATAGAATTGCAAGAAAATGAACAAGAAATATGTCAAAATATATCCCAGGGATAATGAATAATTAGTCTGTTTTCAATCAAACCATCTTACAGCCCGCAAGCACATTCGGACACACCCACAAACAGTTATGCACCTCCGATGCTTTACCACATCATTCAACCAACAACAATGAGACAATATTGATGGATCAATTCATATCTCCCTTCAGGTATTTGTGAGCAACCTTAGAAGGGTGGTATTCGGAGTCTGCCTGGCTAGGATTCAAACCCTTGATCTCCAGATCACTGCAAGTGTCAGTCACATATGTGAATCTAAACATTTATTTTACATATGTGAATCTAGACATTTTTTTTACATATGTGAATCGAATAATTTATTTTACATATGTGAATCTAAACATTTATTTTACATATGTGAATCTAGACATTTTTTTTACATATGTGAATCGAATAATTTATTTTACATATGTGAATCGAATCATTTATTTTACATATGTGAATCTTGTCATTCAAATGCACTTATCTTCACCATTTTCTCCCTGATCTGCCAAGCTGTCAGTGCTTAGACCCACCGGTGCACCATTTGTAGGCAAGTTTTATATGGGTAGGTGAACACAAACCTAACTTTCATTCAGGCAGCATTTAACCTTGTTTTCCTGATTTCAAGGATATTTTTAAACAGGGGTAAGTCACCAAATGAGCCTGTCACGCCCGGTTTCCGAGGCAGGCTCCCTCAAACCCAGACAGGTGAGGACCAGCACTGGTCACTCCACTAATGATAGCTGAACCCCTAATTTTGTTGCTGCTTAAGCAAGTTCCACTTCTATCCTCATGAAGTCCTTGTTATTTCTGATCAGCATTTCACATCGCAAAAGAACGAGGTGTTCCTAGGTAGTGGAAGGTGAGGTTCAGGGAATATGCTGTGCTACAATGGTGGCAGTCTTTTCTATAATCCTTTCATTCTTGCCTGCCCTCTTTTTTTTCCTTTCTCTCATCTACGCCATTTTCATCCTCCCCATCATCATATCTTACATATTCTCACCTATTGTCATGCTGTCTTATCTCTAACCCTCTCTCTCGTTGCATTTTCCATCCATCTCATTTGGTTTTTTTCCTCAGCTGCTCTCCCTAGCTTCATGTTTTCCCTTTCATTTCATTTTTCTGTCAACTTTCTCCTCCTTTGTGGCTCCACATATTCTTCCCTTTCACTCGCTGACCACCACTCTCTTGAGACAGCTCATCGGGGTAATGTGGCTGTTGCAGATGTCATGTAGGCCACAGGTTCTAATCCTTGCTAGGGGGTCTTCAACTGATGGAAAGCCGTTCACAGGGCTAACACCGGGGTCTCTAGTTGTACTCGGTCAGGAGTGATTGAGGAGCTCATCGTGTTTTGTATTTCAACCAATGGAGGCGGGACTAACACTTGAAACAATGGGGCGGTGCTATCCTTTGAGCCAATGGAAGAAAACGGAGAGCTAAATTGTGCATTTTAAATGTATTGCTCAAATGCCATCCGGTTATAACAAACTTGTTTAAGTGGATTTGGCAATGTTTATAGGCTACAGAGAGGTCTATAAAAGGGGAATGAGCAACTTCAAAGCAGTTTTTATAAATTTCAATTTGCCCTGCGTTGCTTCATAAATCTCAAGTAATATAACGCAGTGCAAATCGCTGCATTGCATTACTGTGAGCGAGTGAGGCGTTTCCATAGGTGTTGCACAACATCCATGGATTTTGATGCATTCTCAGATTTACAGGAACACATAAACCTGAGAATGTGCCAAAAAAGATACGCCTCCTCAGGAGGGAGCACACATAGAAAGAAGAAAAAACCTCTCAGGATTGTTTTTGTGCAGGAAGGTGGCCCTTCCGGCACAAAAACAATTCTGCATGCAATGCAGGCACCTTTGCACCATGGTGCAAGGGTACCTGCATTGGCGCTAGGCAGCCCATTGTGCGCCAGCACAAGGGAAAGGACACAAATGCTTTGTTTTCTTTTAAATATGGTTCATTCCTGCCCTTTTCCTGTCACGCAGCGCAGCAAGGTGATTTGCTGGGCTGCGCTGCATGACTTTTTTGTAAATCTGCCCCAAAGTCATCAGCACTACACCTGGCCCCCTTGGCTGATCCATCGGGGACAGGCTGGTCTTTATGGCCCTGTAATGGGAGTTAAAGGAAGCAATGGTCTGCAATTCAAAGAATCTAGCTAATAAAATTGTTACATGTTTCCTTGCACAACACTCTTTATTTCATTGAAGAGCATGGGCATAAAAGGTGTCACTTGTGTTGCCCTTTTCGTCTTTAGCTGCAGCAGCCCTTGTTTTGTTTTACTTCTGGACTGATGCCACTGTTATTACTGCATATTTATGGCTCACGCAACCAATTAAATAGTCTCAAAGTGCTAGAATGAGAGTTGCTATTACCCAACTTCAAAGGGTTATTCAGCCGCGCAGGGAATGTGAACCTGTGATCCGAAGATCTGTAGTCAGGTGCATGACCCAGTCTTCAACTCGGGCTCCTGAAAAGCACATTAAACTGTACAGGTTTACCTTTACTCTGCCCCGCCCCTCGTCACCCTGGGAGTGTTTCCTTCTGAATGACATATTTTTGTAGGTATAAGCTTTCAGCGCGTAGTGGCCTTAATATTGTATATATCGCCCCCTTAGCACCTCGATTTGGACTACAATGGCGACTGTTAATATAGCACTTAGAATCAAACGCCGCATGAAGTAATACATTAAAACAATTGTTGTGCAACACACCTTTTTTATTCTGTTATCTGGTGCAAACTGTTTAATTGCACAAAGCGGCTTTCTCTGTTGCCCTTAAAATGTTTGAATGGGCCTTAAAACAACTATGGTAATGAAAGGCAAAGCTTTATATTCTAGCTGATTAAATACATCCAGAAACGTTTAATTTGATAGAAGGTTTAGACCAGCCGCGGTCCGTGCAGGTAACAGCGGTGGGGCCGTGTAAGGGGGGATTTTGAGGGATGATGCAGAAGGAAAATTATTTATTTATTTAATTTTCCCTCTGCATCATCCCTCGAAATCCCCCCTTACCTGGCCCCACCGCCCCACCGCTGTTACCTGTTTGGACCGCGGCTGGTTAAGACCCTCCTTTGGCTCGTGGAAAGAGCCCGGCTCTATGCTCCTGCCTTGCTGTGGAGGAGCCCCGCCCTGCAGCGTGTTGCCAGGGGGCAGGCCTAAGGAACGCACACGTTCCAGGCTGATTGAGGGCCCCAGAGGACTGTTTCTGCAGCCGGCTGCAAGAGAGTATCCATCCTCGAGCACTACCTGGAAAATAAATAAGTAAATATAAAATAGATCACAGGAGAAAGTGTCACGTCAACCAGGAACAAGGTCAGGTGGGCCAGAGACTGCCCATAAATCTAAACAAAAAGTGACAGGTCAACCACATACTGCCCAGAGCTGCATGCCCGGACTCTGGAGGAGAGGCATGGTACACTGTTAGACGGCTAGACCCTCCATCTCTGGCAAGCTAATAAAAAAAACAAGGGAACAACCCCAAAGGAAAAAAACCATACCATAGCAAAACTCACACCCTGCGCCCCCCCCACCCCCTCGATCATCCAAAGCAGGGTTCAGGCCACAGGGTGTTTTTGTTCTACCACAACCATCTTCTGCACCTTGGGGTTCTGCGCCTGCAGCACCAGTTTCGGCCTCCACCCATCAGCAACTGCTCAGGGTCAATAAGTACCAGGCGGCCCCATCAAGGTGAACACAGTTGACCGCCAAGCATCATGTATATGGTGCCCCCCATTGAACCTTTTCAAATTGATGGTCCGCCGTCTGCCCCGGCTGCCAAATGGAAGGACTCGCTGAAACGTCTCAAGACTTACTTCGCAGCAGTGGCGTTGAAAGTTGACCGTCAGCGCCCCATGCTCCTGCATCTGGGAGGTGCAGCCCTACACAAGTTGGGTAAATCAGTTAGTAGAGGCAAGGCCGCTGTAGACGTACACCACACTGAAAGAGGCCCTGACTCCACACTTCGAGCCACTGGCCAACCCTGATTATGAACGCTTTCTACTGCGTCAGGCGAGGCAATTCCCCGAAGAGTCAGTGGATAGCTTCTATGCTCGCCTCAAAGACCCAGCAAGCACATGCACCCTGCCGGATGAGAATGAAGAAAAACGGATGCAATTCATTCAAGGGTGTGCCTCTGCCAAACTGAGAGAACACATACTGCAAGTTCCCAGGATGTCCATAATGGACATGCTCACCATCGGCTAGTCCAAGGAACTGTCGAAAGTGCGGGCTGCGCACATGGAAGTGGCTTTGCAATGCCAGGTGAAGACCGAGCAGGTTAACGCCATCCTGCCTGGGAGCTCTGAGAAAAAGAAAGCGCGCAGCAAGCCACAACCCATGACTAGGACATGCTACGGATGTGGTGGGCCCTTCCCACATCAAGGACCGTGCCCCGCCCAGGGGAAGAGGTGCTCTTCATGCAACAAACCACTTTGCAAAGGTGTGTTGTTCCACGGCACGGAAAGGACAGCGGAACAAACATGTCAATGCCCTGAGCGGCGCCCAAACAATGGAAGAATAGGAGGACATGGATGACGATGACATCAAGGGAGCCATCCACGTCATTCATGCCATGCAGCTGGACGGATGCCTCCGAAGACGGATCCCAAAGGGCAGTGTGCTGGTGACGGGACACCAGATCCAGTCGCTGATCGACACCTGGGCGCCAATAAACATCATGACACAATCAGTGATGCAGACACTTCCCACGCTACCGACCCTGCGCCCCACCTCGACACAAGAATTTGCGTATGGGTCCACCGTTCCTCTTCCATTGGCCGGGGTATTCACCACCAATAGAACTCACGATTCACGCTCCACTCGGGCCAAAGTATACGTCACCCAGGGTGGGTCAGGGATGCTACTAAGCTGCCGAATCGCTGAGCGCCTGCAACTGGTTGCGTTCACTTTCACTGTCCACCAGGAAAGCGGGGAGGGCCTGGTAGCAGAATTTGGACCTCTTTTTGAAGGGATAGGATGCCTGAAAGACCTCATGATCCATCTTCACGTTGACCGCTCCATTCAACCCGTTGCCTTGAAACACCGGAGGGTGGTTTTTCATCTGAGGCCAAAAGTGGAGGAAGAATTGCGGAAGCTGGAGTGGGCCGACATCATTGAACGAGTCGATGGGCCTACTCCCTGGGTATCCCCCATTGTGGTGGCGCGGAAGCCGAAACAGCCAGGCAAAGTGAGGATATGTGTGGACATGAGGCTCCTCAATCAAGCCATCAAGAGGGAGCATCATCTGACTCCCACTGTCAATGACATTGTGGCCGAGGTGAGTGGCTCTCAGTGGCTCTCCAAAATGGATCTGGGAGCCGGGTATCACCAAATACTGCTGGATCCGGAGTCAAGGGCCATCACAACTTTCTCGATGCATGTGGGACTCCGAAGATACACATGTCTCAGCTATGGGGTGTCAAGTACAGCTGAAGTGTTCCAAGACACCATAAGAGAGGTACTAGCTGGCCTAAAAGGCATCCTCAACATCAGCGATGACATTCTGGTGCATGCCCCCACCTTGGCAGAACATATGGAGCACCTGTGAGACACCTTTCAGTGTTTGCAAGATAATGGCCTCACACTCTATCGAGAGAAATGCGCCTTCCTCCAGAAAGAAATAGCCTTCTTTGGGTACCGTTTCCCTCAGCAAGGTGTGTCGCCTGATCCAGGCAAGGTGAGCGACATTCAGCTAACCCAAGCTTCCACCACTGTCACATGTGTGAGGAGCTTCCTGGGCATGGTTACCTACTGCGGACGCTTTATTCGGAACCGAACAGACCTCACTGTTCCTCTGAGAGAGCTGACGAAAACTAACACCAATTGGAAGTTGGGGCCCGATCAAAAGAAAGCTTTCCAAGACACCAAGCAAGCCTTATCCGCTGACACCACCTTGGTGTATTTTGACCTAGCTCGAGACTCTGAACTATCAGTGGACGCGAGTCCCATCGGCCTTAGGGCAGTGCTGTCGCAGAGGCAAAGCAATGGGGACTGGGTGCCGGTGGCCTATGCGATCCGTGCCCTGACGGAGACCAAACAGCATTACTCGCACATCGAAAAAGAGGCCATTGCGGTTCATTGTGGCTGTCGTCATTTTCACCTCTTCCTCTATGGCCAACCTTTTGTGGTCCACACGGATCACAAGCCTCTGATTCCACTGTTCATGGGATTCTCTTCGAAGCCTCTACCAAGGATTGAGAAATGGATTCTGCGGTTACAAGAGTATCAGTTCACAGTGGTCTATTGTCCCATGCACAAAACCCCGCTGATTTCCTGTCCAGGCATGCACAGCCAGCCACGGAGGAAGAAGAATCTGATGCGGATGAGCACGTCAAGCTGGTGGTAGAGCGGTCACAACCTTTGCCCATATCCCTGCAGGAGATTGTGAAAGCCACGACAGAAGACGAGTGCCTTCAGTTGGCCATTGCTGCAGTGACATTGGGGAAGTGGCATGTTTTGATCAACAAAACACCCAGCAGGACCGAGGAAGCACGGGCGGCATTGGATTCCTTGCACCACATGCGCCTAGAGCTTGCTGTGTCTCCAGAAGGCTGCCTTATGAGGGGGTCCCGCTTAGTGATTCCCGGGTCACTACAACAAAGAGTGGTTAATCTTGCTCACCTCGCCCCTCAAGGAATTGTCAAGACCAATTCTTGGCTGCGATGCAAGGTTTGGTTTCCAAATCTTGATGGCGTCATGGAACAGACAGTTCGCCACTGCCCGGCCGAACCAACAGCCCCAATAATCACTGAGGACATACCATCCTGTCCCCGGTAGAGAGCAAGTGCCGACTTTGGAAGTCTCCCGGATGGGAGGCACATGTTGTTTGTCATTGACGACTTCTCAAAGTACCCAGAGGTTGAGATCATGGACTCAACGAACGCAAATAGAACAATCCCACGCCTAGAGAAGATGATGGCGACCCCTGGGCTTTTGAAGGAGTTGTGCATCGACAATGGCCCTCCCTTCTCCAGTCATGAATTCTCCAGGAGCATTCAGCATCGCAAGGTCACACTGCGTTGGCCACAAGCCAATGGAGAAGCTGGACGTTTCATGTGTACCTTGAATAAGGTCCTACGGATTGCATTGACCAATGGGCAAAACATAGAGTGTGCACAGTACACTTAATGACAGAATACTGGCTCACACCCCACTCCACAACCCAAGTCAGCCCTGGATCTCTCTGCATAAATCGGACCGTGGGTGATGTCATTCCTCATGTAGACCAGTTGTCAGATCTACAGGCGCACGCAGCAGGCAAACTGCGGCAGCATCAATCCAAAAATGATCACATGTCCCAAACTCGCGGAGCCAAGCCGAAGGCTTTCGCAGTTGGTGGCTTGGTCATGGTAAAGACTCAAAACTCAAGAAGCAAATTCATGCTCCCGTTCGAGGTAGAACCTTGGCAAATTCAAGCTATAAAAGGTACCATGATCACAGCCCAGAAGGCAGGAGAGACTATCACTAGGAATGTGTCCTGTTTCAAATGGTACCTGGCTCCTGCAAGTACCAATGTGAGTGCATCCCCGGGGACCGAGGATGGTGAAGCTGGACATGCTGTTGGCAGTGTCCATCTAGAAACTCTCAGGGATGGAGGCCTTTCACCTGCAACATGTGTCGCAGGACATGCTGAAGCTGCAGAGACAACCGGTTGTCCGCTAACGAAACCAGGTCCCCAAAGTGTTCCTGTTGCCTGTCCGTGTCCACTAGCGAGCCGGCGTGGTGATATTCCAGAGGATGGGAGTTGTCACGGAAATGGGAGGTACCATCTCCGACCACATCCTATGAGGTCTTCTCGTTTGAAGGACTTTGTCCTAGTCTGAAGTAGTGTAAAGTGAAATTGTTTCCTCTCTCTCTCTCTCTCTCTCTCGCTCTCTCTCTCTGTCTACATCCCTCCCTCTGTTTTCTCTTTGCTCGCCCACCAGTTTTTGCTGTATTGTCTTTGGTTAAAATAAAGGAGGAATGTTATGGTAGTGGACTGTTCCACCAGTGATATGGTCTGAGGGCTGTTTCCCGGTGTGGACCCTCGCGAGGACAGGAAGTTGGTTGTGGCCAGAGGGGGCGGAGAAAAGTAATAAAGGAGACCCGGGAATCTAACTCGTGGTCTTTTGATCAGCAACCAAGCTACTGAGTGCGTGTCTTGATTATCAGGGGCCTGATACTTTGCCAGGCCGGTTTTCCCCTGACACCACAACAGAGGCAAGCCATTCTCCTCTACCCTGGCTTCTGATAGGATATTGAGATAAAGAGTGACAAGCCCCGCAAAAGCCTCATTAACAGGCATTCCGCACTGCTTGAGGCCACTGCTTCATGGAGGCTATCTACTGCGAATGTGTGAGGTGAACTGTAGAAGCCACTACCTGACACATCCAGTTTCAAAGGGACAGCGAAGAGCCCCCATTGTTAATGGCATGATGTTGCAATTTAAGTTGGAAACAAACAATGGTTTTCGCGCAGAAGCGTAATACCATGTCAGCAGCTAGTTGGAGATGAAGGAATGCCTGGGCCATCTGTTGGTGGGCAGACATCCTGGCACCCTCCTTTGGGGAGCCACCCCTGCTCTGATGTGAGCATTGACTCCCTGATATGGGCAGTTTTCACATAAGGTATTTCAGAGATTCAGTTTGTAGCACTTTGTAGGCGGTTCAGGCTAACTTGAGGACAAGGTTTGCTTCAATAGGGAGCCATTTGAGGGTGAACAGCTGGGGTGTCATGTGATAATGCTTCCTAGACCCTGTAGTCAACCTGGCAGCACAAATGTTAGGGGAGCAGAAAGAATTTTGAGAATTTAGGTGTGAGGTATTGCCTGATGTCAGGTTCGGCCAGAGCCACCCCATTATTTTTTTAAACAAATATTCCTGTCATCCCGTGGGCTTTCTGCACCTCAGGGCTAATTGGCGACAAACCTCCCAGTACCCTTCAGGGAAGAGAAAATACAGTTTTTTCCCTTTTGAGGTGAAAGTATGTCTCAATGTCAGTATGTGATGCCTGGGCCCCTATCTTTTGCCCCAAATGCAAAATCCCTGGTGTCCAGTGGGCTTTCTACCCCCCGGGGCAGATTTGGGGCAACATTTCCTATTGGGACAAACCTACTATCTGCCCCCACGTGGGCAGAAAGACACTATTAACCCTTCTGGGGTGTGGTGTGGCTCAATGCTAGGGTAGGCAGCCCTATTCTTTTGTTTGTTTTGGCACCATTTTGTAATCCCTGGTGTATAATCAGCTCTCAGCCCCTGTAGTGGCAAATTGGGGGTAAACCAACAGTCTGGGGGAGCAGAAAGACTGGTTTGTTCCTTTTGTAGTGGGGGTATGGCCAATGCCAGAGTGCAACTTTTACACCTCTTTCTGTTGCCCTAAACTCAAAATCCCTGGTGTCTAGTAGGCTTTCTACCCCCCGGGGGCAGATTTCGGGCAAACTCCCTAATTGGGACAAACCTCCTATCTGCCCTCAGGGAGACAGAAAGACACTTATGCTTCTTCTGGGGCGGGGGTATGGTTTGATGTCACAGTAGGCCACCCCATCCTTTTGTTCGTTTTGGCACCAAATCCCTGGCATTTAATGGGCATTCTGTGCTGCTGGGGGGGGAGGCAGATTGGTGTGAATTCCATTCTACCACCTGGGGGTAGGGTGCTCAGAAAGACTGTTGCACCCTTTTTGGGGGGCATGGCCATGCACATTTTATTTTATTTTATTTATAAAGTTTTATATAGCGTGAACATGATCCCGAAGGATATCTGAGAGCTTTACAATTGTGAGGAAAGGAAGGTAACAGTTGCAATACATGTGTCAAATAGGAATACAGACAGAATCACATATCAAAATAGAATTCACAGGACAAGAGCGGTTACAGGTACAAGGGGTCAGCACAATATTAAGAAAATAACTGGTACATAGCGAGATGGGGGGGAGCAAGTGCATCGAGGGAGAGGAGAGAAAAAAAAAAGAAAAAAAAAGGAAGACAGCTCACCCCAGGAGACCCTTTGAGTACCCACTTCAAGAACGTTTCAGCTGAGCAGTCTGGGCCCTCTAGAGACATTTAGTACTATATCTCTTATGATATATTTTGTTAGTAGTAGGAGCAATGTTCTGCTTCTAGGCTAAGCTTTAAATCAGCCTAATAGTAACCCAGTTCCCTGCATAAAAGGTACCTGCCCCCAAACGCTCTTCTCCAGGAACGCCCCTACGCCATGGTCACCAACACAACCACTAGAAACAAGGAAAACTCCAATCTTACTGCAGGGGAAATTAACTTGTTTTTTTTTTAATATAAAATATATTTAAAGTATAGATCTTTGCAAAACAGCCATGTGTGAGCTCATGAGGCCCATTTCACAGTGAAAGTCTAAGAAATTTCATTTCAAAAGGGCCACCCTAGGTCTTTTTCTTGCAGACACTTGTCATTTAGACCTCTCTTCTGTGTCTATGTTGTGACCTATGTAGGCAGGGGTTGGAGGCTCTCCGGTGCATGATCTTTACCCTCAGGATCCCCCGCCGCAACGCTGTACAGCCATTTCTGGAGGTGGACCAGGCTTGGTTTCTTGCTTCCCCCTGGGAAAGGCAAATTGGGGCAAGCCTCCAGAAAGACTGTTTCAACCATTTTTTGGGGTGGGGCGATGGCCATGGCCATGCTGGGTAGCCTCCACCTCTATGGTTTTTAATACTATTCCCTAGTATTTAGTGGGCTTTCTGCCCCACTGGGGGAGGCAGATTGGGACAAACCTCCAAACTACTCCCCCGGGGAGCAATAAGACTGTTTTATCTCTCTTTGGGGATTAGGGCATGGCCATGCCCATGGTTGGCAGCCGCCACCACTTTGTTATGCTTTTAAAATTTTGCCCAAGTTCGCTTTCTGACCCCCGCCTACCGGGAAGGTAGGTAGGTTGAGACAAACCTTCAATCTGCCCCCATATCAGGCAGAAAATCTTTTTCACGCTTTTTTGTCTTGGGGCCTGGCCTTGCCCATGGTGGGCATCCCCCACTCCTACGTTTTATTTTTAAAATATTCCCTGGTGTCTAGTGGGCTTTCTGCCCCCACCTCCCCGGGGGGAGGACAAATTGTGGGTGAGCACACTCATCCATCCCCCGGGGGTCAGAAAGACTAATATGGCCCTTGATGGGGCGGAGGACAGGCCCATGCCCAGCATGGCTGCTCCCTCACACAAAAAATTGTGTGCCTAACATAAACCCTGGTGTCTAGTGGGTTTTCTTCTCACCCCCTGGATGGGGCAAATTAGGGTGAGCACCCTGATCTACACCCGGGAGAGGCAAAAAGATTAATGGGTTCCAGGGAAGGTGGGGAGCACTAGCCCATGCCCAGGAGGGACACCCTCCTAAAAAAACAACAGCAAATGAAAGAAACCCTGGTGTCTAATGGGCTTTCTGCCCCCCACCCAGGTGGGCAGAAAGACTAATGTGGCCCCTTTTTGGGGTGAGCACAGGCTCGTATCTGGGGGGACTCTCCCCGCAAGAGAAAATTGTGCCAGAAAGAAACACTGGTGTCTAGTGGACTTTCTGCCCCCTCAGTGGGTCAGATTGGGGGTGAACACCCCATTCCTCCAGTAGGGGTAGAAAGGCTAATGGGCCCCAGGATGAGGGGCAGCACAGGCCCATGCCAAGGGGGATCGCTCCCCCCACAATAAACATCCCTAGAGTCTACTGGATGGGTCCCTGCTTGGGGATCGACCTCCTACAGTGACCCCAAAGCAGTAATCCACTTGGGAGGGATATCATTGGAAAGGAGAGGATACCTCCCCTGTTCAGATCGGTGCTCGGGGGCTAAGATATGCCTCCAAGCACTGATTCTGTGAATGTGAAATGAGTTAATCGCTAATTTTACTTTCAATAGAAATTATGTCAGCGCGCCATGCACACTGAATGTCATTTTCTAAAAAAAAGGCTAAGGTTGCTGGGGAAGCTCTTCCCCAGCAGTCGGAGGTCAAAAATTCCAAAAGGAAATCTTCTGGTCCAAGCACCAGAGGATCCTTTTCAGCCCTCTCCAGTGTTGGCCAATGGCGAGGGAGTGTGGGTATCTACCACTGGCCGGCTCCCACACTTAAGTGGTTAAGGTGTTGTATTTAATCCAGTTTTGCAGAGCCATAGAAGGACAGATCCTAGGACAGCAGAGGCAAATGACCCCAGGCCCCACCGCGGTGACCCAGTAGCCCGTGCCTGCCTTGTGGCCCCCTGAACTGGATCTGACACCACCTCCTTAATAAATCCAGTCTGTCTTCCTCGCAATCAGCCATTTTCTGTCCAATTACCACTTTACAATATTTTTAGACCTTAACAACAACATGTCCCCTGTATAAACCTGGTTTATGTTACTGCAAAGAATGCAGTCAGCCTTGGCGTTTCTTGGTGAGTGAGAAGCATCGCTCCTGGTAATGTAGGACCTTTCAACAGCCTTCGACACAGAGGAACATCGCATGTTTTGGAGCACCTAGAGCACCTTGCCATCGTGCAATGTGGACCTCAGATAAAAACACTAAATGATTCAATTCACTTTTGTCACATATCTCTCACTAGGCCAAATTGGGTCCATTTCTTTCTGAGTGTGGGATGTTACGGGGATCATCTGTTTTGCATGAATCATTTAATGTTACTGGCGTCCTATGGTTGACCAAACAAAAGAACATTGAGTATCTACGCAACAGATGACAATCAGATCTGTATCAGGTTTCCCCGACACCAGATCTGGTTTAAATCTGCAACAATTAGTATTCCAGAACTTCATGAAGGATAATTAATTCCAGCTTAATCAATCCAAGATGCAGCACTTAGCTTTTGGCATCAAAGGAAGGCTTTTGCTGATCTTTTTGAAATTTCTAATATCTTTAGTCTAAATTTAACACCATTGTAAAAGGTGAAACATCTAGGACTCATGTTCGCTGCTGAAGAGTCTCTGAAGCATCAGATAGCTCCAGCATTAGGCTCCAGGGTAGTAGAGGGTAGTAGGGTTTACTTCCCGTAGACATTAAGCACTTTTCCTCACTACTAAGTTTCAGGAACACTCAATGGGTGGAGCATGGGCGTTCCCACTCATCCACCCATGGATTTTTGTCAAAATGCTATGCTTTCCCAGGTGAGGCTTAACGAATAGAAATATCTTAATTTCTCCTCATTTTTTCCTCTTTCTGTGTGTACATAGAAAGAGGAAAATGTCTCATGGGGATTGTTTTTGTGCAGGAAGTTATCCCTTCCTGCACAAAAACAATCCACTGCTTTGGTGCTAGGCAGCACGCACATTGTGCGTCAGAGCAATGAAAAGACAGGAATGCGCAGTATAAAGTTAAATACGGTGCGTTCCTGCCCTTTCCCTATCACGCAGCGCAGCAAGGTGGCCTGCTGTGCTGTGTGGCTTCCTGATTTATATGCCCCATAGAGTCACAGCAGAACTCTTACCCTTAGCAACCAGCAAGTAACAAAAGCGTAATCGATAAAACGTCTTCTACAAGATTCTTCGGCCTCTGAAGATTGCTGAGGTTTCATTGGAGCAATGGTGTATTCTTTCACTGCGCGTGCACTACATTGTCCCCAGGACGGCCTTTGGGCCCTCGGCCTTCACCACTGTCACTGAGCTCTGGCTGCACTTTTTCCTGTCAGCTGGCAACACTCGCTTTTTGCAGCAGTAAAGGAAGCAACAAGATCCTCCCTTCCTTCTCCTGTGCCTAAAATATTGCGTGAGGTCACCACCACATTGTCATCTCGTGAGCCTGTTGTCTCCAGCTGTTTTTCTATGAAGATGTTTCCAATATCGCCCTCCCCGTGATCTTGTTATAACACTTTATTCTTTTTAAATGAGTGGTCTGGAAGACAAACCAGTACGGCTGCATCTTAACAATTTTTGCATTTTTTGGGCTTTTATTTTATATCAAACCTTTCAATTTTCTGAATAAATGTAATTGACAATCAGACATGTTTGACTACGCTATGTTTATTTTCTCATCAAACATGGTATTTCAGGTTCTGAATATCTACGTCTGTTGCACGGACGTGTCTTACATAGAACAAGGTTATTAAACGTGTCTATTTTAATTTTTTTAAATTATTTTCTAGGAAATCATGCTAAAATGGTAGTTTTGAAAACAAAAGTGTCAGGTTTTCAATTCTTTGCTTTACTTTGTTGTATCATGTATGTTGTTTCTGTGCTATTTTCTTTGTACTGAATCAGTGTATTTCATTTCTATACTTTGAGATGTGGACATCTCTTGTTATCATCCTGTACAGTGTGATCACAAGGGCAGCAGTACCAGGCTCAGATAAAAACAACTGGCTCTTTATTTCAGTACAGGATTAATATGTTTTCAATGTGGAATTCATTTATCATGCATTTCCTGGCTGCACCACTTAAAGTAGTCTGTTTCCTGTAAACAGACTACAGCTCTTCATTACCAGTGGTCAGAAATGTGACATGCTCGAAACATACAAATAGACACCCATTGAAATCAGTTTCTTGTTTTTGTAATTTCCTCATTACAAAAATCTAATGACAAATCTGAGATCAGTGGTTGGTGTTTCTCACATAACTAAGATGTCAGCATCAATCATACAGTGTATGGAATATGGAGGGTATCTGTATCTAGGGAAAGATGACTTTTCTTCTAACATTGTTTGCATGGGTTTATGTAGTTAACTTATTTTAATGCAAACAACAAGTTGGAATACATTACAAGATAAAATATATGGATTATTCATTATTTTGGAAAAATACGCAATTCTTCAAGGAAAAAAGCAAAGAGAATCAGATATTAAAAATGACCTAAGCAATGAATCAGACCCCGGAGTTCGAGCCACACCCATGTTCAGAGAGAATGAAAAGTGACCATAGTTTTAATATTGAATTCGTAGTAACCGAAATGTGTGCATGGAAGAAATACTTCCTGCCTAAATGGTACCCATACTTTCTTTTTGCTTTGGATGCTCAGAATCTTTTAAATCTGATGTAATCTGAGCTAGAAAATGTTTTATTTAAATTGTGCTTTCCCCAGTTCCCGTTCTGCCTCTTCTAACCAGTGGCGTAGCAAGGGGGGAGAGGTCTGCCTTGGCAACACGAGTTTTGGGGGCGACAAACACACCAACCGCCACGGGCGGCAAAAGGTCTAGCTACGCCACTGCTTCTAACTAAGGACCATCCAGACATTGGCAAATCACCAAGTTCTCAATGGCAGGTATTGACTATGAATGACCACTACTCCAGAGGTTGACTATATTTGACAGCGTCTCCCAGATTTGGTGACAAATACTGTAGAATTATCTATCTGCGGAGTGTAGAATATTTCCCCATATATATATGTGTGTGTAGGGGTATAATCCAATCCAAGCTGGGAAATAACACAGAGCTGAATAGGAGGGTGTTTTTAATTTTTTTTAAAAATGTTAACCGTGAGGCACAGAGAGGGTGGGTAGGCAAATGTTTGTCGTGGGGGTGTTTTGTACCACACAGGCGGCTTTTATGCCTTCAAATTTGATCAGAGACTGTGGGACAAAATATCTATATGGAGGCTGTGGGGTAACTTAAATTGTTTCTTCTAAGATCTAGTAAACTCCTGAATGGTTCTGGGTCTAATCTGCTATTTGCTTACTGCTGGGTCTAATCTGAGGCAGCATCATGGTCAAAAGAAAGATGGGTTGCAATGCTAACCTGAGTGACTGCCAGTGGTTAGACTTATTGCATGCATTCATCCCATCACCTTTTGTATGTTCAATGTAACGCCCTAAATGACCATGGGTATGCCCAGATGTATGTATTTGGTATTTGTTAAGCGTATATATCACCCGTAGGTCTCATAGCGCTAGCTTATACTCAAAACCCAGAAGAACAGGGGCGAGAGAGCTAACATAGCCAGGTTTTGAGGGATCTGCGGAATTTCTTGTGATCGGTTTCCAATCGGAGGTGTAAAGGCAATGTGTTCCATATTACAGGAGCAGTTCTGGAAAAGGATCTACCACCGTCCCTGACTGTGCGGACCTTAGGTACAGTTAGGAGTTGTTTATTGGTGGAGCGAAGGGTTCTTACTGGTTGATGTTTTATCAGTTTCTTAGCTAGATATTGCGGTCCTTTACTGTTGAGGGTTTTGTGTACCAGACAGCAGAGTTTGAAATGTATCCGCTTTCTGATGGGGAGCCAGTGGAGGGTCTTCTGGCTGGGAGCCGAGGGTGAGCGGGGGGGGAGGGATGAGATAAGATGAAGGTCCTGTGCTCAGTGTGCCACGGGAACAAGCTATACCTGACTAAAGAGCCTTAATCAGGGTGAAACCCGTCTTGGGTTGCTGGTGTTCTGGTTTAGTCAGGACCTGGCCTAGCAGTTTGGGCTGTTCTATTCTGTTCTTAATCGAGCAGGTTCAAAAGGAGTTAGCTGAAATTGAGGTGGATGGTGGGCAATAGAGCAATGGGTTGGAATGTGACCCTGAGAGATTGTCTGTGGTTAGATTTATTGGAAGCATTCCTCACCTTTTGAGTGTTTGTTCCTTTGCTATACTTTTGTCAATACTTTTTTGTTTTTTTATTTAAATATCTTTATTGGTATTTTCTGTTTTTGTAACATGACTATCATCACAATTTTATACAAGATACTCAGATGTTTAGAGCATAAGTATAGAACACATACATAAAATAACTTTTCCCAGCAAAACAGCGTATAAATGACATTGGTTCGCTATTCTCAATTACAGAATCTTGCTGCTTGCGAGTACATGTTCTGGGGTTTCTGCGTGCCATTGCCCACATTTTTGCTACATCATGTAATACAAATCGTAGTCATCGCTGTCTGCAACTTACGTACTACACTGCCGAACTGGACTGTTGCGGCAGGATCTTATTATTATACATCATATACGTGTGGATCTTGACTATCAGGCCTATTCATCAATTCACTGCAAGGGGAAAGATAGGCTTGACATGATGATAGGATGCAGGTAGTGGACACTGGAGAGTACCAATAAGACATATTTTTCCTAAAATACACAATCTTAACTGAAACTTATAATTTACAAATGGAAACATGCCTGCCATCTATAAAATTGCAAACAGAATCAAGGGGTACAAAGTTGCATCATCGGTATTTAGCCGCTTGAACAGTATATCTTATCGAGGATTGGAGCAGGGCGCATATCGAGGCGTAATATTCAACTTTGCGAAGAGGACCTCTGCTTCTGAAAACGGAAGGGGTGTGAGTGATCATCCACAATGGTCTAGGGGTGCAATAGTGTTCTGCTCCATGTATGGCGAAGCGTACCTGTGGCGCTAAACTGAGTAATGAGGAATTAGTTTGCCTAACTCGAGTCAGTAGTTTGGGAATTATTTGCTTCCGGTGTATGGCTTGCCTGTAAGACAATGAGTAAGGCATCCCAGCTTTGCGCAATGGGAAATTTGCGGAGCCCCGCTGTTTCCTCTCTGTGCAGCGCCGTGCTTTTCGCCTGTGCCCATATTGTGAGGGAACGCCTCCAACTAAGTATCTCCGGAGGATTTGCATTTTTCCATTTCTTGGTTATTAAGCGTTTTGCTGTGATTAGACCTAAATCTTGGAACCTCGAGGTGACCTTATTCATTTTGGACCTGGCATAAAGCCCTAGTATGCAGACTTCCCATGACAATGGTAACGGCGTGCCTGTGCATGAAGCTAGAACTGCGACTACCTCCTGCCAGTACTGTTGAAGGGATGCACAGGCCCACAGCATATGGAGTAGGTCAGCGTCAGGATGCTGGCAGCGTGGGCATGCAGAGCCGGCAGTATGGAAATATCTATTTATCATGTCAGGCGAGAGATATGCCCTCTGTACGATATATGTTTGTATAAGTTTGAACCTAGAGTTCCTTGGTATGTTTCTGGCACCCGCTATTATGACATCCCATTCCTTATCAGTCCAGGGCCGGCCTCTGTCTGTAGCGGCTTCAACGTATGTATAAGCAGTGCATCCACCAGCCAGTGTACTACGTGTGATCCCGCCCCCATGATATGTAAATATTGTAGTAAGAGGTGCGTCGGTGGCTCAGTAGTCAAATTCTCCCAGGCAGCCGTCAGTGCCTTCAAGATAGAAGTGTGTAAGAGGAATTGTCCCGCTGGCAACTCAGCGTCTTCAATCAGCGTGTCGAATGCTAATAATGCGCCGTCTCTGTATAAATCGCCGAAGGTGTCTAGCTCCACCTCATGCCAGGTCGCCAGGGCTGCCTCCAATGTGCCTAGTGTACCCTGTGGTGTCCCCAACAATGGCAAAATCGGGGCGTATGGAAGTGTTGTGCGAGTAAGATATAAACTTCTTTTATAGCACTTATGAGCTAATCCTAAATGTAATTGTGGTGGTCGCGGGATCTTGGCGACGGGATGGAACAAATGACATATTTGAGAGTGGGTCCAGGGCGGGTGCATAGTCGCCGTGTCTTCCAGACACCTGCCGTCTAGCCATTTTGTCACCCATTGGAGCTGGGCAGCTAGGTAATACAACTCCATATTAGGGACAGCCAGCCCGCCCTTACTAATGGGAGCATACAGTTTCCACAGAGCAACTCGCGGTCTCCCCTTGTTCCATACTAACTCTCGGAATAGCCGTTCCAGTTCTCTGAAAGTCTTGGGTGGAATATAAATTGGAAGGTTCGAGAAATAATTCAGCAGTTTGGGGAGTACGATCATTTTGAGCAAGGTGACACGGCTCATTACTTTTAACGGAAGTGTTTTCCAAAACTGTATTTGAGCCCGTATAGCCGAAATTGCTCTCACCAAGTTACCCTCTGATAAGTCATCGGGCGATCGATATATGAAGATGCCAAGATATCTGAATGTGGTGGGATACCACGTGAGGGGCACGCCATTTAGGAACACATCTTCCTCAACTGTGTCTGCATTAAATGAGTAAATCCCCGACTTGGCCCAGTTGACCCGGAGCCCCGAATTTTCCTCAAAGGTTGTGAGTATATCCGCAATAGATGCCGGTATTGCAGTGACATCTCGGAGATATAACAGCAGATAGTCAGCATACAGGGAAACAGCATGTAGCCCATCTCCCAACCGTATCCCCCACTCCTCACCGTCTTTCCGGAGCAACATGGCTAAAGGTTCCATGGCTAAGGAGAACAATAGCGGGGATAATGGACAGCCCTGGCGTGTCCCCCGTTTCACTCTGATGCAGTCCGAAACTAACCTGCCAGTACGGACCCGGACAGTGGGACGTTGATACAATAAACGAACCATGTTTAAAAAGTGTTCCCCTAAGTCGTATTTGCCTAGCACAGATGCCAGATAAGGCCATTCCAAGGAATCGAAGGCTTTCTCCAAGTCCAATACTAGGCAGCCTGATCGGGGCCAGCTATGCGTTGCGTACTGTTGCACTCTAAAAAGCCTGCGTATATTAAGAGAAGTGCAGCGCGTGGGAACAAAACCGTTCTGATCAGGGTGTACCAATGATTTCACTAGGGGTGAAAGGCGTCAGGCTAGGAGCGACGCAAAGATTTTATAGTCCGAGTTAAGGAGCGCAAGCGGGCGATAGGAGCCCAGGAGGTCGGGGTTTTTATCAGGTTTGAGGAGAGAGACCAACAGAGCCTCATTCTGCATGGTAGTGAGAGTGGATTCATCGAGTGCGGTCTCGTACACCTTTAGCAACTGCGGCACTAGGATATGTGTATAATTCAGTCGGCAGTCCATCCGGTCCTGGCGACTTCCCATTGGACAGTGAAAAAATACTTTCTCGAATTTCCTCAAGGTGAAGAGGGGTGTTTAAGTCTTCACTTTGGGCACGCGTGAGCCGCGGCAGATCTAGGTCTTCCAGGTATGTCTGTAACGCTAGGGGCGTAGCTTGTATGCGCGATTTATATAAATCTCGATAGTGCATGACAAACGCATCATGAATACCCCGCTGTGTGTACGCAACCTCCCCATTCGCCTTTCTCACCGATACTATGGGTGTTGATGTCTCATTCTGTCGGATGAGCCAAGTTAGCAGTTTGCCTGCCTTGTCACCCATATGATGTGTCCTCGCAAAGTGAGCAGCATAATTAAGACAGCGCAGCCGCTCTAGCAATTGCGCATGTTCTTCCTGGAGGCGGCCTAGCTGTCCCTGGGTACCGTTTACAGCTGCCTGTTCACTGGCGGCCAATCTCCTCTCTAAGACGGTGAGCTCCTTTTCCAGCTGTGCCCGCATGCCCGCCTGCATCCCCAAACAATGTCCCCTGAGCACCACCTTGAGGGCGTCCCATTCCACCAAAGATGACGTGGCGGTGCCCTCATTTTCTTCTAAATATTGCGCCACAGTGGTGGGCAGTAAGTCCCGGAAGGGCGCATCCAGGAGAACATCCGGCTGGAGACGCCATATCGGGTTCGGCGGCAGCTCCATCTCCCACTGTAACTCCATTACGTGCGGATTGTGGTCAGAGTGCGTGCGCCCCATGTAGGTAGAGTCGGAAATACAGGGCAAGAGGTCAGTCGACACCATGAAGCGGTCCAGGCGTACGTGGAGTCTGTGGGCCCCAGAGTAATAAGAATACACCCTGTCTAGAGGGTTTCTGTGCCGCCATACATCGGAGAAGCGCCACTGCATGGCCCAGCGTGCCAACGCTTTCGCAGCCGTGTGTGTAGCAGTGCCAGGTAAGGGAGGGAAGGAGCGGTCTAAGGAGACGTCCAGCACACAGTTATAATCTCCGCCTAAAATCATAGGGGTGTCATGCCATGTGGATAGTTTTTGTGATATCCGATCTAAGAATGCTGCCTGTTCAGTATTGGGCGCGTAAAGCGAGGCTATTACCACCGGCTTCCCATCAAGCATCCCTTTGACTATGACATATCTACCCTCCTCATCCACTGTGGTGTCCTCCACACGAAACGGGGTGCCTGGTCTGACCCACACTAAGACCCCCCGTGCATATGCAGAGTAGCTGGTCGCATATAAGTGTCCCCTCCAGCGTCTATGAAGGCGTGTGACTTCTACCTGGGTTAAATGAGTCTCCTGGAGGAAAGCTATTTGTATGTGATGACGTTTTAAATATGAATATATAAGATAACGACGTTCCGGGCTATGTATGCCTCGCACGTTCCACGTACCTATCTTAACGGGCGCCATAACCACTGAGTGTCAGAGACATAATTGAAGCCATCTAGCCGAGTGGTGAGTATGGCTGACAGTAAACGTATGGAGGTCGCCTCAGTATGCGTTACCCTGTGTAGGCCGATGCTGCAACAACCACACCCTAGTCGAAAAAAGATGGCATATATAACAAAAAAACAGCTTACAATCAAAAATACCATGAGAGCAATGTTGCAACAAGCAAGTGCCCAAACTTAAAGTGCAATGGCACACAACTAACGTCTGGGGGAGACTATTATGCACAGCAATCTAGAAATTAACTAAGGAAAAGGAGGAAGCCGTCGTGTGTGGCGAATCCCACCTCTGGCCAAACACTTGTGAAGCGGAGCCGCTGCCTACTCATTATTCATGAAATTCCCATACATTTAAAAAAAAAAGGGGGCTTCAAATAAGATATGCCAGCATGCCCAGGACTCGCCCCGCAAGAGCAACATCAATATGAATGTCAATCTCAAACATTACAGTTCAAAGACAGCAAATGGAGTCTTTTATACTTGCGCAGCCGGTGAGGTCGTACAGCTCTCAGCCTGCGTGGAAGGGGGAAAGCAAACAGTTGGCAGACATGTGGTAAAGCAATATTTTCAGAAGTCTGCGGAGTGACATGTGGCAACACACAGGAGCCCTGAGAGACAGGAAGATTGTCGGAAAGTTCCTCGTCACTGTGCGGCCCCTGTTGGTCAGAGTCCGAACTGGAACTCCCCTCCGGCGATCCACTAATGTTCACCACTGCTTGAACCGCCTCAAGTTGACCACTCAGTATCAATTCTGGTGTTAAGCCAGAGGCCTGTGGGGTCGAGGACTGCGATTTCCTTCGTCTTCTTCAGCGACGCCGTAGGCTAGTTTCAGGCATTGCCTCCCGTCGTCTGGTTGATGATGAATTATTAGAATTCAGCCACTCCGCCACACTTTCCGGGGTGGAGAAGAAATGGGTGTTGTCATTTGCGACGACTCTCAGCTTTGCAGGAAACAACAGAGAGTACTTAAGACCACATTGCCGCAAACGCCTCTTCACCACCAGATAAGAGTGTCTCTGTTTCTGGACTTGGAAGGTGTAGTCCGGGAAGATCATAACTTTATGATTGTCCACTTGTATTTCTTGCAATTTCCGAGTTTCCTGGAGTATGGCATCTCTGTCTCTGTAATTTAATAAACGGATTAAGAACGGCCTCGGGTTCGAGCCCGGAGGCGGGGGCTTGGCAGGCACCCTGTGCGCTCTTTCAACTACGAAGTGTGGAGACAGAGCTTCGCCGGGCAACAGTGATCGAATCCAGTCTTCTGCATAACTCACCGCGTTTCTTCCTTCCACTCCCTCCGGAAGGCCCACGACACGTACATTATTGCGACTGGCCCTGCCTTCAGCATCTTCTGCCCTGTCCTCCAGGAATTCCACCCGATTCAATAGGTCGCGGATGTGCTTCTCGGCCCTGGAAACTCGCGGCGAAACCTCCGCGATTTCCCCTTCCGTGGCAGTAGTGCGGTCTGCAAGTTTCCGGTGATCCGCGTGCAGCAGCGTGAGATCAAGTGCCACTTTATCAATTTTGCCTTCCAGAGATGTGCGGATTTGATTCATCGTCTCTCCGAGCTTCTCGACCGCCGCCAGCACTGCGTCAAGTTTTTTCACCATGGGGTCTGCCGTCTACGCCTCTGCCATTCTGTCCGCTTGCGCACGTGTCTGAGGGTGAGGGGCCGCCGCACCCCCAGTGCCAACCTTTGTTCGACCCCCACGGGACATGAGGCAACAGGCAGTGAGCTCCAAACAGGGCGTCTCACGTCTCATGTACCTTCGGAGCAATCCCCGGGATCTTCACCCACTGTTCGCAATAGTCGGGGTCCAAGATCAAGCAGGCGGGGCGTACGTGTCTCGTCCGCTCTGCTCGTAACTCATGCCTCGAGAGCCTCGACACAGAAGTAGCTGGGCGAACACCATCACCTCGAGGCCCAGTGCCGCAATTGAGGGAGGCAGGGCGCGCCAGTCGCGATAGGCCTCAATGCGCAGTCAGTCACCAATCCACAGCTACACCAGCAGGAAGTCTCCGAGGAGAGGAGCATACGGTGGGGCAAATCACGCAAAGCAGGACTCACGCTGACAGGGTAACACCAGCATAACTCACCCTGGAGTCCACTGAGCGATCCCACTCTCCCCGTCTCTCTCAATGCACGCTGTGTCCCAGACTGCCGCAACAGGCCCAACTTTTACTCCTCAGGCAGCGCTCAGTGGGGTGACCATGCCGCCGCACCACAGGCCGCAGGCGTCGATATAAACAAATTGTGCGTCGCCGCCACGCAAGATCATGAAGGTGCCCCTTCACAGACACATTCGGGGCAGAGCAGTCACGGTAAAGGGGTCCCGTTCAGTCGCCCAGTCACCTATCTGGTATCCCAATCATATCATCTCTGGCGCCTCCACGCCACACAGCCACACACCTGTACCGCCGTCTCCCACGTCTCCTTCAGCTGCTATGCAGTATGGGTCGCAGTTGGGGTGTGGTGGGGCGCGTTACCAGTGCACCGTGGCCTGGGACTGTCAATAGCATGGACACCGGGCCGGGATTCAATGATTCGCGTGAGTCCATGATGGCGCTTCTGTGTGGCGGATAGAGCAGAGAAGATCGCGCCGTGGCAGCGCCTCTTCATAGGCGGTCCTCATAGCTGAGTGACGCTCCAGGCACTGTCTGGGCCTCCCGGACCCGCGGCTTACTCCCCATAGGTGGGGCTCACCAGATGTAGAGCGGTATATAAAAAGGGGGTCATCTGCATCGGGCCAAGCCCGTTTGTGCGGCGCTTTGCCGTGACCCCCGCCGCTGGCGACGCCGAAGGGTACTGCCACCGGGTGTCTTGCTCACTGTGTCTCTCGTGGCTCCATTCTGTGCAGCTAATCCTGCTCACCATCCATTCCTCGTACCTCCTCCGGCGGTCGCTCAATGCGGATAACAGCGGGAGGGGAAGTGGCGCTGATCCTCAGTGTGGCGTGGCCTTAGGGTTGTCAGCAGCAGGGGTACCGGGCCGATATTCGGTGGCCCAAGCTAATCAACAAAAAATGCCTCTGCGTCGCGGGAAGGGAGGAGAGCTCGCACTGGGGCAGCTCCTTTTCATTGAGAGCCCCCGCGTCCAGCCCCCACGGCCAGCGGCAGTGTCGGTCAGTCTCAGCCGCACAGGAGTGCAGTGTTCGCGCCGCGATCTGCGCCACAGTTCAGGGCCCGGTGGGCAGAGCCAATCCCCGGATTAGCATGGATGCCTTCCCCCGGGGCAGCGGCGATCTGCTTGGCGGCCTGCGCATCGGAGAGGCGCGCTGCGAATTCTCACGTCCGCTGCAGCTGTACGTCTCACCGGAGCATCATGCCAGTTTCCGGCGCAGTCATGGAAGACAGCGGCCCCGGCAGATGTCTGGTTGCGGATATATGAGGCCAGAGAGGGGAGCCCGCGACGGAGCTCTACTCAAGCACGTCCGGCTCCATTGCTGGCTTAGCCACGCCCCAATACTTGTTTTGTTTTGCAATGGTTTTTGTCAAGCTTTATTGTTGAGGGAGCTGCCTGGCCTTTGCTAATAAAAAAATGCTATTAAAAAGTTTTTTGGGTCTCGAAAAGCATAAACTTCAGCAGTAGAACCTGACACTGAAGGGAACTACTTTGTGTGTAGAGGTGCTTCTAGTGAAAGAGCAGAAATCTTTCGCTCACAATGAAGTTAGCTAATGGTTGAAGTAAGCTGAATTGCTGTAATGCTGTATGCTGTTGTGAGCAGAAGACAAACGTGAATGACACAAAAAAGATCATTGGATGAAGAGGGTGGATGTGAGCCTTTACAAGTAAGTATATCTATAGATTTGGTAAAATCGAAAGGTCTTGACTAACTGCAGACCCAAAAATAAATGGTTTAGTCAAGGGACTGAAGGTCTCTCCAAATCTGAAAGCAAAACAGCATAAGGGCTACAGGCAAATGTTGCAGCAATAGCCTGGTTTGCTTCCCTTGTAGTCTGAGCTGACCCTCTAGTCATTGTGTTAATGACACTGAAGCTGGTAACAATATCCTTGTCAAGAGAAATCTTTACAACATTATATTACAGAAAACCTTATGCATTGATCTTCTAGTTTTTCTTGGTCCACTCAAATGCTTTTGGTTTTAACAACCACATCTGAATGAGGTACTCCACCATTCAGGTTAAATGTGGACTACACAAAAATCAACTCCGTCGCTAAGACACACACGATCCATGCCTAAAGCTGGTGTGCTCCTTGACAGCTTACAGGCTGCCAATTACCTCAATACCTTTAATTGACTAATGTCATGTGGACTGACAGATTGCCCTCAGCCAGGATACTCAGGATAGGGTTATGTTACTGTCCATTTATAAAGTGCACGTTCACCAGACGGTCTCTTGGCGCTAGGTAGCTAATCGAACTTCAACCCCACTTAATGGTAAGCCTGTCTGAAAAGCAATGTTTTCAGGAGTTTCCTAAATGTAACAAGATCTGAAGTGGACCTAAGGTCCAAGGGCAGGCTATTCCATACTCGAGAGGCGATGACGGCAAACCTACGCCTTCCGGTCCTTTGTTTTTTCCAAGGGGGAATTGCCAAAAAGTGCAGGTGGCTAGATCTTAGTGCTCTAGTAGGGCAGTATTTTGTGATCCGGGACTTCACAAATGCGGGGTAGTTCAAGTAGAGGGACTTAAAGACCATACAGCAAGTTGTAAACATTGATCTCTGTATGACAGGCAGCCAAGGAAGGTCCATCGTCACCTGGGAGATGTGACAATGTTTGGACAAAGTGTATATCAGCCGAGCAGCCTGGTTTTGAATTAGCTAGAGCCTGCGTAGGAGGATTTTGGGGAGACCCAGGTAAACTGAATTGGCATAGTCTATTCTAGACATAACTAGAGCTATGATTACCTGTATCAAAGCCTCCCTAGTAAGGAATTTTCTTTATCTTCTTTATGCGACATAGCTGGCAAAAGCTAGCTGAAGTCACGGCTCCTACCTGCTGCTTAAAAGATAGTTCCGCATCTATTATAACCGCCAAGCTTATTACAGCATTTTAGGGTGCCGGAGGAAAGCGCATCTCGCTAGGCCAGAATGATGGGGACCAATAATTCATCTTACTTTTTGTGATAATTATCTCCGTTTTATCGGGATTCAACTTCAGCTGATTGCTGTTCATCCAATCTCGGATGAACAGCATAGTATCCTGAAATAGCTGTCGAGACGAGGGACTGTCATTAATCGTGAATAGCAATTGCATGTCGTCCACATAATTAAAAATGTTGATTTCTTTATTTTTGAGGGCATTAATCAGGGGACGAATATAGATGTTAAAAAGGTGGGGAGACAGCGAAGAGCCTTGAGGAACCCCACAATTCAGTTGCACCTCTGTAGAAGAGAAAGGGGGAAGCCTGACTGACTGAGATCTATACCTCAGAAAGGAGATAAGACAGTTCAGTGCTGAGTCTCAAAAACCTGCGGCCCTATCCCGGTCGGCCAAAATAGTATGGTTGACCGTGTCAAAGGCCGCAGACAGGTCCAGTAATGTCAAAACTTGCATGTTGCCATTGTCTACCTCTTTACGCATGTCATCAACTAATGACACAATCACTGCTTCTGTAGAGTATGCCTGTCGAAATCCTGCTTCTGCTGGGTCCAGGAAGCCTGACTCTTCAATAAATAAACATAAGTGGCGGGCTATGTGGACCTCGAGAAGTTTTGTAAAATAGGGTAAAAGCGAAATAGGCCGGACATTTTTCATATCCGTGGGATCAGCAAAAACTTTCTTTCTGATTGGTGCGATAATCACTTTTTTAAAGGACCTAGTGACCACCCCCAAACTAATAGATTGGTTAAGAAATGACAGTATACGGTGAGGAAACCAAGTACATACAGCTTTTAGGACCTTTGGGGGGCAGATATCAGTTGGTGAACCTGACTTTACTTTTGTCAGTAGGTGAACTAGGTCCTCTTGCGTTAAGTTGGGAAAGCATGTAAGCATTTGACTATTCACCACGTCCGCAGATGGATTATTAAGTGGTGGGCAGGGGGGAATACTGTTCTTAATAGCCTCAATCTTGTCTAGAAAATAGGCTTTAAGAGAATCGCACTGATCTTGAGTAGGTAAGACCGGCAGAGTAACTCGGTCTGGGTTAGAAAGATCTGAAACAATCTTGAATATCTCTTTCGATTTATTAGAGGAATTCATGATTCTGCCTGTGAAAACGTTTACTTTTGTTTGCTGAAAAGATTTATGTAATTTCTAAGTTGTTGAATGTACCCTATTTTCAGGTCTGGTGAGTACCAAGACCGCCATTTCCTTTCTGCTTGCCTGAGATTAAGTTTGGCAATTTTCAGGTTGTCTGAGAACCATTTATTGGCCTCATGGCACCTAGGTGCTCTAAATCCTACGGAAGGGAGCATGGACGTTACTGGTCACCTTCAGCCAGCTCATAATGTCATGCTCATAGGCTTCTATATCTGCCTTTGGAGTGGGTGGGGCATTTCTTAGATCCTCACAGAAGGCTGTAAGGCTAGTCTGAGCCCAGTTCCTCAAATAAAATTGTGGGGCCAGTAGGGGGATTATTCCACTTAGGCAGATACACTGCAAAGGACATCACATGATGATTGGACCAGCCACATGGGGCTATGCTCAAATTCCTCACAGGGAATTTGGTGGTCCATATCTGATCCAGGGTGTGTCCTTTAATGTGAGTTGGACCATTCACTAATTGGTCCACATTTAGGTCAGTCAGAACAGCTGTCAAGTCCTTGGCTTGCTGCCCCCCTTCTGCCTCAATAGCCCAATAGTTGAAGTCTCTAACAATAAGAACATTAGCATGCTCTACAATTAGTGATGCCAAGGATTTGGCAAGGGCCTGAGAGAAGTCTGGCATGTATTTGGGGGGTCTATATAACAACACACAAGTGAAAGTCGAGGACGAAAGGGTAGTATTTCTCTGTCCTGAGAGCCATTTTCTATTGAGTGTGGCTAGAAAAATACCCCTGCAACCATTCATATGCTTGTCATTCAGTTCCTGTCTAGTATGGAGTATGTCAGTTCTGCTTATTTAGACAAAGCTGCTGGTTACATGTTAAATTGGTGGGACCATGTGCTATAGCTTCAGACACCACTGCGAGTTGACCTGCTCATGGGACCATGGCAGACGGGGAGTTTGATGGGGTGGTACATCTGTGAAATGATAACGCAGGTGTCCTACGGCAAGCTCAGGGAGGACAGAAAATGATAGATAGGTCTAAAACCTGTTGTCAGTACAACCTGTTAGAAGAAAGATCCAGTACATTTTGGAATGGGAGCCTCAAAAACTACAAATCCACGTGACAACTTTCTATTACTCGCAGGGTATTTACGAAGTCCTGTAAAATGACATCACTGCCTAATGGCACCTTCAACTTAACGTATCTGTAGGAAACAACCCATAATTAGGCCGCAATGCATTAAAAGTCTGTTGACATCCTGATGCAAGGCACCCAGGTCATAACACTAATTCACCATTGAGAAGGATTAGTTTGCTGTTTCAAGATTATTGAAGAAGTCAATGCTCCACTACACTGTTCAAACAGACTACAGGCCTCCAAGGGAGGAGAGGCAAATGAGTGGAAATAATCCCAATGACTTGTTGGTGGTTTATATCCTTATAGGAATTAAGCTCTATGGTGGAACAAAGGCCTAGCACTGATCATGCCTGTACATATGGGGTGTCCAGGTTTCTCCACTAAGAAGCGGAATGATGGCAATAGTTTTCGATTGAATTTCCCTCAAATTGTATTCTGGAGTGCAGTCATGTGAAAAAAAACCCTGAAAATTAGAATCTCTTTACCTTTGTTCATGGGTGATATTAAACTTTGAAGGATTTTATATGTTGGACAAAAAATCCTAAATCTCCAATCAGATCTCAAATATCTCAATCCAATGAAAATATACAAGTGGAATATATTTTTCAATGTTATCTAGCCAGTGAGGGCTTTATTTCATCTCTAGGCTGAAAACAGAATACCATTAAGGAACACAAATTAACTTTCCATACAAAGTATAGTGTCACTCTCCAAGAGAGTTTTTATTTTGAGAAAAGCCCACAACATCTGAATTTGGACAGGATATGATCTATGATACTTCCAAAACGTAGGCCATGTCTCAAATGACGTAGCATACACCAATTTACTGTAAATGGGGTGACAAAACATTTGCGACTGAAAAGGATTGTTCTACATACTTACCAAGAACATACCCACCTGTCCTCTTTAAAAGTCATGTGTTGGACTGATCATCAGTCTAGGTCTGAATAAGAGAAAAGTCACAAGAACAGTGTTTTTGCATAAGAGCTATTCTGACCTAAAATCTAACCTTCGTACGGAAGCACATTTTCCAAGGATTTTCAAGACCATCTCCTGATTTGAAATCAAGACACAATGCAGTTCTTGGTCATCTGTGATAGCCTTTATCGTGCTGTGGTTCCTGCCCTCAGAACCTGGAAGTGCCTGCAAGGTGAAAAGATTTATTTAAGAAGATCTTTCCGACCAACGGATGGAATCCCAGTTTCCCGGTACAGTGCTGGGCTACCTTTGGGACCAGTTGCTGAGCTTGTAACCGCATAACCTCCATGAATCCTAAAAAAATAACTCAACTGAGGCAAGACCAGTGTTTAATTTGTGCCGATGGTTTCCGGTGCTCAGCACCGGCACTTAATTGTCAGCACCAGCTCTAGTGACAGTCCACCACATGGTGGCGCTGTCTTTTTAATTTTGACATGAGCACAACAGCCATGTTTATTAAGTCAATATACATTGAAAATGAATTAACACCAGCCTCCCATGCCATTATTATAGTTTTGTGTGGCCTGAAATAGTCTGAATTGTCACACTTGTAGGAGTGCGATGGTTAGGGGTTATGTTGGTACTGCCATTGACAGCACTGGCAGGGTATGGGTGGTGCAGGCTGTAGGGGCCTCCTGCAAAGGGTCCTGGTAATCAATTTTTTTTTACAAATTAAGCACTGGGCAAGACTTGGCCGGCATCCAACTTGCTAACTATGAGCACCATCCTTAGAATGTATCTTCTCCTGGATGGAGATTTGTTCTTGGCTGTGTTTGTTTAATCAAGCCTTCAAGCCAGGGTTATCCAATTCAATTGTCGAATTGCCCAGTACAGTGTTCTCATTTAACCTGGGAAATATATTTTCCTCCATACTGCATACCAAGTCAGATGTTAAACCACAAATTGGTTCAACCTCTTTTGGTCTCTAGGTGACACAGAGGTTTTACAGGGGTAGTGTGCAATTTTTACAAAATCTTACCACTGAATTTCATCAAAATTACATTTCTCACAGCTCCTTATTATGGCTGCTACATTCTTGAATACCTCTTGAATCCCTTTTCTGACTTGTTCTTTTTGTGATTTTTTACTGATTATATACTTAAAAATGAAAAACTCCACTGGAATGTCAGAATATTGTCTGACATTATAATTCCTAAATATTGTCTACAAAACTTTCACCCCTTCGGAGTTAAAAATAACATTTGGAAATACTATTTAGGACACTATATTTATGTCACCTAAAACACAACAAAAATATCTCTTCTTTGACCACATTGTCCTACATTTTTCCAACACGCTCCAACCAGAGAGGATATTAACACTGACAAATATGTCCTTCAATCAAGCAGAGTGGGGATTGAGTGCTGGGCCCAACCCCCATGTTGACATGATCTACTACATGCAGCTTACACCCTGGCACCCTGCTCCAGCTGGATATAAACCACTGTGCAAGACCTCAGCACACTTATCCATTTAACATTGTACATATGCCTCAAGGATCTTTGTGGACATATCCCACGGCTCATGTCCTTCACAGTGCACAGCAGGGGTTGGCTGAGCTTAGCAACTGACCAATGGAGAAGCCCTACAATCAACTTCTGTGTCAAAATAACCAACAGCATCCAACCTTCGGCTACATGCAGTGACAGTTGAGGACCTAACCTGGCCTACAGATAGGCCCTGTGGCCAGCCCCCATGTTGGCATAACCAATTTTGTGAGGCTGTCGGCAGTGCACAGAGGGCTTTCAGGGAAGGGCCTGGCCTTTTCCAGTCCTCTTATTCAGCTAGGGTCGATATAACACACTCTTCCTCCGCGCCCAAATGAGTTGAGCAAAGGTTCAAGCCTACAAACATATCCTGCAGATAACGCCTTTTTGGAATAACTCTCAGTTCAGGCCTACCGCCATGCGCAGTGGGGGTTTTGAACAAGGCCTGACTGTAAGCATCCTACCCAGACCTCATATAGAAAAAACATGGTTTATGACCATGTGCAGCGAGTTATGAGTGCAGGTCTTCGCCAATGGCCAAGCACTGTGCCCAGTCCATGTGTGGGCATGACCTTGGCCCAGGCCCTGCACCAAGTCCCCCTGTAGTGTAGCTCCTATTTCCCTAATAGGCTCTGCACATTGGAATAATATATCCTATAGGTTTGACATAGGACTAAGGTCGGTATGTCCCTATCGAGTATATTAAACTTAATTACTTGTGCCAGCTAGCTCAGAGGCCACTAGAAACTCCTTGACAACAAGAAGGGAGTAGTTTCTGGCAGCCGCAAAACATGACCAATATGTTTTCCTTTTAGAATCAGAACGTGTCCCAGAGTCGTGGAAACACTAGATAACTATTTCACTCAGCTCAGTCGTGCATGCTTAGTTTTCCTCAGAGTTACACAGAAATAATAGACGGGCGTTTTCAATAAAAGATTTATTGAACAGTCTTGTTTCTGGTGTAAGTATAATGTGCTGTTACGATCACAAGACAGTATGCGAGATAAATAATGTACAGGGTGAGCAGTAGAAATAAATAATACTGCGATAGCATTATTTTATAGTACAAATGCTGTTACATAAATAACACAGACTAAAAATGCGAGTACTCATACGATGCGGTGCTAAGCTAGTTCTACCCCAGTGTACCTAACCTAACCTAGGTGTAGGACAAGGTATGAAGTAGGTGAAGTATTCCTTACTATGGTATACTAAGAGTATGTTAAGTCTAGTATGCCTAGTATGCCAAGAGTCCCTCTAGGTTCTTATCAGCTCCATACCTGAAGAATGAGAGAGGTTGGAATCTCTTTGCCAGACTCGAACTCCAACACCCCGCAAGGGAAGTCAGATCACTGGAAGCTGGAAGCTGGGCTCTCTGCGTGCAGGGAATGGCAGCGTCTTCTCAGTGCGTCAGGCCGGGATACGGGCTCCTCTGAAGTCGAGGTCTCCTCTAGTTTACAAGGGCTAGGGAAGGTATATTTATACCTGAGAGTACCTTAGGAATGTTAGCATTGACGTGAGTTGGGTAGCGAAAGACGTCATGGATGAACCCCTAAGGAATAATGGTTCATGCATAATATATGAGGCCTTGAAGAAATCAATAGTCCTGGGCTAGGGAAACTCCCGCAGCCTAAGGGTCTGTTCTTCATGAACTCGTTGTGACGTTAGGGTGGACGGATGTCAGAGACCATGCCTGTATTTGGAGTGCATGGTTTAATGCCTAAATAAGGCCTGGGATTCTATGCCTATATAAGGGCAGGGCGAATTGTGCCTATATAAGGACATGATATTTGGAAAGCCTGTTATGGACACCCTAAGGAGAATACAACACCCACTCCTCTTTCGTCTATACGATAATACATAAATGCTAAACATTTAAAATGCTAAACATAAAAATGGAGTACCGCATATTTCTAAAATATTTCATAAAACCATTTAAAAAAGGCATTTAAAAAAAAAACATATCAGAATGCAAAAAGGTACTGTACATTTGAAGCATTGCTTATCATTTCAGGCATAAAATTCGAAAATAAATGCAATTGGAATGAAGTAAGCAGTAATATTTACATGTGACAGAAAATGATCGATAAGTTGTTCATAAATCAAAGTCATTTCATGTCATGAAAATTAAATGAACTGTTTTTAGACACATAAGATGACTAAATGTCTTTGGAAGGACCGCCAAGTCTATACTATAAGGCTAGTTCTACTTTAAGCAGATTGAAGTACCATTTTCGTTCGAAAAAATGGGAAAAAGTTCAATTTTGGTAGAGTTCCAAGTTTTTGAAAAATGAAGGCCAAATTGTTGCTGTATTTCTGGAACACTGTATGCTGAATCAGAGTCAGTTTACGGGTCTGGTGTAAACATTAGATCATCTATTTCTATAGACAAAACATCATCCACTGTAGTTGGTGTGAGTTGGAACACCTCGTGAAGCAGGTTAATTGCACAGAGATGTGAAGCATTGCTTTCAATTGTTGCAACGTTCGCGTCCGTTGTTACCTGTGTGCCTGTAGTTCTTTCTCGTACCTCAGCAGCAGCCGGAAGCGTCTGTGAGATCTCAATGAATGCTGTCATCAGGATAGGAAGCCGCTGGGGACAACACATAGCGTGGGCCGTTATCTGGTCCAGCAGAGTATCGACGTCCGTTGGCGCATCCGATGGAAATGTTAGACAGGTGTCCAACACGCATTCTACACCGCATAGCAGGCATCGTAGAACAGGTAAGATGCAATCTTGCCAGATTGGTCTAAAGGACAGGAACCATGTGGTATTAAGGTCCCGTAGACGATTTATGCCCAAAAGCTGTACTATTTGCTCACGGCACTTTCGTTCAAGGAGAGCTTTCTCCATGTCGCTCGGAGTGATGTCGGCGAATTGGCTGGCCATAGCGAAATAGCAGGAAGAGAAATAGAATTCCGGCAACGAGTGCTAGAATTAATGGTATGCCACCAAACACCGAATGTGCAAAGTTCGGGATGATTCCGAGTATTGCCTGGAAAGGTGCTAACAGACCGGAGCAGATGCTCTTAAATACATGTACAATTCCTGTTGTATCAGACATGTTAAAAATTCGTCCTATCATTTCCACGAAATGTATAGGGCAGTTTGTACGTATTAAAGTCTGTATCTCAGCCGAAGTCCTTGCAATTTGCAGATCATAGGTTTCTATGGCCGAGGTCAGAGGCACTGTTTGTTGTAAAAGCATGGCTTTCATTCTGCTTAAAGTATCAAATCTTATAAAAGAGACGTTCAGCGAAGGCCATAAAGGCGACTCCCTGACTGTGTCTATTGGGGCAAACAATACTTGCATACAGCAAGTGACCCTGGAGTTGACCGTTACTAGATATGGGATGCCTGGCAGCATGCCACAGCAACTCTGATCATTCAACATGAGGTAACTCCCATTAGAAAGTTGTCCGAACGTTGGATTAATCACAGCAGCTGGTGTACCCTGCTGATGGCAAGACAAATTTGCCACAGAACCATTACAAGCCCCGTGCAAGGAAATGTCCTGACATATTAGTGAACCGCTTAGTGCACGTTTACAGTTTTTACCGCTTAAAAACACTTCACGATCCCCGCTCCAACATCTATATGTATACGGTAAAGCCCAAGATGTCTTAATGTATTCCTTACCCAACCTTTCATATTTGCCTGCTTGCATTTGTCTGAGGCAATACTGAAACTGAAAAGTAGTCACAGGTAGTGTAATTTTGCCATGAATAAGCCATTCTGTAGCTGGTTTTTCTGCCACTGTGAATGGTAACTTTTCCAGTTTTTCAATGCTCAGCACTGTATACTTTGCTCCTCTCTGTGCCATTTCGATCTGTTTATCAGTTAGATTGTATTCTGCAAACAGAGCCGTTGTGTTGATGAAACGCCAAGGCACATAGCCCGCTCGCAATGATTGCAGCGTCCAGCTTAATAACATAATAGAACGTATTTGAGATTGGCCTTGTTGTAACATCGCCAAATCTTGTTCTAGAATGTCGATAGCAGAGGATACAATGCCGTCCAATGAATATATTCTGGAGGACAAAGTTGTTAACCCATTGTCGACCACAGAGAGTGTTTTCTCTAAATTAATACGATCAAGTTCACTTATTCGTTCTGCGGCCTCTATCTGTGACACCTTCCAAGCTTCATTATAAGCAGCATAAATGCCGGCATATATGAAACGTTTTTGACGTGGTTTTCTTGGTCCAAGCAAGAAATCCCTAAGATCTGCGTCTTTTGCAAGTAAGGATAAGTGTTGTTTCACATCCTGTAGTGTAGATGTATGCAGCCAATCGAGGCATAATTTCCCTACACTGTATGTTGTTACTACCCCCGGATGTTGTCTTTGGACGTATCTTGGGTCTGGCCTATGAATAGTAAAGCCCTGAGTTTTATTCAGGAATCTTTCCTGACAGTTATTCGTGTCTATGGGCCAGATCAACCATTTTTTCCAATCAGGATTAGATCTGTTGAGTTGTAGTATATTGTCGACTGTTACCACTGCTTGTGTTACATTATTTTTTGCAGGAGTTGGTACAGAAGGTGTGTTCATCTCTTTGATCTTGGCTAATCCAAGACAAGATGTTTGTTGGATAGTTTCATTCAAAAACATTATTTGTTCAGGGATGATGCAGGCTCTGAATAAAGCTTCTATCCCCTGTACTTGCCATTCTTTAGTACCCCACAACGTTTTTGTGTCTATTGTGTCTTTCCAAAAGTCGAAACCCTGTCTAGACAGTTGGGCATTGAATAATGCAGAATAAATCTGTTTTGTATTTGTTAACATAATTTTCAGTCCTGTTTTGTTTACATTTTTATAGTAAAACATTTCTGGATCAGATGTATTGTAACCTGAAAAATATGGAAATTTACTGGCAAATGTTTGTGAACTACCTTTAGGTGGTGTAGGACAATGTTCCCATTGGTTAAACATAAACACATTTCTTGGATATGCAGATTTATGCAAAAAATGATGACCATAGTGATTATAACAATACAGTTCTTCATAGTCTGATGAACCCTCTAAATATTCATTTTTAGAAAATGCAGCAGCTTTTTCTAGGTCAAACATAATATCAGTCACAGTCTCAAAGTCCCAATCATCAGAATAGGTACTGGACGTGATTAGATCACTTAGTGAAATTTTAAACAAATGTGGAATGTTCAATTCTTCCGTTGGACCGAATATATCAAAATCTGTTTTGTCCCACACTATACCATCGTGTATAGGAACAGCTGTGATGTTCACTGATGACAAGTCTCTTGCTTCACGATGGGAAGATTTATGAGGTTTCAAAAGTACGTTTACGTCTTTTCCTTCAGTGTTCACATGGATGTATCTGCCACTTATAAGCACGCTTACAGTTGTTACCAAAGCTAGCCAGAGCAGGAAAACAAAAAGTCCAGATGTAATCCAGAGTTCAATCCATGGAGAAACCAAATAAGTCTTTTTCAGAAAGTGAAGAAAGTCTTGTATTTGCTGCTTGAATTTCAATGACACTGGCGTCGTTTCAGGTTCACTCGGATCTTCTGAGAACGTATCAAAGTTAATGAAGTAGCCAGAAGCAGTTCTGTCAATTGTTGAAATTGCATCAGGATTTGTTGAAATCACTGGAACCAGTTCATCACTTGTTACGTTGGTGTAGACAGGTGTATTTGGACGAACTGTTACTTGTTCTTCAAGAGGGATGAGTTCCATAGCGTTGTTGCATAGTCCTTCATTTGTTTCAGCTGAATTCTCGATTGTTATCAGTCTTTCAGTATGAACCTCTTGGATAGTAGCGAGAGGAGTGCGTTTGCTACTAGGTCGGAGTCCACGAGGCCTACTATTTAGTATTGGCCACATACTGTGGTTTGATCAGGTCGATGGACACAAATCTTTTCTCCTTTCTTCCAGCAAGGGGCGGCAGTAGTACTGTTCTTGTTCCTTGAACTGCTAGGACAGGTACTGGTTGTCTGTAAGAAGGTCCAAATTCCTTCTTGTCCGCAATTTTTTCTCTGACTAGATCCCCAACTTTAGGAATCCAGACAGGCCTTGCTGGGACAGCCGGTTGATCCCCAGTGGTGGTTGACTGTAGGAATACGTTGCTTTGTTTCGTTCTTAATTTGTTTAAGTCCTGTAAAACAGCCAAACGATCTTTGATATCAAAGGGTTTATTTTCCACCACTGTGCCTACGTTTTCTAAGTCCGGTACCCACATTCTTGTCCCAAATAGGACCTCATATGGAGTGACCCCCCTAGAGAACTTCTTGGCAGGTTATTAAGTGCACGTTGAACTCCACTAAGGTGTTTGACCCACCCGTCACCCGAGCCTAATACTCTAGCTGTTATAGACTGCTTTATGTCCCGGTTTTTCCTTTCCACAACCGAATTTCCCTCAGGATGGAATGGAGAGGAGTACCGCAATGCAACGCCCAGACTGGCCATGGCGTCTTTGTAAGCCCGAGAGCTAAACGCAGGACCCTGGTCAGAATGTAGCGTGCCTATTGCGTATATGCCGATAAAGACTCGCAAATCTTTTATAACAGTTCGAGCGTCAGCTGAGCGCTGAGGCCATAACCATAGGAACCTAGATTCAGTATTTGCGGGAATGCCTTTGTCCAGTAGGACGCAGGCGCGTAGACAGTCGAATGCTGTCTAACAGTGGTGTCTGTACTGGGCTGCCGCATTCGCAGCATGGTTTCTGGTGGCTCTCTCGCTGTAATTTACAGTCTAAGCAGTTGTTGATGAATATGTGAATTTCTGTATTCATCCCAGGCCACCAGTACATCTCTTTTAAAGTCAAGATAGATTTAGAGATCCCTTGATGTGACAGACCCTCCCCCAAATGTGTTTCATAAATCAAGGCTGCTCTACGTTCCTTGTTTGGTATTACCCTATCCCCCACTCCAGGGATTCGAGCAAAAGGAACGTTGTTCGCATCAATTACATAAGAGTACTTGAGTGGAAACTTTTGGTAACGCTGCACTGCTGCCTTTGCTTGATGCATTGACAGCCAACATTATCTCACCGTCTATTTTTGTTTTTGAACGAGTGATCGCAGCTACGGAAGCCGTTTGCACAGCCCCCTTTGCGGCTTCGTCAGCCAATGAATTCCCTGCAACGTGAACGCCATCACGTTGATGACTCAGTGTGTGGATCACGTGAGCCTTTGGTAGTTCGTTTTTCAACTGAACTACTTGTTCCCAAAGCAATTTGTGCTTTATTGTGCCACCTTTCGCATCTTTGAAACCATTTTCAAGCCAGTTTTGTATATATTCATTATACGACTGCACACAGTAAAAGGAATCGCACACGATTAGTGTGGGGAATTCTCGATCTGTACTTTCAAGTGCCAGTTTGAATGCTTGTAGTTCAGCTCGCTGAGCTGTACAATCTCCTAGAGACTGCGTTTTTGTGACCATAGGTCTGAAGATGCCATTTCGCATGCGACCTTTAACGATAGCACACGCTGCACTGTAAGCTTGCTTACCCCTATTGCGGGTTGTGCGGATCCGTCAGTGTAAATTATGAATTCGTACTGATCGAGAGGCAGAATTTCAGTAGGCAGGGGACATTCATGTTCGTACTGCAGGAAGGCTTGTGTTTTTAAATCTGGATCAAAAACATATTCAACATCTGTTGCAGCAAGAGAATTAACCCATTGTATCCATCTTGGATGCAATGCCTTAGCATTTGGAATGCTTGCTTTTGTAACCGCTTCTAAAGCAGGTACTGGGGTTACGATAATAATGCGTTTCCCTTGGGCTAAGGCTCTTTCTTTTGCTACAGCGGTTTGAACTGCTGTTAGAATTTTTTCAGTAGAACTGAAGCGCATTTCCGCTTGTGTGTACAAGTGTGATTTATATGCTATTGGTATTTTTTCACCCTCATTGAAAGTTAAGTAGGTGAATCCGTATTGACCCGAAATTATTCGGATCACCAAATTTCGTTCACTTACGCGTGTTTGTAAGTGATTTGTTGCTAACATGTTAGCCTGGAGTGAACGCAAAATTTCTGTGTGTTCCTGTGTCCAGTTTTTGATTGAAAAATCAGGTTTGATTAATGCGTAGAGAGGTTTAACCCTTTCTGCATAGTTTATAATGTATGTTCTTCCAAAATTTAAGAAACCCAGGATGGATTGTAAGTTTTTTAGCGTTTTTGGAGGTTGGAGCAGCGCACACTTTTCTAAAAAGTTAGCTGCCAAGCTCTTGCCTTCACTTGAAAGCTCATATCCTAGAAATAGGACATTGAGATGGGCAATTCTGGACTTTTTAAAGTTGAATTTGTAACCCTCAGAGGCGAATCCCAGTATAATGGTGCTCACCCTGTTCAAGTGTTTTACTAGGTCATCGTCTGTCAGATATATGTCATCGACATAGGACAATGCCTCATTGTCATAAATTTGTAGTAACTCCATTACCCTTGCTGAGAATAAACCTGGGCTATTTTTGAACCCTTGTGGGAGTCGACAAAAGTGACGCTGGGTCCCCATTATGGAGAATGCTGTTAAGTACCTGCTTTCAGGTGCTATGTTTTGACAAAAGAAACCATTTGAGATGTCTAATGTTGTTTTATATTTTTTACGCACAATGTTATTCATTAATGCTGTGCTATGTGCATTTTGCACTGCAAAAGTTTTAGAACAAGTGTTTAGGTGTCTGTAGTCCAAAACTAGACGATATGTTTTGTCTGGTTTGGAGACAGGAAACAAAGGATTGTTCATTGAGGAGGTGCATGTTTCAATCACCCCTTGGTATTCAAGTTGATCTAAGATCTCCCTGACCTGTTTTTTAGCTTCTTGCTTAATAGGATACTGCCGTTGTGCAGTTGGTTCATGTTTCAGATGTATTTTATGGTGAGGTGAATCCTCATCCCATCCTACATGATTTTTATATAATGCTGGGGCCTGGGCCACTGCCCATTTCCTGGCATATGTATATTTTAGGTGAATTGGAATATGGTTGGAGAAGGCAGGCATAATTATGTCCTCGCCGTGTGGGCACTCCCTGACAAATTGTGGTGGCCAGTCCTTTTCTGCTAGAAGTATGTCATAGCCCTTTGATAGTCTTTCCCAAAAAAGTGCTTTCACCTGTCTAGGTTTGTCTCCCTCCATCCGGAGTGTTATTTCAAATAACCTTTGTGGAGTACTAACCCTGGTGTCTACAGTCTCTACTGTGATGTACTCATTCAAGTCCACTATCTCCAGAAGTTCCCTCAGGTTCTGGCGAACTATTGTGACTTCTGCTGCACTGTCCAGCATGGTCTGAGCCCATTCTCCGTTCTTGAGTTGTGATCTCAGTATTCTCGGCATGTCTTATTTTTAGACCTGCTACTTTCTTTTTGGAGAATTGAGGTTTTACTTTAGTTTTTGGAGCGTGTTTGTCGTCTTTCGATGTCACGCGTTCTTCTCTGTGTTCCGTCCGTCCTCTTCTTTCCGAAGTCTGTGGTGAGATCTGAAAGGGACGAGAGGAACGTGTATCAGTATCATGATACCTATCAGGTTTTCTCAAATTATCCCTATTCCTGAGGTTATACCTCCTTTCAGAGGGCTCCTTTTGAGGAGACCTACCTCGGGATTGAGAACGTTTCTCGTTTGATTTTTGTTTAGTAGACTCCCACTTCTTTTTAGAAGATGTAGGAGTTTGTTTTATTGAGTCCTTCTCAGGACTTTCAGATAGTTTCGGCTTCAGTGGTCTTCCACCCAAACTATCTCTGCCTAATTCTGCATAAGATTGTTCTATAATTCTGGGTAGCTCAGTTTGATGTTCTGTAACATCGAATTCCCTCAATTTTTGGCGGATCGCCACTGCTGCTGCCTCCCCTTTAATATTAGATAATATTATTGTTGATACCTGCTCGAAATTTTTTAGTAACTTCATACCTAAATTTAGAGCAGGCTCTGCCCCATATTCATTTTGAATTTGTTTTAGGACATCAGGTATTACCGCAATAGACGGAATACCATGTGTTTTAGTATAGATGGCAGCAAAGACTGAGCCCCAAGTGGTGCAGTCTTCCAGTTGTGGTGTGATCCCCATCGGTAAACTGATTGTTAGGATTCTGTGTTTCTCATGTGGGCTAGTATTTGGAAATACTGCTTCGATTTGAGTAATTTTTTGAGCTATCCAAAACGGAATTTGCTCACGTTTTGTGGGCATTTTACCCATGACTGAATTGAGAGTCTGTGGTGTAATTTTTAGTGTATTCCCCTGTTGGGGAGTTGGATTTGGATATGTCAATGGTGGTCGGACTGTAAAAGTCTGCATGACATATTGGACCAATTGTCTGTATATTTTTATTAACTCTTTTATTTGAGTATGTAATTCCTCATCTGTCATTATATCCAGTTCAGGATGAGGTGTGTAGCCGGCTAAAATCGGCCATGTTGCTCCTGGTCTACCTAGTGGACCGAGCCTGGTAATGTTTTTGTGATGTTTTAGGGCGCCTTTAAACCAGAGCTGATGCTCTTGGTATGTTAATGGAATTTCAATATCCTCGAAAGGAATGTATTCCTCTGGTAGATCATCTTCTTTGTAGAAGTGAAATGTTTGTGATGTTGGATTGCATTCCGGAAGTAGTACCCATGAATAGAATACCTCTGTCTGAAATGATTCATGTGCCTCTATCACGAAAACTGCTCTACCTCCTCTTGGCGATAGGCCATGTTTTATAAGTTTTAGAGTTATGGCTCTTCTTAAGTTTTGAGGGATGTGTACCACACCCTCCTCGGTTTCATTTAAACCTGTAAGGTTAAAAGTGCTGCTTGGGCTGCATCAGCCGCAGCTCCACCGTTTCCGGCTTCATTGTCACCGTCAGGCATTTTTGTTGTTTGAAAAATGTAGAACAAGTTTCAAGGAAACAAAGATTAGGTGCACAATATTTTGGAACACTGTATCCTTCAACGTTGAGCAAACCAAACAGCTAATATATATAGGGTGCTTCCCTATGTAGCCTTGGTGGATACTTAACCCTGCCCACTCCAGACGTCTTTTGGAGTATATGGGTAGGGGTCTTTGAGAGAAAATAGCACGGCTGAGTTACTCAGTATCTAAAGTTGAATTACTGCCTAACCAAACCGTTGGGCGCCATGTAGTGTAGCTCCTATTTCCCTAATAGGCTCTGCGCATTGGAATAATATATCCTATAGGTTTGACATAGGACTAAGGTCGGTATGTCCCTATCGAGTATATTAAACTTAATTACTTGTGCCAGCTAGCTCAGAGGCCACTAGAAACTCCTTGACAACAAGAAGGGAGTAGTTTCTGGCAGCCGCAAAACATGACCAATATGTTTTCCTTTTAGAATCAGAACGTGTCCCAGAGTCGTGGAAACACTAGATAACTATTTCACTCAGCTCAGTCGTGCATGCTTAGTTTTCCTCAGAGTTACACAGAAATAATAGACGGGCGTTTTCAATAAAAGATTTATTGAACAGTCTTGTTTCTGGTGTAAGTATAATGTGCTGTTACGATCACAAGACAGTATGCGAGATAAATAATGTACAGGGTGAGCAGTAGAAATAAATAATACTGCGATAGCATTATTTTATAGTACAAATGCTGTTACATAAATAACACAGACTAAAAATGCGAGTACTCATACGATGCGGTGCTAAGCTAGTTCTACCCCAGTGTACCTAACCTAACCTAGGTGTAGGACAAGGTATGAAGTAGGTGAAGTATTCCTTACTATGGTATACTAAGAGTATGTTAAGTCTAGTATGCCTAGTATGCCAAGAGTCCCTCTAGGTTCTTATCAGCTCCATACCTGAAGAATGAGAGAGGTTGGAATCTCTTTGCCAGACTCGAACTCCAACACCCCGCAAGGGAAGTCAGATCACTGGAAGCTGGAAGCTGGGCTCTCTGCGTGCAGGGAATGGCAGCGTCTTCTCAGTGCGTCAGGCCGGGATACGGGCTCCTCTGAAGTCGAGGTCTCCTCTAGTTTACAAGGGCTAGGGAAGGTATATTTATACCTGAGAGTACCTTAGGAATGTTAGCATTGACGTGAGTTGGGTAGCGAAAGACGTCATGGATGAACCCCTAAGGAATAATGGTTCATGCATAATATATGAGGCCTTGAAGAAATCAATAGTCCTGGGCTAGGGAAACTCCCGCAGCCTAAGGGTCTGTTCTTCATGAACTCATTGTGACGTTAGGGTGGACGGATGTCAGAGACCATGCCTGTATTTGGAGTGCATGGTTTAATGCCTAAATAAGGCCTGGGATTCTATGCCTATATAAGGGCAGGGCAAATTGTGCCTATATAAGGACATGATATTTGGAAAGCCTGTTATGGACACCCTAAGGAGAATACAACACCCCTGTTAGTCGCTGTACATGTTATTCAGCAGGAGGTGAGCAGAGAACCTGAGCTTCAAATAGGCCATGCCCTTGGTACCCCAAGTTCACATGACCCACTGCACATGTCCTCAGCCATGTGTTGTGGAGATAGAGCACACAGCCTGACCCCGTAATCCTGATATTGACGTAACCCACAGCGCACACTTTCAGCTGTGCTTAATTGCAGGTGAGTGCATGTGGACGTAATCATGTGCAAGGTCTTGAGCCATGGACAGAGGAAGTACAGCACAGGGCCTGACCTTCAAGAAGGCCCTGTGCCCAGACCCTCCATGGCCATAATCAAATGCACGCAGCTTTAAACTGTGCACAGTAAGGAGCTGGACACAGACCCTGGCCTTCAGCTAGACTTTCTACCAAGCCCATGTGTTGGCGTAACCCACTGCTCATGACCTTTGGCTCTGTGCAGAGGAGGGCACAATAAGGGCCCAGGTTCTGTATGCAGTAGATGGGTTGACATTACCTACATCATTTGTCCTTCAGCCATGCGTAGCAGGGCGTGAATGTAGGCCTGATCACTGATCTTTGACAAGGCCATGCACAGTGAAGGGATCAATGCAAGGCCTGGTCTCCAAGCAAGTTGCCACCCAGCCCCCTTGTCCACATAAAACCACTGTGTATGGCCTGCAACGGTGCCCCTTATGGGTAAGGGCAGGATCTAGCCTTTGGCCTACCAACAGACTCTGTGGTCAGGCCCTCTGCCCAGTCTCATTGCAGACATTACCCGCTGTGCATAACCTTCAGCCATAACCCACTTCACTCAGCCTAGCACAGCACACAGCCCCTATGTGACCATAAGAAACTGTGCACAATAGCGGACCCTTTTCTATAAAAGATGGAGAATCCATTGACATTGGAAGATTTTAAGTATCTTGTCACTCTCCATAGACATTTCTGTGATATCATATGGGGGTTTGAATTGGTTGGTAAGTGGTTCATGTTGGTTTAATTAGTTTGGCTCAGTTTCTAGCCTGTGCTTTCATTTCGGCTCAAAAAATATGCAAACAAATGCCTTCTGGTGGTTGATCTCAAACACAGGAATGCTACATTGAAGAAGTGGCTTCCCCAACTCAGTTCCTCTTTTCATGGTATTACAGAGCTTGAATCTCTTCAGGAGGTGATATCTGTGGGCTGTGGCTCAACAAAATCCCATTTCTCTGATCAGGTTGATGGTAGCTCATGGCAAAAAGGACTTGTGAAGTTCAAAGAGGACTAAGTCACACGAGGAGCCAGTGAAGGCCAATAATCATATATTCAGCCAGAGCTTGGGTGCAGTGACGTTTACACAAACTGGAATCCTTCTGCAGCCACTTTTTACGCAATCTACTCTTCTCAAAAGTTTGAGCAAGTTTAATCAAGTTACTAAACTCACATGCTACATTTGCTAGTTTAAATGGAGAATTATCTGCCCTTCAGAGGAAGGTGGAGGTACAATCTTGCCATGTTTTAATCAGAAGTCTGTACAGGTACCACAAAGGACTAAGTACCATGGCCAAATGTAATAGCGTGAGACTGCTAAAATGCTTTTTCTTATGTGCTAATCATATTTTAAGAGTCAGAAAATATTTTCCAACTCCAAAACTATGATTCCAAATGGCTAACGATTTGGAATCTGGAAGGGGGGTGCTGTAGGCGTCTCTTCCAAATACCGAATTGGTATCTTATGTATTTTATGCATCAATGTTTTCCAATCTGTATCCGGTCACAAAACTTTGATATTTTACAGTCACCTCAAAGGAAATAGTAATGCATTCACAAAAAGGAAGGGACTCCTTGAGACCCCCTCTCCATTGTGAATGTAAAAAAAAAAAAGCTTGTTGAAGAATATGGGACTACTGCCTACTCTTAACCAAATAACCAAAAAATGTAAGACAAAACAAACTGCATTAAAAAAAAGAATACGCTTTATTAAAAAGCAACCAAAAACATGGTGGTCTGCTGGCCTCAGCCTGCCACCATCCTTGTGATGGTCCCCAGTCGTAGTGTGTTGCAATTTGTGACCTACCTCATTAATTTTCGTAGGTAGGTCGGATTCTGACCCACTACAATTCGAAATGTTAAGAACAGGCCTATCAGTACAAGGTCAGTTCGTAAAATTGTTTACTAGTTGTAAAAATTGCAACCAGTAAATAGTACATCTGACCCATAGACTTTTAATATGCGATGCTCTTAACATGAATGACCATCCTAGTTGTAACCCAGCCCAGGATATTCCCAGGTAACTCCTTAACCAGATGGGAGGATCTATTCAGCAACTGCTCAGTCAGAGAGTCTGTTTTTGAGAATTTGCAGCAAACGTGCGATTTTTAAACTTTTACAAAATATACTTGTGAAAAAAGATATCCGTAAATATATTCTTTTACCTTCCAAAGTGATAAAAACTGAAGCTGCCACAAAAGTGAAGGGACCATAATAAAGACATTGAATTCATTTTAAATATTAACTCATAAATTGTCTTGAATGCCAACTTAGCACAATGAAGTGGCAGCCCCACCAGAAAAAGATAGGTCATGTCACATTGAGAGACATGTGAACCTATTTTGGCTGGCCTACTTTAAAGCTGTAAAGAGCCAGACAAAGGGTTCTTTCCACAGGCACAGGGGCACCTCTAGTTTATGACATTGATAAAAGTATATCCACATTTGCCCTCTGGACTCTTTTAGTGAGGCTATACTGAACTGAAGGAGCCCTTCACAGAGAAGCACATGAAAAATAGGAATAAATATAGTGTTCAGACTCAGTGAAAATAAAAAGAGCGTATAGTCAAGCAAAGAAAATAATCTGCCAGTTCAGAGAAGGTATATAGTATTCCTCACAGCCCAAAGGAAGACATTTGTGTTGGTGTAAGAAGTTATTTCCCAGCTCAAAGCTGTTCTTCATACAACTGCTTGATTGATTGGTTCTGACCCAAATTCAACAACAACACACCTGTCATATGAGACTTGGACTGGCTCCTCCTCAAAGCCAGAATCAAGCTCAAATTGGCATGATTAGCCTTTAAAGTCATTGCCTTATCTCATCCAAACTATCTGTGCTCTTCCTTAGAAATCTTGGGTGAGCAAAACACTTCAGAAGCAGAGTCATTCTCAGACCTAAATCTAAAAACCTGAAAAACCAATAGGCCAAGCCACAATCCTTCTCTGGCCATTCTATGACCCTGTCTCCCAGTTGATATACGTTCGCAGGATGACCTTCTAACTTTCCGAAAGAGACTCAAAACCATTCTCTTCAGATGCTTCTTGAGGGAATTCCGAGATGTTGTTTAAGTGATGCTTCAAACCTAACCTCCTTAAATGCATTTCTTTCCCATTGTCCCCTTCTCCCTCTCCTCTACCTCTACCTCTTCTCTCCTCTCCACTTCCGTCCATCTCCATTCCTAAATCTTTTCTCCCTGTCCTGCCCATCCCTCCACCCTGTTTCTCTACTCCTGTCTTTTCCATCTTGTCTATCCCTTACCTCTCTCTTCCCCACTACTCTTCCATCTCTCTCATTCTCCAGTCTGCCCCACCTATCCCTGCTCTCTTTTCTTCCCGCAGCTCCCATTTCTTGGCTCTCCTCCCTCCCTTCCTCCCCTCCTTCCATCTCCATTGTTCTGCCCTCTACCTCCCGGCCTCATACTATCCCCTACCACTCACAATCCTACCTCCCATCTCCCCTTCGTCTTCCATGTCTTTATCTAACTCCCCACCTGCTTCCTACTCCTCTCTTCCCTCCTACTCATCCACCATCTGTCCATTTCCTCCATTCCCTTGTTTTACCATCCTCTCCTTCAACCCCCTAACTCCACTCTTCTCTCATCTACCTCCATCTATTACCTGCTTCCATCTTCTCCCCTCTTCTCTCTCTATGTCCACTTCACATCTTCCTCCATCTCCACCACTCTCTACCTGCCTTTCTCCTTCCATCTTACTTTCTACATCTCCTCTTCCCTCCATCTTGTCTCTCAACCTCTCTTCTCCACTACAGTTCACCCCCCCTGCTTCCTTTTCCTCTGTCAATGCCCGTCACTCCCGTTTCCACCCAGCTTCCTCATTTCCTCAAGTTCTGAAGTGTTCCTTGAACATGAAATACCTTCAAAAAACAAGAGACAAGAGGCGTTTGGCAAAACAGGATCAGTTTGATTAATTAAACATAGCAGGTGGTAGAAGAGATACAGGCACAGGGTCTGAGGACTGTCTCAATTCACAATCGGTTGGTGGCCCTCTTTTATACTGTTCATCATAGGTAATAAAAGGTTTCCGGTGATCCATATATGGTGAGGAATGTACGTTGCTGCCTTTGGCGTCATAAATTGATTGTCTAATGGAAAATACAGATGGGCCTCGACCTTGCATGGACACAATGTGGCCAGTGGGTAACGTGTCCAGAGGTCCGGCATGGGGAGCGTCTGATCACTGCGTGGGCTGTGTCCTTATTGGCTTTCTGTTCCTAACTCATGGGGCATCTGTCTTTATGGTGCACTTTATTGGGGCCAATCTCCCTTGACAATTGTAATGTCGTTGCACCTATCTGTGGGATTGATCTAAGGTTTCCCGTTCTTGCGTTTGTCTGCTGGCTACGTGCTACCCCACCTGTGACCAATCAATCAGCGACCTTGGGCCTAGGTCTCAGAGCTTGCCTGATTACGTATTTGCGAGTCGGGGTTGATGTGCAGTTCACAACGGGCGATGTCGGTAATAAAGGTGCAATTTCGTTCTCATAAATGAATGTATGATTTTCGATATTAGCATCAACTTTTTCCATATTAACAGAGGGTCTCCTCTTCTTTTATGCAATCATTACATCCTATTGTTCTGTAAACTTTTTTTGTCAATGTAACCTTCCGATACCCGGATCTTCTTGTTGCTGTAAAGCGCTCTGACACACTCTGATAAGTAGCGCTATGAAAAAATGTAACAAATAATTCAGAAATTATACATATTCACATCAGCAACACAGGCTTTTATCACATGCCAATGGATGCTAGAAACCTTTTCTGATATCTCACAAAATATGAGGAAATATTTGAAAGTGGGGATGTATAGTCAGATCCAAAGATGGTAGCTACAAAGAACTCAACACAAGTGTACTGGGATATTTTTTCCTACAGGAACAGTAATGCGGAGAGCGGAAGAGGAAGCAGGTAATCTTTAGCAGATAAGTCTATATCTGACATTGAAGCATTCATCCTTCTCTTAGTAAGCTTGAAGTGATAGGCCAGCAGGTAGGGAATGGGGGTGGCGGGGTGGTGGTGGGACGTAAGGCGGTTGAATTTTTTTTTTTTTAAAACACTTACGTCTTCCGCCGGCCGCATCTCTCCTCCGCTTCTCTGCAGTCCCGGAACCAGGAAGCACACAGGCTCCCCATAGCCAATCACAACTCTGCAATGCATGGGCTCCCCTAAGCCAATCACAACGCTGCAATGCAGCGCATTGTGATTAATCTGAGCGCCGTGGATCGGCGCTCAGATGGGGACAGGTAGCCTGTGCATATTCCCTACGAGGCTGTCTGTTAGACTTGGCATCTTTTGGCGTGTTTTCCCTGACTTTTTGCTTTCTGACCTCCCGGTTTTGACTCTGTTTTTGCTGGTGTAATGATTCTGTGCACTTTCCTCACTGCTGTCCAGTGGGAAAGTGCAAGTGCTCCTGTATAAAATGTGTTACGGATTGGCGTTTCCGTGATTGGCCTATTTGGTTTATGTGTCAGTCCCTTGTAAAGTGCACTGCGAGTGCCAGGGCCGATAGACCAAATGCTGTTGGAGGGCTGCAGCACTGGATTGTGCCACCCACGCAAACAGCCCGTAAAGAGTAACTCGGGCCTGCCATTGCAGAGCCTGTGCACAGCCTGGGGCTGCCATGTCGACTTGGCAAGTGCGCACACTTGCAAGTCCCTAAACCTTCCCTTTTCTACATGTTAGTCACCCCTAAGGTAGGCCCAAGGTACCCCTGTGGGCAGGGTGCGTTGTATGCGAAAGGTAGGACATGCCCTGGTGTGTGTGGCATGTCCTGATAGTGAATTACAGCCTAGTTCGTTTTTCACTATTGCAAGGCTACCTGTTCCCAATAGGCCAGAACGGGCAGTTTTGATTATTACAGCTTATAATCCTAACTGACCCCGGGAACATGGTAGAAACTCGAGTTTAGTATGCCTGGACTCAGAGTGATAAAATGCATCTTTTAGTGAAGTTGGTTTTAACATTCTGTGTTTGAAAATACCACTTTTAGAAAGTGGGTATTTTCTTGTCTAACCATCCAAGCCTGCCTCTGCGAGGTTGTGTATTCCTTGTCTGGAGTGTGAGTGACAGGGGCTGGGGGATGCCAGGAGACAGGGTGAGTCAGCACAGGGCTGAATAGCAAGATCTACATGTAGATGGGTGGGAGGAGTTGCACCTGGGCCCTGAATAGGACAGTGCCTTCCCTCCACAATGCTGGCTCCACCTCCTGTGGTGCGTCTGATGTCCCTGGCCTACTCTCTGAAAGAAGGTACGGAGACTTGTCAACAAAGTGCTCCAGAACTGGTTTGGAGTAGGCAAAGGCCTCTCTGCCTTCAGAGAACAAAGGAATTTGGGATATAAATATTGGGGCCCTGGCCCCATGAATTTAGATCTCGCTGGAATCAAGGAACCTGTCAAGACGAAGAGCTGGAGAGCTGCTAGGAGGAGTACTGCCCCTTTGCTGAGTTATTGCCTTGTTGGGTTGGCCTGCAGTTGCTGCTTCTGTCTTGGGCAGTGAAAGGACTGAACTTTCTACAAACTTGTGCTGAGTATCTCCAAGGGCCTGAAACCGAGCTGGCCTCCTGTTAAGAAGTCTCAGGGACTACAAAGACTTCACAAGCCTCTGGGTACCGCTTCTGGAACGCTGTTTCAGTTGCCACAGAGGAAGGGAACCGCAACCGACTCCGTCAACCGAATCCATCCCTGGCCGGTGACCTGTTTGCACCGCAGACCGCATCGCCCCGCTTCGCATCGCAACCCTGGTCTCACCGTGGGCGACGTCCGACGCCGCCAACACCGAGCCGCTGCTTGCACCGTGACCTGTGGGCACCGCAGTTCGCATCGCATCGCTTCACTGAACCAGCCGGACCAGACCGACGCGGTCGCTGCAACTGGCTCAAGAATCGTGACCGCATCGCATTTGGGGCACCGCTCGCACGTCTGCGACGCACCGCTCCGACTCGCACCGCTGTCCGACGCCAGCTCCCGCACTCCGGCTTGGTCGCCTGCATCGCAACCTGTCAGCACCGCATCGAGCATCGTCTCACCCTGCATCACACGCCTTGGACTCACTGACTCCGTCTGCATGACGCTCATCGAGCCGCTGCCTGCACCGCATCGAGGGACACCGCACCTTGCATCGCTCCGTCTTGCACCGCAACCGCGACGAACGCCGACCGGCTCGTACACTCCGTACCAGCCACAACGAGAAAGGTACTGTGACCGAGTCTGTTCACGACTCTGCTGGCCCGTATCGACGCGGTCGGCTGGAACTGTTAGACTCTGTGGTTTTCAGCATCGCGGTAGACTCGGACGGAGCTACCGACTCGTACGAACTTTGTTTTTGAACTATTCCTGCAAAGAAGAAGTTACCTTATCAAGCATTCATTTTTAAAGTATAGTATTGTGGATTTTTGTCGTAATTGGTCTTGTCTTGAGTATATAAAAATTGGTTATTTTTCTAAACTGGTGTGGTGTCCGTTTGTAGTGCTTACACTGTATTACTGTTTGTTATGTGCAAATGCTTTACACACTGCCTCTGAATTAAGCCTGACTGCTCGTGCCAAGCTACCACGAGGGTGAGCAGGGGTTACTTCACGAGTGGAACACCCTTACCCTGACTAGGAAGAAGGGTCCCTACTTGGACAAAGGTGCAAGCCCTTGCCAACTAGAGATCCCATTTCTAACATTGGTTGTCAGCGGTGAGGATAGGACTTGTGTTTGCACTTGACTTACAGTGATTGGTGTGCACTACTACCATATCGCAGACCATTACGTACCACATACTGGTTCTTTTTCTTTTGGCCTATTTTTTATCTTGCCAGTTTTCAACTCACTACTTTTGTCATGCCTGACACAGCTGCATCATCCGTTGCATCTCTGGAAGTTATCTTTGAGGAGGATAGGTTGGAAACCTACGCCGTAAAGGAACTACGAGCAATTTGTAAAAACCTGAAAGTCCAAATTAAAGGCCTCACAAGGAAGGAGGAGCTACAGAATGTGCTGAGGGCCTGGGTAGCAGCCAGACATGCCAGTGGGCAGCCTGGTAATCTCAGTGAGGAGGTGGAGGAGCCTATTTCCAGGGTGGTTATGCTTTTGGGTAGGGGGGAACCCGCCAGGTCAGGCAGCAGCAGTCTGTCCCCAGAGGAGCTGGAGGACAGGCGGGAGGCAAGGCAGTTTGAGCTGCAGAAGCTCAGGCTGGAGAGTGAGCGGGAGGAGAAGAGATTGGCCATAGAGGAGAGGAAGATGCTCTTAGAGCATGAGAGAGAACTGAAGGAGCTAGAACTTAGGAGTAAGTCAGGCTCAGATGGTGGCAGCAATTCGTCCAGAAAGGCTGACAGGATTGTGCACATTCCCAAGAACGTAGGCAAGGAGTTCAAGAAGGGGGATGACATACAAAGGTGGTTTCAGGGTTATGAGGCAGCCATACACATGAATGGGGTCCCTGAGGAGAATTGGGGAGCAGGATTGTGGCCACTTTTCCCTGAAGAAGCAAGGGATGCTCTGATAGCTTTGGGTAAGGGGTATCACCTCACCTATGCTGACATGAAGGATGCCCTTCTCACTAAGTATGGTCTGACTCCTGAAAAGTACAGGGATCAGTTCAGGTCCAGTAAGAAGTCTGATGCCAACACTTGGTTGGAATGTGTGGATGTGTTCTGCAGGTCGCTGGATGGTTGGGTAAAGGGCAGTAGTGTAACAGATTTTCAGGGGCTCTACAACTTGATTGCATGGGAGCACTTGTCTAGTCTATGTTTTGCAGATCTGCGCCAGCACCTAGTTGATAGTAAGCTAACTGACCCCAGGAAGCTTGCTATGGAAGCGGACCGCTGGGTGAGTACCAGGGTCCACAAGAAAGCGTTTGGGGGAGACTCAGCCAAAGGTGGGCAGGGTCCCCAGCAGAAAGGTGGGGGGGACAAGGGTAAAGCACAGGATTTCTCTAAAGGGCCCCAAACTAGCACCCAGGGTAAAGGTTCCCAGCCCCCGGTGATAAGAAGAAAGGGGTCTCTACAGGGAAGCCTGTTGAGACCGGCCCCCGCAAGTGTTATGCATGTGACCAGGTAGGTCACTTTAAGGGGGACCCCAAGTGCCCGAAGGGGACACAGCCACCCACCGGTGGACAGTCCAAAGTGTTGGCCAGTGTAGCGCTTGGGGAGGAGGGGTGCCCACAGGAGGGTGGGGATCCCGCAGAAATGACCCTTGTCTCACTAGGGGACAGTGAGATGGTCCCAGGAAACCAGGTGCCCCCTAACACAAAGAAATATAGCACCTGGGTGACCATTAATGGGAACAGGGTAGAGGCTCTCAGAGACACTGGAGCCAGTGTGACCTCAGTCCGGTGTCACCTGGTGTCTGAGAAGCAAGTAGTCCCCGGGGCATTCCACCAAGTAGTTGCTGTAGACAACTCAGAGCGCCAATGTATGGTGGCGCAGGTTCCCTTTGAATGGGGGGGTCTCAGGTCCCTTGAGGGTGGTTGTGAGCCCTACCATGCCTGTAGATTGTCTGCTAGGAAACGACCTGGAGCAGTCCTTATGGAAGGAGGTTGAGCTCAGGTCTCACTTGGAGATGCTTGGGTTGCCAGAGTGGGCATGCGTGTCTACTCGGTCAGTGGCAGCCAGAAAGGGTGATCAAGAGGACTTGGAGCCTGGAACAGTGGCCCAAGTCCCTGCCAAGAGAAAGGGCAGGGGCGCGGGAAACCGGCCCCCAAAGTTCCCACGGACCGGGAGGAGGCGGACCTCGAGGGGACGCCCCGGTGCCTACAGGGGAGCAGGTAGCCGAACTGGGAGACATCTCTGAGCTGACCCATTGGCAGCAAGAAGGGGGTCCCACCAGGGAGGAGTTCTGCAGGGAGCAGAACGAGTGCCCTACTCTGGAGGTTCTGCGGCGGCAGGCTGCAGACCAGGCAGCTGGTAATCAGTCCGGGTCACATCTGATCTACTGGGAGAGTGGTCTCCTATACAGTGAGCCAAAGGTTGCTGAGCCTGGGTCAGCCCGTGTGCTGGTGGTACCCCAGCGCTTCAGGACCTTCCTACTGGGTCTGGCTCATGACGTGCCTTTGGCAGGACATTTGGGGCAGGACAAGACCTTTGACAGGCTTGTCACCCACTTCTTTTGGCCCCAAATGCGAAGGCAGTCAGATGCACACTGTAGGTCTTGCCAAACTTGCCATCAAGTGGTAAGAGTGGGAGGAAGGTCAAAGCTCCTCTCCAACCTTTTCCTGTTGTTGGAACACCCTTTTAAAGGGTAGGGATGGATATTATGGGGCCACTGGATCCCAAGACAGCCATGGGCAACAGGTACATCCTGGTCTTGGTGGACCATGCCACCCGGTACCCGGAGGCAATCCCTCTCAGGACAACGACGGCGCCAGTGGTGGGCCGGGCGTTAATGGGGATCTTTTCCCGTGTGGGATTCCCCAGAGAGGTGGTTTCTGATAGGGGGACCAATTTCATATCCAAGTATATGACATCCCTGTGGAAGGAGTGTGGTGTAACCTACAAGTTCACCACTCGGTCTGGTGGAGAAATTCAACCAGACCTTGAAAGGCATGATCAAGGGTCTAACAGAACCCATGAGGCGTAAGTGGGACGTCCTCTTGCCCTGCCTACTCTTTGCATACAGGGAGGTGCCTCAGAAGTCTCTTGGGTACAGCCCCTTTGAGCTCCTGTATGGCCACCCTGTCAGAGGACCTCTGAGTTTGGTAAAGGAAGGCTGGGAGGCGGCTCCCAGGAAAACTCCCCAGGATGTATTTAGCTACATGCTGGCCTTTAGAAACCAAACTGCCCGCTTCAGGAAACTCGCTCAGGCGAACCTAGAAGCAAGCCAGGAAGAAATGAAGAGATGGTATGACCAGAATGCCACTCTGGTCGAATTTCAACCTGGGCAAAAAGTGTGGGTCATGGCCCCAGTGGCACCTTGTGCCTTGCAGGACAAGTGGACTGGGCCATATGAGGTAAAGGAGCGCAAAAGTGACGTCACCTACCTGGTGGATTTGCAGGCTCCAAGGAACCCTTTGAGGGTCCTTCACTTGAACCGCCTCAAGCCCCACTTCGAGAGGTCCGAAGTGAGTATGCTCTTGGCGACAGATGATGGGGTGGAAGAGGAGAGTGAGCCTCTCCCTGACCTCCTGTCTACCAAGGAGCATGATGGGTCAGTAGAGGGTGTGATCCTCTCCCCTACTCTGACTCAGGAGCAGCAGGGGGACTGTCGCCAGTTGTTGGGACAGTTCGCCCCACTGTTCTCTCTGACCCCCGGTGTTACTCACTGGTGTACCCATGACGTGGACACTGGTGACAGCCCTCCTGTGAAGCACAAGATTTACAGGTTGACTGACCGGGTCAGAGCCAGCATCAAGGAGGAGGTCTCTAAGATGTCGGCGTTAGGGGTGATTGAGCCCTCCCACAGTCCTTGGGCCAGCCCAGTAATCTTGGTCCCAAAGGCTGCGGCGCCCGGTGCCACTCCAGAACTCCGGTTTTGTGTGGACTACCGTGGGCTCAATGCCATCACCAGGACTGACGCGCACCCCATCCCCAGAGCTGATGAGCTCATTGATCGGTTGGGAGCTGCCCGGTTCCTCAGCACGTTTGATTTGACGTCTGGGTGCTGGCAGATTGCCCTAACCGATGGGGCCAAGGAGAGATCAGCATTCTCAACCCCAGAAGGTCATTACCAATTCCGGGTGATGCCCTTTGGGTTGAAGAATGCCCCTGCCACCTTTCAGAGGTTGGTCAATCAGGTGTTGGCTGGGCTGGAGGATTTCAGTGCCGCCTACCTGGATGACATTGCTGTGTTCAGTTCCAGCTGGGAAGAACATTTACAGCACCTTGAGAAAGTGTTGAGGGCTCTGCAAGGTGCAGGCCTCACGATCAAGGCCAGTAAGTGCCAGATCGGGCAGGGTTCTGTGGTGTACTTGGGACACCAGGTAGGAAGCGGCCAGGTGGCGCCCCTACAACCCAAGATTGACACCATTCTGGCTTGGGAAACCCCAAGACCCAGACAGAGGTGAGAGCCTTCTTAGGTCTCACGGGTTACTATAGGAGATTTGTTAAGGGCTATGGCACCCTCGTTGCCCCCTTAACAGAGCTGACCTCTAAGAGGCAGCCCAGGAAAGTGATCTGGACTGAGTCCTGCCAGAAAGCTTTTGATGCCCTGAAGGCAGCCATGTGCACGGCGCCCGTGCTCAAGGCACCTGACTTCTCCAAGGAATTCGTCGTGCAGACTGACGCTTCAGAGCATGGTGTGGGAGCGGTGCTCTCACAACTGAACGAGGAGGGCCTGGATCAGCCTGTAGTCTTCCTTAGCAGGAGACTACTTCCCAGGGAGCAGAGGTGGAGTGCCATAGAAAGGGAAGCTTTTGCTGTGGTCTGGGCACTGAAGAAGTTGAGACCATACCTGTTTGGGACTCACTTCCGGGTTCAGACAGACCACAGGCCCCTCAGATGGTTGATGCAAATGAGGGGTGAGAATCCAAAACTGCTGAGGTGGTCCATCTCCCTACAGGGAATGGACTTTACGGTGGAACACCGTCCTGGTACAGAACACGCCAACGCAGATGGTCTGTCCAGGTTCTTCCGCCTTAGTGAAGAGAACTCCAATGGGGTTGGGTAGTTCTCACTACTTTCAGCTGGAGGGGACATGTGTTAGACTTGGCATCTTTTGGCGTGTTTCCCCTGACTTTTTGCTTTCTGACCTCCCGGTTTTGACTGTTTTTGCTGGTGTAATGATTCTGCGCACTTTCCTCACTGCTGTCCAGTGGGAAAGTGCAAGTGCTCCTGTATAAAATGTGTTACGGATTGGCGTTTCCATGATTGGCCTTTTTGGTTTAAAGTGTCAGTCCCTTGTAAAGTGCACTGCGAGTGCCAGGGCCGATAGACCAAATGCTGTTGGTGGGCTGCAGCACTGGATTGTGCCACCCACGCAAACAGGCCGTAAAGAGTAACTCGGGCCTGCCATTGCAGAGCCTGTGCGCAGCCTGGGGCTGCTATGTCGACTTGGCAAGTGCGCACACTTGCAAGTCCCTAAACCTTCCCTTTTCTACATGTTAGTCACCCCTAAGGTAGGCCCAAGGTACCCCTGTGGGCAGGGTGCGTTGTATGCGAAAGGTAGGACATGCCCTGGTGTGTGTGGCATGTCCTGATAGTGAATTACAGCCTAGTTCGTTTTTCACTATTGCAAGGCTACCTGTTCCCCATAGGCCAGAACGGGCAGTTTTGATTAGTACAGCTTATAATCCTAACTGACCCCGGGAACATGGTAGAAACTCGAGTTTAGTATGCCTGGACTCAGAGTGATAAAATGCATCTTTTAGTGAAGTTGGTTTTAACATTCTGTGTTTGAAAATACCACTTTTAGAAAGTGGGTATTTTCTTGTCTAACCATCCAAGCCTGCCTCTGCGAGGTTGTGTATTCCTTGTCTGGAGTGTGAGTGACAGGGGCTGGGGGATGCCAGGAGACAGGGTGAGTCAGCACAGGGCTGAATAGCAAGATCTACATGTAGATGGGTGGGAGGAGTTGCACCTGGGCCCTGAATAGGACAGTGCCTTCCCTCCACAATGCTGGCTCCACCTCCTGTGGTGCGTTTGATGTCCCTGGCCTACTCTCTGAAAGAAGGTACGGAGACTTGTCAACAAAGTGCTCCAGAACTGGTTTGGACTAGGCAAAGGCCTCTCTGCCTTCAGAGAACAAAGGAATTTGGGATATAAATATTGGGGCCCTGGCCCCATGAATTTAGATCTCGCTGGAATCAAGGAACCTGTCAAGACGAAGAGCTGGAGAGCTGCTAGGAGGAGTACTGCCCCTTTGCTGAGTTATTGTCTTGTTGGGTTGGCCTGCAGTTGCTGCTTCTGTCTTGGGCAGTGAAAGGACTGAACTTTCTACAAACTTGTGCTGAGTATCTACAAGGGCCTGAAACCGAGCTGGCCTCCTGTTAAGAAGTCTCAGGGACTACAAAGACTTCACAAGCCTCTGGGTACCGCTTCTGGAACGCTGTTTCAGTTGCCACAGAGGAAGGGAACCGCAACCGACTCCGTCAACCGAATCCATCCCTGGCCGGTGACCTGTTTGCACCGAAGACCGCATCGCCCCGCTTCGCATCGCAACCCTGGTCTCACCGTGGGCGACGTCCGACGCCGCCAACACCGAGCCGCTGCTTGCACCGTGACCTGTGGGCACCGCAGTTCGCATCGCATCGCTTCACTGAACCAGCCGGACCCGACCGACGCGGTCGCTGCAACTGGCTCAAGAGTCGTGACCGCATCGCATTTTGGGCACCGCTCGCACGTCTGCGACGCACCGCTCCGACTCGCACCGCTGTCCGACGCCAGCTCCCGCACTCCGGCTTGGTCGCCTGCATCGCAACCTGTCAGCACTGCATCGAGCATCGTCTCACCCTGCATCACACGCCTTGGACTCACCGACTCCGTCTGCACGACGCTCATCGAGCCGCTGCCTGCACCGCATCGAGGGACACCGCACCTTGCATCGCTCCGTCTTGCACCGCAACCGCGACGAACGCCGACCGGCTCGTACACTCCGTACCAGCCACAACGAGAAAGGTACTGTGACCGAGTCTGTTCACGACTCTGCTGGCCCATATCGACGCGGTCGGCTGGAACTGTTAGACTCTGTGGTTTTCAGCATCGCGGTAGACTCGGACGGAGCTACCGACTCGTACGAACTTTTTTTTGAACTATTCCTGCAAAGAAGAAGTTACCTTATCAAGCATTCATTTTTAAAGTATAGTATTGTGGATTTTTGTCGTAATTGGTCTTGTCTTGAGTATATAAAAATTGGTTATTTTTCTAAACTGGTGTGGTGTCCGTTTGTAGTGCTTACACTGTATTACTGTTGGTTATGTGCAAATGCTTTACACACTGCCTCTGAATTAAGCCTGACTGCTCGTGCCAAGCTACCACGAGGGTGAGCAGGGGTTACTTCATGAGTGGAACACCCTTACCCTGACTAGGAAGAAGGGTCCCTACTTGGACAAAGGTGCAAGCCCTTGCCAACTAGAGATCCCATTTCTAACACTGTCCATTACAGCCTGGTGGGGAATATGCAAATTGCGCATGACTGTTTGGCCGGGCCAAGACGACTGTGTGCACAGTCCACTCCTCCTCCCTGAGCCACCAGTCCCGCCCCACCCTAAACCAGCCCCACAGCAACGAAAAATAAAATGATATTAACATAGTTATTATCATTTTATTTTTCCCTTTTTCACTGCTCTAAGAGCAGTAGGGCGACGCTCCTCCGCCTGAGCGGAGGAGCCGCCACTGTAGGCCAGATGTTATGATATTTCATTGTCGGTCGTCAGAGATAACTCGACCACTTGTGTCAAAATATGATTTTTTCAAAACAAGCAAAATAAATGTGGGGGTCTGATGGAGGGACTCTCAGACTGAAATAGTGCTCAGGTGAAGAAATGCAATAGAAGACATATCAAAATGAAATGTTCATTGAACCAGATTCGGAACTCAATCCTGAGGAAGTTACACAAAGTCCGAGCTATTCTGAATAGTAAATTTGTTCTGTTGACTGGGAATGTTTCAGCTAAGGTCTCCGAATCAGAAGAATAGGGGATATTTATCGCACCCAATATATACCATGACCCTGGGATTGGGAATTTATTGTGGGAAATAATTACCACCTAATACGAGTTAAGCCTCTCAGAATGGGGCATAACATGTCAAATGTGGTGCTTGCTGCACCAAACTCTACCTGTCCAGGTTTTACCAGCCCTTTTACCCAGTAAACTTTCGGCAGCAATGACATGCTGATGTTTATAAGAGGAAATATCCGAATGTACAATCGTTATTTCACCCGCTAATTACTAGGTACGATGAACACTGCTGCACTTGTGATTGCGATCCCTGCAGAAGCATGTGTTTACGCATGGTTCCTAAATTACAGAGGCCCTCCAAATCAAAGCCATAATCTATGCAGACAAAAGAAAATGCATCCATATTTACTCCAGTATCAGCAGGAGAGTTATTCAAGGTGCTTTACTTTCTCACATTAAGAATCATTTTGCCTGAGATCATCACAATAGCAAGTGGGTAGGTAAATTTTAGGAAATAGCATGAACAACGCATCAAAATTGAATAAAGTATTTCCGAAAGTAGGATGAACGAGGCACCAAAAGTGTGTATGGTATTTCAAGAAGTGGGATGTACAAGGGATTGACAGTGGCTAGAGTATTTCAGTAAGAAGGATGAACAAGGGATTGAAAATGTAATGTCTTTTCAGGAAGTAGGAAGAACAAGGTATCAAAGATGGCTAGGGTATTTCAGGAGATAGAATGAAAAAAGTATCAAATATAGCTAAGGCATTTTAGGAAGTTGGACCAAGAAGATATTAAAAGTGGATAGGTTTTTCCAGGAGGTAGGATGAAGAAGTGTAGAAAGTTGCTAGGTTTGCACAGGGAGTAGGATGAACTAAGTGTTGAGAAAGAAAACTGTGCTTGTATTGTTCTGAATGAATTAGATTAAGGTCACGGTAAACACATACAAAGTTGTGGCTGTACATTCACCTATAGAAGAATTCGATTTTTAATGGCATCACCCTGCAGTTACATCTGCTCAAATCCCCCTGGGACTCTTCTCTATTTGAGAGAAATTCCTGGGATCAGCCCCTTTTACAAATAAGAAGATAAGTGTAGCCTAAGAAGATGTTTTGAATAGAAATGCCCCGTTATAACAGTTATTGTTGTTCCCATGAAAGATTTTCAGTGAAAGCTCAGGGTATCCGAGCTGTCTGTGTGGTTTCAGAAAACCCATAGTGTCTATGTGTTAGACCTGGCATCCTTGGCGTGGTTTCCCCCAACGTTTTGCCTTTAGACCTCCCGTTTTTCCTGACTTCATTTTTGCCGGCCTTAGGACTCTGCACACTTTACCACTGCTAACCAGTGCTAAAGTGCTTGTGCTCTTTCCCTAAAACATGGTAACATTGGCTCATACTCAATTGGCTTATTTAATTTACTTATATGTCCCTAGTAAAGTGCACTACTTGTGCCAAGGGGCTGTAAATTAAATGCTACTATTGAACCTGCAGCATGATTGTGCCACCAAATAAGTAGGCCTTTAAACATGTCTCAGGCCTGCCATTGCAGAACCTGTGTGTGCATTTTAAACTGCCATTTTCACCTGGCAAAATAAACCTTTCAGCCAGGCCCACACCTTCCTATTTAATACATGTAAGTCACCTCTAGGGGTTGGGTGCAATGTATTTAAAAAACAGGACTTGTACTTTTACGTTTTGCATGCCCTGGCAGTGAAAATCTCTTCAATTTGTTTTTCACTACTGCTAGGCCTAGATCTTCCATAGGATGAAATTGAGCTTACCTTAATACATTTTTAAGTGACATTTCCAAATGGAAAGATATAAGGATTCAAGTTTGGTGTCTCTAGAATCCTAATTTAAAATCCTAACTTATGGTGAGGTCGGATTTTAAATTGCAATTCTGAAAATGCCACTACTAGAAAGTTGGCATTTTCTTGCCTTAGCCAATTGGTGCCTGTCTCTGGTCACATGACTGGGTGTAGTTGACACTTGGGCTTTGTGTATTCCTCCTAGACAGCCACACACAATGGGAGGTTAGGTGTGTATCAATGGGTCATCTCTGGCAGGATGGGAGGGAGGAGCTGGGAATAGCCTCACCTGCACCTGAATAGGCTATGTCCTGTCCCCATACAAAGGGCTGCATAGGCCCTGCAGTTAGTCTGGAACCAGGACAGGAGAAGCAGGGTTTATGTGCACCTTAAAGGCATGTCTTTGAAGTCTCCCTCACTTTTAAAGGCACAACTGGGTATAAAGCCTGGACCTCAGACACAACCACTTCAGTACACTTCTGGACCTGTGGATACTCTGCCAGGAAGAAGGACTGCTGTGCTGCTGAAAGACTGCCTCTCTGCTGAACTGCATTCTGCTGGACTCCTGCTTTGCTGTCCTGATCAGCTGCATGCTGCCCTCTTGCCTGGGTGAGAAGGGCTGGACCTGCATCTCTTGAACTCAGAGTGACTCCAAGAGTTAGTTGGCTGGTCTCCTGATAGGAAGCCTCAGGTACATAACAGACTTCCAACACCTGCACCTAGACTCTGCTATCTGCAAGTCTACCCTGCCAAGTGGTGCCACCCGAGTCCTGGACCCTTGGAAGTGGGCCTAAGGTGCTTTCCAGTGGAATTGATACTTTTTCTGTGCTGAGGGATGCATTCCCGAAGAGAACTGATGCATCTACTTGTCTGAGCGGCGCATCCCTGAGCAGAACTGACACATTGCCACTGCTGCGTGGATTGGGCCCATCACAAAAGACTTGCATCACCACCTCAGCCCACATCTTGGAACCGATGCATCGTCTTCAGGAACTGCTGCTGCGCAACACTTTTCTCGGCGCAGGTCCTCACATCTCTCATCGACGGAAGCATTGACGACACCACCGAACCTTCACATCACAGCTTCACCACTCATTGGAATTGACGCATCGCCCAGCTGCGTATCGCATCTCCAACACCGGACTTCGCATCGCAAGTCCCGTCGATGGGATTCTCAGCATTGACACAACAGGACCTTGCACCACAGCATCACCTCGACTGCGCAACACATCTTTGACACAGATCCACACAATGCTCCACAACCAGGATTTAAGGTACTCTGTTCAGCAGGAATAACTGAGTCCCTGTTGCCGGCCCATGCTCCATCGCGGTCAGCCTGAACTTGTGACTTTGTCGTGGTCCGACACAACCAGATTTCTCTATTGTGCTTCATGCTTTTTGGCACTATTTTACACTTTAAATTTAAAATTTCAAAAACTCCAGTTCTACTCATTGGAGTTTTGTTGTTTTGGTCTTGTTTTATTTATTAAACTCAGCTCTATTTCTCCAACCTGGTGTGGGATCCTTTTTGTGTGTTGTTTTCACTGCGTTACTGTTTAAAGTGTTCCACAAATACTTTACACATTGCCTCTAAGTTAAGCCTGACTGCTCTGTGCCGAGCTACCCTAGTCAACGAATAACCCGATTTCCAGCACCATAGAAGCAAGCAATGGGCTGTTCTCCAGAGGGATAATTTAAACATGATTATCTGAAGCAGACAGGAAAAAAGAAGAATTAGCATCTAACATTTCCTCACCATAATTTAACTTTCAGTTGCTTCAAACTTTTTCAGGTCCCTGATCACAAGACACTTTTTATGCTTTCTGCACAGTATCATCTACTCAGTAAGATCTGATCAGTTTATTATCATGAACCTTAGGTTAATAGCTTCGGCCTACCCCTGCTAGAGCACAGTCTCTTCACAATCACACATTTGTCACCCAGGAAGCACTCCTACTCAATTAAATGAATGAATGGAGCTTCTTTCTAGTCAGAAAGGTGGGGCAACTTTAATGAAAGAAGTGCATTAACTGTTTTTTCTAAGCTTGTGATGGAGCAAGATAAAAGAAATAATTTTGAAACCCCCTTAAATAAGAATAATAAATTAACAGTACTAATTGTTTGATGAAAATAACCAACAAAATGCACCTTTAATAAACATTTACATAAATGGTAACTGCCCTTTTTGTGCAAAATCTAATTTATTTACCATTGTGAAGTATTATAATATTAAAACTGTGAATTGCATACTAATCAGAGTAAAATCGCATGATTTGTGCTGTGTAGTGAAAATTGTATTGTGGCAAAGAACACGGATGGTAAGTAAAATGGCTTTAAATGTCGCTTCTGCTAGGTAACACCTAACACGGGTTCTTAGAATGACGGGTGGTAAACAGAAAGACTTACTTTCTTTGTTTTAATTATGATTGTGTTTGTTTTTATGATAGTCCGTTTGGGCCTGTTAGGCCAGGCTGTGAAAATGGCGGCCGGCATAGATGAGGTCATATCAGAAACCAAAGATGGCCTCTAAGCGAAAGAAATAATGGAGCTGAACCACGTGGGTACGGCCTGTGTATGGAGTGAGAAAAGTCAAGGACGGAGTAACCTTTTATGAGGAGAGTGCCAAGAAAGACTCAGCACGTATCCGTGAGAAAGGAAAGAAGGAAGTATTGAGAAACAAAGAACTGTCCAAAATGTGACCATCAAAATCGCAACAAAGTGAATAGACAATTTGGACTGCTTTTACCCAAAGAGTATGGGAAACAGTGAACTCTTAACCATCCCCGAAACCAGTTTGAGCAAGGAAGGCGATGAGACAATCTTCGCCACCCCTCAAATGGACCAATTAACGTGATTCCTGCCCCCAAACATTGCAACTTTTTGTGTAGTAAGCCAGAAGTAGGGTATAAGAAGGACTGCTCTTATATGGGAGGTGTCGATGCTGTTATTATTGCAAATGCTGATGCTGATGTTAATGCGGAAGCTGCCATTGACTTCGAACCTGACTGGGGAAGGAACGAGACCGTTGCGGGAAATCTGTATGGGAGGTCCCGTTGAGGAGGCCATCTAGAGGGACAGTCAGTCAGTTTGGGAGTCCGTTCTGTGATTTACGGTTTATCTTCTTTGATGAACCATTCCTATCTGCATCTAAATAGGTAATGCATAATTTCGAATTTCTTTACATAATTTCCTATATAAATGTAAAAGAATGTATTAAGGTGATTAATAAACTAAGAATCTCACTCGTGAAATTTTGAATTTAGATAAAAGTTTATTTCTAATTAAATTTGAGTCTGTGGTTCTTTAGTTCGTTAATAAAATTTGACATTTAATAGGGTTTTAAATGATTGAGCTGGTCTCGATCACCATCAACTTATTCTACTAGTTGGTCCATCGACCAAAGAGCGGAGTACCTTGATGTTTTAGAACCGACAGGATTAAACTGAATGTATATGATGATTAAGGTAATAATCTGTCAAATTAAATAAGGTATTCCGTTCCTCCAGCAACGCATCTTTTTCTCCTTAGTGAATGTGGGTGTGATCCAGGGAACGACTGAGTGTATGATATGCGGTGTTATGGGCCCCACCGTCATATGGTATAGTAGATGTGAATGATTTCACCTGGATGTCATATCCTAGGAGAGGAATTTATATTAGACGCGCTGGATCAGATTTCTTGGTAGCAGAGTTATGGTTACTATAGATTAGTTTGGTGATTATTGATTATTGATTATTGATCATTTATGTCTAACACTTCATGTCGAATTGTATTATGTTATGTGTAAGTCGAAATTTTGAAGCTTCCGGGAAGTAGGAAGTGGATACGTGTGGCAAGAGAAGTCACATGGAATTGTACATTGTCTGATTTTTCAAATTGGTGATAACACAGGATTGTGTTATGATAGGGACATTTCATGTATAAAACGTGTATGAGTGAAATAGCAACCGGTTTTCTTGTGAAACTCTGGCCTTAATTCTCAGGAGCAGTGTAGTCTCCACATGTGTTTTATCCCCAGAGAAACGGGTTTACCCCTTGCTTGAGAGAAGGGTAAGGTAGAGGGAAGTGCTACACTTATCGAAAAAAACAGTATTCTTGCAAGATAGAGTAAGCTATCTCTTTTGTTTAGCGAAAACAGACAATGGAAATGTGTTTTACGTTGTAACTAATAAAATTCAGTCAAGAAAAACTGCCGATAATTTTTGTAAAGGAGGGGTCAGGAGTAGAACTGACGTTGACTAAGACCGCGCTGGTATTGGCCAGTGGTGGGAAAGTGAAGAGCTTTCTGATTGATGCATTAGTGTGAAAACGCGCTGGTATTGGCCAGTTGAGAGTGACGTAGAAGCTCTCGGATTGATGCGTTGGTGTGAGACGTGCTGGGATAGGTCCGAATAGCACACAGTAAACAGAACAGAGTTGTGAGTTGTCGAAAAGAAAGAATCGTGAAATATGGCTTATTATGAGTATTGTAGAGAGAAACTGTCATGGATGGCGAAAATTAAAAACTTTTTCAAGAAGGACAAGAAGGTAGTGACTAGGGAAGGACAAGTAATTCCTCCGCCGAAAACGCCAGCTTCTCATATGATGTTGAAATATGGTTATCATACTTGCATTTGGTTGGAGAATTGGACAAAATATACTCAGAATGATGGAGTATTGGCTTTTCCAGAAAATGGTTCATTTAGCACAGCTGTACTTCGGAATTTGAGAGAGAAAATGATGAAACTCGAGCCAAGACCTAGACCGACACAGTTTGAAGCGTTAGGTGAATGGGAAGATGAGATGTATGAAAGAGAAAGACACAGAGGTGCAAAGAATTATAGTTTAGTATGGGGAGTGAATCATGAAGATAGGATGAGACGTTGGAGATATGCTAATATGACGGATGGTTTGTTTCCAGCCATAACAGATGAAGAAGTTACAAGGAAAAAGTGTACAGAGAAAAGAAACATGTAGTAACAGATAGATATGGGTATGGAGGTAGCGAAACAGAGGATGAATTGCTGGAAGATATTTTAAACAGAAAACCACCTCCATATCAACAGAATTCTGCGGGGGTGACACCAAATGCACCACCAATAGAAACTGGGAGGAATCAAAGCCCTGAACGAAGTCATGAAATAAATAGGTTAAATGAAAAATTAGAGACTCCACAGAATGAAAAGTCTGACAGTGGTAATACAGCTGAATTAGCAAAAACCACAAGAGAATTGACTGAGAAAATAAGGGAATTAACTATGAATATGGAAGCCGTGACTGTGCCAGTGACAATAGGACCAGTAATACCGGTATTTGAAAACCAAAGAATAGATGAGCATTCCTTGACCATCCCAATGAACTCGAATATGCAAAGAAGGAGAGAAGGGATAATTACAGAAACTAGGGAGACAAGAGATTTGGTTAGCTCATATAGATCGAGTCCACCTACTAACTTGACTGTAAATGAGAGTGAGATAAGAAGGATTCCTATGGGAACTGAATCAGCAACTGAGACCCCAGAGAGAAGCACAAATTGGATAGAAATAAATAGTACCCCTGTAGGTCCGACTCCAGAAGGATTAAGTGAGTGGATGAGGAATTTGCAGAAGAAAGATGCCGAACCACAACCATTGGATGTAATCAGACTAAAGATAGACATGGAGGAGTTGATTTTAGGGACTATTGGTACAGAAAAATTGAAATCGTATCAGGACGAAGAGATTATGTTTGTGTGTAAAAGTATTACTTGGAGAGCTAGAAAGTTGCATGAAAGGTTGGAAGAGACAGCGAATGAACTAGGAGTAGAATTTGGAAAAATCAGAAGTTTGCAGAAACCGTATAGAGTAGATTTTTGTGAAAAGGATATAGAAAATCTGAACACATCAGGACGATTAACACAGATTAAAGAACTGATTGTGTTATTGAGAAAATGGGGAGATGTGGACAGATGGAGGAGCAGGTGGATGAAAAGAAAAGAGGGAATGACCGATAAAGCGTCTTTGGCTTTTACGGTGAAAGAAAAAGAACCAATAGTGATGGAATGTCCAATGAGAGAAACTCCAGGAGGAAGCTATGTGCATGACCCATGGTCTAGACAAGATATATTGTCATTTACGAATGATTTTCCGAAATTAAGAGAGAAACCTGTAGAATGGTATAGACAAGTGGAAAGATTTGTAAAGGTTTCGAAGGTGTTGTGGGTAGATCTGGATGGATTGTTTGATATTGTAGTACCAGCAGATTTATGGACAGAGTGTAAGATTACAATTGATTGGCCAACAGAAGAATATCCTAGAGATGTAAAAACTGGAGCGCCAGGTCCAGAAGTGATGAGAAAGTATGACCAGGTTATCACGTTTTTGAAAAATAAAATTCCACCAAAAGAAACAGATTGGGTAAAGATTGACAGAACAATACAGGAGAGTAAGGAATCTGTACATGCCTACTATGAAAGGCTACTTTTGGTTTTTAAACAGTATAGCGGTTATGAGACTTTGAGTGAAAAGGACATGAGTCATTTTGTATATAGATTTGTATATGGATTGAAGCCCGAGATAAGTGAAATGATTAAACAGCACATGTTGTGCTGGCAAAATAGCACTGTAGATGAAGTACTGAGGTATGCTAAATACTGTAGTGATGACATTGAGTGCAGACAACGTAAACTAAAAGAAAAAGCGATGTGGGCACAAGTAAAGGTCGCGGAAAAACAAGAAGCTCAAATGAATAATCAGACTAGTGATGCAGGACAGACTAAATCCAAACCGAATATAGGTAAAGGAAAAGGTCAAATGAGTATAGAAGAAGCTAAAAAGAAATGGCCATGCCATAATTGCGGAAAGTTAGGGCATTGGAGAAACGAGTGTAAATTTCCTCCAAAAGCTAATATGGAAAATCAATCATTAAATCCGCAGGTGCAGAATGAGGTGAGTTACCAACAGCCACAACAATCGCAGGTACTTACTCAACAGAGTCAGGTGCCACAACCACCTCTTCCCAAGAGTGTAAACCCCCAGAGATACAGTGCAGAGACAGGATTCTACGGAGGAGAGCAGGTAACAAAATTGCCGCGCGCAGCTGCAATATCGCAGTATTGGTTACGGCAAGATGGAAATGAATCGGATGAAAGTTTATGACGGTGCCTAAGAGAGGAGGAAGAGTGCGTGCTTGGCGCAACTCTAGAGGTAGATCAGTCAGGTCCATTTGTGGATGGAGAAGTGAATGGTGTAAATGTTACATTCCTTGTGGACACTGGAGCTACCCGTTCTACTGTTAGATCAGTAGAAATTCCAACCCTTCCTCTCTCAGGTGAATATATCCAAGTTGTGGGTGTTTCAAACCAGCAGATTAAAGCGCCTAGTAGAGGTGAAAGTTCGACCATTTAGAGAAATGCATCGGTTTGTGGTGTGTGATTGCAGTCCTGTAAACTTGCTAGTACGCGATCTGCTTTGTAAAATGAACTGCACCATTTATTGTACCCCGGATGGTATCGCATTTCAGACACCAGATGAAGATGTTCTGTATAAAATGACAATGGCAGAACTAGAACCAGGAGTAAATGACATGTTTCCTGTGTTTGACGTAGAGAAAATCCCAATTGAATTAAAAGAAACAGTCAGATCTAATGTATGGGATTTCACAGGCGAAGACATTGGGTTAATGAGAGGAGTAGACCCTGTAAAGATCACTGTAAGAGAAGGAATAAATTACCCAAATACTCCACAGTACAAATTGACGCCAGAAATTATTGAAGGAATAACACCCGTAGTTAATAAAATGATTGAACAGGGAATTTTGAAAGAAATAATGAGTAGCCCATGTAATTCACCTATAATGGGTTTGAAAAAGCCGAATGGGACATATAGGATAGTGCAAGATTTGAGGAAAATAAATAAAATCGTTATTCCTTGTTGTCCAATTGTGCCAAACCCCGCCGTAATACTGTATCAGATTCCACATGATGCAGAATGGTACACAGTTATTGATTTGTGCCATGCATTTTTCTCTATTCCGTTACATCCAGATAGCCAGCCATTATTTGCGTTCCGGTTCGGAGAGCGTATTTTGGCATGGTGCCGAATTCCTCAAGGGTATACAGAAAGCCCCTCAATCTTTAATCAGATCCTAAAGAAATCATTGGAAGATTTAAGAATGCCTGAAAAATCTGTGATGGTCCAATATATTGATGACCTGTTAGTGGCATCAAAGACCAAAGAAGCATGTGTTACCGACACAATTGCTTTATTGAATCACTTGGCAGAAGGAGGGCACAAAGTGTCTCCGTCGAAATTGCAATTTTGTCAACAGGAAGTACAGTACCTAGGTCATAAGATTGAAAAAGGGATGCGAAAGGTAACAACAGAAAGAATAAAGATTATCCAAGGAATGAGAGCTCCAATGACACAGAGAGAGGTGAGAATGTTCCTTGGAATGGTTGGGTATTGTCGACAGTGGATAAGTGGATTTTCATTGATTGCAAAACCTTTACAGCAATTGACAAAAAGAGATGTTAAAGATCCGTTTGAGTTGAATGAGGAAGAAATGAAAGCTTTTAAAGAACTGAAAACGAAGTTGTGTGAAGCACCGGCATTGGGAATGCCTGATTATGAAAAAGAATTTGAACTGTATTGTAGTGAAAGAGATGGATGTGCACTTTCAGTTCTAGTGCAAAGGCATGGAAAAATGAAAAGACCCATTGCTTATTTTTCAGCTGTTTTAGACCCAGTAGCAAAAGCGTTGCCTGGTTGTCTGAAAGCAGTAGCTGCTACTTGTGTGAGTCTGGAACAGAGAGAAGGCATTGTGATGGGATATCCAGTAAGAGTATATGTTCCACATTCTGTTGAAATTCTTCTGACCAGAACCAAAACCCAATTCATGACACATAGTCGGCTGACTAGGTATGAAAAGGTGATTTTGAGTGCAGATAATGTAACTATTGATAGATGCACAAGTGTGAATCCTTCAACTTCACTGCCAGATGAAGAAAATGTAGGAGTTAAGGATGAAGTCGATCATCAATGTCTGGATGTGCTTGAATTCTGCACAAAGCCTCGACCAGATATTAAGGATGAGCCTTTGAAAGAATCAGATTATGTGGTGTTTGTAGATGGATCATGTCTGAGGACGAGTGAAGGAGTTTTGAGTGCGGCATATGCTGTGTGTACAGTAGCTGCCATAATGGAAGCATCTTGTTTGAGAGGGATACGTTCAGCTCAAGTAGCTGAGCTGATTGCTCTAATTCAGGCATGCAGACTGGGAAAGAATGTCCGAATTACGGTGATCACGGATAGCCAGTATGGCTTTGGAGTGGTCCACGATTTTGGACAGATCTGGTCTCAGAGAGGTTTCTTGACGTCTGCAGGAACTCCAATTAGGAACGGTGAGTTTGTGAAAAAATTGCTTGAGGCGATACAGCTGCCTAAACAACTTGCAGTGGTAAAGTGTGCTGCACATAAAATTGGGACAGACTATATTGCTATGGGAAACAAGTATGCGGACGAAATAGCCCAATACTGTGCCAGAAATATGGTCTCGTTAATCAGGAGGAGAGAAAAAGAAAATGTTTCATGTCCATTATTACTTACTAACATTGTCGAAACATGGGATGAGGTAAGACAATTACAGGAAGAAGCAAACGAAGAGGAGAAAGATGGTTGGATAAAAGCAGGTTGCAGGAAAAGAGAGGAAGATGACGTTTGGGTTTATAGAGATGAAAGACCAGTTATGCCTGATAGCATGATTTCTAACATGGCACGGATGTACCATGGACAAGCTCATATTGGTAGGGATGCCATGATTAGACTTTTCAGACAAACTTGGTACAACCCAAAATTCAGAGCTATAGCTGAGAGTCTCTGTCAAAGATGTCTTACCTGCCAACAGATAAATCCAGGAAGGAAGACAGTAGTGAGTCTAGGAACGATAGGACGTGAAGGAGGTCCTTTTACTAGAATGCAACTAGATTTTATTGAAATGCCCCCGAGTAATAGATTGAAATATGTTCTTGTGGTCGTTTGTTTGTTTTCTCGTTGGGTGGAAGCCTATCCGACAAGAAGGAATGATGGAGTTACTGTAGCTAAACTCCTACTGAGAGAATTCATTCCGAGATATGGCTTTCCAGTAACGATTGAAACAGATAGAGGAACACATTTCCAAAATGAACTGATCCAATTGATATGTGAAGCTCTTGACATACAACAGAAATTACACTGTGCTTACAGACCAGAGGCTTCTGGAGTGGTAGAACAAGTAAATGGAACAATAAAAAATAGGTTGGGAAAAATGTGTCAAGCCACAGGACTCAAATGGCCTGATGCCCTACCATTGGTGCTAATGACTATCAGAAGCATACCTGACAGAAAAACGTGTCTGAGTCCTCATGAAATAATCATGGGACGAGCAATGAGACAAGCACATGTACCTGTCAACAAACTGCTGACTATAACTGATGATCTCGTATTGGACTATTGCAAAGGATTGGCTGATGTGGTACATTCTGTGTTTCATCAGGTTGGACCGGATGCGACCACTCTTGAAAGAAAACCAGCTCATGATTTGAATCCAGGAGACTGGGTCCGCATAAAAGTCCACAGAAGAAGAAACTGTTTGGTTCCTCGCTGGGATAAGCCACGTCAAGTGATCCTGGTGACAACAACTGCTGTAAAATGTGCAGGAGTAAAAAACTGGGTGCATGCCAGTCACACTATCAGAGTTCCAGATCCTGAAGCTCGACCTGTAAGTCGACATCTGGAGATATCTGATACCAGCTCAGCATCCGAAGCAGAACCTGAAATAAGCAGAATTCCAGATCTTGAAGCTCGACCTGAAAGTCGACATCTGGGAGAACAAGGTACAAGTTTTACAACTGAAGAAGAACCCGAACAAATTGAAGATCCAGATTTTGAAGCTCGACCTGTAAGTCGACATCTGGAAATATCAGATACCAGTTCAGCATCTGAAACAGACCAACCTGAATTTAATGAAAGACAAAAGAGAAAGATAAGAACAGACATTATAAGCGAAGAAACTGAACCAAGAGACAGTGATAGCGAACAACCAAGTACAAGTTATGGAAGAATTCCTCCAGAAATAGTTGAACTAGCTGAGGGAGACTTAGATACAGATAGAGAGATAGGGGAAGCGGAAGAAACACGAGGAGAAGTAGGGACAGATCAACAATTAGAAGAAACACAGGGAAATTTAGATTCAGACAGAAAGATAAGAATAAATGCGGAAGAAACTCGAGGAGGGATAGAATCAAAAGTCCAAACTGGAGAGTCACAAGAAGGTTCAGATTCCGACAAAGAAACTGAGATCATAAAGTTCAAGGTTAGGGGAAGTGAAGTAAGGTCTGAAACAGAATCTGAAGAAAGCGAAGAAGAAAGAAAACAGAGATTAGGACCAAGAAAGAGGACTTGGAGAACTGAACGAAAGGAAAAGGAAAGTGAACCAAAAAGGCCAAGAAAAGGAGACAATTGGCCCCACAAAGTCAAAAGACTGAGATACAAGATAGTAAATTTGAACAGAGATGATGCAGAACAAGTAAATGAGATAACAAGTCAAAGAGGACAAGGAAAACAAAGTGGAAAGCAATTGCAGAAAACAAAAAGAGTGAAGAGACCTAATTTAAAATATAAGTCACCTGAGTGGCTATACATCGCTTTGACTGACATTAAAGAAGAGGATAACACTCACGAGAGCCTAGACGAAAGCTGTAAACAAATGGGTGAAAGTGAAGTGCAACAAATCTGAAAAGATAAAGAAAGAAACTGGACTGGACACAAAAACCTGAACGAGACAAGAAAGAGTTCTGAAAGGAACTGAAGAAAAGACCCAAATGTGACACAGGAAAAGGGTAGAGTGGCTGAGAGGTCATTCTGAGGTGTGGTGACACATTTTCTGTACAATATATAAATAGCTAGGTAATAGTACAAAATAGTAGACATTGAGAATAGAAAACCTAGATGTGAGTTTTTACGTAGATGGTGTAGAATGTGTTTCTTTTGTACAGGTTTGCTAATGTTTATTTGGCTTATTTTAGCAATAACAGTTCCATTGAGGTTGATTGTAGAAGAGACATCTGTAATAGGGAATAACACGAAAAAGGATAAAGAAGCTAACACACAAAACACTGCAGCATTAGTAGATAGTATTGATTTACATAAGGATAAGTCTATAACTGACTTTTCCAAGAATGTCTTTACGAAATTATTGTATGAATATGTGGAGACAATGGATGTAAGGGATTGTTATGTTTGTATGCAATTACCTGCGTCTGTCACAGAAGGTGTGACCTATCATCACCTTCCTTTGACGTATGGGATAACATGTAGCGTTTTAGCTAGTTTATTTTATAAAACAGGTAGATTAGAATATTATTACACTGACATAAACACTATTTTCGCGAAGGTACCTATAATTCCTGAACTAAACAAGGCGAAAAAAGCAAAAACGTTTGGTGAATTTTTCCTAGAAAATAAAGATTTAACATTAGAGTATGTAGTTAGACACAATCTTACTTGTGAATTAAAGAAAGAGGAAAAGGTCTTCTTGGAGATGGTAGAAAACAGAAGAGTTAAGTTTCAAAGAAAGGTAATAGAGGAAAAGAGAAAAACACCACTTTGGGCGTTTGAAGAGAAAAATCATGATAGAGGAGAGACAAATGCAGCTATGACTTTGGATTGGCCCCAACAGGGAAAGTTGTGTATTAGTAGAAATAAGACTATGTATGATAATTATTTCGTGGGTTTCAATGAATGCCGAGATACATATAACATTTTAGGAGGATGGGGATTTAAAGGAGGAAAAGATCCAATATTTCCTGGGATCTATTATATATGTGGAAGTAGAGCTTATTATAGGTTGCCGGACCACTGGTACGGATCATGTTATTTAGGTCTGGTCTTTCCAAAGATATTCCATGTGGAGAGAGGAGAAAAAGGAATACATGAGATAGGTAAAACATTAACACGTAGGAGGAGGGAAAGTTTTTCAGAAATAATAGGTGACATTTTTGGAGCATTGATACCAGCAGTGGGTATATCTTTGAATGCATTTAAGATTCGGAAACTGTCCACAGTAGTAGATCGGTTAACAACGAATACTGCTGGAGGGTTCTTGATGGTAAATACCGAAATGGTTGCCATGAGAGCTATGGTGATGCAAAATCGGCTTGCCCTTGACATTCTTTTGGCAAAAGAGGGTGGAGTCTGTGGAATGCTAAAAGTCCAACATTGTTGCACTTACATTCCCGATAAAAGTTAGAATATACAGAAGTATATAAAGAATATTACTGATTTGCACAAAGAAATTGCTCCACTGGAGGTTGAAAGTGCCTGGGAGAAACTTGGTAAGAGTTTTTCCTCAATACAGAAATGGTTCACAGAAATAGGTGGTTCCCTTATTGGGAAGGTACTAATATCAGTAACAGTGGTAATAATGGTAATGTTGTCAGCAAAATTAGCATATGTGTGTATTAAAAAGAGAAAAACACAAAATAGAATAAAAAGAGAAAATGAGAAAAATAAAGAAAGAGAACGAGAAATGGGAGAAATAGAATTAGAAAAACTGAAAGAGAACATATATAAAAGATCAAAAAGACAAGATGAGGAAGACACTGTTGTGTGAACTAACCAAGACAAATGGACAAGAAACATTTATTTGAAAATTGTATTACATGGTTTTTGTGGTGATATTAAAAATCACCAAAGGGGGAGTTGATGGAGCAAGATAAAAGAAATAATTTTGAAACCCCCTTAAATAATAATAATAAATTAACAGTACTAATTGTTTGATGAAAATAACCAACAAAATGCACCTTTAATAAACATTTACATAAATGGTAACTGCCCTTTTTGTGCAAAATCTAATTTATTTACCATTGTGAAGTATTATAATATTAAAACTGTGAATTGCGTACTAATCATTGTAAAATCGCATGATTTGTGCTGTGTAGTGAAAATTGTATTGTGGCAAAGAACACGGATGGTAAGTAAAATGGCTTTAAATGTCGCTTCTGCTAGGTAACACCTAACACAGGTTCTTAGAATGACGGGTGGTAAACAGAAAGGCTTATTTTATTTGTTTTAATTATGATTGTGTTTGTTTTTATGATAGTCCGTTTGGGCCTGTTAGGCCAGGCTGCGAAAATGGCTGCCAGCATAGATGAGGTCATTTCAGAAACCAAAGATGGCCTCTAAGCGAAAGAAATAATGGAGCTGAACCACGTGGGTACGGCCTGTGTATGCAGTGAGAAAAGTCAAGGACGGAGTAACCTTTTATGAGGAGAGTGCCAAGAAAGACTCAGCACGTATCCGTGAGAAAGGAAAGAAGGAAGTATTGAGAAACAAAGAACTGTCCAAAATGTGACCATCAAAATCGCAACAAAGTGAATAGACAATTTGGACTGCTTTTACCCAAAGAGCATGGGAAACAGTGAACTCTTAACCATCCCCGAAACCAGTTTGAGCAAGGAAGGCGATGAGACAATCTTCGCCACCCCTCAAATGGACCAATTAGCGTGGTTCCTGCCCCCAAACATTGCAACTTTTTGTGTAGTAAGACAGAAGTAGGCAATAAGAAGGACTGCTCTTATATGGGAGGTGTCGATGCTGTTATTATTGCAAATGCTGATGCTGATGTTAATGCGGAAGCTGCCATTGACTTCGAACCTGACTGGGGAAGGAACGAGACCGTTGCGGGAAATCTGTATGGGAGGTCCCGTTGAGGAGGCCATCTAGAGGGACAGTCAGTCAGTTTGGGAGTCCGTTCTGTGATTTACGGTTTATCTTCTTTGATGAACCATTCCTATCTGCATCTAAATAGGTAATGCATAATTTCGAATTTCTTTACATAATTTCCTATATAAATGTAAAAGAATGTATTAAGGTGATTAATAAACTAAGAATCTCACTCGTGAAATTTTGAATTTAGATAAAAGTTTATTTCTAATTAAATTTGAGTCTGTGGTTCTTTAGTTCGTTAATAAAATTTGACATTTAATAGGGTTTTAAATGATTGAGCTGGTCTCGATCACCATCAACTTATTCTACTAGTTGGTCCATCGACCAAAGAGCGGAGTACCTTGATGTTTTAGAACCGACAGGATTAAACTGAATGTATATGATGATTAAGGTAATAATCTGTCAAATTAAATAAGGTATTCCGTTCCTCCAGCAACGCATCTTTTTCTCCTTAGTGAATGTGGGTGTGATCCAGGGAACGACTGAGTGTATGATATGCGGTGTTATGGGCCCCACCGTCATATGGTATAGTAGATGTGAATGATTTCACCTGGATGTCATATCCTAGGAGAGGAATTTATATTAGACCCGCTGGATCACTTGCCACAATTATTCTTAAATTCCTCAAGCTACTTTTGTCTTGCCTGAAATGTTTTTGTCTAAATGTATTTGTCATGTGTTCGTGTAGGATGCAGGACTGTGTCCCACTATATTGATGTGCTTCAATTTATGTTTTTGTCTTTATTGATTCATTAAATTGGCTGTCCAGCTGGACACTCTTAATATAGTACTGATTCTAGTCTATAGTTATCTTATCCACGCTGTTTTGTTTAATGCATGACACCAGGCAGCATCACAAAATAAAATGATGATCGGAGTATTGAAACTTTTCAACCACTCACCCCCAGTCACAGATCTGGGTTGAATCCATCGTTATTATGCTCGCCACGTCACCCCAGTTTGGTCCAAGCCATTGCAAATCAGTCTTGACCCAGCTCCCCATGGCAACAGTCCAGCCCGAACTGCCAAGGCAGGGTCAAGATTGATTTGCATATGACTGGGTCCAATCTGGGGTGACGTGGCTAGCAAAATAACGATGTATTAAACCCAGATCTGTGACTGGGGGTGAGTGTTTGAAAAGTTTCAACACTCCGTCCATCATTTTATTTTGTGATGTTGCTATGTGCACCCTGAGTGGCTAAGGGTATGCCCTGACGTGGGTCCCTTGCTCGCTGCACCACTGGATTCAAGCTAGCCTGGCTGATTAGGGGTGATACCCGGAAACCAATCCCGTTTTATTTTGTGATGTTGCTATTACACCAGGCAGGTCTGCTCTGGTGGAAAACATGTTTAGCGCCGACAGACCTAGAAAGAAAGGAAGCTTGGGGAAAGCTTAGAGAAATTGGGTATGGGCTTCCCTTGTTATTTCTCTTTTGGAGAATCCTCTTTCTTGGATTCACAATTGTAAAGTAACACATTTTTTGCAAGTAGCCACGAGCAACCCTAAAGACAGGTGCACTAACGTGGCCTTGACCAATCTTCATTCCATATTTGTTCCATTGTTCGTGATTATTGTTGCAAAAACATACACATAAGTTTGTGGACGTTCCTACATATTATCAAAAAATATATGAAATGGGGCCCTGCCACAGCACTTCATTTACAATGGGAGTCTTGTAGGAATTTCTCGTCGGTGCAGTTACTGCTCCTAAGAAGCTGATAACTGCTATCATCCAGGGCGCGGACAGAATTGTCAGAAGCGGTTGTCTGTTCAGGAATACAGGTGGGCATCCCCAGTTGTAGGACACATATGTGCAATCTGGAAGACCATGGTATTTGGGGATCCTCGTTTATGTGGAAAAATTCAAAAATACAAAGGAACCTCCGAGTCAGGAAAAAATGGTTGAGGAAGCTGTTGCACTAATGGTCTTGGCCCTGTGTGCTTGCAGGAGATATCTATTTCCTCTGCAATACGCTTGTAGTACAAGGAGTTTAGCTTTCCTGTTGAAGTTGTAGGTCTGTGGTAGCTGGTAAAGCCTTTGGTGCTTCCTATGTTTACTATTTTGTATCTAAGTTTACCCCATTTTGTGTCAGTCATAGAGTTGTAAATGCATTTACCCAGGCACAGAGGAGTAATATTAGTTTTTGAGCATGGTAGTAACATCCTTATTTAATAAGTTACTGGAAATATTTAGGTCTGCGAATGTGGCAAACAAATATCCTCCAGCACTCTGGCGGGAGAAAGACTGCCATATTTTAGTTCTTCGCTATGGTGGCAGAGGGTTCTCCGCCTACGTGACTGTCTCCTCTATAAGAAAAAGTTGCATTGCTAGGCCTCCTCTGATGGAAATTCTGTCAATGGCTGAATTGGATAGTAGGAATTTCGCCACCAAATGTGATCACAGGCAATGCAGCATAGTGGGGAGTATGTTAACAGGGTAAAAATATCTTGTCTCCAAAGCAAGTGTTGCGCAGCCTGGTATGGACACAGTACATAACTTTTTATGGAAGTTTGCCAGGGTTTCATGGCAGGCTCTCACAGAGTGATCTCCAGCAATGGCATGGACACGTCACTGGCGATGGTGAGAATGGACAGCCACCATCTTTGGAAGAGTTAGTCCCAGTCCTTGGAAGACCCCATCGCTCAGACAGATGTGTCTGAATGGCATGGCATCCGCTATCTACTGCACTCTGCACTGCAATAGGCATGGATGTGTGACCCAATGATTACTTATAGATACTTGATTACCACCGTCCTCTAAACTACACCCTAAGAACAGTCCAGATAATATCCCAAAGCAAGGAAAGAGGCAGGCAGGTTAGAAGTGCCTGACAGTCCTTAGCAGAAATCCTTTCTTATTTTAAAAAATATAATCTCATTTCAAACTCGTCCTTCATCAGGGCAGCACAGATATCTCTAGCTCCAGGCCTAATATCATGGTGTGCACAAGCTATCGACTATTTTAAGGAGTTTATTGGTCAGAATGGCGTCCAACAGCAGATGTGGGCATGAAATTCAGACTCTGCTTGCACCTTATGCACAACTATGTATGTCTCAAAGTTTGTATTCACAGAAGCACACACCAAGTTTTTATTCTCAGTGATGTCAGATCACCCCACTGGCTCCTTCTAAAGTAGGTGTTAAGAGCTGGATTTGTTTTGTGAGACATAATTCAACATTTAAGTACGATTTGTGGGCTGGCAAAGTTAGTTAGCATAATAAAGGCTGCCAGCCAATAGTTCTGCTCTGCTCTTTCTTGGGTTGAGGCCTTTAGAGTGGACGGTCTCTGCCCGTGGCAGCTGTTCCCCAACACCTCAAAGCTGGGCCTGGCTTGTTTTTGTTCAGAGCACAAAGCACATCCTTCCCCTCGAGAGCTGCAGCTATCAGGCACACTGTGGAATTAGAGATGCAGTCGGTGTAGTGCCCACTCAGAAAGGACCATGGCAAATCTGGGCACTTAAAAGTGGCATAATTGATGCTGAGAGCGTCGTTGCTTCTGGGGCCTCCTTTGAGTCACAATGGAGTCTGCCCCTTCTTTCTCCTGCAGACTTCCTTCACTTTTTAACAAAAAACGAGGCACGTCCAATTAAGGCGGGAAACAATGGGCGAGCAGCTGAAGTAATTAAGGGGTAATGCCGGAAGAGAAAAACATGATCAGCAGTTCACAAGTGGTTTGTTTCTGGACAGCCGTGGGTGCTGTCAGTGCTCTAATTGTGCCCACACTCTATTTTGATGGGCATTTTCTTAACCAAAGTGAGATAGGAGAGAGAGAGATGTGGAGTGCTTCCCTTAGCAGCCTGGGAGGCGCAGCATTACTGCTCCCCATCTGCCAGCTGTCTGCTGCCTGTGCTGGTATCCGAAAAACACAGAAAATACCTTTATTGATTAATGCATGCGGGCGCCCTAGTTTGTATGGCACATTTTATGGTGTATTTCATGGTGCCACATGCATGTAGCTTACCAGGTTGTTTGCTGGTTTCCTACTAAAACATGCCGCCTTTTTTACATGGAACTCTTGAAGCCGCTTACTCATTGCAAGAAGGTGCACTTTATGAAAGCATTACCACTTTAAACTACTCTGACATGCTATTTGTATAGCTCTGTGTGGCCCTGCTTAAGCACCAAAGCGCTTTTAGGCGGACGAGTAAGCAGCTATTTCGATCGTTGTGTTTGGCTGGTAGAGTGCGAGTTAATAATGTAGTGTGTGTGGGGAGAGTTGAGGTATTGTGGGAGAGCTTGTGGCTGCATTTACGTTTGCAAAGGGTTGTCACCCACCGTCTACTCGCACATAAAGTTTTGATAGGACGCACAACAGTGGACAATTTGTCAAACAATAACTGCCAGGGTTCTCGTCAGGAGGACACGGCAGCTTGAACCATCTATTGCCCCTGCCAGCGCTGCCAATGGCAGTACCAGCACAACTACTAACCATCACACTCCTACAAGTGTGAAACTTCATGCTATTCAAGGCCCCCAAAGTTATAGGAATGGCTTGCGTAGCTCGTATTAGTGATTGTTAATGTCTATTAAATTAATAAATAGGTGTTGTTGTGCTCATACCCAAATTTGGCAGACAGTGCCATGTGACAGACTGTAAAAAGCGCTGGTGCTAAGAGTTAAGTGCCGGTGCCGAGCACTGGAAACCACCGGCTCAAACTAAGCACTGACACACAATGAGTTGTTTAATAACTTGGGTCTCAGTGGGTTTAAAAATTAAAAATACCCAATTGGACTTCTATAATCCTAATATCCTACATTTGCACTTTAAAGGGAGTAGTGATCTTGTCGTTAATATTTTAATGGATAGGTGTGGAGAGAAATATTACCCCGGAAGTACTCGCTTGCCGAACAAGCTGGTTGGAGCCTGCAGCTTTATGTAGGCTTTGGATTAGACGCCGTCTGCGTTTAGTGGCCTTGTTCTATAGGTGGGAACCATAATGCTGCCCTAGCTCCAGAGGGCACCGCTTTAGTCCCTGATCAAATCTCATCCTATAGGGTTCCATCAATGGAGAATAGAGGATATAACATCTATTCAACATTAAAAGTCGTAGGCAGTTGGAATGCCCCTGATAGGCCAGTTAACTTCACTTTCTATACATCGCATGCGCTAAGCATTTTGGATTGCATTGTCAATACCTAAACTTGAGCCTTATAAAGTAAAGTTGGAAAGACAATTTATTTGGAGGCTATGTGGATCTAATAGCTATTTGGACTCAGTAAATCACTCACTTATGATAGAATCATAAATGATGGCCGTCATTAAAGTCCATGTGAGTGAAATGCTTATTGCTCTTCACTGACAAATACGTATGAATTAGCAAGAACTAGGTATGAATTAGCAAGAACTAGGTATGAATTAGTAAGAACTAGGTATGAATTAGCAAGAACTAGGTATGAATTAGTAAGAGCTGGGTATGAATTAGCAAGAACTAGGTATGAATTAGCAAGAACTAGGTATGAATTAGTAAGAACTAGGTATGAATTAGCAAGAACTAGGTATGAATTAGCAAGAGCTGGGTATGAATTATTAAGAACTAGGTATGAATTAGTAAGAGCTGGGTATGAATTAGCAAGAGCTGGGTATGAATTAGTAAGAGCTGGGTATGAATTATTAAGAACTAGGTATGAATTAGTAAGAGCTGGGTATGAATTAGCAAGAGCTGGGTATGAATTAGTAAGAACTAGGTATGAATTAGCAAGAACTAGGTATGAATTAGTAAGAGCTGGGTATGAATTAGCAAGAGCTGGGTATGAATTAGTAAGAGCTGGGTATGAATTAGCAAGAGCTAGGTATGAATTAGTAAGAGCTGGGTATGAATTAGTAAGAGCTAGGTATGAATTAGTAAGAACTAGGTATGAATTAGCAAGAACTAGGTATGAATTAGCAAGAGCTGGGTATGAATTAGCAAGAGCTGGGTATGAATTATTAAGAACTAGGTATGAATTAGCAAGAGCTGGGTATGAATTAGTAAGAACTAAGTATGAATTATTAAGAGCTGGTTATGAATTAGTGAGAGCTAGGGTCGCAAACCCTGGGATTCAGTATCTCGGAGGGTTTTAGCAAAAACACTTTCTGCAATGTACTAAACCCAATTAACGATTCGGAAAATGTTTTCTGAATCGTTAAATGGGTTAAGCAAACAATAAGGGTCCCTTCCAAATACCGATTTCTTATGGTACATATTAATGTTTCGCGACCAAGATCTGGCCACAAAACATTAATATTTTACTACCAATACAAAGGAGGTGGTAAGCCATGAGCGAACGTTAAGTGGTCCTCATGGGACCATTACCTACTCCTAAACATGTTTTCTGTAACTTTTCATTTTATTTTTTACACTGCGTTTGAAAGAAAAAGATTGCTTTATTTAACAGCAATCACAACATGCTGGTCTGCTGACCCCATGCTATAACCAGAAACAGCAGTTCCTGTGGAAACAATTGTAAACAATACACAATATTGCAATGCACAATGGCAATAGGAATAGGGGTAGGAAGGGTGTCAAAAAGAGAAGTGAGACCAGATACAGCGTGATACTAAGTTCAGAAAGATTATATGCATAAATATTTACAGTAGTATTCAAAATAGGCGCGTAGTGTCCCCAAGTGAACATGGAACTCATAACACTGTGCGTGAAATTTTGTGACATAGAATACAGGTTTCCATAATGACAAAGTCGACCATTGGTTTAGTACAAGATGAACACAGATATAATAATCGAGACTGGTAAATGGTTCGCTTTCAATACTGTTGACGGCGTTTCAACCCCGTTAGCTGTGAGGGGTCTCTTCAGGACCTATCAATGCAGGGACATCTAAGGGAGGATTAGACTGTCAAAGTGATATTAGTGCTCCCCAGGGGAGTGAAGGTAGAGGAAAAGGGTACTCACATGGGATCCCAGCCGGGAACCCAGTGAGAGAAGGGCAGTCTTCAAAAAAGGGTGAAGTACAATGACGTGCTTCTAGTTTCTGATATCACGGCAATCCGTGTAGGCAATGTTCTTTGGAACACGAGGGAAACACGGCTGATGCGTGTCGAATCAACCTGTTATGTGGATGCGGCACAATGACAGCAAGAATGATTCCAGGGACGCGTGCAGCTGCTACGCGTCAGGAAAGAAGACTGCGCGAGTCCGTCTCATAGGGTTGAATCAAACAATAAGGGTCCCTTCCAAATACGGATTTCTTATGGTACATATTAATGTCTCGTGACCAAGATCTGGTCACAAAACATTAATATTTTACTACCAATACAAAGGAGGTGGTAAGCCATGAGCGAACGTTAAGTGGTCCTCATGGGACCATTACCTACTCCTAAACAACTTTTCATTTTATTTTTTACACTGCGTTTGAAAAAAAGATTGCTTTATTTAAAAGCAATCACAACATGCTGGTCTGCTGACCCCTGCTGGCTACAACCCCTGTGACTGTGGCCAATTGTAGTGGGTCGCAATTTGAAACCTACCTCATGCATATTAATGAGGTAGTTCGAATTGTGACCCACTGCGATACAGTATTTTGAGAACCGACCTATTAGTACATAGGTCGGTTCACAAAACACCAATACATTTGGTAGAAGTCTATGTACAAACTGCGACCACTTTTACCAAATCCATTTTAGTATATTCCAAATAAGAAATAGCAAATTGTGAATCATTATTAGTCGCAATTTATGCAGTGGCATAGCTACACCCATGGCTGCCCGTGGAGGTAACTCCTTTCTCCTTTTTAAGAGCAGGGTTGGAGAGTGCTGGCGATTCCTGTGCGCCCTGTGACGGCCGCAGGTAAGAGTGGGGGGGCTGCCGATTCTGCATGCCCTGTGAGCAACCACAGCAGGTAAGAGCGGGGTGGAGGCCACCCCCCTGAAAACTCAGGCCGCCCGGGGTGCACCGCCCCCCCCCCTTGCTACGCCACTGAATTTAGGATTTCCAATTTTTAATCTTTGTACAGGAGGCCATTAAAGCGGTATAGAGACTGGATAACCACCCCTGACCTACTGCTTGAAGATATTAGTCATAGTCATTTATTGAGCGCACATATCACCCGGAGGGGGTCTCAAAGCGCTGCAGCAATAGCTGGTGAAGTCAAAGATAGAACAGCTGAAATCGAGGGAAGGGTGAGCGGTCAGAACAGCCAGGTTTTAAGCTTTTTTCGGAACAGTTTATGATCCGAAATAGTGCGAAGCTGCAATGGGAGTTCGTTCCACAGGCGGGGGGCTAGATGGGAAAATGAGCGGCCACTGTGCCTAGCGGTTCGCACCCTGAGCGGAGTGAGATGTTTAGTTCCAGACCTAAGGTTTCTGTGAGGGAGGTACCAGTTTAGTTTTTTGGCCAGGTGGCCCATTCTCAAACAGGGTCTTGTGTACCAGACAGCTGATCTGAAAACGGATCCGTTTTCTATTTGGGAGCCAGTGGAGGGTTTTCAGACTGAGCGCTGATGGGGACCGAGGTTGAAGGTTTAATACCAGCCTGGCAGCTGTGTTCTGTAAAATTTGGAGCTTGGTGACCAGCTCTTTGTTAATTTAGGCCATCAAAGCATTTCCATAATCAAGACAACTGATGATTAAACCTTGGACAAGTGGTTTTCTTGACTCTAATGGGATCCTTTGGAAGATCTTACGTAGGCTCCTCATTAGGCCATAACAGGTGCTCACTTTTTGGTTTACATGGTCTTTCATGGATAGTTTATCATCGATTTTTACTCCAAGGTTGCATATCATGGGTTTAGGAGAAGGACAGGGGCCAAGACTATGGGGCCACCAGTCGTTGGACCAGTGTTCATGAGCCTTGCCAAATAAGATGATCTCGGTCTTATTGGCATTGAGCTGCAGATAGTTAGCTTGCATCCAGAGGTTGATATGAGTCATACAGTTTTTTAATCTAATTCTGGTGTCAGTTGGGTTGGGACCGAGGGTGATTAGTAGCTGGGTGTCATCAGCGTACGACAATACGTCAAACCCATATGATCTAATCACCTTGGACAGGGGTGCCACATACAGGTTAAAAAGCATGGGACTGAGTATAAATCCCTGGGGTACTACCTTGTCTACCATCCGGCTACAAGAAGCTAGGGTGCCCAGTTGCACTATGGTAGTTCGGTCTTTTAAATAGCTTCTGAGCCAGCTTAGGGCTGTTCCTCTGATACCCATCTCCCACAGTCGTTGTTCTAATATACTGTGGGAAATGGTGTCGAAGGCGGCCGACAGGTCTAACAGGACAAGTATGGCTGACTGTCCAATGTCCTGGGCGAGTCTTATATTGTCGACTACCTCAACCAGAGACGTTTCAGTGCTGTAACCAGCCCTAAAGCCTGGGAGTCTGTAGATTAGGGCGCCTCTCAAGGTTCCCTTAGTTTGTTTTTCAAATCTGAAGATACAGATTTCGATCCAATCTAAGCTGATGGTTTCCAATATGCTGACGTTTGATCTGTCCCTAAAGGCTATTGCTAGGCCGCCCCCTCTCTTATAACTTCTGTCAAGTCTAGACAGTTGATATTCAGGTGGGAAGGCAATTGCCACATCGGGTAGAATGGCCTCATGAAGCCAGGTCTCGGTTATAAGGCAAATATCTGGCTTTTCCGAGTCCTGCAAACTCTATACCTCGAGTGCATGTTTAGGGATTGAACGTGCATTAAAATATAGCCCCGTTAGTTGTTTTGGTTGATCAACAGACTTCCCTCCTATAGTGTTTATAGACATTGGTTTAACATAAGGGATGGATTCAGGTTGAGTGCTTTTCAAAATGATTTTAGGAAGGGATGCTAAGGTGGAAATCGCTTCAGGGCAGTGTGTCAATTTGTCCCTATATTGTTTATTTAGTCGTGTGAGTTCTTCGCTCGAGTATCGGTAGACTGCCATTAGGTGGAAGACAATGTAATCGTCTATTGAGAATGAAAAAGAGTGAAGGAAAATGGGCAGGGGTTCTGGCGGCTTGCGGCGGTCAGGCGCGGACGGACGCAGACGGGCTTGCCTTCGGCGTGCCGCTGCGCACGTCCGCAGCGCGCGTCCGTGCCTTTTCCTGCCCCAAATAGGCATGGCAGGAAGGAAAGAGAGTGGAGGCGACAGCTGGAGCGCTGACCCGCCGACCGGCAGGAGACTCACTTCCTGTGTAGGGAGGCAATTTCCGCTGAGCAAGTCCCTCCACTCAAACGGCACAAGCCGCGGCGGAACGGGGACGGCTCGAGAAGGAGGAAGTGCGGGAGAAATGCAAACAAGCTATTAAAAAGGCAAGTACACTCAGCCTAAGTGATATACGGCTTAAAATAGAGGCGCAATGTGCACTAGAACGACGTGCGGTTAAAAGCACTTTGGCACGCGTGAAAACAATTTCTCCTGGCTATACTCAACTGTTGATGGGAAGCCGTAAATCTTAGATTGTTGCGCTTTTGTTCCTTATGCTTTTAACAGCCCACTTACCAGGGTTGCTTCCAATTCTTGAGGTACGCGACTACCTATGCTGGATGATGAGCAGAATATCCCAACACCGATTAAAACTGTTTTGCTACTTCTAAAGAAATACTGGGGCATATTAGCAAGACCGGCGATAAAATTATCGCCGTTTTAGCGGCAGGAAACTGCCGCTAAAGCGGCGATAATGGGCTTGCTAATATGCGTTATAGAATTCAATAGAAGCCCAGGTTAGATGTGCAGGACATCTAACCTGGGCTTCTATTGGAATTCTATAACGCATATTAGCAAGCCCATTATCGCCGTTTTAGCGGCAGTTTCCTGCCGCTAAAACGGCGATAATTTTATCGCCGGTCTTGCTAATATGCCCCTACTATTACTAAGGAGGGACAATAATCACATCTGCTAGAGCAGGGGTCTTCAAACTTTTTTAGGTTGAGCCCCCCCAGCTGAATTTATTTTAGATGTCGGGCCCCCCCACCACCTGTCAGAAATTTCTGGAATCTGGCACACTACATAATCGACTGCCATCTGCATATCCCACGCCATATCTGGCAAATAACGGATTGAACCTACTACATCCACAGCCACTTCGAAACATTAGCTCAAAACTTTACTGCTTGAAGCTTAACAATGGCAATTGTACATCTCAGTAGAACAAAACAAATTACAATGTCGTTCAGCACATTAATCCTTGCACATAATGTTCATATCGTTAGATTTGTGAAACCATTTCTATATATTTTATTAGAAAGAAAGAGGGATCATTGGTTCCTTGCTATGTAGATCACCATGGAGTACACCGGTTTTATGGTTCAGGAAGTTCCAAACTTTCCCTTCCTGGAGTTTTAGGTGCATTATTATTGCATGTTGTTCGGTATTCTGCAGCTTTTTCTACAAATTGATGCTTTTATCTAGCCTGCTTTCCCTGATTCCTCAATTTTTCCACACGTGTTCTGCTGCTGGGCCTGGGCTACTAAAAACTTTGCTGCCGCTGCTCACCCTAAGTCTAGTCTGTTGATGTTAAGTTTGGGTTATGCTAGCTTGCTCTTCGTGGCCTTTCTGCCCTACATTGCTGTGAAGAGGAACTGGACTACAGTGGACAACATAGTCAAGACTATCTCACTGAGCTCCAATGCTGACTGGGCTTACTTTTCTAAATAACTGAAAATGCATGCTCCTAACCCTGTCTGTTACCACTGTCCAGGAGCTCCAGCCTGCCCTATCCCTTTAGTTGGGTAAACCTTGATGCTTGTTAGGAAATCTCAGACTCACACGCCCCTAACATTATTGAAAAGCTATGCCTCCAAATGCACATTCCTCTGGAAGAACAAATAATACAGCACTGCTACCAGGCATTTTTTTGCTCTCTTTACCTTTATCTAAAAACAGAAGAGCTGTTGAATACACAGGGATTAGCACCCTTCCCATTGCAAGAAGACTAACTTTGTGAGTGAACCTCAAACTAGCCTATCACAAAAAAGGAGCTGTCTTATCTCATGGCAGAAAGCAAGATGCCACTACTTAAATGTCTTAAATGTATTGCTTGTGGAGCTCCTTACTGACCAGCCTTTCTTAATTACTACCACGGATAATGCACGTTGAAGTAAAGGTTGCACTGCACTCCTGACTGAATCTACATACATCCAAGTGCTCAACGTCTGTGACCAACTAGTAGTGGACCCGCTCTCCCCCAGAAGGCCTGGCTACTCGCCTCTGGCTACTCCATTTCCAGGCCTTCCTCCGCTACCTTCATATAGTGGCTTCTACTGCTTCCAATGGGGCCATACAAGGCAATGACTACCAGGGCTACAATCAGTTTTTGCCCTGTCAGGCCTCCAGCTGTACTACCTGCATCTGGAGTACAAACATCCAGCAGGCATAGGTGCTTTGGTGGATTGAAAGGTTGTACACAATTTTAAATACCTCATTGAAAAGATGGGTTGGCAGTCACCATTGTCCTCTGCTAAAATGACTTGGGTGTGCATGCTGCACAGCTGTTGGGCATACCTCTTAGATCTGCTTGGAGGGCAAAAGCCAGACCTCCAGAACTTTGACCCCAGCGACAACACAGGAAGAGACATCACATGGTCTTTGACAAAGTGACATCACGTCTTTGCTACTCAACTAAATGGCTATCATTTTATCGACCTCAGAAACATGTACGGCTGAGTGGACCTACAGGGAATCAAACGTGTGACCATGGGATCAAAGACATTTCTGAGATAAACAAGCATTTACAATGCAATAGGTCTCGCAACTGCAAGTTTTAGAGCTATTGGTATTGTAAATGGCAATGCCTTTTGAAAAATTAACAGGTATTGTAATTTATAATAGTAATTTTCCACCACTACCATAACTACCACTATTATTATTACTATCACCACAGAGTAGTAATAGTAATAATTGTAGTGGTGGTTATGGTACTTGTGGTGGTTGTAGCGGTGGTGGTAGTGGTGGTGGTATTGGTACTGGTGGTGGTGGTACTGGTGGAGTTAGTGGTGGTGGTACTGGTGGTCTACGTGGATTTTATTTCATTACTTATGCTACTGCTGGAATATTTTTTAACAAAAACTAACAAACATTATCATTTGCAACGCCAATAGCTCAAACTTTTAGTAATGCCAGCCCTATTGCATTGCAAATGCTTGTTTTATGTTGCAGGCATGAGGTGCATCATCTACTTCCCAAAATACAATCTTTGATTTGTAGACACTCGTAACAGTCCTATGGTAGGAGGCAGTTGTTCAGCCAGTGTAAGGCTAATAGCTCACACAACTTTGCATTTTGATACCTGAAGTTTTAAATTACAATAAATGTAGTAGACCTCAGGCAGGAGACTTGAGTTACCAGTAACTGTGGAAAGAGCAATAACTTTAGAAACTGGTGCTTTATTTCACCTTTTCCGTGGTGTGAAGGTTACGTAACTGTTTTATTGCGTTCGAATGGGCCCAATGGGGCTTATTTACAAGTCCCTTGCACCGCCGGTGCTTCAATTTTTGTGTGGGAAAAAGTGACGCAGCGGCGGCGCAAGGGGCTTGTAAATAAGCCCCAATGTCCTGTTTCTCTGGCTCTAAAGCAGCTTTGATGACCTGGTTCTCTGGCTCTACAACGGCTCTGCTGACCTGGTTCTCTGGCTCTAAAGCAGCTCTGCTGACCTGGTTCTCTGGGTCTACAGCGGCTCTGTTGACCTGGTTCTCTGGCTCTAAAGCAGCTCTGCTGACCTGGTTCTGTGGCTCTAGAGCGGCTCTGCTGACCTGGTTCTCAGGCTCTACAGCAGCTCTGCTGACCTAGTTCTCTGGCTCTAGAGCAGCTCTGCTGACCTGGTTCTCTGGCTCTACAACGGCTCTGCTGACCTGGTTCTCTGGCTCTACAGCAGCTCTGCTGACCTGGTTCTCTGGCTCTACAGCAGCTCTGCTGACCTGGTTCTGTGGCTCTAAAGCAGCTCTGCTGACCTGGTTCTCTGCCTCTAAAGCAGCTCTGCTGACCTGGTTCTCTGGCTCTAAAGCAGCTCTGCTGACCTGGTTCTCTCCCTCTAAAGCAGCTCTGCTGACCTGGTTTCTCTGGCTCTACAGCAGCTCTGCTGACCTGGTTCTCTGGCTCTAGAGCAGCTCTGCTGACCTGGTTCTCTGGCTCTAGAGCAGCTCTGATGACCTGGTTCTTAGGCTCTAGAGCAGCTCTGCTGACCTGGTTCTCTGGCTTTGAAGCAGCTCTGCTGACCTGGTTCTCTGGCTCTAGAGCAGCTCTGCTGACCTGATTCTATGGCTCTAAAGCAGCTCTGCTGACCTGGTTTCTCTGGCTCTACAGCAGCTCTGCTGACTTGGTTCTCTGCCTCTAGAGCAGCTCTGCTGACCTGGTTTCTCTGGCTCTAAAGCAGCTCTGCTGACCTGATTCTCTCCCTCTAAAGCAGCTCTGCTGACCTGGTTTCTCTGGCTCTACAGCAGCTCTGCTGACCTGGGGGCATATTAGCAAGGGCACTATCGCCGCTTTAGCGGCACTTTTTGCCGCTAAAGCGGCGATATTTATATCGCCCTATCAGCAAACTGTCTCTAACAGCAGTTAGCGACAGTTTGCGGGCATTAGCGCCCGTTTTTTTACCGCTTTGCATGTCAGCGATATTTATCGCTAATGACATGCAAAGTGGGCGTTCCGACGAACAAACCTGGGAAACACTCGCTAACAGGCCTATCGCCTATTAGCAAGGTGGCCATGGCCCCAGTTAGCGACGTGAAAGGTCGCGCTAACCGGGGTCATCGCCATTTATTTAACACCTGCAATTAGCAGGTGTTAGCCATACCTAACATGGGGGGTGGATTATGCTGATACGACCACAGGGTCATATCAGCAAGGTGTTCTCCCTTCTCCATGCAACATCGCTGGTTTTTCAGCGATGTTGGCCCATTTCCCCGCTATCGCTGGAATATTCATCGCCATAGCGCTAATCGTTGCTAATACAGCGTTAGCGTGGCGATATATTCCAGCGATAGCCGGCGATAAAAAAAATCACGCTAAGCAGGGTTAGCGATGATTATCGCCTCTTCTTGCTAATATGCCCCCTGGTTTTCTGGCTCTAGAGCAGCTCTGCAGACCTGGTTCTAACGCTCTAGGGCAGCTCTGCTGACCTGGTTCTCTGGCTCTACAACGGCTCTGCTGACCTGGTTCTCTGGCTCTAAAGCAGCTCTGCTGACCTGGTTCTATGGCTCTAAAGCAGCTCTGCTGACCTGGTTCTCTGGCTCTAGAGCAGCTCTGCTGACCTGGTTGTTTGGCTCTAAAGCAGCTCTGCTGACCTGGTTCTCTGGCTCTAAAGCAGCTCTGCTGACCTGGTTTCTCTGGCTCTACAGCAGCTCTGCTGACCTGGTTCTCGGCCTGTAGAGCAGCTCTGCTGACCTGGTTCTTAGGCTCTAGAGCAGCTCTTCTGACCTGGTTCTCTGGCTCAAAAGCAGCTCTGCTGACCTGGTTCTCTGGCTGTAAAGCAGCTCTGCTGACCTGGTTCTCTCCCTCTAAAGCAGCTCTGCTGACCTGGTTTCTCTGGCTCTACAGCAGCTCGGCTGACCTGGTTTCTCTGGCTCTAGAGCAGCTCTGCTGACCTGGTTCTTAGACTCTAGAGCAGCTCTGCTGACCTGGTTCTCTGGCTCTAAAGCAGCTCTGCTGACCTGGTTCTTAGGCTCTAGAGCAGCTCTGCTGGCCTGGTTCTCTGGCTCTACAACGGCTCTGCTACCTGGTTCTCTGGCTCTAAAGCAGCTCTGCTGACCTTGTTCTCTGGCTCTAAAGCAGCTCTGCTGACCTGGTTCTATGGCTCTAAAGCAGCTCTGCTGACCTGGTTCTGTCCCTCTAAAGCAGCTCTGCTGACCTGGTTTCTCTGGCTCTACAGCAGCTCTGCTGACCTGGTTCTTAGGCTCTAGAGCAGCTCTGCTGACCTGGTTCTCTGGCTCTATAACAGCTCTGCTGACCTGGTTCTCTGGCTCTAAAGCAGCTCTGCTGACCTGGTTCTCTGGCACTAGAGCAGCTCTGCTGACCTGGTTCTATGGCTCTAAAGCAGCTCTGCTGACCTGGTTTTCTGGCTTTGAAGCAGCTCTGCTGACCTGGTTCTCTGGCTCTAAAGCAGCTCTGCTGACCTGGTTCTATGGCTCTAAAGCAGCTCTGCTGACCTGGTTCTGTCCCTCTAAAGCAGCTCTGCTGACCTGGTTTCTCTGGCTCTACAGCAGCTCTGCTGACCTGGTTCTTAGGCTCTAGAGCAGCTCTGCTGACCTGGTTCTTAGGCTCTAGAGCAGCTCTGCTGGCTTGGTTCTCTGGCTCTACAACGGCTCTGCTGACCTGGTTCTCTGGCTCTACAGCAGCTCTGCTGATCTGGTTCTCTGGCTCTACAACGGCTCTGCTGACCTGGTTCTCTGGCTCTAGAGCAGCTCTGCTGACCTGGTTCTCTCCCTCTAAAGCAGCTCTGCTGACCTGGTTCTCTGGCTCTAAAGCAGCTCTGCTGACCTGAAGCGCGGCCGCTAAAGTTAGCGGACCGCGCTCCAAAATAATTAAATAAATAAACAAATGCAAATGCAACAATACAAGCCCGGTGTAAGAAATGGCTGCGGAGAGAAATAAGCATAAAGATACATATAACTATTAGGAAACAGCAAAACGTAATACTAGAAAGCAAGCACCCATGTAACTGGTATTGAACCCTTCCAGTGCCACCCTTCCTCATCGCTCCCCAGAATCGTTTTAAACATCAAAGTACATCATACGGACTTACAACATACAGATTTGGATCGTGCTAAGTGAAAGTGAAGACTGAAGAGACGCCGTGGGCGTGCCCATCTGCTGTCGGGGGCAAGCTGATAGAGACGCCGTGAGCTCGAGTGCGCAAAAGTGAAAGCGCGCGGTGGGAGCGCTCAAAAGTGAAGAGACGCCATGTGCATGCCCATCTGCTGTCCGGGCGCGCACATGTTTTGTCTCCCTTCGCGCACCAAACCCACAATAGTCTCGCCAAGGCGAAGCAGCGCATGCGCTGCGTTCTCTAGGTGAGACCTAAAAATGGGGCTTGCACACCAGTCAGAAAAATAGACAGAAGTACATTTTCATCATGCAACTGCGCTAGGACAGCTGCACCTTTTCAGTCACCGTTCTGAAAAACAGGGACGGTAGATAATTAGCAAAAGAATACACAAACTTGTTCAATGGCGGCGGTTAAAAATCTAGTGAGCACTTGAGTGTTTTCATCCACTGGGCTCTGATCTGTATTTACAGATTTCTGTATCTCAGCCATTTGATCGGGAGAGGTGAGGCACAAATTAACCCATTTTACTTTTTACTTTTACTTAAATACAAAACAGGCAGGCTCACTGTGTGTATGCACGTGTGTTGTTTTTGTGTGGAAGAGGGCACCTTTTCTTACCGTTCGGAATTGCTGTCATGTCTTAACAACACAAGGGCAGCCAATGTGCCTGCACGTCAATGTCTGAGAGGCAGGTTTGGACCAGACCCCATCACATTGTCAGAGTTGCTGAGAAACCTGAAGACAGTAGGAAAACGTTTTTCTTAAAATTACAAAAGTATGGCACATCGCAAACGTACTTGCGACATGGGACGATGCGAAGGTGAGATTTTAAGGTGGAGTGCGCGCCCCCCTCGAGATGATGTCGCGCCCCCCCCCCCAGGGGGGCGCGGCCCACAGATTGAATAACTCTGTGCTAGAGTCATTTGGCCATACAAAAGAGTCTAAAATCTTGATTATCCAAATCTGTGTGCACTTGCGCCAGGCAAGGCAGAAGCATCACTATGCATGGTTTCGTGAGGGATATGAGGTGGCAACGAAAACCTTACTATACTGAATCGGAAGTCAGCATCATTTACTTGTGTCTTGAGGCACCGGCTGACTTGAATGTGGGTTTTCATGCAAACTTTCAGTCACGGCTTAACTACAGGGCATGTTGCAAGGTTTGACTACCTGGGGGCAGATTTACAAGCCCCTTGCGCCACTTTTGCGTCACTTTTCCCAAGGCGCAAGGGCCTTGTAAATAAGCCCCCTAGTGTTTACTGATGAATGGGTTATTTTTTCAGCAACTAGTATTCAGATAACCAATATAATCCTGAAGTATCCATTCGACTCTTCATTTAAACTACAAATTAGTAACCTTTTTACTATCTCGACTTTTGCTCTCTATGATGTCGGACAAGCCCAGAAATTTCAAACCCAAAAAGGAGCCTGGGACTCGCGTGTGACCCTCTTGACTTTTTCATGGGCAGAATCTAAACCTTGAGCGCTGGTATTTGACAGTAGCGACATGACCTGTGGGTGGTGCCAACTGCTCTGGACTTCAGTGAAATACCTTGGGCCCTGGGACTTTTTTTTTTTTTTTTTACAAATTAAGCACTGCAGTCTCTTCATGAGTAAGGACTGGGAAGAGGAAGATGGATGTAGGGGTAATGTATTAAGTTCAGCCGTGGCCCGTGCAGGTAAGAGCGGTGGGGACGGGTGAGGGGGTATTTCGACGGACAATGACGAGGGAAAATTAAATAAATAATTAATTTTCGCTCGTCATCGTCCGTCGAAATTCCCCGCCCCCCCCCCACCCGGCCTACCACTCTTACCTGCACGGGCCGCGGCTGGTAGTAACGTGAAGACGAACGTTGTGAAATGGCCCCCATTTTTTAGCAAAACTCTGAACACTGTCCTCCACATGTTTACAGAATAGAGTTGCTTGGGGAATATGAATAGAAAACTTTTGTGTTTGTCTATGTTTGAGGCTACCACTAGCATCTACATCATTCCAGCAAACGATGTTCAATACCTTTTATAATCTCACATTTTTTAAAGGTTCTTTTCCGTTCTGCCATATTCTCTTTTCCACCATTTGCTACCCATTTGACCCTTGCAATTGTGAGAATCCACATAGTTTCACAGTTAAAAACCCTGGGGCAGATTTACAAGCCCCTTGCGCCACTTTTGCGTCACTTTTCCCATGTTAAAAATGACGCAAAAGTGGTGCAAGGGCCTTGTAAATAAGCCCCCCTGAGTGCCATTTCCCCATATTCCTTCAGTACTTCACCACCCTAGCTTGAATATGCTATTAAATTACTCTTGTTAAGTGTCTCTAACGCAGCTGCTAGTGCTAAACTGCAGCATGCCTGGTATCTGGAAAATGCTGCAGCACAATCGCACACAGACGATTGCTGTATTTGTTGTACAGAGAACAGACTTTACAACTTACAGGGAGGATGAGATTGAAATGAATGATGACAGTGATGAGATTCACATGGAACGGCGTCTGCATTACACTTTAGCACAGAAATTGTGAAACAGAACCACCAAATTGAGGCCTTCTAAGAAAGTCAATGCTCGCTTCATGTCGCAAGAAAGGCAGACCTCCCCTCAGAATTCTAAATAAGCAAAAAAAGAAAGACATTTCCAACAAACAGTCCTGACCCTTGCATGCAGAAAGACAGAGGTATTAGCAGACTTTCTGATCGCTTGTGAAACATCTGCAGCTGCCAGTGCTTTCTTTCTGCTGGACCCGGTGTGTTACTTTAGCTCTGCAGCTGTGACTTCTTAAAGCAACCGGAATATTTGCCTCTGCTTACCACAGAGCTTTATTAGTTAGCAACCTTTCACAGGCAAATAAACCCCTCCAGTAGAGAGTTTGACTAATCGTACCTGTGCCCTTTTTATGAGGCGGTAACCTAGGAAACAGAAGACACTTAGCCTAACCAATCACCACACAGAAAGTGCAAAGTTGTGTTTCTTTCAACTGCCTAACCTAGGTCGGAATTGTACATGTGCAAATTAACATAAAAAATACCCATTAATGAAACACCTGATATTGTGAAATAAATAATGCTTGCCTGAGTAGAAGGTACTCATCTCCTTAGTTGTGGTAAAATCTAGGTGAGTAGGAATTACAAAAGTAATCCCTGTGTACTCCAGCAACTGAAGTGGTAACATGAGCAATGCATTGCTATGTGCTCTCAGTTTAGGGCAGCAAGGTTCAAGTGCTATGTTACGCCTCCAACGAACAAACCCCCAGACAGGCCAGTACTCCCCATACAGATGCACCAGGATCCCCTTCCGAGTGATATGCACGCCCTAAAAATAGAAATAACAAAACATAAGGGGAGAGGTGTGGCGCTGTCTCCGGAGCGCGGGGCTCACAGTTCGATCGCCCGCGACAGCTCAGAATCATGTAACTCTGGACAATAGCTCACTTATTCTCCTCGACGGCCCCCAGCGCCTGGATACCTTTAGGGGTGATACATTTGCGCTTTACAAATGTGGAGTTATTATTATTTATAACATAACTCAATCATTTTAAATACCCTGTCATATGGCATACTAGAGAAAGTTGCAAATCCTAATGTGATTATAGCAGTATCCAAGTCTTAGTAAGGTTTGACCAAAGGATCATTTGCTTGATAACAGTTTGAAATTACACCCAGAGATCATCCATTGAAGAAATACAAGTTAAGTGTGTGTTTCATGCATTTTTTTAATAGTTCCCTTCTTGTATGAGATACCTTGATGTGATGTGCCATATTAAAGACAGTTGTACTTCTTAGTGTTGCCTTAAAGTTATTTACATTTAATAAGCATCTTGTTTTCAAAGGATCATTTATTTGAATAATATTGCTGTGCTCACTGTATGCGCAGTATCCATGTTCCTGCTCCATATGGATTTAAGATGTTTGATATCGGAGTAGAAATCGTAAAAGGTGTAGTATTATAAGACACATTTATAGCTTCAATCTAGAGGGCCTGCTTCTCAAACTGCACTTTGTACTACGTTTTGGAGTTCTACATAATGAACTGCAAATTGCAAATCACAAACTACGAGCAGAGTTTTAGGGCTCTGCACTGGCTATACTGAGCGCCCCGAATGCAGAGTCGCCGCACAAGCAGTATACATTTTAAAAGACAATGCGGAAGGGACTGGAGGGATTGGGTGGGAAATAGGGCAAACTTAATACTAAAGGGCATGGTATTATGGAGGAGTAGGAGGGGTAAAGGGGGGAGTCAGGGAGGGGTTTAGGGAGACATCACCAAACCATTCCAGAGTAATCTAATTGCATTACACTGTGGGTGGAGACGTGCAACTTACACGCTTAAAAAGAGTTTACACTTGGAGTTTGTAAATACCGAAAGTAGTAAACTTTCACCTTTCACAGACTGAGCACTGCGTCATCTGCACTATAGTCAATTTTGTCACAATTTTTTGTAAATGAATTGGTATAAAGTAATTTTTGATGGCAACCAAGTTTGTCTTGTGCTTCTTTTCTGAATTCATTTAATGCATCAGAACAGAATTAGCCTTTGGATTCCTTCAAGGTAGTCACACCGTCTCCATATTTGAAAGAGTCCCACGGGGACAAATGTTCCAATAATACATTTAGAATCAAGGCGGGCGCTTGCTTCATGGGTCCTTTTGACCCTGAGCAGCTTAGCAGTTTTGGATGCTTAATGGCTGCCTTTGACCAGGTGCACCACAATAGCTACAAAGTCAGGTGTAAACCATCTGTGTCTTAGTCAGAAGGTTTCATTGTTAATTGAATGCTGCAACATGCAAAATGCTGAGAAATGTCCTACGCGGTGTGCCAAACTACCATCTAATACATTCTAGAGAAGAGAAAAGCATTGCCTCTGAAATGTCCACCCCAGAAAAAATTCCCTTATCCATTCAACCTCTTCAGAAAGCAGACAGTTCTCAGGCAGAAATTGAGAATTTAACCACAGAAAGGTTTGAGTTGCATCTTTTACTTTAACAATCAAAGGAGGTTCTAGCAAGTTAAGAGCTCTTATGGTGGGTGAAAGGATGTCAACATGTGTAAGAACATGACGAGATCCAGTCTCTGTCAGCAAGGCTGTTGCTGCAGCAACTAAGGTACAGATTTAAGGTTTGGCAGATGGGTTACTGTGAGAAGCTGGCCTGGTATATGATGTCCACTAATGTAAGTGGGCACCTTGCACCAGTCCAGACAACCCTTATGGTGATTTACGAGGTCTTAGACAGCCTTAGAAAGCTCTCTAAGTGGTAGCTGTGGAGAGCAGCCTTCAGGCTTAGTCCAGAAGGAGTGTAAAGCAGCTTGTTTTACCAGGATTCAATCTTATAGTATAGATTAAGTGAAAAAGAACCACACAAAGTATTTATAAAAATATGTATTTATCATATAATACTCTCTAACACATAGAAATATCTCCTACCTGGAGATATGCACAATGCACACAATACTTCAGCAAAGAAACACAGTAAATAGCACAAAATACACAGTGGCCCCAGGGGGGCACCAAACCATATACTAAGAAAGTGGTATAAGAACCACGACTCGAGTCAAAACAGTGTTGAGAGGACGTAGAAGTGCTGGGACCCCAAGGAACCACCCAAGGTGAGTAGATAGGGACCCCACGGAGAGCATGCGCAGTGTGGGAACATGACCACGTGCTCCATACAACTCTACGTGTAAGTCGCTGTTGGATTTTTAAAGATTAAGGACCCTTCCCAGTGGACGCTGAAGAAACCCCTTGGAAGACAGAAGGTTGGAGAGTCACCCCACCCGTGGATACCCTCATACCCACGTTACCTACACCAGGGAAGCAGAGTGCTGAGGGGTCGGTGTCCGGCGGGAGCACCAACAAGCCATGCAATGCAGGAATCAAAGAAGGAGCAACGTTGGGAGCAGCAAGATCCAGGGGTCTCACCAAAGCCAGGGGATTCAGGACAGGCCCCGAGCAATCAGGGGAGCCCAAAAGAAACAAATGTGACCCTCGAATGGACCCACAGGCTGGAGGCACTGGAGTCGCGAGAGGACCTCAAGCAGCTCACCAAAAGATGCAGGCCACGATGCACATGATGCGGTGTGACTGAAGATTCTGGTCACTGGAGGTGCTCGAGGTTGGGGCTACTTGGAGCCCCAAGATCTTCTTGGAAAGAAGCCAACAAGCCTTTGCAACTGCAAGTTAGACGCAGTGCACAGGGGTTCAGTTATTGCAACCCCCACAAGGGATACTGGCCTCAAACTTGGTGAGAGGGCAGGGCAGGGCAGCCCTCGGGAGCTGTGGAAAACCACCACCTGTGTTGCAGAGCTCCCAGGACTGGTTTGAACTGGACTATGCACAGGGACACCAAATGTGCACCTCATGCAGACTGAGTGGCGCTGGCAAGCGCTCCCACCCCATCCCAATACACTAAATATTGTCTGGGAGGTGGCCACACCTCCCTGTGACAGGATGCCTATTGTTCTGCTTTCCCCTGCTCGAGCTTGGCTCAGCAGCAGGAGGGCAGAATCGTGTCTCTGGGCGGCAGCAACCATTTTGTGCTGTCCGGGTCAAGAAGGCTGGTACCGGGAACACTGTGAGCCTAACTGAGGGTTCTTCCAGCTGTCAGTGATCCACATCTTCTTGAAGGAGGATAATGCCATATTTTATTCTCTCGAATGTAGCGCTTTACAAATTGGGCCAGATGATGGAACCATACATCTCGCACCATAATTTCACTATTTTAGGGGAATTCAATTTCTCTATGGAGGATCTTTCTAATGAAGATACTACTGTGTTAGTAGATCTTATGGCTAACCTAGGTTTCTCCCAAATGGTGAAATTCATTACCACACAATGCAGGACACATATTAGATTGCATTCTTACTAACTCCACTAAGCTCTATATAAAAGATACTCTCCTTCTGAGTTGGACGGACCTCTATATGGTTCATTTCATTATTTTTTTACCCCAATCGGGTGTTAGCCTGAAACAGCTAAAGAAAGGGCATCAAGTCCATAGAAATTGGAATAAAATCAATTCAGAGGACATTCACTCAGCCTTCAGCTTCTCAGTAAGTGCGGTTGATATTCACTTAGTACCCCCGGATGTAATTGTCTCTAAGTGGCTTGAGGTAGCTTTAGATAAAACAGCTCCTATTAGGTTGAGAGGTACCCAAAAGGAAAAAGAGTCTTCCCCATGGTTCTTTAAGGAAATAAGAGAATTGAGGCAGCTTTGCCTTAGGCAGGAGGGAAAGTGGCACACTAAGCTAGGTATTAAGGAGAAGGAAACACACAAGGCCCTTATTGGCACATTTAAGGCCGCAATTTTCAGAGCTAATTCCATTTACTATACAGCTCAAAAAACTCTAGTGAAAAACTCTACTATCAATGCTTCACAAGCTTTCTGTGACAGCCAGGCTATTTTTTTCAGGGATCAAATCCTCAACATTTATGCTAAATTTAACTCGGTTGCAACTCCTGTGGAGGATGGTTTCAGCCAAGTTATTTCTAGTGGCGTTCTTCAGCTGCTGTCGTTTCCACCTATGTCAGCATCTCAGATCGAAGGAATCCTTAATGAGGACTAAATCTGCTTCTCCCAATGACCCATGTCCCCCGAAAGTTCTGCAGCTGGCTCCTGACCCTGTGGCTGAGTTTTTTGTAAAATATTTAATTATGTTCCGAGACGTGGCACTTTCCCTGAAGGATGGAAAGAAGGTATCGTCAGTTCACTCCCTAAAAAGTCAAATGTAGATCCTGATGAATTGAAGAACTGCCGCCTGATCTCTGTTCTCCCCACTCCTGCGAAAATACTTGAGAAATACCTGAATAACGTATTAGTTAAGTACATCACTGACCATGATTTCCTGGACCCTTCTCAAAATGGCTTCAGAAGCATCCACAGTACGGAGTCAGCGCTCATTGCCGCCACCGATGGGATGAGAATCCTTTGATACTATCTCCCCATCACATATGGTTAAGCGGCTACAGCAAGCAGGGGTGGGTGATAAGGCGTTAGAGGTGCTTCACTCCTTCCTGGTCGAGAGACATCAGATTGTTAGCTGTGGTCAGTTCAAAGCTAAAGCTTTTAGTCTCCCTTGTGGAGTACTGCAGGGTTATACTCTTTTTAACCTGTATTTCGCACCATTAGCAGCCTTGATGAGCTCTTTCAGTTTCCAGGTCTTGTCATATGCCGATGATACTCAAATCATTTTGTCTTTAACTGATAATCTGTCTGAAACAGCTGAGAGTTTTAAACACTGCATGATGGAGGTGAGCCGCTGGATGAAGGAACATTTTCTTAAGCTGAATGCTGACAAGATCGAAGTGATGGTCTTTGGAACTCAGCATTCTGTATGGTCAGAGCGCTGGTGGCCGGAGTCGCGTAAGCCCTTCCCTCCCCTGTAGATGCAGTTAAAAATCTTGGTGTATTACTGGATGGCTTTCTTAATTTTAATCTACACACGTAAATCACACCACCAGTAGCTGTTTCCTTATTATTTGTGTTCTCAAGAAGCTCTTTCCTTTTATTCTTGAAGAACTTTACAAAGCTGTGGCTCTTGCATTGATCACCTCACGATTAGACTACTCTAATGCCATATACCTGAATATTAACCACTACTCATTGAACAAACTCCAGATGGTGCAGAACACTGCTGCACGGCTCAACCTCAACATCTCGTAACACCTCTCTATGAAAGAAGGCCTGTGGAATCTGCACTGGCTTCCAATTAGGAAGTGCGTGATTATTAAAACATTCAGGAGCATATTCTCAAGAACGTGCGATAAACATTGCCAAAATAGGTTAACGCAAGTTTACATATCGTCTTCTATCTCGGGAAAATAACCCCGTGTTAACGTGGCATTCACAACACGGCGGTAACATGCGATAGTACCCCGATAACGCGGCAAATGTCCGCGATAACACTACCGGGACGGCGATGAAAATCCAAACCTGAACGCAAAAAAAGTTGCGATGGGCCCAACCGCGATAAAAAATCTATTGAGAAGCAGCGCCAGGCCTGCAAGTCCCACAAGTCAGGCTGCAAAAAGCACAATGAAAGCGGCAACACAAAACACAAACAAAACACAAACAACTGCGAAGCACCATGGAGGTAGCCGGAGCAAGCACAGAGGACAACCAGAACCCCACAAGCCCCACGGAGGACCAGCCTGGGACCACGGGGTCAGGGAAGGGCAAGGAGAAGAAGAAGAGGAATACCCGCCACAGTCCGCAGGAAAACAGGATCCTGATCACGGAGGTGATAGAACACCATCAACAACTTTACGTCACCTCCACAGTGTCATTGGCAACTAAAAATACAATATGGCAGTCCATCCTGGACAAGGCGAATGCAGCCGGAGTGCTGAGGAGGCCAATGGACGAGTTCAAGAGGCGCTGGAATGATGTGAAGCGCAAGACCAAGCAGAAACTCGCAGACAACCAGAAGGCAGCAATGCAGACTGGAAGCAGGAGTTGGGGGACCGGACACTGCTCGACATGACCTGACACAACAGCAACAGGGTGAGTAACCACCATGGACTGGGGGGACGTGGGGAGATGGGCACAATGGCACACATGCACAATTAAGTAGAGCACATCTGCAGACAAACCATGGCCAAGAGTCACAACACCAACCAAGAGCCCAAGTTACCCAAGTCTGCAACATCACAGCACTGCATAAGCACAGAAGTGAAAGCCTCACCGCCTGAAAGGGATAAGGGCCAGCCAAATCAGAGCTGAAGGGGCAACTCACCTACAATGCAGCACACACACATAAGAATCAGAGCACCTCAACATCTACAACAATGTCGAACAAACAGCAACACCAGCACAACAGAACAGAGGACACAACTTCTGCCGCATGTGTGTGGAAAATGGCCATTCGCATGTGGCATAGCAGGAAACTGTGAGATGATAATGTACTAGTACAACTCCACATCCCTGATTGTGTATCAATGCATGTATGGCCGTGACCCAGATAGGCAGTGAAACAGAAATAGCGGTTCCAGCGGAAAGTTAGGTTAATCTATAATAATAATCAATTAGTTGAATGAACTAAGGGATGATCCGTCGTTAATTATAAAACCCGCAGACAAAGGCGGTGCGATCGTGATTCAAGATCTTAACATCTACAATGCAGAATGTTTGCGTCTGTTGAGTGACAGAAGAAACTATCTCGTTTTGAATAAAGATCCAACAGAAGAACTTAGAATCCAGATTGTGTCACTGGTAGAAGAAGCTATTACTAACGACTGGATTAGTCAGAAGGAGGTGGCTTTTTTGTGTAATCAACATCCTACTGTGCCATACTTTTACATTTTGCCAAAAGTGCACAAACCTACCCGTCCTCCTCCGGGGCGTCCAATTGTCTCTGGAACCAATTCCATTTTGGAACCACTATCGAAATTTTGTGATAGCTACTTGCGTCCCATCGTTCAGAAGATGCCAGCTTATCTTAAGGATACACGCGAAGTATTGAACCATATCAAGGACTTGGAATTTGATCAAGACAGTGACCTTATGATCGGACTTGACATAGAGTCATTGTATACGAACATTCCCCAACGTGAAACTCTGAGGGTGATTGAAAACATCCTTTTTGCAGAGGATTGGGATTTCCAGACCCCTCGGGCATTTATCCTTTGTCTCTTGGAGCTAGCACGTACTAAAAATTTCTTCAAATTTGAAGATCAATTTTACTTACAAACTCATGGTACATCTATGGGGAGTTCCTGTGCCCCCAGTTTAGCCTGTCTCTATGTTTCATAGTTCGAAGAGGAAACTATCTTGTCACCGGCTAACCCTTTTTTGGATCACATCAGGGTATGGCGTAGGTATATAGACGATGTCTTTATCATCTGGAGAGGTAGCAGAAGCTCTGCCCAGACTTTCCTCACTTGGCTCAACCAAAGAAACCCGTTTTTATACTTTACAGGCGTGACAACTAATGACTCATTGCCTTTTTTGGATCTAAATATAAGAGCAGAGAATGGGGCTCTAATTAGCAGTGTCTACCATAAACCGACTGATAGAAATAATCTACTATCCTTTCACAGCTTCCATCCCCGTTCTCTCAGGGAGAATCTACCCTATGGGCAGTTCCTGCGATTGCGCAGGAACTGCTCTTTGGTTACAGATTATAAAAAGGAAGCAGATAATCTGAGCGAGAAGCTCAGAAACAGTGACTACCCTGAACATGTCATTAAGAGAGCCCAAAAACGAGCGCGTAAGTGTGACAGAGAGGCCCTACTTGAAACAAATGAAAAAGCAACAGTTGAGAGAAGTATCTGTGTGACGACATTCAACACAGTATCGAACCATTTGAAGAAAATAATTCAAAAGAATTGGAGGATTCTTAACTCTAATGGCCTGGATCAACCCATCCCCCTTTTCTCTTTCAAGAAAAGTGCAAGTATTAAGGTTATGATTGTGAATACACGTCCTAGGACACAAAAAAAAAACCCAAATGAACAGAACTCAAACCAGCTCTTACCACCAGTAATGGGCCACTACTCGTGTGGCTACTGTAGGGCATGTCCCCTTTCTATAAATGGGAAAAGTGTAGACATCGGGCTCAATCGTCCGTGGGAACAAAGAAAACACACCACATGCAACACAGAAAACGTCATTTATTTGATAAAATGTCCGTGCAATATGCAATATGTGGGAATGACAACTCGTCGAGTAAAAACCCGCATATTGGAACATATGAGCACGATACGATGTGGGAAAATGAATACCAAGCTGACTGCTCACTTTAATGAGTTTAGACATACTAAACAAGAGTTAAGGTGGACAGTACTGGACAAACCCTTTATCCCACCCAACACGAGCGACATTTCGCATTTCCTTTTAATAAGGGAACAGCGTTGGGTGGACAGACTTAAGAGTAGTACAAAGGGACTTAATGATGGTATTCCTTGGTTCCAACTACATGGAATCACAAATTAGTAATGATAAATTTGAAACTTCCTGGTTGATTTCAATGTATGGGACACTCTTGTTTTAATTTGGGCATGGATGGTGATCTTAGCAATTGCGCGTAGTGTGTTCGCATTCTGTGGCCCTGTGTTATGCCTAACTGACTGTTTTTGTTGATGAAGTGAAATGATTTGAGTTTTTATAAGATTGTGACAATAGTGGTCATGTATTCTATTTTTTATGCACAACTAAGGATACCAATTGCATACACAAGTGCACCTTTTAAAATGGCCGACACTCATTACCAGTAGAAACTTAGGGAGTACTCTCTCTATGTCCATGAATGAGACCCCCGGACGTAAGACATGTACTCGTGACCGGGAAGGGGTGTGTTTTACACTCCGGACCTGACTATGGCTCCATAAAAACCTGCAGGCTGCAGCGGGTCATATTCGGCAGAGGACCGGCGTGAGGAAAAGACTGACGGTGTCTCTTTGGAGTAGTAAGTGTGGGGGAGCGTTAACAGGATAAGGATACTGGTTCACGTATATACTCAGTTTGTTTTCCCGCCAGCTCCCTTAGTTTACCACCACAACGGGATACCTGTCCTTTTGCAATTAAACTTGTAACAGGAATTTATGTGAACAGAAGGACGCTGGCTTTGACTACGAAGCGGCAGTATATAGGGTTTTTTAGTACACCGATATCAGCCATAGGATATGACAGTCAGTCTATAAGATTAATGGCACGAGTACGAGTATATCGTCTCTCACATTCAGATCACAGGAGAGAGTGCGAGTAGCCAAATAGGTTTTTTTTTTTTCTCCATGTCTTGAATGGGGTTTAAGACAGCCTCCTGAACCAATATAATGTGGTGGGAGCATAATAGGTTCTTGGAGCGGGGCGTATTTAAGACTGATAGAAGAGAAGGATAAGAAATACCTAATATACATTGTTGCTTTTTCCTTCTGTTTCTACCCTCATTTAACATCAGAGTGTGACTACAAGAGCACGTTCCCACTAAGGTCCCGGGTTCAGAGAATTACTAATGAACTCTTGTGAGTAGAATAGAGCTACACGTTTATTGATTTGTGATTTTCCCACATGCATGCGTTGGTTGGGATTATGTTTTGACATTTTAATACTCCCACAAGGAAGTTGGATTCCACTTTGGTAGTATATTTTTTTAAAAATGAATTTGATATGAGCTCAACTAAGTCCTGTTTTTATATCCACTGATGTTCAAGGTGCCTGTTGCCTTTGCACGTGGTGTGGTTAACCCTAGGAAGAAATAGACACGTATGCAAAAATGATTGGGTTTTCTGGAGATACTGCACGTGACTTTCTAGCACAAAGTTTGAGGACATTAACTACTAATCTTTGAAGAGGAACACGGAAAGGCTGGGTATTACTACAATCATGGGTTCTGCCCCCTTTTCCTTTCTTTTTACAGAAATTGAATCCCTCTCAGAAATCCCCAGAGAGTTTGACAATTGGATATTGTCCATCGTGTTTGTGAACAAGGTAAACACCCGAATAGGGGTGAAGACCAAGAAACTAGGGACCAACACCCTGACGAATGCCAGAGCGACCCGGTCGGGCGCAGTAAAAATTGGCAGAAACATGTTGGTATCTGCAGTAGGGATATAGGGGCTTTTACCTCCCCTGAATATCCCAGATCTTATGTTTTAATCCTACCAGGGGCTAACAGGAATAAAAGTTGAGTGTTGCCCTCTAGGTAGTTTTAATCGTATATGTGTCTGCACTATTTGGTCCCTCTTTTGAAGGGAATAGTCTTTCCTTTAAGTTGTGTGTCTCTTTATGTGGTTTGTTTGTTCCTCTTAATTCACTCTACCCTCACCACTATTCTTCATTAAAATATTTCCTGCGCTCCATCCAGTGTGTTGGTCTGCACCTGGATGTATGATGCGCCCCTATGATGAAGCATGACACTGCAAAGTGTGTGAGGGCAGTATTAAGACACTTATTGTCTTTCCTCTCTTTTGTTTGTTGTCTCTGTTGAGTTGTGGTATATTATCCACACACTGCTGGTTGTATGAAGTACAGCACTTCTTTGTTCTCCACTTTGGGGAACGCATTTTACCTTTTGTAGCCCTTCTCTGTTGAGTGAGATTTCTATTGTGGAAAGGGAGTCGGAGGAGGCTTAGTCCCTTGTCTCTTCCAGCTTGTGATATTTAGCCAAGCCTGTTTACCTATGAAGGGATGCCAGGGGGTCGGGTATTCTGAGTATTGGGAAGTGGCCTCTCGATTGATGTGGTATTGAGGTTCTCCTTCTTTCTTTCATTAGACTACAGTATAGGTCGAAGGTCTAGTCAATTGTTGAAAGTGTTGAGAGCACGGGCTGCTGTCGGAGCAGCAACGCCCCCATCAGAGACTAGGTCTGCCAGGGAAGCTTGAGAGTAATCTCGCGCCCTGGTGTAACCAACTCTCTTGCACAGCGTTACTTGTTATGGGTAGGGAGGGGGGAGGTATGGGGCGGTATGTATGATGGCTTATATGGAACTGTATATTCACATTTACACTGCTGCCCAAGGGAGGGGGAAAGGATTACGAAGGTTTTAGTTCCTGGAAGTTTGTTTGTTTGTTTGGGAATCTACGGGGTCACACGGAATTACACCATGATGCACGAGTTCTGGTTGAGATGGGGGGGACACCCGGGACGGGGAGAGCCACACGCCTTGAAAATACTACCACCTTGCCATGACAGTACAATTACTAAAGTTCCTTAATTGGAACGTTCAAGGGATGGCAGGCTTAGTTAAACCCCGTAGAGTATACGCTTTCCTGAAGAGGTACGGAATAGCGATTGCGGGTCTACAGGAGACGCATATCTGGGGGGATACCATAAAGTGTTTACGCAAATGGTGGAGGGGCAGATATATGCCACATCCTATTCTGGTTTTGCACGGGGTGCATTGGTGTGGGTGGCGCCGGGGGTTCCGTTCCAGCACCTCCACCACGTCCTGGACCCTGAAGGGCGGTATGTTATTCTGTTCGGGAGGTGGGAAGGAAAGGAATTATGTATTATTAATGTGTATGCGCCCAACCTGGACTGCCCCAATTTTTACCAGGAGGTGCTGAAGGCAGCGACACCATACATGGGAGCGGAAATTCTTCTCTTTGGTGACTTTAATTGTATACTTGATGGGACATTAGATAGGGAGCCCCCCAGAGACAATACCAAACCCCGTACGGTGAAATCCCTTATGGGTATTCTACAGGGGATGCAGTTACGGGACGAATGGAGAGTGCGCAATCCTGATAGAAGGGAGTTTTCCTGCTACACTCCCGCAGCCAACACCTTTTCTCGGATTGATAATTGCTGTCTCACGGCCGGACTTGCTGCCACGACAGAGGCCATCTCTTACCTACCATGATATTTGTCTGACCACGCGCCATTGCTGTTAACCCTGACATCTGGGCCGGATAGATTGCCGATTCCATTATGGCGACTTCGAGCTGAGGCCCTTACAGATCCCCCATCTGCACAGGCTGTGAAGGAGGCTCTCCGGCATTACTTTGAGGAGAATTGGGGGTCCACTGTCACAAGATCCACGGGGTGGGAGGCCATGAAAGTTGTTATCAGGGGGGGTCTGTATGAAGACCCTAGAAACATGCTTGAAAACCCTAGAGACTACACTACATCGGGCCCCTACTGATAAAACGGAGTGGGTGCGGGTTAAGGGGGAGTTACTTGAAGCTTGGTCGCGACTAGAGAAACACAAATACACCACCTATAGACAGAGGCTTCATATGGAGGGCGACAGGTCGGGAGCGCTGCTAGCTCGGCTGATTAGGACGGAGATGGAACACACTCCGGTATTACTGCTCCGTGATACCATGGGGAACATAGTATACACACAGGATGCAATTGTACGTGAATTCGCGTCACACTTACGACAGACGTGTTCGACTGTAGCCCGGGCCGGATCTCTTGCATTTCAAGACTTTTTTAATGATATAGTGTTTCCTATACTTGGCGACGATGAGGCTGTGGCCCTTGGGGCGCCTCTTACTAGGGAAGAAATACTGACATCTATTAAATAGCTGAGGAACAAAAAATGCCCCGGGAGTGATGGTCTCCCGGCCGAGTTTTATAAGACGTTTGCCCCAGAGTTGGTGGATCACCTCCTTGAGGTATACACAGAAGCCCTAGACAAGGGGGCACTTCCCAACACCATGATGGAAGCACTTGTTTCCATGATCCTTAAGCCGGATAGGGATCCCCACTCCCCGAGCTCTTACAGGCCTATATCCCTTTAAAATATTGATGAGAAAATACTGAGCGGTGTCCTAGCGGCACGACTCTTGCCGTATATGACTCAATTGGTCCACCCGGACCAATCCGGGTTTATCCCGGGTTGGAATACCACACATAATTTGCGCAGACTTGCACACTTATGGCATGCGCCGGATCTCCGGGAGTCTGAGTGGGCGTTGTGTCTTTTAGATATTCGTCAGGCTTTCGACACTGTTGAGTGGGATTATATGTGGCTGGGATTTACCCGGATGGGATTGGGGGACAACTACTTAAGATGGCTGAAATTGCTTTACGGTAAACCCATGGCTTGGATTCGCCTCCGGAACCAGGTATCGGATAGTCTGGAACTCCAACGAGGTACCCGACAGGGCTGCCCCCTGTCACCGCTCCTCTTCGCCCTTGCGATGGAGCCTCTGGCGATTGCCCTCAGACGACGGATGGAATGCTGGGGGGTTAAGCTGGGGACTACGGTTCATGTCGTGTCCATGTACGCTGATGATACCATGGTATACCTCCGACACCCCGAGACGGCAGTCCCAGAGCTCCTCCAGGAGCTGACTAGTTTTGGTGAATTTTCGGGGCTTTGCCTTAATCCGGGAAAATTGAAACTTTTCCCCATGGGTAGTCTGTGGGACGTGGGGACAGAAGCCCTGCCTATAGTGGGGATGAGCTGGGTCACTGACATGGTTCGCTACCTGGGGGTCCGGCTGACACACACACGGGAAGCCTACTTAGAACATAATGTGGGGAGATGTGTGGAGGGTGTTCAAAAATCAATTGAGTTCTGGTGAGATCTCCACTTATCCCTGATGGGGTGGATTGCCCTAATTAAAATGGTGGTCCTTCTCCACGCTGCTTATACGTTCTGCAACACTCTCTCTATCGTATCCCATGGGCGTATTTTCGCAGGCTGGATCGACTGTTGGTGGACCTCTTGTGGGGATCCAAACGGAAGAGAGTGAAGCTGGATTCCCTGCAGAGGACGTGGGAGCAAGGGGGGTTGGAGGTACCTAGGTTCACCCATTACTATATAGCGACACAACTTCAGCATGCAGTTCAGTGGCTGGATGAGAACGACAATTGGGAGAAACGGCTGTTGGAAGACACTCATGGATGGACTACCCTTTCTGATCTCCTCATGATGGGTTCAAGGGTGCCCGCGCGATTCCCTTATATTATTAGGCATGTGGCTGCAACATGGGAAACCGCAATTAAAACTGTGGTGAAACGAGCGCCGTTTGCCCCGGAGGCCCCCCTGTGGGCAGTGATACCGTTCAAAAGAATAGGTCAAAATATGGCCACCACTAGATGGACGGCAGGAGGTTGCAACACAATGGGGGATCTATATCTGGGGCAACGGTTTCTCACAAGGGAGGAGGCTGAGTCGATGTTTGATTTGGGTCGGGGACAATATCTCCAGTATGCGAAGATCTCGGCGGTCGCACAGGAGATCTGGCCAACATTTCCAGAGGAACCACCTATAACTGCCACACTCCGGGCCCTCACTTCGTTGGCAGGGGGGCGCAGACTGGTATCCCATATATATAGGGCGTTAAGGGAGGACCTAGCCGCAGATCCGCTCCCAGTGCAGGCTAGATGGGACAGACTATTAGAAGAGCCCTTGACAGATTCAGAGTGGGGAAAGGTATACGAAGGGGTCAAACAAATTAGTTCTAATGTGAGATTTAAGCTTACCCAATTCAATATTGTTCATCAAACATACTTGACTCCACATACATTACATAGAATCTACCCGGATCGCTCAGCTCACTGCCCCAAATGTGGTTATAACGATGCCCAGTTCTTACATATGACCTGGTACTGCCCGAAACTGAAATTATTCTGGGAATCGATCTTAGAACGTTTAAAGAAGGTGACAGGGTGGTCGATGCCAAATTCCATGAAGCAGGTGCTTTTGGGACTTATTCCAAGGCCCAAAGGAAAGAAGCTTACACAGAGGTTCCTACAGCTGGGACTGGTGTTGGCAAAGAGAAGGATTGCAATCAGCTGGATGGGCTCGCTGCCCCCCACGATGGAAAACTGGGCTAAAGACTTAGAGGAATGAGCCACAGCTGAACTAATCCACATGAGGCGAGTCCGTAGGGATGACAAATTGGAGGAAGACGCGAGGGCATGGCAGGTTATGATCTCAGAAATCCCCATTGGAGAGAGCCCCCTTTCACACGCTACTGAGGGAACGCAGATTGATGGAGATAGGTCGGAGGAGGGATCGCAGCCAGAGAACCTACTAGAAAGCCCGGGAGGGTGGTACTGACTATTCCGTGGCACAAGGTGCGGGGAGGTGTTTCCCAATGTGACCCGGGGGGAGGGGATGGGTTGTTTATAGTTGAATTGTCTAGAGTTGTTTTAAGAAGCTGTATTTCTATATCCGAACACAGTATGGAGTGGGTAGCACCAGATTTCAGTTGTAATCAGGTCCTTAACAGATGGAATTATACTGTTGTTTTAGTCTGTGTATTAGGAACCAACGACCATATGCGATATGTAACTGCTGCATTGAGATATTGTATGGATGGAAACTCAATAAAAAATATTTAAAAAATCAAAAAAAATCAGTAAGTTTATTAATATCCATATTGCATGCCTTCTCCTTAGCAAAAAGCAAAGCTTTTAAATCTGAGAGGAAAATCTAGACGTTCGACTAAAGGTGAAAAGACAACCATGCATATGAAAGGAGCTGGTTTTCAGGCATGTTCCTTAATAGAGGCACACCTGCTGTCATAAACGCAATCTTTCATCAGCAAGGAACAGCTTCTTCCTCAGGACACACACAGACTGTTGCAGAGCATCAATAGGGAATGAAAGCAGGTTCGAAAAGCCCATGCCATCACACACTTCGGGGATGCCTCCGCGCTCTATCAGTTTACTTCTGTGGAACACAATGTCTCCATGTCCTGAGATGGGCTGGCACAAAACGCTCCTATCTAAAAGTGAGCCAAGGTTCCACGAAATCTCAGAAAATGGCCCATCACATGGCACAGGATGTTCTTGTTCTGGAACCGGGGAGGTGATGATATATATGTGAACAGAGGCAGCTAGTGTGCTTGGTTGTCTTTCTCTCTTAATGCACTTATATTAAATTACAGCCATAACATTATTTTGGCCATTCCTTTCATCCACTGACAAGATGCTGCTCCATCCTGAGCTACAAAAGGTGTCCAAAAGCAGGGATAAATGTAATTTATCTTAAAAGAACATTCAGAGAAGTTCTAACACTTCTGTATTTAATTAATGATTGCTTTATTTACATTAAAAGCAGTGTCTAACCAACACATTCTTGAAACTCTGTTTTGACTTTTGAAGGCTGAAGGAGAACAAAAAAGGCAACCACACATATAATGATTATGAATCTGGAATAAAACATTGTTTTTCTGTCCATGAATTGTACAATAGACATTTTCTTATTAACTGATAGTAAATTGACCAACTAGTCAATCATTTCTTTTTAATTATTTTTCGAAATGATGTTCTTAGATGTAGTTTACCTTATATCCATTACTTACACCTCAATGACAAAAAGAATGTAAAGCCTTCACTACTAACTAATTATCATGTCTTATTGGTAATTGTGTCCAATATTATTATAGAAGAGACAGTGTCCCTTTATCATGATGGAGCAGAATGTTAAGGAAAAAATAAATTACTGTAATTTGTGTGGGAACCAATATCTAATATGTCCTCAGTTGGTTATGAAAAGTACAAGTGATATCTTCGAGATTATATTATTGCTTTTACTAGTTTTCTCATCAGAGGACTAACTATTAATTAATGGTTGCAGAATAAAATCCCTTAAAAAATATATTTAGAGTCTAAAAAATTAATATGATAAATGTTATATTTTTTTAAACAGTAGCTTCAATAGAAATATACATCTCGATAAAAAGTCGTATGTGTTTCATATTGAAGTGTATTTTCATAAAGAAATCATGATATTTCATATTTTTAATCAGCACAACCAAAGTCACTATATTTGTTTTGCTCTAGACTTGAAAAGGTCCAACTAGGTGAAGCATATGTTAGCCAGAAACAACTTTGACTATATGATGATAAAAATAATAATAATATTGTTAATGCAGTAATAGTAATAATAATAATTAAAATAATAATAACAATAACAAATATTATTATTATTATTAGGATAGAAAAGTCCACTCTCATGGTGGCGGACATGTACCGCAGGTGCAATGATGTCTGGACCCCTGGTGCTGATTTTTGTTGTCATGGGTGAACAAGGATCACGCATGTGCGCCATGACATAGTCCTGCATCATGGATGGCAGGCTTGTTGGACCAGCAGGGGCTCCTGAAGCGCTGCTCTCATAGTGGTGAAAGGCTTCTGCCATTGCCAGAGGTTAAGTGGCACAAACGTTGTGGTGGCAGCATACCGTATAGTCATCAGTAGAAATGAACAGGCCATTTTATCTGTGTCATGAGAGTGAGGCCTACAGGATCATTCATGTACAGTTCAGCTGCTGTGTGCATTACTCAAACTTGGCCTACATCAAGTTAGTATGTAGCACTGTACAGTGCATGTATTGCTGTATGCATCAAAGGGTGTAGGTGTGCCTGTGAATTGTACAATACGTGGAAGATTCTGGGTTCCATTTTGGTATACCCCCGGCTGACTGGAGGAGCATGAGAATGTAGAGGAATCCCCCTAGATAGATTTGCGGATTGCTGCATTCCTGTGAACTGGGTGGGACACGCACTGGAGGAAGATGAGACAGGCTCTTCGGGGCACTTAAAGGGTTCTCTTTGAATCAGGGAGGGGTCACTGGAGAGGGGCCTGGGCACATCGCAGGAAGGAGATGGGGCTGATAAGAGAAACATAAAGAGTAGGGCTGGGGCCTTGGAGTAAGTTTTTGATGCACATATCCCTGTGGCTAACATCCACGTGTGAACCTATAGTCACTCCTATAGCCTGTGTTGTGGGGCTATCAGATTTGGAGTCGCTCCTTCTATGACAGACTGCTTTCTGGAGGAAGGCAGGGCAGAGGGGAGGGCACTTCAAAAGGAAGCAGACCCCAAACAAATATCAAAGACTCAGACCCTAAATCACACTTGGTGTCTGGAAATGAACTATGAGAAGGGGAGCGATGGGCCCCCAAAATTGTTCACTATCAAACAGCTAGTTGGGCTGTGAGAGGAGGAGAAGCCCTGAAAGACTTTTGCCTGTGACTCTCTCAGCTGGGTGAGGGGATATCAGCCTGGGATATCCAAGACCACCTGCCCCTGGCGCCTGGAGCACCAGTGCCTGCCAGCTTGCCAAGAGCAGTACGCTCTGTGAGGAAGAGGAGATTGCTTGAGGGAGCGCGGTCCAGTGAGGGATCCTGGTAAGTGCATCTATGCAGCGAGGTTTGAGGAGATGGCTTCTGCACTGATCAGATCTTTGCCAGGGCGCAGGTTCAAGTTGTTTACCAGAGGGGGGTTGCTGTGAAGTTCGCCATGGTCAGCATCACTGCTGTGTCTATCTGACTATACCCGTGTGTGGAGTGAAGTCGGCAAGCCCATATGCCTGGTGGGGCCACCACGAAGATTACTGCCATGTCGATTGGGCCGTAGCCCAAGTGCGAAGGGAAGTTGCGACTCGGTATGCCAGATGGGGCCGCCGGGAAGATTACTGCCATGCCGATTAGGCCATAGTCCACGTGTGGAGAAAAGTCAACAACCTCGTATGTCAGAGGCGGCCGCCGTGAATATTACTGCTGTGCTGTTCAAGCCATAGTCTTTGTGCAGAGGAAGTCAGCAACCTTGTAAGCCAGAGGGGCCGCCGTGAAGTGTGCAGCCATGCTTACTGGACCATATTATGTGTACAGAGTAAGATTGTTGACCTCGTTTGCCAGGTGGGTTACTCAGAAATGGCAAGTCTCTGGTTCCAGCTGTTGTCGTGAGGAAAGGACTCCACGGTGACCCGCGCTGGCCTGAGCCCCGACTGGGACTTGGAATCGGAGCAACATACTCCTCCAAACCTGTGGGAAGGATCTGAGTAACTTACCGTATCACCGTAAGAAGCCCCATGGATGCTCAGCTGCTGCCCCTGCAGAGCTACAAGTGCTACTCACCAACAGCAGCTGCTTCCACTGCCCACAGAGACTCTGGTTTCGCCCTCGTTGCTGCAGTGGGTAAGACTGATTGCAGGACCGGATGGCCTTGGGGGAACTTGCTCTGCTACATAGCACCTCTGACTTTTATCAGGGTCAGAGTGGGACTCCTGAGACATGGACTTCTAGTGGGTCCTAACCTGAATGCCAACTATAGTGAATGGGGAATAACCTCTAACGCTAGGGAGTGGAAAGTGGGACTCAGGGGCTTGCCTGGAAAAAACACCAAAACCCTGATCTCAGGGGACTGTGCGCATTGTTTGTGCATGCCGTATTTCCCTTTGTGCTTGTATAAATACTCCTTTTGTCATAAAAGAAAGCATTTGACTAGACAATCATTTATTGCTCCTATTGAATGTATATTGAGTTGTGAGCCTGTAATCACCCACTTGCATCTACTCCCCCCCCCCATAAAGTCTTGGACTGCTTGACCAGTGCTAGAATTGATAGTCAAGTGCTGAAGGCGCACTTTGTCCAGTTGCTCAGGACCCATAGTAGGTGGGGTCCCAGGACATCAAGAGTAAAAGGCCTCAACCTCCATGGCTGGATCCATTAGCTCCTGCTTGCCCTGTGGCCCTCCGAAAGGGGTTTTGATACTAATATGAATATGAATAATGTGAATTCGATTTTTAAATAGCGCTTCATTTCACTCTTCCACCACTGTAAATAAAGGGTGCTATCATTAGGCATATTGTGGTGCCTCTTTGAAGGCTTTTTATAATACAATTTATGCCGTAATAATTATTTGCATATTACTGTTGTTTAACAATGCTTAGGAGTAGTGGGCTGAGCCCGTCTAAGCCATCTCACTACATGCGCCATGGGAAATGAATCTTCTAATATTTTTGCAGACTACATCATGAGAAATGAAAATGACTAATTTCAAAAGTCAAAAAAATAGATTTGCTCCACTTCTTATAAAGTAGACATAGTAGGCAAAGTGCTCAATATTCATCTGGAGCAAATCCTATTTGCTCCATTTCCCGATATGTACGCTGCAAACATAGGGCCTCATTTATGAAGTTTTTACGTAGGGCAGCGCTGCAAGGAATCTTGCTGCACTGCCCTACATCAGAACAAAAGGGCAGGAATGCACTGTATCTATGAGATAAGGTGCATTTCTGTCCTTTTCCCCTGCGCTGGTGCACAATGGGCTGCCATGCGGCAACGCAGGCATCCTCATGGTGCAAGGGGGCCTGCATTGTGGGGCTGATTGATTTTGTATAGGAAGGGACACCTTCCTGCACAAAATCAATCAATTCAGGCGATTTCCTCTTTCTATGTGTGCTGCAAAATGCAGCACACATAGAAAAGGAAAAAACGAGAAATTAAAACATTTCTCCTCGTTGCGCCTCCCTAACGCCACCCCTGGGGTGGTGTTAGATTCTGACGCATTCCCAGGTTTACGATTTCTTGTAAACACCCACAGCAACACCCATGGAACGCCTCTTTCGCGCTGCGTTCACGTGAAAGGGGCACATATTTAGAAGGCCATGAAAAGCCATGTAAAGTGGCTTTACGTGGTCTTGTAAATATGCTGGGGCACATTGCGCCACCAGAACATCAAAAAAGAGACGTTCCGGTGCCACAATGGGCATCATAAATGAGGACCATTCTGCAGCACATATAGAAAGAGGAAATCGCCTGAATTGATTGATTTTATGCAGGAAGGTGTCCCTTCCTGCACAAAATCAATCAGCCCCTCAACGCAGTCAACCTTGCACTATGGTGCCTCCATTGGCACATGGCAGCCCATTGTGCGCCAGCTTAGGGGAAAAGGACAGGAATGCGCCGTATCTCAGAGATACTGCGCATTCCTGCCCTTTTTTTGACATAGGGCAGCGCAGCAAGATTTGTGGCGGCGCTGCCCGATCTGAAAACCTCATAAATGAGGCCCTCTGTATTACAGCCCAAATTAGTCTGCGTGGAAAAAGAAGCAGGGAAGCTGAGTGCAGAGTCTCTCTTACAGTGTGGGCATTACTGCATCCTCTGAGGTATGAAATATTGCAAATATCAAAAATGGTTAACTCATTAACACCTGTGCTAAAGCTCCTAGAATCTACTGTTCAGAATGGTCTGGAATGAATTACACCAGTGCTCTGTGTATATCAATCATTAAGTACGGAATATGACTTTAAAGAACACATAAATATGATAATAAATACAAAACAGAGTTAGACAATCACAAGGCATGCGGTCCAATAACTCAACTGCGACAATATGAAGAAGTGTTTACTTGGATCCTTGATGCAAGTTCAAAGAAAAGAGGGAAGTCAGTAGAGGGAAGTGAAAAGTTGTGAAAAACATAAAATGTAAAATGGCCAAAGACTGTCCTGAGAAAATGCAAGTCAGCATGTTTCTGAGAATTCAGTAGCCAGCGGGGTGAAAATTACCTAATAACTCATTAGCGAGAACCTCAATACATATCAGCATATTATCATTTAACAAATTTGACAAACACACAACACCGCCCAGGTATATGAATTGCTTTAAGTTTTTACATGTTAAGAAGTAGTTACATTTGCAAGACAATTATCCTTGATTTTTGCTTCTGTGCATAACCAACAAAGCGCCTTATCGGTGGCGGACTGTGGTGCTGACTGTGCTTCCGCATGGGGAAGCTAACAGTAAGCACACATGGGGTCATTACAAGTTGGACATATGTACTGGGTGGCATTTTGCCCTTAAGAAATACCACTGCTGTACTGTATGGCATTTCAAGTTAATGAATTTGCAACCTTGTGTAGCCCGACAGTATTGAATGGAAAACGTGTGGTTCATTTCCAAATACGAAGAGTAGCCAGGAAACAGGTCTGTGCTCCATTCTGTCAGCACCCAATAGCCGTTGGCATTCATTACATCAGCATGGAATCCCAGCGTCACCAGCCACAACAGATTGCATTAACATAAGAACGACAATAAACCTGTGGGATCAAAGTTTTCCCACCCGGCAATCACAGGCCTTCTATCTTTTCGACCTCTTCACCCATGCAAATGTCACCATCTTTTTTCTTGCTTTTTTCTTAAGAAATCTGCACAGGATAATACCTGTAGGAGTGAGCAAAATGGGATCACTCAATTCAAAATAATCGGGCCCCTCTAAAGAAATGCCTGAACATTTGTGTGATGCCACAAACGATGTGATAAAGAGGTTTAAAGTAGAGAACAACTATGTAAACAAGCATTGGCAATGCCAAGAGGTCTCGCCTGTGAAACCTATTTACTTTGCCAAAACATTTACGCCTAGATGGCCCCCGTGCATGTGTCCATGCATGCATGTGTGGTGGCCATCTTTGAATAACTTTTCTTGTTTGAAGATATCTATTCAAAGATTACTACAGCAGGAATGGGTTCATGTGTGGTTGCTATCTTTCAATTTATTTATGCTTGAAGAAAAAGGATTCAAAGATGGCCGCCACAATTAAACACACATCTTCAGTGGCCATCCTTGAATTTTCTTAAGGCATAAGAAAACCGATCAACACATAGCCACCATGGATGCTTTCGCTTTTGAGGCAGCCACCTTGTTTTTTGCAGTTTTATATAGCGCAAACTCGACCCAAAGGTACTGCAGCGCTTTACATGAGCATCAGTTTTTCATGTACATGCAGATTAAATGATTTGTCCAGAATCACAGGATGTTGAGCCAATGCCGAGCTTCAAACCTGATTCCTCAGTTCCAAAGTTGGCAGCTCTGGCCGTAGTGCCACATCCTCTCCCTTTGAATGGATTTTCCTAAAGCATAAGAACAACAATTCAAAGATAGCTGCCACTCATATATGCGCATGTGTGCACCTACTCTTGCATGGGGGCCATCATGGAATGGTTAAAAAAACGGTGTAAGAAAGTCATCTGCTGCTACAGTGTGACAGAGCACTCAGAGGTCGTGGTGGTACTGATAGTGATGTGGGGTTAGTTCTAGTTTCGGTGGGGTTGTGTGATGATGGTATTGTTATTGATAGTAGTGGTGGTGTGGTAATGGTGGTGGTATTAGTATTCTTGATGGTAGTATCAGTGGTGGTGGCATTGCTTTAGGTGGTGGTGTGTTGGTATTGGTGCCCTTAAAAAGATTAGAAAACATATAGGTGAGTTAGAAACCCAACATGATAACACCGAGCTAATCTTAAGAGGTGACTTTAACCTGCACGTTGTCAGTTGTGGAATTAGTGATGATTGGTTCAAATAACAAGACTCACATTGAGGTTTTTCAAAAGCCAGTATGCATAATCAGAGAGCCAATAAAGTTGGCCATCAGCTTCTCCATACTTTGAAACATTTTTGCCTGCTTTCCCTTAAAAGGTCACCTTCAATCCAACCACCTAATAAAATACTAAGCATAGAACTATGGTATTGGATTACACATTAGTCTCATTAGCAATGTTTAAGTGTATCAAGGACTTTCAAACCTTCCATAGATTAGAAAGCAATCATTTTGCCCAGGAAATAAGTTCAGAGAATGCCCTTGGCTGAAGTGTGTGAATTGGGCAAATTCACCGGCTATCAGCAGCTGAGGAGATTAAAATGAAGTGTATGACTGACCTGCTATGTGAAACACTAGAGGGTCTTCCATTGGTGGAAACCCAGCAACAATATTTTGGAATAAATGGAGCCACCACCAATATCCTTTATGGTCAGCAGTTTAGACTCACCTTTGAACTAGTTAGCACAAGATAAACCACAAGCTATTGTGCAGCTTGTTTGACACCTAGTAATAACAACTTGTTTAATGACAGCTTAAGGGAACAAAAAAGAGCTATAGTGAGATTGTTATAAAAAGTGACCAAACTGATGAGACAGTCATTTACTGCCTGCATGGATGAGTGAGTGGGTGAGTCAGAGGCTGGGTAAGAGCGCATGTGTAAGGGGCTGTATGGGTGAGTGAGTGTGTGTATGGCTGTGTGGGCGAGTAAGTGGATGTGTCAGTGGTATATGGGTGAGTAACTGGGTATGTTAAAGGCAGTATAGGTGAGTGATGGGGTGTGTGAGTGACTGAATGGGAGAGTGGCTGTATGGATGAGTGTGTGCTTGTATCAGTGACTGTATTGGTGAGTGAGTACATGTTAGTATCTGTATAAGTAATGGGTGTGTGTGTATCTGTATGGGGGAGTAAGAGGCTGTATGATTGACTGTATGGGTGTGTGAGTAGCTCTATGGGTGACTGACAGTGTGTGGGTGGCTGTGTGGGTGGCTGTATGGGTGTATGAGTGGATATGTCAGTGGCTGTATTAGTGAGTGAGTGGGTGTATGAGTGGCTGTATGGGTGAGTGAATGGATGTGTGTGTAGATCTTTGAATCAGTGAGTGGGTGTGTAAGTACTGGTATGGGTCTGTGACTGGGTTTGTGAATGGTTGTGTGGGAGTGGGTGTATTAAAGGTTCTATGGGGTGTGAGTGGGTGCATCAGTGATTCTGTGGATGATGTCATCAGTGATGTAATTTGAGATGTCATCAGTGATGTCAGTGACCATGTCATGAATGATGTACTATGTGAGTTCATAAGCAGTGCATTGTGAGGGGCAAGAGTTATAGTTAGCTATACCTGCTGAATTTCACTGGTTTTGTATGAGTGAATCCTGAGCCTAACTCTAACGTCTCTGTAATCTTTGATCTTTCAGTGATTTTTTTTTTTTTTTTAAATTCCATTTCCTAACTATAATGTCCCTGTAACTTTTGATTTTTTTCAGTGAATTTCTAAGGATTTTTAAATGCTAATTCCTAACTATAACATCCCTGTAACCTTTGTTTTTTTCAGTGAATTTCTATGGTTTTTTCAAGTAGTAGTCGCGTTTGCAGAGTGGTGGAGAAAGGGGGCTGGGCCTCCGCCAGCTCTCAGAAATCCCACTGTGTAGGACTTACAGGAGGAACCAGCAGGGCTTCTTGCCCCCAAGGTCCCTTAGGAGTAAAGTGGACTTCATCCCCCAACCAGTAGTGTGCCAGGAGGCATGTTTGCAGAGTGGTGGAGAAAGGGGGCATGGCCTTCGAAGACCTCTTAGCAATTGCCCTGTGTGGGACTTACTGGAGGCAACAGGAGGGGTAGTTGGCCCCCAGGGACGTCCGGAGGGGTCAAGTACCCCTCCTGATACCTCCAGTAAGTCCCACACAGCAGGATTGCTGAGAGGTTGTCGAAGGCAACACCCCCTTTCTCCACCACTCTGCACTACTAGTAAGGGGATGAAGTGGGATGAAGGGGATTGAGGGTGCTTGGGTGCTTGGGTGCCAACTACCCCTCCTGTTACTTGCAGTCAGTCCCACACAGTGGGTTTACTGAGAAGTTTTTGGTGGCCACGCCCCCTTTCTCCACCACTCTGCAAATACACCTCCTGGCGCGCTACTAGTAGGAGGAACGAAGGCAAGGGGGACCACATCCTCCGGGGCCTTCCTCTTTTTATTTATTTATTTATTTTAATAGGGAGGGAGGTCACGCCGCCCCCCTCCCATGCCAATTTAGGCCCTGGGGACATCATCCCCCGGGCCAGGGCTGTACCCACCCAGGGCACCCACTTACTCATGCTGGGGACCGCAAGGGGAGCCTGAAGGCCCCTGCAGTCCCTGCCGGCTCCCCGCCTCCTGTGGGAGCTGGCTTTGCTTTTGGACAGAGGGAGCTACTGAACATGCGGCTCCCTCTGTCCAAAAGCAATTCTGCTCTCCTTCGAGTAAGCAAAAGCATTTTACATGCTCTCGCTTACTGAAAGCAGAGCAGAGTTTGCTATGACTTAGCGGGCGCGGTGATCCTGCCAAGCCATAGCAAACTGCAATGTCCCAGGGGTGGGCACCCTGGGACATTGCTGGAGTCAGCCCTGGGGGGTGGTGGTCTCCAGGGCCATCTATGGCTCCAGGAGGGGTGCCACGTGGCCCCTCTCCTTTCTTTCTATTTGCCCCAGGGAGGTGGTGGTCCCCGGGGCTGCGGGGGGGGCACATGGCCCGTGCATTATTTCTGATTAAAACTCTGGGAGGTGGTGGTTGCCAGGGGGGCACGTGGCCCCACGCATTATTTCTTAGTAAAGTACTGGGTAGGAGGTGGTCCCCGGAGCTGCGGGGGGTTGGGCGGCCCCTTGCATTATTTTCAAGTAAAGCCCAGGGGTGGTGACGGTCCACGGGGCTGGGGGCATCCAAAAAGCTCCACAAAGCAGCTGGGGAGGTTGTATGGGCTTCCCCCATATTTCTTTTTTAAAGAAGCCCCAGGGGGGTGGTCCCCAGGGAATTAGTAAGCCCCAAGAGGGGGCCCATGCACCCCCCTCCTATATGTGCAAAATGGCCTCGGGACCTGGCCCACCTGGGGGCCTAATATTAACAAAGTGCTGGAACGCTCGCTTCATTTTTTTAAACATTTTTTGGCAGGATGTGCAGATCCAGTGCAACTCCTGTTTTTTTAAAATGATTTTTCGGCTCTGGAAGGGTCCCAGTGGGACCCCCCACCCCAAGAGGCCTAGGGGGTCAGGGTGTTTCTACCCTGCCCCCTTTTCTTTTTTTTAATCTTTTTTCTGTGACTCGGTTCAACCGAGTCACAAGATGGCTGCCAACACTTCCTGGTTTGAAGTGTTGGCAGCCAATCAGATCTCAGCACAAGATCGGGAGGGGTCGTAGATCCACTATGTCCCTATATATACAACTGGAAATTTCTTTAAATAACTCTGAAACTACTGAAGGGATTTACACCAAATCACAAAAAGCACTTCCTTGGACCAACATCTACCTTTCTGGCAAATTTGGTGAAAATTAGTTCAGCAGTTCGGACTGTAGCTGTGTCTAAAGGTCCTATGGGAATTACCATGCGGAAAATGCTCTTTTAAGCACCGTCTGGTTCTCGGCCCCCATTTGATGGATCACCCCGAATCTTACAAGACAGCAGCAGAAATTAGCGTCATATCAGTTTTGAATTTTCGTGAAGATTCGTCAAACAGCGCCAAGTTATTGGCAATGAAAAATGCTCCTCTTATGGAAACTAGGTCCTAACTATAACTACCTACTGGCGAGGCCCAGTAGGTAATATATCTATAACTTAACAAGTAAACCTGATATAACCTACCTTAAAGCCCCATCACTTAAAGACAAATTAGTATGAAGCCATTTCGAAATGACAAAACCTAAATCATGGCTCGTAAAACAACAAAAGGGATTTACATGATGTGAGAGATGTAGAGCATGCCTCTTAGGCAAAAACATTTGTGAGCTTCCAGATTTCAAAGGAAAAGCATTCACCAATGACGAAAGGATTTAATTGAACTTTTGTAGTACCTTGGTATATATGTTTAACACTAATAAACTTTTATAAAATACTCCCAGTGATGTAATATGTGAGGTAGGTCATAAGCAGTGCATTGCGTGGTGTAAGTTATAGTAGCTTAGCTTACAGGGTACCAGTGAGTCTGAGAGGTAGAGAAAGAGAGAAGAAGATGAGGAGGATGGTATCGGAGTACATCATGCTGCTTAACAGTAAATTCCCTGGAGGCCTCAATTTAGATGAAGAACATGTACATATTGGACAGCAATTGAACCAAATTATTTTCACACCTCTTTTTGTTAGATCTGTAATTAAGAATAGAGCAAAACCTATGACTTCTGCTCGATTGTTTGTCAGTTTAATCTAGATTTCAGTGTTATCTTTTTTTCAGTCTGTATAATCAATGAGTGTCAGAAACCTTTTTTGAGATTATGGTGCATTTACAGAGGAATTCCCAAGTCTTCTCGCCTTTTTTAAACCTGGGATGGCACTAAGGGTGACTGTTAGAGACATATGGTTTTGTCTTATTTTGTTGTGATCTGGCATTGTAAGAATAGGCTACTGGGCAGAATTTTGTGTTTGAGTAATTTTATCACTGGGTGCATCCTGGAAGAGAAGGGAGATATGAAATGCCACAACATGAGTTGGCTTATTTAATCATTTAATCATGCGAACATGAGCCCCTTGGCAGTGCTTTTTCTACTGCAATAATTTATGCCTTTGAAATAATTAGCCAATTATGTACCACTGGGTAAAATCAATTGTGAATTTCTTTGGTGCCACTGACCATTTCGACAAACAAGAAATGATTTTTCACTTTTAAGGCATATTTTGGCTTTGTGTTGATATATATATCAATCAATCAATCAGGGGTTTGTTAAAGCGCGACTACTCACCCGTAAGGGTCTCAAGGCGCTAGGGGTGGGGGGGGGTGCAGGTTCCATCCATCAAGGAGGGGGTCTGTCGAAGAGCCAGGTTTTGAGGTTTCTTGCGAAGATGGGGAGCGATGTTGTCTGTCTGAGGTGGAGCGGAAGGGTGTTCCATGCTTTGGCCGCGAGGAAGGAGAAGGAGCGGCCTCCCGATCTGGTCTTTCTGGTGCGGGGGACCACGGCGTAGGAGAGCTGGGCTGATCGTAGGGTCCTTTGGGGTGCGTGGAATTTGAGTCGGCTGTTCAGGTATGCTGGTCCGGTGCCGTGGAGGGCCTTGTGTGCGTGGGTGAGCATCTTCAAGGTGATTCTCGCCTCGACAGGGAGCCAGTGGAGTGTGCGCAGGTGCTGGGAGATGTGGCAGTGTTTTGGCAGGTTGAGGACCAGTCTTGCAGCGGCGTTCTGGATGTTCTGTAGCTTGCGGGTGAGGTTTTTGTTTATTCCGGCGTAGAGTGCGTTGCCGTAGTCGAGTCTGCTGGTGACCAGGGCGTGAGTGACGGTCTTTCGGTGTTCGAGGGGATCCATTTGAAGGTCCTACGAAGGAGGCGGAGGGTGTGGAAGCAGGAAGACGAGACAGAGTTGATCTGGCTGTCCATTTTGAGCTCGGAGTCCAGGATGATTCCCAGGTTGCGTGCGTGGTCCGTGGGGGTTGGCGGGTTTCCGAGGGCGGGGGCCACCAGGTGTCGCTCCAGGCATCGGGGTTTGGGCCCATGATGAGTACTTCTGTTTTGTTGGTGTTTAGTTGTAGGCAGCTGTTTTTCATCCATTTGGCGACGGCTTCCATGCCTTCTCGAAAGTTGCGTCTGGCGTTGTTGGGCTCGTTGGACAGGGAGAGGATGAGCTGGGTGTCGTCTGCGTATGACACGATGTTGAGTCCGTAGGTTCTGACGATGGGGGCGAGTGGAGCCATGTAGACGTTGAAGAGCGTCGGGCTGAGGGAGGAGCCCTGGGGGACTCCGCAGGTGGTAGGTGTGGGGTCCGAGAGGAAAGGGGGAGTCTGACCCGCTGCGTCCTGCCGGAGAGGAAGGAGCGGATCCAGTCGAGGGCCTTGTCCTGGATTCCTGCGTCGTAGAGTCTGCGTATTAGGGTGCGGTGGGAGACTGTGTCGAACGCCGCTGATAGGTCGAGGAGGATGAGGGCTACTGTTTCTCCTTTGTCCAGTAGGGTGCGGATGTCGTCTGTTGCGGCGAGGAGGGCGGTTTCCGTACTGTGGTTTTTTCTGAAGCCGGATTGGGAGGAGTCGAGGATGTTGTGTTCTTCAATGAATGTGGTGAGTTGGCTGTTGATGGCTTTCTCGATGACTTTCGCTGGGAACGGGAGCAGGGAGATGGGTCTGTAGTTTTTGAGGTTGCTGGGGTCCGCTGAGGGTTTCTTTAGGAGGGGTTGACCTCGGCGTGTTTCCAGTCGTCGGGGAACGAGGCGGTCGCCAGGGAGCGGTTGATGGTGTGGCGGAGCATGGGTGCGATGGTGTCGGCGGCTCTGTTGAAGATGTGGTGGGGGCAGGGGTCCGTGGGGGCCCCTGAGTGGATTGACTTCATTGTCTTCAGTGTGTCTTCGGTGGTGAGGGCTGTCCAGTCGTCAATCGCTGGTTTCTGGGTGTCGGGGGTGGTTGGTGAGGGTTCAGTGTGTTGGTTGTCTTCGTCGAAGTTGTCGTAGATGCTCTTGATTTTGTGGTGGAAAAAGGTGCTGAGTTTGTCGCAGAGGTCTTGTGAGGGAGGGATGTCGGTACACTCGCTAGTGGGTTGGGCGAACTCCTTGATGATGCTGAAGAGTTCCTTGCTGTTGTGCGCGTGGGTGGAGATTCTGTCTTCAATTGCTTTTTTCCTCGTTTCTCTGATGAGTTGATGGTGGGCGTTGGTGGCGGCTCTGAAGTTGTCGTGGGCTTCTGTGGATTTGGTGTTCCTCCAGGCCTTTTCGATGCGGCGGCATGTGCTTCTGGACTGTCGAAGTTCGGTGGTAAACCATCTGGCTTTCTTGGCGCGGGTATTGTTGTTTTTCTTGAGGGGGGCTATGGTGTTGGTGCTGTCCGAGATCCATCTATGCAGGGTTTGGGCTGCGGTGTTGGGGTCGTCGTTTTCCGCGATGGTTGGGGTGGAGTTGTTGAGTGAGGAGGTGAGCTGGTCGTCGGTGATTTTGGTCCAGTTTCTTCGTGGAAGCAGGTGCTGGTGTCTGTGGATGGTGGGTGTTCTGAAGGTGAAGTGGACGCAACGATGGTCGGTCCATGGGAGTTCGGTGGTGTGGCTGAAGGTGATGGAGTTTCCTGTAGTGAAGAGGGGGTCGAGGGTGTGTCCTGCTGAGTGCGTGGGCTCGGTCACGATCTGGCGCAGTCCAATGTTGTGGAGGTTGTCCAGGAGGGATGTGGTGTTGGGGTCCAGTTGGTTGTCGAGGTGGAAGTTGAGGTCTCCCAGCAGGGTGTAGTTGGTGGATGCGATGGCCTGCGGGGAGATAATGTCCGTGATGGAGTTGGCGAAGGGCCTGCGGGGTCCAGGGGGTCGGTAGATGAGGGTTCCTCGGAGGGTGGCGGTGGGGCTGGCCAGTATCTTGAAGTGAAGGTGTTCCATCAGTTCTGTGGGCTCGTCAGGGAGTGTGCTCAGGCGGAGGCTGGATTTGTGGACGATGGCGATTCCTCCTCCTGGGCGGGTGGGGCGGTCCTTCCTGGAGATCTTGTATCCTTGGGGGATGGCGATGGCGATGTCCGGTCCCAAGGTGGTGTTGGTCCAGGTTTTGGTGAAGAACGCTACGTCCGGGGTGGTGCTGTCGAGGAGGTCCCAGATTTCTGTGGCGGGTTTGTGGAGGGATCGGACGTTGAGGAGGATGCATTGCAGGGTCTTCGGTTCGGTTGTGTTCTTGTGGACGGGTTGTGCTGGATCTGTGTTCTTGGCGGTGCTGCCGGTGTGCCGGCAGCAGTGACAGCTGAAAGGTCCGTGGGAGTCGGCTGGTGATGCTAGCTTGCAGTTGTTGTTGCGGCCTGGGTTGAGTGCGTGGAGTGCTGCTGGGTCGTAGCGTTGGCGGGGCGGAGGTCCAGGGTTCCTGGCGCTGGTCGCGGTCGGGTCGCGGACGGGCGCAGACGGGCTTGCCTTTGACGCGCCTTCGGCCGCCATAAAGTAGGGGTCGGGGAGGGCTGGACAGCTGGGAGGCGGGAGCGGGGAGGGGAGCTGGATTGGGCCGGTCGCGCTGGGGGGAAGGGGCCGCGGGGGCAGCAGCGGCGGGGAAAGGTAAAGGGAGGAAATAAGGGATAAAGAAAAAAGGGAAAATAGGCAGAAATAAGGCACAAAAGAGCAGAGATGCAGAAAGGTGAAAGATAAAAGAGGGTAGAAAAACGAGTGAAAACTAGTGAAAGGGCAGAGCGAGAGGAAGGGAAAATGAGCAGAAATAAGGCACAAAAGAGCAGAGATGCAGAAAAGTGCAGAAAGGTGAAAGATAAAAGAGGGTAGAAAAACGAGTGAAAACAAGTGAAAGGGCAGAGCGAGAGGAAGGGAAAATGAGCAGAAATAAGGCACAAAAGAGCAGAGATGCAGAAAAGTGCAGAAAGGTGAAAGATAAAAAAGGGTAGAAAAACGAGTGAAAGAGCAGAGTTAGAGGAAGGAGACAGAGGTCCACTGGACCACCAGGGATGAGGCGGAGGGAAACCTGCGGGTGGAGGAGGGCCTCGATCACCAACACTCGAGAGTGCAGGGGCAGGGGCAGCCCTCACTTAATGGTGGAGCTGCGAGGGTGGGAGAGCAATTTCACTGACAATGAGTCAGTGGTCTTGCTCGCCTGTCCCCGCAGTGGCCGCCATTAAGTAGGGGTCGGGGAGGGATGGACAGCTGGGAGGCGGGAGCGAGGAGGGGAGCTGGATTGGGCCGGTCGCGCTGGGGGGAGGGGCCGCTGGGGCAGCAGCGGCGGGGAAAGGTAAAGGGAGGAAATAAGGGATAAAGAAAAAAGGGAAAATAGGCAGAAATAAGGCACAAAAGAGCAGAGATGCAGAAAGGTGAAAGATAAAAGAGGGTAGAAAAACGAGTGAAAACTAGTGAAAGGGCAGAGCGAGAGGAAGGGAAAATGAGCAGAAATAAGGCTCAAAAGAGCAGAGATGCAGAAAAGTGCAGAAAGGTGAAAGATAAAAGAGGGTAGAAAAACGAGTGAAAACAAGTGAAAGGGCAGAGCGAGAGGAAGGGAAAATGAGCAGAAATAAGGCACAAAAGAGCAGAGATGCAGAAAAGTGCAGAAAGGTGAAAGATAAGAAAGGGTAGAAAAACGAGTGAAAGAGCAGAGTTAGAGGAAGGAGACAGAGGTCCACTGGACCACCAGGGATGAGGCGCAGGGAAACCTGCGGGTGGAGGAGGGCCTCGATCACCAACACTCGAGAGTGCAGGGGCAGGGGCAGGCCTCACTTAATGGTGGAGCTGCGAGGGTGGGAGAGCAATTTCACTGACAATGAGTCAGTGGTCTTGCTCGCCTGTCCCCGCAGTGGCCGCCATTAAGTAGGGGTCGGGGAGGGCTGGACAGCTGGGAGGCGGGAGCGGGGAGGGGAGCTGGATTGGGCCGGTCGCGCTGGGGGGGAGGGGCCGCGGGGGCAGCAGCGGCGGGGAAAGGTAAAGGGAGGAAATAAGGGATAAAGAAAAAAGGGAAAATAGGCAGAAATAAGGCACAAAAGAGCAGAGATGCAAAAAGGTGAAAGATAAAAGAGGGTAGAAAAACGAGTGAAAACTAGTGAAGGGGCAGAGCGAGAGGAAGGGAAAATGAGCAGAAATAAGGCACAAAAGAGCAGAGATGCAGAAAAGTGCAGAAAGGTGAAAGATAAAAGAGGGTAGAAAAACGAGTGAAAACAAGTGAAAGGGCAGAGCGAGAGGAAGGGAAAATGAGCAGAAATAAGGCACAAAAGAGCAGAGATGCAGAAAAGTGCAGAAAGGTGAAAGATAAGAAAGGGTAGAAAAACGAGTGAAAGAGCAGAGTTAGAGGAAGGAGACAGAGGTCCACTGGACCACTAGGGATGAGGCGCAGGGAAACCTGCGGGTGGAGGAGGGCCTCGATCACCAACACTCGAGAGTGCAGGGGCAGGTCTCACTTAATGGTGGAGCTGCAAGGGTGGGAGAGCAATTTCACTGACAATGAGTCAGTGGTCTTGCTCGCCTGTCCCCGCAGTGGCCGCCATTAAGTAGGGGTCGAGGAGGGCTGGACAGCTGGGAGGCGGGAGCGGGGAGGGGAGCTGGATTGGGCCGGTCGCGCTGGGGGAGGGGCCGCGGGGGCAGCAGCGGCGAGGAAAGGTAAAGGGAGGAAATAAGGGATAAAGAAAAAAGGGAAAATAGGCAGAAATAAGGCACAAAAGAGCAGAGATGCAGAAAGGTGAAAGATAAAAGAGGGTAGAAAAACGAGTGAAAACTAGTGAAAGGGCAGAGCGAGAGGAAGGGAAAATGAGCAGAAATAAGGCACAAAAGAGCAGAGATGCAGAAAAGTGCAGAAAGGTGAAAGATAAAAGAGGGTAGAAAAACGAGTGAAAACAACTGAAAGGGCAGAGCGAGAGGAAGGGAAAATGAGCAGAAATAAGGCACAAAAGAGCAGAGATGCAGAAAAGGGCAGAAAGGTGAAAGATAAAAAAGGGTAGAAAAACGAGTGAAAGAGCAGTTAGAGGAAGGAGACAGAGGTCCACTGGACCACCAGGGATGAGGCGCAGGGAAACCTGCGGGTGGAGGAGGGCCTCGATCACCAACACTCGAGAGTGCAGGGGCAGGCCTCACTTAATGGTGGAGCTGCGAGGGTGGGAGAGCAATTTCACTGACAATGAGTCAGTGGTCTTGCTCGCCTGTCCCCGCAGTGGCCACCATTAAGTAGGGGTCGAGGAGGGCTGGACAGCTGGGAGGCGGGAGCGGGGAGGGGAGCTGGATTGGGCCGGTCGCGCTGGGGGGAGGGGCCGCGGGGGCAGCAGCGGCGGGGAAAGGTAAAGGGAGGAAATAAGGGATAAAGAAAAAAGGGAAAATAGGCAGAAATAAGGCACAAAAGAGCAGAGATGCAGAAAGGTGAAAGATAAAAGAGGGTAGAAAAACGAGTGAAAACTAGTGAAAGGGCAGAGCGAGAGGAAGGGAAAATGAGCAGAAATAAGGCACAAAAGAGCAGAGATGCAGAAAAGTGCAGAAAGGTGAAAGATAAAAGAGGATAGAAAAACGAGTGAAAACAAGTGAAAGGGCAGAGCGAGAGGAAGGGAAAATGAGCAGAAATAAGGCACAAAAGAGCAGAGATGCAGAAAAGTGCAGAAAGGTGAAAGATAAAAAAGGGTAGAAAAACGAGTGAAAGAGCAGAGTTAGAGAAAGGAGACAGAGGTCCACTGGACCACCAGGGATGAGGCGCAGGGAAACCTGCGGGTGGAGGAGGGCCTCGATCACCAACACTCGAGAGTGCAGGGGCAGGGGCAGGCCTCACTTAATGGTGGAGCTGCGAGGGTGGGAGAGCAATTTCACTGACAATGAGTCAGTGGTCTTGCTCGCCTGTCCCCGCAGTGGCCGCCATTAAGTAGGGGTCGGGGAGGGCTGGACAGCTGGGAGGCGGGAGCGGGGAGGGGAGCTGGATTGGGCCGGTCGCGCTGGGGGGGGAGGGGCCGCGGGGGCAGCAGCGGCGGGGTCCGACACTTGCTCGGTGGTGAAAGTTGGAGTTTAATTGCAATTCAGGCTCAGGACAAAGTCTTTCTCTCTTCGTGAAATGCTGGGCAGACGCGTTTCAGCCTCACGGCTTTCGTCAGTGCCCGCTTCACTTCAAAAGATGTTACACCTGGAGGCTAGAACTAAATCTAAGTAGATCTTCACTGATTGGTGTACAATACTGGCCCATCCTCCATGGCTTCCAAATGCACCATACCTGCAATGATCCATGTCGGGATTTTGTGCCTCCCGCTGTAAGTGCAGATACAGTGATCTGCATACTCAAACACCTAGTGGTGTCCCAAACATTGCTGGCCACGGAAAGCACACTTCCTCCGGCAGGCCAAAACAGGAGGCAGATGGTAATCCAACTCTAACCACCTTCACGCAGTGGGAACTGCTTCCTTTCTCCCCATATGGCACCAACATCCAGTGAGTATCTTGTACCATCAGAGGGGGCGACGCGCTGTATTTTTTAACAAAGTCCACACTTTGCAAGCCAGGCGCGTTGCACCAGAATGAAAGGGCGTGCCGGAAAACGGTGCTTGCTACAGGTCTAACATAGAATCCATTCCCACTCAAAAGACCGGGTCCGACACTTGCTCGGTGGTGAAAGTTGAAGTTTAATTGCAATTCAGGCTCAGGACAAAGTCTTTCTGTCTTCGTGAAATGCTGGGCAGACGCGTTTCAGCCTCGCGGCTTTCCTCAGTGCCTGCTTCACTTCAAAAGATGTTACACGTGGAGGCTAGAACTAAATCTAAGTAGATCTTCACTGATTGGTGTACAATACTGGCCCATCATCCACAGCTTCCAATTGCGCCATACCTGCAATGATCCATGTCGGGATTTTGTGCCTCCCGCTGTAAGTGCAGATACAGTGATCTGCATACTCAAACACCTAGTGGTGTCCCAAACATTGCTGGCCACGGAAAGCACACTTCCTCTGGCAGGCCAAAACAGGAGGCAGATGGTAATCCAACTCAAACCACCTTCACGCATTGGGAACTGCTTCCTTTGTCATATTTTGGCTTTGTGTTGATATATATATATATATATATATATATATATATATATATATATATATATATATATATATATATATATATATCCTATGGAAACTAGGTCCTAACTATAACTACCTACTGGCGACCGCTCCATTGATCACCAGCCTGGTGCACTCTCGAACGGGTGCCTGACAATGCCTGACAATGCGGGGGTGCTCCTGCATACGTATAACTGCTCCCAAACTCCACCAGGTAATCCTACCCACCAAGGATGACAGCACTCACGGGGGCGAGTTCCGTAATTTTATTCAGCAAAACGGACTTACACGAGTTCCAAATCCTGAAACAGCAGAAGGATCAGACAACACCCTCAGCAGTAGAGGGAAGAGGAAGAGGAAGAGGTCGCGGAAGACCAAGAGGAAAGGCGAAGAACAAAAAGACAGACTGAGAATAACCAGAAGAGGTGGAAGAAAGAAATTCTGGCACAAAGACAAACCCTGTAACAATACCTGCGATATGACCATCATCAATTTATCATCGCGAGTTCTAACCATCGATGAAGAAACACTTTTAAAATTGGGACTATCTTTTTGCCCCACCAGTGACTGGAATTATGTGGATACCAGGATAGACCTCTTCCTTTACATAAGGAAATTGAAACTTATGAAATTACATCTTATGGCGAAACATGGAGAAGAACAAAGAACTAATTGGAGTAACATGCAGGTCACACCCCAAACAACTACTAATTTTTCTATGGATGAAGTTGATACCATCTTACAAATCCATGAACTGGAAACTAATGGTACATACAACACTGACGAACCCCCGGTGATTCAATTGCAAACTTTGGGGTTCACTGTGGATACCGTTCCAAAAAGTGGTTTTAAAGTAAAATCCAAATTCAATCCCAATGTTGCCCACGATAACATTGAGGCTTTTCACTCCGTATTAATACACGAACTGGCCAAATCGAGAAGTGATCGAAATTACCGCATCAGGGACAATCTCACAAAAAAGCAGAGAGAGGCACTCAGAGGTCTGATGGAGGACTCTGGGATCACGATCAAACCATCAGACAAAGGTGGAAATGTTGTATTAATAAATACAGAGGATTACAACAAGGAGGCCACACGCCAGCTAAGGGATGAAAACTGTTATGAAGTGATCACTTGGAATGAATATGAAGATACTGTAAAAGAATACTACAATCTTCTTAATGAGTGGTGGAAGGGCGGGCTCGTGGATGATGATGAATTCAAGTTTTTGAAAAATAACAACCCCAAGTGCCATGTCTATATTTGTTACCAAAGGTGCATAAACATCCCACGAAGCCACCAGGGAGGCCAATTGTGTCATCCAACAATGGTCTTTTAGAGAATACATCTATCTTTTTGGACCATTATTTATCCCCTTATGTTTCAGATCTTAGATCGTACTGTAAAGATACTACTGAATTCTTGAAGAGAATTCATGACATCAAGTGGGAGCCTGGCTATGTGATGATCTCTCTTGATGTGTGTTCTTTGTACACATGTATTGATCAACAGAAAGGGGTTGAAGCTTGTATGTATTATCTACAACGACAATCTCTAGGTATGCTGAATCACACATTTATGCTAAAACAAATGATGCTTTTTTGTCTACAGAAAAACATTTTTTTGTTTAACAAAACACTGTACCGGCAGAAGTCCGGTACAGCCATGGGCACCTGCTTCGCCCCCAGCCTGGCAAATTTGTTTCTCGGCTGGTGGGAGGAGCAGGTGGTATGGACGGATGCCTTTGAGAAATACACGGAACATGTCCCATTATGGTTGAGATACATCGATGATTTCTTCATCATCTGGGATGGAGGTTTGGAGTTGGCTGAGGAGTTCATTGATGTATTGTCAACCAATGATTTGAATCTTAGTTTCACGCATTGCATCAGTGAAACTTCCTGTGACTTTCTTGACATTAGAGTCACGGTAGACCATAACAGACTCACCACTGCGTTATTCAGGAAGGATACTGCAGGTAATGCCCTATTGCATGCACAAAGTCATCACCCCCCTTCTTTGATCAATAGCATTCCATATGGGGAGTTATTACGTGCACGCAGAAACTGTAGTACAGATAAGGGTTACAAAGCAGAGAGTGCGAATATGGTTAAAAGATTCAAACAGCGGGGTTACACGGACAAGGTACTAAAACAGGCTACAGATAAACTGGCTAACGTAAAACACACTGAGGTTCTTTTTGGGAAGTCAAAAAATGTACCCGCTAGGGACTCAAGTATTAGCAGTCCACGCATGATTACTACATACAATGCGAAATCCAATAATTTCAGATTTCTGTTGAAAAAGCATTGGGGCTTTATCAAGGCAGATCCTGTAATTGGCATGAAAGTGGGGGAGTCACCAACCGTAACTTATAGGCGACCAATGTCCCTTAAGGACAAGTTGGTTCGGAGCTATCAGCAAACTCAACCCACTAGTACTTGGTTAGAACTGAAGAAAGGTTTCCATAAGTGCAGTTCTTGCAAAGCCTGTAAGTACACAACCAGTTGCAGAACTTTCACTACCCAAGATGGAAGAGAAAGAACCATCAAAAAGTTCATCACATGCACCACTGACCACGTCATATATCTATTGGAGTGTCCATGTGGTATGAAATATATTGGCAGCACAAAACATCAGCTCAAAAAACGAATTTTAGAACATCAGAGAGCGATATCCAATATGGATTTTAGCTACCCGGTAGCACGGCATTTCTATACCTTACACAACAGTAACAACAAACTTCTCACTTTCTGTGGTGTTGATAGAATATTCAAACACATACGTGGTGGGGACAGAGAGAAGCAACTGCGTGTGCTTGAATCAAGATATATCATTGATTTAAATACCAAGATACCCTTTGGCATGAATAGGGAAGAAGAACTAAACACCCACATTGGTCTTTGACACACTGTCTTCCAATATTCTTTCCGCGGACCCATCTTATTCTGAATTTGGACGGATGTCCTTTTAATATTCCCCATTTGTAACTGTGGCATTTCCCCTCCCCTTTTATTCCTTTTCACTTGATTCATTTTGTGACAGTATTTTTTAGATTCACGTTACAGTCACAGTGGTATCGACAGGATCTTTTGCTTAGCCCCACACATGTAATTGTCCTTTATCATGTCTTTTTATTAGGCAATAGTTGTGGTCCCTTACTTCGACTTAACCTTTTGCAGGATGTTTTAGAGTGGGACAGTTGTCCCGTACCCGGTGGTCACAATTTGGACTCCCTGAGTTTGTCCTATTTAGGACCCCAATGTCCATGCCTAGTGTTTTTCGGTTTGTATAGGGTCACCTGTATGCCATTGTGCATATCAGTCATTAGGGGGCTTCTGTCTCATATGAACACTAGAGTATTCCTGTCTTTATCCTATAGTTGTTATCACTTTAATCACGTGCAATTTTGCTATTTTTCTTTTTTGGAGTATACATTGAAGGCTTGCAAATTAACATAAATTTGGACATGGTTCATGCGAATTTTGATTACCTCCATATCAAAGTATGAAATTGAATGGTTATACAACCAGTTTTAATCAGTGTGATCTTATTGCTATTACTCCACTTGGAGTTTTAAACTAATGAAGATTGTGTCATATGCGCCAAAGTTAAGACTCGCACCCCCTTGATTTAATATTTGATGTAATTTGCGATTTCGCACGTTATCACTAATAATCAATGGGGTCAGGATGTGATATGCATTGGCATCTGCAATTTATGCATTTTTGGCTTTGTTCTTCTGCTTGCTTAAATATCTTGCTGCATTCATCTATTGGCATTGTGTATTTATGTGATTTGCATTTTTCAAACCATGTTGCAATTTGCACCACACTGAGTACATGAGTATATACATACGCATAATTTCTTTGCAATTCTGTATTAATATTGGAACCAATTTATTTCAGGTTATCATGTATTTATTATCGCATTTGCGTTAATTTAATTTGGAGGCACATGAATGTGTATAATTGCCCTTGTTACAACCGGCATTATGAAGTAATTTTACCATGTCTATTGTGATGTCATCGGAGTTTCTTTGCAATTTTGTTTTTGTTTTAATTTTGGAATTTACTTATTTCAGGTTATCATGTATTCACAATCGCATTTACGTTTTTGTAATTTAATTTGGAGGCTCATGAATGTGTAAAACTAACGGTGTTGTAGCCGGCACTATGAAGTATTTTCACCATGTCCACTGTGACGTCATCGTATTTAAATGCCTTCCGTGTTACACTCCGGTAACTTGACAAAGGCCTTCACGGCTGAAACGCGTTGTTTTTCAAGCGAATAAATCACTCGCATCACCTGGATTGTGTGCCGCCTCATTCCTTCTGGTTTGAACTGTTCTCTAAGTAATTGTGGTTTCCGCCACCACGGCAGGCACCGGCACTTTCTGGCAGGCGTGCGGCATTTGGCGGTCACTTTTCGTTGGATATATATATATATATATATGTCCAGGATGGGGGAAGCTGCTATCATAGGCTGCCGTGTCAGGCCGAAACGCGTCAGGCGGTTGTGGTGGTTGAGCGTTAATAAACCATTTGCACTACACGAATGTGGTTCGACTCCGTCTTTTTCCCAGGAGAAGGGAAGTAATAGAAAACGGGAAAGAAGAATATATATATATATATATATATATATATATATATATATATATATATATATATATATATATTTATATACATACATATATATATATTTATATACATACATACATACATATATATATATTCACTGAAAAAACCATAGGTTTTAGGGACAGTTATAGTTAGTTGGACATTTCACTCGTACAAAACCATAGAAATTCCCCCGTTATAGTTAGTTCAGCTAACTATAACTCGCGCCCCGCAATGCACTGCTGATGACGTCACATATTACATCACTCATGACATGGTCAGTGACATCACTGATGACATCACTGATGACATCTCAAATGACATCACTGATGACATCACTGATGACATCATCCAGTGACTGTGTGTTTCTGTAAAGTTTAAATATGTTTAATATATATAGGGAAAGGCGTATTGAAGAATGAGTGGGTGTATAAGTGTCTGAATGGATGATTTAGTACGTGAGTGACTGACTCTACAAGTGAGTGATTAAATGTATCTTACTGAATGCATGGGTTAGTGACTAAACTGTGTGAATGTCTGTATCCGTCTGTCTGTTGGTTTGTAAGCGGCTGCATGGCTTTCTGAATAGCTACATGAGTGTCTACATGGGTTATTGATTGATTGTCTGAGTATCTGTATGGGTGCCTGAGTGTTTGTGTGGGTGGGGTGTGTGTGACTCTGTGCATAGATGTGTGAGTTGGTGATTCACTGGGTGCATGGTTTCAAGAGTGCATCTGTGATGGACTGTATGGGTGGGTGAGTGTGTGTATGGGTGTGTTAGTGATTGAATGTATATCTCAGTGGTACATGTGTGAGTAACTACATATGTGAAAGGCAGTATATATGTGTGTTGGAGTATATAAATGGCTATAAGTGAGAGTGTGTGATTGTGAGAGTGGCTGTATGGATGAGTGTGTACTTGTATCAGTGATTGTATAAGAGCGTAAGAATGTGCTAGTATTTGTATGAGTAAGTGAGCTGGTGTGTGTATAACTGTATAGGTGAGTAAATGGGTGTGTGATTAAGTTTTTTGCATGACTGACTAGGTGTGTGAGTACCTCTATGGATGAGTGGCGGTGTGTGAGTGTTTATATAGGTGTATGAGTGCATATGATAGTCCTGTACTGAGTGACTAAGTATGAGTGACTGTACGGGTGAGTGAGTGGATGTGTGTGTAGAACTAAGAATCAGTGAGTGGGTATGTAGTTTTTGGTGTTGGAGTGTCTATGGTTTTGAGAATGGCAGTCTGTAATTTAGAGTGGGTGTATCAAAAGTTATATTAGGGTGTGAGAAGATGCATGAAATTATCACATGGATGATGTCATCAGTGATGTCATTTGAGATGTCATCAGTGATGTCATCAGTGATGTCACTGACCATGTCATGAGTGATGTAATATGTGACGTCATCAGCAGTGCATTGCGGGGCGCGAGTTATAGTTAGCTGAACTAACTATAACGGGGGAATTTCTATGGTTTTGTACGAGTGAAATGTCCAACTAACTATAACTGTCCCTAAAACCTATGGTTTTTTCAGTGAATTTCAAAGGTTTTTTAAATGCTAATTTCTAACTATAACGTGTCTGAAACCTATGGTTTTTTCAGTGAATTTCAAAGGTTTTTTAAATGCTAATTTCTAACTATAACGTGCCTGAAACCTATGATTTTTTAAGTGAATTTCAAAGGTTTTTTTAAATGCTAGTTTCTAACTATGCCTACAGAGGTAGGACATGTGAAGAAAGAAGAAAAAACGCACAGAAAGAAGCAAAAGATGTGCAGAAAGAACCAACAGAGGAGCAGAAAGAGGCCTTGTTGCAAAATCATCCTGTGCCCACAACTTTTTCAGACGGGTACTGGTGGTAACTGACTCTGACTAACCAGAGCCAGTGCTATGCTAAAAGACACTTAGAATACAGTGAAAACACCTACATACACTAGGGAACACTATGCGTTGGGGTACCCCTGTGATTAGCATGACCTCCTCTGCAAGTCCCTAGTACATAATAGGGCAGGGGGATTAAAACTACCTCTTAAAACGCGCTACAGGGCGCGTTTGCACAGTGGTGAAGGGAGGGGGCCTGAGGTGACATGTGTGCAAACGCACCCCGTGGCGCGTTTTAAGCTGCGGGATTAAGTCCCCTTGAATTCTGAGGGTCCCTGGGGCCCAACTAGCCCCCAGGTACCTACAGTTAGGACCACAGAGCTGAGTTGCAGAGAGGCGTTCCGAGGCCACGCACCTTTTTTCACCTCTCTGCAACGCAACTCTGTTGTGCTTACTGAAGGTACCTGGTGGGCTAGTTGGCCCCAGGGTCCCTCAGGATTCAAAGGGAATTAATTCCCCAACTTAAAACGCACCACAGGGCGTGTCTGCGCACATGTCACCTGAGGCCCCGCCCCCTCCCTTCACCACTGTGCAAACGCGCCCCGTGGTGCGTTTTAAATTGGGGGATTAGGTCACCTTGAATCCTGAGGGTCCCTGGGGCCCAACTAGCCCACTAGGTACTTCCAGAAAGCACCACAGGCCTGCGTTGCAACGCCTGTAACAAATTGTGCAGTTGTGTTTAGGTAGTGAAGAGGGTCGTGCTGGGGGTAGTGTTTTAGGGTTTAGGGTAGTGCAGTGGTGTTTGTGTAGTGTAGGGGGTCATGCTGGGGGTAGATTTAGGGTTTAGGGTAGTGCAGTGGTGTTTGGGTAGTGTAGGGAGTCGTGCTGGGGGAGTGTTTTAGGGTTTAGGGTAGTGCAGTGGTGTTTGGGTAGTGTAGGGGTCATGCTGGGGGTAGTGTTTTAGGGTTTAGGGTAGTGCAGTGGTGTTTGGGTAGTGTAGGGGGTCGTGCTGGGGGTAGTGTTTTAGGGTAGTGCAGTGGTGTTTGGGTAGTGTAGGGGGTACTACTGGGGGTAGTGTTTTAGGCTTTAGGTTAGTGCAGTGGTGTTTGGGTAGTGTAGGGGTACTGCTGGGGGTAGTGTTTTAGGGTTTAGGGTAGTGCAGTGGTGTTTGTGTAGTATAGGGGGTAGTGTTTTAGGGTTTAGGGTAGTGCAGTGGTGTTTGTGTAGTGTAGGAGGTCGTGTTTTAGGGTTTAGGGTAGTGCAGTGGTCTTTGGGTAGTGTAGGGAGTCGTGCGGGGGTAGTGTTTTAGGGTTTAGGGTAGTGTAGGGGGTCATGCGGGGGGTAGTGTTTTAGGGATTAGGGTAGTGCATTGGTGTTTGGGTAGTGTAGGGGGTCATGCGGGGGTAGTGTTTTAGGGTTTAGGGCAGTGCAGTGGTGTTTGGGTAGTGTAGGGGGTCGTGCTGGGGGAGTGTTTTAGGGTTTAGGGCAGTGCAGTGGTGTTCGGGTAGTGTAGGGGGTCGTGCTGGGGGAGTGTTTTAGGGTTTAGGGCAGTGCAGTGGTGTTCGGGTAGTGTAGGGGGTCGTGCTGGGGGAGTGTTTGAGGGTTTAGGGCAGTGCAGTCGTGTTCGGGTAGTGTAGGGGGTTGTGCTGGGGGTAGTATTTTAGGGTTTAGGGTAGTGCAGTGGTGTTCGGGTAGTGTAGGGGGTCGTGCTGGGGTAGTGTTCTAGGGTTTAGGGCAGTGCAGTGGTGTTTGGGCAGTGTAGGGGGTAATGCTGGGGGTGGTGTTTTAGGGTTTAGGGCAGTGCAGTGGTGTTCGGGCAGTGTAGGGGGTAGTGCTGGGGGTGGTGGTTTAGGGCAGTGCAGTGGTGTTCGGGCAGTGTAGGGGGTGGTGTTTCAGGGTTTAGGGCAGTGCAGTGGTGTTCGGTGTGAGAAGTTGGCCTGGCATATGCTGTCCACTAATTATAGTGGGCACCTTGCACCAATCCAAACAACCCCTTATTGGAGATAGGTTAAAGACAACCTTATTGAAAGCTATCCTAGTGGTAGCTATGGAGAGCAGCCTTCAGGCTAAGTCTTGAAGGAATGTAAAGCAGCTTGTTTTACCAGTCTATAATCTCTTGAGTGACCAAATGAAAGAGCACCACACCAGGTATATATTCAAAATATATGTATTTATTGCTAAACACACCCCTCTAGTCTCTTTATGAGGCTAGAGTTCGAAGTACATAAGTTATAAGATATTAAGTCACAGTAATAGCACAAATACACGTTTGGGCCCTAGGGGCGTACCAAACCATATACCAATAAAGTGGTATGCGAACCACGACTGAACTAGACACTAGGCCTAGAGCCTCTAGAAGTGCTTGGACCACAAGGAACCACCCAAGGTAGTGACACAGGGGACCTACGGGAGACGCGTGCAGTGTAATTACACAACCGCGATACGCCGTTGACTTCTATGGAGAAAGTCGGGATCGGGAAAATAGAGAAAAGGGACACTTAAAAGAGGACTAGGACAAAACCCTTTGAGATCTAGGACTTTGAAGAGTCTCTACCCACGGGAGCACCGGAGTACTCGTGTTACCTCACCCAGGGAAGCCGGGTGCATAGGTGCCTTTCGGGGTCGGGTTTCGTCGTCGATTCGAATGGCGATCTGCTGCAAAGTGCTGCTGGCGGCCAAGAGAAAAGTGTCCGGGTGGATCCAAGAGTGGATCGGAGTTCTGAAGAACCTGAAAGCAGAGGGGACAGAGTCTGGGTCACTAGCCAGTGACCAGGAAGGCGATGGACAGATGCCCACCGATGTTGAGTGCTTCAGGTGCGTTGACGGTCGTCTTGACTCTTCAGCCACGAGATCCAGGAGGCGTTGTCGGTGACCAGGAGCAGGATTCGGGCTGGTACACGATGTCTGTCGAGTGCTGAGGTGTCGGCGACCGGATTGGGCCCAACAAGCCTTGGCAACGGCAAGTCTCGGTGAAGATGTAGATCGTTGATGGTGCAGACCAGCAAGATCTGGGGAACTCACTCAGCGAGGGTAAGTGAGGGCAGACCTGGAGCAACCAGGATGCCAAGTAAGAAAAGGATTGGCCTTCGTTAAGGGCTACTAGCCAACGGGCTAGCGACCGCGAAGGAGCCTCGTGACACCGCACGTGGAGCTGGCTTACAGGACACTCGTGGAGTGGGGGCCAGTGATCTTCGGTGCAGATAGTGCTGGAGGCTAGGGCTACTCGGAGCCCAAAGCACGACTTCTTGGGAGACCCAGAAGATGATGCACTTGCAAATGTGCTCGGTGTCCAGGGGTCACGGTCTCAAGTCACCCACGATAGCCACGGGCCTCAGCTTTGCTGGGGACTCAGGGTAGCCTCGGGGAAGTCTGAGAATCCACCTCTGGTGATGCGATGACTTCGGCGTCCGACGGAGCTTCAGAAATGCGAACCAGACAGATGCTTCTTTGGTGCCTGCCAAGCAGGGGAGTCACTCCTTGACCCCAAGGAGATTCTTCAGTCCTCTAATCTTGTCGTAGAGCGTCGAAGGTCCATGATTCAGTTTCAGAGTTTCGTCCAGGTATAATCTAAAGTCCTAAGGACTGGGTTCCTACCTTTATTCTAAAAATAGGGGTTGGACTACTCTGTGGCCCCACCTATGGGTGGGTCAGGGCAGAGGGGTGGCTACACCCCTTTCCCTTTGTCCAGTTCGCGCCAAAGCAGGGGCTGCAAGCCCTGATCCGGTTTGAACTGGGGTATGCACAGGGACACCAAATGTGCCCCCAGTGCAGGACTTCAAAGCACCCGAAAGTGCTCCCGCCCAGCCCCAATACACATTATCCTGTCTGGGGAGGTGGTCACACCTCCCTGGGACAGTAAACCTATTGTCCAGGCCTCCCCTGCCGGAGTTTCGTCCAGCAGCAGGAGGCCAGACTCGTGTCTGTGGCAGCAGCATCCATTTTGTGATGCCAGGGCTCTGGAAAGAAGTTACCGGACTCGTCAGAGTTAACATGTCTTTCCCTCTAGAAGGGTGGAATGCTACCCCCGCCGCCAGGATTGGCGGGGGGGGAGTATTCCAAGATGTTTGACACCAAACACGACATGTTTAGGTGCAGCCATTCCAAAGTTAGCATTTTACCGCGAGGATATAATGCGCTTAAGAGTATATGGTCAGGCTGCACTACAAACAGCATCAGAGATGGTCTCCGAACGCTGCAGAGGGGCCCTGCTCATGCAGGGGCACCCTCTCACATAGCAACCACGCACTCTGCCTTTAGGATTGATAAGGCCTGCCTTAGGAGTGACTTATAGGTTTATATGTGTGTATGTATTTCGTAATATAGGTAACCTATATCACAGTAAGGAGTGCATGCACCACCTTACCCAGGCTGCAGTAGCAGACCTGTGGTGTCAGTTTGGATGGCCTTCCAGGGGTGGCATAATACATGCTGCAGCCCCTGGCAGGCCTCTGAGGTACCTAGGCCCTTGGTACATAGTATACCATATACTAGGGACTTATAAGGGCACTCCAGATCCCAATCAGTGATGTGCCTAAGGCACATGGAAACCATTTTAGAGAGGAAGCAGCTAGGCTGGGGTTCTGATTAGCAGGGCCCCAGCCAGACTAATGTCGAAAAACAGTGACGCATCAGCAAAAAGTGGGGGTACCCATGTGAAGCAGATCCTACTCTCCTACATTCGGGCAGTGTAGGGGGTCGTGCAGGGGGTGGTGTTTCAGGGTTTAGGGCAGTGGTGTTCGGGCAATGTAGGGGGTCATGCTGGGGGTGGTGTTTCAGGGTTTGGGGCAGTGCAGTGGTGTTCGAGCAGTGTAGGGGGCAGTGCAGGGGATGGTGTTTCAGGGTTTAGGGCAGTGCAGTGGTGTTCGGGCAGTGTAGGGGGTGCTGCAGGGGGTGGTGTTTCAGGGTTTAGGGCAGTGCAGTGGTGTTCGGGCAGTGTAGGGGGTCATGAAGGGGATGGTGTTTCAGGGTTTAGGGCAGTGCAGTGGTGTTCGGGCAGTGTAGGGGGTCGTGCTGGGGCTGGTGTTTCAGGGTTTAGGGCAGTACAGTGGTGTTCGGGCAGTGTAGGGGGTCGTGCTGGGGCTGGTGTTTCAGGGTTTAGGGCAGTGCAGTGGTGTTCGGGCAGTGTAGGGGGTTGTGCTGGGGCTGGTGTTTCAGGGTTTAGGGCAGTGCAGTGGTGTTCGGGCAGTGTAGGTGGTCGTGCTGGGGCTGGTGTTTCAGGGTTTAGGGCAGTGCAGTGGTGTTTGGGCAGTGTAGGGGGTCATGCTGGGGCTGGTGTTTCAGGGTATAGGGCAGTGCAGTGGTGTTCGGGCAGTGTAGGGGGTCTTTCTGGGGCTGGTGTTTCAGAGTCTAGGGCAGTGCAGTGGTGTTCGGGCAGTGTAGGGGGTCTTGCTGGGGCTGGTGTTTCAGGGTTTAGGGCAGTGCAGTGGTGTTCGGGCAGTGTAGGGGGTCGTGCTGGGGGTGGTGTTTCAGGGTTTAGGGCAGTGCAGTGGTGTTTGGGCAGTGTAGGGGGTCATGCTGGGGCTAGTGTTTCAGGATTTAGGGCAGAGCAATGGTGTTCAGGCAGTGTAGGGGTTTTGCTGGAGGTGGTGTTTCAGGGTTTAGGGCAGTGCAGTGGTGTTCGTGCAGTGTAGGGTGTGGTGTTTCAGGGTTTAGGGCAGTGGTGTTCAGGCAGTGTAGAGGGTCTTGCTGGGGTTGATGTTTCAGGGTTTAGGGCAGTGCAGTGGTCTTCGGGCAGTGTAGGGGGTCGTGCTGGGGGTGGTGTTTCAGGGTTTAGGGCAGTGCAGTGGTGTTCCGGCAGTGTAGAAGGTCGTGCAGGGGGTGGTGTTTCAGGGTTTAGGGCAGTGCAGTGGTGTTCGGGCAGTCTAGGGGGTCGTGCTGCGGGTGGTGTTTCAGGGTTTAGGGCAGTGCAGTGGTGTTCGGGCAGTGTAGGGTGTCGTGCTGCGGGGTGGTGTTTCAGGGTTTAGGGCAGTGCAGTGGTGTTCGGGCAGTGTAGGGGGTCATGCAGGGGGTGATGTTTCAGGGTTTAGGGCGGTGCAGTGGTGTTTGGGCAGTGTAGGGGGTCGTGCAGGGGGTTGTGTTTCAGGGTTTAGGGCAGTGCAGTAGTGTTCGGCCAGTGTAGGTGGTCTTGCTGGGGGTGGTGTTTCAGGCTTTAGTGCAGTGTGTTTCAGGGTTTAGGGCAGTGCAGTGGTGTTCGGGCAGTGTAGGGGGTCGTGCTGGGGCTGGTGTTTCAGGGTTTAGGGTAGTGCAGTGGTGTTCGGGCAGTGTAGGGGGTCGTGCTGGGGCTGGTGTTTCAGGGTTTAGGGCAGTGCAGTGGTTTTCGGGCAGTGTAGGCGGTCGTGCTGGGGCTGGTGTTTCAGGGTTTAGGGCAGTGCAGTGGTGTTCGGGCAGTGTACGGGGTTGTGCTGGGGCTGGTGTTTCAGGGTTTAGGGCAGTGCAGTGGTGTTCGGGCAGTGTAGGGGGTCGTGCTGGGGGTGGTGTTTCAGGGTTTAGGGCAGTGCAGTGGTGTTCGGGCAGTGTAGGGGGTCGTGCTGGGGCTGGTGTTTCATGGTTTAGGGCAGTGCAGTGGTGTTCGGGCAGTGTAGGGGGTCGTGCTGGGGGTGGTGTTTCAGGGTTTAGGGCAGTGCAGTGGTGTTCGGGCAGTGTAGGGGGTCATGCTGGGGGTGGTGTTTCAGGGTTTAGGGCAGTGCAGTGGTGTACGGGCAGTGTAGGGGGTCTTGCTGGGGGTGGTGTTTCAGGGTTTAGGGCAGTGGTGTTCGGGCAGTGTAGGGGGTCTTGCTGGGGGTAGTGTTTCGGGGTTTAGGGCAGTGCAGTGGTGTTCGTGCAGTGTAGGGGGTCGTGCTGGGGGTGGTGTTTCAGGGTTTAGGGCAGTGCAGTAGTGTTCGGGCAGTGTAGGGGATCGTGCAGGGGTGGTGTTTCAGGGTTTAGGCAGTGCAGTGGTGTTCGGGCAGTGTAGGGGGTCGTGCTGGGGGTGGTGTTTCAGGGTTTAGGGCAGTGCAGTGGTGTTCGGGCAGTGTAGGGGGTCGTGCAGGGGGTGGTGTTTCAGGGTTTAGGGCAGTGCAGTGGTGTTCGGGCAGTGTAGGGGTCGTGCTGGGGCTGGTGTTTCAGGGTTTAGGGCAGTGCAGTGGTGTTCGGGCAGTGTAGGGGGTCTTGCTGGGGGTGGTGTTTCAGGGTTTAGGGCAGTGGTGTTCGGGCAGTGTAGGGGGTCTTGCTGGGGGTGGTGTTTCAGGGTTTAGGGCAGTGCAGTGGTGTTCGGGCAGTGTAGGGGTCTTGCTGGGGGTAGTGTTTCAGGGTTTAGGGCCGTGCAGTGGTGTTCGTGCAGTGTAGGGGGTCGTGCTGGGGATGGTGTTTCAGGGTTTAGGGCAGTGCAGTAGTGTTCGGGCAGTGTAGGGGGTTGTGCTGGGGGTGGTGTTTCAGGGTTTACCTCTTTGCCAAATTTGGTGTAATTCCGTTCAGCAGTTCGGGCTGTAGCCGTGTCTAAAGTTTCCTATGGAAAATTGCATGGGGAAAACACGTTTTGGGACCCCCCTTTTTTCTCGGCCCCCGCTTGACGAATCACCCTGAGACTTTCAGGGTAGGAGCGGACCGGAGCGGGCCATAAAGTTTGAAAAGTTCGCGAAGATTCGTCAACCGACGCAAGAGTTATTTCAAATAGAATGTCGCGGATTTCCTATGGAAAATAGGTCCTAACTATAACTATCTACTGGCGACCGCCAGTAGATAATATGTATATATATATATATATATATATGTATATATATATATATATTATCTACTGGCGGTCGCCAGTAGATAGTTATAGTTACAACCTATTATCCATAGGAAATCCGCGACATTCTATTTGAAATAACTCTCTTGCCGGTTGACGTATCTTCGCAAAATTTTCAAACTTTGTGGCCCGCTCCGGTCCGCTCCTACCCTGAAAGTCTCGGGGATTTGTCAGCGGGGGCCGAGAAAAGAGGGGTCCCAAAACGCGTTTTCCCATGCAATTTTCCATAGGAAACTTTAGACACGGCTACAGCCTGAACTGCTGAACGGAATTACACCAAATTTGGCAAAGAGGTAGTTCTTGGTTCAGAAAGAACCCTTTTTGTTAAATGGTGTAAATCCGTTCAGTAGTTGCTGAGAAAATGAAAAGTAAAAAAGATAGTGATATCTAGGGCCGCGGATCCTCCCGAGCACGAGCTTTATGTTAATTGGCTGTCAACACTCCAAATCAGGAAGTGTTGGCAGCCATTTTGTCCCTCGGTAGAACCGAGGGACAGAAACAAGTGCGCAAAGCGCACAAAGGGGGCAGGGTAGAAACACCCTGACCCCTAGGTCTGCTCAGGGGTCCCACAAGGACCCCCTGGGCAAAAAAATTTTTTTAAAAAGAAATCGGCAGGATGCGCTCAGGGAGCGCGAACCCTGCCGAAAAAAAAAATCGAAGCGCGGTCTCCCGTACTTCGATGTTAATTGGCCCCCGGGTGGGCCAAGTCCCGGGGGCATGCTGGGGGGTTAATTTTATGTGTGGGGGCCTCTAAGGGCCCCCAAGCCCCAGGGACCACCACCCCCGGGGCTTTATGTAGAATGGTGCGGGAGGGCTCTGAGCCCTCCCGCAGCCCCGGGACCACCACCTCCCCGGGGCTTCTTTTTTTAATTAAAAACCTGTGTGGGGGGCTCCAGCCCCCACACGCCCCGGGACCACCACCTCCCGGGGCTGTGCACTGAATGGGAGGGGGCCGCGCGGCCACCCTCCTGGAGCCCTTGATGGCCCTGGGGACCACCACCCCCAGGGCCGGCTCCTGCAGTGTCCTGGGGTGCCTACCCCGGGACACTGCTGTTTGCAATGACAGGACGGGAGCCTCGCGGCTCCCGTCCTGTCATTGCAAACTGCTTTGGATATTGGAAGAGAGAGCAGGAAACCTGCTCTCTCTTCCAATATCCAAAGCCGACTGCTTTCCACATGGGGAGCAGCATGTTAGCTGCTCCCCATGTGTAAAAGCAATGCAGGACACGGGGAGCCGGCGGGACTGTGGGGGGATTGGGGACCCCCCCACAGTCCCCAACGAGAGGGCCAGCCCCGGGGGATGGGGTCCCCGGGGCAAGTAGTGGCCCGGGAGGGGGGCCACGCGGCCCCCCACCCCCCCACAAAAAAAAAAAAAAAAAAAAACGATCGGGCCCGCAGGCTCCGCCCCTTCCTTCACCACTCTGCAAACGCGCCCCTGGCGCGTTTGCAGAGGGGAACGACCCCTTGAATACTGGGGTCCCTGGGGCCAACTAGCCCACCAGGAACCTCCAGTATGCGCCAGGGGCTGCCTTGCAGAGAGGTGTACAGAGGCCACGCCCCTTTTACACCTCTCTGCAACGCAGCTCTATGGCGCTTTGGAGGTATATGGTGGGCTAGTTGCACCCCAGGGACCCTCAGGATTCAAGGGGAGTTAATCCCCCGACTTAAAACGCGCCACGGGGCGCGTTTGCACAGTGGTGAAGGGAGGGCGGGGCTTCAGGTGACATGTGTGCAAACAGGCCCCGTGGCGCGTTTTAAGATGGGGAATTAAATCCTCTTCAATCCTGAGGGTCCCTGAGGCCAACTAGCCCAACAGGTACGTCCAGAAAGCGCCACAGAGCTGCGTTGCAGAGAGGTGTAAAAGGGGTGTGGCCTCTGTACATGTCTCTGCAACGCAGCCCCTGGCGCATACTGGAGGTTCCTGGTGGGCTAGTTGGCCCGTAGGGACCCTCATGATTCAAGGGGACTTAATCCCCCAACTTAAAACGCACCACGGGGCGCGTTTGCACAGATGTCACCTCAGGCCCCGCCCCTCCCTTCACCATTGTGCAAATATTCCTCTAAAATCAGCCCAAATCCGAATTCCGATTTACTCACCAGTTATCAAGAGAGACCTCAGTGCTGCATCTTTCAGCCCAGTACTGATCCTCAAAAGTAATTTTAACCGTACTTACCGGTAACTTGAATTTCCTTCATAGGCTAACATTGACTGGTTTCACTTGGAAATTCTTCTAAGTGTGGAGTTTTGGAACTTTAAAATATTCCTCTAAAATCAGCCGAAATACGAATTCCGATTTACTCACCTGTTATCAGGAGAGACCTCAGTGCTGCATCTTTCAGCCCAGTACTGATCCTCAAAAGTAATTTTAACCGTACTTACCGGTAACTTGAATTTCCTTCATAGGCTAACATTGACTGGTTTCACTTGGAAATTCTTCTAAGTGTGGAGTTTTGGAACTTTAAAATATTCCTCTAAAATCAGCCGAAATCCGAATTCAGATTTACTCACCTGTTATCAGGAGAGACCTCCGTGCTGCATCTTTCAGCCCAGTACTGGTCCTGAAAAGTAATTTTAACCGTACTTACCAGTAACTTGAATTTCCTTACATAGGCTAACATTGACTGGTTTCACTTGGAAATTCTTCTAAGTGTGGAGTTTTGGAACTTTAAAATATTCCTCTAAAATCAGCCGAAATACGAATTCCGATTTACTCACCTGTTATCAGGAGAGACCTCAGTGCTGCATCTTTCAGCCCAGTACTGGTCCTGAAAAGTAATTTTAACCGTACTTACCGGTAACTTGAATTTCCTTCATAGGCTAACATTGACTGGTTTCACTTGGAAATTCTTCTAAGTGTGGAGTTTTGGAACTTTAAAATATTCCTCTAAAATCAGCCGAAATACGAATTCCGATTTACTCACCTGTTATCAGGAGAGACCTCAGTGCTGCAACTTTCAGCCCAGTACTGATCCTCAAAAGTAATTTTAACCGTACTTACCGGTAACTTGAATTTCCTTACGTAGGCTAACATTGACTGGTTTCACTTGGAAATTCTTCTAAGTGTGGAGTTTTGGAACTTTAAAATATTCCTCTAAAATCAGCCGAAATCCGAATTCAGATTTACTCACCTGTTATCAGGAGAGACCTCAGTGCTGCATCTTTCAGCCCAGTACTGGTCCTGAAAAGTAATTTTAACCGTACTTACCAGTAACTTGAATTTCCTTACGTAGGCTAACATTGACTGGTTTCACTTGGAAATTCTTCTAAGTGTGGAGTTTTGGAACTTTAAAATATTCCTCTAAAATCAGCCGAAATACGAATTCCGATTTACTCACCTGCTATCAGGAGAGACCTCAGTGCTGCATCTTTCAGCCCAGTACTGGTCCTGAAAAGTAATTTTAACCGTACTTACCGGTAACTTGAATTTCCTTCATAGGCTAACATTGACTGGTTTCACTTGGAAATTCTTCTAAGTGTGGAGTTTTGGAACTTTAAAATATTCTTCTAAAATCAGCCGAAATACGAATTCCGATTTACTCACCTGTTATCAGGCGAGACCTCAGTGCTGCATCTTTCAGCCCAGTACTGATCCTCAAAAGTAATTTTAACCGTACTTACCGGTAATTTGAATTTCCTTCATAGGCTAACATTGACTGGTTTCACTTGGAAATTCTTCTAAGTGTTGATTTTTGAAACATACAAATATTCCTCTAAAATCAGCCGAAATCCGAATTCTGATTTACTCACCTGTTATCAGGAGAGACCTCAGTGCTGCATCTTTCAGCCCAGTACTGGTCCTGAAAAGTAATTTTAACCGTACTTACCAGTAACTTGAATTTCCTTCCATAGGCTAACATTGACTGGTTTCACTTGGAAATTCTTCTAAGTGTGGAGTTTTGGAACTTTAAAATATTCATCTAAAATCAGCCGAAATACGAATTCCGATTTACTCATCTGTTATCAGGAGAGACCTCAGTGCTGCATCTTTCAGCCCAGTACTGATCCTCAAAAGTAATTTTAACCGTACTTACCAGTAACTTGAATTTTCTTCCATAGGATATCATTGCCTGCTTTTTGCTGAAAAAGTTTCTAAGTGTTGATTTTTGAAACATACAAATATTCCTCTAAAATCAGCCGAAATACGAATTCCGATTTACTCACCTGTTATAAGGAGAGACCTCAGTGCTGTATCTTTCAGCCCAGTACTGTCCTGAAAAGTAATTTTAACCGTACTTACCAGTAACTTATATTTCCTTCCATAGGAATCCATTGTCTGGTTTTCAGCAGAAAAGTTTCAAAGTGTCGATTTTCACAAACTACAAATATTCCTTAAAAATCGCCTGTATGACTTAAACGCATTCTTTCAACTGTTTACAGGAGATGCACCAGTGCTGGATCCAGGATCCAACACTGAGTAAGAAAAAGTAACGATAACAGTTTTTACCTGCTAAGTGAATTTCCTTCCATAGGATAACATTGGTGATTCTATGAGAAAAAGTTTCTAAGTGTCAACTTTTAAAATACAATAATATTCCTTAAAAATCACGACTGTAACCAAAACGCTTTTACTCAACTGTTTACAGGAGATGTACCAGGACTGAATCTAGGATCCAGTCCTGTGGTTAGAAAAGTAATCCATAAAGTAACTAATTGCATTTAACTAGAAATTCACATTGAGCTGAATGTTGCATTGTGTTTGAAAATGTGTTGCCCATTGCAACAACTGTAACTACTGTACTTAAAAGTCTATTGCCTATGTGCAAAGTATTTAAACTAAAGTAATTCATTCTGAGAAAGTATTTTTTGTAATGTAATGTATAATGTAATTACAATGTAATTTAAAAAATAAAATATGTAAAAGAAATAGTTTCTAAAAATGTAGTAAATCAGTATGAAAAAAATTAATATAAAAATTAATACATTTAAAAATTGTCATTTAAAAAACCTTTGAAATTCACTGAAAAAACCGTAGGTTTCAGGCACGTTATAGTTACAAATTAGCATTTTAAAAACCTTTGAAATTCACTGAAAAAACCATAGGTTTCAGACACGTTATAGTTAGAAATTAGCATTTAAAAAACCTTTGAAATTCACTGAAAAAACCAGAGGTTTTAGGGACAGTTATAGTTAGTTGGACATTGCACTCGTACAAAACCCGTGAAATTCCCCCGTTATAGTTAGTTCAGCTAACTATAACTCGCGCCCCGCAATGCACTGCTGATGACGTCACATATTACATCACTCATGACATGGTCAGTGACATCACTGATGACATCACTGATGACATCTCAAATGACATCACTGATGACATCATCCACGTGATAATCTGATGCAGCTCCTCACACCCTAATATAACCTTTGATACACCCAATCTAAATTACAGAGTGCCATTCGCAAAACCATAGACACTCCAACACCAATAACTACATACCCACTCACTGATTCTTAGGTCTACACACACACATCCACTCACTCACCCGTACAGTCACTCATACTTATGGTCACTCAGTACAGGACTATCATATGCACTCTTACTCCTATATAGACACTCAAACACCGCCACTCATCCATAGAGGTACTCACACACCTAGTCAGTCATGCAAATAATTAAACACACTGCCATTTACTCACCTATACAGTTATACACACACCAGCTCACTTAATCATACAAATACTAGCACATTGTTACGCTCTTATACAATCACTGATACAAGCACACACTCATCCATACAGCCACTATCACAATCACTCACTCTCGCTTATAGCTATTTATATACTCCAATACACATATATACTGCCTTTCACATATTTAGTTACTCACACATGTACCACTGGGACATACATTCACTCACTAACACACTCTTACACACACTTACCCACCCATACAGTCTATCACAGATGCACTCTTGAAACCATCCACCCAGTGAATCACCCACTCACACATCTATGCACAGTCGCACACACCCCATCCACACAAACACTCAGGCACCCATACAGATACTCATAGAACCAATAAATAACCCATATAGACACTCATGTAGCTATTCGCAAATCCATGCATCCACTTACACACCAACAGACGGATACAGACATTCACACAGTTTAGTCACTAACCCATGCATTCAGTAAGATACGTTTAATCACTCACTTGTAGAGTCAGTCACGCACGTACTAAATCATCCATTCAGACACTTATACACCCACTCATTCTTCAATACGCCTTTCCCTATATATATTAAACATATTTAAACTTTACAGAAACACACAGTCACTGGATGATGTCATCAGTGATGTCATTTGAGATGTCATCAGTGATGTCATCAGTGATGTCACTGACCATGTCATGAGTGATGTAATATGTGACGTCATCAGCAGTGCATTGCGGGCGCGAGTTATAGTTAGCTGAACTAACTATAACGGGGAATTTCACGGGTTTTGTACGAGTGCAATGTCCAACTAACTATAACTGTCCCTAAAACCTCTGGTTTTTTCAGTGAATTTCAAAGGTTTTTTAAATGCTAATTTCTAACTATAACGTGTCTGAAACCTATGGTTTTTTCAGTGAATATATATATATATATATATATTACCTACTGGCGGTCGCCAGTAGGTAGTTATAGTTAGGACCACGTTTCCATAGGAAAAGCATTTTTTGATGTGCTTATAACTTTGGCGTCGTTTGACGAATCCTTACGAAATGTTCCAAAAAGTTCCTCTTTTCAGGTCAGCTCCTATCCTAAAAGTTTGGGGAGGATTCGTCAAGGGGAGGCTAAGAAAAAAGGGGGGTCCCAAAACGTGTTTTCTCCATGCAATTTCCATAGGAAACTTTAGACAAGGCTACAGGTCAAACTACTGAACGGAATTACGCCAAATTTGGCACAGAGAAAGATCTTGGTAAATCCGTTCAGTAGTTTTAGAGAAATATCAAATTTTCCAGATATCGATATTTAAGAATTCTGACATCTGATTGGCTGAAGCGTTATGAGCACGAGCTTGCGGCTCATTGGCTGCGAACTGTTGAAACTAGGAAGTGTTGGCAGCCATTTTGTGATTCAGTCCGTCAGCTCACAACTCTCCCTCAACAAGGCATCAGGTCCGTAGTTCTACCTCTGCGAGGCAACACTAAAAATATACCGCAGCTCTGTCTGTGCGAGATACCCCTTTCACGGTCCCTCTCCCCACATCACCAGCTCGCGGCTATGCCTTTAGAAGCCAGTCCGTCGGCTCGCAGCTCTGCGACTGCGAGCTGTGAGACATTATGTGACTCAGTCCGTCAGCTCGCATCTCTCCCTCTAAAAGGCATCGCTTCCGTAATTCTACCTCTGCGAGGCAATACTGAAAATATCCCGCAGGTCTGTCTGTGCGAGATACTCCTTTTACGCTCCCTCACCGCACATCATCAGCTCGCGGCTATGCCTTTAGAAGGCAGTCCGTCGGGCCCGCAGCTCTATCTCTGTGAGCCACCTCGTTAGCTCGTAGCTCTGTCTGTGCTAGCAGGCCCGTCGGCCCGTTAATCTCCCTCTGCGAGTTAGCCCGTCGGGTTGCAGCTCGAAGGGCTCGCAGCTGTATCTCTGCGAGCCAGCCCGTTAACTGATAGCTGTGTGTCTGCTAGCAGGCCTGTTGGCCCGTTGGTCTCCCTGTGCGAGTCCGGCCACAGCTCTCCCTCTGCGAGCCAGTACGGTGCTGTGCTTTTGCGAGCCAACGGCTCGTAGGTCTCCCTCTGCGAGCTGAGCCCACGGGCCGCAGCTGTTCCTCTGCGAGCCTGCCCGATGGCCCGCAGGTGTCCCTCTGCTAGCCGAACCGCAGCTGACACTCTGGGAGCCGAAATTGGGAATATAAGGCGGCTCTAAAAAGAGCCCTTGTGTTTATTAGTTGGAGCTACATGTAAGTGCGAATGCACAGCTTCAAGTTAATCAGGAAAACTCGGTTTCCCTCATCTGTGAAGTGTACTCCATCACTTCTGTAGATATCAGCCATATCAAAACGTATGTTGTTGTTGTAAATCAACTCCATTCTATGGTCTCTGAGGTATGCAGACACAGCTTTATTGACATTCTTCCTAGATTTTTCAATCTTATGACAAAATTGGTTTGACCATTTCCACTTTTGTCTTTGGCATATATTGGAATATACAAAGACAGTTTGAGGCAAAAGTAACATCAATTGTCCAAAGGTGTCCTTCATAAGCATTTCCAAACCTTCCCCAGTCAATGTGCCTAGGTCGTTACCACCACAGTGCACAATCATGAGATCAGGGTGTTGGAGATGCAAACAGATTTTAACCAAAGGGAGCAATTGGTGCCACTTCAATCCTCTCTGTGCAAACCATTTAATGTGCACATTTTGTAAACCTAGGTCTAAGTCAATACGTCTCTGTTCTGCATACCTCTTGCACCAGAAAACATAGCTATGTCCTACAATCCACACTAGCATTTTGAAGGTATGGCTAGAAGATATGGATAAATGTCTGTAGCTCATGCAGTCCGTTCGTAGAATAAGAGATATGTTTAAACATGGGGAACTACTTTTTTTTTACATACAAAACGTTAACCGATTGGGAGATGAAATGTATTGTGTCCTAAAAAGTAGGGTGTATATTAGTTTTGATGAAAAGCATCTTTGTGATTGGTTAATAAAAAAGCAGTTTATACGTGGAGTACATATTATAGGATGAAATTTGCTCAGCTCAGCCACACCTGCTAATTGTATTGGGAAGGTGCAGTTCAAACTTGAAAGAATGGTGAACTTTTGACCTCCACGTGCCGTTAAATGTTGGAGAAAATGTTGCAAAAAAAATATCAGTTGGTTTAAAAAAATGATGAACTTTTAACCTGCACGTGTCGTAGAATGTTCTAGAAAGTGTTGATACAATACCTTGAACTTTTCACCTGTATGTGTCCTTAAAAAAACTGTTTATATGGAAAGTTAAAAAATAACCAATAAAGAGAGGTTTTGCAATCTAAAAAAATAAGGAACTATTCTGATTTGTTCTTTACATGTATTTATGTGTGGAGCAACAGGGAAATTGTGCCATTACTGGTTCCATTCTTGATGAAAGCGGTGCATTACATGTACTGTGTGACAAGAAAAGAATTGCATGCGTTTTTGACATTTGAAATCTGCATACCAACTACGAAGGTAAATTAGAAATTAAGAAGGTGTGTTATGTGTTTTGTAGTAGTGGTTAAGTATTTGAGACGATATTTTTAACTTTCAAAGTGAATGACAACAGATGCAATGGAGCCAACGATCATGCAGCTCGGACACCCAACACTGCTCCGCCACCCCCCGCCACCAGCCCCTTGTCCGCCATCCCCTTCACCTCCCCCCACACAAACAAATGTGACAGCAACCTTAGGAAATCTGGAACGCAACAAATTGGCTGATGTCGCACAATTATAGTAAAGAAGATGCATGTGAGGTTGGACAAATAAGAATCTCAGTCATCTATGGATTTACATATAAAACATTTTATTTAAACAAAACAACAAAATAAAAGTAGGTAGAGGTATGGCGTGTCATCCCTCGACAATTTGTGAATCACAGCCTGCAAGACAAAAAGAAAGATAAGATTGTGCATCATGCGTCCATGAAAGGAGAGAGAGAGAGAGAGAAAGAGAGAAAGAGTGAGAGAGAGGAAGAGACAGAGAAAGAAAGAGTGAGACAGAGAGGAAGACAGAGAAAGAGAGAAAGAGTGAGAGAGAGAGAAAGAGAGAAAGAGTGAGATACAAGGAAGAGAGAGAGAAAGAGAGAAACAGTGTGAGAGAGAGGTAGAGAGAGAGAGAAAAAGTGAGACAGAGAGGAAGAGAGAGAGAAAGAAAGAATGAGAGAGAGAGGAAAAGACATAGAAAGAGAGAAAGAGTGTGAGAGAGAGAAAGGAAGAGATAGAGAGTGAGAGAGAGAGAAAGAGTGTGAGTGACAGAAAGGAAGAGATGGAGAGGGAGAGTGAGTGTTGACACTGTGGAGAAAATCCTCACAGCTCACCTTTCTGCCACCGGTGTGTCTCCAACCACGTGCCGGGACATAGTGCAGTCTTCAAGTTTAGCGATCTGAAACATAGTATAGAATCAGTGATGGCAGAGTACATACAACTGCACACGCCTAATTCTCTGTTTCGCCCCTGCGCACCCAGGCTGCTGCATCCCATCGACTCCCGCCGCCCAGAGGTGTCTGCCTGCCTCTGCGCACCCAGGCTGCTGTACCCCACCCACTCCCACTGCCCAGAGGTGTCTGCCCACTGCTGTGAAACCAGGCTGGTGCACCCCATCCAGTCCCACTGCCCGGAGGTGACTGCCCATTCCTGCGCACCCAGACTGCTGCATCTCATCCACCCCCACTGCCTTGAGGTGTCTGCCCGCTCCTGTGCACCCAGGCTGCTGCACCCCATCCACTCCCACTGCTCGGAGGTGTCTGCCCGCTCTTGTGCACCCAGGGTGCTGCACACTATCCACTCCCACCGCCCAGAGGTGACTGCTCGCTGCTGTGGAAACAAGCCTCTCTGCTCACCTTCCGCCACCGGCGTGTGTCCAAGAGGGTCCACCACGTGCCGAAGCAACCTCCTCAGGCGTTGCGTATACGCGGTCAAGCCGAGCTCACAATTCAAAGTGGGTGTTGATTGCAGGATGGCCACGCATCATCGCAGGCTGCACACGCGCTCAGCTCTGGTGGCACTAACTCAGTGGAACTGAAGTCATCGCCTCGTGGCGGGAGGTCCGTGTCGGGGGGGTCGGCAATCTGTGAATCACAGCCTGCTAGACAAAAAGCAAGATAAGATTGTGCGTCATGCGTCCATCAAAGGAGAGAGAGAGAGAGAAAGAGAGACAGAGAAAGAAAGAGTGAGACAGAGAGGAAGACAGAGAAAGAGAGAAAGAGTGAGAGAGAGAGGAAGAGAGAGAGAAAGAGACAAAGAGTGAGATACAAGGAAGAGAGAGAGAAAGAGAGAAACAGTGTGAGAGAGAGGTAGAGAGAGAGAGAGAAAGAGTGAGACAGAGAGGAAGAGAGAGAGAAAGAAAGAATGAGAGAGAGAGGAAAAGACATAGAAAGAGAGAAAGAGTGTGAGGGAGAGAAAGGAAGAGATAGAGAGTGAGAGAGAGAGAAAGAGTGTGAGTGACAGAAAGGAAGAGATGGAGAGGGAGAGGGAGTGTTGACACTGTGGAGAAAATCCTCACAGCTCACCTTTCTGCCACCGGTGTGTCTCCAACCACGTGCAGGGACATAGTGCAGTGTTCAAGTTTAGTCATCTGAAACATAGTATAGAATCAGTAATGGCAGAGTACATACAACCAAAGGGGATGATGGACGGAGTGTTGAACATTGCAAGCACTCACCCCCAGTCAACTGATCTGGGTTTAATCCATCATCATTCTTTAGCTCACTCCGCCACCCCAGTTCAAACATGGCCATATGCAAATCAGTCTGACTCTATGCCTCATGGGAACAGTCCAGCCCGAACTACCAAGCCATGTCTTCCCTGGACCGGAAACAAGCATCCTGGGACCGGTTTCTGGCTTACAGCCGTCATCAGCCAGGCTATCTTGAATCCAGTGGCAAAGTGAGCAAGGGACCCACGTCTGGGCATACCCTGCCAACTTAGGGCGAACATAGCAAAACCAAAGGGGATGATGGACGGAGTGTTGAACATTGCAAGCACTCAACCCCAGTCAACTGATCTGGGTTAAATCCATCATCATTCTTTAGCTCACTCCGCCACCCCAGTTCAAACATGGCCATATGCAAATCAGTCTGACCCTGTGCCTCATGGGAACAGTCCAGCCCGAACTACCAAGCCATGTCTTCCCTGGACTGGAAACAAGCATCCTGGGACCGGTTCTGGCCTACAGCCGTCATCAGCCAGGCTATCTTGAATCCAGTGGCAAAGTGAGCAAGGGACCCACGTCTGGGCATACCCTGCCAACTTAGGGCGAACATAGCAAAACCAAAGGGGATGATGGACGGAGTGTTGAACATTGCAAGCACTCACCCCCAGTCAACTGATCTGGGTTTTATCCATCATCATTCTTTAGCTCACTCCACCACCCCAGTTCAAACATGGCCATATGCAAATCAGTCTGACCCTGTGCCTCATGGGAACAGTCCAGCCCGAACTACCAAGCCATGTCTTCCCTGGACCGGAAACAAGCATCCTGGGACCGGTTTCTGGCTTACAGCCGTCATCAGCCAGGCTATCTTGAATCCAGTGGCAAAGTGAGCAAGGGACCCACGTCTGGGCATACCCTGCCAACTTAGGGCGAACATAGCAAAACCAAAGGGGATGATGGACGGAGTGTTGAACATTGCAAGCACTCACCCCCAGTCAACTGATCTGGGTTTAATCTATCATCATTCTTTTGCTCACTCCGCCACCCCAGTTCAAACATGGCCATATGCAAATCAGTCTGACCCTGTGCCTCATGGGAACAGTCCAGCCCGAACTACCAAGCCATGTCTTCCCTGGACCGGAAACAAGCATCCTGGGACCGGTTTCTGGCTTACAGCCGTCATCAGCCAGGCTATCTTGAATCCAGTGGCAAAGTGAGCATGGGACCCACGTCTGGGCATACCCTGCCAACTTAGGGCGAACATAGCAAAACCAAAGGGGATGATGGACGGAGTGTTGAACATTGCAAGCACTCACCCCCAGTCAACTGATCTGGGTTTAATCCATCATCATTCTTTAGCTCACTCCGCCACCCCAGTTCAAACATGGCCATATGCAAATCACTCTGACCCTGTGCCTCATGGGAACAGTCCAGCCCGAACTACCAAGCCATGTCTTCCCTGGACCGGAAACAAGCATCCTGGGACCGGTTTCTGGCTTACAGCCGTCATCAGCCAGGCTATCTAGATTCCAGATCTGTGAGTGGGGGTGAATGTTTGCCAATGTGCAACATTCCGTCCATCATCTTGTGTGTTTTGCATTTCGCCCTAAGTGGGAAGGGTATGCCCAGACGTGGGTCCCGTGCTCACCACGCCACTGGAGTCAAGCTATCCTGGCTGATGAGGGCTGAAAGCCCGAAACCGGTCCTAGGATGCTTGATTCCGGTCCAGGGAAGACATGGCTTGGCAGTTCGGTCTGGACTGTTCCCATGAGGCACAGGGTCAAGACTGATTTGCATATGGCTATGTCTGAACTGGGGTGGCGTGGTGAAGCAAAATAACGATTGATTAAACCCAGATCTGTGACTGGGGGTGAATGTTTGCCAATGTGCAACATTCCGTCCATCATCTTGTGTGTTTTGCATTTCGCCCTAAGTGGGAAGGGTATGCCCAGACGTGGGTCCCGTGCTCACCACGCCACTGGAGTTAAGCTATCCTGGCTGATGAAGGCTGAAAGCCCGAAACCGGTCCTAGGATGCTTGATTCCGGTCCAGGGAAGACATGGCTTGGCAGTTCAGTCTGGACTGTTCCCATGAGGCACAGGGTCAAGACTGATTTGCAAATGGCTATGTCTGAACTGGGGTGGCGTGGTGAAGCAAAATAACGATGGATTAAACCCAGATCTGTGACTGGGGGTGAATGTTTGCCAATGTGCAACATTCCGTCCATCATCTTGTGTGTTTTGCATTTCGCCCTAAGTGGGAAGGGTATGCCCAGACGTGAGTCCCGTGCTCACCACGCCAATGGAGTCAAGCTATCCTGGCTGATGAGGGCTGAAAGCCCAAAACCGGTCCTAGGATGCTTGATTCCGGTCCAGGGAAGACATGGCTTGGCAGTTCGGTCTGGACTGTTCCCATGAGGCACAGGGTCAAGACTGATTTGCATATGGCTATGTCTGAACTGGGGTGGCATGGTGAAGCAAAATAACGATGGATTAAACCCAGATCTGTGACTGGGGGTGAATGTTTGCCAATGTGCAACATTCCGTCCATCATCTTGTGTGTTTTGCATTTCGCCCTAAGTGGGAAGGGTATGCCCAGATGTGGGTCCCGTGCTCACCACGCCACTGGAGTCAAGCTATCCTGGCTGATGAGGGCTGAAAGCCCGAAACCGGGCCTAGGATGCTTGATTCCGGTCCAGGGAAGACATGGCTTGGCAGTTCGGTCTGGACTGTTCCCATGAGGCACAGGGTCAAGACTGATTTGCATATGGCTATGTCTGAACTGGGGTGGCGTGGTGAAGCAAAATAACGATGGATTAAACCCAGATCTGTGACTGGGGGTGATTGTTTGCCAATGTGCAACATTCCGTCCATCATCTTGTGTGTTTTGCAGAGTACATACAACTGCACACGCCTAATTCTCTGTTTTGCCCCTGCGCACCCAGGCTGCTGCACCCCATCGACTCCCGCCGCCCAGAGGTGTCTGCCCGCCTCTGCGCACACAGGCTGCTGTACCCCATCCACTCCCACTGCCCAGAGGTGTCTGCCCACTGCTGTGCACCCAGACTGCTGCATCCCATCCACTCCCACTGCCTAGAGGTGTCTGCCCGCTCCTGTGCACCCAGGCTGCTGCACCCCATCCACTCCCACTGCTCGGAGGTGTCTGCCCGCTCTTGTGCACCCAGGGTGCTGCACACTATCCACTCCCACCGCCCAGAGGTGACTGCTCGCTGCTGCGGAAACAAGCCTCTCTGCTCACCTTCCGCCACCGGCGTGTGTCTAAGAGGGTCCACCACGTGCCAAAGCAACCTCCTCAGGCGTTGCGTACACGCGGTCAAGCCGAGGTCACAATTCAAAGTGGGTGTTGATTGCAGGATGGCCACACATCATCGCAGGCTGCACACGCGCTCAGCTCTGGTGGCACTAACTCAGTGGAACTGAAGTCATCGCCTCGTGGCGGGAGGTCCGTGTCGGGGGGGGGTCATCAATCTGTGAATCACAGCCTGCTAGACAAAAAGCAAGATAACATTGTGCGTCATGCGTCCATCAAAGGAGAGAGAGAGAGAAAGAGTGACAGAGAGGAAGAGAGAGAAAAAGAAAGAAAGAGTGAGAGGTAGACAGAGAGAAAGAGTGAGAGAGGAAGAGAGAGAGAAACAGTGAGAGAGAGGAAGAGAGAGAAAGAGAGAAACAGAGGAAGAGTGAGAGAGAGAGAAAGAGAGAGGTAGAGAGAGAGAAAGAAAAAAACAGTGTGAGAGAGAGAAAGAGATAGAGTGAGAGAGAGAGGAAGAGAGAGAGAAAGAGTGTGAGGGAGAGAAAGGAAGAGATGGAGGGACAGTGAGTGCCCACACTGTGGACAAAACCCTCACAGCTCACCTTTCCATCACCGGTGTGTCTCCAACCACGTGCCGGGACATAGTGGAGCCCTCAAGCTTACTCATCTGAAACGTAGTATGGAATCAGTAATGGCAGAGTACATACAACTGCACATGCCTTATTCTCTGTCCCGCCTTTTGTGCATCCAGGCTGCTGCACCCCATCCACTTACACTGCCCACAGGTGTCTGCTCGCCGCTGCTGCACCCCATCCACTTACACTGCCCAGAGGTGTCTGCCCACTGCTGCGCACCCAGTCTTCTGCACCCCATCCACTCCCACTGCCCGGAGGTGACTGTCCGCCGCTGCGCACCCAGGCTGCTGCACCCCATCCACTCCAACTGCCCGGAGGTCACTGTCTGCCGCTGCACTAACAAGCCTCTCTGCTCACCTTTCGCAGCCTGCGTGTAGAAAAGAGGGCCTACCACGTGCCGCTGCAAGCCCCAAGCCCGGGGCCCGCAGACACGGCACCCTGCATATCATGCAGCCCCGCTCCGCAGGCCACCAGGTCTCACATTTGGTGCTGGGTCTTGATTTCGCCATGGCAGAGGACATACCAGTGCACCGGGCTTTTCATCGCAGGCTGCACACCCGCTCAGCCTTTGCAGTGCCACTAACTCTGTGACCAGCGAGGCGACGCCACGTGGCGGTAGGCCTGCGCTGTCTGATGGCTCAGGCCTACACTGCGGTCCAGCGGGGCACACAAAACCTGGGCTGTCCAGACCGCCGGGATGGGCCATCACTGCAGGCTGTACACCCGCTCAGCAGTTACGGTACCCGTACCTCAGTGGACCGAAAGTCACCGTCCCGTGCCGGTGTGCCTGTGCCGGCCGCAGTGCATCCGGTGCGAGCAACTCTGAAATGGCGTTGAGCACGTGCGCCCGGTCTTTTTTATTGGCAGGGTCACGTGTCCTGTGACGCCTGTGCTGGATGGGTGTGGTATGGGTGTATACTAGCCGTGAGGGAGTGGCTGTGGCGTACTGACAACTAGGGTGTGACCAGCAGATCACTGCAATGAAAATCTGGGCCGTGTAGCGTTGTTGTCCTTGCCTGTAAGCGTAAGCGGAGTGGGCTGGCCTGGCGTATGCCAGTCCTGCGTGAGGCTGTGAAGAATGACTCCGGAGCTATGGGCGTGGCTCCGTCCTGGGCTGTATGAGGAATCAACTGATGCGGGTGTCCCTGTTGTAGTGCTGACGTCACCCTGGTCGCAAGCGCCAATGTGTCACTCTGTGAGCCAAGACCCACAACATGGCCAACATGGAAGGTACGGGGAATCACTGACCCTACATTCATCCATAGTTCCACACATGAAAGAGGGTGGACATGACACATCTGTGTGGATATGAATGTTTATTGCACATTCAGTGGAGTGTTGCAGCTGTAGCAATACAGGGCCATGCAAAGTTCAAGTTTCAGTTTTTGGCACATGGAGGGCAGCCAATTAGAGCCAAGCTTGTGTTCGGGGTTAGGCTGGGCCAACATATGTACTTATACAATTACTCCGCCAATCCCCAAGCACTTATAAATTCACTATACACTCTCCTTGCAGTACTCTAATGATCCAGTCTCTACGTACGTACTTGTACAATGACTGAGAGAAAGTTACATAACTGAGGTTTTCCCCACTGCCAGATGTAACATGGTTGCATACGCTGTCCACAGCACAATGTAATGTGGTAGGGCCCAGGGGCGGCATCTTGCATACATAATGAACACACGGACACAGATAGATAGTGGAACTGGGTACGGGCACGTGCGCTCGACTCATTTTTATTACCAGGGTCACATGTCCAGTGACGTCTGTGTTGGATGCGTGTGGGGTGAGTGTAAGCCAGCCATCCAGGAATGGTTGGTGCTGGCAACAAGTACAACATTAATCATTGGATCAGACACACAGATTCAATCATAAAGGGTCAATGATTTGTGCTGCACTAAGGTAGGGGCAACAGATGTGAAATAATACACACAAGATTGTATCGTAAAGGGTCCATGACTTGTGGTACACTGAGGTAGGGGCAGCAGATGTGAAATTATACACAAAACATTGTATCATAAAGGGTCCATGAGTTGTGCTGCACTGAGATAGGGGCATCAGAAGCATTCAGCGGGTGCGCAGCCAGCGATGATGCGTGGTGCGGGCGAGCCGCACTGGGAGCAATGTCTGTTGCCTACTGGACTGAGTCATCTGCAATTGCGACTCGATGTGAATTGTGAGCCCTGCTATCCGCAGTGTAGATCGAAGGCAGTAGTCAGCACAGACATCGAAGAATGCTTTTAGTCACTTCCTGTTTACAAAATTTGAGGACATAGAGTACAATTCTCTCTGCAATAAATAAATCATGTCTCAATTTAAATTGTGAGCTCTGCTAACCGCAGTGTAGGTGTATGGAACAAAAGATGACACATTTATGGAATACACTGCCGAAATATGTAGGTTTCAGGGACGTTATAGTTAGTTGCCTACTGGACCCTGAAATTAATGAATGAAGACTGAATTTGAATTGTGAGCCCTGCTGAGCACAGTGTAGGCCAGAGGCAGCGGTCAGGAAGGGCCTACAGCCACGTGGCGTTGACTTGAGCTGCATACAGTTAGTGGTAGGTGTGGCGCTCAGCGTGTGCGCAGCCAGCGATGATGCAATGTCTCTTGCCTACTGGACTGCGTCATCTGCAATCGCGACTCGATCTGAATTGTGAGCCCTGGTGACTACAGTGTAGGCCGGAGGCAGTGGTCAGGAAGAGCCCAGAGCCACGTGGCGTTGACTTGAGCTGCATAGAGTTAGTGGTAGTTGTGGCGCTCAGCGTGTTCGCAGCCAGCGATCATGCAATGTCTGTTGCCTACTGGACTGCATCATCTGCAATCGCGACTCGATCTGAATTGTGAGCCCTGCTGACTGCAGTGTAGGTCGGAGGCAGTGGTCAGGAAGAGTCCACAGCCACATGGCGTTCACTTGAGCTGCATAGAGTTAGTGGTAGGTGTGGCGCTGAGCATGTGCGCAGCCAGCGATGATGCAATGTCTCTTGCCTACTGGACTGCGTCATCTGCAATCGCGACTCGATCTGAATTGTGAGCCCTGCTGATCGCAGTGTAGATCGAAGGCAGTAGTCAGCACAGACATCAAGGAATGCTTTTTGTCACTTCCTCTTGACAAAATTCGAGGACATAGAGTACAATTCTGTTTGCAATTAATAAATCAAGACTGAATTCAAATTGTGAGCTCTGCTGTCCGCAGTGTAGACTGCCATTCAGTGTTCCTTTGGACATGCAAGATGAATTTGGTCATTGTACTAAAGCTATAACTGATATAAAACAAGTTCTTGAAGCAAGGATACTAAAAGGATATTATGTAGGTTTTAGGGACGTAATACTTAGTTGCCTACTGGACTCTGCAACGAATGAATCAAGAGTCAATTTTAAATGTGAGCCCTGATGACCGCAGTGTAGGCCGGAGGCAGCGGTCAGCAAGGGCCCACAGCCCCGTGGCGTTGAGTTGAGCTGTACAGTTAGTGTCACCTGAAGCAACCAGCGTGTGTGAAGCCTGCGATGATGCGTGGTCCGGGCGGGCCGCACTGGTAGCAATGTCTTTTGCCTAATGAATTCTGTCTTAATAAGTCCACGTGGCGTTGACTTGTGGTGCACTGAGTTAGTGGCACCTGAAGCACTCAGTGTGTGCGCAGTCTGCGATGATGCGTGGTCCGGGCGGGCCGCACTGGGATCAATGTCTCTTCCCTACTGGAGTGCGTCATCTGCAATCGCGACTCGATCTGAATTGTGAGCCCTGCTGTCCGCAGTGTAGATCGAAGGCAGTAGTCTGTACAGACATAAGTCTGTGGTGCTCTGCTGCTGGGTTCGCAGGGGGCCTGTGTCGAGGAGGCCGGTGGTCACGGTGGAGGCCTCGTGGCAGAGTGAGGGATGCCGCCCTGGCAGACGCTTTGGCCTTCCCACAAGTGAACCACGCCCAGAGCCCCAGCCTATTTATTCATACTCCTACGCTGGAGTGGCGTACGTTGGACCAGCACACTCCGCTTCCACTTCCAGGGGGGGACAACACAGCTACATGACCGAGATCTTCCCCACTGCCTGAGGTAACATGGTTGCGTCTATTGTCCACAACACTACAAGCACCAGCAGTATATGTCCACATGGAGAGGTTTGTGCTCTGCATAGTGAGGTCTGTCCACCACATCACCGCTACACTTGGTATTGTGTGCATTTTTATTGATGGGTGACTTGCGTCCTTCACACATAGTTTGTTGCCACATCTCCCAAGATTCAGCTATTGTGTGGCTGAGGGGCCATGCCGTTTTTGGAAGGTCCGCTGTCCTGTTCTGCGCTGCCTCAGTGGTAGTAGGGAGGGGGGTGGTCCAGGGGGGGAGGTCCTGAGGGTGATGGCAGTGGGTGTTGTGGCCTTCTTGGGTGTCGGAGCTGCATGGTCAGTAGCTCTATGACATGTGTTGGTCTTCAGATGTGGTTCTGGGCTGGGCTCCCTTTCACACTGTAGGTAGTCGTCCTGCTTTACACCAGTAAAAGGCAGATGTTAAATTCCTACTGCTAACGCAGCTTATCGCCTGTTTTTGGATCGCACCCCAGATTTGGCTGCTCGTTGAAAATATCGGGAAGTGGTGTTTTCGTGTTATTTTTGCACGGGAACGCCTACTCTGCATATTATTAGCGTTAGTTGTCGCTCTCATTTGTGGCAAATTTTTTTGCGGAAGCTATTGTTGGAAAACTGGCGATATTGGCTGTTTTCACTAGGTTGAGAATGGAATGATAATTTAAAATCACTGAAAAAACCATAGGTTTAATGAACATTATAATTAGAAATTAGCATTTAAAAAACGTTTGAAATTCACTGAAAAAACCATAGGATTCAGGCACGTTATAGTTAGAAATTAGCATTTAAAAAACCTTAGAAATTCACTGAAAAAACCATAGGTTTCAGGGACGTTATAGTTAGAAATTAGCATTTAAAAACCTTTGAAATTCACTAAAAAAACATAGGTTTCAGGGACGTTATAGTTAGCTGGACATTTCACTCGTACAAAACCATAGAAAGTCCACTGTTATAGTTAGTTCAGCTAACTATAACTCGCGCCCCCGCAATGCACTGCTGATGACATCACATATTACATCATTCATGACATGGTCAGTGACATCACTGATGACATCACTGATGACATCTCAAATGACATCACTGATGACATCATCCATGTGACAATCTGATGCACCTTCTCACACCCTAATATATCCTTTGATACACCCACTCCAAAAAACAGAATACCATTTTTGAAACCATAGACACACCAATTCCAGTTACTACATATCTAATCACTGGTTCTTAGGTCTACACACTCATCCACTCATTCACCCATACAATCACTCATACATGCAGTCACTCATCAATACAACACTATCATATGCACTCATACACCTACACAGACACTCACACAGCAGCACTCATCCAGAGTTACTCACACACCTAGTCAGTCATGCACATAATCAATCACACTTCCATTTACTGACCTATACAGTTATACACACAACAGATCACTTATTCAAACAGAAAGAAACGCATAATTACTCTCTTATACAATCACTGATACAAGTACACACTCATCCATACAGCCACTCTCACAATCACTAACTCTCACGTATAGTCATTTATATACTCCAACTCTCACATACACTGTCTTTTACATATGTAGTTAGTTGGACATGTCCCACTGAGACATCCATTCACTCACTAACACACCCATACACACACTCACCCACGCATACATCTGTTTCCACATGCACTCTTGAACCCATACACCCAGTGAATCAACCACTCAAACATGTATGCACAGAGTCACACACCTCCCACGCACCCACACACACACTCAGGCACCCATACAAATACTCTGGCAACCAATTAATAACCCATATAGACACTCATGTAGCTACTGACCAACCCATGCAGCAGCTTATACAACAGCAAACAGACTGATATAGACATTCACACAGTTTAGTCACTAAACCATGCATTCAGTAAGACACATGTAATAACTCAGTTAAACAGTCAGTCACACACCTACTAAATCCTCCATCCAGACACTTATACACCCACTCATTCTTCAATACACCTTGGTATATATATAATACATATTTAAACTTTAAAGAAAAACACATTCACTGGATGATGTCATCAGGGATCTCATCAGTGATGTCATTTGAGATGTCATCAGTGATGTCACTGACCATGTCATGAATGATGTAATATGTGATGTCATCAGCAGTGCATTGCGGGGCACGAGTTATAGTTAGCTGAACTAACTATAACAGTGGAATTTCTATGGTTTTGTACGAGTGAAATGTCCAGCTAACTATAACGTCCCTGAAACCTATGGTTTTTTCAGTGAATTTCAAAGGTTTCACAGGAGCGAAGATATATATATATATATATATATATATATATATATATATATATATATATATACAGCTCCATTGATCACCAGCCTGGTGCACTCTCGAACGGGTGCCTGACAATGCAGGGGTGCTCCCGCATACGTATAACTGCTCCCAAACTCCACCGGGTAATCGTACCTACCAAGGAAGACAGCACTCACGGGGGCGAGTTCCGTAATTTTATTCAGCAAAACGGACTCAGGGCACACAGACGCCTTTCGGCAACAGAGATTTTTTAATGTACCATTGTGTGGATCATGTACGTATAAGTCCCAGAGGAGGAGATAGAATTTTGAGGCTTAGACGTCTAGAATCCTGCTACATTATAGACTTACAGAGTACAAGCCCACTGGGTTTGAACAGTAGCAAGGAATTAGCAGTACACCTGGGGGAATAATCACTGGACTCTCTTATTTCCATTCTTGGTTTGATTTCTTCCTTTGAGTATATTCAATTAGTTTCAGTTGGCTTGATTCCTATTAAATTTGACTCCAGCAACTAGATAGAAGGAAAGTGAACATGCTTGGCACTGTATCATAGTTGACCGTTTTTAATTTTATGTAATGAAATGTATCAGTGGAGACTGGAGTACAGAATTGCATCCGGGATGGTAACACTACAGTACAGGTCATTGCCCATCCAGGGCGAGATACAGCAGTACTAGCTATGTCACCGGCATCTCTCGGGATGCTGAGAAATATTTAGAGGTGACGTATGCCCATTCAGGGTGAAATTTAGCAGTATTGGCAATTTCATATGTGGCAGGTCGATCGACCCATTCAGGGTATGAGCGCTGTAATTTGGGCGATACTACCACCGTATAAATGTTTTATTCATGATTAATGCATAGAGGACGGGATTTACGTCTGTGTTATATACACTACATAATGGCGGAACTCCGTTGCCAACACTGCAGTCATTTGCTTACACAGTGGTCCCTTTACTGTTTTGTCAACCCGGAAATGTATGACGTCTCTGTTTGTTGAATGCATTAAAAATGGTGGCTCCGGCGTTTTTGGCAAACATCGAAGAAGGCGGTTGCCGAAACGTGTCTGTGTGCCCTGAGTCCGTTTTGCTGAATAAAATTACGGAACTCGCCCCCGTGAGTGCTGTCATCCTTGGTGGGTACGATTACCCGGTGGAGTTTGGGAGCAGTTTCAAGATTTGAAACCGTGAGTGCTCCGAAAATGTTCCTTACTTGGGGGCGTTATTGATGTGAAATTAATTGCGTGTAGCCACTTACACGCTATGGATGCACCCGGTCTGAAAAGTGTTCGATGGTCCAAAAGTGGCTTTTGGTGTTGTTTGTTGAAAAAGGACTGTCAGAACCGTCGCCAGCCTGGGAAAAGGGGAGTCACACTTGGCACCAAGCCTACATTACTATAATGCACAAGCGTGAGTTACTTAAACAAAACGTTTGGGGTATGACATCCCTGAACTTGGCAAGAAGCGGCCGACCGAGGGAGTAAAAAGGAAATTTATTTGAAACCGCTCTCGCTTTGAAGTGCTATAAAACTAACAGGCATTAGACACATCATAGTGCATTGTGGAACTTGTACCCACTGTGGGGGATATCAGCGACTACGAAACCACGTGCACGGGACTCGAAGTGGTTGAAGTCACGTAACCCAGACAACTTGGGATACGTCATCAGTGACTCTAAATGTTCAACCAATGGGAGTGAGCTTTCGCATATAAAGAACTGAACAATGTGAGACTCTCTGTGGTTTCCGACAATGAAGAAGGCGAAATCTTCGCCGAAACGCGTCTGTCTAATAAATCAAGATTTGAAACCGTGAGTGCTCCGAAAATGTTTCTTACTTGGGGGCGGTATTGATGTGAAATTAATTGCGTGTAGCCACTTACACGCTATGGATGCACCCGGTCTGAAAAGTGTTCGATGGTCCAAAAGTGGCTTTTGGTGTTGTTTGTTGAAAGAGGACTGTCAGAACCGTCGCCAGCCTGAGAAAAGGGGAGTCACACTTGGCACCAAGCCTACATTAGTATAATGCACAAGCGTGAGTTACTTAAACAAAACGTTTGGGGTATGACATCCCTGAACTTGGCAAGAAGCGGCCGACCGAGGGAGTAAAAAGGAAATTTATTTGAAACCGCTCCCGCTTTGAAGTGCTATAAAACTAACAGACATTAGACACATCATAGTGCATTGTGGAACTTGTACCCACTGTGGGGGATAACAGCGACTACGAAACCACGTGCACGGGACTCGAAGTGGTTGAAGTCACGTAACCCAGACAACTTGGGATACGTCATCAGTGACTCTAAATGTTCAACCAATGGGAGTGAGCTTTCGCATATAAAGAACTGAACAATGTGAGACTCTCTGTTGTTTCCGACAATGAAGAAGGCGAAATCTTCGCCGAAACGCGTCTGTCTAATAAATCAAGATTTGAAACCGTGAGTGCTCCGAAAATGTTCCTTACTTGGGGGCGTTATTGATGTGAAATTAATTGCGTGTAGCCACTTACACGCTATGTGTGGTGATCCGTGTCGGGTCACTCGCGGTGCGCTTATCTATACGCGCTGCGCCAGACACATAGACACACTCCTCTGGTGTCGTCGGAAGTGCCGCCCCGAGCGGGCGCCTTCCCTTTTTTGGCTCCCCGCCGGCCACGCCTGGCCGGCGGATGTGGTGCGAACATCCGCCCCAGCGCCCTGGGCACTGGAGCGCTAACCACTACATCCCTTCCCAACTCGTTTTTTTTTTAAAACACAAACTTTGAAAATTATGTAAAAGTTCACACAGTCACTTGCCGGTGCTCGGCTCTGCTCTGGATACTTTTCCTTATCACCTCAGGGGACAGTTCTCAGCATGCGTAATCCCGCAGGCGTTGGCTAGGGCGAGGGTTAGGTCGCAGTTCATACCTTTGACCTCGGTGTCTTCCACGCTCTGCTTCCGGACTGTCGTCTTCAGCAATACGGGTGTGGCAACCTGGTGGGGAGTTATCACTGGGCTCGTCGGCCCTCGGACTGTGCCCTGGTTCACTTCCTGGTGTCTCTGGTCGCTCGATGATTTGGGTCATTAAAGGTCTTGTTTCCTCTTCCCGCGCTGGTCTGGCGGGGACCTCTTTGAACCATGAAATGTTCCTCGACACGTTCTCTCTCCCCCTGCTCGCCGTTACCATGGTCCCACGGTTGGCTATCACTGTCCAGGTGCCTGGTTCGTAGTGGGTCTTGAACTTCCCTCCGGGCCGTCGGTCCCTGAGGATGACGGTCGCTCCTGGCCGCAGGCTTCGTGGCATGGCACGGCATTGGGCACTCGCTTGGTTATTCCGACGCTCTCGCCGAGCTTGGGTTGCTTGGCTGTCCAGAGGTGGGGATGCCCACTCCGGGCATGTCGGCATCAAGTCCCGCCTCGGGCCTCTTAGCATCAGCGACCACGGGCTTCGTTGCGTGGTGCAGTGAGGGGTGCTCCGATACTCTCTCAGGAATTCGTGAAGTCGCCTCTCCGGGTCGGCCTGTTCTAACGTGGCGATTCGGAAGGTTTTATTCAGTGTCCGCATGAATCTCTCCACGTCTCCGTTGGCCTGAGGCCATTGAGGCGTGACTTTCCGGTGGTGTATTCCATGTTGTTCCAAGAACGTGGCGAATTCCGACCCTTGGAATGGCGGGCCGTTGTCGCTCTGGATTTCTTGCGGGATTCCAAAAATGGCAAAGGCTTTCTCTAAGCTAGGGCGCACGTGGGTGAACGCGGTGGAAGTCACCAGGTCCACGATGGGGTACTTGGAGCACGCATCCACGAGCACCAGGGTGTGTCGTCCGTCGGGAAAACTCCCAAAGTCTATGCTTACTTTGGACCATGGCTCTTCGCACGCCTCCTCTGTGATGACCGGGATCGGCCGCGTCGAAGCACTGGTAAGTTGGCATGACGGGCAGCAGCGAACAAGCTCATCGACCATCTGTTCCAGTTCGGGAAACCAGACTTTCTCCCGCATCCTCGTTTTCATCTTTGTGGCCCCTTGATGGCCTTGTGGGCGAGTCGTGTTGCTCGATCTCTCAACACTCGGGGTATGACCAGCCGGGACCCCCTTAGCAGGATGCCTTCCCCTGTGGCACTGAGCTTGCTCCTCACCCGCCACATCTTCGTTAGCCCTTCTCTGTCTTCCTGGTTCCAGGCATTTGCCTGATGTAGGTAGTCCTTCCAGGATCCTGTCTGCACGGCGTGTAGGGTGCGACTGTATACGCTGTCGTCCCGGGCGGCCTCCTTGATGTCTTCCAGGGTCATGGCTCGCGGACATGCCGCTGTGGATACCATGTTGAGGTACTGCTCGGCTGCCTCGTCATCACTTTCGTGCGTCTGTTGCGTCGTGTGACGGGAGAGAAAATCCGCTGGGTTCTTTGCCCCGGGCCGGTAGACAACGTCCATCTCATATGACTGCAGTTGCACGGCCCACCGTTCGATTCGCGGCGGAGGGTGGGGAGCTGATCCTTTGAAAAGAGATACAAGGGGTTGGTGGTCGGTGACCATGGTGAAAGGTTGTCCTGTCAGGTAGAGGTGAAAATGGCCACAGGCCCATTTGATGGCGAGCGCCTCCCGCTCTATTTGTGCGTATCTTGTTTCCGTAGGCGTCAGGGACCTGCTTGCGAACGATAGTGCTGCCCATCTGCCGGGCTCTTGCTCTTGGGCTAGGATTGCCCCAAGCCCTACCGGGCTCGCGTCGACGAGGACTTCTGTCCGCTTTGTGGGGTCGAAGTACGCCAGCGTTGCTTCCCCCAGGAGTGCATCCTTTATGCTTTGGAACGCCTCTTCTTCCTGTTGCCCCCACTTCCATGGGCAGTCGGTCCGGGTGAGTGCCCTGAGAGGTTCTGCTCGGGTCGCTAGGTCGGGGATAAACCTCCCACAGTAGGTGGCCATCCCGAGGAAGCTTCGCACTTCCATGGGCGTCATCGGGGCGGGTGCGTTCTTGATGGCCTGCGACTTCCTCGGGTCCACTTGGATGCCTTCTTGGTTAAACACATAACCGAAGAATTCTAGGGAGGGCTGAAAGAATTGACACTTGTCTTTATGGAGTGTTACTCCGTGTTCGCTTAGGCGCTTTAGCGTGTTCCGGAGATGCTTGTGGTGATCAGGCGCAGTCGCCGAGTGGATTAAAATGTTGTCGCTGACGTTGAGTACGCCAGGCAGGCCAGATAACATTTCTCTGATCGTGTTCTGGAATACCTCGGCTGCCGAGGATATTCCGAAGTTTAGGCTTTTGTATCTCCTGAGCCCAAGGTGAGTGCTGAAGGTGGTGATATACCTGCTTTCCTTCGATAGCGGCAGTTGGTGATAGCCGGCGTTGAGGTCGATCTTGGAGAACCACCTTGACCCGTTGACATCGGCTATGATATCGTCCATCGTCGGGGTGATATGGCGTTCCCGCTTGATGGCCTTGTTTGGCAGCCTCATATCGATACATAGCCGTATGGCACCCGGCTGCTTCGGCTTCTCCGCGATGACTAGCGGGGACACCCAGGGCGTGGGCCCGGACACCTTCTCGATGACCCCTTGTATTTCGAGAAGCTCGAGCTCCTTCTCCACCAATGGCCTTAGGTGGAACGGTACCCTCCGATGTCGTAGGGCCACTGGGGTGACGGCCTTGTCGATGTGCAGCTTGATGGGGTCGCATTTGATGCAGCCTAGGCCTTGGAACAGTTCCGGAAATTGCTCGAGCAGTTCATCTACTCGGTGCGCCTGGACTCTTCTGGCGAACGATACTAGTCCTAGGTCCTCCGCTGTGTGGCTGCTCAGCAGCGTATCCGCTTCGCGGTCAATGACGTGGATGGTAGCCATGACTTCTCGGTCTTCCGTCTTGATCGGTACAGATATCTTCCCTTTTAGTGGTAGCGGTGTGTGCGCCCCGTAAGCATATATCCGAGTCTTTGAGGGTGTGACCGGAGGGCACGGACGTAAACGTCGATACTGCTGGAGGCCCATCACGTTCACTGACGCCCCCGTGTCGATGATCGCCTTTACCTCGGAGCCGGTGATCCGGACTATACAGGTCGGTTGAGGCCTGCGGCGTCGCTTGAGTTCCTGTGCGAATGATATGAGGTATGTTTCGTCATCATCATCTTCTGATGACGAGTCAGCTGGCCTCTGGTACCTGCGACCTGGTCTCTGCGCCTCTTCCGGTGTAGATGCCTCCATTACCAACAGGTGTCGGAGTGTTCGAGATGGTGGTTTCGGGCCTCTGGCGTCACGGCCTCGGCGTCTCCCTCGGCACACAGCGGCGAAATGGTTTGGGATCCCGCAGTTTGTGCATGATTTCCCCTGTGCCGGGCAGTCTTTCGCTGCATGCGGCTCGTGGCCACAGTAGCCGCACCGTGACCTGGGCGCGTCTGGTTTCGGTTTCCGGGGATACTCCGTCCTGGTCTTTGTCTTGATGGCGTCCGCCCTCTCGACCTTGATCTCAGAGCGCCCTATCGGTTTGGTGAGGGCCTGGTCCATCTCGTTCGCCCTGGCCGCTGACAGGTCATGGGACCGTGCCAGGATGAGGATGTCCTCCAGCGCTATCCTTGGTTGGCGTAGAACGAGGCTCCTCAGGGTTTTGTCTCTGCATCCCTGGATGAGCTGGGCCCTGATCTCCTTGGTCTGGTCATCCTCGGTGCAGGTGCTGGCGAGCTCACGTAGGCGGGCGTAGAATGCGTCTATGGACTCTCCTTCCCTTTGGCGCGCTTGGCGCAGCTTGAAGCGCTCGAAATCCGGGTTGAGCTGCGGATCGAAGTGGGCGTCCAGCGCGGTCACAGCCGCATCGTAGTCCGTCGCGGCTCTCGTGTTCGGCAGGTGCTTAAAGAGCTTGAAGATCTCGTCCCCGGCATAATGGAGGAGGAGGGAACGTTTTATGGCTTCATCCGCCTCTCGGGTTGCAATAAAATAGTTATTGAGGCGCTCAATCCACACCCGCCAGCGGGGGGACGCTGTCGCCGGGTCTTCCAATTCGTTGAATGGCGGCAGCACGCCTGATGCCGCGTGCTGAAATGGCAGCCGGATAGGGGCAGGGCCGCGGTCGTCGTCAGCCATGATTGTACCCCACCGAGCCGGAGTTGTAGGGGCTGGAGTCGCTGGAGATCCCTTGTCGCTGTTGGGCGCCCCTTAATGCGTGTTAGGCCTCTTTCCGGCACCTACTTGTAGCGCCTGGTGAGAGGGCGGATGGTAGGCACGACGGCACTGAGGCGGCCAGTGGAGGGCGTAGAGCTCCGGACTCCCGTGGCAGGCCGGTCGGCAGACTAGGAGGATGTGGCTGACGGTGGTGGGCACACTCCACACATTGGCTCGGGGTAGCGCGTGCCAGCGCAGGGCCTTACTGCTGGCAGGAGCACTCAGGCCTCGAGAAATGAACCCACGTGGCAGCAGGCCTCGAGAAATGAACCCACGTGGCAGCGCGCTCCGGCGCTGTGGTACTCAGGGGCGTGTCCTGGAGGGCAGGGGCAGCAGGTGCCGGCAGCAGGAGCGCAGTGTGGCGCACGGCACCGTTGTGTGCCCCGGTGCCTTCGTAATGCGGGGGCTGACTCACCCTCCGCTGCGTGTCTGGCGGCCGGCCGATAAAGGGCCTCGCAGGTTGCGGGGTCATCGGTGTGGGGATCCCGATGGTCCCAATGGGTAAGGGAAACACACGAGGGTCTCGGCCCCCTCGTCGCCAGTGTGGTGATCCGTGTCGGGTCACTCGCGGTGCGCTTATCTATACGCGCTGCGCCAGACACATAGACACACTCCTCTGGTGTCATCGGAAGTGCCGCCCCCGAGCGGGCGCCTTCCCTTTTTTGGCTCCCCGCCGGCCACGCCTGGCCGGCGGATGTGGTGCGAACATCCGCCCCAGCGCCCTGGGCACTGGAGCGCTAACCACTACACTATGGATGCACCCGGTCTGAAAAGTGTTCGATGGTCCAAAAGTGGCTTTTGGTGTTATATATATATATATATATATCTATGTTTTCGCATGTGTTTTTTTTAGTACATTTATGAAATGCTGAATTAATGTGTACTGGCTGGATATAACCTTTGAGATTTTCTCATATAATTCCCCAATATTTGAAAAACATGTATTTTATTCACTCGAGGATCGGGCATTATCTCTACTATGTTCATTGCTTACTGATTGTTTTCAAATGTGATGGTGCACTGGATATGTGATTCTGGTTGGGACGAATACCGTCTGGTTGAAACGCGTTACATATATATATACATAAAACCATGGTAGAAATAGGAGAAGTTAACTATAGTAAACCTATACTTTATATACTTATATTCACAATGTTTTTAAGGTCTATATTATGGCTGATATTTATGCAGTACATTTATTAAAAATGCATATTCTGGTAGTTTACTAAACAGAATGGAATAAGCTTGAACAAAATGAGATATAACAGATTGCAATAGTATAACATTCAGGCTCAACATCACACCTCCTTCACACGTCCTGTGTCCTCAGATTTCTACAACACAATGTGCTGTAGAAGGTTGTTTGATGCAGAGCTGCACATTTCCCATCCCTATGACAAGTGAGCAGTGTTATCGTTATCACACTCATTTGGAATTCTTCCAGCTCACTGCCCTTCAGTAATCTAACGGTCACTTGTCTTTACATCTGCTGCACCCACAATGCAGCACACAATACCACTGCAGTTCCTCATTGTGCTGCTAGTGGGATTAACGCTTTTGATCAGTTGTTCAGTGGACCATCAATAGCACAATCGACATGTTATGTTCCACTTGCCCCAGTTACTTAAGATAAACAGGTTTGGCTCTACGAACCCATTGCACATTAAAGAAGAGAGAACAGTAAAACAAGCTTCAGCAACTATAGATGTAAATAGACATAGCCAGTGGTTAACTTGAGCCAGAGGTTGCATGTGGGGCCCACCGGCATTCATTCTTTGGGGCTGCCACTTATTTTTCCTCATCCAACATTTCCCGAGAGCAAGAGAGGGAAAACGCACAATGGAGAGAGAATGAGAAAAAGACAGACGGAAAAAAACGTCACAAAGGGAAAAAGCAGAAATCTGCAAGAGAGCGCTAAAAGGGCAGGGAGTGTCTGGAAGTCAGTTGAAGAGGCCTGAGGTTAATTCTAGATTATGCAACCTTGGTATTCTGTGCGCTGGAGCCGGCTGCAGGCTTCTGAGCAAAGCTTTGGGCACCAGCACTTATTCTTCATCAAATTGAGCACTGGACATAACCCAGGGTTGGACTCGGACAGAAAATAGGCCAAGGCCAAGGCACCAAATTAAAAGTGGCCCACATTTGTAAACCAGGCCAGTTTTAACCTTGTAAAGACGAGTTGCCTAGATGTTTTTTAAGCTATCTGATAATGTGTGCATGTGTGGTTGCTGCGGGCAATGTTTGTAGTAATATCAAATAAATCAACAGCAAAAACCAGCTCACCAGATTATATAAAACCAGCCCATAAATAGCCACAAAAACAGTCCAGTCAGTTGTGCCAGCTCTTCAGGCACTGCCTGATTGCCCTCTAGGCTGGTAAGACCCTGCCCAAAACTCTGCAAGTGCATTCAAGGACATATCACTAAGTGTAACAAAGTAATGTACTGAGGTATTTGTTATGTGCAAGGAGAGGAAAAAAGCACATGCATTTAGAGACATCAAAGTTGCACTTTGAAGGGGCCGTCCAAAAAAGCGCAGGAAACTGTTGTACAGTGAGTGTACAGACCTGGCCAATTCCATGGCAGCAGAAAAGTAGTAAATGAGTGTCACAGGAAATATAAAAAAAACATATGGGGACAATGGAAAAAGTTCTATTGTGTAAATTAATAAATAATCATCAAAGTAGTTAATTCAAGCGGAAAAGATAAACTGGAGTGGCATGGAGACAACAGCGCAGATGCATTCACAAAATATTATTGGCATAGGGAGACGATGGGGATTGGCTTAAAATATGTGAAATCTGTATGATCTGATATCATGATGCACAGAGCTTATATCTTACTGTGAGAAAAGACTCCACCTTGCTGTGGTCCCCCAATATTTGCAAGTCTAATTTGCTGCTTTAGAACTGCAAGTAACCACTGCTAATCAGTAGTAAAGTGACCATGCTTCCTCACTAAAACTTGTGCTGTACATTGGAACTCCTTATTTGGCCTATTTATCTTCCCTAGTCATCTGTAAATGGGGCCTTTACACCACCCACACATAAGACGAAAATATGTTTCTGCAAGGAGCACAACTGTGATCTGGCTAGGCTGCAGCTTAATACACTGCAGTGACACATGGCAGTGAAAAATGCTGTTGCTTTGTAGGAACATATATTAAACAAGCATTTGCAATGCAATAGGTCTCGCATTTGCGAAGTTTAAGCTATTGGCATTGTAAATGACAATGCCTTTATTTATCTGTTTTGCTAATTAACACATAAATAAAAGGCATTGTCATTTACAATGCCAATAGCTCAAACTCTTGTAATTGCGAGACCTATTGAAAGAAGCGGCCGCCATTGTCCCGGCTGCTCGGAAAGTGAAAGCACGCATGGCGCACTGAATGTTGCAGGAAAGCATGTCGTGCCTGCAGTAGGAGAAACTCATTAAAGAAAATAGTGCTTACAGACTAAAAAAGACGTAGCGTGTAACAACCAAAGTAAAAGGGACAGTCCTCATGGGAGGTTACAAATGAAGACAAGGCGGTACTAAGGAGGGACTAACAAGTCTATTAACGAATCGGAAGCCAGCATTTACGAAGGACAATGACACAAGCCAATGACAAATATGGGTAGAGAGTGGGCAGGGCTTCTATTCCATACTCCAATACAGCATGCCACAGAGCAGTTCATGTGCTGCCCTGGCTCGACCTTAAAAATGACTATTCCAATCCCCTTGCACCCCCCACCCTACCACTGAGAGAAAGCAAACTGCACTCCATTTCCAGCCTTTCTCGCTGCTAACGTCATGGCATTAGCAGCACAGGTTTACAGAAAACTTGCCATTCTGGGTGTTGGAATAATGAATTACCTGTGAAACTTCCATGCCTCCATGAATAGCTATTCACCAACACGCCAGGGATAGCCACAGTGACATCACATACTCACCTATTTATCCAGTGACATCATAGGAAGTGACAGCCTATAGCCTTTAAAACTGAATTCACCCTGGAAGTGCTGTCACATGACCCTCATACTGGTGAAATCACAATAAGTGACACTGCTGAAGGTAAGAGCCTCTTAAGCGCACAGTTATATAATAATAACACAGTGGTTACTAACACAGATAAATGTATTTTCTATATACCACTTATTTTTTTAAATAGAGTGCTGACATAATAGTAGCAGTACTGAAAAACTAGCCTTGGGTGTCCACATCAGCGAGCAGCATTATGTAAAGCTCTTCCAAGCCTCGGTAGGGCTAGTATACAAAGATCCTTCCTAATGGTCCTCGTTTAGGGCATTTTCATATACCATCTAAAAGTAGAGGGCTCTACCTGCTGTTCTTTACGGGCATCAGGGAGCCAGCCCTGAATAAAATAGCTGCCTGCCTTTCGGTATTACCCCTCTTCTACAGCTTACCCTCCAGCACCAATGATGGACAATCTTTGCCCTCTCCAAGCAGTCACGAATGCCCTATCAAACAAGTGTCCCAACCCGTTATCGAGCTATAAAGAATCACAACAGACCCACCCCCAAACTTACCTGAACCCACATACATTAAACGACCCGAGCCTCGTCTGCTTTCAGTTTAGTGCCCAGTTGCTGCACAGCCAGAGGTAGAAGAGAGACTACGCGACTTCCGAGGCCTCAGCCATACTTGGATTGTGTAGCGCCGCAGCCATCTTGTAATATGTATCGCCCCTTCCAGTGACTGCACATTGAGGAACACGTATGTAAATGGCCACGGTTAGTCTACGTACCCACGCCCTGACCCATAACAATGCTAGACTAATTCTACTCTCCAAGGTAGTCCTATTTTTTTGCTGCAATGACCGTCTTGCAAACCCGCCGCTGTATCGCTAACATAACCATAATACGTGAGCACTCGAAGACGTGCCTGCAGAATAATTGTGTGATGTAAAAGAAGCTTCTCTGGATGATGATTGAATGCAGGAGTTTTTTTGGAGTATCCTGGTAAATTGGGTCATAACGCCTGTCGATAGCGTGGCAGCGTTCTAGTGTCATACAGTGGGTGACGTCACGTTTTTTTGCGACATAAGAGGCCAAATGCCGGCAGAGCGAACAGCTAAAGGAGGTAAGGTGGAACAAGAATAAGCCCGCGAGTGGTGCGCACGCGCGCGCCATCGCGAAGCGATCTGTTTTCAATTATCGCGCCCGTGTCTGGGCACGATAATTGAAAACAGATGTGGCCTGTGCGGGTAACCGACACCAATAGGCCGTGGGCGGAGCAAAGGCGGGACATGCACCCGCCTTTGCCCAATTGCGTGCTGTCTTTCTCAGAAAGACGCACGCAAAGCCGAATAGCCCTGTAACGAAAGCTGACCACACGCACGAGCGTGTGGTCAGCTTTCTAAAGCCCCTACAAGAAGTCTCGCGCTGCGCGAGCAGTGCTGAGCACTGCAACGCTAGGCGCGAGACCTAAAAAGGGCACACTACATTTTGAGGTTAGTGTGCCATCACAGTGAAATAAAACCTAACAGTTAATTAAGAATGAAAGTCAAGCTCAACTTTTAAGGCCTAGGTCAGAGTACAATCTTTATTCTCTACCTCTGCCGATGAAAGGGCTAGAAAATGCTTCAAATTAGTTTGTGTTTAGTTTTTCAAATCTGACTTAATGGTGAATATGAGATTTTTGATAACTTAAACAGAAAAGTAACTTTGTAAACATGCACATTGGGCTGCCTGAGGAGCCAGAACTGGCTTAAACTCATGTCTGCCACTTATCACACCTCCAGAGAGATTGGACAGTTCACACTTTTGTCTCAGAGGACAATGGTTTGCCTCTGGGCCCAGGAAAGACCAATGGGTGTTAACTGCTGACCACTTAGCAGGGATTAGCTATCCATAAAAGGCAGGAAATCTCTCTGTATCATGCAAGGGCGATAAACAGTAGAGGTCCTCCTTTGCTACAATCATTAGCCTCCTTGTATGTATGTGCCCATACGTCTTCTCAGATCAGTCTCTGCCCATCTACATAAGGTTCCAAGGATTCGGAGATCGTGCTGGAGTGGACGCTCTACATCCTTTTTGGCGTCCAAACTCTGGAATTCCCTGCCTCTCAAACTATGCCTTTTGGAGCAAGAACTCCCTTTCTGCAAAGCCTTGAAGACCTGGCTGTTTAAGGAATAATTTTACTACCAGGATGTTCTAGGGTAGCTCCGACAGCGCTGGGAGGCCTTCGGGTAGCCATGCGCTATATGAAAACTACAGAATAGAATAGAACAAAGGGCAGCTTTAGCACTACCTCTTTTGACATGGAGAGCACTTCTATTATTCATTCCCAGTATCCTCATAGACATCCCATCATCAGTCACAGCAGGGGGGAAAGCAGTTCTGCCACCTATTACTCTTTCAGAGCCTGAATACACAACTTTGGCTGGGAGAGTAAGCAACTCTGGCTCAGGTGACCACTGCTTTTCTCTGACCCCAGGAAAGGCCAATGGGTGTTAATTTCTGACCACTCAGCAGGGGTTAGCTATCTGGGAGTGGACAATATCAGCGGGCAGCTCAAAGGGCAACTTTAGCACTACCTCTATTGGCTTGGAGATGCCAAGGAGGGTTTCTTTTATTCATCTCCAGGACCCTCCTAGCTCCAGCGACAGTAGGAGGGAAAACCAGTTTTGACTCTGTCAGACAGGGTGTTACCCCTGTTGAAGTTATGCAAGGTAGAAATGCTAGAACCAAAAGTAATCCTGATTAGTTGGTGACATCTACTAATAACAGATTATTGGTTAAAGAAGTAAGAAAAGGATTGTGAGCGCTCAAATATAAGGAACGATATGATACCAGAAAAGGTTCTGTAATGCCTTAGGTAGAGTTTGGTATGTGGGTCACAGTTAAGAAAACTTGGAAAATTCGGAAAGGTGAGAGTCAATATTCTACACCTATGAGAATTATTAAAGTTCCCTGCAATGCTGTTCAGTTAAGTGATGGTAAAGTGTGGAATTTGGAAAGAAGGTGAAACTTTATAATAGGGGAAATGAGGATAAGAAGCATGCAGTGTGGGATGATTGTGAGGAATTCAATGTGAGAGTCAAAGGGTTGAAAAGAATGGAGAATTAATGAAAAATTCAGATGGAAGTTCAGAGGATATGGAAGTTGAGAATTCTCAGTAACCAACAGACATAACCGACCGGATCAAGGTACAATGGATGATGTAAGTAGAGATTTTGAAGTAAAGAAATCTCATGAACAGGATGGACAGGAAGGTAATAACAAAAGGTTGAGAAAGAAACTCGGATGGCTTGCTGATTATGCATATGAAGAGAGGAGAGTTGACAGCAACTTATACATTCTTTTCTTTAGTTCCTAATAGATTTTTTAAGTCATTAGTAATTAAGTTTTATTTATTGTTTACTTTGTAAATATTGTAAATGTTTTATTTGGTTTTATTAATTTTCTTGTATATTTTGTAGGTGTGTTATTACTTTCAATTTTTTGTTGTTGCTGGGTAAAGGGGAAGATGTGTTATGTTTATTGTTATTATTATGTTTCAATTGTTTTGTGCATGAGCTTTCAGTATTCTTGAATTGTGTGCCTTTGGGTTGGAATCCTTGAGAACAGTTGCCTGGATGATGTAGAACAGCTATCAGTGCTTTGCTAGCTGGTGTTTCGGGATTGGACTAAAGCAACCTAAAACTGCAAGAATTGCCTTTGATTTTACTTTACCTCCATCTTCAAACTCCTGCATAATTTTATAATAAGGTAAAGAGAAAGTGCTGGAAAAAGGAGGGGGTGGACTGCAAGAAAATTTTTAGGACAAGGTGGTAGAATTTCTCCAATCCCTGGTGAACGCACATGATACATCTAACACTTCTATGACCATCTTTTCAGAACACTCCTGGATCTGGGAAGACTCCATCTGAAGAAGGTGGCCCTTCTGCAAGAAGAATCCTGACTACTGACTCTGATCACAGGCACCTTTTTGCCTTAAAAATTCAAAAATCCATATCTCTGATTTCCCTTAACCTATTCTGATGATCATGGTGTCTTTTTGCTCATTAACATTTTCTCTATGTTTGTGTTTGGTTTGAAAGTTTTATTGTGTTGTGTTCTTTACTTTAAAATAGTTGGTAGTGCTTAATGTGATGGCCTTCTGCATCCTCCCTCAGCTCATAAAGCCATCCTTCCCCATTCATCTGTGCTCCACAGAAGAGGAGGTTGTGTGCCTTGTGCTGGTTTATGTTGAGGATGTTGTTTTACCTTGAACTGCTGATGGGGCAACATGAACTAAACTAAAACTGGCTCTTGCATTGACCACCAACAACAAATGGGAACAAAGAATGTGATGTAACACTGATATTGATGTCCCCATCTGTTCAAGGAAAGGCCTATTGAAGTTTGGGTGCTCTCCAATGTCAATCTACGAAGACTGGATGTAAGGAGTGGTATGGGGCCTATCGTTCTTAAGTCTCTAGGGGTGAGGGGTGGCTGTGATTAGCATGGGCAAAGGCCTGTAGCGCCCTACCTTCAGGCATATACCCTCAAACTCATGGTGCCCTTTCCCTCTTCTTTGTCTTGGCCACAATCACTTGTGATAAGAGGATGGAGACAGCCAAAGCAGTGCTTTGCACAGAAGAAGCAAACAAGAGGCCGGCTTTGCGCTGTGACCAGGATCCATCAGTTTGGCTCATTTATTAATAGGATTTCCAGCTATTGGTTGTGAATAATGTATACTATTAACTAAGGGAGTGAATATTGTTGAGGATTAATTCAGTGGGTTAATATTGGTCCTACGTGGCCTTAACCATATTGACTAAAGGGAAAAACATCCTTTTTAATAGTCTCTGGACTAACAGTAGTTTAAGGCCACTTCTCAGTACTGCTATTGATTGGTTGACAACTGCACAATGTGAGTGCATGTGGCTATTATAGCACATATCTGATTATAAAGTGGCCAATATAGCACTGTAATTTCAGCAAGTGAGGTGCTTTTTACAAAGTGACAGCTTTATGAGGGAGATTAAAGATATATGCCTTGGAAGTTGGGGAATGCCCTTTCTTACAATTAAGTTGCTTGAAGATTCTGACTATGACAGCAATAAATGTAATGCTGTACATGTTTACCCGGTTTGGGATGAAGACAGATTATTTGTGGTAATACCTATCCCCTTGGTGTTTATGAGGTGGCCGGTAATTGAAAGGGGAGATATCCTGTCCAGTGTAACTAATCCCAGCCGCATCTCTACCCCATTTTGCTGCCATCACGCATTACTGGGCCCTGAATAGGGATGAATATGCAGGACCAGAATTACTGAGTCTAGTTCTGCATGCAATTCCTTATTCAGGGCCCATTTCTATGCACATGCTTTCCTGCTATTCCTCTGCAAAGCGCCAGAAAGCTATACTTTGGTTTCTATGTTCATATTTTTGTTTTGTGTGCTGTTATTAATTTCATTAAGGCCACTTCATGTGGTGGTACTTTCTCTGATATTATAAATGTGTGATGAATTGTGGTCACTTCCTATGGGATTTATCGGGATGTAAGCCTTGTGATGGTGCATTGTTTCTTATTATCTAGAATTTTTAAGACTCACTCCTGAGAATTTTAGATACATGAAATCAGTAGAGGTGGGTGGAACTCACGAAGTTTCACTCTGTGAATTCCACAGAGTTACATAAAAACTCTGCGAGATTCCACAAAGTTCCATGAGCAGACAGAATCGGCATGTTGCACTGATTTTTAGCACCGGGAGCTGGTTCAGTGCTGCAAAATCAGAGCAAACTGCACCACATGGCACGCTAGAGGGCACTGCTTCTTTGCTTCCACTAAAGTATATTTTCTACTCAAGCGACAGCTTTCTCACCACTAACGGTCGAGACTGCCAGCGACCGCCCGCATTGAGAAAATATCACGAGTGCCGCTCTAGTGCCCGTAAATTGCGTTAGGCGACACGTATTCTTGCTCACGCTCACCAACTTAATGTTGGCGAGCCGCGTGCAAGAAAAAACTCTGCTATGCAGTAGTTGGCCGAGTTTTGCCAGAACTCGACGTTACAAGCGTAACACAGAATAGGCAAAACTCAGCACACTCTGCCGGCATAGCGGAATCTATTGCCCACCCCTAGAAAACAGTGAAAAAGCCTACTTTTTACAATTATTCCAAGGACGATTAAGTTATTTTGAGACTTAATAATTCTGAAAAGACAACTCCCTCAGCTTTGTTTTGGTGCATGCAAGATAGTGATCACTGGATTTCAGTGTTCAAAATAATACCAAATGTGTGTGTGTGTGTGTGGGTGTGTTTGTGTATATATATATATATTACCTACTGGCGGTCACCAGTAGGTAGTTATAATTAGGACCTAGTTTCCATAGGAAAAGATTTTTTTGATTTGCCAATATCTTTGGCACCGTTTGACGCATCTTCGCGAAATTTTCAAAACTAATGGCTTGCTCAGGTCAGCTCCTGTCTTGAATGTTTCGGAGTGATTCATCAAGCGGGGAACGAGAAAAAAGGGGGTGCCAAAACGTGTTTTCTCTTGTTAATTTCCATAGGAAACTTGTGCCGCAGCTACAGCCCGAACTGCTGAACGGAATTGCACCAAATTTGGCAGAAAGGTAGCTCTTGGTCCAGAGTGCACTCTTTTTGTTAAATGGTGTAAATCCGTTCAGCAGTTCCTGAGAAATTCATATATTTAGAAATATTAGTATCTGGTTGCCGCGAAGGATCCGCGAACCCTACTGATCTCGAACCTGACTCTAATTGGATGCCAACATTTCAGACCAGGAAATGTTGGCAGCCATCTTGTGACTCGGTTGGACCGAGTCACAAGGAAAAAGGTAAAAAAACAGGAAAAGGGGGCAGGGTAGAAACACCCTGACCCCCTAGGCCTGTTTAAGGGGTCGCACAGGGACCCCGAGGGCCAAAAAAAGCATTAAAAAAAATAACAAATTGGCGGGATTCTCGTAGGGTCAACGAATCCAGCTGAAAATGTTTTAAAAAACCAAGAGGGGTCTCCCGCGCTTCGTTTAATTAAGCCCCCGGGTGGGCCAGGTCCCAGGGGCTTTCCCTAAATGTGAGAGGTGGTCTGAAGCCACGCCCCTTTTTACAACACTCTGCAAAAGCACCTCTTGTCACACTGCTGGTGGGGCGGTGAGGTCCCCTTGTGTCCTGAGGACTTCAGGACTAAAGTGGACTTCATCTCCCAAGCAGCAGTGCGCCAGGAGGTGCGTTTGCAGAGTGGTGTAAAAAGGGGGCGTGGCCTTTGACCACTCTCAGCAATCCAGCTGTGTGGGGCTTACTGGAGGTAACAGGAGGGCTAGTTGGCCCCCCCGGGACCCTCAGGAGGCAAAGGGACTTCATCCCTCAACCAAGAGCGTGCCAGGAGGTGCGTTTGCAGAGTGGTGGAGAAAAAGGGCATGGCCTGTGTCCACCTCTGAGCAATCCCACTGTGTGGGGCTTACTGGAGGTAACAGGTAGGCTAGGTGGCCACTAAGGACCCCCACAAGCAAAGGGGACTTCAATCCCCATCCAAGAGTGCGCCAGGGAGTGCGTTTGCAGAGTGGTGGGCAAAGGGGGAGTGGCCTGCTATGAGAATTTAGCAATCCTGCTGTGTGGGACTTACTGGAGGGTAATAGGAGGGGTAGTTGGCCCCCAAGGATGTTCTCGGGGGCCAACTACCCCTCCTGTTACCTCCAGTAAGTCCCACACAGTGGGATTGCTAAGAGGTCTTTGGAGGCCACGCCCCCTTTCTCCACCACTCTGCAAACGCGCCTCCTGGCACACTACTGGTTGGGGATGAAGTCCACTTTACTCCTGAGGGACTTTGGGGGCCAAGAAGCCCTCCTGGTACCTCCTGTAAGTCCTACACAGCAGAATTCCTGAGCACTGGTCGGAGGCCCAACCCACTTTCTCCACCACTCTGCAGATGCAACTACTAGTTAAAGAAGTATTTGCAATGTAATAGGTCTCGCATTTGCGAGAGTTTGAGCTATTGGTGTTGCAAATGTAAAAGTTTTTTACAAATATTTTTGGAGTGGAGTGGATGTACGTTGTGTGTAGTGGAATTATGTGGTATGTTGTGCAGTGAAATTATCTGGATAGAAAGTATGTGATATTTAGTGTATAGGAATTATGTAGAGTGGGATTATGTATTAGGGAGAGTAATTATGTGGTATGGTAGTCTGTGTTGTGGCGTGGTAACCTCAGGTTTAGTATTCCTCGTTTCCATAGAAGCTAAATTATAAACTCAATGAGACAAAAAAAAGAAGGAAACACTGAGGAGCACTTCTGGAACTAGTCAGAGGTATGAGTAGGGCCACTGGAATTATGCGACTGTTCGGGTGCACCAATTTTCGCATAATTATACATTTTCAGCATTTACCACATAATCCATCATGGATTTAAACAAAAAAAAACCTTGTTTCTAGCTAAACGGCTCAAACGTTACCAAAAATGCAGCGACAAGTGTTACAGCGTGATGGAAGGCCCTTTGCAAAGCTATAATGGTCACCTGTTACTTATTGCTAAATGTGGGTGTTAAATTGGTACTAATGGTGCGCAAACCACTCTTGCTTCTTTCTGCGCCTCTCTTGCCTCTTTATGCACCTTTCTTGTTTCTTTCTGCAACTCTCTTGTCTCTTTCATCACTTCTCTTGCTTCTTTCTGCATTTCTGTTGCTTTTTTCTGCACGTCTCTTGCCTCTTTCTGCACATTTCTGTTCCTTCTTTCTGCACTTCTCTGGCCTCTTTCTGGACCTCTGTTGCTTCTTTCAGCACTACTCTTGCCTCTTTCTGCACCCCTCTTGCCTCTTTCTGCGTCCCTCTTCCTTCTTTCTGCATCTCCCTTGGCACTTTCTGTACCTATCTTGCCTCTTTCTGCAGTTCTCTTGCCTCTTTCTGCACCTCTGTTGCTTCTTTCTGCACTTCTCTTGCCTCTTTCTGCACCCCTCTTACCTCTTTCGGCACCTCTGTTGGTTCTTTCTGTAATTCTCTTACTTCTTTCTACACCCCCTTGCCTCTTTCTGCAACACTCATCCCATTTTCTGAACCTCTTGCGTCTTTCTGCACCCCTGTTCCCTCGTTCTGCACCTCTCTTGCCTGTTTCTATAAATCTATTGCCTCTTTCTGCACTTCTCTTTCCTCCTTCTGCACCGCTGTTGCTTATTTCTGCACTTCTTTTGTCTGTTTCTCCACCTCTCTTGCCTCTTTCTGCACCTATGTTGGTTCTTTCTGCACCTCTCTTGCTTCTTTCTGCATGCCTCTTGCCTCTTTCTGCACCCCTCTTCCCTCTTTCTGCACCCCTCTCTCCTCTTTCTGCACCCCTGTCCCCTCTTTCTGCACCTCTCTTGCCTCTTTCTGCAGTACTTTTGCCTCCTTCTGCACCTCTGTTGCTTCTTTCTGCACTTCTCTTGCCTCTTTCTGCACCCCTCTTGCCTGTTTATGCACCTCACTTGCCTCTTTCTGTATCTCTCTTGCCTCTTTCTGCACCTCACTTGCCTCTTTCTGCACCTCTCTTGCTTTTTTCTGCACCTCTCTAGTTTCTTTCGGCAACTCTCTTGTCTCTTTCATCACTTCTCTTGCTTCTTTCTGCACCTCTGTTGCTTCGTTCAGCACTTCTCCTGCTTCTTTCTGCCCTTGTCTTGCCTCTTCCTGCACCTTTTTGGTTCTTTCTGCACTTCTCTTGCCTCTTTCTGCACATTTCTGTTCCTTCTTTCTGCACTTCTCTGGCCTCTTTTTGGACCTCTGTTGCTTCTTTCAGCACTTCACTTGCCTCTGTCTGCACCCCTCTTGCCTCTTTCTGCATCCCTCTTCCTTCTTTCTGCATCTACCTTCGCTCTTTCTGCATCTATCTTGCCTCTTTCTGTAGTTCTCTTGCCTCTTTATGCACCTCTGTTTCTTCTTTCTGCACTTCTCTTGCCTCTTTCTGCACCCCTCTTACCTCTTTCTGCACCTCTGTTGATTCTTTCTGTAATTCTCTTACTTCTTTCTGCTCCCCTCTTGCCTCTTTCTGCAACACTCCTCCCATTTTCTGCGCCTCTTGCCTCTTTCTGCTCCCCTGTTCCCTCGTTCTGCACCTCTCTTGCCTGTTTCTATAACTCTATTGCCTCTTTCTACACTTCTCTTTCCTCCTTCTGCTCCTCAGTTGCTTATTTCTGCACTTCTTTTGTCTGTTACTGCACCTCTCTTGCCTCTTTCTGCACCTATGTTGGTTCTTTCTGCACCTCTCTTGCTTCTTTCTGCATGCCTCTTGCCTCTTTCTGCACCCCTCTTCCCTCTTTCTGCACCTCTCTCTCCTCTTTCTGCACCCCTGTCCCCTCTTTCTGCACCTCTCTTGCCTGTTTCTGCAACTCTCTTGCCTCTTTCTGCAGTTCTCTTGCCTCCTGCTGCACCTCTGTTGCTTCTTTCTGCACTTCTCTGGCCTCTTTATGGACCTCTGTTGCTTCTTTCAGCACTTCTCTTGCCTTTTTCTGCACCCCTCTTGCCTCTTTCTGTACCCCTCTTGCCTCTGTCTGCACCACTCTTGCCTCTTTCTGCACCTCACTTGCCTCTTTCTGCACTTCTCATGCTTTTTTCTGCACCTCTCTTGTTTCTTTAGGCAACTCTCTTGTCTCTTTCATCACTTCTCTTGCTTCTTTCTGCAGCTCTCTTGCCTCTGTCTGCACTTCTCCTGCCTCTTTCTGCATTTCTGTTGCTTTTTTCTGCACTTCTCTTGCCTCTTTCTGCACATTTCTGTTCCTTCTTTATGCACTTCTCTGGCCTCTTTTTGGACCTCTGTTGCTTCTTTCAGCACTTCTCTTGCCTCTTTCTGCACCCCTTTTGCCTCTTTCTGCATCCCTCTTCCTTCTTTTTGCATCTCCCTTCACTCTTTCTGCATCTATCTTGCCTCTTTCTGCAGTTCTCTTGCCTCTTTATGCACCTCTGTTGCTTCTTTCTGCACTTCTCTTGCCTCTTTCTGCACCCCTCTTACGTCTTTCTGCACCTCTGTTGATTCTTTCTGTAATTCTCTTACTTCTTTCTGCACTTCTCTTGTCTCTTTCTGCACATTTCTGTTCCTTCTTTCTGCACTTCTCTGGCCTCTTTCTGGACCTCTGTTGCTTCTTTCAGCACTTCTCTTGCCTCTTTCTGTACATCTGTTGCTTCTTTCTGCACTTCTCTTGCCTCTTTCTGCACCCCTCTTGCCTCTTTCTGCACCTCTGTTGGTTCTTTCTGCACCCCTCCTGCATCTTTCTGCACCCCTCGTCCCTTTTTCTGCACCTCTCTTGCCTTTTTTTGCACCCGTATTCCCTCTTTCTGCACCACCCTTGCCTGTTTCTGCACCTCTCTTGCCTCTTTCTGCACTTCTCTTGCCTCTTTCTGCACTTCCATTGCTTCTTTCTGCACTACTCTTGCCTCTTTCTGCATTTCTGTTGCTTCTTTCTGCACTTTTCTTAAGTCTTTCTACATTTCTGTTACTTCTTTCTGCACTTCTCTTGCCTCTTTCTGCAGCCCTCTTGCCTCTTTCTGCACCTCTGTTGCTTCTTTCTGCAATTGTCTTGCCTCTGTCTGCACCCCTCTTGCCTCTTTCTCTACCTCTGTTGGTTCTTTCTACACTTTTCTTGCTTCTTTCTGCACCTCTCTTGCTTCTTTCTGCATCCCTCTTGCCTCTTTCTAAAGCCCTCTTCCCATTTTCTGCACCTCTCTGCCTCTTTCTGCACCCCTGTTCCCTCGTTCTGCACCTCTCTTGCCTGTTTCTACAACTCTCTTGCTTCTTTCTGCATTTCTCTTGCCTCCTTCTGCACCTCTCTTGCTTCTTTCTGTACTTCTCTTGCCTCTTTCTGCACACCTCTTGCTTCTTTCTGCAGTTCTCTTGCCTCCTGCTGCACCTCTGTTGCTTCTTTCTGCACTTCTCTTGCCTCTTTCTGCACCCCTCTTGCCCGTTTCTGCATCTCACTTGCCTCTTTATTCACCTCTCTTGCCTCTTTCTGTACCTCACTTGCCTCTTTCTGCACTTCTCTTGCCTCTTTCTGCACATTTTTGTTCCTTCTTTCTGCACTTCTCTGGCCTCTTTTTGGACCTCTGTTGCTTCTTTCAGCACTTCTCTTGCCTCTTTCTGCACCCCTCTTGCCTCTTTCTGCATCCCTCTTCCTTCTTTCTGCATCTCCCTTGGCTCTTTCTGCACCTATCTTGCCTCTTTCTGCAGTTCTCTTGCCTCTTTATGCACCTCTGTTGCTTCTTTCTGCACTTCTCTTGCCTCTTTCTGCACCCCTCTTACCTCTTTCTGCACCTCTGCTGGTTCTTTCTGTAATTCTCTTACTTCTTTCTGCACCCCTCTTGCCTCTTTCTGCAACACTCCTCCCATGTTCTGCACCTCTTGCCTCTTTCTGCACCCCTGTTCCCTCGTTCTGCACCTCTCTTGCCTGTTTCTATAACTCTATTGCCTCTTTCTGCACTTCTCTTTCCTCCTTCTGCACCTCTGCTACTTCTCTCTGCACTTCTCTTGCCTCTTTCTGCACCCCTCTTGCCTGTTTATGCACCTCACTTGCCTCTTTCTGCATCTCTCTTGCCTCTTTCTGCACCTCACTTGCCTCTTTCTGCACATCTCTTTATTTTTTCTGCACCTCTCTAGTTTCTTTCGGCAACTCTCTTGTCTCTTTCATCACTTTTCTTGCTTCTTTCTGCACCTCTGTTGCTTCATTCAGCACTTCTCCTGCTTCTTTCTGCCCTTGTCTTGCCTCTTCCTGCACCTCTTTTGGTTCTTTCTGCACTTCTCTTGCTTCTTTCGGCATACCTCTTGCCTCTTTCTGCCAGCCTCTTCCCATTTTCTGCACCTCTCTTGCCTCTTTCTGCACCCCTGTTCCCTCGTTCTGTACCTCTCTTGTGTGTTTCTACATCTCTCTTGCCTCTTTCCGCATTTCTCTTGCCTCCTTCTGCACCTTTGTTGCTGTCTTCTGCACTTCTCTTGCCTGTTTCTGCACACCTCTTGCCTCTTTCTGCACCTATGCTGGTTCTTTCTGCACTTCTCTTGCTTCTTTCTACACCTCTCTTCCTTCTTTCTGCACCCCTCTTCTCTCTTTCTGCACCCCTCTCTCCTCTTTCTGTACCCCTGTTCCCTCTTACTGAACCTCTCATGCCTGTTTCTGCAATTCTCTTGCCTCTTTCTGCAGTTCTCTTGCCTCCTTCTGCAGCTCTGTTGCTTCTTTCTGCACTTCTCTTGCCTCTTTCTGCACCCCTCTTGCCCGTTTCTGTACCTCACTTGCCTCTTTCTGAACCTCTCTTGCCTCTTTCTGCACCTCACTTGCCTCTCTCTGCACTTCTCTTGCTTTTTTCTGCACCTCTCTTGTTTCCTTTGGCAATTCTCTTGTCTCTTTCATCACTTCTCTTGCTCCTTTCTGCACCTCTGTTGCTTCTTTCAGCACTTCTCTTGCTCATTTCTGTACCTCTCTTGCCTGTTTCTACAACTCTCTTACCTCTTTCTGCATTTCTCTTGCCTTCTTCTGCACCTCTGTTGCTTCTTTCTGCACTTCTTTTGCCTGTTTCTGCACCCCTCTTGCCTCTTTCTGAACCTATGTTGGTTATTTCTGCACTTCTTTTGCTTCTTTCTGCACCTCTCTTGCTTCTTTCTGCATGCCTCTTGCCTCTTTCTTCACCCCTCTTCCCTCTTTCTGCACCCCTCTCTCCTCTTTATGCACCCCTGTTCCCTCTTTCTGCACATCTCTTGCCTGTTTCTGCAACTCTCGTGCCTCTTTCTGCAGTTCTTGCAGTTCTTGCCTCTTTCTGCACCCCTCTTGCCTGTTTCTGCACCTCACTTGCCTCTTTATGCACCTCTCTTGCCTCTTTCTGCACCTCACTTGCCTCTTTCTGCACTTCTCTTGCTTTTTTCTGCACCTCTCTTGTTTCTTTCAGCAACTCTCTTGTCTCTTTTATCACTTCTCTTGCTCCTTTCTGCACTTCTCTTGCTTCTTTCTGCACCTCTCTTGATTCTTTCTGCACCACTGTTGCCTCTTTCTGCACTCGTCTTCCCTCTTTCTGCACCTCTGTTGTCTCTTTCTGCACCTCTCTTGTCTATTTGTGCATCTGTTTTGTCTCTTTGTGCATCTCTTTTGCCTCTTTCTGCACCTCTGTTGCTTCTTTCTGCACTTCTGTTGCCTCTTGCCTCTTTCTGCATTTCTGTTGCTTCTTTCAGCACTTTTCTTGCCTCTTTCTGCACATTTCTGTTCCTTTTTTCTGCACTTCTCCGGCCTCTTTCTGGACCTCTGTTTCTTCTTTCAGCACTTCTCTTGCCTCTTTCTGCACCACTCTTGCCTCTTTCTGCACCCCTCTTCCTTCTTTCTGCACCTCTCTTGCCTCTTTCTGCACCTATCTTTCCTCTTTCTGCAGTTCTCTTGCCTCTTTCTACACCTCTGTTGCTTCTTTCTTCACTTCTCTTGCCTCTGTATGCACCCCTCTTGCCTCTTTCTCCACCTCTGTTGGTTCTTTCTACACTTTTCTTGCTTTTTTCTGCATCCCTCTTGCCTCTTTCTACAGCCCTCTTCCCATTTTCTGCACCTCTCTTGCCTCTTTCTGTACCCCTGTTCACTCGTTCTGCACCTCTCTTGCCTGTTTCTACAACTCTCTTGCCTCTTTCTGCATTTCTCTTGCCTCCTTCTGCACCTCTCTTGCTTTTTTCTGCAGATCTCTTGCCTCCTGCTGCACCTCTGTTGCTTCTTTCTGCACTGCTCTCTCCTCTTTCTGTACCCCTGTTCCCTCTTACTGAACCTCTCATGCCTGTTTCTGCAATTCTCTTGCCTCTTTCTGCAGTTCTCTTGCCTCCTTCTGCAGCTCTGTTGCTTCTTTCTGCACTTCTCTTGCCTCTTTCTGCACCCCTCTTGCCCGTTTCTGTACCTCACTTGCCTCTTTCTGAACCTCTCTTGCCTCTTTCTGCACCTCACTTGCCTCTCTCTGCACTTCTCTTGCTTTTTTCTGCACCTCTCTTGTTTCCTTTGGCAATTCTCTTGTCTCTTTCATCACTTCTCTTGCTCCTTTCTGCACCTCTGTTGCTTCTTTCAGCACTTCTCTTGCTCATTTCTGTACCTCTCTTGCCTGTTTCTACAACTCTCTTACCTCTTTCTGCATTTCTCTTGCCTTCTTCTGCACCTCTGTTGCTTCTTTCTGCACTTCTTTTGCCTGTTTCTGCACCCCTCTTGCCTCTTTCTGAACCTATGTTGGTTATTTCTGCACTTCTCTTGCTTCTTTCTGCACCTCTCTTGCTTCTTTCTGCATGCCTCTTGCCTCTTTCTTCACCCCTCTTCCCTCTTTCTGCACCCCTCTCTCCTCTTTATGCACCCCTGTTCCCTCTTTCTGCACATCTCTTGCCTGTTTCTGCAACTCTCGTGCCTCTTTCTGCAGTTCTCTTGCCTCCTTGTGCACCTATGTTGCTTCTTTCTGCACTTCTCTTGCCTCTTTCTGCACCCCTCTTGCCTGTTTCTGCACCTCACTTGCCTCTTTATGCACCTCTCTTGCCTCTTTCTGCACCTCACTTTCCTCTTTCTGCACTTCTCTTGCTTTTTTCTGCACCTCTCTTGTTTCTTTCAGCAACTCTCTTGTCTCTTTTATCACTTCTCTTGCTCCTTTCTGCACTTCTCTTGCTTCTTTCTGCACCTCTCTTGATTCTTTCTGCACCACTGTTGCCTCTTTCTGCACTCGTCTTCCCTCTTTCTGCACCTCTGTTGTCTCTTTCTGCACCTCTCTTGTCTATTTGTGCATCTGTTTTGTCTCTTTGTGCATCTCTTTTGCCTCTTTCTGCACCTCTGTTGCTTCTTTCTGCACTTCTGTTGCCTCTTGCCTCTTTCTGCATTTCTGTTGCTTCTTTCAGCACTTTTCTTGCCTCTTTCTGCACATTTCTGTTCCTTTTTTCTGCACTTCTCCGGCCTCTTTCCGGACCTCTGTTTCTTTTTTCAGCACTTCTCTTGCCTCTTTCTGCACCACTCTTGCCTCTTTCTGCACCCCTCTTCCTTCTTTCTGCACCTCTCTTGCCTCTTTCTGCACCTATCTTTCCTCTTTCTGCAGTTCTCTTGCCTCTTTCTACACCTCTGTTGCTTCTTTCTTCACTTCTCTTGCCTCTGTATGCACCCCTCTTGCCTCTTTCTCCACCTCTGTTGGTTCTTTCTACACTTTTCTTGCTTTTTTCTGCATCCCTCTTGCCTCTTTCTACAGCCCTCTTCCCATTTTCTGCACCTCTCTTGCCTCTTTCTGTACCCCTGTTCACTCGTTCTGCACCTCTCTTGCCTGTTTCTACAACTCTCTTGCCTCTTTCTGCAGTTCTCCTGCCTCCTTCTGCACCTCTCTTGCTTTTTTCTGCAGATCTCTTGCCTCCTGCTGCACCTCTGTTGCTTCTTTCTGCACTGCTCTTGCCTCTTTCTGCACCCCTCTTGCCCGTATCTGCACCTCACTTGCCTCTTTATTCACCTCTCTTGCTTCTTTCTGTACCTCACTTGCCTCTTTCTGCACTTCTCTTCCTTTTCTCTGCACCTCTCTTGTTTCTCTCAGCAACTCTCTTGTCTCTTTCATCTCTTGCTCCTTTATGCACTTCTCTTGCTTCTTTCTGCACCCCTGTTGCCTCTTTCTGCACTCGTCTTCCCTCTTTCTGCACCTCTGTTGTCTCGTTCTGCATATCTCTTGTCTATTTGTGCATCTCTTTTGACTCTTTGTGCACCTGTCTTGCCTCTTTCTGCACTTCTCTTGCCTCTTTCTGCACCTCTTTTGCTTCTTTCTGCACTTCTCTTGCCTCTTTCTGCACCTCTTTTGCTTCTTTCTGCACTTCTCTTGCCTCTTGCCTCTTGCCTCTTTCTGCATTTCTGTTGCTTCTTTCTCCACTTCTCTTGCCTCTTTCTGCACATTTCTGTTCCTTCTTTCTGCACTTCTCCAGGCCTCTTTCCGGACCTCTGTTGCTTCTTTCAGCACTTCTCTTGCCTCTTTCTGCACCCCTCCTGCCTCTTTCTGCACCCCCTTTCCTCTTTCTGCACCTCTCTTGCCTCTTTCTGCATGCCTCTTGACTCTTTCTGCACCCCTCTCTCCTCTTTATGCACCCCTGTTCCCTCTTTCTGCACATCTCTTGCCTGTTTCTGCAACTCTCGTGCCTCTTTCTGCAGTTCTCTTGCCTCCTGCTGCACCTCTGTTGCTTCCTTCTGCACTTCTCCTTCCTCTTTATGCACTCCTCTTGCCTCTTTCTGCACCTCTGTTGGTTTTTTCTGCACTTCTCTTGCCTCTTTTTGCACCCCTGTTCGCTCTTTCTGCACCTCTCTTGCCTGTTTATGCACCTCTCTTGCCTCTTTCTGCACTTCTCTTGCCTCTTTCTGCATTTCTGTTCCTTCTTTCTGCACTTGTCTTGCCTCCTTCTGCACTTCTCTTGCCTCTTTCTGCACCCCTCTGGCCTCTTTCTGCACCTCTATTGCCTCTTTCTGCACTTCACTTGCTTCTTTCTGCACCCCTCTTGCCTCTTTCTTCACCCCTCTTCCCTCTTTCTGCATCTCTCTTGCCCTTTTCTGCACCCCTGGTCCCTCTTTCTGCACCTCTCTTGCCTTTTTCTGCACTTCCCTTGCCTCTTTCTGCACCTCTGTTGCTTCTTTCTGCATTTCTCTGTCCTCTTTCTACATTTCTGTTGCTTCTTTCTGCATCCCTCTTGCCTCTTTCTGTACCCCTCTTCCCTCTTTCTGTACCTTTCTTGCCTCTTTCTGCACCTCTCTTGCCTCTTTCTGCTGGTCTTTTGCCTCTTTCTGCTCCTCTGTTGCTTATTTCTGCACTTTTCTTGCCTCTTTCTCTACCCTTATTGCTTCTTTCTGCACCTCTGTTGGTTCTTTCTGCAGCCCTCCTGCCTCTTTCTGCACACCTGTTCCCTCTTCCTACACCTCTCTTGCCTTTTTCTGCACCCCTGTTCCCTCTTTCTGCACCTCTCTTGCCTGTTCCTGCACCTCTCGTGCCTCTTTCTGCACTTCTCTTGCCTCTTTCTGCACTTCTCTTGCTTTTGTCTGCTCCTCTCGTGTTTCTTTCTGCAACACTCTTGTCTTTTCATCACTTCTCTTGCTTCTTGCAGCACTTCTCTTGCCTCTTTCTGCACTTCTTTTGCCTGATTCTGAACCTCTCTTGCCTCTTTCTGTACTTCTTTTACCTCTTTCTACACCTCACTTGCTTCTTTCTGCACCCCCTTTGCCTCTTTCTGCACCCCTCTTCCCTCTTTCTGCACTTCTCTTGCTGTTTTCTGCACCCCTGTTCCCTCTTTCTTCACCTCTCTTACCTGTTTCTGCACCTCTCTTGCTTCTTTCTGTACTTCTCTTGCCTCTTTCTGCACCGCTGTTGCTTCTTTCTGCACTTCTCTTGCCTCTTTCTACATTTCTGTTGCTTCTTTCTGCACTACTCTTGCCTCTTTCTGCACCCCTCTTGCCTCTTTCTGTACCCCTCTTACCTCTTTCTGCACCTCTGTTGCTTCTTTCTGCACTTCTCTTGCTTCTTTCTGCACCCCTCTTGCCTCTTTCTGCATCTCTCTTGCTTCTTTCTGCATCTCTCTTGCTTCTTTATGCACCTCTCGCTTTTTTCTGCACTTCTCTTGCCTCCTTCTGCACCTCTGTTGCTTCTTTCTGCACTTCTCTTGCCTTTTTCTGTACATCTTTTGCCTCTTTCTGTACTGAAATGGGAAGTGCAAGCTGTCAATTTTAAAGGTCTGCATGCTCTCGTGACTGAGGTATATGTCTACTTGTACATGTATTCTCACATGTGTTATGCATCTGAAGATGGTAGCTTAAAAAGTGGGTAGCTTCTCCTATAGGTGGTCAAATCTTCTCAGTTCTGCTCTGTCATTAGGTTGCACAGGCAGACATGTCTTATGTATGTAGGTGTTATAGAGCCCCTCAAATATACTATTGAATACCCGTGTGCCCTGTATTATGAGCAGAAAGAAATACATACACCTTCTTGTACACAAATGTACAGAGTATGCTGTTTGAAACATGGGTATTCAAGTATTTGTATGTTTATTTTTATGTAACATGTCACTAGGTGAAAGCACAGACACACGCATGCATACCTTCACAAACTTGGTGTGACTTACAACGGTGATATTTTTAGGATTGCTGTTTTACATTTGATAGGCCTAACATTCTGAGCAGTCAATGAATAATGAACCTTCAAGAGAAAGTGAGGTTTAAGACATCTAGGGAGAAGGATTAGTGATCAGGCTACTTTGTATGAGTCTATGGAAAGGTACAGTCGAAGTAGGCCTCTTTCTGCACCTCTGTTGCTTCTTTCTGCACTTCTCTTGCTTCTTTCTGCACCTTTCTTCTTCTTTCTGGACTTCTGTTGCCTCTTTCTGCATTTCTCTTGCTTCTTTATGCACCTTTCTTTGTCTTTTTGCACCTCTCTTGCCTCTTTCTGCAATTCTCTTGCTTCTTTCTGCGCCTTTCTTCCTCTTTCTGCACATGTCCTACCTATGTATGCATAGTTATAAATTAGCATTTAAAAAACCTTCGAAATTCGCTGACAAAAACACAGGTTTCAGGGACGTTATAGTTAGGAATTAGCATTTAAAAAACCTTAGATATTCACTGAAAAAAGCACAGGTTTCAGGGACGTTATAGTTAGGCTGGTATTTCACTCGTACAAAACCAGAGAAATTCAGCCGATATAGTTAGCTGAGCTAACTATAACTCGTGCCCCCGCAATGCACTGCTGATGACGTCACATATTACATCACTCATGACATGGTCATTGACATCACAGATGACATCACTGATGACATCTCAAATGACATCACTGATGACATCATCCACTTAATATCTGATGCACCTCCTCACACCCTAATATAACCTTTCATACACCCACTCTAAAATACAGACTACCATTCTTGAAACCATAGACACACCAATACCAGTTAGTACATACCCACTCACTGATTCATAGGTCTACACCCACATCTACTCATACACCCATACAGTTACTCATACATGCAATCACTCATCAATACAACCACTGATATATGGACTCATACACCCATACAGACACTCACACACTGTCACTCACCCATAGTTACTCACACACCTAGTTAGTCACCCAAAGAATCAATCACACTGCCATTTACTCACCTATACAGTTATACACACACCACCTCACTTATTCATACAGATACTAACACATACTCTCTTATACAATCACAGACACAAGCACACACTCATCCATACAGCCACTCTCACAATCACTCACTCTCACATATAGTCACTTATGTACTCCAACACTCACATATACTGCCTTTCACATATGTAGTTACTAACACATATACCACTGAGACATCCATTCACTCACCAACACAGCCATACACACACTCCCTTACCCATACAGCCCCTCGCAGGGGAAACAGCCATTACAACGTGGCTGATTCCCTGCCTACCATTACATCACAAGCGTTACCACGCATGCGATGTAACAACGCATAGTCCTTACTACACATTTTTTTACATTGCATGTGCTTTTACCACGCATGCGATGTAAAAAAATATAGGCGATCCACCTCGTTGTGAGGAAACAGAGGCTCTTCTGTTTCCTCACAACGACGTGCACCGCCCCTCAGACCAGACGTGCATCAGGAACCAGGAAGAGAGAGGAACCAGGAGGAGAGAGAGGTAAGGGGTATTGGGCCTGGGGTGGGGGTTACTTTTTTAGGGTAAAAGGGGGTTGGGGTGGGGTGTGTGTGTAGTGCAGGGTACTGTTTCCGGGTAGGGTTGGGGGGGTCGTGCAGGGTAGTGTTTTAGGGTAGGGAGAGGACTGGGGATCGGGGGAGGGTTGTGCAGGGGGTAGTGTTTTGAGGTTTAGGGCATGGTCGGGGGGTCGTGCAGGGTAGTATTTTAGGGTTTAGGGTAGTGTCGGGGGTCGTGCAGGGTAGTGTTTTAGTGTAGGGAGAGGACTGGGGATCAGGGGAGGGTCATGCAGGGGGTAGTGTTTTAGGGTTTAGGATAGGGTGGGGGGTCGTGCAGGGTAGTGTCTTAGGGTAGGGAGAGGACTGGGGATCGGGGAGAGTCCTGCAGGGGGTAGTGTTTTAGGGTTTAGAGTAGTGACGGGGGGTCATGCAGGGTCGTGTTTTAGTGTAGGGAGAAGACTGTGGGTCAGGGAGGGTTGTGCAGGGGGTAGTGTTTTAGGGTTTAGGGTAGTGTTGGGGGTCGTGCAGGGTTGTGTTTTAGTGTAGTGAGAGGACTGGGGGTCGGGGGAGGGTCATGCAGGGGGTACTGTTTTAGGGTTTAGGGTAGTGTCAGGGGGTCGTGCAGGGTTGTAACGTTCACTGGAACTCCTCAGCATCCGGGCGATGCACAAAGGGGTCCACCTCTTGACATCCCCAACTCTGACCCAGAAAATACAGAGTATTGAGGCGATCAAGTGAGGGAAAGGAATTAGGGTAGGATCAGCGGGGAAAGGGATACCTGCGAACAGAGAACACAACGTTAATACAGTTCCTGATCACTTACTACTCTCATAGAGTCTCACTAAGATGAGTATTACCTGAAAACAACGTATAAGTGGCCGATGTGTTCCTCTCTATAACCAGTAAAGATAATGCTCTCAAACCTGTAACAGATATACCTACAACAACAAAACATAAACAGATTACTCCACCTTCCTTCTCACCAATTTCCCCTATGATAAGAACCCAAACATACACATACGTACCCTTCCTTTCACATTCCCAAACAGAAAGAAGAATAGGAAACAAAATGGAAATGGTGTGTCCCTTCTTAAGTACTTAGTTCTGATGTCCAATACAAATGAAATTAAAACTTTTGATCCATTGTAAATAGAAGCAATGCCCCTCAACAAATGAATCCTGCAGCAGAAAGTGAGAGAGATCACCACACAGCGCCAATGTCTAGTCTTGACTACTGTTCAGATCCCCATTAACCTCCTTGGTGATTGAGGGAAACCACATGAATGACCAAATAACCGCAATAAAGTTAATGAAATGTTTGTACCCAAAACAAGCAAACAGTTTTTGCCTCGGTACCTTGTTTTTCCGCCACACACGGATTTGCCGGTTCCCAAAAGTGAACCTGTCGACAGTGTGGCTCGAGCCCGAGCAGCACAAGGATACAAGCAGCCGCTGGATTCTCTCTCCTCGGCGTTCTTGTAATGGCCCATGGATGATAACTGCACTCACAGCGAGAGTGGACACCGGATGAATACCAAAAAGGGAAAGCCGTTGACTCCAGGGCACCTCGCTAATAACCACAGCTCCTAAACCCAGTGACTCTCCAGCGAGAGAAATGCAGAACGCCATCTGCTGACGAAAAACGCCTTAGAACACGAAAATAAACTCCAAGGGTGAATCCGGACTTACTGTGCAGCCGCACAGTCACTCAACCTCCGGAAAAGCAAGAATTATGCACAATCCTCGGCGTGCGTCGCCGATTCAAATACCAATTGGCTCCTCCCATTTTGTAGGCCTTCTGGGAGTTGTAGTCCACCGCCGCGTTTCTCCTTTTTGGGCCGTAATGTAGGCGCAACCTGTTAGTGCCTGACAAGGGTAGTGTTTAGTGTAGGGAGAGGACTGGGGTTTGGGGAGGGTCATGCAGGGGGTAGTGCTTTAGGGTTTAGGGTAGGGTAGAGGGGTCATGCAGGGTAATGTTTTAGTGTAAGGAAGTCATGCAGGGGCAGTGCTGTAGGGTTTAAGGTAGGGTCGGGGGTCGTGCAGGGTAGTGTTTTAGGGTAGGGAGAGGAATGGGGGTTGGGTGAGGGTTGTGCAGGGGTACTAAATTAGGGTTTAGGGTAGGGCAGGGTAGTGTAACTTACCTTAGATACTTTTACCAAGAGTATACCTTTACCACGCATGCCTTTGAGTTGTAATAGCATGCGTGGTAAAGGCATATTCATGGTAAAAGTATGCGATGTAATGGTAGGTCATGGTAAATGATGATGCGTAATAATACCTGCGTTGCAATGACACGTGTGGTATTAGTACGCGTTGTAGCGTGTCATATTCCCTCGCAGACGCACTCATGAACCCATACACCCAGTGAATCACCCACTCACACATCCATGCAGGGAGTCTCACACCCCCCACCCACCCACACAGACACTCAGGCACCCATACAGGTACTCAAACAACCAATCATTAACCCATATAGACACTCATGTAGCAACTCACCAACCCATGCAGCCACTTACACACCAACTGACAGACTGATACAGACATTCACACAGATTAGTCATTCACCCATGCATTAACTGAGACACGTTTAATCACTCACTTATACAGTCAGTCAAGCACCCACTAAATCATCCATTCAGACACTCATACACCCACTCATTCTTCAATACACCTTGGCGTATATATATATATAACATTCTTAAGCTTTTTAGAAACACTCAGTCACTGGATGATGTCATCAGTGATGTCATCAGTGATGTCATTTGAGATGTCATCAGTGATGTCACTGACCATCAGCAGTGCATTGCGGGGGAGCGAGTTATAGTTAGCTTAGTTAGCTCAGCTAACTATAACGGCTGAATTTCTCTGGTTTTATACGAGTGAAATATCAGCCTAACTATAACACCCCTGAAACCTGTGGTTTTTTCAGTGAATATCTAAGGTTTTTTAAATGCTAATTCCTCGCCCACGTCGCCTCAACATCTACATGGCACCCCTCGCCCACGTCGCCCGACAGCACAACCTCAACATCATCTCCTATGCCGACGACACCCAGCTGATCCTCTCCCTCACCAAAGACCCTCACACCGCCAAAGCCCACCTCCACGAAGGAATGAAGGCCGTCGCCGAATGGATGAGGACCAGCCGCCTGAAGCTGAACTCGGACAAGACGGAGGTCCTCATCCTTGGTTCCAACCCTTCAGCCTGGGACGACTCCTGGTGGCCAACATCACTGGGAACAGCCCCGCCACCCACCGACCACGTACGCAACCTAGGGGTCATCCTCGACCCCACCCTCTCCATGACTAAGCAGGTCAACGCCGTTTCCTCATCCTGCTTCAACATCCTCCGAATGCTCCGCAGGATCTTCAAGTGGATCCCCACCGAAACAAGAAAAACAGTCACCCAGGCCCTCGTCACCAGCAGGCTGGACTACGGAAACGCCCTCTACGCAGGAACGACGGCTAAGCTCCTGAGACGGCTGCAACGCATCCAGAACACCTCTGCACGTCTTATCCTCGACATCCCCCGACGCAGCCACATCACACCCCACCTGAGAGACCTGCACTGGCTCCCTGTCAACAAGAGGATAACCTTCAAGCTCCTCACCCACGCACACAAAGCACTCCACAACTCCGGACCAGCCTACCTCAACAGACGACTCAGCTTCTACACCCCCACCCGCCAGCTCCGCTCGACCAGCCTCGCCCTCGCCACAGTCCCCCGCATCCGGAAAACGACCGCCGGCGGCAGATCCTTCTCCCACCTCGCCACCAAGACCTGGAACACCCTCCCTACCAACCTCCGACAGACCCAAGACCTACTGGCCTTCAGAAGACTCCTCAAGACCTGGCTCTTCGATCAGTAGCAGCACCACCCCCCTCTTCCCCCAGCGCCTTGAGACCCTCGCGGGTATGTAGTGCGCTTTATAAGTGACATGATTGATTGATTGAACTATAACGTCCCTGAAACCTGTGTTTTTTTCAGTGAATATATATATATATATTAATGAAATGTCATTTATAAAGCGCGATGGCTACCCGGAGGCCTCCCAGCGCTACGGACAGGTGCAGAAAGCAAAGCAGAGAATGAGTGCAAATCTAAAAGAGCCAGGTTTTTAAGAGCTTTTGGAAGGAGAGCAGATTAGGCTCTTTCCGCAAATGAAGTGGAAGGGCATTCCAGCCGATGGCCCCATTGTATGAAAAGGAGCGCCCACCACATCTTGCTCTCCTTATTCTGGGTAGTATGGCAAGAAAAGAGGCAGTTGACCGAAGGTCTCTCCTCGGTTGATAATGAGTGATCAGAGATTGAAGAATGGACGGGACGTTCTTCCAGAAGGCTTTATGGGCCAAGCACATAGCCTTAAACTGAATCCTTTCCCTAATCGGCAGCCAGTGCAAGCTCCTTAGAGCTTGTTTAGCGGATTGCCGTCGAGGAATCTGAAGAAGACTGCGGGCGGCACAGTTTTGAATAATCTGGAGCTTTTTGAAGGTATACTGTGGAGCTCCCAGATATAAGGCATTCCCGTAATCCAAGTGGGAGAGGATCAGAGCTTGGACCATAATCTTTCTGGCGTGAAAAGGGAGAAGGGAAGAACCTTGCGAAGCATCCTTAATAAGCCAAAGCAAGTCGCTGAGAGCTTCGCTGCCTGATGATTAAAAGTCAGGGAACGGTCCAAGCCAGATACCGAGGCTCTTAATCTGGTCTTTAGGGACTGGGGCGGGGCCCAGGCAGTCGGGCCAAAGTGATGCCGGGTTGAAGGAAGGGGAGTTGCCCAGAAGCATAAGCTCCGTCTTGTCTCCGTTCAGTTTAAGGCATGAGAGTTCCATCCACTTGGCAACCTCCTCTAGGCAGCAGCCTAGGGTGCTAGATGACCCCTCGGGGTGGTTAAACGCCACCACGAGCTGAGTGTCATCTGCATAGGTGATGATTTTTATGCCAAATGGATGGACAATCTCTGCCAAAGGTCTCATATATATATTAAACAGCGTGGGGCTCAGAGGCACCCCACAGCTGAGAGGCAACTGGTTGGAGACAACATCTCCCTCAAAAACCTTAAAGGAGCGTTCGCTGAGAAAGGACTGCAGCCAGGCTATTGCTAAGCCAGACACTCCCAAGTTCTTGAGTCTGAGGATCAATGTATTATGGTTAACAGTGTCAAATGCGGCACTGAGATCGAGAAGGATAATAGCTGCATTGCCCCCTTGATCTAGGATCCTTCTTGCTTCCTCAGTGACAGCAAGGAGGGCAGTCTCAGTGCCAAGCTGGGGGCGAAACCCAGTCTGGGAAGGGTGAAGTACATTATTAGATTCCAGAAAGGATACAAGTGTGGTATTTATGTGTCTCTCGAGAATCTTGCTCACCCAAGGCAGGAGGGAGATGGGCCGATAGTTAGCCAAATTAGCCTGATCAAGGTTAGGTTTTTAAGGAGGGCTTTAACCATCGCACATTTCCAGGCCAGTGGAACTTTGCCTGTAGAAATAGAGGAGTTCACCAGATCTAGAATAACAGGGCGGATAATATCTACAACCAGGGTGAGGGCCTGGGGGGGAGCGGGGTCTATGGGAGAGCCTGATTTTACGTTAGCCATAATAAGATCCAATGAGGCAGAGTCCAGGAGGGGAAATTGTGCTAATAGGGTTTGGGTTCCTGCGATCGACTCAGAGGAAGGAAGCGTGTGGTAGGTGGTCTGAGAGGACGGAAAAGACAGATAAATATTTTGAATTTTCAGTTGAAAGAACTCTGCAAGATTATTACAATGTATGAGTGCATTATCCAACGTAGGAGGTCTCTGAGGCAGTTTAATAAGGGTCTTTGCAATTTTAAAAATTTCTTTAGGAGAATTCTCAGCTGACTTAATTTTCTGTTCATAAAAGGCAGCTTGGGTGACTTTAATTTCAGATTTGTAGGATCTGATAGATTCCCTGTACTCTGCTTTACTGAGATCTGAATAATTCAGTCTCCATTTCCTTTCAAGCCTTCTGCAGCATTGTTTAAATTCCCTCAGTTTAGGAGTGAACCACGGCGCAGTTTTCAGCCTGTTGGTTGTATGGGAAGGTTTCTTGGGGAGCACTATATCCAAGGACCCTTGGATCCAAGAATTAAATTTCTCATTAGCATTGGCCAAGTTACGGTTTAGGTCACAGGTGGGTCTAGTGGTTTCAAGAACCAGATTCCACTGATCAACAGGAATCCTGGACCAGTTCCGCTCTCGGACCGAGATTATATTGGGGGGACAGACAGGTCCGGGAATTTCCCAAGTTAGGGGGATCAAAGAGTGATCAGTCCAAGGAAGAGGGACAGGAAGTCCTACAGTGAGTTTACTACAATTACTGAAGACAGGATCCAATAAATGACCTTTACTGTGAGTGGGTTTCCTCACTTTCTCCATAAGCTGGAGTGCAGAGAGATTCTCGATCAGTTCATTAGCCAAGTTGTCAGAGGGATCATCTAAGTGTAAATTGAGGTCACCAAGCACAGTAAAGTTAGCTGGCCCTAAAGCTAAGTCGGCAACAACAGTGGGAAGTGCATCAAGAAAGTGATTAGGGCTGCCTGGGGGACGGTAAATTAGGAGGCCGGAGAAGGTACTGATCGAAGAGACCTCTAGGAAGAAAGCCAGGCTTTCACAGTCTGGTAAGGGGTCCGCGTTTATACGACAGTTATAATTATTATTAAAAATAATGGCTATACCCCCACCTTTACTGATCTTACGGTCAATCCGACATATAGAGTATTCGGGAGGGAGGGTTTGCACAAGAATGGGGTCAGACTCATTGTGGAGCCACGTCTCTGTCAAAAAAAGGGCATCTGGTTTTAAATCTTCCAGTAACATCATAATTTCCGTGGAATGTTTAGAGAAAGATCTACAATTAAGGGAGAACATCTTCAAAGTGGGAGGGATATCAGGGCATTCTAAACCTTTAGTAGGGGACGAAAAGGCAAAGCCACAATGGGGGCAATGCTCATTACCACTCAGCACATTCATAGAGTGCCGGCAGGCTTCAATGATGTCTGTGCGGTGCACGTGGAGAAATTGAGAACTATAAGATACAACTCCTGCCGGGAGACAAACAGGGGTGCTGGCCCCTGGTCCCGACCGGTCACGGACGGGCGCAGACGGGCTTGCCTTTGGCGCGCCTTCGCGCCGGCGGCGCGCCCGCTGCGCGCGTCCGCTGCGCGTCGAGCAGGGCATCCGATTTATAACTGGGAGGAAGGCGGCCACTAGACCGCTAACCTCACCAAAACCGGAAGTCGCCTGATCTCCCTCCACTCAACCGGGACGTCACCCGTGGTGGACCGGGGAGGGCGTCAGAAACCAGGCAACAGCAAAAGAAATCAGATCCAGGTAGGAGCAGTTAACAATTAAACTGAGGCAAGCTGTGCAATGTTAAAAAAAATGTGCAAGAGACACCAACAAGAATTGATTAAAACGGAATTAGTGTAGTTCTAAAATAATTAAAATAGCGAGGAGCAACTTCAGAAAGCAAACAGTCAAGCTCACTGCCTTACATGCGCGTGTCCGCTGCGCGTCGAGCAGGGCATCCGATTTATAACTGGGAGAAAGGCGGCCACTAGACCGCTAACCTCACCAAAACCGGAAGTCGCCTGATCTCCCTCCACTCAACCGGGACGTCACCCGTGGTGGACCGGGGAGGGCGACAGAAACCAGGCAACAGCAAAAGAAATCAGATCCAGGTAGGAGCAGTTAACAATTGAACTGAGCCAAGCTGTGCAATGTTAAAAATATGTGCAAGAGACACCAACAAGAATTGATTAAAACGGGATTAGTGTAGTTCTAAAATAATTAAAATAGCGAGGAGCAACTTCAGAAAGCAAACAGTCAAGCTCACTGCCTTACATGCGCGCGTCCGCGCATACATATATATGTATATATACATATATATATACACACACACACATTTGGTATTATTTTGAACACTGAAATCCGATCCCTTGGTGTTTATGAGGTGGCTGGAAATTGAAAGGGGAGATATCCTGTCCAGTGTCACCAATCTCAGCCGCCATCTCTACCCCATTTTCCTGGCCATCACGCATACATCAAATAGTTCAATCATCTCAATAAGAACTTATATAATAATGTTGTACATCTGTAATAACATATTTGAAATAAGAAACAGAATTTATAAAGAACTACTATATAATCAAATTATCTGAGTATACTTACTTAGATTTGCAACAAATGTGTCAAGAGTTGTCCACATTGTAGAAAAAAGTATTGGTAAATTGCTAGGGGTAACAATTGACAAGGATTGGCCATGTCTGAGATATAATATCCAATCCCACCAAGCATGCACAGATAACAGATTTCTATCTTTCCAATTTAAAGTAATTGACTTAATTGCTGTAGAAATAAGAACATCAAATCATATCATCATTACTGAAAGGATGTATAAGGGCATAAGATTTACAAATAAGTTTAAACAAAATTTGTACATGAAGGTTACAAATCCTAGGATAATTCTCCATACATTTGTCTGGAAATTGAAAATGATAGGACAATCAATTAATATGTGTATTATAGACCGCGGTACAAATTTGCAATGCCAGCAATTTGAGCTATCAATTACTTTTGTCCTAAAACATCTTATGGGTAGACCATAAACAATAGTATAGAATAAAAACAATAGTTTGGGAAATAGAAGCAGATAGGTAGCCTGCACCATTACATGACCATGTATGTCTCCATTGATTGATTGAGAGTTAAGCATTCATGTGAGAGTTCCAAATTTGCGTAAAATTAGTTGAGATGGAATTGTTTGTAGTGAACAACTTTTTATATAAATAGATGCTATTTAGCCAGAACGACTAAATGTGTTTATGCATCATTCCATATCAGACACATTTGCATGGTAGTAAGGAGTTCATGTATGCATTAAGAATAGAGTTACAAAGTATTTCATTTTCATGATATTCTGTTCTAGGAAGATGAAATTTAAATTTTAGTTCTGAAAAAGGGAAAAACATATCGCCTTGACATAGATCACTATTACAAAAAATGCCAACTTCAATGCAGTAGTTCCATAATGATATATGCTTTTTCAGTTTTAATTTAGGATTATACCAAAGAGAGGCCTTTCTTTAGAGTCAAACCTTTCAGCAAAATTCAATAATGCAAGCTTCGCAGCACCTATAATTGGTGAAATTGTGCCAAAATTAGCATTAAAAATAGTTTATGCTCTATTAGCATCCATTTTGTGATAGAAAAGGGAGTCAAATTGTGAAATCATAACAAACTCTGCGTAATTAAAAAAGAATAGTGATATTTCTTGAATTCTGGTAAACCAATACCACCATATGTTTGTATAATCGTAAACATTTGTCAAGTATGCAAGAAAGGCTTGTTATTCTAGATACATTTGCTATTTAATTTATTCAAATTATTATGGAAGTTAGTTGGGAAGCATACAGGTAGCAAAGTTAACGTATACAATATTTGTGAATTAATGGCCCTTTTTACAGCTTTAATTCTACCTCACTAGCTCGAATGAAGAGACAACCACTCCTCAATTTTATCTCTTATTTTAATGATTACATTTTTACAGTTTATCTTGATCACTTTATTTTACAGATATGGAAAAAAGACAGTAAGATGTTTGAGTCTGAGAGAATTCCATATAATATTTGTACCTGCTAACATATCAGAAATACATAAGATATTCAAGAGAAGCAAAATCAGTTTTACTGATATTCAGTGTATTTAAAGAAAGAGAAACATACTGGTTAATATGATTTAGACTAATAGGAATTGATTTAGGAGGAGTTCCCACATACACCAATATATCATTAGCATAAGCTGAAACATGTAAAACATGATATGTTATAATACCTTTGTTTTTTATATTATTTCAGATAAAACATAATAAAGGTTCTATAGCAATTAGAAATAAATTAAAGAGTTGACAGGGGACTTCCTTGCCTAGTAGCTTTATGGAAATTGAAAGATAGAGAAAAAATGCTGTTAGAATCGATTTTAGCTGATGGGCTTGTATATGACTTTGACCATATTAAAAAAGTTAGGACGAAATTGAAAAAAGTACAATGTTTAAATAACAGTTGCCAGTTTACTGTAATGAAAGCTTTTTCAGCATCCAGTGCTAACAAACCGGTAGTAATATTACATTTGTCAATGGTTGATAAAGCGTGACATATAAGTTGTCTGTTATGGGCAGAGAGCCTACCTTTCAACAAGACTGTGTGGTCTAACTGTATTTTTAAAGTTCAGAATTGGAGTTAATCTCTTTGGAAATATTTTGGCATAAATGTTACAGTCTTGGTTTAGGAGAGATATTGGACAATAATTGGCTACTGTAGTATGGTGTTTATCTGGTTTTGGTAGGACAATAATAATGGCTTCAATAAAGGAGCCTTTAACAGTGGCATTTAGTTGACAATCATGCAATTGTGAAAGGAATATAGGAGAATGTTGCATCTGAAATGTTTCTTAAAATTCTGCTGGAATACCCTCTGGACCAGGTGTTTTCTTAATGCCTAAAGACTTAATCACAAGGTACATTTCTCAATTGGGGTTTCTAATGTTATTCTAGCTTCAACAGAAATTTGAAGTAACTTATAACCCAACAGAAATGTGTTAATAGTACCTTCTTGATGGACTATAAGCTTCTCATATAGTTTAGAGTAAAATGTATAGAATTCGGGGCAATCTCCTTTACAGTCAAGAGTAATTTCCCATCATGTTATCTAATCACAAGGATTTGATCTTTAACTCTTTTGATACGTAATAGTTGACCAAAATGATTGTAATAGTAGATAGATTTTTCAGAAGGAAAAAGTAATCCTGCCCTTTTACCTAAGAGTTGGTTACATTCATACCTTATTTTGTGAAGTTGAAATTTGTATTTATTATTTCTAGATGATATGGATAATTTTTCTATTCCAGCAATTTGTTTCTCTGATATTGACAGCCTATAATAAAATTATTTATTTCCACGTGCCATTATAGAAATAGTTGTTCCTCTAATAACTGCTTTGAAATCGTCAAAATTGACAATGGTACAGGTATCTTCAATTTTCTAAATATTGAAAAAATCATCAACAGCATTTAGAAGCTTGGAGGAATTTTCCTAGTTTATTCATTCTTCACCTATTCTTAGTAGCTAAGAAAAAGAGATTAATGCATCAAGGTAGCAAATAATCAGTTCTAGATAGGAGTAATGAGTGTTAGAAAAAACAGTAAATTCTTTAGATGTAGGATTTGAAAGCCTCTAGTGATCAACACATTTAGTATTTGAGAAAAAAGATCTGAATATGGATAGATAGTTTTTGGGTTGGAATTTGAAACTGGAAAGTCTGCCTAAGAGGGGATCCTAAAATAAATTAAAGTCTCCTCTTACATGTATTAGGCAAGTGTAAAGCGTATTTATCCATCTGAATCTGAGCATAAACAAATCTACCCTCTACATCATTATGGCAGTTCAACAACTGAAGTTGAGGTTTGCGAGAAAAAAGAATAGCAAAACCATTTATTCTACCTCTAGCTGGTGAAGAGACAATAGTGCCAAATCATCATTTGACATATATGATAACGTTATAGTATCAATGTGAGTTTTATGTATAAAACAGATATCAGCATTTTGTTTTCAAATATTCAGAATTTGTTTGCCTCTTGACTGGGTGACAAAATCCTTTAACATTAGGTGAGATGATGTTTATACTACATTTATCTGATATCTAAAATGAGATATAAATAGTGACAGAAAAGATAGTAAGGAAAAAACAGACAAAACAGCCAAAAACGGCAAACAAAACATAGACATTTTTTAAATAGGGACCAAACACCAATAAGGTACCAAAGAATGTAAGTATGAATCAAGACAAGTACACTACAGTAACCTGCTAATTTAATAGAAGATTACATATATAATAGGGTGTTTATATTTAGTTAGAGCCTCCTGTAGCTTGAGAATCCATCCTAAAGGATCGGGTTGATCCAAGTATGTAACCAAATCTGCTGGAAAGGAAAAGGACTTGTAAATATTTTTCCAAATACACATTGTTGACAGATCAATATTTGCATCTTTCAATGTAGGTCTTTAAACTGAGAACAATGAACCTATGTTTACAGTCTCTTCGGCAAAGTCTTGGCGGATAAATACTTTGTGTCCTTCTATCAATCAATCAAATAACTTTATTCGGTTTAAAACAAGTTAAAACCATAAAAGTCAATAAATACAGTTTGGCAATCTAAAAACATTGCATTTCTTAATGTAACTGCACCACTTAAAAAACAATGAGCATAAGCTATATGAAGTAGAAGATACTGTTCAATTGGCATGGTGGTCTGTATCATAACGTATGACCTAACAGATGATTTCAACAAAGTAGTAGATTCATGTTCGTTCCACTTCTGTGATATAAAGGTATTTTTGACCCAGACTTTATCTGCTTTTATTATTCTATCCGTATAATAAAAAAGATCAGGACATCCTAGTTTTTGAAAGCCAGCCTTCACATATCTGAGCCAAGGTATTCAAGAAACGTGATCAAGTTCCAAGCAATCCTTGATGATCATTCTGTTAAATTCTAGCTCAGGTTTAGCCAAACTTGTAACAACCACAACAACAATGGTCTCAGCGGAATGATATTCTAGACATAATCTTGTCCCAATTCCTTATGAGTAATGAACGTTGCGTACTTTTGGGGAGCAAAAGTATGCGTTTATAAAACATATTCTCTACATTCTGTAGGTCATTAGAATTTTCATACCCCCACACATCACTCCCATACACAGCTATGGAGACACACTTTGCCATATAAATGTCAAGCATAGCAGCCATGCCTTTAGCCCCAAGCTTGTAGCAAAGGATGCAATCCTGTCTCACCCTCCTCTTTATGTGAATTTGCTCTGTACTCTCTCCTGATATCTTACAGAGGCTGACAAATTAGTGCGTAGATCCCTCAGAAAGAGAACAATGTTGTTGTCTATTACCATTTCCAACATGAGGGCCCACATCTTGCCCCTAATAACCCTGTCAAAAGTGAAGCTTAAGTCCATAAAAGATAACTGTAATGCTCCTTCTTTTGCAACAGTGTATTTATTGATTAGAAGGTACAAGTTTAAACACTCATCTGGTGTTCCTCTCCCACTACAGAGCCCCTGCTGTACCTCTTGACAGAACTCAGTAGTCAATAACCCATGAACTCAGCCTTTCTATAATCACACTCCCTATTATCTTTACAACTGAGTTTATGAGGAAGATGGGGTGATAGCACCTGGGATCATGTTGAGAACCCTTTTTGAAAAACCAGAATAATGACAGAATTCACCAATTCCGCTGGTAGTTTGTGTCTAAAGGATGCATTTATATATTTAGTAACAATTGGAGCCCATAATTGAATGCTGCACTTCAACAAGTCCAGCAGAACCCCGTAAGGGCCAGGGGCTATATTTTTAGAAAGCCTATCTATTGCGTCGTAAACCTCCTGTCAGCATAAAATGAACGTATAATTGCAAGAAGAAGGCAGTAAGGGGACACCACCCTGTATTGGGGAGTCAATGGGAGGAGTTTCATAGATGGCCTCAAAATGTCGCACCCAACTGTCCGGTAAAATATGCTGTGATAACGGAGAGCCTGAGTTAGGCTTCAGAAATGGGCGATTAACTATCTCCCAAAATTTCCTGTCCTTCTATCAATAACGATAGTATCTCTCTAGCATCTGGTCTGATAAGGACAGGATGATGGTGGTATAATACCTTAAATATAATTAGGGCTCCCGGTTTTATGGTATTTATTTTTTTCACATTTCCGTCTGTATTTATCCATATTTTTTTTTTTATCATTTTATCTGTATTTATCCGCATTTATTTTTGTGGCAAGCAAAAGAAGACGCTGCAGCTAGTATTTTTTCACATTTATTTTAATAGACAATGCACACTTTTTGCCGTTTTTTTATAGTGTGACTTTGCACCAAAGGTACTAAGGTGCTTTACATGAGCAACAGTTTGATTACACAAGGTTATTTTAATTTTTACAGACACTGGGAAATTAAGGGATTTGGCCATAATCATGGGATGGTGAGCCAAACCCGAGACTTGAGCCTGTATGTTCACATCCATGGTTGTTAATTCACCCCAGTGCTATGGGTAGTGAAGGTGACATCACAATCCTTTTGCCATCACAGGGTTACACCCACTCTTAGCCCCACAGAAGTCACTTAATTCCTGCTGTGCGGCTATGAAAATAAATCTGAGTGAAAATCAAGGAACGCAAACAGGGCTCTTAGATTCCTGATTTCTTCCTGTTTCTCCCACAGCAGTGATGACCAGGCAAGTCGGGTGGTTCACTGGCTCTGGGCTGTAGCTGTGAACCAGGTGCTGTTGTACCTCAGATGCCCAGATGTTCACGTGCACTTTTTTTAAAGATGCGTCGCTGCCGTCCTCGGGGTTCAGATCCACAGCGCTCCAAGTTAAAGTGGCGGACACCGCCCGATATATCTTTCTTTACTCAAGCTGCTTAGAAGTGGAGAATGGCGTAGCAAATGTGCCACGGGCACTAAAGGAAGCTAAGCCCCCCCCCCTCACACCAACCCCCAATACACTGGTTTCGTACTCATTTTGGGATGGCCGCTGCTTCTGCTGCCGTTGACAGCTAGGCCCCTTCCAGTAAAATATTCAAAGATTTTGCTCCCCAGACTTTGTGGGGGTAAATGAAGCTATAACTTCGCTGTGGTGCCAGGCCCTAGTTTAAATGAGTTCTCTTAATGGGCCTTTCATTTTTCTTGTACATGGACAAAGAAATTGAGCTGCACCGACTCCACCACCACATCGTGCAGTTTTACCACTAATTAGAAGACAAGGAGAACATCACTGTCTCGCTGCTTGCCCATTTCTTTGCACTTTAAACTGTGCCGCCGGACAGGCAGTTCCTACGAGCTGATGGTGAGACAACAGATGACGAACGTTATGGTGTTGACAGGATGTCTGGGGGGGCAATTAACCCAGTGGCATGGTCAATAGTGTGTGATATATTGATAAAGGCCGATAAGCGCTCTCGGCCTGCTGCTGTCTGGGAGGTAGAGAGGCTCGCTCATTAACAGATCAGTCTCACTTGGCAGCAGAGTGCTTAGTTCAGACTCGGGAGGGTGGGGTGATTTAGAGGGGAGAATAATCTGCAGGACATCCCAGTAGCAGTTTCAGATTTCTTTCCTTGGCCCCTGTGCGCCTCAGACACTGATTTTCCTGGGGAGCACATAGACACCATAAAGCCGGTTGGTAAGTATTTTTCCGTTTCTATTTATAAATACAGACAAAGGAATAAAAGATTTCCGTCTGTATTTATATGTAAATATCCGTTTAAACGGAAAACCGGGAGCCTTAAATATAATCTGCCCAGGTTTTGATTGGGTATGTTTCCGATGAGAGGGACTACGATGCACTTTATCAATTTCAAACTTTTCAGGGAAAGTAATCTTTAAACGTTTTGGGAGAACATGTTCCAAGTGTACTCTGCAGGTATGATCTTCAATATTCTCTGGAACGGTGGATCCTGAGTCAGGCTTCAGAAATGGGCGATTAACTATCACCCAAAATTTCCTGTCCTTCTATCAATAACGATAGTATCTCTCCAGCATCTGGTATGATAAGGACAGGTTGTTGGTGGTGTAATACCTTAAATATAATCTGCCCAGGTTTTGATTGGGTATGTTTCTGATGAGATGGAATACAACGCACTTTATCAATTTCAAGATTTTCAGGGAAAGCAATCTTTAAACGTTTTGGGAGAACATGTTCCAGGTATACTCTGCAGGTATGATCTTCAATATTCTTTGGAACGGGGGTTAGACAGAATATCGAAAACAAAAAATATTGTGGGACAAAATATTGTGTCAAGAATATTGAGGACAAAAATATCATGAATTTAAGTTTCTATGAGCAAGCAAAGTTTTGCTATATAGCTCGCTATATATATACCTTGACGATAGATATATATCTTCAAGGTACGTAGATGTGTGAAGTTAGGCATAGTAAATCTATACTTACCTATTTGCACTTACCTTCTTAATAGTTTGGTCCTCAATATTTTTGACACACAATATTTTTGTTTTCTATATTCTGTCAGTGATCATCTGGAGCATTAAAAATGTGCAGATTATATCGATGGTTTCTGTTTTCAAAGTCCAAAATTGATTTCATCATAGAAGATGCTTGGCTAACAAGGGGAGAATTTTTTTCCATTTCCATTCATATACTTTATTTTGTTCATAATAGACCATAAAAGTGCATCTGCAATAAATTTACAAACATTAAAATTATAACACAATCCTCATAAGTAGACAAAACAATTAATAAATGTACGGTGTTAAAATGTATCACAGGGTTCACAGGGTGGTAGCCCCGTGCGGTTCATAACTTTTTGCTTCACTATCCCCCCGCCTGGGACATCACCAACCCTCTGCATCCCGCCATCAACCAGCTAGAGATGTGTTTTCCTTCTTGATAAAACCACATAGGACAAGAACCACTATACATGTAATATTATCAATGGTAAAACTCATTTTATAAAAAAAGTTATCTATAAAAACATTAAAAGAGATAAAAGTTTGAGACATGGAGTGAGGAAGTAATAACAATACCAGCTCCTATGGCCACGATGAAGACTTCAAAAACATCCTACGCGAACACCACATAGAAGTTAAAAATCGAGATACTGCAAATACGATGGGCATGTGGGTATCATACTTCAGAACCCTAAATGCATCCACACAATGCACAGACCCTACGTCTCTATACAATTGAATGAGCCAGTGCTGTCTAGCTGTTTTGTAACCAGGGCAGAAAAAGAAAACATGTAGCTCTGTCTCTTCCTCACAGTTGCAGGCGGGACACCCTAGAGGTGTGGTTTTATACCATTTATTAGAGAATGCTCGCAGCGGTAGGGTTCCAAATCTAAACTGGACATATCATTTCCTAGCTAGAACTGGTTGGATGTCATCTAGGAAGGACTCTATTATATACTCATCCTTAATTCTCATAAAATCGACTGTTAAGGATCCTGTAGCTGAGCTCTCCTGTATATCAGTGAGTTTGCACACCCTATAACATCTTACCAGTTCAGATTGTGAAATTGCAGAGCACATTTCTTCGGGATAGTCTCCATAGACTCGATTTACCCAGCCTACGGCATACATCCTTGACATGTACAAACCATGCTATTTTACCTACACCTGGGAGACTCAGTACCTCCTTTAACTCTGACCGATAAGCGGCCAATTCCGTGGTCACCCACAGTCTACGCCAGAAAGTTAGGGGTCTGAGGCCAATCTCATCCCCAATTGGTCTGATTCCTAGGTCCAAGCGTAAGGGAGTGAGAAGAGTGCTGAGGGGAAGGCCTAACAACTGCCTCATAAAATTGTTCTTTATCTTACTTAAGTTGCTAGAAGAGCAATGTCCCCATAGTTCAGCCCCATACATTGTAGCACCCCTTGCTTGCACTTTATAGATCTCTGCTATTGGCCCAGCTAGTTTGTGGCAGGAGTTCCTATACAGCTTTGCAAGACCCCCCGTTGTCTGGGCTAACTTGAGACTTGCTTTAGCCATTTGCGGCCCCCACTCCAGATTTTCTGTCAGGGTGACACCTAGATAGTCAAATACCGACACCCTCTCAAGCATGATGCCATTCAAACAGGGGTTAGAACGTGATGTGTTTGCTGGGTTGAAAACCATAAATTTAGTCTTCTGTGAATTAATCTTCAGCCCCCTGTCTTTACAGAAGGCATCAAAGCTATCGAGGATCCTCTGAATACCCATGGGCGACTTCGAAAGCAGAAGAGTGTCATCAGCAAACATCATTTCAGGTACTTTTCTGTGTGCTATCTTTGGGGCATCGTTGTCCTTTATCTCAATAAGTTGGTCGACCAATGCATCAATGAATAGACAAAACAGGCTAGGTACGAGCACGTACCCCTACCTTACTCCTCTATTAACTGGGAGTCGGGAGGTGAGTTCACCACATTTCCCACACCTAACTTGTGCATAGTTACCTTCGTGCAATCTCATAAACATACGCAAAAGGTAGATAGGGGCCCCCAGATCACTAAGTACACCCCATAATTTGTCCTTGGGCACCAGGTTGAAAGCCGTTTTTAGGTCCACAAATATTAAATAGAGACTGCCTCCCTCTATTGTCACCGTTTTCCAATATAAGAGCTGGAGTCTATTTATTTGGTCGACAGTGGAGATATTTTTCCTGAATCTGGCTTGGTATGGACTCAAGATTTCATGATAATCCATCCATACCTGTAGACGATCCAAGAGTACCCGTGCAAACAATTTCTGGGTAACATTGATCAAACTGATGGGTCTGTAGTTTGTGGGCAAAAGGGGTGAACCCTTTTTAAAAACTGGGACAATTTCTGCCCCGACCCAGGTTGCTGGGATCGCCATTCCCTGCATGATAGCATTAAATAATAACCATAGGTAGGGTCCCCATATTTTAGGTTCCGCCCGATAAAGATCCCCTGGTAACTTATCCTGCCCTGGTACATTGCCGAGGGGCAACTTACTTATTGTGTTTACTACTTCAGTCAGGGTGATCCCAGAAGTCTCATCATAAATAGTCTCTTGGGAGGTTATATTTGTTTCGTAGATTGGGCCATCTATTTCTGTTGTGGTGTATAGAGCCTGAAAATGTGTCTTCCACACATCTGCTGCTATGTTTGGCTCTATAGCTGGCTTCCCTTCACTACAGCCTGTGCTGACTATATTCCAAAATGTCTTCATATCTTTGTTTGATAGGGCAGTTTCTAAAGCATCCCATCTATCCAATTCCCAGGTCTTTTTAGCCTGATGAATGCTGTCTCTATATAGTGCCTATTTTTGCTTAATTTGGCATTTATCCTTCGCTTTGATGGCGTCTAACAAAGCCCGCTTGGCCAATCAACAGTTATCATTAAACCAAGATCGTTTAGCCACTTTTTCCCCCCTGGAAAATTCCTTTGGATGGAATATGTCAGCCAATTTGGATGTCAATTCTACATGAAGCTCTGCAACTCTTTCAATGGTTGATGGAGTGCCCTCTATAGTTGTAACCTTCCCCATTTCCAGTAAGGTCGGAATAATTGTAGAGTATAATGTGGCCAGCTTGTCAGGTGACTGTTGGATTACCCCCCACCGTATTCTTCTTCTGTTATTAGAGAGTATTAATCTATCATCTGGAGGGGTACAGCAAGCCAGAGTTCCCCAAGTCCGGCAACTCCAGTCCCATGGTCAGAGCGTTGTGATCGCTGTCGTGTCATGACAAGTCAGCAAAGTCAATAACCCTTTGCCATAGCCTAGTCTCCACTAAGATGTAATCTAACAGGGAGGATTGACCAACTCTGTTAAATGTTAGCTTCCCCGGTGTGTCCGATTTTGTGCTGCCATTACATGCTCTTAGGTAGTGGGTCAATGTAAATGAGTTAATCTGGAGTGCCAACGGGGACCAAACTCTGATTGAGGAAATTTGTGGATCTGGAATTAACCATCGCAAGTCTTCCTCGCTGGGGGTTGTGTCACTAGGATCAACCAGGGGCTCAAATTGACAGTTGAAATCCCCCCCCTACGACCAGCCACATGTTTGTAGGGATTGTAGGGATGAAGCACCCAGTTGGTCTAAGGTCAGGGATTCTTGGCTAAGACTTACGGGCCGGGAATAAACATTAATAAAGGCAATTTTTAACTTAATGGAGAAAGTGAGTGCTACGCACTGAATATCGTTCGAAGGAGATTTCAGCTGTTCAACCGTACAACCCAGGTGTGAACCAACCCAGATGCAAAGGCCCCCAGATGGTCTGCCCCTTTCCACCGAAGTGGCAGGGACATTGAATGACGCAAACCCCACCCTCAGTGAGTCTTCCGGTGCCCAGGTTTCCTGAAACATGCAAACGTCATATTGGTCCACAAAAAGACCCCAATCGGGGCAGGACAGTTTGTTTTTTAAGCCAGCAACATTCCAGGATAAAACCCTCAGCTTGTTTCCCTCTTTGCAATTACCTGGAGTGACATCAAGATTGTAAGTCTTGAGAGGTTGAGTATCCCTCATTTGGGCACAAAGAAATTTCTCTGCAGATCTCACTGGTACACCTTCCCACAATATACTGTTAGTTAGGGGAACGGGAGTTGGAACAGCTGATGTTCCTGGTGCATTAATAAGACCTCGTGATGCAGGGGAACAAATAGAATGGGTCAGCGTAATACCAGCTTGAATTGGACACCCAACCAATGGCTCTTCCCACACTCCTTCTATAACCTTGGTCGTCTGATATACTTCTGTCTGTTGCTCCTTTGCTTCTGCCCCTAGCCCATGGTGGATAGTCTGGCTATACTGGCCATCACTGTGCTCTTCTAGCTCCCTAGAAACCCTCGGGCTTGTGATCCCCTGGATTGGTCTTTGTATCATTACTTGTCAATCCACCTCTTCCAGAACCCCAAATCTGTTGACTACTGGTATATTAAATAGCAAGGGTCTGGGAGGTGGATACCATTGGCCTGCAGGTTGTTGCTTTAAAGGCCACCTGCCCAACTCTGAGCTAGTATGGGCCCTGAGTGGCATTTGACAAGGGGTATAAAAATAGTCCAGTACAAGGGGCCTGATCCCTGTGGCTAGCTCCTGGGAGGAAGGATTCTGACTTAATAGGCTACAGACAGTCAGGGGATTTTTAAAGTTGATGACTACACAGTCCCCTTGCATATCTTTTTGTCTGTTACCCACCCAGCCAACTCTGCGAACCATTAGGATTTCCCCAGCTCTATCATAGGCGAGCTGTCTATACCTTGCCAACCAGAACAGACATTTATTCCTGAGGTCAAGTTGTGTTTCCCTCTGGCCGCTTTTGATTTCAGGTTCACCTGTCAGTATGATTACATACGGGGATAAGGCGGGGGGTAGATTTTTAGTAGGTAGGCTCGCTGTTTCAACCCTGAAAGCTATGCCATCCTCGCCCCCGACCCTTCTCTGCTCGCCATAGATATCCTCATGATGAAGCATGACACCTTTGGTGTGTGAGGGAAACCGTCCTTAAAAGGGACACCCCCCCTTTCCCACAGCACTTTTTTCCACTACTTCTCTCTCACTGGGACAACCTGCTTTTGAAAAAACGGGCGCCCGCACTGCGGGAGCCCCTGAGCAGCTTTAAGCGCCTCCTGGTGTGCATGATAAAGGAGCTGGCGTCAGCGGCAAAAGCAGTGGTCCAGGCTGGCGTTTGAAGTCCCCTCCTGGGTGAAAAAGCGGGCGTCCCGCGCTACGGGAGCTACTGAACAGCTTTAAGCGCCTCCTGGCACGCGTTAAAGAGGAACTGGCGTCAGCGGCAAAAGCTGAGGTGCAAGCTGGCGTTTGAAGTCCCCTCCTGGGTGAAAAAACTGGTGTTTTTTCACTGTCTTGTTATTCTCATGTATCTCATATTTTAATCTCACTGTCAGACACTTTCATTGACAGTGCCACAACATCTCTTTGAATATACTTTATGCCAGACCACATTGTCAGTATTTTAATGTATTGCTTGAATTACCTCAAGAATTTTGCTCAACCATATATCTTATGCGTCAGTAGCTTTAGAATTTATAGACAGAGGTGAAGTTACCTGTTTTCTTTCATTCTGATGGAATGTAACAGATTTTATCTCCATATTTAGTAATAAACCACTGTGCCATTAAGAAATGGTTTGAAAAAATAATAATAATAAAGTATGTATTTTGTACCCTTAAAAGTGTGACAATAGTAATACAACACAGATGGTTTAATAATTATGAGGGAAACAAAAGGTCCAGTGTAGGTGATACTATTTAAACTAGACCAATTAAATACCTTAAAATGTTATTTATAGCCAATAACTGAGGTGTTTCAAAGCAACTGCAACAAATAGTACCTTTAAGAACATGAAATCCCTTTAAGAAAATGAGGGAAGGAGATTTGCTGAAAAGACCGCTTCTTGACTTCCCCCTCCTTATTGAAGTAAACACCAGCAGCCAGCCATTAAGTGTCAGGGCTTCACTCATACTACTGAGGAAAAATGAAAATAAAGGTTGGCTCCAATAGAGCACTGGAAGCAGTCTCCCAATAAAATAAGCCTGCCACTAAATGTTGCCTCAAACTGTCAGAAAGACTAGTTGATAAACACAGGTAACGTGGAGACTAAAGCATGCAGGCCATCTTGCTTTACACGCACTACCATCTCCTTCGATCAATGGATTTTGCCTAAAACTAAACCATTGAAAAGTGATTTTGTTAACCTCTGGTCAGCTCTTTTCTGGCCACCTTCTATCCTTTCTAGGCCACCATTCTATCCAGGAACTGCCCCAAAATTTCAACATGCCCTTAGATTTTCCCGCCTGACCTGCTTTCAATACGTGGGGACAGGGAATAACTTTAAGAGTCATTTGGATTGTCCCTATGAATAACCCCTCACCAGATTATTGTGGGAGCTTTGAGTTAGCACATGTAAATAATTGCTTGCTCATATATCATTCTTACTTATATAAGTATTACTCATTTACTATATCAATTTATTTAATATGGAATATCATAAAAACTTAATGAACTACACAAGGTGATCTTCACAATTGAAAGCTGAATAACAAATACCGATCAAATTCAAAGTTAGAGAACTGTACAATAAAGGAAGATAACATAGATTTGCTTCAACTGTACTGATGTGCACACTGTTTATTTACTTGATACTACAAACTATAAATTATATGAGAAGGAAATCAATAAGCATGGACTTCAACTAGAAGTAAACATGGACAATTATGTGGGATAACCTGTGTAGCCAATGACAGGTTCACTTTTTTGATGGTAGATGCATTGTTTATCCAGCATGGTTGTCTCAGTTTACTCCTTCTCATTTGCCTAGGGTTTGTGGCACAATACACAGTCCAATGATAGTGACCCACAGCCAATATGCATAGAAGATGCAGTTGTACATATAGCTATATGAGAAGTAAAAGTCTACAAGAGCTTGTGACAACTTTTATCTGTGACTTCAGTAAGCTAACACTAACCTTTTGCTCACATGCCCACAAAATCTATATTTTCAAAACTGTGCTGGGAATGTCATGACTAAATAGCCTTCACCTTTTAAAGCTACCATAGGAGTTTATGAGCTTTAGTTAGAGCTTGGTGGATGCCTGCCATTGGCCACAAAATGGCTGTGCTTCCATTTGCCCTAGTTAGAGTGCATATAGGCCACATACACTCCAAATAGGGAAAATAAAATACCTGACATTTTTTGGTGGATGTCGCACCCCAACCAAACTGAAATAAAGGCCCTATGTATCTCAATGGGGACAAGGGATGTCAGCAGTAAAATAAGAGCAGAGGGAGTAGACCATGTTAGATTTACCTTACCAAATATAAGAAAATACCACTTAATTTACACCAAACCAGACTTAGAATTTTACCTAATGATCACAAATCAGGAGTAGTAAGCACAAGGATGAATGCATTCTACAAGTGAGGGGCAGCTGTACAGAAAACCTTGTTGTACTAGCTAACCCTCCTAGGCTTAGGAATCACTGAGCAAACCTGGCGTTTACCGTGGGTTGGCTAGTATTGCCAACAAGCCAAAATGTTTGACCTAAGTCTACTCTTGGCCCCCTGGTCAGGATGTTGAATGAGATAAATGGCAACTCCAACTGAGTACAAATGGGTAACGTTAGTCAGTGAAAATAAAACAAAATTGGTACAGGTCCTGCACATGTGGGAAGAGATGCAATGATGCGCCTCTTTCAACAGGTATGGTTTAACCCAAAATACAGCTCAATTGCTGAGAGTCTTTGCATTAGATGTGTAGTGTGTCAACAACAAAATGCTGGAAAGTAAACACCTGTTACAATGAGCCATGTTGGGAAATCAGCGGGTCCCTTCAATTGGATGCAAATGCACTTTATAGAAATGCCCCTTTGCAACGGTTTAAATATGTTTTGGTCATTGTTTGCATTTTCTGAAAATGGGTCGAAGCGTATCCAACATGCAGAAATGATAGTCTTACAATAGCTAAATTGTTGTTGAGAGAGTTGATTCTACTGTTCAGATTTCTGACTTCTCTTGAGTCAAATCGAGGAAATCATTTTAAAAATGAGGTCCTGAAAATGTTATGTGCAGAATTACAAGTTGAGCAGAAGCTCCATTTCAGTTACCGTCCAGAGGCTTCTGGACTTGTGGAGCAAGTCAACGGCACATTGAAATCCAGATTGGCGAAGGAGTGTGCTTCAACATCTTTGGAGTGGCCCGATGCTTTCCTCTTGTGTTGATGAGTCTGAGAAGTACCCCAGACAGGAGAACAGGATAGTCGCCCCATGAAGTCATTATGGGCCCAGTGATGGGACAGTCAGCTGTTCCTGCAAATGCTCTTGTCAACATTACAGATGTGCTGGTTTTGGATTATTGTAGAGGTTTGACTGATGTGGTACATTCTGTGTCTCACCAGGTAGGAGAGGCTACCCTTGCTACTCAACAGGAGCAGTGCCATGATGACCTCAGTCCTGGTTGGCCCAAAAAAGGTGAGATACTGTGATGTTGCTTAACAGAAGGACGAGTGTGAGTACTACAAACCATTCCTGAAAGTTCTGAACTGTCCGATCAGAGTGAAATGGATGATGAGCAAGCAGCTGTAAGGAGATCAAAAAGAATGAGATTACCCAGCCAAAAATACTCATCTCCTGAATGGACTTATCTGGCTGCAAATGAATGGGAGCAGGAGTTTGCCACGTTTTGCTTTAACAATACGAGTCCACCTGAACCTCTGTGAACGAAACTTTGTTGTGGATTTGAATTTCAATCTTAGTGTACTACTTGAAGGACTAGCACAATTTATCCTACATGTACTTATCAATGAAGCTGATCTGCCTATTTCTCATTTTGAACAAAACCCTTGAACTATGCCTTGGTATTTTTGTGCTATACTTTGCTGAATTGCTCAAACCATTTGCTGCTATTTTAAATAGCTTTAGTTAAATGGTCTGAATTGTGAGAAGCCATGAAGCCTAATACTGAAATCTCTCTTAGATGCAAACGTGTATATGCAGGAATCATTTCTGTCATTGTCTTCATATTAGTTGCATTGCTTATTATTTTAAACTTACCACATTATACACCCACTGAAGATCATAAATTTACCACTACTTTCAAAACTGCTAAAACTAATAGCACTGATTTTACTGCTTTGATTGACAACACTTTACATCTTGATTTCCTAAAAACTGATCGTTCACTAAATATCTATACTAGGTCACTAAATGAATACATTCACACAATAGATGCTAGTGATTGCTACGCATGTATGCAATTACCTGCTTCAGTTGCTGAAGGTGTTACCTATCATAGTTTACCGTTAACATATGGAATTTCTTACAGTGTACTGACTAGTTTGTTTTATGGTACTGATTGCTTGCAATAATATTATTCAAATCAAGATCTGATCTTTTCTGAACTTCCTGCACTGAAAAGCTTAAACCCACATCATGAAGCTTCACTCGTTGAAACTATGGGCTATCTATTTAAAACTCAAACTGTGGACATGACTTATGCACATAGAAATACCCCAACATGAAAAAGAGAGTGAGCTGAGAAGAAATTCATAGATTTCGTAGAAAGTAGACAAAATAATGTGACAACTAAAACTGATACACCTTTAAAACTAACCCATTGAAATTTACCAGAAGTAGACAATAAAATGGTAGAAGGAATGGCTTCTTTAGCTGAGGGTGAAGTATAAAATTTGAGTAAAACAGTTACTCCTATGGGTCCAGTGTTGGAAGAAACCAGTTTATTGCTTCCGCTTCTACAGGTGTGAGCAAGCATTTTTGTACCGAACACCAATTTATTGCTTTGTCAAATGCCCCCATTGGTGCAGGCGCAGACCTGGATGAATTTTGTGCATGGAGGAGTGGATCCATGTACTGGTAAGTGTGTTTGTGAGAGATCATCCCTGCGCCTTATGACATTGATGCATAGCTTCAAAGACAAACAAGATTGGATATCTTGACACGCCGGTTTAGCAGGCTACAAAACTATCACCCTTGTTTTCTGTGAAACTGTCAAAGGAGGAAAAAGATGTCTGCTGCATGTAGCAATCTTTTAATTTACTAGCAAACTGGCCCCAATGTTCAATGTAAGTCATAACTTCTGGCATGTGTGTCATAAGCCTAGACATGGTTAGGATTCTTGTCTCCCTGGCTGACACACACCTCACACACAACGGTAGATACAAGGCCTGTGAGTGTATCAACTTATGCATGGATGGGTTGTTATTCACATATGTTTCAGATGCATGCCTGTTTTCTCTAAACTTTTATTTTTGAGTCTCAAAATATATTTGTATTTTCTTGTTTTAATTATTGAAAATATGTTTACATGAACTACACACATCCTACACACAGGGAGATTCCAGCTGCAAATGTACACACGCTTGGTACAACTTACTCTTGGTCCCTTCATGTGTTAATTAAATCGGCAGACGAATGAAGGAAGGACAATGGAATATGTTTGTGAATCTCATCAGGGTCATGTCTATGTGCATGTTCACCTCATTTCACTGTATTTTCCTGACCAATCCGCGTAGAGCATACACATCTGTACATTCATGTAGCACCCGCGAATGTAAATGTTGTACAAACATTGTGTAACTTCTGTACACCTCGATGGAACCTCCACAGCATGCAAACGTCAGATCTACCTTTGTGAATTCCTGATATGAGGCATGGATCAGTTATGCATTTTTACCACGCAAAGATCAAAATCTAAACGTTTGCTTTTTGAACCATGCCCTAAATCTCACCACTGTTTTTTCTAGGTCCCTAAAGTAAAGGATGATCTTCCTCTTGAAACTCAAAGTAGCTCATTTCCGAAGCACACCATTGGATTTATATTTTCTTAAGTAAGTTGTTTGGTTCATCCATTGCTCACCACTATATAAAACACGTGTGCATTGCAAATATTCTCGAGCCAACCTACTAGGTTGTTTAGGCATTGTGACAAACAGGGGAATGGTACCCCCCAACCATTTGGGGACCCCTCAACCCTTCAGGGGCCCACATTCCGCCCAAGGCATAGGAATATCTGTCAGATATGGGAGCCCGAGAGGCCCCTCATCACGTTCTGCAGCGGGCACCACCATTTTGCTCTATGCCACGGTGACAAACATTCTCACAGGCTGACACCAAGGCTGGTAATGCATGTTTCTGTGCTCTTGTCTACAGGTCTCACACTCCTTAGACACATCCGCCAGGAAACATCGGTTCTTCCCAGTGCCTCCCGGTTCTTCCCAGTGCTCATTCACTCAGATGTGTGTGCATTGTCAACAATGAAATCGTTGTGCTGTCATACTGGATCTGCAAGGCCTTTGGCAAAAAAAACACTGCTGAAGCGACCTGAATATATGGCTCCCCTCATTAATCTGCTACAAAGAAATATTTCTGCACTCACTGCCCTCATGCTGCAGCAAGAGCAGCTGTAGACCTGAGAACACGTGATTCCTTAGCCCAGCACCTCGGCTGCCAGTTAACCATGGAATTACATTTACATTGCTGTACCCACTGGACGATGCTGTTGCTTCCCACTGTGTCCCTCCAGCCAAATTAAATGTGAAGTAACTCTTGCCGTGATATGCTTCATCTCATATCTATCACAAAGGTCTGTAGTGGACCCCATCTTCAATCTGAGCATTCCATACATCATGCTAAATAATGCAAATAAACTAGTCCATATTTAAAGAGACTGGGAAAGGCAAAAATGAGAAAAGTGACGAAAACTCATAAAAGATATAAAACTGCTAATTGTGAAACAAACTACAAAAAATGTACAAAGGTAATCAATATCAACGAGATCTAACTGCGGAAAGTAAATGAATTTCCTCATTAGAATTAAGGGCAAAGTTTCAGTCAGGGATGTTAGCTTTGTTGTCATAAGAAACTGTAAATACGCAATGTTTTTCGAAGCTACGTACCTGCATGCCAGTCCTGCCCTATTATTTTCCTCACCGAAACCACCCTCGTGTGTTCAGATTCACCAAGTGCTTATCCACCCACCACCACATACCACACATAACCCAATAACAGCTCTCCCGCACACTCCCAAGCATTCACTGAGCATACCTGTCATGAAAAAACCCATCAGCGCGGCCCATGCTCGGCTTACCTTCAAAGGCAAACACCCACAACAACCTGCATTTCAGATCAGGCAGCAGATATGCTGTGGATAGTAAGACACTGAGGCAAAAACAAGCCTATATTTATATACTGCAGTAAATGTTTCTAGAGCTTCCCATGACAGCACCTTTAGATGGTTGTAGAATGTTTAATTGATCAAATGAAATATTACAAAAATATATTATTCTCAGAAAAACATACAAATATGTTTTTTTCTTCTTTTTTTCCTATGTTGCTAAATATAGAAAAGAAAGTTGCCATACATGGGGTGATTTACTTGTAGGTGGCTTCTGGCCGTGAATGCCTGTGATTTCCATAACAACATCTGATATAGTCAAACTGTGCAAGCAACTATAATGCTGGTTATAGCAGGCAAAATTATATGGACAAATGTGTAGAATCCATAGTTTGACAAATAGGAAAACCCCTACATCAGCAAAACGTTTTTCTGCTCCAAATCGAGCGAAGGGGCTGCAGTCTGCTGCCTTCACTTTCTGGTATAATGTTTTCAGTCACATCCTCCCTGCATTACACACACTTCCCTGGTTGGGTTTAGTTTCAAGTAGTAAAATGCCAGCCCTTTTTTTGCTTTTTTTAGCGCACCTTGGGCTAGATGCACGAAGCATTTTTACGGCCATAAACCGGCCTGATTCACAGAAACATTTTTGGGATGTACAATGTCCAAATTGCGATTTGGTAACTTGTTACCAAATCTCAATTCAGGTTTTGGTATTCTGTATTTGGATGGGTTATGTTGAGGGCGTCCCTTCCTAATACCGAATTGAAATGGCATGAACGAACGTTTTGCGACCGAAATGCGGTCGCAAAACATTCGTAATTTACTGCCATTTGAAAAATGGTGGTAACCCATTCGCAAATGGAAGGGGACCCCAACATACCTTTTCCCCTTTGCGAATGATTGGCAAAATATTTTTTAATATCAGGCAGTGGTCCCACAGACCACTGCCTGCTCATAAAAAAATGGAACTACAAAGTTTCATTTTTTTTCTTTTTAAATGCATCCTCTTTCCTTTAAGGAAAATGGGCTGCATTTAATTTTTTTAAAAAAAAGATTGCTTTATTTAAAAGCAATCATAGATATACTGGTCCACCTACCCCAGCAGGCTCACATCCCTGTGATTTCACAGAATCCTAGTGGGCTACAAATTGCGACGTATCTCATTAATATTCATGAGGTAGGTCTATTTGTGACACACTATGACTCACTAAATGAATCTCAAAATCGCAATTAGAAAATCGCTATTTCTAACGTGTGTACTTCTAGCCCTAGTCACCTATAACCAGGGCTACTTGAGCCCAGCGATTCTGCTGCAGCAGATTTGTTTTCCACATAAGTGTGTTTATACCAGACTAGTTTACATTCCATCATCTGTTGCATAGTTTGCAGATTTTAACAAAAAATAGTTGCAAGCTTAAACCAATCAAAGGTTAGTAAAAGAAACACATCACACGAGGTGCACTGCAGTGCAGACACTTTATAATGGTTAACTGGTCACTTTTGAGTCGTTGATCGCTATAAATAGGTATTAAATTGGCACTTATGAGACAAGACTTTTACCCAGGCAGGATTAATTTCCCAGTTGTTGAACTGGGAAGGGCTTTGTCTTCAGAAACAATCCTGGCAAATTTTTAACACAGAGTGCTTAACATTTTTGCTTCATTATTCTTAAAAAATCAGATTATGTCACAGGTACCCTATCACGACATCAGTTATTTCAAGAGTGGAAAAAAATACCACTTGTTTTGCTTTTTTAAAGGCCAGATGTCTTTAATCATGCAATGTCTCCTAGCAAGACCCTTATATTACACAAATGTACTGTAAAATACTGTTATGAAGCCCTGTTTCTGAATGGAAAGAAGTGTTTCCACAGGTCCTTTGTGGACACAGGAAAAAACTGTCCACATGTAGGTATGTTTCTGCCGAGCCTGTACATTTAACCCAAACTATTACACTCCGGCATTTAGCAGGGACGACGTTAATAAATGGAGTTTCTATGCTAGACATAATTATTATTTGTGGTGGATAACACGTTGAATAGAATGACCGCCCAACAGTGTTCGGCTTGTGGACTCCAAGAGGTATGATTCTTTTTGATACTGTACAATACTTTGGCCATGTCGTTTACTCTACTAGAGTTTCTTTTTTTTATGCTTCCTAATAGTTCAACGCAAACTACAGCACGTGGGCATAGTGCGTACCAGAGGGTGGGCATAGTGCATGCCATCCAGCAGACTCTCATTGTCCCTTCATCTATGGTGCAGCAGTAATTTGTACCCAAATGTAAAGAAAATATGATTCTTACTGCTCATTTCTTCACTTTTGCTTTCAGTCGCGACTCATGCCCATCATGAGTGTCACGCGAAGTACCTCATTTATTTAGATTTTAGGTACAGGTGTATTATTTAACAGCTCCACTCTATGAGATTTCGGCAGGCCTGTTTTTCCACCAGGACAACGGAGTAAGGGGCATATTATCAAGAACGGTGTTAAAATAATCGCCGGTTTAGCGGCAGAAAACTGCCGCTAAAGCGGCGATAATGGGCTTGATAATATGCCCTGGAGAATTCCAATAGAAGCCCATGTTCACACCAGAACATGGACTTCTATTGGAATTCTCAAGGGCATATTATCAAGCCCATTATCGCCGCTTAAGCGACAGTTTTCTGCCGCTAAACCGGCGATAATTTTTAACGCCGTTCTTGATAATATGCCCCTAAATTACTCCATCGCCCTGACTGAGATGCCACCTGCCAAATGTATAAATGACAGCAAAGCTGATGGTCATTTCCAAAGCATTGTCAGGAACCAGCATCACGGAGGTTCCTATCTATGTCTTACACAGTTTGGTGCAGGGCTACGTCAACTGGACAGAGCCCTGCACCAAACAGTTTTCTTTTTTATTTGAAAAAAGAAAATCCCTAATGGCATTGGGAGGAGCACTACGAGAAGGCAAACCTGATTAAGGAAAACAACAACTGGCAATCCAACCCCCTTAAACCCAGTGGATGACCCAGATGCTGACAGCAAGGACAATCCACACGATCAAAAATGCCCACATCTTCGCAGACACTGTGGCACCAACAGGCTGCCATTGCGACAGCCGCAGCATTCTGCCATTCCTCGTTCGCAGACCTTTCTGACAACATTGAGGCGTGCCGCTGCCCACAAGAATACTACTCTGACTTCAGCAACGGAACATCTGCAATTCTTCCCATAGTGACTCCATAAATCTCAGATTAGTTATTTTAACAGGGGGGCGAATCATTCGACAATATAGCAATCTACGTCGACAACTACGATTGGCCAGCTTAGTCATGGGTCTGCAGACAACAACACCCACCATGAACAGTCTTACTACATGTTGAGGCTGTACAGTCACACCATTGCCAACACAAGGGCCTTTTGTCTGGGAATGCGGGCCAACCAGGAGACACTCCCAATAGTGTGAATTTCTTACTGCCATAACTGACTGATAGACCAGCCCCCCCCAAATACTTAGGGCCTGATTACGAGTCTGGCGGTTTTGCGACCACCAGACTCGCGCAGGCTATTCACCGTCCACCGTATTATGGCTGTTAAAGTTGTAGAGGCGGTAAACCGCCGGCTCCACCAGGGAACAGTCATTAACTGACGGTGGTGTAGGAGTGCCACAACTCAATATGCTGAGCAGGAACTGGCACAGTCCTGCTCAGCATATTACGAGTTCCTGGAGCACCAGACCTTTCATGGCAGAGCCCCACCACGAAAAGGCTGGCGGTGCAGGAACAAAGGGGGCCCTACAGGGCCCCCATGCCCCCTGCCATGGGGATACATTCAGGGGGGCACAATATGTGCCCCGTCTGTATTCTCACAAAGTTCCAACACAGCATGGACGTCACCGTCCAAGCCATGCTGGAACTGTTCTGCCGTTCCCATTGCGGCGCCTGTTTTCCAGGCACCGCCATGGATAAAGGAAAATGGCCGCCGACCGTATCACGAGTTGAACTTGTGTAACACAAGATAAACTCGTCATACAGTCGGCGGCTGTTGAGCGGGTTTGGCGCAGCTGTGCCGGCGGAGAGCTGGCGCAACTGCGCCAAACTCTTAATCAGGCCCTCAGACTCCAGCATAGATTCTGAATCTAGTGCGGCACAAGCAAGTTCTACAATGTTTAACAATAATCATTGGATTTTTTTTTTTAGGTGGTGTAAGTTGGGCTCTCGGCCTTGGGGGTCGGGGGCCACTCAGCTTCAGGGCGACATGCTGCAATGGGTCAAACTTTGATTGCTCACCACCTTGATGAACAGCTGTAGTATGGGGATAAATAAGTATAACTTTCAGGCCTGGAATGTCAGGAGAATGTCTACCTTTAGTAAGAGGTACAAGGTCCGCTCCTACCTGCGACGTAGAAGTATTCATGTTGAAATGCTCCAGGAAACCCACCTGGCACAGAAAGAGGGGAAAAAGCTGCAAACTAAATGGCAGGGACCCATTATTGACTCAGGGTAAGCATCTTATGCACGAGGAGCACTCATTTGGATTGGTCTTGGGGTCTTCATGCTCAGGATGCTCATGGGAGATATGCCATAGTGTCGGGCAGACTGGATGGCAGGCACCTGCTGCTGGGCAGTGTATATGCTCCAAACACGGGAGAGTCAGAATTTTACTTTTCTCTTTCCCCACTACTGGCCCCCTGGCTGGACAGCGCAGTCATTATAAGGGAAGACTTCAACGTGGTACTAGATGTACATCTTGAAGGGTCCCACCCACCCATACCTAAAACGAAAGCACACACCACTACTAATGCACTGAGGGACAGCTTGCATCACTGGGCTCTCATCCACTCCTGGCATCATAGGTTCCTGCATACCCAGGAGTACTACTACTACTCCACAGTACATGATGTACATGTGTCCCTGGACCACTTCCTCATGCATGCATCCCAGCCTACTACCAGAGAAATAAGCAGTAGAATATCTCAGCCACTCCATCTCTGATCACAATCCCCTGCTGACACAAATCAAAAGGGGGAGCCATGATACCCCAATACCATTTGGAAACTGCAGATCAAGTTGTTGGAAGACTCTGCCTTTCACTAATCACTCTGGGAAAGCATTCAATACTATTTCATGGAGAATGAGGGACTCACTGACTCCTATTCAACTGTCTGAGAGACCTTCAAGGTGACCATACAGGGTCACTGCATAGAAACCTCAATAGGAACATGGACATATATCATACAACGCCTTGATGCCCTCAATAACCATATTCGAGAGTTATAGAGGGGTTCCACCTCCAATGTGACACCCCCTGCCCTCCATAAAGCTAGAGAAGAACACACTAAACTTGTGGAGCACCAATGCTGCTTAGATTACAGAGCTTATATGATCAGTTTACACGAAGAGGGAGCTAAGTCTGGCAGGTTATTCACCTGGTTGAAAAATCCAGATAAACAAGGTAATAACCTGACTAAAATACTTGACACTGAGGGGTCCCTCCAACATATACAAACCTCTATAAATGCAATATTTCTGAAATATTATAAGCAATTATACACCAACGCGGATACTGAAACAGAGACAGCGACAATCTTTAGTGTCTTTATCAAAGCTTTAGTGACTGCTCTCTTGAAACCCGACAGACCACCGGAAGAACTCTCATTGTACTGCCCCTCTCGATTTTAAACTTGAATTATAAAATACTGGGGTTAATATTAGCCAACAGACTACTGTCCCACGTGACCCACCTGGCTTACATAGAACAGAGTGGCTTAATACCCGGCCAAAACACAGCAAGAACATCAGGAGGCTGTTTGGGATAGCTGAAGCTGCCCCAACAGACTGGCCCTACTCGGCGGTTATATCAATTGATATGTAGAAAGCTTTCGACTCCCTCTGTTGATGATTCCTCCATAAAAGTTTGTGCTATATAGGAGTGGGTACACCTTTTAACAACTGGCTCATCACTATCAACAACCTCTTCACGGCCAGAGTGCTTACAGGCCAAATAATATCAGAGCAATAGAAGATTAGTAGAGAAATCAGCCAAGGTTGTCCTTTCTTTTTGCACTAGTGATAAAACCCTTAGCGGCTTGACTCCAGCAGCCACTGAGGCATACTGAATGGCAACACAACTGACATCATGTCACTACACGCAGATGACCTTCTCCTTCATGTGCAAGATGCGAATATACACAAATTATTGAAGTGATCGAGCTCTTTGGCAGACTATCTGGCCTGAGAGTCAACTGGGAGAGAACCTGTTTCTATCCTTTGCATACCGGGGCACCCAGGCCATGGGAAGACACCAGGACTGTGGCAGCTCTCCCCCAATGGAAGGGGCCCACTTTCAAGTACAGAGGAGTAAAAATACCACACTGCTGCCGACATCATCAACAGTAGTATTGGCAAGGCCACTCGTTCCCTCCGATCTCAGATCTTGTTTTGGTGATCCCTACCTCTAACAACGGTAGGCAGGACTTAAATGTTAATGCTCTCCCGGCTCTTTACTTTTACACCACTTTGGCATACATTTTGATGAAATTGCTCTTCGAGATTATTGATGGCCTTCTCAGAGAACTGAGATGGAAATGGGGGTACCCACTGGTGGCATTGTCTACTCTGAAGCGTCCAGATCGCGGGGGCCCGGTGAGCTCTATTACTTGGTGTCACAGGCCCAATGGTTATCACATTGGCTAGTATGATTGAATTTAGGGGAACTAGGTGCTAACACAACATCCAATAAGATGGTGCTTCTGGCTTACTGGGATCTCCAACCTTCCAAGCCATGAAATCACTTGTCTTGCTTGCCGAAAGTCGCACAACATTCTCACTGGCAATTTCTCTGCCACATCCCAAACACTCCTGCCTACTCGCCCACTATCCCACTCACATTGATAGCTTCGCTAAGACCAACACTGAGCAGATTAACAAGGACTGGCTGGCCTTACCATGGTCAGAGATTTATTTGAGAATGAAGTATTAAACCCCTCTAAGGCACTATCAAACGTCACAGGCATCCCAGCAGGTGGATTCCTGACCCACAGAACACTGCCAGCCCGAATAGAATCTTTGTGGCTCGTCACCAATTTGAAACCACCTACACATGCCAGCATGTAGACCCTTCTCACTATAGGCACAGGACATCACCTCATCATCACATGGATTTATCGATCAATATTGCTGTTAAGTTCCCCCATTAGACAACCTCAACCTCTGCTGGAAAAGAGACCAGGGAAATTAGCTCCATGACAAAAGATTGGTCCTCTCTATTAGTATATCCCAGGAAGGTATCTCGCAAAGCGAGGCTTCAGCAAATACAGTACTATCAGACACATAGAGCATATATTTCCCACATAAGATTAACAAAATACACAACACCAATAAAGTTAGCTGCCCTTGATGTCATGAAGAATCTGCAGATGTCTACCATATGTTGTGGAGCTGCCCTCACATAGCTCAATTTAGACACTCAATACAAAATACACTATCACAAGTGACTGGCAGGAATTTCTGCAATACAAACAAATCCTGCCCTGAATGCGGGAAGGCAGCTCTGCCCTGAATGCGGGAAGGCAGACACAAAATTTGCAGACCTACTGCTAATATTGACAAAGCAAACTATCACTGTACAATGGAAGTCAACTACAGGCCCTCACATGCGACAGTGGATAGCGGCCACTGAATGCTTCAGTATTAGCGAAAGTGAAGCTTTACATAGGGAGGAAACATGTGGACACCATTAATTTCCAATAGCTCATGAATGGGATGACCTCTGTACAGCCTTGGCAGAACATAAGCACGTCCTTATGCCTCCTTGAAAAATGAGTACCTCCCCAGACGGCTGTTGCCATCTCGACATTGACAAGTGCCTATGACCTACCCCAATCTGGGAGTGGTGGATCAATAAATGAAAAACAAAAACCTGACCTCTGGAATTAAATCCTCAACCCACATCTCACCTAGACTCCCGCACAGATGGCCTCTGACAATGTTGACACCCTAAAGACATACACATGCACCATTGTCCACTCTGAAGCATCCCACTAGCAATAACATTACAACCACCATTACAAAGCCTCCTCCCCCTTCCTCGTAGCCATTAGGGAATTGTTTATTGTTTTCTGTTATGGTTCACATTTGACTCATTCTCAGCGGAAATATCAGTACGTGTACAAGCAGTAACATCTCTCAGGAGCCTGAATACTATCTTTAAATAGATCTAGGTAAAATTACTGAAGACAGATTTAATGCACAAGCATTAACCAACTCAGCATATCTTTTTATGTACAAGACATAATCCGTGAAGTTCACCTTTGTATAATTTACATACGCTATGCATGATATATCTACGAGCTATGATACCAGAAGTATAAAAAGATGTCATACAATGCTCTATAAGTGCAAGAAAAAAAATGAAATATATTAAAAATAACAAATCAAAGGCATGGTCACACCACACCCATCTCGACACCGCCACCTCAAGCATAGTCTAAAGATTCTCTCTCTTAATGTTAAGGGCCACCCTACAAAAGACAGAAAATCCTAGTCTACACAAATAAACTCAAGGGTGACCTAATACTCTTACAAAAGACCTGGGTGGGTGACCTATCCTGTGCTCCTGCAATCAGCAAGAAAAATGGCCTAATTACCCCCATTTCTATCTCCACTGCTCTCACTGTTGCCTCATCTGAAGCTGACCCAGAAGGCAGATAGCTTATCACTAAACTACATAAAGAAGATACTGACCTTATAATAGTGAATATCTAAGTTCCTAATAGCGATAAACCAACGTTTTGGACTAACGTTAGCAAAACACTACCACTACTGAAAACCCATTGCAGACTTATTATGGGTGGAGCTTTCAACCTCCCATGGGATGGCACACTAGATAGAAACTCCGCCTGCCTTTTTAGACCAATAGGTCACACAAACAAATGCTAAACCTCTGTAAAACACATAAAGTAAATGATGTTTGGAGACTCTTTAACCCTTCAGGCTAGGACTACTCATTCTTCTCCCACCACCACAACTCCTTCTCGATTACATTTTGGTAGATGAGTTACATGTTGCAATTACCTCAAACCCACCATTGAACCAATCTTAGTATCCAATCATGCCCGCATTTCCTTACTCTATGATATCTCTTGTGCCACATCTACACCCAAAATATGGAGAATGAATAACCTCCTTTCAGAAGACCCTATATTTAAGGAGTGAATCAAAAAAAGAAATTGAACAATACATAGAACTCAACAAAGATTCGGTCTCTAATCCTCAAAGAATGTGGGAAGCACTGAAAGCCACAATTCGAGGCCACATGATTAAACTAATGTCTAAGAAAAACAGGCAAGATAATAAAGCCTTAGACCAACTGGAACGCCAAATAAAGCAACTAGAAAAATCCCTTAAACTTTCCAGAGATAAGTCACATCTAAACCAATTGACCAAACTAAAGTACGAATACAACAAAATCCTATGTAAAAAATCCCACATTTTAGTTCAAAGAAAAAAAGGCATCAAAGTTTGCGGTAAAAATAAAGCAGGTAGAATACTAGCTTCTTATTTAAAACAAAACTACTGTAAACCTAGGATAAGCTCTGTAACTAATGAACATGGCATATCCTCCAACAAAAAGAAAGACATTCTAACCACCTTTGAGAACTTCTATCGGAAACTTTATGCAAAAAGTAATGACTCTTTACATGAATCCTGCTCAGACTACCGTAAAAGGATTAATATAAAAAAAAGTAGATGAGGACATCAAACTCTCCTAGAAAGCCGTAATTCTCGACACAAAATCCTAAACGTAATCAAAACTTTCTATTATCATGGTTTCTGTCTGTCCCCGGTGCGATTATCTGGTATAACTGTTCTCTACCTTTACCTCATGATCCTCAGATGAGTTGAGGTGATTAAACATACCCAGTTTTCCTGCCAGGAATCCTTCAGCAGGCAGCTTTCCCAAAATGCATTTTAGTCTCTGGGTGGCATTTGATGGAGGCCACTCACATCTACTCGCTAGACTAGGGAAACCTAAGTACAGTCACTGCAGGTAGCAGCAGCCTGGGTGATTCAGTTTGGAGACTGTGCAGGCCCAGGCAGAGAGGAGCAACTTTCATGAAAATCATCTTTTGGGTTTTGATACTAAAAATCCAAGTTCACTAATACATTTGATTTTTAATAATAGCAAAAGCTGGGTTTTCTTATTCTTTCCCAAACCAAGCTATGGGAGTATTAGTTTTATACTCAAAGCAAACCTTTACACTAATAGAAAGGTACTCCAGCTTATGAAATAAATTGTCCTTCTCCTCAATCATGTTACTGCAGATATTTGCCACGTTATAAGCCACGACCTTGTTGACCCTAAACACTATTTCCAGGTCACTTTAATTAATGTTAGAAGTAGGTGCTTAAACATGCAAAAGAGGTTATTTATATGTACTTGCTGCAGCGTTGCTTGCTGCCAGTCATGGTTGAGGTGCAGGCCTGATGCCATTTTTTAAGAGTCACCCATGTGGGTAGCGTAGTCCACACTGCAGCATGTGACATTTCGTTATTATGCCACTGGTGCAATAACTGTGCCAATGTACTTTGTCCTTACGTAGAACTCACCTATATCAGTGAGGTTAGCTAATTATTCAGAGATGAGAGCACAGGCACTGAGCAGTTAGGAGTGGAAAGTTTCATGCTAGAAGGAGAGAGAGTGAGTCAGGATGTGAGGCAATGAATGCTCAATGTGGTGGGAGAGGAGTATGTGGTTATGGAATGATTTACTTTTTGAATGATGGTGAGGCCACGGTCAGTTTTGTGTGGGTGAGGGAGGTGGTAGATGTTGGTATACGCATGACGTGCTCATCAAACACTGATCAAGTGCTAAAAATTAAGTACCCAACCAGTTGCACATTTTTTGGCAACAGGAAAGTTCAATGCCAATTACTCCTTGGTATGTGTGCTGGTGGGACCTAGCCTCTTCAGCCCAAGGCTCATGTCCCATCCCTTGGCACAGCAGTTAGGCATGAGGTAATGCCAAAGGTAATAATCAAAAATGTTATCTGTTCATGAACAAGTTTTTCCTCAGGTAGTGAAAAAAAACCTATTGGGACTCAATTCATAATTCAATCTTTTATTGTTGATCAATGCATATGGCGCTTCTATGTGTAATTATATGCTAGTCCATCATATGCTTACCCATGTTGCCCAAATGCATTTCAAGGGGGAAAGTCCTTCATCGGGGAAGTCATACAAACCAATGTGTAGTCAATGTGTAGCATACCTGTCAAGACTTTTTGGTTATTTAAAGAACATAAGCAATATTGACCGAATGTTTATCGGTGGGTTGTAAATATATGAGTATGAGGGTAAAAGATGAGCTGTGATTTTTGGGTTGTGGATTATTCGTGGAGTTGTGTACAATGTTAGTTAGGGGGTGCTTGCAGGTGTACAGGTGTTTGAGTTTCTGAAGTGTGTAAAGGATAGGGAAGGGTTGTATGTGAAGTTCCAGAAGCATATGATTGCATTCTTTGTGTAGGTAGGAGAGGACTCAAGTGCAATTTTACCAACAAGCAACTATCAAGCACTGTTTGCTCAAATGAATTTTCGGTCAGAAGTCAATTGACTCAAATAAATTTTTGGGGGACATGGTATCTAGCACAGTTGGATGAAATACAGTTTTGTCAAGGATCAAATACTCAGCACAGTTGACTCAAGTGCAGTTTTTGTCAGTAAGCATACGTCTAACACAGCTGGCAGTAGTGGTACCTTTGCATCAGGTCATCTTACATTTATCATTTACTTATGTTTTGGTAGACTGTTCAATTGTGAGGCATGCCAACATGTGTTTACCATAAACACATCATGTTTTGTGGATGCGTTCTTCAAACATTTGCATTTACTACCATGACAAATGATTGCTTTCAGGATACATCTGTTATGGGCACATAGAAAGCTGTCTACAAATTGTTTAAAACCATAAATGAGGCCGTTAGGATAAACCCTACCTTCACATGAACGCTGCATACTTATTTTCTATGTGCTAGTAAGTAGATTCTGAGGAAGATATATGGGATTTTTAGTTAACAAATACCCTAGCATTTAACCCCTTGTGTGCTTCAAAGTACCACCAAGCAATCAACACACAACTTTCTCCAATACACTCTATGTCAAATCATCATTGCTTCTTCTTAACAAAGACTCATACCTTCCTAGGTGAGCCAGTATTTAAAAAATATCAGTGTGATCCTGGATGTTAGGAGCTCTTTGCTCTTATCCTCCTTGATCTGTCGGCAGCCTTTGAGACGGTCTCTCATACTGTTCTCTTGGAGAGAATTGGTAATATCGACATTGAAGGCAATGTCCTTCAATGGTTTAAGTCCTTTTTGAGAGGTAGAACACAAGTGGTTCAAAAAGCATTGTATTGTTCTATTTTCACGGATCTAGTCTGCAGAGGTTCTCAGGGTTCCTCCCTCAGCCCCACACTTTTTAACATTTATGTGGCTCCATGGGCTGACGCGAGTGCTGCCTTTGGCTCCCAGTTTTATGACTATGCGGATGACACTCAGATTATTATCCATAAGGAGGATCTTCTCAGCCACCAGCGAGACCAGTTTAAATGTTCCCATGTTGAGGTAGCCAGCTGGATGAATGCTATTTTCTATGACTAAACACTGATAAAGCTGAAGTATTAGTGTTTGGCAGCCCGTCATGTTGGTCCTCCTCCTGGTGGCCTCAGCCATTAGGACCTTTCGCCAGCCCTGCACCCACAGCTCATAATCTGGGTGTCATATTTGACAATGAATTGTCATTGGAACCTCATATAAGGAAACTTATGAATAGCTGCTTACGCAGGGCTTACAAAAGATCCTGCAGTTTATCCCACAACAGTCTCAACAGTTATTATTACAAGCTTTGATTTTCTGTAGGCTAGATTACTGCAATGCGTTGTATGTTAGCCTCCCAGTCATTTGATAAACAGATTGTAGTTATTCCAGAACGCTGATACTCAACTGTTATTTGGGATTTGGAAATTTGACAGCATCTTGGCACGTACAAGCGCATTGCATTGGCTCCCGGGGTACTCAAGAGATACTGGTTCAAGACTCTTTGTATGTCCCATAATCCTTTCTACCCTCAGCGTGTTAAATATATTTCTTCCATGTTAAAAATCCCGTCCGCTCAAAACTGCTTCACTCTACATATGCCAATCTGGTCATTGTGCCTACGTTTCGCAGGACAAGAATTGGTTGTTGTGCCTTTTCAGTGATACAGGACAGTCATGGAACACGCTGCCCATGGGGATTTATTCCACACCCAATATCTTAAAATTTTGCAAGGCCTAAAAAATTATAAGCACACTTGACTCCTAACTCCAGGATATCTTCTCTAGGTTAACAATGCTTGGATGCCTTCTATCACTGCCAGGACACCCTTAACCAATCACGAGCTTAATAAAACTAATAAATAAATCATCCAGATTTAGACAGATGGTGGCAGGAAGTGGCACTTCTTGACTTTGCTTGTCCCTCCTTTACTTAAGCAAGCGAAGTTAAGGCTTAAGTAACCTAAATCACAACTCATACAGTCTTTCTTCCCTCATTCAATGCTTCCAGCTCCCAGACATGTTCTTTTTTCAAGGCCTGTGGTAAACAGGGTGTTAGACCTGTCATGCTTGATGTGGTCTTCCCCCAAACATTTTGACTTCACCCCTCCTGTTCTCTGTCTTTCGTTTTTGTTGGCATTAGGACTTTGTGCACTTTACCACTGCTAACCAGTGTTAAAGTGCTTGTGCTCTCTCCTTAAAACATGGTACACTTGGCTTACACCTGATTGGCATATTTAATTTACTTGTAAGTCCTTTGTTTATGGTAGTACATATACTCAGGGCCGGTAAATGAAATAGTACTAATGAGCCTAAAGCACGCATTGTACCTCCCACTTAAGTAGCACTTTAAAACATGTCTCAGCCTGCCACTGCAGTCTGTAGTGCTAACCAGGATCCCAGAGGCAGTGCTCTCTCCTCTAAATTCTCTGGTAAGGACTTTGTAGACCCCACAGTTGGCATACTGGGGTACCATTATAAGTCCCTAGTATATGGTACTGAGGTACCCAGGGCATTGGTACACCAGGGGTCTCCCATGGGCTGCAGCATGTATTATGCCACCCATTGAAGCTCATGCAAACTATGTCTGCAGAGCTGCCATTGCAGTCTGCTTGAAATGGTGCTTGCACCTTTCACTTTGGATATAAGGTTTCCCTTATATCCCGGTCACTGCACACTTTTAACCTATAAGTCATACCTAAGGTAGGCCCTTCAATCCAAGGGCAGGGAGCATGGTTCTAAGTGTGTGGGTACCCCTGCATGAGCAGAGATACCCCTACAAGCACCAGACTCAATTCTCTGGACTTTGTAATTGCTTGGCAGCCATTATATGGTATGTAAATGCTCAACTACATAGTGGCTGCTCCAAACCTGGTCATGTTTGGCATCAAACATGTTGAAATCATGCAACTACACCGATTCTAGTGTTAGTTGCAAGATGCCATGTACTGGGGGGCTCCTTAGAGGATCCCCATACCTACCTGTGTAGCCTTACAGGGTCTGCCTGCCAGCAATCATGCTGCCGACCCAAGACAGTGTTCTGCCCCCCTGCTGATGAGCTTAACTCGGGCATGGGAAGCTGAACAAAGGATTTCCTGTGAAGGAGAGGTGCAACCACCTCTCCTTTAGAATTGGGTATGGTGGGGGCGCTTCCGAGCGCCACCAGACTGCATTGAAGGTCACATTTTGTGCCCTCCTTGCATAATCCAGTTTTCCCAGTTCAGGAGCCCTTGGCTCCCGCTCTGGTGTGAAACTACACAAAGGACAGGGGAGCTCCTCCGTAAGGAGGTGCCAAGAGCTCCTCTAGGTGGCCACTTTTTCTGCCATGTTGAATCTTGGCCCCTGGGAGCATCTGACTGGCTAGGACAGCTGAGTAGCGTCCTTGACCCTTTCTGATAGTTGGGTCAAAAGAGAAGAGGTCCTTCCCTTTTTAGGGTTATTTAAGGGCTCCCCTGAGGTTGGGTCCTTAGATCCGTCCCAACAACCTCAAGAACCGACTGCCTGTCGTCTGAAGACTGTTCAAAGACTCTTCTGCTGATGAACACTGGAATTCTGCTGTTTTTCAAGCCAGGATCTACGACAAGACTGCTTTCGATGGGAAGATACCTGCTGCATCTTTGTCCCTGTGCTTCTTCATGTTTTGCAACTCCATGGCCGTGCATCCTCCAAGTCACCAAGGACTCAGCCTGCATCCAAGCCAGAAGAAATCTCCCTTGGATTGAAGGAGTCACTTCCCTGCATCTGCAGGCACCTCTACGTTGCAGACCGGTTTGCTGATCCTGTTGTCCCACGGACATTGCCTGGCTCTGCAACAAAGGTGGTGGTTTGTTGGTTATCCAGAGGCCTGGCCAGCCTTCCCTGCAACTTGGGCGACGGTATTCCCTCTCCAGCCGAAGTGAACTGCCTCCCTGTGCATCGTGTCTATTTGCCGTTGTCGAGACGTGTTGGCTCTCTCCACAAAATATCTTCAAGCTCCAAGCAGCCCCAGCCTCTAGCATTGCAAAGCTCTATGATCAACGTCCTGCCTGCATCCTCTGCATCGTGGGCCTTCATCTCCTGTGTGCTGTTGAAACTTTCTTCTGACTCCCTGTGCCTGCTGCCAGAGGGTCCTTGAGGGGGCTCCATCAATTCCTCCTGGCTCTCTTGCGTACTGAGGGCTGGCTCTGACTTTCCCTTGCTGGGTTAGTCTCACAGACCTTGCTGGTCTGCAATACAGCATCTTCTTCCCCAAACCGTTGTTTGCATTTGCAAGGCTTATTGGTAGTTCTGCCGTCCACTGACCTTCCTGCAATCGTCGACCAGCATGGGACAGCTCATGGATGGCTCTTATGCTCCTGCATCGTTGCCTGGGCTCCACAGCTGTTGCTTTAACTGCACCATGCTGCAGCAAGAAACTCCAACAAGGGCTGGTGTTGTGCTCCTGTGCCTCCTGGTCACCTCCGGGTGGTTTGGACTCTGGCCCCCTCTGCTTTCAGGTTCTTCTTGTCTGGATTCTATGTCCTGGTTCCACCGGCCAGGCCCACGAGATTCTGTAACTGCTGATCTTCCACGATCCCCCATTGGCGTCTATGTTCGGTTCAGACACCACTTCACCCCTATGCACCTGTGCTCCCTGGTGTAGGTATCCTGGTTCACGGGGTATCCATGGGTGGGGGGGCTCTCCAACCTTCCTTGATCCAAGTGATTCCTTCTGGGTCCTTTGGGAAGGGTCCTAGAACTGTAAAAGTCCAAACGCAACTTACCCTGTGTTATCCTATGGACTTTTGACCTGGTGTAACCACTCTGCACCCGGGCACCTTGGGGTCCCTTGATATTCACCTAGGGTGGTTCTATGTTTCCCCTGGGATCCTCCATCCTTGGGTATTAGTCCCATTTTGGTATTTACCTCACATTCCACTATTTTAGTATATGGTTTGGCCCCCCGGTTGGGCCCTTTGAGTTTTCCAATGCTACTTACCTATTTATAAAGTATTTGTTTTGTATATTCAATATACCAAGTTAGTGTCTAGTGTGTGCGAATACATACAAAGTATTTTTATACTCACCTGGTGTGGTTCTTTCTTGTGTGGAAAGCTTACTGACTGACTATAGTGGTACATACATCTGCTTCACACCCTCTTGAATAAGCCTTAGCTGCTCTCCACAGCTACCCCTTGAGAGCTCTGGTTTTCAGGGACCTAAACACTATCACTAAGGGTTGCCTGGACTTAGTGCACAGTGCCTCACCATAGATGGACAGTACATACTAAGCCAGCCTCCTACAGACCCTTTACAGGCCATAGAGTAGGGTGCATTGTATGTAAAAAGCAAGTCAGGTTTTTTTAAGTTTTACATGTCCTGGTAGTGAAAAACTCCTACATTCGTTTCTCACTACTGCAAGGTCTATCTCTCTCACTGGATAACATTGGGTTATCTTATTACATTTAATTAGGCCTAACTTTTTATTGGGAACAGATATGGATTTTAGGTTTGGACTCAAATGAATTGTAATTTAAAATCCTCACTAATGGTAAGGTCGGATTTAAAGTCACAATTCCAAAAATGCCACTTTTAGAAAGTTGGTATTTTCTTGTACCAAACATTTGATACCTGCTGCCTGGGTCACATGACTGTGAATAATTTGGCAGTTGGCCTTTGTGTAATCCTCCTAGACAATTTGACAAAGGGGGGCTATCCTGCTAAAATGGGTGGGGTGAAGCTGTTCCTTCCTCCATTTACATTTCCAGCACACACACACAAAGGAACCTGACACCAGTCCTTTTTCATCCCAGACTGCTTGGAGCCCTGGCAGGGAAATGGAAGAACTTTCCAGAATCAGATATGGGGGTAGCCAGGATGTCACCCCCACTTCAAAGGCTGGAACCGAGTATAAATATTGGACCTCCAGAGCAACTCTTCAGTACACTGCTTGGCCTGTTGAAGTCTTTAGAATCACTGCCTGGTACTCCAGAGTACTGCAACACAAAAAGATGATGGACGTAATGTTGAACACTGTCAAACATTCATCCCCACTCACAGATTTGGGTTAAATCCATCGTAATTTTGCTCGCCACACCATTCCGGTTTGTCCCAGCCATATGCAAATAAGCCTTTACCCTGTTCCTGGTGGGAACAGTCCAGCCCGAACTGCCAGGCAGTGTCCTCCCTGGACCGGAAAACAAGCATCCTGGGACCGGTTTCGGGCATCACCCCTCATCAGCCAGGCTAGCTTGAAACCGGTGGTGTATCGAGCACGGGACCTACGTCTGGGCATACCCTTCCCACTTAGAGTGAAAATGCAACACAAAAAGATGATGGATAGAATGTTGAACATTGTCAAACATTCACCCCCGTCCCAGATCTGGGTTTAAGCCATCGTTATTTTGCTCGCCACACCATTCCAGTTTGGACCCAGCCATAGAGAACAGAGAACTGCCCTGCTGCTTGAAGCCTATCTTTTACTTCAGAGGACGGCCCTGCTGCTACCAGAGTACTGTCCTGCTGCTTGAGGCCTGCTTTGTTCTTCAGAGGACTGCACTGCTGCTTGAGGCCTGCCTTGCTGCTGAAGGAGAGAAGGTCATTTCCTGGAACCCAGGACTATCAGACAAACTCCAAGGGCTACTTGACTTGACTGGCCTCCTGTGAGAGCTACAGGAACATAACAAGCTCAAGAGACCATGCACCTGGCCTCTGCTGAAGTGAATCCTAACCCCCCATGTGGTGGCCCCTAAGTCCTAGACCCTTGGAAATTGAGTTAGAGGTGCGTCTCTTGCCTAACCCTAAAAGTTGGGACGTAGAAACATTTTCACCAAAAACTGCCAGAAGAAATGACAGAACACCGGGACCTACCTGCCAGTCCTATCCAAAAGTGCATCCTGGTTGACCTGACTTTGCAGTAGCTCCCTCTACATTCTTCTCCGCAGCACCAAATCCTGTTCAGCGGGACCTCCGAGTGACAGTATCTGGCCTCATGGATCCCTCTTCGACTACAGCATGCAGCTTCATCCCACTGGAGGTTTTCAACTTCCAAAAAGTTGTCTAAGTTTGAATGTAAAAATCATTACTGGGCTCAAAGGCGACAGGCTCCCCATTGATGATGGTGACTTCCTCGGCCTGGCAATCCGGCTTCTCATCCTCAGGGCTTTTTTACTGCCTTCGTCGACAGCTTTACTGAGACCTCATTCAGCCCTCCCCATCGACGACGACTCAACCTCGGACAAAGCCTGCTGCCTTGCCCTACTGAACTCTACTGTTTCCTGGACTTTTTCACAGAATTTTTTCTAAGTACGAAGGTAAGCCGAGACCGGTCCCGGTCCCCCTCATGTATTCGAACCATGCCTCATTGTGGTCGGCCTTAACTTTTGACCGTGCAACTAGATACCTGTGGGTTGGCACTTTGATACCTTAATGAGCTAAAGTTAACTAAAGAATTTAAAACTTCATGACTCCGGTCTACTGATTAGATTTACTTTGTTTTGGTACCATTTTATTTATTAACATTTTTGTCTATTTTTCTAAATTGGTGTGTGATTTTTCTTGTCCTGTGTTTTCACTTTATCACTCTATATGTTTAGCATGACTGCTTGTGTGCCAAGATACCACAGGGTTAAGCAGAGATTAATTAAGTGGCTTTTGTGGTTCACACTGACAAAACTTGTGATTACTGCTTAAGTAGGGTTTTCAGTCCCTTCAACCAATAACCCAATGTCTTACACGGGTCTTTTCTTGTAAAGGGTCCCTCACATAACTGCGGAAGCATCGTTTCATTTGCGGGCTCGTGTAACCGTGGAAGAAACATGGCATTGATACATCTGAGTTTCACCCACATCCGCCATGACGCATGCTCCATCTGTTGGATACCTTTTTTTCAGTTCTTTTAAGGGTCTCCTTCATCACATAGTATTCATTACAGGACTTGGCTTCTCTGTTGCAGCGTCTCAACTGTGGACTGTATTTTCTGAAATGGACTTGCTTCTTTCCTGAGGTTTCTTCTCAGGAGCGCGATGTAGTACATTTTTGCTGAAAGCATAGTTATATGGATCCTGCTTGGAAGCACTTTTGAGCACTGGCAAAAGTCCTATACAGAGATCAATACATGCATTCATAAATGAATACTGGTTTAGACCGGCAAACAACGCTACGAAGTGTCATCCGCACCAAAATTCAAACACACTTCGTGCCATGCGTGGAATGGTGTTGGCAAAACCTGAAACTCTCGCATCAATCTTGTTTTTTGTTTTGCTAATAAATATTTCCTCTATTCTGTACAGCTGTTTTCAATTTAGCATATAATTATATTTTTCTTGCACAGTAATTTGTGACCGCTGGACAGACCAGTCGCACCTGTTTGCACTTTGTCCTTAATGGGTTTAACTATGTGTCGGTGACTGGTTAATAGTAGGGTATTGTACTGGCGAAGGGCCTGTGCTCCGCAGCTGCCCTCACAGTCCAGCTGCTTCTGGAACCTGATGTTTGATAGACAAAGATGAATACGAGTACAGGTCACAAACCCTATGTCTTCTTACATTTTGCTGTAATGCTGACAGTACTCTTTTTGGTGGTGGATTCATCAGTTTTACTGTACTTTCCATTTTTCACAGTTCTGTCTTGAGTATGAGGCCTATTTAATCATTTTATTTTTCAATCGGTATCTTTTCAAGTAGAGACAATTTGTCTGAACAGTTTCCTGGTTGATGTACACTGTAAAGTGGCACCAGGTACTAAAATCACATGCAAAGATTGTTTTATGTTTAATATGTTTCATTTATTACATGCAAATATCAGAAAAATGCGATTTGAATGGTGTCAATACTTCTTACTGGTTGGGCTATGACCTTCATGACCTAGGAGCAGCATGTTTTCATTTCCCATAGTCCAAAATGAGTGTTGGCAGGAAAAACAGGAAATCCAATTGCACAATTATGTTGCTTGTCTAATACAGAGTGGAGCAAACACATTTTGCCTTGTATATCACGGTAAAGGTTTTTGCACCAGAGTAAAACTGAGAAAATAGACTGTCTACTTTTGGCTAAGGATATAAAACACTCATTTTTGCTTATAAATCACTTAATAAATGTACTAGAAATTTTAGTAAAGAAATCTTACTCTGTGTATCATCTTAAGGCTTTGAGGGGACCCGGGCAAGACATATTTGGGTGCCCCTGCATAGAACAAATTTTAATTTTATCACCCATTTCCTGATGATTCAAGTCAACATATTTTCAGACAGTACTAAATTATATGTTAGACTTTAACAGTGTCACACAAAAATAGTTACAATATGTCTTGCACGAGACCCCAAACAATCCTTAAGATGCCATAGGGTAGAAAGACATAGCTAGAGGTAGGAGGAGAGGGAGAGAGGTAAAGATAGAGTAAAAAGGATAGGCAGGGGTCAAATAGAGAGAGAAATCACTTTCCCAGGGAGGGCCTTGGTAAGATTGGCCAAATGCCCACTTTGCCCATGCCTTAAAATGTCTCTCAAATGGAGCACAACCATTTGGAACTATTTCTGCAAAATACACCGGAACCCATAGATTTTGCACTTTTGAAAGAAAGAGACAACTTATTTTCTCCATCTCTCATTATGTAAAACAGTAAAAACAGCCTGAAATCTGCCTGGTCCATGTTTTGCCCTGGGCAAAGCACAACGTGACCATTACCTATTTCAAAATCAGTAAAAATGTTACAAATGGATTTTTATTGACACGTTTTATTTTCTCCAGTCCAGTGTCTGTGATATTGTACTTCATCTTCAGACGTAGACCCTTGTCCTGGCATTGCTAGGGACTCACGCTCGTACCACACTCCAAAGCCAACAGGGGCGGTACTGTATCTGAGTCTGCACTGTGCTTGTCATCTCATGCGGATGATGTGTGGTACTGCAGATCAAAATTCATGGTTTGTTTTGTGGCTGGGAGAGAGTTGAGCAAATTTGCATAAGAAATCTCCACCACCTCCACCCCCGGCTGGGGGGCTTATTTATGAGTCCCTTGCAATACTTTTGTGCCGCCGTTGCGTCACTTTTCGTGATGCAGCGACTGCGTAAACAATGAGCCACATTGCGTCATATTTACAAAGTGATGCATCTAGGCAGATGCATCAACTTGTAAACCCCTGCGCCACATTATACCTGTGTCAGGTATAATGTATGCAGGGTGGGCGTTCCCCCACAAGAAAGCCTCATAGAAATGGCGCAGTGAAATCTATAAGATTTCACTGCGCCACTGCGTCAAAACGTTACGCCTGCCTCATGTGTCAGGCGTAAGGGTGACGCAGTGCAATGTGTATACGCCTTCCCCATGCATTGCTGGAGTTGCGTCATGCTTAGGACACAACTCCAGCAATGCGCGAGTTTTGCGCCGACAGATACGTCAGGATTCATGACGTATCAGTCACTCCTTGCGACAGGGAGCGCCATACAGAAAATAGGGTGCATAGATGGTGTCGCAAGGACAGCAAATCGCCGTTTTATCTCAGCAATCCAACACTTTTCATAAATGAGGCCCTGGATATGTAATTTAGATGTGGTACCCTACTCCTAAATCTCAAAAACATTTGTGCATGTAAATTCGACATACATGTGCAAAACCACTTTGCTCTTCCCTAAAGTTGCTTTGCACATATGAAATGATTTATACAACGCTTTTTGTGTGAGTACATTTCTGACCATGGCCGAGGGGATAGTAAGTGGACATTACGTGACAGGTATGCCCTGACGTTTGTGAACATTCACAAATGTACATGTTTGTGGGTATTCATAAACTTATCTCAAACCTGCCAGACCCTGGAAAAGGTCAGAGATTTACTCTTGCCAGGAGTAAATCAATATCAGGAATAAATCCATTACAAGGGCAAAGGTGAAGGGAAAGCACACAAATTTGCCAAGAATGTAGGAGAAGGAGATTCTTCACACATGAAAAACAAATCCCTGTGACAAATAAAATGCCATTGCCAAAAAGGGAAGACATTTCCTATGTGTAGTTTACACTATGTTCAATCTAGACCAGAATGCTCAGTTTCTGGGTGTCAGCTGTAGCCATAATTCACATATTCATGAACATGCTTGGAAACCTACGATTGCCGCTGGTGTAGCCTGGGAAACCTTTGTGGATTCCCAAAATTAGAAAATCGCAACTCATGTAAACTGCGGAATGTTGATTTGCCTATTATTTTTTAAAGAAATCTGGCTTTTAAAGTGAGCTACGTGCTTTCAACCTATGTGTGAAATGCATGCATATAAAATGTAACTAGTATTGACAAAGCAAATAAGCAGAGGAGTAGCTACCATTGGTGCAACTGCTGCAGCAGGTGCAATGCACCTGGGCCCAGAGGAGGGAGGGGCCCGGTCTGCCCTGCACCAGCTGATGGTATATCAGAGACTGCCCGGTCTGTGTTTTTTAGACAGAGTGCATGCCAGGGGCATGGCAGTGTTTACTTTTCTGAGGGAGAGGTACAGAGGGAGTCGAGGATAAAGGAACAATAAAGAAGAAAAGTGAAAGGGATGAAAGAAAAGGAGCAGGTGAAAGAAGGGGGAAGATGGCAGGTGTTGTAAAATGAGACACCATCAAAGATGATAAACATAAGATGCTTTATTCTCCATAGGTCACACCAACCGTCCAGGACAGATTGCAGGCTCTATCTGACCACTGCAGTACTCTCCTCAAGTCAATGTTCTGCATTACATATAAACATTCTGAAAGCTACATTCTATACTATTGAGAAACCCACAACACGTTTCCTCCCCTAAACAATTTTGGACTAAACTATAACAACTATGCAAGTAAACAATACCAATAAAATAGTTTAGATAATATAATAGAATAGGCCAAACAACTGAGGGGGATATTCTCAAGGATTTATCTCCGATTTATCTCCACCGTAACTCATCAAAAGTGGAGATAGATATAACACCCCATTCACAAGCGGGTGCAAACTGCAGACATCGCCAGTATTTCCGCGATAACTGCCCCAAAATTTATCTCCACGGTGGACACCACCAACTAACTCTAATGAGATGCAGAGTAGGCGTTCCCATGCAAAAACACACGAAAAAATCACAACACCACTTTCACAACGAACTGCCAGATCTGCGAAGCGAACCAAAACAGGCGATAAGCCGCGGTAGCACCAGTGATTTAACACCTACCTTTTGCTGGTGTTAAGCAGGACGACTACCTGCAGCATGAAAGGGAGCCCAGCCAAGAGCCACACCCGAAGACCCACAGATGCCATGGAGACAATGATCATGCAGCTCCGAGACCCATGAGGGCCACAACACCCACCGCCATCACCCCCAGGACCCGTCCTGCCCCCCCCCCCGGGAACACCACAGAGGCAGCGTACACAAAGACAGCGGACCCACCTGAAATGCACCTGCCACTCAGACCCAACGCCAGAGGAGGACATTGCACCCTACAGGCTCAAAAGGACAACCATCCCCCGCATCCTGACCCACATCCCCCACCTGCTGACGGTACCAACCCAGCGGACTACCAACATCCCTCCGCAGACAAAGCTGCCGGCTGCGCACCACATGTCTGCCTCTGGTACCATCCAACCCACAACTGCCAGAGTCGGAGGAGTCACACAGCCAGCCCCATCCAAGGTCATCACACCTTTCCTGGATGTCAACATCAGCCTGGTACCCCAGCCCCTCCACTTCACCCACACTGCGCAGGAGCAGCTGGAGACCAAGCAAGGCCCCTACGCCATAGCTGGATTCCCTCACGTGTCAGGGCCAACTGCACACATGTACCCCTCGTACCCCCTGCCTACACTGCACACAACTACCACAACAGAAAGCACACGCATCCCATTAATGTGCAGGCAAAAGTGGACCGCCCGGGACCCCTCAACAATGTCGTGGCCAACTCCCCCAGAGTGCCTGATTCTCACATCTCCCGACAGTCCATCATCACCCAGCGCTCCCAGGATGGCACCCATGGCAATGCAGTGCTCGTTGGTAAGCACCAAATGAACACACCACACACCTCCAGCCCACAGTCATGCAACTCATGACACTCGCAATGGGCACGCAGCACAACTACATTCAACATGCCACACAACATGCCAACCGAACAGACACGACAACACGACTCCATTAGGAACTTGGCCTTGCCATGCCCACAACCCAGCCACGGCATGGCACCACAGACACACAATAGCAGGATGTGAGGAGAGGCATGGAGCAGGCATGTGCGAGAGCAGCAAGTGATTAAGGAATGTGAACCTACCCAATGCCAGATGTGGCGTGGAGATGCCGGACAGACCACAGCGTGCAAATCACGGATATGGCCATGTGGAGATCAACTGCTGGTGCATGGAGTGTAGTGGCCAGTGGACACTACCATGTCCCCACAGGCTGTGGGGCAGAACGCGGAAATGTCGCACGTTACGTCCCCCCCTGCATGCGCGGGCAGAGTGGGTTGGACCTGCGTACGCCAGGCCTGCGTAGGGGTGTGAACAAAAAGCCTGTCGCACTGGGCGTGGTTCTCATTCGGAATGGACAACGCGTCTGCCAGGGCAGCACCTCTCAGCCCGCCATGAGTCCTGCGCCGAGCGCAGCGGGGCCTGCGTCCCTGTGCGCCTGCTGCACCCCGGGCCGCTGGGCCCCAGACCCGTCATGCCAGCCCCAGCGCACCAACGAGGCTCCGCTCACCTGCCGACACCGGCGTGTGTCAAAGAGGGACCACCACGTGCCGGTGCAAGCTCCAGGCCCCAGGCCCCCGACCTTTGCAGCCTCCGCAGACCATCGCTGGCCTCCACGGCGCAGGCCCACAGTACTCCTTTTACATTTACATACTCTACCGGCGTCCTCCTTGGCCCAGTGGGTCCCACATGTGGAACTGTGTCCTGAGTCATGAATGGCAGTGACCCCAGTGGCCACAGCACCAGACTCTCTTCGATCAGTGAGGCATAATTCCATATCGCAGGCCGGCGACACGTGGTGCCACTAACCCTGTTCAATGCAAGCAGACGCCACGTGGTGCCACTAACCCTGTTCAACGCAAGCCGGCGACACGTGGTGCCACTAACCCTGTTCAACGCAAGCCGGCGACACGTGGTGCCACTAACCCTGTTCAACGCAAGCCGGCGCCACGTGGATGAGGGCACAGGCCTACACAGCGGCCCAGTGTGTCCCACATGTGGAACTGTGTCCTGAGTCATGAATGGCAGTGACCAGATGTCTACTGTAGGGGTGATATCAATAAACTCCCTGCTATCAGGAAAGCAAACGAATGCATCACAAGCACACAACACGTGTCTGTGGGCCCGTGCTGGCCGCTGCCCCCGGCCTACACTGCGGTCCAGTAGACCACACATGTGGAACTGTGTCCTGGGTAAGATATGGAGGAGTCCACACCATTGGACACGCCTCATCGAAGGCGGCATCCCCTATCAGCACTGGTGCCACTAACTCTGTGTGCAATGACTCATGGGAACTCTCTGGTTGAACTTTGGTGGTGTCTGAGTCCATGGCCTGTAGGTTGTCTGCATCATCATCTGGCTGGGACGGACTTGGTGTCCGACATGTGTTTGCTCCACTCATCTCCACCATGGTGACTGTTTCAGCGTGGTCCTGCCCTCGGCATCATGCCCTGGGGGTACAACTTCCACTGTCCACCGAGACACTCCGCGACAACCCCCCTAGTCACCTGCGGGAACCTGCTCTGCTCTCGTGACCCTGCCCCAGTGCACCGCAAGTCAGCGGCCCGTGGCGGTAGGCCCGTGCAGGACGCTGTGCATCCGGGGCCACTAACTCTGTGCAGCTCAGGTCATGGGTCCTTTACGGTTGAATGGTTGTGTCTTTTACGATGTACACTGTTGTCGATTTCTGACTGCACCAGGCAGCCCTTGCCGGCTGGTGTGCACACACCCCACACACATCCAACACAGGTGTCACTCGATATGTGTGCCTGCTAATAAATGTGGCCAGGCGCACGTGCCCGTAGCCATTCACACCATCTGAGCAAGTGTGTCCGTGTGGTCATTGTGTCAGCATGATGGGCATGGCACTGCAACATCACAGTGTGCTATCCTCAGCGGACGATACCATGTCACCTCAGCGTTGGCAGTGACCTTGGACATGTAGCTTCGTCCGCCCCCCCTGCATGCACAAGCGGCGTGTGCTGGTCCGGCGTACGTCAGTTCAGTGCAAGGGTGTGCTGAATCGGCAGGGGGAGCAGGGCGTGGCTCGGACCTGGCCTTGGGCAGGATGTGCGGTAAGTGTGTCGCTGTGTTGGGGTGTTGTCGCCACCAGGGCCACACTAGACGATGTTGTAATGTAGCATGCACCAGGAGGGCGGGCCCGCACAGACGGGGAAATGTAGGAGCGCAAGACCACTCGGGGTCTTGGCACATGCATGCCAAGTGTTATGTGTATCAGTCCTGCGGCTGCATGAGTCAGTTGCCTAGCCTCATTCGCAGCGTGATAACAGCCAGCCATGGACTGTACACCTGTGTCCGCCCTGTCCGGACCATTGGCCTACACTCACTTGACCGCACACCTTCAAAAGGCCAGCGTCACGGTGTTGGTGGTATGCCGCTGGACATGTGCGGACAGGCATTACAATGGTGTGCCGTAGGAGTGACCACATTGAGCCACTCCCTGATTGGGTTTTCGTGCATATTGGGGCGAGGGGTTGGAGTGAGCACATCTGTCCGGGACAGCTGATGGGTTACGTCGCCGACATGTCAGATGTGGTGGACAACGATCTCGCATTGGAAATCTTGGCCTACGCTGCTGCACTCGTGTTCATGGACGAGTGACAAGGTACCTGCAGCAAGGACTGCATGTGACCCATTGCACGTGTCCCGACGCCTGGTTGCATGTTGGGGATCTGGTCACATGTCCCTAGGAGACAGTGGACATGGCTGCATTGGCCTGGACTCCTGATCCATGCGCGGACAACATACGTGGGTTGGCAATGACTTGTGTTGGTGATGGACTCCCCCGGGGTGGACATGGGCGCTTTCCAACGTTCCTCATTCAGAAATGCTGCTGCTTTGGTCTGCATGTCGTGGCACTTCCCTTGGCCGTACTGACACGCAATTGTTGATAAAGTTTCCGCACGTTCACTTGTCTCCAACTGTGTTGAGTGTTTATTTGTATGCCAATGTGTGTGTCACGGCCTATCTGGGTCCCTGCCTTACATGCATTGCTGCCCCATCAGGGCTGTGGGTTGGTACTTGTGCATTATCATGTCCCTGTTTCGTGCTTTGCCAGATGCGTATGGCCATTTACCGGCCACAAGCGGGTGCACTTGTGTCCTGTGTTCGGTTGTGCAGATGTTGGTGTTTGTACCACATTGTGTTGGATGTTGGGGTGCTCTGCTTCCTATGTGTGTGTGCTGCATTGTGTGTGAGATGTCCCTTCAGCTCTGATTTGGCTCACCCTTCTCCCTTTCAGGCAGTGTGGTTTTCACTTCTGTTCAGTGGTGTGATATTGCCGACTTGTATGACTTGTGCTCTTGGTTGGTGTTGTTCCTCTTGGGCATGGTTTGTCTACAGTTGTGCTGTGCTTAATTGTGCATGTGTGCCATTGTGCCCATCTCCCCTCGTCCCCCCAGTCCCTGGTCGTTCCTCTCCCTGTTGCTGTTGTGTCTGTTGATTTTGAGCAGTTTCTGGTCCCCGACTCCTGCCACCATCTCCAGACTGATGTGGTGGACACCATTTCCTCCATGTCATCCAGCTCCTGGTGTGGCGCTGGACTCCCACCTCCGGTGTGCATTGCTGTCTTCTGGTTGTTGGCGTGTTTGTGTTTGTTTGTGCGTTTCGCATCATTCCAGCTGTTCTGGTTTTCTGCCATTGTCCTCCTCCGCTCTCCGGCTGCATTCACCTTGTCCACGATGGCCTGCCATGTCTAATGTTTTGTTGCCAATGGTGCTTGTTGGGTTGTGTGCTAGCTCCGACTGCCTCCATTATGCTTAGCTGTTTTCTGTTTGGTTTGTCTTTCTTTTTCCTGCTTTTGTTGTGCTTATTCCCGCATGCCGTATGTGTGTCGTGGGCTTTGCGCTGCTTATCGCTGCTTTCCTCCTCGCGAATGGGCTCATCGCATGTTTTTTGGTGTTGGGGTTTGTGTTTTTATCCCCGTCGAGGTGGTTGTATCGCGGGCATTGGCCGCGGTTTCGGGAGACTATCGCATGGTACCGCCGTGTTGTGAATTCCACGTTAACACAGGGTTATTTTCCCGCGATGGACTGCGATATGCAAGGTTGCGTTAAGCTACATTTGCGATGATTATCACAAGTTCTTGTGAATATGCCCCTAAGTTGGTTGTACCCAAAAAAATGGCAAGACCACAGAAGAGAACTATGCGCCCCTTAAGGTGCATAATCTTTCCACCACATTGGTCTGCAATTTTGACTGTATCTCAGATCATCACCAGAATGTAAGTCAAACCCATGGTCATTTTGTGCAGGAGCAATGCCCTTAGCATTGTTAGCTTTGGTAACATCATGCCACCTCACCACTCTGGACATACTCCACACATCACCACTGTCTAATACTACCACATTCTTCTTGGCCATATGAATCACAAAAGGTCCTATAAATGCAGACCTGCCTTTATTTACAAGGCCCGGCTTTCTTATCAGCACTTTATCACCCACACACCATTGTGGATTTGTATCGCTTTTCTTGGTGTCATATCTTAATCTGTACTTATCCTGGTGACCTTTCCTTCATTAGAAAGGTGGTTCTGGTCCCTCCCGGGTTCTTCTCTCTGCACCAACACATCCACCCATGCCAGATTCATCTTAGTACAACCAATTCTCTCCCTCAAACACATAAAAGAGGACACTGACGTTATGCAATTCACGGTATTGCGTTGTGCCCACCATATGTCTCTAAACACATCTCTGAAAGGTGTTTTGATCTCACATGCCCTCTGAACACAAGTTATGACCATTCTGTTCATGCGTTCAACAAGGCCATTGGCTTGGGGCAAATACAACGTTGTTTTGGCATGCCCTTTCAAAAATTCCTGCATTTCCTGGGACGTAAGTTGGACCCCATTGTCTGTAATAAGATGATTGGGTATACCTTCCTATGAAAACTCTTCTTAAGAAATTCATTCACCACCTTGGTATCCAGTCACCCTACACACATCATTACTACCCACTTCAAAGTGCACTCCACTGATAACATTACATAGCGCTCACTGACAGGTAAAAGCTGGAAGGGTCCCATAAAATACAACCCCAATTTCTTCCAAGGTGTTTCAGGAATATCTTTAGGTGACAGTGATGCCTTCGATACCACTTCGCTTTTATCATTCTGAGCACACAGAACACAATCTTTGGCAACACTCTAATCCAGGCCACCATTACATCTCTCTAATTCTTGATTTTGTGAGGTTTCTGTCTAGGTAGCCCTCATGTGCCAAATTAATCCCTTTATCTCTCAAACGTACAGGTGGTATCGCTCTCATTCCTCTAAAAAGTTCTTCCCCTGTGTGGGGTGTGGCTAGCCAGCCATGATGGCGGACGCAATCTAAAGAGCTCCGCATCGTGGCCCGATAATCCTCAAATTCTCCTACGCAGACTGTGGGCATCGCACCGTCCCGGTTGCACCGGAGGACCCCCACAGCTAGTGGAGCTCGTCAGGAGCCGCCGATTGGGGCAGGGCGCCTCACCTGATGAGATATGGCTACTAGGCCCGTCGGGCCCGTGGCATTGCGGTGAGGCGCAGCCGAAGCTGGGCCGCACTCTATGGATTGCTGCCTGCGGCCGCGACTTGGTTCGCGCCCCCCTGATCCACCGATCCTGATCTGCACCAGCTCACCTACGGACGAAGAATTCTATCGTGATCTTCTGTATTTTTACATTGGTAGGTGTCTTTGTGTTGCGTTAGACTAAGGCCATAGACTATGATCTGCAGGGTTTTTTTCCCTGTTGGCATTCTGGTAAGGGTATCTTATTTGGTATGCTGTCTTCCCTTTGTAGAACGTCCCGGAGAAGCCTTCGTTGCTGACTCTTTCCTCCACGCCCTCGTTCTTTTAAAAATTTCATTGGGCCTACTTGGAGGCCATGAATATGGGTAGGCAGTTCTATTGTACATTTAAATTCTTACTTTTCACTTGGTGGCTTGGTCTTAACTCTTAATGTATGGGTTTTTATTTGTTTTACTATCTGGTGGTTGTCTTTCTTTATCATTGGTATCCACACTCTGTTTATGATTTTTATTTATGTTTTCTTCTTTATTTAATATTCTGGCCTTACGGTAATGAGTGGGTTTATGTATCTGAGGACTCTCCGTATGGATTTTAGAATAAAAGTATCTTTCGGTATACGTTGATGTTTTGTTTATGTTTAGCCTTCTATTCCAGTTGTAATATTAATTATTTAGCTTGACTGTAGGTTCTCTGGAGCTCATCTAGGATTTGGTATTGATTTGATTCAAAATATTATTTGGTTGATACATATATATAAGAATATGTTGTAAGGAAAAATCTATACATGTGTTTTTTTTCGTTTATATCTGCAGGTGTTTTGTCCCACCCCTTATTGTCCATCTTCGCCCTGATGAAGGTGTAGCCCCGGCTGGGGCAACACACCGAAACGCGCGTTGGCGTTATTCGTGTGGGGGCAGCTGGATTATTTCTAACCCTACCCCTTGATGACTTGTAATTTCTTTGTCATCCTACCATCTTGTGGCCTTTATGTACAATTTTTACCTGATATCATTCTTTTAAAGTTGTGTGATTGATGTGTGAGTCTTTTTGATGAAGCCTGGGAATGTATGATGATATGATTGTTTTGTTTGAAATAGGTGTGTGGGACGATATATATATATGTCTTTTTGAACTCTGTCCTTTTGATTATCAATTATTGTTATTTTTGTTATGTGTTTCTATAAACTGTTGAAATGATTATCCAATTAATAAATGATTATTTAATTTGCAAAACTTGATGTAACCTCTCATTCTTTCCTTGATTTGCTCCAGAGATAGAGGATGAATTTCAGGACCCTTGTATAGGGCCATGTGTTGAAAATACGGGGCAGGTTAATTCGTGCATTTTTGGTGTTCCTTATCTCCCCTGCGTACCTGCCCCCATCTAGTCAGGGGTCCCCCTTCTTATTAGGTGTGGCTAGCCAGCCATGATGGCGGACGCAATCTAAAGAGCTCCGCATCGTGGCCCGATAATCCTCAAATTCTCCTACGCAGACTGTGGGCATCGCACCGTCCCGGTTGCACCGGAGGACCCCCACAGCTAGTGGAGCTCGTCAGGAGCCGCCGATTGGGGCAGGGCGCCTCACCTGATGAGATATGGCTACTAGGCCCGTCGGGCCCGTGGCATTGCGGTGAGGCGCAGCCGAAGCTGGGCCGCACTCTATGGATTGCTGCCTGCGGCCGCGACTTGGTTCGCGCCCCCCTGATCCACCGATCCTGATCTGCACCAGCTCACCGAGCGGCCACCGCCACTGGAGCCGCTCCACGCCGGGCGAGAGCAGCGGGCCACCTACCCTTTCAGGGGGCCTGCTGGCCTCACCAGAGCCTCGGAGGTGAGGCGACCATGAACAGCGCACCGTTCCGGCTGCACCGGAGGGTCCTTGCAGCCGGTGGAGCCTGACAGAAGCCGCCAGTAGGGGCGGGTCGCCTCTCTTGATGAGCCACGGCTGCCAGGCTCGCCAGGCCCGCAGCACCACGTCGTGACACAGCTTGGAGTAGGCCGCTCCCTGCAGACTGCCAACTGAGGCCGTGCGCCAAGACTTATATCGTGCCCCCCTGATCGGATCGAAGCGGCGAGGCGAGGCGCCTACCTTCCCTTAGGGCCCACCGGCCACACCGGGGCTTTGGAGGTGAGGTGGAGGCTGTAGCTGGGGTGCTCTCTCCCTTACTGGGTGGGGACGGCTGTATAGGCCTTGTTGGGACCAGCTCGACCCATACGAGTGGATCTGTGAGAGGATCGCGGCGGCGCTAGGGTGGCCCGTGTACGTGCGGACTTGATCTCTGGAGAGGCCCCCCTGCTGTGGTGGATGTGTACGGGCCCGCTGCTTGGGGCTTCCCTTCCCCCTCTGGACATTTACTGGCGGAGCGACGGCCTATGCCTGGGCTGCAGCGGTGTAAATTCCCCCCCCCTGAAACTGAGTCTGACCTGTGGAGCGGGGGCGCTCATCCGAGGCTTGATTGGGCTGGCCTACCGGGCCTACAGTGAGGCCTGCAACAACGCTGGTGCACAAGGAGGAGCATATCTGCGGGGTGCGGCGGCCCTGGCCCTGGCTTGGGACCCGGACGGAGAACTGTCTGTGCACATCTGAGCTGGTCGACCCGGACCTGCCAAAAACGGGTGAGAGGCAAATCTGGGAGCTGGACTGTGAGGATGTGAGCCAACTCGGTTGTATTGGGCTGACTGGCAAGTGTGGCACGAAGATGGGTGATCGGAGTGAGCAGAGAAGCACCCTGCTGAGAGCGTGCCCATAGGACCAAACAATGTGTGGTCGTGTGGGGCCCTATACTGCGGAAGGTTGAACTGTGAACGGATGGAGGCTATATATATATGAACTGTGAGCAGAGAGCCTGCGGCCTGGTCATCGCGGTGTGATTAGAGGGCTCCCATACATGAGCTGGACGGCGTACCTTGCAGAGGCCACTATCAGTCCCAGTTCGCATGACGCCCACCAAGGATGGTTTACTGACAGGTGGTGGGCTTACAGTGGAGATCTACTGACGATCTGGGGCCTATGCGGGGACCTCACTGGATTTCACTGGACCATGAATACGGCTGAGCTACGCCGAAGTGTACTGTAACTGACGGGGTGATGTACTTATAGAAGTGGCCGACTGCACTGCGCGCGTCAGACACCCATCTGAACCTGCAAACCTATGCAGTGTGTGGGGTACGTGGAGAGGCCCCCCACCGTTCACAGGCCCTGCACAGGCACACACAAGGAAGCCAGTCGCGACTTTGCCATACAGCTGCACGACACCTGAAGCACGGCATGGGCAGAAACCGGACAGGCGTGGGGGTCACAAACCCTCAGCCAGCACCAGACCTCACGCAGCCAGCCCAGTCTGATGTGGCAAGTGGCCCGCGACCGTCCACACTGGAAACCAAACTAGACTTGGTGCTCCAAGCGGTGGCGAGCATCAGTGAAACCCTAGTACAAACCAGAGCGTCCCTAGAAAGCTGCATTGACAAGGTCAAGTCGGACTTTACCCTCCTGCATGCGGACCACAAGAAGCTGGCAGCAAAGGTAGGAGAACTGGCTGTGGAAACTGCTGAGATCGCCCCGACCATGAAGACGCTGGCCGTTGATGTGCAGGAACTCAATGCGTGGCTGCGGTCACTGGAGCGCAGAGTGGATGATGCGGAGGGCAGCCCTTGCCGCAACAATGTCTGTGTTGTGGGAATGCCGGAGGGTGCGGAGGGCCGCAATGCGGTTGCCTATATGGAATCCTGGATGAAATCCTTACTGCCTGCGGAGTCGCTCTCCCCTTACTTTGCAGTGGAGCGGGCGCACAGGGTGCCATCAGGCTACCCGCCACCTGGGGCAAGACCTCGCCCATTCCTATTCCGCCTGTTGAATTTCAAAGACAGAGACGCGGTACTCTGCGAAACCAGGCGCTTGGAATCCTTCGTGGTGGAAAATTCGCAGGTCCTCTTCTTCCCGGACTATGCCACAGGTTGGCAGAAGAGGCGTAGCACTTTCCTCCCTATTAAAAGACGGTTGCCCAAACTTGACATAAAATACTCCCTCATATTTCCGGCTCGGCTCCGAGTGGTTGCGGATGGGTTCACTCACTTCTTCAATGACGCTGCAGATGCGTGGGACTGGCTTGAGTCCATGGGCCACCATACCTCGCCCAGTCGGAGAGGGGCAGCAGGAGAGTCGAACACAAGGGGGCGCAGAAACTGCCGCAGATGATGCAGGTCACGGACGGCGGATTCGCCAAGACAACTGAGGGCGACCCCCGATCCAGAACAGGTGTTCCAAGAGAGACAAGGCATCCTCAGAGCAGTGAAGAACATGAGAAGCAGGCGACCTAGCAGAAACTCTGATACTTCCTCTGAACATTCGCTGAGTGGGGACAGCTCGCTGGCCATGTGGCCTACTGGTGAAGGCTCGCAGCCGCTTCCTGTGGTGACACCGCAGAGTGCGGACGATTTAATGTAAAGATATGTTTAATCTGTCACCCAAACTTGTAAACACCTGCGGCAACGTAGGGCGCCCAGCAATGCAGGTCAGTCAGACACCTCAGAAGACACCCCACTTACAATAGGCACGAGGCACGCTGGGTCCCGCAGGGTCCCTCACCGCATGCGTGCTGGCTGTTGGACGTCCGGTGCACCCTACAAGTTTAATACATCACGCGAATTCACTTGAGTCAAATGGGCCCACAGCGCAGCAGTACCCCCTGCTGCCTATATGCCAACAAGCCACTTCCCCCCTGACATGTTTGAACCGGCGTTCATAGCCGACAGTTGCCGTATGGCATTGTTCAATGTTTGGGCAGATACCTGTTGTCCCTCTGCTCTACCCAAGTTCTGTCCTACACTACTCCCTCTCATGCCAACTCCGCGTAGCATCGTCCATACGTACTTTCACCATTTATCCATTTATGCTTGCAACACATGCTCCCTGCCTACACTAGGCGCAGCTGTCTCTCCCCAGGGATGTTGGGTCGGATGAGCGCAGTGCTACACTCCTCTCTTGCAGTATGCCACACACCAACGTAACCACCTGAAATGTCCGGGGGCTGCATTCACTGTCACGCAGATACAACTGCTATGCGTACCTTAAACGCCACAGAACTCACATAGCGTTCTTACAAGAGATGCACATATCGCAGCCTGAGATCCGCAGACTGCAGCAGCGATGGAAAGGGCAGGTGCTGGCTACAGGCTATTCCACATACGCCAGGGGGGCTCTAATCTGGATTAGACCAGGGACACTCTTTACACCAGAAGAGACCAAGATTGATGCCTATGGCAGATATGTCTTGTCTAGAGGAAAACTAAACGGGAAGTACATAGTGTTAGGCGCCATTTATGCCCCGAACACGAACCAGAGCGTGTTCTGGACCACACTATCTGACATACTATCGCGCTGGTGCGATGTGCCGTGGCAGCTTGGCAGCGATTTTAATGCTGTTCTAGACACCACCATTGACAGGTCCTTCCCTCCATTGACACACACTAAAGCAGCGTCTAATGCGCGAGGGCTGGGAGAGTGGCTGCGCCGCTGGGGGCTGGCTGATGTCTGGAGGGCACTTAACCCGCAGTCGCGCCTTTACTCCTTCTATTCTCACCCACATGGTCTGCATGTCCATATCGACCGCTTCGTAGCATCCCAGCAGGTGCTGACGCAGTGTGCCGCAGCAGATTACATGGGTAGAACGCATTCAGACCACAGCCCCCACATGCTACAGTTGCGGGGCGATGAGGCGGGACCCACGACCCGTCTCTGGAGGCTGCAGCCCCTGGCACTGGAGGACCCCTCTTTCAGACAGGCAGTAGATGAGGCAATAGGCACATATTTTGAGGATAATACTGGCTCCGTCACAGACACAGGGCTAATATGGGATGCGGGTAAGGCTGCAATTAGAGGGTATTTTCTGGGTTTAAGCTGGTCCATTAGAAAACAGCTTGATGACGAGATAAGCTGCATCGAGAGCACCCTCACTAGACTAGAGGCCAAATTGGCCGGCGGTGGAGATACACAGTTGGCACTAGACGCGCAAAGGCAGAGGTATATGGAGATACTGGAGAGGTTGCGATGCCTAAATTACACCTCACATGCAGCGCGCACCCATGCCACAGCTGATAGGGCGGGCAGGCTACTCGTACATATGATCCGACAGGAGTATGCACAGACACCTATACTGCGCTTGCTGTCGGCTACTGGTCAAATAATCACCAAACAATATGATGTGCACAAGGAATTTGGGTCTCATTACACTAAGGTATACAAATCAGTGCGTCGCGCGACTGCTGAGGAACTGGACTCCTTTCTCTCCCCACTACCCCTGCCCCAAATCACCGCCGACTAGCGTAGGGAATTGAATGAGCCGATTGTGTTGCCAGAGGTGCAGGAAGCGATAAGATCGTTGGCTACGGGTAAGGCTCCAGGGCCAGATGGCTTCCCGGCCAAATATTACAAGGCATATCAGCAAGTGCTGGTGCCGCAGCTTCCCTCCATGTATAATGGTGTGCTGGAGTCAGGGACTCTGCTGGATACGCTGCGTGAGTCACTCCTGGTGTCGCTGCCGATGCCAAATAGGAACGCAGAGCTGCTGGGCTCATACCGCCCGCTTGCACTCCTAAATACGGACTATAAAATCTTGGCCAAGCTGCTGGCGTGTAGGCTGGCCCTGCTAGTTCCCGAATTAGTCCACACGGACCAAAATGGGTTTGTCCTGGCTCGCAGCACGTGCTTGAACCTCCGCCGGTTCTTCAGAGTGGCTCCCTATGCTAGGATGAGTTGGGATCGATCCGGGTGCCTGGTGTTAGACCTCGAAGAGGCATTTGATACCCTGGAATGGGAGTACCTGTTTGCTGCGCTCCGCAAATATGACCTGGGAGAAGAGTTCCTTAGTCTTGTACAGCTTCTCTACACCCAGCCAGTAGTTAGAGTCAAACTGGCCCACACATATCAGGACAAATCCCAATTGAGCGGGGTACGCGGCAGGGCTGCCCACTCTCGCCATTGCTATTTGCGCAGGCCATCGAGCCGCTGGCTGAGTCACTGCACGGGGCACAAGATGAATGGGGAATCCTCTTAGGCGACGGCATGCATGGAGTCTCATTGTATGCGGACGACTTGCTTATTTATCTCAAAGATGTCAGATCATCCTGTACATCGATAGAGCGAATCCTATTGGAATTTGCTAATATTTCAGGACTCCGCGTGAACTGGGACAAATCATGCCTCTATCCTTTCTCGGAGACCACACCAAACCCCCATCTGTCCCTCAGTGACAAGCCAATCCATTGGCAGGAGTCGGCATTCCGATATCTGGGAATACTTATCTATAGAGAGGCTACTGATCTCCTTGAAGGCAATTTGATACGAGCCATCACGCAATACGCGTGCAGATGACTTTCTGGGGTACTCTCCCCCTGACGGTCATGGGGAGGATAACACTGCTCAAGATGGTGGTTCTCCCGCGACTGCTGTACCACTTTGTAAATGTGCCCCTGTGCCTCAAGCCGTCACTGTTCAAAAGCTTAGAGCTAGACATCCGAAGATTCATCTGGGGTGGGTCGCGTAGCAGAGTGGCACTAGTCAAAATGTACCCCTCAACAGCTAGCGGGGGCCTCTCGCTGCCTCACATGGCGCAGTATTATCTCGCAGCCCAGCTCTAGTGGGTGGCGAGATGGCTTGACGCGCACTATCTGGAGGACTCAGCGACTTGCGCCCCAGGACTCACTCACTTACAGGTGGTAGCGTTGTTCCACCCTACTGATCCAGCGGTGTACTAACAACAGATACTCTACTACCATATACTCACCTGGGCCCATATAACTCTTTCACTAATACCAAGTAGACCGCTGGGGTTTAGTTTATAAATTTCATACTTTCAGGAATAGTTATTGCTTATTTTCAACTAAACCTTTCACTGATCAAAAAGTTCTTTCCTCTGGTCGATGGACCATTAGTTGGAACTAATTGATGGTGATTATTAACATAACTTACTGAACATTCTTTAATTAAATAAAATAATGACAGACTCGGGAAGTTTTAAAACCTTTATTTAAATTAATTGAATGTGAATAATCTCAAAGTTTCAGTACAAACGCCCTCATTCGTAAGAGTGTCAATTCAATCAATAATCAATAAGCAAAAAATATTTCAGACTCACACAATAATTATGCTCAGAAAGGAGAGGACAGAGAGAGAAGAACATCTATCAATACAATGAATTTATATTTACCAAGAATGGTGTGAAGACCAACCCCCTGGCCAAAGGGCTGGTAAGGGTCCCCCGGGATAGATCAGGAGACAAAGACTTCAGGACAGGAATCAGGACAGGATACTTCACCTCTCTAAATACCGACGACTGCGTCGCACCCCTCTCTGACACTCTCTTCCTCCTCGTGGTTCTTCCGCGATCTTCTTTCTAACCCAATTAAGTTAAGATGGAAGTTTCTGCATTTGTCTTCTTCATCAGCGTCTCACAGCATCAGCACCACCCACAGCACCGACAGCATCTCGAGCTCTGCATCTGTGCTCCCGCTTCTTCTAGCTAACTAACTAAAAACTACCTCAGTTATACCTTTCAATATTCATGTACCACTCTTTAATGTTTCAATATCGTAAAAATACTAACTCTGATTGGTCAGGCAAGGGGGGATGATCATCACACCATGCTTACATTTCACTTATTTCATTGAACTATTGTTTGTAAACCCATCCCCTTAAACTTTATTAAGTCGCTTCCTTTCCAATACATCTCCAAACTTTATTGATACAAATTTGTTTCAATCCCATGAATAAGGCTTCTTCATATGAACTCTTCACCCTCATGTTCCCAGGGCACATCTTTCTCGTCCCTGGATCGGTTGACAAGTCCTTACTCATCCTTCCTGATTCTCTCTCATGTGAGCATACGCGGATTGAAATCAGTCAGCTCAGTTCAGACAAGTGTGGAAGGCCCAAATGCGCTCTAATAATAAAGTCAAAAGAAGAAATGTTATTTTCAAAAATAAATGGTTTCACTGTATACCACCAACCTCTACTCTAACCCACTTTAATTATTAATACCCTTTCTGCATTTGCGTTAGTATAAAACGTATTTTCTATTTAGCCAAACAGGTGCCATGCATGTGAACTTTCAAACCGCCATTTTAATGCCTTTTGCTCATGAGCAAGATTTTCCCTCCAGGCGTTAAACGTCATTACTACATAGATGCAGTAGACGCATGCACAGTAAAGATCCCTTGTTAGAGTGCGTTTAGTCCTTCGTTCATATTGTTAGAGTTAGTAAAACACATATGCAAGCTTCGTTTTCCCGCGTGTCTTTCTGAAATGTGAATTATTAATTACAAACACATAGTTAGTAATTCGTTAGTGAGTTAAACGAGAGGATTGCTTCCAAGCAAGTCTCATTTACGAGTCCTTGCTCCATCAATCCCCTCTCTGATGGCATTTTAAGCCATCACAAAATTACCCATCCCATCCCAGATACCAACTTGAGTATACTTCAGTTTTCTATTTCTCCTCTCAATTTTCCATCAGTCAACTCTTTTCCCTCTAAATCTTTCATTCTCTTGTATATTTTTCCTTTCATTTCTTCCAGCTGTATTTCATTATATTCTCTTTTCCGTTTCTTTCCCTTTCCTTCTCTTTTAAAATGTATTTTTCCTTTCCCTCCTTTTCTACAACATTTATATGTAATCGTTATCATCACTACTATTATTATCATAACTAATGGTATTATTAATTGACCTAGAAAACTTTTCCCCAAATCACTAAACCATTTCCCTATTGATGATATACTTTTTGTTAGTCTTCCCCACACACTGTCAACCTCCAGTTGGGTCAAATCTTTATGCATTCTTGTAATGTTTTCAATATATCCTTTAATCTCTCTGCTCTTGTCCGTAATATAAGTGCAGCCATGTTAAATTTTCAACATACCACAGACTCCACCTTGTTTTGCTAATAATATATCAAGAGCAAGACGGTTCTGTAAAACCATAGACCTGATTGCAACCATCTCTGTGTTAATCATTAAACATCCTCCTGCAGTATCTGTAGAAAGACGATCAACTATGGTTGATAACTTACAAATTTTCTGCGAGTTAAGAATGACTCCAACTGAGGGTATCAATGCACTAAAAATATCTCCTACTATTTCAGAAAAACTAGCTCTTCTTCTGCGTGTTAGTCCATTAAATTTTCCATTGATTCAATTGATTTTGTCCACATGAAATATCTTCGGAAAAACTATTCCGAAATAACAGCTTCCATACCATCTTGCAGGTAACCTATAATAGGCATTGTTCCCGCAGACATAATAAACTCCTGGAAATACAGGATCAGTTCCCCTTTTAGTCCTCACCCTCCTAAAATTAGGAAGTTGTGTTCACATTCACTGGAACCAATGTAATTATTGTTATAATCTGTCTTTAATCTATAGAGGCAGAATTTTCCTTTTTCACAAAATCCAGGGACATCGCAGCATGAGCCTTGCCATTTGCATAGATTCCCTCTTTCCCATACCATGGAGGTACATGGGTTTTCTGTTCAGCAGCTTTCTTTATAAAATTCTGTCTCCTTTCTTCTACTAAGTTCAAAAATTCTTTTTCTTCTTCTCTTAATGTACATGTTAGATTATCTTTATGTGCCTGAACTTAGTCTATTAAACTAATTGTTAAGAAAAATTCACCCATAAATTGTGCATTTTTACTACTAACTACTGGATTCATATTCTTTCTAATAGGTAATTCAAAAAATACTACATCTATATTTGAATAAAAATGTTGATGTTTCCCTGTAGCATAAAATAAACTTGACAAAATACTACATGACACACCATATGTTAAAGGTATATGGGGATACGTCACCCCTTCTGACACTGATGAGGGTAACTTCATACACACGTAGCAATTACTAATTTCCATTGTATTAACATACTGAAACAACAATTTAATAAACACATTTGAAGATGTATTATAATTAGGCTCATTATGATAATTTGCTTCATCTTCTACCCCTATTTCTATTTTAGTTCCTTTTATTCTGTCTATCTTATCATTAGTATCTGTTTTATTCTTATCAGGTCAGTTCAGTTCAAAATCTTTATTTCGGTTCTTTTAAACCATAAAAGATGCATAAAAATACGTACAATTTTAAATACAAATACAAATAGTCCAAATAAAAACCTATGCGAGCAATTTATACAAAGAGATACAATGGAAAGGGATCTGTATGTCCCTACTATGTTAAAACATAAATACTAATATAAATATGCTAAAAGGCATCAGTGATTAAAAAGAGGAAAACTCATGGTATTAGGCTTGCATTCCACGTCCTTTTTAAGAAACTCCAGTATTGTTAGAATATAAGACAATTAATAACTTTGTGTCTGCTAATACATAGTACAGTACCATTCCCTGTGTCTTTTCATTATAGACATCTATATTGTTTCAAAAATTCCGAGAAAATACGGACAATACACTACAGCTTAAGACCTGCTTTAGCTCTTAAAAAACTAACTGCTAACAAAAATCTACTAACGCCAAAGACAATAACCTGTGCAGTTTCAGTCTTTAAAATTCTTTCCGCCTCTTTGCATGATCTCATTCCTAGGTTTAAACAAATCGGTTTGATCCATTTTTTCCTAGCCTTAGCATATACAGGACAGAAGAAAAGAATATGCAACTCATTTTCTTTGGCTTTACCTGAACATAAAGTACACAAATCATCGATATTTTCAGTGTGTTTACTGGCCCAACTTGCTACAACTGTATTAATGTTCATTATGCCATATCTAAATTTCATATATAATGTTTTTGCAAGTTGAGGGCGTACTTAGTCCAAGAAAGGCTCAAAATATGCCACATCTTTGAACAAAAGGAACCTTATTGTTAGCGCCCCTCCTGCTGAATCATGTAGCATGCTACTTTGAATGTAGGCCCAGAAAGTAGATTTTAATACCTTTTAGAGGCTTGGGTCAATAAAGACGGGTCATCCCAAAACTGGGATAAGCCAATCTTTTTCAACCATAAACAAACATGTCTAAGCCATGTGATACTTTTGTTCTGATCCAATTTTATAATTTCTTCTAAACCGACCTTATAATCTAACAACTCCGGTGTTGACCAAAGTCTTACCCATAATGTAAGAGGTCTTAAAATTGCATAGTGGTCAGTCCGTTTTATATTCAGGTCCAAAATAATTGGGATTAGTGGTGTGCGTACCGGAAGACTTAAAAGTGCTCTATAGAATTTGTTTTCTCCCACCTCGAAATTCTTTTTGCAGACGGGTCCCCATATTTCAGCCCCATATAATGCTGCAGATTGGGCTTTGTATTTGAACACCTCCAATGCTGGAGAAATAGCTTTAGTAAAACTATTTCCATGCCTTTTCATAATAGGCAACGCATTTTGTGTGAAGGTTATCTTACTTTTTTCTATTTGGGTCTTCCATGATAATTTAGTGTCCAAGGAAATACCCAAATAGCTAATACTCTGTACGTACTCCAACTATTGACCATTCAAAACTATGTTTTCCCGAAAAGTTTTGTGGGGATTTATGGCCATGTATTTAGTCTTACTAATGTTAATTTCAAGGCCTTTAATGTTACAATACGTATGGAACGAATCTATTAAACATTGTAGTCCCTTGGGTGTTTGCGATATTAATATCGTATCGTCAGCGAATAAAAGTGCTGGCACCAATTCACCCCTTAATTTTGGTGCATCATTTTTACAGCCATTCAGAAATTTCGGAATATCGTTGACGTATAATGAGAATAATGTGGGTGCCAGTATGCATCCTTGGCGAACACCCCGTTTTATGGGGATTGGTCCTGTTAGTTCGCCCCTTGGACCCCATCTAATCTTCGCGTAATTATTTTCATGTAGCCTCGTAATCTGTTTGAGTAGGTTAGCTGGCAACCCTTGACATCTCAGTGACTCCCATAACAAAGCCCGTGGGATAAGATCAAACGCAGCCTTTAGATCTACAAAGGCAACGTAAAGATGACCCTTTCTTAAGTTCACATATTTCCAACATAAACAAGAAAATCTAAAAACCTGATCTATTGTACTGGTTTTAAGTCTAAAACCTGCCTGAAATTTAGAAAGTATAGTGTTCTCCTCAATCCATATATCTATGCGATTTAAAATATGCCTTGCAAAAACTTTCTGTAAAATATCAATTAAACTGATAGGGCGATAATTTATTGGGTCATAGCGATTACCCTTTTTAAAAATTGTAAACATTTCCGCCCCTTTCCATGTTTCTGGAATTTCTGCACCCGCTGCTATGGCGTTGCATAGATAGTTAATATAGGGGCCCCAGACACTGACATCGTGCTTGAATAAATCTCCCGGGATTTTATCAGGTCCGGGCGCTTTCCCTAATTTAACTGCATTAATCGCCAATATTGTTCCTTCTAGATCAAAAACTAATTTGTCTTCATTTGGACTAAGTAGTAACCCGGCATTAGGTAAGACCATGTCACTATCTGGTACTGCATACAGCCTTGAGAATTGGTCAACCCAAGTGGCTGCATCAAGATAAACGTCCTTTACTTCCTTCCCTGTTTTGCTCCCTTTGGCCACTAGCCTCCAAAAGCCCAATTGGTCCTTATTTTTAGCTGCTATAAGGAGATCGGACCAATTTTCATCATCCCAAGTTTTTTTGGCCTTCTCAAGAGTTTTACTATATTTGATCCTGGTATCCTTTATGTTAGACAAACTACCATTTTTTATTGCCAATATTAATTCTGTCTTAATATTACGACAACCCTTGTCGTACCAAGGATTAACTTCACTACTGAGAGTTTTTACTTCTCCATTCTTCCTTTTTGACATTTTAGTCACTATCGGAACCAATGCTGTCAGTAAATGTTTATGTAGCTCTAGGAATAGATCTTTCCCTAGTAGTAGATTTGAATGGGGACCAAAAATATTGGCAAATATATTATAAATTTTTGCCAATACCTCGCTATGCTCTAATATATGTGCCCATTTTAAAGAACGGCGATTATTACTAACTATAATATCGTCAGGGCTCACATCTAAATTCTCAGTATTCTGCGAAGCAGAAGGGAGAAACTCATCAAGGAATGACAATTGAAGGGGACGATGGTCACTCTCTATTCTCGGGACCACTTTTAGATCGATTACATAAGGCCAAACATCAAATGATACCATTATGTAATCTATTTTACTCCGGGACTTACCCCTACAGAATGTATGGGCCTTTGGCGTGTCTGATGGTAAGCGGCCATTGCATGCTCTCAACCATACCCGGCCGCCAGTCTCATAATTTGAACCGCTGCCACCGAGCACGGCACTGTGTTAGTGCTATCCAGCGCGGGAATGTTATTAGCGATGTCCTCATCTTCAAAAATATTACAGAGCCCTACAATTGGTTCAAAATTACAATTTAGATCCCCACCTATTATTATGCCTGTTTTTATATCTAATAAATTTAGAATAGAGTCCATATGTTCAATTACCAATGACTCTTTCGAGGCTAAGCTAGGTCTATTATAGACATTAAATAAATGCAGCACCCTTCCAACTTTAGTTGTAATTTTTACACCAACTATATCTTGTGATTTTATACGCAGTTGGGTGATTTCAATATCGAGGGTTACTTTTATCCATATTACAAGGCCCCCTGAAGGCCTCCCCCTTGCTGATGGAATTGCATCCACATTAAATGTCTTTAGCCTGCTCTGTGTGGGGTTTCTAGGGCCCAGGTCTCCTGTAAGAGACAGATATCGCTCTGTTCAATTTATTCATTCCAATCTGCATCCCCTAGGTTCTTGCTGAGTCCCGCTATATTCCACGAAATGAAACAGAGCCCTGCTAATTTACTAGCTATAATAGCTATCTTGGGCTCAGCTATCAAAATACAACTTGTATTATATATCTCATTTGTCATTGTGACCTCATCTGGCGGCTTTAATACAACACGTTGGATAACAGGTACAATTCCAACACCATCCCACTCTTTCCACTCTTGTAAATCTTCCTGAGTCTCTTCCTGTATGTTCCAGTTTTTTAAGATAAGTGGCCCCTCTATATTTGAGGCAATGTCTTGATTCCCTAATGCCTTGCCTTCCATCGTTCCAGATAATACTTCCCTTGGGAATTCTGCGATTTGTAGTCAATCGACAGCCTCCAAGGATGTTAATTCCTGGTATCTGTTAAAAATAGATAAGGGGGGAATATTATCATACTCAAACTCAATCTTCCCACTGGCTGGCCTGTAAAAATAACCCAGGGGTAAGGCATGGATACAAGTACTCTGCGCCATAGACTCCTCATGCGCTCTTAACAGATTACGGACCAAATATGGACTCCTGAAGTTTATAACAATACAATCCCCTTGTATGTCCTTAGTGGAATCACCTACCCACCCTACCCTGCGAACCATTAAGATGTCATTCATTTTTTGAGGATTACATTTTTTAAACTTGGATAACCAATCAACGGTTTTATTTCTGAGATTGTGCCAAGATTCTTTTTGTTCTCTTTTCAGGGTAGGGACGCCAGCTAGTATCAAAACATATGGACACGCAGCTGGGGGTAATTTTAAGATGTCTGTATTAGGAATTAAATCAGTTCCTCTTGGGCTATGTACTGTCCCTACACTATTACCCATATTTGAATGATCAGCAACCCCCTCAATTCGAGAACCAACATTTCGACCTACCTCCCCAATTTCTGTCGGCTTTGAACTAACCCTCACAATTCGACCCCTACTAAGTGTGTCAGTTCTAGCTTGCTCAGAAATTTGTTCACCACATATATCATTCTTTCTACTTATGGATACATTTCTAGCTTCAGCTATTAATTTTGCCCCTTCCTCAAATGTTCTTTTACCATCCTCAATTAGAATACCTAATTGGTCTACGGCCAAGTTTAACTGGTCAATTTTTGCATCCAGAACCCCAAATTTAATGTCCATACGTTCATTAATCATGGTCTGTATATGATCTAATGCGGTTTTAAGAATGGCCTCGACAGTTTGTTCTACTGTCCCAACACCCTCACTAGATAAAGCAGAACAAGAAGTACAGTCAGTCTCAGTATGTGTACTAACAGTATTACATAAGGACACCTCTTGTTCATGCTCATCTATGATTTCCTTGGATGAGCTAACTGTTCCCCCTTTTTTCTGCTTTATTACACCATTCTTAGAACCGTTTTTTTTTACTCTCTGTGTCTGCTTAGTTTTTCCTTTTGGGGCTCCCACCTGTTTTGAAACTTGTAGTCTCGACGATATTCCAGGCCTATTAATTTCAGCTGAGTTGGAAGACATCGGCATACTTAGTGTGGATACTACAACATGAGTGTTTTGATCAACAGGGGTAGTTGGTGTTCGACCACTCAAATTTGGTTGTATCGTGTTAGTTGTTATTGGTGAACTAACTTGTCTATATGTTGGTAACCTGGCTGGGTCAAGTGACAACCTTCTCTCTGCTAGTTCAATTTCGTGGCTTAAAAGTGACTCAGCTCGTATGATGAAGGCATCAAGGGTGCCAGCAGCACCCTTTCGCTTATTCATGATTATATATTTCCTTACTGAGCCAATATGTAACCCCAAGCAGCAGAAACGTAATTGCAACTAAAACAGTGACTGATTTTATGCACTAACCCTAAAAAATAAACCAAACTTAACTTTTGCCTCTTCAACCCCCTTCAGACTCTACCAGACAAATGCTTACCCCAAAACATATATATAATTAGTTCTTGGGGGGGTGGTCCAGTCCAGTCCCAGACAGTCGCGAACGGGCGCTGTGGGAGCCCTAGCCCCGTTTTATGCGCCACCTGGCGCAAAGCGCGACGTCAGCGCCTGCGAGGAATAACGGGCAATATAGTCCTCAGATCCCCCAAGCGTCCGCAACACAATGGCAGCACTCAGCACTTGGCGTTCGTGCAGCAGGGAACAAGCAGGCAGGAGACAACAATGGGCGGCAGCAGGTATAGACTCTCAAGAATGGACTGCTTTATGTAGAGGCCTCTTATTCACAGAAACATTCACAACACAGAGGATGGCCAAAATATCCGATGGTGATAAGGGTTTCCAGGTCTCCCTGCAAGCAGACTCCAAGTCCTACACAAGTGCCCACGGCCGCAGATGAAAGGGGGATGGCCCTGCCCTGCCTCTTCCTGGCAATGACGGGCAAGGACGGGCCCGCCCTTGGCCCGGGCTTTCCCCGGGCGCTGCCCGCGCGCGTCCCGCGCTGCGGGAGGGCGGCAGCGCTTTTGATGGGGCCGAAGGCGCTGTTGTGACGCTGCTTCCCCGCACTGGGCAGGGGCTGTTGGGAATTGTAGGCCGTTCCCCTCACGGCAATGGATGAAGGTACGGAGCCGTTCCCCTCACGGCGTTTGAAGGTGTCACCCAAGCTGTTCCCCTCACAGCAGTGCAGTGGTCTCTCAGGCCGTTCCCCTCATGGCAAGTAACAAGCGCCGGTAAGCGGGTCCCGCGCTGCGGGAGGGCGGCAGCGCTTTTGATGGGGCCGAAGGCGGTGTTGTGACGCTGCTTCCCCGCACCGGGCAGGGGCTGTTGGGAATTGTAGGCCGTTCCCCTCACGGCAATGGATGAAGGTACGGAGCCGTTCCCCTCACGGCGTTTGAAGGTGTCACCCAAGCTGTTCCCCTCACAGCAGTGCAGTGGTCTCTCAGGCCGTTCCCCTCACAGCAAGTAACAAGCGCCGGTAAGCGTGTCCCGCGCTGCGGGAGGGCGGCAGCGCTTTTGATGGGGCCGAAGGCGCTGTTGTGACGCTGCTTCCCCGCACCGGGCAGGGGCTGTTGGGAATTGTAGGCCGTTCCCCTCACGGCAATGGATGAAGGTACGGAGCCGTTCCCCTCACGGCGTTTGAAGGTGTCACCCAAGCTGATCCCCTCACAGCAGTGCAGTGGTCTCTCAGGCCGTTCCCCTCATGGCAAGTAACAAGCGCCGGTAAGCGCTTGTTACTTAATAAAGGTACTCCTACTATTAGGAATAACCACACTAATACTACTAATAAAATACTACAAAAACAAAATCTAAAACATTTTCTTTTTAATCCTCGTTTTGGTCCTTCGGTAACTTCAATTTCTGCCATTTTACTCCGAGAAAATTTCTTTTCTCTTATTCTTTCTTTGTCAATTTAACTTTCTTTTTTGTTCTTAAGGAGGTCTCAATTTGCTTTCATCAATCTGTGCAACATGAACTTCTTGTGTTTCATCACTTAAATCTAGGGATTCAAATTCTTCGAGTAAAATATAGGTCCACTCAGGGGCCTTATACCTTCTATTTAAATTTCTCAATCTTGAACTTCTTCGAGTTATTTTCGCTAATGTTTGTTTAGATTGTGTTTGACTTGTGACTTCATTTACTTGTTCTGGCCTCTTTTCTGGGCTTCTCAAATAGTATCTTAATTTCTTTACTCCCACCGGCCAATTGTCTCCCTTTCTGATTCCTTTGATCTTTACTGCACTTTCACCTTCTTTATCTCCTTTTAAAGTTCTTTTATTTTCACTTAATCTAGGCACAATCTGTTCTCGTTCTCTGTTTTCTGTGCTTGAACCTTCTTTTACTTCCACCTGCTCAGGTCTTATCGTACTTTGTTCTTCTTCCTGAGCTTGTTCTTCTAATTCTATCTGACCCTGTTCAGGTCTTACTTCAAACTGTTCTTTTTCTGCCTGAACTTGTTCTTCTAATTCTATCTGATCCTGTTCAGGTCTTATTTCAAACTTTTCTTCTTCTGCCTGAACGTGTTCTTCTAATATTCCCTCCTCAGGTTCCTGAAAGTCTTTTTCTATTTCCACCTGAGTGTGTTCTTCTTTCCCTGTCTCTTCCTGACTACTTTCCTGTCTTTTCAGCTCTGTTATTCTTCTTGTTTCAATAGCATCATCAATTACTTCAATCACTGGTATCCACTCTTCCTGACTTGTACTTGGCTGTTCGTCATATGGTTGTCTTTCAGAATCTATTACTCTAGATTCTTCAATTTCACAGCTTACAACTCCTGACGTTTCAGCCTGTTCAGTTAGTGGTTGCTCGTGTTGTTCTGATGGGCTCGGAACTCTTCTGGTATGACTGGCATGAATCCAATTGGGCAAACCTGTACACTTCACTGCTGTGGTAGTGACTAGTATGACTTGACGCGGTCTGTCCCACCTTGGTGCTAGGCACGACTTTCTTGCGTGTTTCTTCACTAACACCCAATCTCCAGGATTCAAATCATGTGCTTGGTCTGGCTGTCTTTCAACTGCATCTTCTCCAACCTGGTGAGAGACAGAACGCACCATTTCAGCCAATCCTTTGCAATAGTCCAATACCAGATCATCAGTTATATTCATTAATTTATTTCCAGGAATAAATGCTTGTCTCATTGCTCTTCCCATGAGAACTTCATGTGGGCTCATTCCTGTTTTTCTGTCTGGAATACTTCTGAGACCCATCAATACGAGGTAATGCATCTGGCCATTTCAGCATTGTGGATGCACACACTTTCCCTAATCTTGACTTGATTGTGCCATTTAACTGTTCAACTATTCCAGAAGCCTCTGGACGATAAGCACAGTGCAGTTTTTGTTCTATGTTAAATGCAGCACAGATTAATTGAATTATTTCATTATTAAAATGAGGTCCTCTATCTGATTCCAAAGTGACCGGAAAACCAAAACGTGGAATTAACTCCCTCAACAACAATTTAGCAACTGTAAGACTGTCATTTCTTCGAGTGGGATATGCTTCCACCCATCTTGAGAAAAGGCATACTATGACAAGTATATATTTCAATCCATTGCTAGGGGGCAACTCAATAAAATCCAACTGTAATCTGGTGAAGGGTCCTTCTGCCTTTCCAATCTTTACCCAGCTAACCACTGTCTTCCTACCTGGATTTTGCTGCTGACAGGTTAAGCATCTTTGGCAAAGGCTGTCTGCGACTACCCTGAATTTCGGATTGTACCAACTCTGTCTGAATAACCTGATCATTGAGTCTCTCCCTATGTGTGTTGCTCCATGATACACTCTTGCCATTTTTTAAAGCAAACAATCTGGCATGACTGGTCTTCCATCTAAATTCACCCATACCTCATCTTCTTGTCTCTTTGTACAAGCTGCTGTTATCCAAATTTCCTTTTCCTTTTCCTCAACTTCTTCCTGCAATTGTCTAATCTCATCCCATGTCTCTGGTATTGAGAAAAACATAAGTTGGCATCTGGTTTCACCCGTTTCAATTTTTCTGTTTGTGGACACTGTATTTTTGGCACAGTATTGAGCAACTTGATCTGCATATCTATTGCCAGCTGCCACATAGTCATTTCCTGATTGATGTGCAGCACATTTAACAACTGCTATTTCTTTTGGCAATTGTAATGCTTCTAGCAGATCTTTCACATTTTTGCTGTTTCTAATAGGAGATCCTGAAGAAGTCAGAAATCCCTCTGCATCCAGAGTTGGCCAAAATCGTGCACTAACCTCGAACCCATATTGACTGTCCGTAAATATGGTTACTCTCTAATTTTTCCCCTTTTTGCATGCCATGGTTAGGGCTACCAATTCGGCTACTTGTGCAGATTTGACTCCCGGTAAACAGGATGCTTCAACTACCCCGGATATCTTACAAACAGCATATGCAGGCCTTAATCCTCCTTCTTGTGTCCTGAGACAGGACCCATCTACGAATAGCTCATGATCAGCTTCTTTTAAGGGTGTCTCCTTTATGTCTGGACGGGGCTTAGCACATAATTCAGTTACATCCAAACAATCATGATCACTCTCATCTTTCACTTCCTCATTGCATGGGTCTGGCAATAGGGTGGCTGGGTTCATGATCGTACAACTTATCACTGTCACGTTCTCAGTTCCCAAAATCACTCTTTCATACTTAGTCAATCGACTAGGGGTGAGATGTTGTGTTCTTGTTCTTGTGAAAAGAATCTCAACTGAATGTGGAACATAAACCTTTACCGGATGTCCCATCACTATTGACTCGCTTTGTTCCAGAGTCATACAAGTAGCAGCTACTGCTTTTAAGCAGCCAGGTAATGCTGAAGCCACTGGATCCAATGTGGCTGAAAAATATGCCACTGGACGTCGACTCAATCCATGTCTCTGTGTTAAGACTGAAAGTGCACAATTTTCTCTCTCACAACAAAACAACGCAAAGTCTTTTGTATAATCAGGCATGCCCAAGGCAGGAGCCTCACACAAGCAATTTTGCAATTTCACAAAGGCCTCTATGCAGTCATCATTCCAATCAATCGGATCTTTTGCTCTTTTCCGTGTCATTTGTATTAATGGTTTCGCTAGCATAAAAAAACCATGAATCCATTGCCTGCAGTACCCAACCACTCCCAAAAACATTCTCATTTCTCTCTGCGTCTTTGGCAATTGCATTTCTTTGATTATTTTTATTCTTTCCGGTGTCACTTTTCTAACTCCTCTTTCTATTTTATGCCCTAAATATCTAACTTCTTGTTGACAGAACTGTAATTTTTCTGGAGACACCTTGTGTCCTCCTTCAGCCAAATGGTTCAGTAATGCAATTGTGTCTGTGACACAATCTTCTCGTGTTTTTGATGCCACCAGTAGGTCATCAATATACTGAACCAGAACAGATTTTCCAGTCATAATCAATGATTCTAGACACTTTTTCAAAATCTGATTAAAAATTGAGGGACTCTCTGTGTACCCTTGAGGAACCCTGCACCATGCATAGATATGATCCTCGAACTTAAATGTAAACAAATATTGACTATCTGGGTGCAAAGGAATAGAAAAGAATGCTTGACATAAATCAATTACTGTGAATCAACCTGCATGCCAAGGTATCTGATAAAGGATCACGGCTGGATTTGTCACTATTGGACAACATGGCACTGGGGGGCGTGGCTACGCTGGGGATGGAGGAAGACGTGATTGTGTAGGGCTCCGTCGGAGGCTCCCCAAACTGGCTCCATATCTCCGTACATGCTGCTCTGCTGGGGCTGAATTTCATCACAGCGGGTGCTGAACTCATCCTCAGGCTCCGCTGAAAATTTTGAGGTGATTGGCCCGGGCCGCCCGTGCCGAGACCTGCGGACTCTCCTGCGGCCGGCAAGACGCTGCGGAGGCCGGCGCGGCTGAGTGCGCGAGCCCGGGGACTGGCCCCGCCCATCTGGCCTTGGACTGTGGCGCGCTTCCAGCTGACCGCCGCCGGCTGGCCTGCCGCGGCGGTTTTTAGCCCTGCAGTAATCCCAGCGCCTGGGAGATCACCACCGGGAGCCTGCTGATCTGGCAGGTAATCTCTGAAATCACCGCTGATCCGATCTCCGGCGAACGGCCCCTGGGGATCGGGTCGGGGACTTGCGGCATAAATCCGCTGCACTGCTGAAGCTGGGGGTCGCTCAGGCGGGCCTTCCTGGGGCCGACGGGACACTGCGAGGGCCGGCGTGGCCGCCCATACGAGCCCGGGGATTGGCCTTGCCTTCGGGCCTCGCGCTGTGGCGTACACTACAGTGGGCTTTGCCAGCTGGCCTGCTGCGACGGCTCTTTGCCCCGCCGGAGCCCCATCGCCTGGAGGAACACTTTTGGATGCCCGCTGTCCCGGCACGAAATCCCTGGCGCTTCCACTGACCTGATCTCCAGTGGGCGACCCCAGGTAGTGCGGCATGATTCGGGGAGGCACTGGGGCCGGACCGCAAATGGCAGCCACCACCGAGATCAGCGGAGGCCTCATGTGGTGAGAGGCTGAACGGGAGGACCACATCTGCGCTGGGACGCCTGCGCGCCTGGAGCCCTAGTGGACCCCGGACTGGGGAGGTGTCTGGTGCGGTCTGGCGGGGCGGCCTCTGTCTGGAGTGCTGTGGAGCATAACACAGCTGGCACACACGACAATACCCGGACCCAGCTGGAGAGGAGAGGCACTGAGACGTTCCTGGTACTGCCCACGGGAATCAAGGGGAGGCAGACGGCACGATATCGCCCAGCAACGGGTGAACTGAGAGCCCAGCGACCATACAGACACTAAGCAGCACACTGCTGCCGCTGCCCGGGCACGGGCCCTGCTGTGAGGTTCGGACGCACCCCTATTGCTGGCCCCCGCTGGAAAGCAGCGCCTGATTAGATCACGCGAAGAGACACCGACAGCGCAGTTGGGCAGGAGCGCATGAGAGGCGGTTCCTGGGGCGCGGCAGTTGAGGCTGCAACTTGACCTGCGACTTACTCAAGGTGCGCTGACCCGACCTACAGATACATCTGGATAGATGTCGCGGGGCAGAAGGGTTAAAGCGAACTTGTCTGGCACACCGGCTCCACCCCCCCAAACGAGAGCTACAGCGGGCAAAATGGCGGATGTGGCATCTTCAGCCGACATGTCCGGCAAACTGGATGCGGTCCTGGCAGCAGTGCAGAGACTAGAGGAGACCCTAAACCACACCCGTACAGCCTTGGAAAACAAAATCGACAAAGCGGTTATCGACCTAACACTTCTCCACGCCGACCATCGTAAACTAGCAGACCGTACGGCTGTGCTTGAGACCACGACGGCGGAGATGTCGCCACAGGTGGCAGCTGCAGACAAAAATATACAGCAACTTCTCAACAGAGTGGACTTCCTCGAGGACAGAGCTGAAGACGCAGAAGGCCGGGCCCGCCGCAATAATGTCCGAGTGGTGGGGCTGCCGGAAGGAACAGAGGGGAGAAATCCTGTCGCTTACGTAGAATCATGGATGCGCACCCTCCTGCCGGACGGATCCCTCTCCCCATATTTTGTGGTAGAAAGAGCACACCGGGTACCAGCAAGACCATTGCCAACGGGGTCCAATCCCAGGCCGCTCCTGATCCGACTGCTAAATTATAGAGACAGAGACATGATCCTACAGGAGACCAGGAAATTGCCTGAGATTCAAGTAGGTAATCAAAAAGTGATGTTGTTTCCGGACTACACGATTCAAGTGCAGAAGCAAAGGTACTCCTACATGGCGGTGAAGAGGCGTTTAAGACAGAACGACTTGAAATACTCCCTACTGTTCCCGGCTCGCCTGCGAGTAGTGGCAGGTGGCAAAACGCATTTCTTCACAACACCCGAGGAGGCTGAGGACTGGCTAGACACGTACACTCCCTCGAGGACTGAACCACCATCCGATCGAACCAGGGGCGCGGTGGAGGGAGGGGCCACCCGTCGCCGCCGTCCCAGAGGGAGCAGACTGAATCGCACACAACTTTCTCAAAAGAAAGGTCCAGACCCGGATCAAATACTACAGGGCCAACGAGACGCTCTTCAAGCTGTGGCAGGTATCAACGAGACGCAATCGGAGGACTGCGCATCTATCACTAGTCAGCAGGACCAGGCCAGCGAAGCGGGTGAACTTTCAGATGACCCCCTCAACACGCAAGACTCTTGTGAACTGCCAGTTGTCACTCCCCAGACCGCTGATGACATTGTCTGATGTTTGTCGATGTAGCCTTTGACCTGTACACAACTGTACCCCGTGACTGCACACGCAAGTATATGGTTGTAAGATAAGCATTAATGCGAAGTGCCGGATATGTTGCAACTGTTCACATATAAGTCTCACTCTATTACTGTAGGCCACTAATACATTCCTCCCGCTAGTCCACGAATTAGAACTTTAAGTTGTGCTGCACGATATCCCCTGTCTCCCACCGGAGTAGACTACACGTTGGTCCCAGCGGACACAGCACCTAACGATTCATTACTAGCTAGTTATCGGGGAGCCCGAGGTGATTCTGCTCTCATCTAGTCCCTTATAGCTCACAGCCCACCCCCCAAGACGCGGTTTGAATGATGTTTACGTATACAGTTTGGACGAGTGCCAGTTGCATACTCGCCCTTTTGGTATTTAATTCAATGCTAGGCGGTTGCCCATTGCACGTTAATTCACACAAAATTGATATTTTTCTATTATTTCTTTTTGTTGTTAATTATTGTATTGCTCACCATACAATCCGCTATATGCTGCAACATAGAGACACTGACCGCCATAATGGGCCACTCACTAGAGTCACCTACACATGTGTGGCGCGGACTTATCCCGCCCCTTGGCGTGACTGGGCCACTTGCTCTGCTGGTTTTCAACGGATATGGCGCCCCTTAAGATCGGAACCTGGAATGTGAGAGGCATTCACAGCCCGTCGCGTCGATATCTTATCTACTCCTACCTAAAACGACACCAGGTACAAATAGCACTCTTACAAGAGACACACTTGCATAAAGCTAAAGTAACACGACTTCACAGGCGTTGGAGGGGTCAGATACACGCGACGGGCTAATCGGCATACGCACGCGGGGTGCTGGTGTGGGTGAGGCCGGGGACTCCCTTCCGGGTGGTGGACTCCCAGATAGACACAGAGGGCAGATATGTTATCGTCAGGGGAGTACTGGATGGAAGGCAGATAGTACTCGAATCGCTGTATGCGCCTAATACAGAACAAGCGGCCTTCTGGGAATCGATCTCTCTTAAATTGGCTGAGTGGCATGATGTGCCCTTGATACTGGGCGGCGATTATAATAGTGTATTGGATGTGTCTCTGGACCGATCCTTCCCCCCCCTGCCTGGCACGACTACGCACACAGCTGCGAGGGCGCTACGCAATTGGGCCACGAATTGGCATTTGACAGATGCCTGGCGCCACCTTAACCCATACGATAGGGTGTATTCTTACTACTCGGGAGCCCATGGCCTCCATGTTCGTCTGGACCGCTTTATGGTGTCCAATGATCTTCTCTCAAGCATTTCCGGATCTCACTATATGGGGAGGACACATTCAGATCATAACCCACATATGGTGGAATTGCAATGGGAAGAGACAGCGCCACCAATTCCTATATGGCGACTTCAACCAGATGTTCTGCTAGATGCACCATTTCGAGATTTACTGGCTACTAGGGTGGCCCAGTACTTTGATGAGAACGAGGGCACAGCCTCATCGCCACTGTGGGAATGGGATGCCCTCAAGGTAGTGGTACGGGGTCACTGTCTGGGCACACAAGCGGGGATCAGAGCGCAGTTAGATAAATAACTTACCATTTTAGAGAGGAAACTGGCGGCTAGCGAGCGGGCGGCAACTGAGGGCTCCCGTGGGCAGCTTGATAAGCACAGGGAAAAGCATGCGCAGTTACTGGAGCGTCTGCGCTGTCTTAACTATGCTGCGCACTCGGCACGGACGCACCATATGGGAGACAAGGCTGGGAAACTGCTCACATGGCTTATACGGCAAAATGAGACATCAGCCCCTGTAATGTCTGTGCGCACGGCAGCCGGGGGTGTAGCGTATACACAGCGAGATATACACAGCGCATTCGTGACACATTATCAGGGCCTATATGAATCTCGCACACAGGTCACGTCCCTAGAGCTACAGCTCTACCTGGACGGGATAGCTCTGCCACAGCCTACGCGTACACAAAAAGCGGAATTAAATGATCCTCTCTTAGCAGAGGAAATACGGGATAGCATATTTTCATTATCCAACGGGAAGTCACCAGGGCCAGATGGTCTACCGACCGAATTTTACAAAGCCTATGAATATATATTAGTACCGCAACTGCTTAAGGTGTATAAGATTGCGCTGGACGATTCTACGCTCACTGCTACGCAAAATGAGGCCCTATTGGTGTCTCTCCTCAAGCCGGACAAAAACCCTGAGTCTTTGGGTTCCTATCGCCCTCTAGCGCTTCTTAACACTGATTACAAAATCTTGGCGTCCCTACTGGCTAAACGCCTCTCACCCCTAGTGAAGACGTTGGTACACCCCGATCAGAACGGTTTTGTCCCCACCAGGAACACCTCCCTTAATCTACGCAGATTTTTTCGGGTCGAACAGTACGCGATACATCGATGGCCACACTCTGGTTGCCTGGTATTGGACCTGGAGAAGGCCTTTGACTCTCTGGAGTGGCCGTATCTGGCGGCGGTGCTGAACAAATATGAACTCGGCGATCACTATTTAAGTATGGTCCAGCTGTTATACCAACGCCCTATTGTCCGGGTCCGCACAGGCACGTTAATATCTGATCCCATTAGAGTGAGGCGTGGGACACGCCAGGGCTGCCCGCTGTCTCCGCTGCTTTTTTCCCTAGCAATGGAACCACTGGCGGAGCTCCTTCGCGGCGATAGCGAGGCATGGGGTGTGCAATTAGGAGACGGAATGCATGCCGTGTCTCTCTATGCTGATGACATATTGTTGTACGTACGTAACATCACAGACATTCCTGCGTCCATACTGAAGACCTTCGAGAAGATGTCAGGTCTCCGGGTTAACTGGGCCAAATCAGGGGTCTATCCCTTCAATGCGAACACGGCAGAAACAAACGTGGTCATTAATAGCTCAATACTCCCATGGTACCCTACCACCTTTCGATACCTGGGGATATTCATATACCGGGCGCCTGCTGATCTCCTGGACGGTAATCTGATGAGAGCGATTTCAGCGGTTAGGGCCCAAATACACTTTTGGAAGTCCCTCCCGTTGACTGTCATGAGCCGCATCACATTATTGAAGATGATTGTCCTTCCCAAGTTATTATATTACTTCTCGAATCTCCCGGTCTATGTCCCAACAAAAACCTTCCGTGAACTGGAACGTCTCTTCCGTGATTTCATATGGAACACGGGAAGGCCCCGGGTGGCGCTATGGAAGTTATATGCTCCTATCAGTCAGGGAGGGTTGGCCGTCCCCAACATGGAACTGTATTACATAGCAGCCCAACTGCAATGGGTAACGAAGTGGCTAAACGGAAGTAGTCTGGAAGACACGGCAACCATGCAACAGCCGCGGACGCACGCGCAAATCTGTCACTTGTTCCATCCAATGGCCAAACCCCCACGCCCACTTCAAATACATCTGGGTTTAGGATATAGATGTTACAGGAGGAGCCTATACCTTACCCGCGCGACAGCCCCGTATGCCCCGGGATTACCGCTGTTGGGGACACCTAGGGGAAGTCGGGCACATCTGAAATAGCACTGGACCATTGGCGCACAGCCGGCATAGACACATTAAGCGACCTCTACAGAGATGGTCAACTGTTAACATTTGAGGCGCTGGCGGAGGATACTGACTTACCTGCAGGGCAATTCCTTCTGCACGCATCCCTCACAAGGGCATTATCAGCAGGCTGGGGAGACATAACAACCGAGCCACCAACGCATCTACTAGTACAATATTTACACGTCATGGGAGCGGGATCTCACATAGTACACTGGCTGGTGGCGGCCTTGCTTGCGCACACGCTGCAACCCATGCTGGCCCTTCGCGCCCGCTGGGAAGCAGACAGGGGTCAACCCTGGGCTGACAGGGAATGGGATACCATCCTAGCCGGCTCAACATACATACCGAGAAGTTCTAAATTCAAATTAATACAAACATATATTATACAGAGGCGTACCTTTCGCCTGACAGAATAAATAGATACTTTAACATCTCTACGTCTGAATGCCCACGCTGTCGACAGCCTGACGCGGACCTACTTCACATGCTATGGTTCTGCACCCCTCTCCAGAATTATTGGCGGGACGTCGCTACGACCCTAGCGCTTTGTACAGATACACCCTTGTCGCTTACATGGGAAACCTGCATATTAGGAGCCTACGTCCGATCCAAAAAAAACAAAGTTACTTCACGGTTCAGGGACCTGGGACTGATAGTTGCAAAACGCTTAATTACAAAACGATGGAAGCATGTAGACCCCCAGGGACGATTAGCTGGGAAAGATCACTCCTCATATGGGCACAGGCGGAAAGTGTATCATTGCACAGGGAGGAAACTGCGGGGCTCCGAAAATACCACATTGCGCAGCACTGGGACACAATACTCGCAGCATTTAAAAACGCAGGAGGCAGAGTAGATAGCGATACCCAACCAGCTAACATATAACGTATACGTTAAAGACCCCGAGTTACGGAAGGCGAGATACCAGCGGACAGTCACTACGAAATGATGCACACCGCTACATAGCCATAGTCAGAAATGGGAGACCCCTCTATCCCTAACTACCCAACCCCACCCACCAGAACGCAACTGGCCCTTAATACCCATGTAGATAGGAGTCCAACCTTGGTGAGTTAATTTACTGTAATGCATAGGATGTACGAGCCCATTGTTGTTTATATTATTTTCTTTTATTTTCATTGTTGATAGGTCATGATTATTTATTTTGTATATTGATAATGTCGCCACTCCTCAATACGTTGTTAGGCACTGCAACTTAGATAAGGTGCGCTATACTGGCACGTTCTGCATAGCTTTTATTTCCTATTCTTTACATCCGCTCTTGATGCATGCCCCCAGTATGGAACTGTTGAAATAATTATGCATTGCTGTTCCCGGTGCACACTGTCACTATACGCACTAGGCATAAATAAATTGATTACACTGTACCGCGCAAGAGAACAACTGCGGAGCGGTAAAATGAGATGTCGACCATGGAAACACACAGGCAACTCCCTTTTGACACCACATGGGACCGCTGTTGTATATCATGGACACTTTGCCGCAAAGTAAACTGGTAATCGGCGCAGTTTAGGAATGTGAAGTATTGCACAAATTGGAAATATGCTCAAAATGTTTTTTGAATTGCCCTATATTGTAGGATGGGGAAAAAATGTGAAAAGACCAATAAAGATGTTTAAAAAAATAAATAAAAATTGGACAACATGGCACTACTATTTTATTTATTTTTCGTAAATCCTGCACTATTCTATATTTTCCGCTAGGCTTTTTCAGTCCCATTATTGGCGAATTACAAGGACTACCCATCACTTCTTTTAAAATGCCTTGTTTAACCATTTGTTCAATTTCTGGAATAACTCCTGCTTTTACTTCCGGACTCATCTTGTACTGTCGGGTGTTTGGATAAACTGCACCTTCTTTCACTGTCACTTTAACTGGGTCTATATTTGTCATTAACCCAATATCCTTTCCTGTAAAATCCCACACTTCTGGATTAACTGTGGTTCTCAACTCTTCTGGTAATTCATTTTCAGTCATTAGTGAAAACATCTCATCTACTTCGGTTCCCTGTTTAGCTAACATCATTTTGTATATAACGTCTTCATCAGGGGTTTGGAAAGCGACACCATCTGGTGTACAATAGATTGTGCAGTTCATCTTGCACAATAGATCTCTTCCCAACAGATTTACAGGACTGGAATCACAAACTACAAACCGATGCATTTCTTTAAAGTTTCCAATGTGCACCTCCATTGGTTTTGTGATTGGGGTTCTAATCTGTTGGTTAGGCACGCCTACAACTTGGATTGATTCTCCCGAGAGGGGTAGGTTTGGGATGTCTGCTGTTCTCACAGTAGACCGGGTAGCACCAGTATCCAATAGAAAAGTGATGTCTTTACCTTCTACTTTCCCATCAACAAATGGACCTGACTGATCTACCGGCAAGGTTGCGCCAAGCACGCACTCCTCTTCCTCCCCCCTCAGGCACCGTCATTGCGAGTAGTCCGAATTTTCCTCATCATTCTGCAACAAATATTGCGTAATTGTTCTATTATTCTTACCACTTTCTCCTTGAAATCCGGTGTTCCTACTGAACTTTTAATGATTCACAAAATTTGGCATAGGAGCTGGTGGCACCTGATATTGTGGAGTAACTACCTGCTGCTGCTGATTCATAAGTACTTCATTCTGCATCTGTGGGATTAAATTTTGATTTGGCCCATTATTACTTTTATTATTCTGAATACTCTCACACTCGTTCTTCCAATGTCCAAGCTTTCCGCACGCATGACAAGGAAACTTCTTTTTCACTTCTTCTCTGTCCATTCGTCCCCTATATTTATTACCATTCGCCCCTTGATCATTCTGACTCTGCTCTTTCACTTGATTATTATTTTGGGCATTTGTTTTCTCTTCTTGCTGTTCTGCCAATTTTACTTGTGCCCACATCATTTTCTCCTTTAGCTTTCTACGCCTGGCCTCATGTCGTCTCCGCAATATTTCGCATTCTTTAAAATCTCATCCACTGTCTTGCTTTGCCAATACAACATGTGCTGTTGTATCATCTGACTAATCTCTGGTTTCAGACCATATACAAACCGATACACAAAATGTCCCATATCCTTATCACCGATATTCTCAAAACCACAATACTGCTTAAACACCTGTAATAACCTTTCATAATATGCATGTACAGATTCATTTGGTTCTTGTGTTGTTCTATCTATTTTTACCCAATCTGTTTCTTTAGGAGGAATCTTCCCTTTCAAGTAAGTAATCACTTGGTGATACTTCTTCATCACCTCCTCTGAGGGTGCTCCTGTCTTCGAGTCTCTAGCATACTCCTCATTAGGCCAATCAATTGTGATTTTACATTCCGTCCATAAATCAGCAGGCACTACAATATCAAATAAACCATCTAAATCCTTCAATAAGACCTTTGAAACCTTCACAAATCTTTCTACTTGTTTATACCATTCAACTGGTTTTTCTCTCAGCTTTGGAAATCATTTGTAAATGACAAAATATCTTGTCTACTCCAAGGAACATGAACATATCCACCTCCGGGAACCTCTCTCATTGGACACAATTTCTCAACTTTGTTTGATTCTCTTACTGTAAATGCAGCTGCTGCTTCTCTAGCTTGTACTTCCTCTTTCTTTCTTATCCATCTAATTCTCCATTTATCAATGTCTCCCCATTTTCACAAAATGCTCATTAATTCCTTTATCTGTAGTCTCTTTCCAGAAGCATTTACACTTTCTAAATCTTTATCAGTAAAGTCCACTCGATATGGTTTCTGTAACAACTTTGATTTCCCTATGTCTATTCCAATCTCTGAAGCAACTTTGGTCAATCTCTCATGAAATACCCTTGCTCTTCTGGTTATACTCTTACATAAATATAACAATTCCTCATCATTATAAACATTCAATCTTTCTATGCCCACACATCCTGTTATCATCTCTTCCAATTCCACTTTCAATCTGCTGATGTCTAAAATCTTTGGTGGTGGATTTTGATTATCTATTTCCTGTGCCCATCTCTCTATTTCTTCAGGGGTAACTACTGTTGCACCGTCAGTTCTTATAGGTACTAAAGATCTCTTTTCTCTCAAATTCATAGGTGTATTTCTCTTCGGAGTTTCAGTTGAAGATTCTACGTTTGGGAGATCCATTAATGAAATAACTGACTCACTTTCGCTAACCTGATCATCTGTAATTATTATTTCTTTTCTAGGACTATTTAATGGAATTGTCACAGGTTGTGGTTTCTGGCTAATCTTTTTATCTCCATACAATGGGATTACCGGACCAATGGACACTGGCACTGTCAAAGCTTCAGTATTCAAATTTAATTGACTTATTTTCTGAACTAGTTCTTCTCTAGTTTTGTTTAAAACATCTCTCTCATTATCCTCCAACACTCTGTTATATGACATATCATGTAAAATCTGTGGGGTTAATGGTATTCCCATTACTGGTGCACTTGGGGTAACCTTACTAGTTGCTTCTTGATACGGCGGTGGATTTTTAATTAAAATATCCTCTAACAACTCGTCATCTGATTCACCATATCCTGCTGTATTCATGTGTTTCGTTTTCTCCTTACATTTTCCTCCAGACTGTTCCTCAGCCATTAACACTTGATATAAACCTTCTGATACCATAGCTCTCCTCCATTGTTTCATCTGCCCTTCGCGTGACTCATGCAAGTGTCTGGGAAAAAATCCTCAATATCTCCCACCTCTACATTTCTCTCGTTCATATGACTCAGTCTCCCATTCTTCCACAGCCTCATATTGAGTTAACCTTGGTCTAGGTTCTAAATCATTCATTTTCAATCTCAAATTCTGAAGAATTCTCCCATTAAACGTACCATCTTTAGGAAATGCTAACACTCCATCATCCTTCGTATATTCTATCCAGTTTTCCAACCGCACGCATGTATGATATCCTCTTTCCATCATCATGAAAGATGCTGGTGTTTTCGGTGGCGGAATAGGAATTCCCTCTCTGGTCAACACAGGCTTATCTTTCTTAAAGAAATTCTTAATTTTCTTTATAAATGACATCTTTCTTTTCTCTCCATACATCCTTGAGGAACGATGTATAAAATTATATTCTGCAAACCCTTGAAATCTTCTACCTGTACGCCTTGCACTAACAGTCAAATCAAAATCCCGCATACAATCTCTCTCTCCACCAATCCTAGCGCGGCTTCTATCTAGTTATCCAATTAAATCAGGCTCACGCTCGTGATCTGACCAATGCCAGCGCGGCCTTTTTCTGATGTCAGTTCTGTTCCTTACTACTGACCCCTCCTTTACAAGGCTGCTCTTGTCACACGCCCGCTGTTTCTACCAATCCCAGTGCGGCTTACTGTGACGTCAGTACAACTCCAACGACTGACCCTCCCTTCACAGGGTAATACGAAAACTTATTTCTTAATACTTTTCTTTAAAATTCTTTGTTATTAACGACATAAAAACATTCGCTACTCTGTCTGTTCCACTAATCAAAGGATAGATTATTTCTTTCTACTGCGTGTAAAACCTTCTGCTTACTCTTCATACACTGCGAGTAAAACCCTTCCGCTTACCCTTCATTCAAGCTCCAGAGAACCCGCTACTCCTCCGGTGTCACCCGTATTTGGAAAATTGAGACCAACGTTTCACCAGCGAACCCCTTTTGCTGTCACTCTAGCTTGGAAGAACCTGCTACTCCTTCAGTGTTACCCTTTCTAGGTGATATAACTCCTAAAGTTTCACTAGCGAACTCTTTGCTATCAATCACTCTCACTTTTGCACAGAAAATAGTCCCTACTTTAACACTGCCAGCCCTACCTAGCTTCTCAGTGTTATTCCAACAGGTGAGTAACCTCACTGCAGTGTGGTTTTTATCGCCACCCGCTATTCATTCCCCGGGAATTTTCCAGACAACATAAAACAAGGACGCTAACTCTTTTGTTAAAACATAAATTAATAACCAATAATCTATACTTATCACCAAACTAGTCAATAATAACCATAACTCTGCTACCAGAAAACTGATCCAGCGGTGTACTAACAACAGATACTCTACTACCATATACTCACCTGGGCCCATATAACTCTTTCACTAATACCAAGTAGACCGCTGGGGTTTAGTTTATAAATTTCATACTTTCAGGAATAGTTATTGCTTATTTCCAACTAAACCTTTCACTGATCAAAAAGTTCTTTACTCTGGTCGATGGACCATTAGTAGGAACTAATTGATGGTGATAATTAACATAACTTACTGAACATTCTTTAATTAAATAAAATAATGACAGACTCTGGAAGTTTTAAAATCTTTATCTAAATTAATTGAATGTGAATCATCTCAAAGTTTCAGTACAAACACCCTCATTCGTAAGAGTGTCAATTCAATCAATAATCAATAAGCAAAAAATATTTCAGACTCACACAATAATTATGCTCAGACAGGAGAGGATAGAGAGAGAAGAACATCTATCAATACAATGAATTTATATTTACCAAGAATGGTGTGAAGACCAACCCCCGGCCAAAGGGCTGGTAAGGGTCCCCCGGGATAGATCAGGAGACAAAGACTTCAGTACAGGAATCAGGACAGGATACTTCACCTCTCTAAATACCGACGACTGCGTCGCACCCCTCTCTGACACTCTCTTCCTCCTCGTGGTTCTTCCGCGATCTTCTTTCTAACCCAATTAAGTTAAGATGGAAGTTTCTGCATTTGTCTTCTTCATCAGCGTCTCACAGCATCAGCACCACCCACAGCACCGACAGCATCCCGAGCTCTGCATCTGTGCTCCCGCTTCTGCTAGCTAACTAACTAAAAACTACCTCAGTTATACCTTTCAATATTCATGTACCACCCCTTAATGTTTCAATATCGTAAAAATACTAACTCTGATTGGTCAGGCAAGGGGGGATGATCATCACACCATGCTTACATTTCACTTATTTCATTGAACTATTGTTTGTAAACCCATCCCCTTAAACTTTATTAAGTCGCTTCCTTTCCCATACATCTCCAAACTTTATTGATACAAATTTGTTTCAATCCCATGAATAAGGCTTCTTCATATGAACTCTTCACCCTCATGTTCCCAGGGCACATCTTTCTCGTCCTTGGACGGTTGACAAGTCCTTACTCATCCTTCCTGATTCTCTCTCATGTGACCATGCGCGGATTGAAATCAGTCAGCTCAGTTCAGACAAGTGTGGAAGGCCCAAATGCGCTCTAATAATAAAGTCAAAAGAAGAAATGTTATTTTCAAAAATAAATGGTTTCACTGTATACCACCAACCTCTACTCTAACCCACTTTAATTATTAATACCCTTTTTGCATTTGCGTTAGTATAAAACTTATTTTCTATTTAGCCAAACAGGTGCCATGCATGTGAACTTTCAAGCCGCCATTTTAATGCCTTTTGCTCATGCGCAAGATTTTCCCTCCAGGCGTTAAACGTCATTACTACATAGATGCAGTAGACGCATGCGCAGTAAAGATCCCTTGTTAGAGTGCGTTTAGTCCTTCGTTCATATTGTTAGAGTTAGTAAAACACATATGCAAGCTTCGTTTTCCCGCGTGTCTTTCTGAAATGTGAATTATTAATTGCAAACACATAGTTAGTAATTCGTTAGTGAGTTAAACAAGAGATTGCTTCCGAGCAAGTCTCATTTACGAGTCCTTGCTCCATCACTACCAGAAGGGGGACGTCGCCTGCCCAACTCCTAGTGGAGGTGGCTCACTACTGCTTCTGTCGCAGTCTGCGACTCACGCGTCATGTGACCCCGTATGCGCCGTCCCTCACCATTCTTGGCACGCCTAGGAGGCACCGACCAGTTACTAGTGCGGAGCTATCCCAGTGGGAGGAAGCAGGTATTCTAACACTGGGGGACGTATATTGCGACGGCCAGCTCCTGCTGTATAAAACTCTAGCAGAGGATACAAGACTTCCATGAGGTCAGTTTCTGTTACAAGCGGCGGTGGTACGCGTACTGCATGAGACATGGGGTGAGATTGCTCAGGAGCCAGCCACACACCTGACTGTCCAATATCTACATGAGCTGGGAGCGGGCCGTCACTTGGTCAGAGAGTCATTACGAATACACACTACACCGCAGCTGGAATCCCTTCGAGCCCACTGGGACGCCGACTTGCAGCGCCCCAGCACCCACCGTGAATGGGAGGGTGTCCTTAGAGGCCCTACCTACAACCCTCGCAACGCCAAATTCCGGCTCATACAATACTACATAGTCCATAGGGCGTACTTGACCCCAGCCTAAATAAATAAATACTATAATCGCACAGATGCCGGTTGTCCTCGCTGTGGAGAGTTAGGGGGGATCTACTCCATGTGTTATGGTCCTGCACAGCCATACAGTCATATTGGGAAGTGGTCACCAGAAATTTGGCACAGTGCACAGAGCGCACGCTTAGCTGGTCGTGGGAGGTGTGTATCCTGGGGTTATACAAGAGATCTAAAAAATACAAAGTGACATCCCGCTACATTGACCTAGGGCTAATAGTAGCCAAACGCCTGCTTACAAGGCGGTGGAAATCCCTGGAGGTCCCCCCAGTAAAATCCTGGTACCAGTCGTTATTATGTTAGGCACAGGCTGAGAGCATAGCGCTGCGGCGCGAAGACGCGCTAGGCATCAGGAAGCAGCCGGTAGCAGCGGAATGGGACGCAATCCTGTCGGACTTCTGTGCCCTATGGCACAGTTTCTCTGGGGACTCGGATGCTATGTCTGAGTAAGCACCGGACTGGCACCTAAGCCTTGGACTAAGCACGCATGGGGAGAGAGCGCATAAGACACTGACACAGCACCGTACGTTGCGTACAGCACTATGAGCCTCCCCAATAAACAAATAAAAACAACCCCCTTTATTCCTCCTGTTGGCATACATCCGGGTTCAACAACGTGTCGTAAAATAACCTATTGTGATGTAGGGTGTAGTTTGGCAGAGACATACAATACAGCATAGCTATGTCCAAATGCACGCGCGCAGACCAACACTAAGTAGTCAGGAAAGTGTTGTTCAAAACGATGCTCTATCCTATAGACCTTAAGTTCATTACATGAGAGGTGAGAAATGTGTTATACACCCTGTTGCATTTATGCTCTGTTGCAAACTGTTATCAATAAGAAAAAAAGGATTTTTGTTTTGGTATGTACGATCGCTCGGACTGTCTATTGATGTAAAACACAAAAGTAAAAGTGGAAGAGGGGTCATATACCCCTGTACAGTCATGTAACTCCTGAGCTGTTGTGTACTATATAAAATGTGAAAAACAATAAACAAATTTAAACAAAGAGATCTTCCCCTGTTACACACAACTCTTCTCTCACAGTCCAGAATCTCTTCAAAGTATCGGGGAGATTCTTGTACTCGGGCCACCCTCTCACAACAAAATCTCCAAGGGGCCGATTCACAGAACTAATCTGAGATAAAATCCTAAACTTACTACTTTTGGTATTCGCAGAAGGCATTTAGTAGTAGTAAAGTTAGGACTCCTAACTTTACTACTACTAAACTGAGATAAAATCCTAAACTTACTACTTTTTGTATTCACAGAAGGCATTTAGTAGTAATAAAGTTAGGAATCCTAACTTTACTACTACTAAATGCCTTTTGTGAATACCGAAAGTCATAAAATTAGGATTTTGTCTCAGTTTAGTAGTAGTAAGTTAGGAGTCCTAACTTTACTACTACTAAATGCCTTCAGTGAATACCAAAAGTAGTAAGTTTAGGATTTTATCTCAGATTAGTTCTGTGAATTGGCCCCCAAGAGTTTTCCTTTTACCGTCTTCCTCCCTCGCTAATTTCCACACATCTTCAGAGATGGTCTTCTCACACACCCAACCAACCAAATTGATGTCAGGAAACCTCATCCCCTCCTTCAATGGGTGAGTGTGAAAGAAAATCTGCCACTTTATTCCCGATCCCAGGTATATATTCCACTTGAAAATTGAATTAAGTTAGAACTGGAGTTTCTGGTTGGCAGAGGTATTCAACCTCTCCAAGCAGGAACCACCACTCTAGTCAGGGTAAATTAGATACACACTAAAAGATAACCTGTGCTCACCCTCTGGTAGCTTGGCACAGAGCAGTCAGACTTATCTAAAGAGGCAATGTGTAAATGTTTGTGCAACACGCACACACACAGAAACACACACAGACAGTAACACAATGAAAACACCACAAAAAAATTCTCCATGCAGGTTTAGAAAAATAGATTATATTTTTATGAGAAAATCAAGAACAAAACACCGTAAGTCAAATAAGTAGAACCCGAGTTGTAAGAACTGGGGGTCTCTAGTTGGCAGAGGTAGGTACCTTTGTCCAAATAGGGACCCTTGCTTCTAGTCAGGGTAAGGGGGATACACTACTAAAATAACCCCTGCTCACCCCCTTGGTAGCTTGGCACGAGCAGGCAGGCTTATCTCAGAGGCAGTGTGTAAAGCATTTGTGAACACATACAGTAACACAGAGACAACACTACAGATGGACACCACACAGGTTGTATTATAAAAATAAACAAAAGAGTTGCAGGGAAGGTGATGCGTCGGTTCCTTACACGCAAGAACGGTGATGCGTCGGTTCCTTGCTCCGGGGGAGGTGATGCGTTGGTTCCCTACTGCTGCGTAGGGGACGGTGATGCGTCGGTTCCCTACCGAAGAGGAGGTGATGCGTCGGTTCTTCACTGCGTGGGGAGGTGATGCGTCGGTTTCTTACTGTGCTTCTGTGGCGATGCGACCAGCAGCGCCTCGATGCGATGACGACCCGGTGCAATGAAACAAAATGGTGTCTTCCTCTTGATGCGACAACGAAGAGGGCGATGCGTGCATGCCCGACGGCCGTGCGGCGACTCAGTGAATCTTCTGAGCCGCGACAGGCCCTGCGACACGCTTCTCCGATGATGCGACGGCGTCTGCTGCGACAGCGACACTCTTCTCCAGTGATGCGAGGCGCTTCAGTGATGCGATGGCGACAGCGGCAGCGGCGGCACACTTTCTCAGCGATGCGACGACAACTGCTGTGGCTGCGACATGCTTCTTCTTCGTGAGTCGTGATTCCAGCTCCCAGCGACACGCAGTCTCTCAGAAGGCCCAACACAACAGTAGGCACTTCAAATTCCCAGCAAGGGAATTCAGGGGAGCTGGTTGGTGAAGTCTTGTATTCCTGAGACTTCAGCAGGAGGCAAGCTCAATCTTCAAGCCCTTGGAGATTTTCTGCAAGATGATGAAAGTAAGCACAAAGTTCCTTTCTCCTTTCTTTGGCAATCAGGCAACTACTGCAGGCCAATTCCTCAAACAGCACACAGCATAGGGATAGTCTCCTCCTTCAGTTTCTCTGGTTCATCTCCTCAGCAAAGGTTCTTCTTGTTTCCCAGAAGTGATCTAAAGTCTTGGGGTCTGGGCCCCAGTATTTATACCCATAAATCCTTTGTCCACTGAAGGCAGAGGGTCCTGTACCTAGTCCAAACCAGTTCTGGGTGCATTCTGCCAGTGTACACCCTCTTCCTTTGTCAGTGTGGGCCAGGGACATCAGACGCACCACAGGAGGTGGAGCCAGCATTGTGGAAGGCAGGCACAGCCCTATTCAGGCCCAGGTGCTATTCCTCCCACCACTCTACATGCAGATAGGTCTATTCAGCCCTGTGCTGACTCACCCTGTCTCCTGGAGTCCCCCAGCCCCTGTCACTCACAAACCCAGACATACAATACACAAGCTAGCAGAGGCAGGCTGGATGGTTAGGCAAGAAAATACCTACTTTCTAAAAGTGGTATTTTCAAACACAGAATGTTAAAACCAACTTCACTAAAAGATGTATTTTATCATTCTGAGTTCAGGCGTATTAAATTCGTTTTTCTACCATGTTCCCTGGGTCAGTTAGGATTATAAGATGTTATAATCAAACTGCCCATTCTGGCCTATGGGAACAGGTAGCCTTCAATAGTGAAAAACGAAATTGGCTGTAATTCACGATCAGGACATGCCACACACACCAGGGCATGTCCTACCTTACACATACAATGCACCCTGCCCTACGGCCTACCTTAGGGGTGACTAATATGCAGGAAAGGGAAGGTTTGGGGACTGGTAAGTGGGTGCACTTACCAAGTCGACATGGCAGTACCAGACTGCACACAGGCTCTGCAATGGCAGGCCTGAGACACACTTTACAAGCTGCTCCTGTGGGTGGCACAACCAGTGCTGCAAGCCCACCAGCAGCATTTGCTTCACAGGCCCTGGGCACAACAGTGCACTGTACTAGGGTCTGACAGTGAATCAAATAGGTCAAACATGGAGTCACTAATCCATACATTAATTTATCATAGGGAGCACTTGCACTTTGGCACTGATTAGCGGTGGCAAAGTGCCCAAAGCATCTAAACCAGCAAAAACATGTCAACAACAGTGGAGGCAAAGTGAAAAAATGGAAGGGAGACCCACGCCAAGGATGCCAGGTCTAACATGAGTTATGAATTTTTAAAGAATAAATCAAAATCTAGTGCTTAAAGTCAAATAGCGCTTAGGGGTTAATTGAGGTCACGCTGGACCTGGGTGAATCTAAAGTTCAGCCCAACCGCGTTGGAAGGAAGGTTGGCTACAGGACTCACGCAGGTCCCACTGAAAAGGTACCTTGGATGGACCAAGCGTCGACTTTGAAAACTTGATGCGAGGAGTCGAAGAGGCACCATGTCGCCGTCGATCCCACGGATGGAGGCGAAGCGTCAGCACCGATCAGCTCAGTCGATGAAGGCTTCGTCGACGAACCCCTTTATGATGCAGGCACTGCGTCGTCATCAAGCAGCCCTGCCCGTCGTCGTCGAGCCGCGCAGTCCGTTGAAGCGATGTCGTTGATCAGCTCCTGCATCGGCGTGAAAGGGCAATGTGTCGGTTTTGTTCGGTGCAAAGTCGTCACTGTGTCATTTTTGATGGTTCTGTACAGCAGAAATCACCTTTACAGGACCCAGGACTGGATTGGTACCACTTGGTAGGGGGGGGCTTACAGATGGCAGAGTCCAGGTGCTGTTGCAGAGTTGAAGGAAGTATTTGATGGCCCTGAGGCTTCAGAACAGGGGACAAGTCAGCAAGCCCTTGGAGTCACTCTGAAATTTAAGTGAGATGGGTCCAATTTTTGTCCTCAGCAGGGCAAAGACCAGCCGGCAGCAGGGCAGCACAGCAAAGCAGAAAAACTGTTCTTCCAGAGCAGCAGTCAAGCAGAGTAATAATCCTTGTAGCACACCAGTCTTCACTCCTGGCAGAGTTCTTCTCAGGTCCAGTAGTGCACTGTCTTGGTCTGGTCTGAGCCCAGGTACTTACACCCAGTTGTGCCTTTGAAGTGGGGGTGACTTCAATGAAGGGTCTTTGAAGTGCAAACAAGGGCCTGGCTCCAGACTATCAGTAGGGAGTAATCAACCCTTTGTGTGGGAATCAGGACGCTGCCTATTCAGGTGTAAGTGTCCGCTCCCCCCTCTCTTCCTGCCCAGGAAGAGCTATCAGAATGCAGATGAGTTCTCTGTCACACCTACCCTTCCTGTGTTTGTGGCTGACTATAGGGAATTTACAAAGTGTAGTAGTTACTTACACAGCACCCTGTCCCATGGGCTAGCTAGGGCCTACCTTAGGGGTGACATATGTGTAATAAAAGGGGAGTTTAAGGCTTGGGAAGTAGTTTTAAATGCCAACTCGAAGTGGCAGTAAACTCCACACACAGACCCTGCCCTGGTAGGCCTGATACAGGTTTGAAATGCTACTTCTGTGGTTGGCACAATCAGTGCCGCTGGCCCACTAGTAGCATTTCATTTACAGGCCCTGGGTATATGGTATACCACTTTATAAGGGACTTACAAGTAAATTAAATATTCCAAACAGGCGTAAACCAATCATACCATGTTTAGAGGAGAGAGCACATGCACTTTAGCAGTGGTCAGCAGTGGCAAAGTGCTCAGAGTCCTAAAGCCAAGAAAAAAAGGTCAGAAAAATGGGATAAAAAAGGGAAAATGTTTGAGGTGAGCCTTCAGAAAGGGCTATTTTCTAACACCATTCATCCAACTTTTAAGTCTCAAAGTAATTTCATGGCACTTTCTGGTGGAAAAAATTGGACAAGAGGCCTAGGATCAGTCTTAACCACAAAAAGCAAACCCCATAAATAAATAAAAAGTGTTTGATTGCCCATGCACTTGACAAGGCCTCTCTCCCATTGACAGAATATTGTTCCTCAGTACCTTTGAGGGAACGTGAGGCAAAGGTAACTGCCTTCTCTTCACCATCCACAATTTCTGATAAGACTTCCCCCAGCCCATTAAGACTTGTATCAGTTGTAAACACTGTTTTCTTAAAGACGTCAAAATAACCAAGGATGGGCATGCTACTGATGCTCTTTTTAACAGAGGAGAAAGCTGACTTACATTGACTCGTCCAATCAAAACTAACCATCGAAGAGGCTGCATCACAGTTGAAAAATTGGCAATGAATTTCGAATAGTATTCAGCCAATCTTAGCCAAACTAAGGAACAATTGGACTTGGTCCTTGTCCTGCGGCTTTGGTGCTCTGACAATAGAGTCAACCAACTCTAACTTGGTTCTAACGCCTTCTCTGAAATGGTATGACCCGGGTAAGAGCCTGTGGCAACTCTAAATTTGCATTTTTCCTTCTTCAATGTAAGAGCAAACACCGCCAATCTATTCAACACCTCTTTTAAAGTGCTATCATGTCCTTCCATGTTGCTTCTAAATACAAGTATGTCATCTTGAAAGAAGAGTACATGTGAGATTCTGTCTAACACCTTCTTCATTATCCTCTGGAAGCAGGCTGCCACTGTTGCTAACCCAAATGGCATTCTCAAAAATGGAAATGCTCCCAAGAGCATGACAAAGGACGTCAGATGCCTAGACGCTTCATGCAACGTAACCTGATGATAGGCAGATGAAAGGTCCATGACACTGAAAAACCCCACCAAGTCCCGACATGGTCTCAGAAATGTTATGCAATGGTTGGCGATCCACCCTGATATGTTTATTTGAATACCTGACACCTACACACATCCTAATCTGTTTACCCCTTCCTTGGCGCTGGCACTACCGGTGCCAGCCATTCACAGGATTCAATTTCCTCTATTTCCCCTGTGTCCATCAGCTTGTGAAGCTCACTTTTTAGGAGCCCCAACATTGGATTGAGAAACTTCCTAGCCTTGTGAACGCACGGTGTGGCATTCTTTTTCAGTATGATTTTATGTTCAAAATACTTCAAAAGACCTAAAGTGCTGTTGAAAATCAAAGGAAATTCCTCATCAATATTCTGATGTTCAAAATTATTACTCACTAACATGACTTGGTGAGGTGCATTCAGGTTTAACATGATACCCATGTCACGTTGATGTCCCCAGCCCAACAAGTTGCCACCACACTTGGCAACATAAACCTTCCCAACTTTCTTTCCCCTGAAACTCAAGCCTCACATACAGTGTATCCCAAAACATCAATCTTGATAACTCAGAACTCACTGATATCCGGTAGCAACAGAGAAATTTCACTGTTCCCACATTCTTCCGCCCAATTTTTATCCCTAACCATTGTATACGGGGAACCTGAATCCGCCGGAACCTTAATAGGTTTATCATCCAATTTGATATAACATTCAGGCATTTGAATGGGGCTATCATCAAGTGCACATGCACTGGTTTAACACTGAACACCGTCCTACTCACACCCTCAGACACCGCTTCAACACCATGGTACTTGTCACCCTTGCAGACACTCGCACAGAGGCATTTTGTTCCGCACTTTCAAGTTGAATTTTTAGCATAAATGTTTGGACTATTTGAAGAATGACCCTGGTTACCACAACTATAACATTTTAATTTAAAATCCTTAGAGTACTTGTCTTTTGTGGTTAAGGATGTTCTCCCCTCAGCATTCACCTTGAGAACAGACTCATTTTCATTCATCTTCTCTGCAACCTTCGCAACTGAACAATCGTGCTAACAATCCTCACTCATCACCCGTATCCATCTGTTCTTACGCTCCATACTTTCCACAATGGCAATGGCTTCTCTTAGATCATGGTTTTTTCCTGACAGTTTTTCTTGAACATGTATGTCTGCTGGTCTCTAAACAATGAGTTAGTTATGATACGAAAATCACATGTGCATGCTAGCGTTCACAAACATGTAATTTCCAACATTCTCAGTTTTGCTTTGAGTCCTTGCAAAAGAAATATTGAGTCGCTTCAAAACTGCATTCAATCTAGTATCAAAATGCTTTGCCAACATCATGACGGACATCTCATAGATATCCCGTGGTTCTCCTTCACCATCACCAATGGCCATGGTTTCTAGTCTGTCATAAACGTTCCTTCCTTCCACACCTAGATTATGTGGTAGAACTCCTTATTTTCCAGCTTCTGAATATTTCTCACCACCAACTACAATAGTTAATGTTGGAAAATGAGGCAGTATCTGTGAGGCCTGCACAAATAACATGACTACATTTGTCCTTCAGTGGGAACCAAACACCCAATTGTAGCGCCTGACTCTCAGAGGGTAGCGTTGCAGAGCAGTCTGAGGCTTACTCAAGGGAGGTGGTGTGGGCGAGTAATCGCCATTTGCAGGTGCGCAGAAATAACACTCAATAATTGATTGTCCAGTCTGTACTTTGCTTTATAAAAGTAAGAGTACATTTATTAAACACACACACTATTCAATACTATGCACCAATTTACAAATATACATAAGCTGTTGGAATTACTTTGTGACATTGCATAACATCTCCACCCCTCCCGCAGGGGGGGGGGGTGGGGTCTAGTACCACCACTCCCATGGATGCACATCATCTTGCCCCCAATGCAGTTAGTTGAACTTAACCTGGAGCGAGGGCCCTGCACACTGTCACCATCCCACTGGCGACCCACCCCATTATCTCAACGAGTATTAAAAATAGGTACACCTGCCCTGGTGACACATAACCCTGACTGAGAATCTCATATTGTCCATACAGTATGCACCCTTACATCTTCAGGGCTAACAGTCTGGGTTGTTCTTCACTTAAGCGCAGCAGCAAGAATACATGTTTAAGCATCACTCTAGAATGACAGAGCTCATCACCTTAGTTGATCATTATAATGAATTGCAATTAAAGCCCCTAAAAGGCATCACAGATGAAATCACAGGATTAAGTATATACAGCCAGACACCCTAGCAGGAATGTCTGGCAACATAACCCCACTTTGCTTATGACATCACCTTACACAGGTACTTCACATTACACATGTGACCTTCAGTCCCTTACACAGGTACTTCACTTTATACATGTGACCTTCAGTCCCTCTGAAACGAATAAAGTTATTAAAGGCAGTTCTGGTGCAACCTCTTCACCTCCAGGGGATGCCCTTCTCCAGACATCCCCAACTCAGCGCCTCATCCCTTGGCGCACTTCTCAATCCTCCTCTAGCTGTAGAACAAAAGTTCCAGCCCAAGAGGAGTTAAAATACTGACTGAGCCCTTGAGGGGTTATTCTTTTCAAGTCCCCATGAGACTTAGGGAAGGACTTTTCCTTGTTGGGCTGGGGTAGACTGCGTTGCTCCTGCAGCTCCCCCTGCACTCTGGCACACATAAGGTGGTGACCCCGTTCTCCTGGGGCCACCACAAGCAGTGAAAACGCTGTTCTGCCCTTGCAGGCCGATCCTGGCCTGCAAGGCATTATGGGACCTTGTGCATACTAGAGCAGCAGCTCCCCCGCTGCTCTGGGGAGAGTCGCGCTGCCTTTGCGGCTGGCGCTTCGCGCCTCGTTACTGAATTGGCGGGGGGCCCGGTCTCACCTGGACCCCCAGGTGGGTGCTTCCTTGTGGCTCAGGGAGCACCACCCCCAGCCGCTCCTCCTGCCGTTGGGGGCCCGGTCCCACCCGGACCCCGTATCAGGTAAGGCGGCTCCTCCTCTTTGGTGTTGGGGGCCCGGTCCCACCTGGGACCCCCGCCTGCCTCTTTGTTGGAGGGCAGCCTGGGGATCCCACCCCCGGCTGCCCCCGCCGGCTCCCCGATCGGCCAGCACTCTCGCATGCTACCACGGGAGCCGGCCTCTCCTGTCTGGTCTGCCCGCTCCAGCGGGCAGACACGCCGGTTCCCGCTGTTTGGGCGGGGCCGCGGGGGAGTGTGACGGCACTCCCCCCTACTTCCTCTTCTTCGGGGCCCGGGCCCCTGGGCCATAGTTCACGGGGAGCGCGACGGCGCTCCCCAACTTCTCTTTCTTCGGGACCCGGGGATGGGGTCCCGGGCCCCTTTGGCACATCTTTCACGGGGAGCGCGATGGCGCTCCCCGACTTTCTCCTTCGCGGGGGGGGCGCAACGGCGCTCCCCCGCCTCCTCCTCGCATGGGGCCCGGAGATGGGATCCCGGGCCCCCAGGCACGCCGTCCCGGGGAGCATGACGGCGCTCCCCAACCTCTGCTCTTCCGCGGGGGGGGCACAATGGCGCTCCCCCGCCTCCATCTTCAGCGGGGGCCAGGGTGGGCTCCTGGCCCCTCTTCAGGGCATTTTCACAGGGAGCGCGACGGCGCTCCCCGGCTTTACTTCGTGTTGGGGCCAGCCCCCGGGACCTGACCCACCCCGGGGGCATCTTCTGGACTGGCGGCGGAGCCCCACGTGCTTCGTCGTCGGTCAGCCAAAGGTCATAGGTCGCCTACCTTCTGGGGGCCATATCTCGGCCCCCAGGGGTCCGATCTTCCTGCTTTTGGCCTCTTCTTGCTCCTGGTGGCGCTCCCCAGCCACTGGGAGCACTTTCCTTCGCCCTCCTGGTCTCAAGGAGGGTGCCTTCAGCAGGGAGCTACCTTCACTGGCTCCCTGCGCCAGCCTTCCGCCTGGCTCTCCTCCTGGGCCTCTCTTCTCCCTGCGCAGAGGCCCCTGCTTCTGCGCACTGGTTCTGGTCTCCTTTCCTGGCGCTGTTCAGGATTCTGGTGCAGTCAGGGGGTTCCTCCTTCCAACTGCCCATTGCGCCAGGCTCCAGCACCCTCTGCCTCAGCAGACCACACCCCAGAGAGCGCTCCTCTTCCTGTGCAAGTTCTTTTAAGAAGTTGGGGAGGGGGCTGGCAGGAAGTCTCTGTTTGCCCTATCACACAGCGACACATCACTTCTCTGCCCCTGCTCCCTCCTTCCTGCCCAGGCCTCTGGGTTGGTTCAAGATGGCGTCGTCCAGGGTCTCCTTCCACATGGTCTCTGAAAGCCCCTTCCCACCAGAGCTGCCTTCCTCTTTGTGCAGCTTGGTGCCTGGCACCCAGTGACAGCTGCTGATGGATTAGCCTGCAGCTCCACCCATCTTCTCTCCTTGGAGGGAAGATCTTCGCTCTGGGAAGAAAGGTCATTAATCTAACCTGCCAGGGCCAGACCCCAGCCAGGTCCTGGTTATGAGCTGACTCAGAGAACTATAACATTTATGGATGACCCAAAAGCAGTACAAATATGACTCAGGACTCTGCAGAATACTTCTTCTCACACCCGTTACCGTGGACTTTAGTGCGTGTCTGGAATTTGTAGGCTTTAGGAAAGTGACACTAGCCCATGGGCTCCACTTCCCCATAGGGGAATAATGAAGTGAAAAACACAGTAAAACACACTGACTTTCCCTGGCATGTTTCTTCCCAGTGTATAAAGCCTATTCCATGTCACCACCCAATTCTGCATAAGTCCTGCCACACCATTCACTTTGTATCTGCTCCTGGGCTGCGCACGCCAGGAATCTCCCCTGCGCAGCCCCTACACGTGTGCACACGCATGTACACAGGTGTCTGCATGTAACCAGCCCGGTGCCCCTTACTCCAGCTGCTGCGCAGCGGCCTAGTCAAGCTAGGGGGACACCAGTAAAATCCACATGCAGTCTCTTTCACCATGAGTTCACTGGGGGTGAGTCCCAACTTATGAGGCTCTCCCCCAGTAAAGCTCACCAAATAGGTGCTCAAAAAGCGAAAAATCCGGGTGGCCCAGAGTGTCAGAACCACCTTCTAACAGTTAAGAATCAAAAACATTTTTCCAGCGCTTCCAAGGAAAAACTGGTTCTCCCTTCTCTGAAAGAAAAGCTGGTGGTTGAGACATACTGCTTGCTGCCATAGTTGGAGCTATACAAGTTAGTGTTGTAATTGTTTTTTGTACAAGTCACCACGCCTCACAACTAAAAACGCTTCCCTGATTTTCTGTAAAACACCAAAATTACCTCAATATTGTAAATGTGAGTTGCTCCAGGGATAGGCCTATGCACATGTTACCCAAATCATGTGTAAACGTATTCCAAAATAGTATCAGAGTGTAAATCCAGATCAGGGTCTTTCTCCGTAGTTGTATCGTCAACCCAATCCAAAATGGAGGTGTGACGGCATGTGATGATGTCATGGCATCACATACTCACAGCGTGCCAGATTCTAAGCATGTCCTGTGATGATAATACCCTGACAGGGTACACAGAAGAGGGAGACATGAGCTTGCACACGCGGTTGTTGGGAGGTTCGAACTTGCACACGCAGCAGTTGTTACAACGAACAGAGGCGCTTGTGCAATAACAATAATGCCTTTCCCCTGTTATGGTTAGTCCTTTTGTAATGAACCATCCACACAAATATTTACCAAATGAGTCTGCCACGGTTACAGTACATGCCTTTGCGGTCCGGTGAAGAGGTTGACATCTTCACATACGGTGATAATTACGACATATGGGTTCAGTTAAAAGGAGAGGTTTGTGGCAGTGCCTGTCTCCTCCCACTCGTCACCAGTGATGTAAAATGAGACAGCATAAAAGATGATAAACATAAGATGCTTTATTCTCCATAGGTCACACCAACCGTCCAGGGCAGCCTGCAGGCTCTAACTGACCACTGCAGAACTCCCCTCAAGTCAATTTTCTGTATTACATATAAACATTCTGAAAGCTACATTCTATAGTATAGAGAAACCCACAACAGCAGGAGAAGTTGAGAGAATGGTAGAAGGCAATAAGGTTGAGTGAGAAAGGAGATAAGGAAGAGCAAAGTGGGCAAGGTAAAGGGTAGAGAAGGGAGAAAGGAGATGAGTATAAGTGAGAAGCAGGGGGGAAGAGAGAGGCTGAGGAAAGGGATGAGGAGGAAAGCATCAAATGGATGAAGATGAGAGAAGAGCAGGGTGGAGACAAGGAGGCAAGTAGGATAGGTGAGTAGAATTAGGAACTTGTAGACACGTAAATAACGTTAGTGTAGCAGGTGCACTGACACCGGGCATCAGGGGTGTGATGGGCACGGTGCACCTCATTTACAGCAGTAATTTAATACCAGCTTGGGGGCCTAATTTAATTGCTTGCACTAGGGTCCATGACCCCCAGGCTATGCCACTGCTAATAGGCAAGGCATTGGCTACCAGCCTTTTGGCTTTGTTTAATGATGGTTTTGGTTTGTCAGGGTTTTTGAAAAGCTTTATTGCTGGGGAAGCTGCCAGCCCCTTGTTAATGTAAAAGATTTTGGCTAAAAGCAAAAATATTTTCTGGTTTCAAAACCCAAACATTGCCACAGGAGTCCCTGGCTCTGAAGGGAACTACTTTGTGGGGATGTGCCCCTTAAAAGATCAGAATGCTGTCATTACCAATAAAGTTAACCAATGGCGTATGTGGGCTGACCCTCTGCCCCATACCATATGCTGTAGCGAGCAGAAGAAAAATGTTAATGACACCAGAACAGACCCATGCATGAAAAGGGTTGGCTGAAACCCCCTGGACGTAAATATATTATACATATAAATGTAGTAAAAGTGAAAGGTCCTAGCCAATGCCAGACCTAAAAAGCACAACATTGTTGTCATGGAACTTTGTACTGAACTTTGGTGTGGAGGAATTGAAATCCTCAGTTGCTTGCACGTGCACCATTGCTCCAAGGCTGCTTAAAAGAAATAGGGACAACTTATGTTGGAAGCCTCCTCGTCCATCTCCATCATCTCTCCCAGTTAACTAAGCATAAATAAGTGATCCAGAATGCCGAACAGAACGGGCAGGTTAATGAAGACCACCATGACCAGTCACCCCTCACCTAGGATCTGTTGGAAGTGAACAACATTGAGGTGAGCTCTGTCGCTTATGTGATCCAGAAGCCTGTGCAAAAATATCTTAGTGTGTCATGATCTTGCTCCATGAACCTTTGGCCCTGGATAGTCACAACCTTTTCCAGAATATACATGCTACAGAGAATACTAGATATGGGGTAATATTAGAGGTGTAAAAACAGAGCTCAGGATATTTTTCTAATTCATAGTGAATTTATGAATTCCTTCTTGATAGAGTGTGGTATGGAGAGCTGAAATGATGTACTGAAAAAGTCAGTAATGCAGGGTCTCAATGTGCAATTGTGGGATTACTTGATGTCTCCAAGCCAATTGGTATATTTGATCGCAAGAATGATATTAATATTCTCCTTGCTCACTTTTTCAGAGAGGAGACGCAGTGATTCTCCTGTACGTCTCTAGGATTGGTAATAAAGTCAGACAAAAGATGAGTGGACATCCGGCTGTTCACTGCAGTTGCTTGAATTTGGTCCACTCAATTTTAAGGCAAATTAGGGTAGTATTTAATGAATTGGGTGACTGAAGAAGTTAAACATTTCATGACATGGCCCGAGTCCCGAGACATGGTAGTGCTGTTAGTGTATGTGTTTGTGGAGGGCACAAGCTGCTGACAACTTGTGTCCTTTTCCATGAGGAATTTTCTTTAGCATCAATGTGTCCCTTTTTTGTCTCTCAGGTGTGCCTTTCTTCAGATGCAAAATATTCAGTTGCTTTACACAAGACTTTGTTATAAACGTCAGTGATCATTTCAGTATCCACTATGTGAGTGTGAGGGGCAATGAAATCATCCAATATCCCGGACGTTTACGAACATTGCCCTTTGTGAAGGTTATAGAGCTTTGTCAATGTCACGCAACTTTGTCTGCAGGTGATAATTCTTACAGATAGAAAACTGGCAGATGACTTTCTTGCAAATACTTGTTTTGAAATAGAGGTCTCCCACTAAATGTGGAATTGGCTAAGATTTTTTTCTGTTAAATACAGAATTATTTCTTCAAACTTTGCAAAGTTTGTGAAGTTTGCACATATTTTTATATTTTGCAGAAGAAATTCTTTGCAACTTCACACACCATTAGGTAGCTCCTGCACATTGGAGTATTTTTATTTAAGTTTTTAGATCCCCAAATAAAGCATGAACTAAGTTAGCCTTTGTATTCCAAAACTACTAATTGAAGTCCTACAGGACCTGAATTATAAAAATAAATACCAAATTAAAAGCATAAAGGAAACTCTTCTTTCCATAGTTTGTGTTTTTTTCTACCCCTATTATATATAGAACAATGGCTTTAAAAATTGGCAACCACCCTGACAGTCTTCTAACTTTGGAGTCAGTAGCTCTAAAGATAGAAACAAAATAGAGGCAGGATGCAAACCACGTTTTCATTCCTGAACTTTTATTTGATAATCTGATGCAATTTGGTTTTCGTTCACTGACCCAGTTTAACAGTTGTGCTGATAACAATGATCACTAACAAGACTGAACCATGCTGTCTTGATGGCGTGATTTAAGGTGGCAAATATAACTAAACAGTGTCGGATGGGGGCAGAAAATAGGCCTGGACACTAAAATATAAGCGGCCCACATATATGAACTGTTCAGTAAATATAAATGTGGCCCACATTTCTAAATAAGCTACTCTGGACTTTTTAAGGCCTGCTGCCTAGGTGGTCTCTGACAGGTGGTGAACCGCAGGTATTTGTGCTTGCTCTGGGCAATGTGAGTGGTAATATTTAGAAAAATGTGAGCGTGAAATTCACATGTTCCTTCTCTTTCAAAAAGCTAAAAACATTGACATATTCTGCTCTTCTTTCCACAAAGTGTGAACGGTCCACCCATGCTGCATGCAATGAGATAACAGCATCCACAGCTTGCACAGTGCTGTGTGCTACTGTCACCTAGCCTTTATTTAAAGATGTTTACATTAGCAGCCCACATACAGCTACACAACCAGTCCACCACACCACAAAACCGGTCCCCACACAAACCTGTCATATTGGCCCATTTGGCACTGCCAGTTTGCCCTATTGGCCAGTACGACTCTGTAAACATGCCTCCTTGAACTACATGCCAATTGGGTTTTGGAATAGCATACAATTAAGGTGCACTCGAAAAAATACAGACTTGGAAACCTCATTTAACTACTCTTTTATTAAGTGATATGAAACTAAAATCATATTACATATGATTACAAGTTTGCATGTGGTGTTCCTTTCAGATTCATTCCTTTCTTCTGTCTGTTGTCTACTAGTGTTGTTTTGCAGCAGTATAAATAGGTGTTTGGATTTTGTTTATTGTATATAAAATATGACTTTTGGAGCTCCAGGGCAGTACTCACAGTCATAAAATTATACTACCTACTCTCAAATATGTATAGCTCTTTAGTGCAAATTAGCACAAACTAAATGAAATTGCAACGCCCGCAGGCAATATACGCAATCAACCCAAAATGTTTACTCCAAAGATCATTCAAGCTGGAATTGTAGAGCGCACTAATCACCCACGAGAGTATGCAGGCACTACGATATAGCTGCTGAGGGTGGTTAGTCGAAGAGCCAGGTCTTGAGTCCCTTTCTGTATTGTGGGAGGGAGGGAGAAGTTCAGAGGTGAAGGGGAAGGTCTTTCCAGAACTTGGCGACGAGGTAGGAGAAGGAGCGTCTTCCACTGTAGCTTAGGCGGATGCGGGGGTGAGGGTGAGGGAGGAGGATTACAGATGTCTGGAGGGTCGGTGGAAGTGCAGGCGGTGGTTGATGTATGCAGGTCCTTGGTTGTGGTCGTGGAGGGCTTTGTAGGGGTGTGTCAGCATCTTGAACTGGCATCTCTTCTGGACAGGGAGCCAGTGGAGCTTATCGAGGCGGGGGTGAAGTGGGTCAGTTTAGACGGGTCAAGGTTGAGTCTGGTGGCGTCTCTTCAAGAGTTGAGTGTTGATTCCTAAGTAGAGTGTGTAGTCATAGTCCAGGTGGCTGGTGACTAGAGCTTGTGTGACAGATTTCCTGGTGTTAACGGGGAGCCACCTGAAGATTTTTCAGAGCATGCGGAGAGTGAGGAAGCAGGCGGAAGAGACTGCATTGATCTGTCTTTTCATGGTGAGTTTGCTGTCCAGGATGATGCCAAGGTTGCGGGTGTAGTCAGTCGGTGTGGGCAAGGGTCCGAGTTCAGGGGGCCACCAGGAGTCGCTCCAAGGGAAGGTATTGTTCCCAAAGATCAGCACTTTTGTTTTGGACTTTTCAGTTTTAAGCAGTTGTTCTTCATCCAGGAGGTGACATTCTTCATGCATTAGTGGAAGTTGGTTCCAGTGGTGGAGGGGCCTTCTGAGAGTGAGAGGATAGGCTGGGTGTTGTCTGCGTATGGTATGATGTTGAGGCTGTGGGCTCTGACGATGTAGGCCAGGGGCGTCATGTATGTTTTTAACAGGGTGGGGCTGAGGGATGAGCCTTGAGGGACGCCATAGATGATGCTCTTGGGTTCTGAGGTGAATGGTGGTAGGAGGATTCTCTGAGTTCTTCCTGTGAGGATGGAGGTGATCCATTTGAGGTTGTCTCCCTGGATCCCATTCTGATGAAGTCTCTTGATCAGTGGGTGGTGGAATACTGTGTCAAATGCTGCTGAGAGGTCGAGGAGGATCAGGGCCACTGTTTCTCCCCGGTCAAGGATGGTTCTGATATCAGAAGTGGCAGTGATCAGGGTGGTTTTGGTGCTGTGGTGGGTGTGGAAGCCGGATTGGGAAGTGTAAAGAAATGGGGTCTCTAGTTGGCAGAGGTATGCACCGAGGACAAGTAGGGACCATTACTCTAGTTAGGGTAAGTCAGATACACACCCTAAATTAACCCGTGTTCACCCTCTAGTAGCTTGGCACAGAGCAGTCAGGCTTAATTTAAGAGGCAATATGTAAAGTATTTGTGCAACACTTATTGCAGTAAAGCATTAAAAACACCACACAAAAACAATTCAAACCAGGTTAGAAACACAGAGCTTAATTTAATGAACAAAACAAAACTAAAACAACAAAAATCCAATAAGTAGAACTGAAGTTATGAATTTGTAAAGAATATCTTGAAATATAGTTGCTTGGAGTTATAAAGCGCCAACTGAGACTATCTGGTCGCGCTGGACTGGGTCAAATCTGAAAAGTCAAGCCGACCGTGATGGAGCATACGTCGGTTACAGAAGCCATGCAGGCCCCGCTGAAACAGTATCTTCTCTGAGCAAAAGCATCAATGCCGAGGAGGAGCTTTGAGGAGCAGAGGAGGCGACGCGTCGATCTGAAGGATTGTACGCACTGTGTCGGTTTTAAGTAATGCAGTCTAGTCCTGCATCGTCGAAGAGCTCAGGGCAATGAAGGCAATGCATCAGCGGCAGGCTGTGCTGTCGACACTGTGGAACCCTCGCGGTGGCAAAGCATTGTCCTCGATGACGAATGCGTCATTTCTGAATGGCGCAAAGCAAGCTACGCATGGATTTTTAAAGAAGAACCAGGAAAACCCACTTCCAAGGGCCCAGCACTGGATTGGCACCACTTGGCAGGGCGGGATTCACAGATGGCAGAGTCCAGAGGCTGTAACAGAGGTGAATGAAGCTTTTGATATCCCTGTGACTTCAGAAGAGGAGATAAGCCAGCAAGCCCTTGGTTCTGGGGATGTAGAGATTCAGGTCCAGTCCTTCTCACCATCAGGCAAAGGACAACAGTACAGGCACAGCAGAGCAGAAGTCCAGCAGAATGTCAGTCCTTTCAGCAGCAAAGCAGTCTTTCTTCCTGGCAGTGTCCTCAGGTCCAGAGTGTACTAAGGTGGTGGGTACCTATACCCAGTTGTGCCTTTGAAGTGGGGGAGACTTCAAACAGAGGCCTTTGAAGAACACAAGGTCCCTGACCTTCCTGCTCTGGCTCCAGACTCTATAGGGGGTATGCAGCTCTTTAGTTCTTTGTGTGGAGACAGGCACAGCCCTATTCAGGTACAAGTGTCAGCTCCTCCCTCCCATCCAGCCCAGGAAGACTCATTAGGATGATAATGGCCTATCAGGATCTGACTGGCCCATCAGGCACACCTCAGCTCTTTTTGGGTGTGACTGCCTACAGGTAATGCACAAAGTCCAGCTGTCACCCACCCCAGACATCTATTCAGAGACAGGCAGAGGCACATAATGGTTAAAGTAAGAAAATGCTAACTTTCTAAATGTGGCATTTTCAGACTCACAATTTAAAATCCGACTTCACCATAAGTTGTGATTTTATATTGTGAGTCCAGAGACACCAAACTTGAAATTTCTATCTTGTCACAATTGGAAATTACACTTATAAAATGCAGTAAGGTAATCCAATGTTAAGCTATGGGCAAGATAGGCCTTGCAGTCATGAAAAACTAATTTAAGAGTTTTTTACTACCTGGACATCTAAAACTTAAAAGTACAGGTTCATCATTTTAAATACACTCTACCCTGCCCCTGAGGCTGTCTAGTGCCTACCTTAGGGGCGACGTACATGCTTTAAAAAGGAGGTTTGGGCCTGCCACATAGGTTAGCTTGCCAGGTCAAATGGCAGTTTAAATTGCACACACAGGCTCTGCACGTGTTTAAAAGGCTACTTAAGTGGGTGGCACAATCAGTGCTGTAGGCCCACTAATAGCATTTAATTTACAGGCCCTGGGCACATGCAGTGCTTTTTTCTAGGGGTTTACAAGCAAATTAAATATGCCAATTGTGGATAAGCCAATGTTACCACATTTTAGGGAGAGAGCACATGCACTTTAGCACTGGTTAGTAGTGGTAAAGGGCCCATAGTCCTAAAGCCAACAAAAACGAGGTCAGAAAAAAGGGAGGAGGAAGGCAAAATGTTTGGGGGTGACTCTGCAGAAAGGGTCATTTTGGACAGCAAGTGTCCATTTGTTGTTCTCCTAGTGTTCTGTGAGTTATCGGTTGATGGCCTTCTTGGGAATATGGCAGGAAAGGGGAGCAGAGAGATGGGGCGGTAGTTCTTGAGCTTGCTGGGGTCGGTGGAGGGTTTCTTGAGGAGGGGTTTGACCTCAACTTGTTTCCATTCTTAGGGGAATGTGTCCATAGTGATGGATGCATTCAGGACGGAGGTGAGTTTGTTGCTGATTTTCTCGCTCCTGAGGTTGAAGAAGTGGTGGGGACAGGGGTCCGAGGGTGCTCCAGGGTGGACTGAGTTCATGATGGTCTTGGTGTTCTGTGTGGTCAGCTGTTCCCATGTGATGAGCTGGTGGTTGGAGTTGGCAGCAGTGGGAGCAAGGAGGCTGTAGAGGTCGGTGAGTTGGGGTTTGAAGTTTTTGTAGATGGTGGCTATCTTGTCGTGCAAGAAGTCCCCCAGGTTGTCGCAAAGTTCTTGGAATGGGGTGATGGCGTTCTCGGCGGCTGGTGGGCTGGAGAACTCTCTGACAATATTGAAGAGTTCTTTACTGTGACTGGAGCTGTTTTATATGCGGTTCGCCAGTGTGCATCTTTTCATGTCTTTCAGGCATTGGTGGTAACTGTTTAGGGCTGTCTTGATGGTAGCTCGGTCTGTGAGGTCCTTGCTGGTGTGCCATCTCCTTTCTAGGTGCTTGCAGTTGCCAAATATCAGGGGGATAGCTTAGGGGGTGTTTGGGGTATGACACTCCCCTAATAAATGGATTCTTGGCCTGGTAGTTGAGTCAAAGGGCCCTGAGTGGGTCTGGTATGGCTCTGTCTGTTTTTCGTTGTGGGTTTAAGAATAAAAGACTAAACAGTGATCTTTGCTGTGAAACAGGAGAGAGAGAGAGAGAGATACATCTTGTAGTTCTCTTTCAAAATGTGAAACCAGATAACTTCAAATCAAATCAATACTTGAGTTTCTGCTTATCCAAATTATGTGATCCTAGGCAAACATTTCATTTCAGAGACTCCCCTCCGTTTAACTTACTATCACATAAGAGAACACTTTTAAAAACTTGAGCTCAGGATGTGCGCTGTGCAAGCACAACTTGTGATTGATTTAGTAGACTAAAATGTTGCTCCATCTACAATAAGAATCTAGGCCACGTTTAAGGTTAACATAACTACTTTAGGGTTTACATGAAAGGCCTGGGGGCTATTCACAAACTGCATTTTGCAGTACATTTTGTAGCACTACAATAGCAGTACAAACATACTACAAAATGCTATTCATAAGCTGCGCTTCTAAAGCACTACTTTTTTTGCAGTAGTACTTTAGAAGTGTAGTTTGTGAATAGCATTTTGTAGTATGTTTGTAGAACTATTTTAGTACTACAAAAAGTAGTCCAAGCCATTGCTTTTTGCCCACTGTGCCACTTTAGACACAGGCCAACCTAATGCAAATCAGTACTGACCCTGTTCCTCATGGCAACAGTCCATCTGAAATCTTGGTCATCGCACCCCTCCACCCTGCAGCCCACTGCCTTTTTAGTTGGGAAATTTTAGACTCACACCCCCCTTTAACTCACTGACTAAACTACACCCCTGCCAAAGATAGAAGAATGCACCCTAATAGAATCTTATGTGTACTAATTGAATGTGAAACATTCTATTTACAATGTAATCGAAGGTTCACTGCATCAGCTCCTTCCATAATGCCATGCCTAGGTCTAATGTTCTTGGCTGGCACACTTCTCCTGTTACTTTTAAGTTAGACCGCAGAAGTTTGAATTTCATTCTGCTAAGCAGCGTCTTCTTTTTTTACATTTTGTAAATATTCTTATTTTATTAAATATTGGCTGTTTATATTTTTTCATATGTGTGTGCTTATTTAAAAAAAATATTTTTTAGAGTTTTATATAGCGCGAACGAGACCCGAGAAATCAGGTATCAGAGCGCTTTACATGAGCACCAGTTTCGTTACAGATGGACACATTAATTTTTGTTAGGCACGGTGAGATTTAATGATTTGCCCAGAATCACAGGATGTTGGGACTCAAACCCGGTTCCCCAGCATCAAAGTCGACCGCTCTAGCCGTAAGGCTACATCCTCTACCTCACAAATACTTTCACGTTCTGAGGAAGGGCTTGTTATTTTTCATAAGAGGAAAAAATACCATCAACACTGGGGGCAGTATGATCAATAGTTATTGTTCCCAAAATAAGACTTACATGATTTACTCCGATTTACTTTGTCCTTGATAAAATTATGCTTGGTGTTAGGTCTGGCCTAGAGTCAGCATCATGTTTTGTAAATTGATTGTAATAAATATGCAGACATATATATACATACAGTTTGTTTTAGTCATCCCTTTTCATCTGGTCAAGCGTCATTTACATTACACTTACGCCCACCACAGCATATAGCATTGTCGTACCAAGTGTGGTACAACTGTGCATTTGTTGGACAACCTAAACATTGGGATGGTGCGAGTCTGATACCCAGCACCCCCTCAGGAGATGTTGGCCTATAGTCCTGCTAGCTCACAGGCCACCATCCGAACCCCTAACATTACAGGGTAACAAATGTGCGTGCAACCTCAGAACATGACAACCCTGATCCCCCAAGGAAATCATGGTAACAGATCTAGAACCCTTTCGGATTCTCATGCATACCCAAAGAAGTACACAAGACATACCCAGCAAGGCATTTTAATATATATTGGAGCATGGTAATTCTTGTACAAAATATGTGTGCTGCGGTTATGAGTAGAATGAACCAGATTAGCGTAATTAGCATTACAAGAATAGTGAAAAAGATGAACATTTCCACCATTGTGCTAAGACAGTGTAAATATGCAGGCATATAAGTACTGGTATAGTGTACTCCTACCTAGCGCTCTTTAATCTAGTGTTAGAAATGGGGGTATATAGTTGGCAATGTCTTGCACCCTTTCCAAGTCGGGACCCTACCTTCTAGTCAGGATAAGGGAGTTACACACCCAGATAACCGCTGCTCACCCCCTTGGTAGCTTGGCACGAGCAGACAGGCTTATCTCAGAGGCAATGTGTAAAGCATTTGTACATAACACACACAGTAACACAGTGAAAACACTACAAATGGACACCACAACAGTTTAGAAAAATACATCATCTCTATCTAAACCAAACAAGACCAAAACGACAAAAGTCCAGCATAAACTTATCAAAATATCACTTTTAAAAGGTTTTAGCAATTCTGTCCATAGAAAACTATGGATGCGGGTGTTTTTCACAAAGTACCTTATGATGTGTCAAAATTCACCAAACAAAGCAGCCGCAGATGAGTGAGCCATAGGAAAACACAGCAGAGCGTCGATTCCTGAGTCCGCTGGGAGGCGATATGTCAGTTCTGCTGCACGCAGGAGAAGTACTGTGTTGTATTCAGAGTGTAAGGGGAAGTGATGCATCGATTTCCAGATGGCTCGGGTCTGCGGGTGTCGAACTTGTCGCATAGGTGCGATGCGTGGGAAAATCCAGGTGCTGTGGGTCGATGCGGTGGCGATCCAGGAGCTGCATCGATTTCTGCAGCCGCAGACAGATGATACATTGATTATATCAGGCGCACAGCAGGCTTGCTTTGGAGTCGGAGAGGGAGTTTTGGACTTTGGAAACCCGGTGCTCGGCACTCGCACTGAAGTGAATTCTCGGGCCGTACAGAGGTGCTGTGTCAATCTTTTTGGACGCTCCTCGGAGATGAATGTGTTTTTCGTCCGCACGGAACTTTGCAGTGTAACAAATGGTGCTGGAAGGGTGATGAGTGGATTTTCACTAGGAAAGTCAGCAAAACAACCTCCAAGGGCCCAGAAACTGGATTAGGCACCACAAGGCAGGTCAGAACTCCCAGCAGTGGAGTTCAAGGTTGCTGTAGGTGAAGTCTTTGTGTCCCTGAGACTTCTTAATAGGAGGCAAGCTCTACATCAAGCCCTTGGAGAATCTTCTCAAGCAGGTTTCACAGCAAAGTCCAGTCTTTGTCCTCTTTAAGGCAGAAGCAGCAACTGTAGGCCAACCCAGCAAAGCAGCACATAGCAAAGGGGTAGTACTCCTCCTCGCAGCTCTTTAGCTCTTCTCCTTGGCAGAGGTTCATCTTGATCCAGAAGTGTTCTACAGTTCTGGGGTTTTAGGTCTAATACTTATACCCCTTTTTCCCTTTGAAGTCTTTGTTCAGGAAGTCCCTCTTGCTCAGTAAAGCCAGTTCTGTCTTCCCTCATCCAGCCACACTACAGGCGGTGGAGACAACTTTGTGCAAGGCAGCCACAGCCTATTCAGGTGCTAGTGACAACTCCTTCCACTACTCTTGCCCAGGATGGCTCATCAGCATAGGCAGGGCACACCTCAGCTCCCTTTGTGTGAGTGTCTGCTGTGAATGCACAAACAGCCCCAGTCAGTCTAAAACTAGATGGTGAATCCACAAGCAGGGAGAGGCACACAGGATGGTTACACAAGAAAATGCCCACTGTCTAAAAGTTGCATCTCCAAACACACACTTTAAAAACCACCTTTACTAAGAGGTGTGTTATTAAATTCTGAGCCCAGAGAGCCCAAACTCCAAATCTCTAGCTGTTCCCAATTGAAAGTTACCCTTATAAAATGTTACAAGGCAGCTCCAATGATAGCCTATGGGAGAGCTAGTCCTTTCAATAGTGAACAATGAAATACACAGTATTTCACTATCAGGACGAAAGTAAAACACACCAGCACATTTCCTACCTTTCACATACACTGCACCCTGCCTATGGGGTCACCTTGGGCCTACCTTAGGGGTGCCTTACTTGTAAGAAAAGGGAAGGTTAAGGCCTGGCGAGTGGGTGCACTTGCCAGGTTTATATGGCAGTTACAAACTGCACACTCAGATACTGCAGTGGCAGGTCTGAGACACATTTGAAAGGCTACTTGTGTGGGTGGCACAATCAGTGCTGCAGGTCCACTAGTTACGTAGAACAGGAGTCAACCCGTTAACCCAGTTGAGACCCGGCTAGAGTAAGCAAACAATAATACAATGTCTCAGCTGGTAATCATTCAGGGGGGGCAGATACGTAGAGAGTGTAAATCTCTCAGAGAGGGGAAGAAAGGGAGACCACGATAGAGTTTGGTAGAAAGAAGAAGTTTCTTATTTGTAAGTAGTTATATCAGCACTACAAAACGTTTTACGTAGAAGTAACCAAAAACTAAAATTGTGTACTGGACGTGCTAGTGAAGGTGAATGGCGCAGTGACACAAGAAAGTGTAAAGCAGCGTGAATAGCGCGAGACAAAATTACAAGAAAATTTAAGGTGGTCAACGATACAATAGAAATTATATACAAGTTGAATCTTTGGTTTAGATTTTTTGTAGACCACAATGCTGCTGTGATTTTACGCTGGGGGGTCGACGGTGTTTCGACCTGTTCGATTCCAGGTCATCATCAGGACAAGGTTACTTAATTCTGTTTTAGTGCTGTATAAAGTTAAGAAAAGAAAGATAAGGCCCAACAATAGATGTGAATAGAAAAAAAGAATTAGACGGAGTAAGAGGAAAAAACTACCTGTTACGGTACTGGTAAAGCAGTCCAGAAGGGGAAGGTGTTATTCAGTCGGTAGGTAATAACTGATGGGACGGTCCGAATAGGGATGGCTGAGGAACAAAAAGGAGACTGCTTTAAGGGTGGAGAACCCGAAACCGGGTGGGAGTGGCAAACCCAAGATTGACTGAGGTGTGATCAAGCCCCGGGAAATTACCTGCAGTAAGGTAAGAGGGCACGTACGTCTGGGTCACACGAGTGGTAACTGGAATACGGAATGATGAGGCACCAGGCGATTACCTACATCAATGCACAAGGGCACTTGAGACCGGGTCACACGGGTGATGACGGGTCAGTCGGGTCCCGTAAAGGCGGGCCTAGGCTGTAAGGGGCGAGAAGAGGGGGGGTGGCGTGGTTAGGACCGTTGGCGGTATGAGCATCACGGCTGGTCTCGGGCAAAGGCGGAATAGGGTTAAAGTATACCTTTGTGTATGGAGGTCGACGGTCCTCGGGGGGAAGGCAGAAGTGCAACTATGGCAAGTGCCAGTAAAGGCAACGATACGTGGCTGAAAAGGGCGAAAAGAAAGGAGAGGGGGGCGTGGTTAGGACCGCTGGCGGGATAAGCTTCACGGCCGGTCACGGGCAAGGCGGGATAGGGTTAGAGCATACCTTTGAGTTTGGAGGCTGAAGGTCCTCGGGGGAAGGCAGAAATCCAACTGTGGCAAGTGCCAGTAAATGGCAACAATACGTGGAGTTGATGGGCGAGTGAAGCGCCGTGGGAAACAGCCGAAAGTGCTGAGACGCCGGCTAGGGATGCCGGGACTTAACACTAGGGCGGGTCACGTGTATCTAGTTGGGCAGCTAAAAAGGGAACAGCAACCGTATGGCGTGCCCCGGGGGTAGGAGGGAGGGAAAGGTGCCAGTAGTAAGATGGCAGAGGGTATGGGTAGAAAAAGAACACCGAGTTAGGGTGTGACAATATTTATGATGGATTAAGGTCCTGAATTGAAAAAGCGGTTATTTAAACAATTGTAACAAAATGAAGGAAGTTATATTAACAATACTAACAGCGTGTGAGGAAACATCCCTGTGTACTCTAAAGTCGAAATACATGAGAAACACATGTGGGTTTACACATTATTAACATTGTATAAGGAACATCCCTGTATACAGAAGGGTGGTTAATCATAAAAGACACATGTGGTAAAGTGATAAAGTAATACAACTGAATGTGTCATAGTCTTATATACAGAATGGGGGGGGAAGGGAGAGAAGGGGAGGGAGGGTACGGAAACACTGCTAGTGCGTGGGGTAGGGAATGGGCAGGGAAGGGGCGATGGGAGAGAATGAGTGGGGAAGAGGAGCGAAAACAAAGGCTCATGTTATTAGATAAGGCATAAGCAATGACCATAATGTGAAAAGGTGCGAGGATAGCAGTGGTCAAAGTGAGATGCATAAGGCTAAACAAGTATCGTCAATGTACATCTAGGGTTGTGCTCCATTCGTCAAGAGTGTTAAGGCCGTTGTTAACAGAATCGCAGCGTGCGATCCAACTGCATTCGCATTTATTCAGAAGCAGTTGTAAATTGCCGCCGCCGAGGGGGAGTACCGGTTGGTCGATGACTTGCCAAACCATATCTGTTTCTGAATGGTTTATCTCTTTGTAGTGTGAGACTAGCGGTGCTGTCTCGATGTTGCATCTAATGCGGCTTTTGTGTTGGGAAATGCGTTGCTTGATCATTTGAATGGTTTGGCCAATGTAGAGTAAATTGCAGGGACATTGTATGGCGTAAATTACGTTGGATGTGCGGCAATTGGAGAATTGTTTCAATTGATGTGTGCGGTCACCAGTGACGAACACCTTGGTGTTAAGGGTGAGGTCACAGACTGAACAGGATTGGCATTTGTAGCGGCCTATGATGGGTGGTAGGCCCCAGAGTGAAGTAACAGATTGGGTTTTTTTGTTATCCGGCCACGTGATGGCGTGCACCAATTTATCGGAGAGTTGTTACCTCTTTTGTATAAGAACAATGGAGGTTCCTGAAAGGGGGCCTGAGTGCGGAGTATAGACCAGTTCTTTTTTATCACCTTACTGACCTTGTTGCTGGAAGGGCTGTAGGTGGATACGAAGGGGATGCGTGAGTTTGTGCGTTTGGGAGATGGAGAGAGGAGGATTTCTCTGTGGCTGTACCAAGCGCGTTTACATGCGCGAAAGACCAGGTGTTTGGGATAGCCATGAATGGTCAATTTTTCAGAGAGAACTGCTGCTTCTCTAAAGTAGTCTTTGCCCATTTGCAGTTCCTCCGGATGCGGAGGAACTGTCCATATGGAAGGCCATCACGCAAGCCATGTGGATGGTAACTAGAATACAACAGGAGAGTGTTACGTTCAGTGGGTTTGCGGAATAAGGTCGTCCCGATGGCACCTTCCTCCGCGTGAAGGGTTAAATCAAGGAACGGGAGGTCATTGGATCTGACATCTGAGGTGAATCTAAGATGTGGTTGGCAGTTGTTAAACCAGGTAATGAAGGATGACAAATTGTTGGAGGAGTCATGCCAGAGTAGGAGAATGTCGTCTATATAATGACGCCACAAGCTGATTTGTGCCAGAAATGGGTTTTGGGGCGCTAGAATGTGTGTCGTTTCCAGGCTATGTACATACAAGATAGGAAAATTTGGAGCAAAGCAAGCTCCCATAGAGACCCCCTTGACCTGAAGATAAAAAGTGTCTTTATATAGGCAGTAATTGTTATGCATTGCAATCCTGAGGAGGTCCATGATGAATTCAGAGGGAATACGGGTCGGTCTGGGGCGTGTGTCTAGAATGTGTTCAATGACAGCTAAGCCTTCAGTGTGGGGGACGTTCGTGTATAATGACTCAATGTCTAGACCGACCATCAAGTCAGTTTGGTTGTTGTAGGGTCTGTCTTCGATGATATTGATCAAATGTGTGCTGTAACGAATAAAAGTGTCAGTCAATGGGACGAATTCTTTCAGGATGGCATCGATATATTTGCCTAGAGGTTCCAGGATGGAACCACATCCTGAGACTATGGGACGCCCTGGTGGTTCAGTAGAGTTTTTGTGGATTTTGGGGAGTACATAAATCACGTGAGTTCTGGAATGTGGGTTGTTTAGGAAAGTATGTTCTTTCTTGGTGATAATGTTAGATAACGGAGCACTGTTAGTCACCTCCTTTATCCGTAGGCGGATGTTTGGTAGTGGGTCTGTCATCAGGGCACGGTAGTGTGTAACGTTGGCTAGTTGTCGCATGATTTCACTGTCATATTTGTCGATATCCATTACAACTATACCACCGCCTTTATCTGCGGGTTTGATGACTATGTGGTGATTGTCACACAAATTATTTAGAGCTTTTTTCTCACTGAGAGGGAGGTTGTATGGAACAAATTTGGATTGTTGTTGTAGTTCTTTGACTTCATGGAGTACCAGTCGTTCAAATGATAAAATTTCTGGGGGCATGAGGGCGGCCGGGGGGAGAAAAGTAGAGGCCGGGAGAAATTGACGTTCATATGGTCTATTGGTGTCTGGTTTGTCTGAGAAAAAATGTTTTAGCCGGATACGCCGGAAAAACATAAGTAGATCCTCTTGCAGTTTGAAAAAGTTGCTGCGGTCTGCAGGGACAAAGGATAGGCCCTTGCTGAGGAGTAAAATTTCATCGGAGGTCAGGGTGTGTTTAGATAAGTTAAAAATGGGAATGGAGGCGGGGTTAGTGGTGCTGGCCAGAGAAGGAGTCATATTGTCTGTGTTGATGTCATTAGAATGGGTGTTCACTGCTGGGGACCCCATTGATAGAATTTGCGGCGGGTCTGGCGTTCGCCTGCGTACTGGTACTGGTAGTTGGATCGTGTTCTCCCCCTGCCGCGTCCGCGGTTTACTCCTAAAGAACCAGTAGGTAGGAGTGGGGGAGGGTGAGGTCTGTTCTGTTTGCGTTCTGTACTGGGGCCTTTACCAGGGTCTGAGTCTTCAATTGAAGTGTTCGATGAATCAGAGAAAGTGATAATCTGATTATTTCGGTAGCGGCCCCAATTCCTATTTCTGGGGTCTGGTAGGTGGTGTTGTAAAAGGGGTCGAGTAAGTATGGATATGTAGTGTCCTTGTTGAATTTTTTTATGTCTTTCTGTATTTTATTTATTTTCTTGATTTGTTCAAAAGTATTGAATGTAGCAATAGTGTTGTTGATCCTGTCCAGACGAGACTTGGCGTCAGTAATTGTGGTATCAGCTAAGAAAAGTTTTTCAATTACAGCTATCTCTTCAAGTTCTTTCAGGCTGTGCTCGATGGCTGTGTCTATGCCGAGTACCATCCAGTGCCTAGAGCAGGTGGTGGCCAGGTGACTGAAACCGTTTCTGAACTTGGGATCTTGCATGAATATTGCTGGGACGTTACAAATTTGGAGTCCTAGTGGTATTGTGTTGGATTTGAGGTATTCAGTTAACATGCGAGCATGCAAGTCGGTAGGGATATGCTTTTTCTTCAGATTCTCAGGTTTGTCCAATAGTGCCTTGGAAGAGTTGGGGGCTGAGGGTAGGGGAGTGGAAGAGTGTGAGAGCAGGGAAGGGCCACAAAGAATGCGTTGGATGTAGTCATCCGAGTAGGTAGGAGTCTCCCTGGAGACATAGTGTGTAGATTAGTTGCACATAATGTACCACAAAGATGAGGAAAGTATACAAGAAAATACTCTCACAACCCAGCGGTTGCTCAATATCATAGATACGCAGAACAGGAGTCAACCCGTTAACCCAGTTGAGACCCGGGTAGAGTAAGCAAACAATAATACAATGTCTCAGCTGGTAATCATTCAGGGGGGGCAGATACGTAGAGAGTGTAAATCTCTCAGAGAGGGGAAGAAAGGGAGACCACAATAGAGTTTGGTAGAAAGAAGAAGTTTCTTATATGTAAGTAGTTATATCAGCACTGCAAAACGTTTTACGTAGAAGTAACCAAAAACTACAATAGTGTACTGGACGTGCTAGTGAAGGTGAACGGTGCAGTGACACAAGAAAGTGTAAAGCAGCGTGAATGGCCCGAGACAAAATTACAAGAAAATATAAGGTGGTCAACGATACAATAGAAATTATATACAAGTTGAATCTTTGGTTTAGATTTTTTGTAGACCACAATGCTGCCGTGATTTTACGCTGGGTGGTCGACGGTGTTTCAACCTGTTCGATTCCAGGTCATCATCAGGACAAGGTTACTTAATTCTGTTTTAGTGCTGTATAAAGTTAAGAAAAGAAAGATAAGGCCCAACAATAGATGTGAATAGAAAAAAAGAATTAGCCGGAGTAAGAGGAAAAAACTACCTGTTAGGGTACTGGTGAAGCAGTCCAGAAGGGGAAGGTGTTATTCAGCCGGTAGATAATAACTGATGGGACGGTCCGAATAGGGATGGCTGAGGGACAAAAAGGAGACTGCTTTAAGGGTGGAGAACCCGAAACCGGGTGGGAGTGGCAAACCCAAGTGGACTGGGGTGTGATCAAGCCCCGAGAAATTACCTGCAGTAAGGTAAGAGGGCACGTAGGTCTGGGTCACACAAGTGGTAACTGGAATACGGAATGATGAGGCACCAGGCGATTACCTACATCAATGCACAAGGGCACTTGAGACCGGGTCACAAGGGTGGTGACGGGTCAGTCGGGTCCCAGAAAGACGGGCCTAGGCTGTAAGGGGCGAGAAGAGGGGGGGGCGTGGTTAGGACCATTGGCGGTATGAGCATCACGGCTGGTCTCGGGCAAAGGCAGAATGGGGTTAAAGTATACCTTTGTGAATGGAGGTCTACGGTCCTCGGGGGAAAGGCAGAAGTCCAACTATGGCAAGTGCCAGTAAAGGCAACGATACATGGCTGTAAAGGGCAAGAAGAAAGGAGAGGGGTGCGTGGTTAGGACCGCTGGCGGGATAAGCTTCACGGCCGGTCACGGGCAAGGCGGTATAGGGTTAGAGCATACCTTTGAGTTTGTAGGCCAACGGTCCTCGGGGGAAAGGCAGAAATCCAACTGTGGCAAGTGCCAGTAAATGGCAACAATACATGGAGTTGACGGGCGAGTGAAGCGCCGTGGGAAACAGCCAAAAGTGCTGAGACGCCGTCGGCCTCCAAACTCAAAAGTATGCTCTAACCCTATCCCGCCTTGCCAGTGACCGGCCGTGAAGCTTATCCCGTCAGCGGTCCTAACCGCGCCCCCCTCTCCTTTCTTCTCGCCCTTTACAGCCATGTATCGTTGCCTTTACTGGCACTTGCCATAGTTGGACTTCTGCCTTCCCCCCCGAGGACCGTCGACCTCCATACACAAAGGTATACTTTAACCCTATTCCGCCTTTGACCGAGACCAGCCGTGATGCTCATACCGCCAACGGTCCTAACCACGCCCTCCCCTCTTCCCGCCCCTTACAGCCTAGGCCCGTCTTTACGGGACCCGACTGACCCGTCACCACCTGTGTGACCCGGTCTCAAGTGCCCTTGTGCATTGATGTAGGTAAACGCCTGGTGCCTCATCATTCCATATTCCAGTTACCACTCGTGTGACCCAGACCTACGTGCCCTCTTACCTTACTGCAGGTAATTTCTCGGGGCTTGATCACACCCCAGTCCACTTGGGTTTGCCACTCCCACCCAGTTTTGGGTTCTCCACCCTTAAAGCAGTCTCCTTTTTGTCCCTCAGCCATCCCTATTCGGACCGTCCCATCAGTTATTACCTACCGGCTGAATACCACCTTCCCCTTCTGGACTGCTTCACCAGTACAGTAACAGGTAGTTTTTTCCTCTTACTCCAGCTAATTCTTTTTTTCTATTCACATCTATTGTTGGGCCTTATCTTTCTTTTCTTAACTTTATACAGCACTAAAACAGAATTAAGTAACCTTGTCCTGATGATGACCTGGAATCGAAACAGGTCGAAACGCTGTCGACCACCCAGCTTAAAATCACGGCAGCATTGTGGTCTACAAAAAATCTAAACCAAAGATTCAACTTGTATATAATTTCTATTGTAGCGTTGACCACCTTATATTTTCTTGTAATTTTGTCTCGCGCCATTCACGCTGCTTTACACTTTCTTGTGTCACTGCGCCGTTCACCTTCACTAGCACGTCCAGTACACAATTGTAGTTTTTGGTTGCTTCTACGTAAAACGTTTTGTAGTGCTGATATAACTACTTACAAATAAGAAACTTCTTCTTTCTACCAAACTCTATCGTGGTCTCCCTTTCTTCCCCTCTCTGAGAGATTTACCACTCTCTACGTATCTGCCCCCCCTGAATGATTACCAGCTGAGACATTGTATTATTGTTTGCAGGTCCACTAGTAGCATTTGATTTACAGGTCCTGGGCACACACAGTGCACTTTACTAGGGACTTACCAATACATCAAATATGCCAATCATGAATAACCAATCATAATCACAATTTACACAGGGAGCACTTGCACTTTGGCACTGATCAGCAGTGGCAAAGTGCCCAAAGCATCTAAACCAGCAAAAACTAAATCCAGCACACAGTCAAAAATACAGGAGGTAGAAGCAGAAAGTCAGGGGAAACCATGCCAAGGATGCCAGGTCTAACACCTAGTCTTACCTAGGGTGGGTCATCTGCCAAATCCCTGCAGGGTGGGCTAACTCCCCATTACTTGTGGGTAAGAGTCATCAGGCTGAGTGCTCCTCTCCCTAAACACGGAAGTGGTTGAGTATTTATAAGAAAAGAACCCATGCAGCTGTCTAGGCCACAATTGTTTATTCTAGGTGGATAGTGGTGTCATCAACCGGACAAATAACAAATATGACATTTGGGCAGTGAACTTTATCCCTCGTACTAAATGTTTAAGGTGTTGTGATAATGTACCCATGAAGTAAAAATGTAAGCAATGCAAATTCAGAGAATGTTACCCTGCAATAACATGTACGCAAATGTAGGTCAAAAGTCACTGTGTGTAAAATAGACGGCCACTTAAGAAACGTGAGCATGTAAATGGCGATGTTTGTACTAGGCCTATCCTGACCATATGACAGCATGGGTCAATGGGCAGCCCAAGTCATCTATCGATTGCCTTGCACAGTGAGAGGTGGCATTATGCCTGATCACCTGTTTACTGTCGCATGAAAAAGAGTGCACTTCAGTGCCAGAACTCACATGCGTGGGCTACTTTATTTTTCTATTTGTTATATGTTGGGATGGAAAAGTCTTCTGCATGGTAAAGATGTGTACCCCTACCCTTAGTGCCAAATGTATTTTTGCCTGGATTCCTAATGCTGACTTTTTTTGTCATATGTGAGAACGAATTATGTATGTGCACCATGACATAGGACTGTCTCATGGACTTCGATCTTATTGGACCGGGAGTGGTGCCCAAAGCGCTACCCTCATAGTGATGGAAGGCTACTGCCTTCATCAGGAGTCAAACAGCAGAAGCGCTGTGATGACAGCATACCGTGTGATGATTAGAAGTAGTGACCAGGTCTTTTTACAGTGTGTCATTGGAGTGAGGCCTACTGGCTCATTCACCTTTTTAAAAGTTCCGCAGCTGGGCATTTAACTCACCCTTGGCCTACATCAGGGTGCTGTAGAAGTGCGTGCAAAGTGAAAACATGTGCTGAGTGCATGTGAGTGAGCAGGAAATACACTACAAATAGAGTGCAGTGTAGAATAGTGGGCACATGGTAAATGTGTATGCGCTGGGAGAGAGTGTTCAAAGAGACACTCTGGTGCAAAATAGAGAGACTGTAATATTGGTCAGGATGCACAGACTGAGTGCTTGAGCTGCATGTGGAAATTCTGGTGATAGCATAGTACACAGGTACAACAAAACTAGACTGTGGAGTGTGCTGTGAATGTATGCTGAGTGCAGAGATGCCTACACGGGTATATTACAAGGAGGAGCTTTGGTACCATTTTGGGAAGCCTAGGCCTGGCTGGTGAAAACATGAGGAGCAGAGGAATCTCCCCCAGACAGAATTGTATATTGTTGCATTCCTGTAAGCTGGGTCAGACAAACACTGGATGAGGGGGAGCTGGCTCGCCCTGTGCATTTCAAAGGGCTCTTTGATTCAGTGACAGATCACAGGTAAAGGGCCTGGACACATCACAGTAAGAGGGAGATGAAGCTGATAAGGGGACCATAAAGTGTAGGGCTGAGGGTCCAGGATCATCCTTTGATGCACAGATCACTGTGGCTGACATTCAGGTGTCAACTCTGGTCACTCCCATGAATCTTGTTGGGGTTAAATCAGCTTCAGAGTAATACCTGCTGTGACAGACCTCTTTCAGAAGAAAGGATGAGAGGAAGAGATGTCCATATCAAGGAAGCAGAACCCCAACATAAAACTTTAAAGGGCCAAATGCTAAATCACATTTGTTGTTTTGAAAAAGGACTGTAAGTAGGGGAGTATAAGAGCCCATACTTTGTCATCTGCCAAGCAGCCAGCCGAGTTGCACGAGGAGGGAAAGCTCTGCAGGAAGTCTGCCTGTAACCAGGACTAGAGGTACAGCCTGCTAGTCTCCCTGCCGGGTGAGGGGACATCACCCAGGGAAATCAAGATCATCTGCTCAGGAATCCGAAGCACCAGTACCGGCCTGCTCTCCAAGACTGGTGTGTCCATGAGGGAGAGGAGCATGTTAGAGGGAGTGAGATCCAGAGAGGAGGTGATACATGTGGGACTCCTGAGCGAGGTGTGAGGAACTGTGCAGCACTGATCGGGCCGCCGCCCGTGTGCAGCATTGTTGAAGTGGCAACCCTGTATGCCAGGAGGGGCCACTGTTTGCCGAGTAATGGTATTGCATCGATCGGGCCGTCGCGCGAGTGCGGGACGTTGCTGCGACCCCGTGTGCCAGGAGGGGTGGCGGAGGAGGCAACCTGAGGCCTGCATGACCTGGCAGTGAGGTTCATTGGAGTTACCCCATATGTCAGGGGGGTACTCGAAACGCTGAGACCGGTGATCCTGGCCATTGCACGTGATCCCAAATTGCTGCTACAACCAAGACGAGGAAGACTTTGTTTCCTAGGTGGCTTGAGGACTGAGAAGATGCTGTGAGAGCCCTGTCGGAGCAAACACGGCCCAGTAGTTTACATTCCCTGGATGTTGCCGCATGTGAGTGGGACGTAACAGCACATCAATTACATGGGAACTTAGTAACCCAGGGGTGGCCTGCCAACTACTATGATGCCTACCTCAGGGGGGACTCAGTTATTGCATATTGAATGTCGTTTTAAATTTGCATCTGTAGAATTAGATTTAAAAATCTTCTTTTATAAAAAAAAATGTATTTGACTGGAGATCGATTTATTGTGGGTGCTGCGTGCACGTTGAGTTATGTGTTGTGTTCACTAATCTGTATTTACTCTTCCCTCCAAGGAAGCATTGACTGCTCGTGCTACGTTACCAATTGAGAGTTAGGTGCAGAAGGAGGCGCTTGACCCAATTGAACGGGATCCATAGTAGGGTGGGCCCCGGGACTTCAGGAGTAAATATCTCAATCGCCTCGGTTGAGCCCAGTAACTCCTGCTGGCCCCGTGGCTCCTCTGAACGTGGTTCTGAGATTATAGATATGCCTTTTTTTTTGCATACTGCCTATGTTTACAAATAAATAAATACATTATTGTATAATTACCAAGGCAGACCTATAGCTTTGCAAACACTTTGTCATGGGGGGGGGAGCAACTATTATGGTGCGCCATCTCCAACCTGAAAACAGAGTTGCTGAAGAAAATAAGCACTAAACACACTCTGTCCAGAGTGTGGGGAAGCTGCCTCAGGGCTTCAGTGAATGAGTGATGTCTGTGGATCGGAAGACGTAAAGAGTGGGGAGCAGGATGCAAACTTTGGAAGCTCTATCGAATTTGTTCGAATTTATTAACAGATCGAACATCATAGTTCATCGTCACACAATTAAAAACAAACATACAAAGTTTATCAAACACTAAAAACCTACAACTATAATAAATAAATGCAAATCAATAAAAACATCAGTTAAAATTGTTAAAGGCTACAAACAGAAGAGAGAAGCGCTGCTTCACTAATTAAGATTATCAAGATACAATGAGCATAGACTGGCCAATGAGTTCATTACATTAAAAAAGAGCGAATGTGAGCCCCTACGTAGGGCCAATCATTAAGCTCTATCAGTTACCACCGCTGCCGAGCCACTGCGGCTATGGTGAAGCTTGAATCGATGCCACAGCTGATGGACAAGGCGAGGAAAAGAGTTTACCCCACAGTTCTGAGACCCCCGGGGTTAACTGTGACTGAAGCTCTACATGATTGGACGTTGAATGTTCACCATGACCTGAAGGAGGCACAGGGGGCTGATTCAGCACTGATTGTCAGGAAGGTCTACAGACTGCCACAAAGAACAAAGGTGATGCCTCAACTCTTGGAGGGACAATGATGGTGGTTGTGCTGTACCCAGACTTGAGAGACCAGATAGTCCACATGGCCGTGCAGAAAAAGCATTGATGGTAGCATAGAGAAGACCTTTGTTCTGCCAAGACTTCAGGGCCAGCCAGCACTCTGGAACAGAAGAGAAAACTGATAAAAATTAAGAAGACACTGACTCGAAGAGGCCTACAGCCTCCGTGGGATACCCAATACATGTTTGCACAGATGGACTCATCTAGGGCCTTTTTGTTTGGGCTACACCTCCATGCTGGGTGACTGTGTGTGAACTGCTAACATTATTTAGGATGAGCTAAGTTTGGGGTCTTGGGATGGGGAGGGGGAGAGGGGACTCTCTGGAAGGGAGGTGGAGCTGTGTTGGTGAAGGCTGCCCTTGAAGATGTTGATGATGCTCTGTTGTCTCTCTGCTTATCCCTTCCTTTCCCCTCATCTCAGGGTTTGAGCTGTGGTTTTACGTATAGATGTTTATGGAAATAAATAGATATGTATGGGTGCTATATTTTGTAGTACTGCCAGCGTGTTGGACATTCTATCATTTCAGTATTCTTTTTTGCCACAGGATCGTCATGAATAAAAAGATTTAAACTCAAAACTTGAGAGAATGCCTTCAGAGACAGGAAGGCAATTGGAGTGGCAACGTCATCATGGCTCCCTTCCTGCTTCCTGATGCTTCCAAAGGCAAACCTTCATATTTTTAAAATGTTTAAAAGGTTTATTTTTGTTGTACATCTGCTGACAAGCTCTGAGTTATTTTCCAAGCAAAACTAAAAAGGCTGTGTTCTCTCTTAACTACAAATTACCAGCTATAAAAAAGGTCATACATTCAGGGACTTCCACGCCTTTGGAATCGCTTCGTATTTTATGAGACAGAAAGTTCTATTTCAGCTTTTCCAGAGTTTTTATATATATTTTTTCTTTTGATCTTTCATCAGAGCTGGAACTTGTAACAACATCGTTCACTTACATTCACTCACAATAATATTGTTATGCTCTGTTATCGTATTTTTAATGAGCATACAATCACTGCGGAGGTATCTTGGCGCTACGAATTACATGATCAGATAGAGCTGGAAGGAGAGGGCCCTAGGAAGGAACTGCAAAAGAGATAGTAACTTGTTCTTGATTAGAGAGCAAAATCATACCTGGATTATACAAAAAAGAGCCAGATTTACTAAGGGTTTGATCCGGCAAAGTGATACAGAGCTGCATAAGCTCTTTGAAAAGTTGCCCTTTTCTCTGTGCAAATTGAGCTTTGCAGTGCTTTGCATCAAGGAGGCGTACCTTGGGTGGATCAGCGCAAGCGCCCACAGTTTTAGATGCAAAGCCTGATTGGGCTTTGCTCCAAAATATTAAGGGGCATATTTACAAGCCCCTACTGCCACCGAAGCGTCACTTTTTTTGATGCTCCGGTGGCGCAGTGCCATTTCCCATGTTTACAAGGTAACACTAAGCCACTTAGCGTGGCTTAACGCCACCTTGTAAATATGCCCCTTTCCGCCGCAGTCCTCTGCGGCAAAGGGGCGTGCAATGGATGTTGCTGTGGGCGTTCCACCGCAACACCAATTGCTTTTTTACGTTGCCCCAGATTTACAAGGCTGAGGCAGCGTCAAAAACTAATGCCATGGACTACCAGGCATTAGAATGGTGATAGAAGGGGAAATTATTAATTTCTCCTAGTTTTTTGCTCTTTCCATGTCTGCAGCACACATAGAAAGAGCAAATCACCATTATTGATTGTTTATGTGCAGGAAGGTGTCCCTTCCTGCACATAAACAATCGTCCCTGCAGTGCAGGCACTCTTGCAACATGGCTGCAGGGTGCCGGCACTGGCTCTAGACAGCTTTTTTGCACCAGCGCTAGGGGAAACACAGGGGTGCACCGTATTCTTGTGAATACGGCGCATCCCTGCATCTTAAAAATGTCAGAGCGCAGCGCTCCCAAATTTGCCATTGCTCCGCGCTCCGACATTTTTTTGTAAATATGCCCCACAGCCTTCTTCAAGCAGGCACTAAAAAGGAGTGATGTTTTACTTCCTCCAACATTTTATACATTGAATGTGTGCTGTGCTGTAGAGAACACATGCAATGGATGAATGTTTAAGATTGTGTCTAGACATAGGATTTTGTACTGGGAGGGTATTATTCTACTGCATTTCCTATACTTCATAGCATGCACACGCTCCTGTACCATGGTGTAAAAGTTGTGTGTGGTGCTAGCCCTCTGTGTGTGTGGCGCTAGGCCCCCTGTGCGTGTGGCACTAGGCCCCCTGTGTATGGCACCAGGTCCGCTGTGTGTGCACCAACGCAGGGATAGAGAGCAGCAGCAGGTCATTTCCAATAAAAATGGATCTGCTCTGCTTTCTCCCTCTTGCACAACGCAGCACAGAGACTTTGGTCGCTGCACTATGTTGCACTAAAAAGGATAAAGCCCCAAAGTATCAAGTTGTACTGATTCAGGATAGATGGCTGAATTGACTTGAATTTAAAATAATTCACCTTGAAATTGACAGAATCATCCGGAGCACGTGCACTAATCAAACGAGCAAATGTGCACTACACGCCATCTTCTATATTAGAAGAGAATATTGCAATGGGATATATAACTTTGGCCTCCAGAAGTATGTCTACCGATTCACAGAGGCCAAACATAGTTAAAATAAAGTATAGTATATTTTCACAGGGAGTGAGCTATCAGTGCCTACTAAGACAAGCTAACTTACATTCTAAGGGTTTCTTCAAGCGATAAAGGAGCTTATTTTACAAAGCAAGGAAACAACTCATCCTTGTTGGAGGGCACACCCTGACATGTCCTTTCAGTCACTGAAAACCTGCACTGTATTTCGAGCAGCCTTCCCCTGGAGAGGCTCACTGTGGCTGGTACGGCATGCATTTCAATCAGTCTTCTCCTGGAGAGCGCTTACTGAGGCTGGTAAGGCATGCATTTCGATCAGTCTTCTCCTGGAGAGCGCTCACTAGGACTGGTAAGGCATGCATTTCAACCAGCCTTCCCCTGGAGAGGCTCAATGAGGCTGGAAAGGCATGTTTTCGAGGAGCCTTCCCCTGGAGAGTGCTCACTGAGGCTGGTAAGGCATGCATTTAGACCAGCCTTCCCCTGGAGAGGCTCACTGAGGCTGGTAAGGCACGTATTTCTAGCAGCCTAGCCTTGGAGAGCGCTCACGAAGGCTGGTAAGGCATGTATTTCTACAAGACTTCCCCTGGAGAGCGCTCACCGAGGCTGGTAAGGCATGCATTTCGATCGGTCTTCTCCTGGAGAGCGCTCACTGAGGCTGGTAAGGCATGCATTTCGATCGGTCTTCTCCTGGAGAGCGCTCACTGAGGCTGGTAAGGCATGCATTTCGATCGGTCTTCCCCTGGAGAGCGCTCACCGAGGCTGGTAAGGCATGCATTTCGATCGGTCTTCTCCTGGAGAGCGCTCACTGAGGCTGGTAAGGCATGCATTTCGACCAACCTTCCCCTGAAGAGGCTCAATGAGGCTAGAAAGGCATGTATTTCAAGGAGCCTTCCCCTGGAGAGCACTCACGAAGGCTGGTAAGGCATGTATTTCTACAAGCCTTCCCCTGGAGAGCGCTCACAGAGGTTGGTAAGGCATGTATTTCTAGCAGCCTACCTCTGGAGAGCACTCACTGAGGCTGGTAAGGCATGTATTTCGACAAGCCTTCCCCTGGAGAGCGCTCGCCGAGGCTGGTAAGGCATGTATTTCGACCAGCCTTCCCCTGGAGAGGCTCACCGAGGCTGGCAAGGCATGTATTTCGACCAGCCTTCCCCTGGAGAGGCTTACCGAGGCTGGTAAGACATGTATTTCAAACCAGCCTTCCCCTGGAGAGGCTCAGTGAGGCTGGTAAGGTATGTATTTCGACAAGCCTTCCCCTGGAGAGCGCTCGCCGAGGCTGGTAAGGCATGTATTTCGACCAGCCTTCCCCTGGAGAGGCTCACCGAGGCTGGTAAGGCATGTATTTCGACCAGCCTTCCCCTGGAGAGGCTTACCGAGGCTGGTAAGGCATGTATTTCAACCAGCCTTCCCCTGGAGAGGCTCAGTGAGGCTGGTAAGGTATGTATTTCGACAAGCCTTCCCCTGGAGAGCTCTCACCGAGGCTGGTAAGGCAGGAGGTGCTGCTTTGAGAAAGAAGGTTCCAACAGCCTAATTAACACTGCTATTGATAGTCAGACAGTAGCTCAGGCACCAGAAAGTCTTCAGAGGGGATCCAATTTCTAAGGTATCAGATTGATTGCAGAAAATCTCTGTCATTATAATCCATTTTACCTGGCATTCTTAGAGCTCATTACACCATCTGCTCCTAGCTGATGGCATAGCCGAATTTCTTCCGGGGAAATTTATTCCCATTACTATTCTGTTTAAATAGCAGAATTAATCTTTGTATGGCCAACACATTATCAAGCATATTCTGAGTGATTTAAGAACAAGAATAATGCTAAATAGATCAAACTGATGGTGTGGTATGTGCCAGCACAGTGGTCAGAAGTTCAATTCAGTCTATTTAGAGGATGTTTTCAAGATATGATGTTGTGTTTTCATTTTCTCCGGATTCTCCTATGACCCTTAGTGAGCGGGTGGAAGATTACTACTTGGACGTCCCTGAGGGAACACCACCCACTCTTCCCCGGGTCTGGTACTGATGCTGTCAGCCTTAAGTCTGATAATTGTTTTAAAAGCAACTTAACAGAAAATGGCACATTTAGTTTCAGTAAGTGTACAGATTTAAGGCAACCAAAATGCAGACCATATGATGCTCCTGCATATGTAATAATTGTCAGAAAGAACCAAAGACAACAATCAATTTATCAAAATACAAAGTTAGCATTTATTAAGTTTTTAAATCGTGAAAGAAAATGTATTTTAAATCATTCATTCACTTTCATATCCATCATACAAACTCACAACCATACTAAAAACAGATTAATTCAATTGACTGGTGAAATTTGTGCCACGTTTCTGATAGTGTATTGCAAATTTTGTGCTGATTTATTAATTCATGATAATGTGTTATCATTCTAACAATGTTATTAATCTGTTTTTAGTATGGTTGTGAGTTTGTATGATGGATATGAAAGTGAATGAATGATTTAAAATAAATTTTCTTTCACGGTTTAAAACTTAATAAATGCTAACTTTTTGTATTTTTGATAAATTGATTGTTTTCTTTGGTTCTTTCTGACAATTATTACATATGCAGGAGCATCATATGTTCTGCATTTTGGTTGCCTTAAATCTGTACACTTATTGACTTTTTCCCTACTTTAAGGAACCTTATTAGGAACTGTAGGGGGCCTCTTCTTTACACACATTTAGTTTCAGTGCCAACAAGTGCTTGCGGGGACATATTGGAACTTTTGAGACAATATTGCAAGTTTGTTTGGAAAAACCATGAGATTGCATACACTAGGAAAATTGAGAAACTCCGCGAGCAATGAGTAGGCCATTAAGCTGAATCAGCGCGTTTCTAGGTAGCTTGTACTGCAGTTACAACAACTACTTGCATAGTGCTTTATACTGACTGCACTTTTGCTGTTCCTAAGAGCTCTAAAAACTTAGCTTGCGATAATTTAATGGTAGTGGTAATTTGCCTACCTCATGAGGATAGATAGATGGTTGAGTTGCCCGTGCCAGTGACCTCTCGATCACAGTAGATATCAGCAGTGAACTTTTACCTCACAAGCCACCAGGCCAGTTTATGCAGCCAAACAGAATGAACCACTGGGCTCAGCCATCTGACAAATGCAATTGGAAACATCAGGAATAAGGGTAGCCAGAAAAAAAGTCACTAAAATGTATTAGTGACAAGCTCTTATGGCAAGCCAGATGGACCTTCACTGCACCAGTGGAATCAATATTTGAGCTTTCGTTCTCAAGGATTCCCGAAACTAAAGTTTCTAATGGTATACTTTTGCATATAGTAATACTGCATGCAGATATGCCTCAGGGCTTTACTGGAACATATGCACAAGGGGGATTTACCTGTAGAAATCGATGTGGTATCACCTCTTTCAGCTGCAGTTACCCAATCTACAATTCCATGGTAATGGCTCATACCAAAATTACCAACATCCATCGCACTTTTTGGTGGGAAAATGTTTAAATGCCTCATTCATTTACTGGTGCACATTGAATGAGGGTCCAAGGTGTGAGACCAACTTTCAAGAAGCCAGGTTGGGCTTTTTAATCAAAGCAGGAGCTTGGAAGGAATTTGATCAGAGAGCAAAGAAAAGATCACCAGATAGTTCACTAAAAATAAGAGTACACGTTTGCTTAGTGTCACCCTTTCTCGATGCATATTCATCGCTTCACAAATGTCTTTGACAATGATAGAGCGCGGTGATATTCTGAAAATTGTAGGGGTACATTATATTCATGAACAGTCCGTACCCGCATATATTCTTATGTGTGTGTTAACCTTAGTTAGAGCTCGTGTTGTAATAATCAGTGGTAAATGAAATGTTAAGATGAGTTGTGCCATTCAAGAAACGTAAAGTGGCATTTAGAGGGAATTATGTAACTTTCGTTGTTCATTGCAAATGCATAATGAAGTAGTTATATGTAATGTAATGCAGTAGATTTAAACGTGCATCATGTTGAAGTTGCAAACGCATAGGTGACTAATTGTGTTTAAATGTGATGAAATGTATTGCTTACAGATGTAACATTTTAAATGTGTTTAAGTTGATGTTAAAGGCCTAGATAGAGTATTTGCTCTTTCGTGCTAAGAAAGGCCTATTCGTTTTCCTTATGTTAGCCGGTTTATGTAGGCCTGAAATGCATTTTCCCCTGGTGAGGCTCTCATTTGGAGACAGTCAGCGAAATTCATGTGCGTGCAAGGTTGTTCTGTTCTCATGCTTCTGTTGCAGGTGCAAGGACACCGTCCTCGTTAGTTAGAATAACGCTTTTGTTTCAGGAGTTAGGTATGGAAGAAACCTGTTACAAAGTCTTCAGGAATGCCAATAATTGGGAGTTGTGCTGAAGAAGCCTGAGACCCAAGGACACAACAACCGTCGCTGGATCGAGTACAAGTTTTGGTGGAAAGTTACCTACGAGAGGTGCTTGGCCAGAGGAGGTGTTTCAGGAGGCGTGGTTATTAAGTGTCCATTTTGTATTATGGACAGTGCCCCAAGGGATGAGTTAGCAGAGAGCAGAGAGAGAAGGAGAGAGCTGTTAGAGGGTAGAAGGAAGGGATTGATTTTTAGAATGAAGACTTAGACTGGCTTTTACAACGTGAGTCTACTTCTGAGGAAGTCTTCACGAGCTCACACCTTTTCTTGATCTTGCTTGGATAATGTTAAGTAGGGATGTCACTTTAGGATAGTGTAGGGATAGATTAATGGATTTCCTTTACAGATACTAATGAAGACTAATATAGATGTTGGTGCAGTTATTGCTTGTTTAGTATTCCTGGAATTGCTTATTCTCTTTATGCTATATCGGATTAGATTGGTTCGTAGGATGGACTTTGTATTAGTGCCTTTGTATTTTTACAACCTCGTCCTGAGGTGTCTGTATGTTCAGTTATTTTTGGTTTTGTAATAAACCCCTAAACTTGGAATTTGGAGTCAGTGATCTTTTCCGAGATTTTCTTAAATTGATTCATGCCAGTTTGGAACGAATGTATTGTTTCTCCCCTTTACACTTCTCAGCAGGTAATAAAGATCCAGTCGACCGAGGGTTCCTAGTAATTTGTACGGTGGAATCCGGCCTTATCAACAACATATATGCAACGTGGTGCAGTTGAAGACATCTAGAAAGCAAAACCTTTTAAATAGACCTCCTCACTAGACTTAACTTGCCTTTTTTGGGAATTTGAACAACCACACGCTGATCACCCAATCTGTGTAAGTCTCACTCTACTCCCCTATGGATCTCCTCTCGCACTGAGATCCCCAGCACTTACAGAGAAATCCTGCTACAGGCAGAATGAAGAAGATTCATGTTATATCCTGTATCTCCTAGTTCCTTGCTGCTCAGCCTGTGTGAGTGTGATGTAATAGAATATTCATGAGTGCATGGTTTGGATTACATACAAGGACCTTTCTTCATTTACAAAAGTGGCGACGATTGGACAAAAGAACCACGCGTGAAAAGGCTAAGAAACTGAAGAAACTACACAAGAGCCTTAAGAGAAGCTAGCTGAACCTGAAGAGAAAGATGACCAACGCCCTGGATGCCCCACCGGTGTCTACTACATCAGACAGCCTACACATTGGATGTTTTGGGCGTTGGATCTCGTCTGGCTTGTAATCTGCCAAACTACATTCAGCCTACTTAATTCATGATCTGATGCTTGGAACCTGCACAGCCTACACACAGCCTTATGAATTGAAGTTGTTATGTCAGACCTGTGTGGTTTAAAGACAACTAGCCTACAATCAGCCTACACAGTAGAAAATGTGATGTGCAACCTGATGTTTAAAACATGCCACCTAACTGACAGCCTACATGAAATGGTGTTTGTCCTTTGGGGCTCTAAGACGGACTGCCTGCAGAATTGAAGTTTGGGGTGTTCAACCTTAAAGACATAGATTCTCAAAGCCTGCGGTCATCTGTTATGATGGTGATGTGACCAAGCTATGCGGTGATGCAACTGAGGGAGAAGAGCGATTATGCCTGATCAACAGCGCTTGAAGGTACATATATTCATATAACTTTAAACCACAGCATTATATTAACAAGAGTAGTGTGCATCATGTGCTTCAAGGTATGGCATTCGGGGGCAAAATTCGAGCCCCGGGGAGAGTTGACGGGTGACGGGCCACCCAGCCGCTCTATGTGAAACGCATACGATTGTGGATTTTTGAATTTCAAGGACCTTAAGCAACGTTAGAACTTTGGGCTGCTTACCTGTTGAAGCCACGAGTTAAGGATACACGAGCAGCAGGGTTGAAGCCGTCAACCGCGTTCTCTGGAGGGCACGGGCAGTCCATGACAACCACTGCGAGCTCAGGAGGGCACGAGCCGCGGCACCTGCTTAGGGTTGTTCCCATAACGACTGCCTTTGTCGACCACTACTGCTGAACCTGCGGCTACGTGGGATGAACCGCTGTGACGAACCGCTGTGACGCCATTGATGCAGCGCGTATGTGCCAGCCTTTCATCATTGGCTGTGTTGTGTTATTGTGAGGAGGCGCATGCATGCTCAAACATTACAGGCTGGCGTTTGACCTATTTGTCTGGTGACATCGTGGACTTTGGGCAGTGAGAGGCGGCGCATGCAAGATTGTGTTGTTTCTGCCTATGCAGTTGGCCGTTTGTAAGTGCCTGGGAGTGTAGCGTTGCGCTGCCACCGGACAGTCATTTAACGTACAGGTAACCTTGTCGAAATTTTCACGAACAGGATTCCTAGAATGCAATCTGACGGCGAGCTCATTACGGCGATTTAACTCATGGAAGAATCCATTGCAAACTGTAAGCTGGATGCTGGAATGCAGATTCCTCTTAGTAGCATTTTGGGTCACGAGTTTGGATGTCATTCACATACAGTTGTTGTGTAGGCAGTGGGCTCGGGTGAGAGGTCGCTCACCGAACTATTGCACGGTGCTGGAAGTAGCTGTCGCGTTCAAACTAAGTATCTGTACAACGCTATGTTGTTGCCTATGTATTTTGTCCTGAAACTGATGTTGCAATTACTGTTTGACATGCTTATTGGCTGTGCTTTGTGTTTGCTTTGCTGCATATGATTCTGTATTTGGGTGAGTGTGTGCATGTGCCATATAAAGTATGGGGTGTGTGTGGTGTTGGCGTTGATCTGTGTAGTGTCCTACGTGTGGAAGTCTGTAGGGCTAGGTCTGATGTGAGACTTTACGCTTGAATTTGCAGTGTATGCATTATTCTGTATTTGTGAAGTGGTGTGCTGGTCCTTTTGTGTGACCTTGTTGGGTACTTTACTTGAGTCTGTGGTGAGATTGTGTTTTGATCATCTTTGGTCCAAACGTGAGGGGACTGTGTAGCTGGTTTGTGCTGTAGTGTGTGCTGGTGTGTGTGCTGTAGTGGGTCTGCAGTGCGTACAGTGGTGGGGTGTGGAGGTTGCATCCTGCCTGGAACATGTGCGTTCCTTTGCATAGCGTGATGTGGTGTGCAGTAGTGGTTCTGCAGTGCGTACAGTGGTGAGGTGTGGAGGTTGCATCCTGCCTGGAACATGTGCGTTCCTTTGCATAGCGAGATGTGGTGTGCTGTAGTGGTTCTGCAGTGCGTACAGTGGTGGGGTGTGGAGGTTATATCCTGCCTGGAACATGTGCGTTCCTTTGCATAGTGTGATGTGGTGTGCTGTAGGGTTCTGCAGTGCGTACAGTGGTGGGGTGTGGAGGTTGCATCCTGCCTGGAACATGTGCGTTCCTTTGCATAGCGAGATGTGGTGTGCTGTAGGGTTCTGCAGTGCATACAGTTGTGGAGTGTGGAGGTTGCATCCAACTATACATATATATCTGGTGTTCTCTCGCAGGAAACAAAGAAATATAGTATGTTATATTTATATGTGATCTATCTTTGCATTGATCTTCCTTTAAAATTTAAGGAATGTAATGATGATTGCAGTGTGGTGTAATCTAATGTCAACTTTCCTGACAATTCTAGGAATGTAGTGATTTATGCAAAATAATCTTATGTGACCTTATCTTCCAATTTAAGAATTGTAATTATTCTCAAATGTGATTTTATCTTTTTTACAATCTAAGGAGTGGAATTATTTATGTATTGTAATGTGATCTTTTCTTGTGATTTAGGATTGGTTGCTTACATGTACAGGAGGCGTGAATGTGTATTTTCCTTCACCTTGCTTCCTGTCGTTTTTATTGTTTCCTGAAGGAGGGAGATGTGTTATATCCTGTGTCTCCTAGTTCCTTGCTGCTCAGCCTGTGTGAGTGTGATTTAATAGAATGTTCATGAGTGCATGGTTTGGTTGAGTGGTCAGTTGGAATGAGTGGGGCTGAGCAGCAGGATGCTGCTCCCGGTGGGGCCTGTACCATCTTACCTGTAACTTAATAAACCTACATAATCTATACTACTGGCTACAGGACTGATTACATACAAGGACCTTTCTTCATTTACAAAAGTTAATATTCTTATAGCTCTTATGTAGCATACGAGTACACAATAAGATGCAGCATAGAGCTGAAAATATCTTCCTAGTTCTCTGTTCCAATACCCAACAACACAAATTCTAATATGGTCATCTTGCACATGGCTGCCTTTGTGAGCATGTATAAGGTGGGAATCCAAACTGGGTAATTGGTTGGGAGGATGGGAATATTTCTGAACTCTGGCTCTAGCACGTTTTTGCCAACTACAAACCGTATTGTATATATGTATAAGGTTTGCTATAGCTCAAACCTAGACAAAAGGTGCATGGTCAAAGACAAGCACAAAGCTAACGCGTAATAGGAGAGGAAGCTGGGTTGTGGAGGGTTAATGCAATGTGATGTAGCAGTGGGACAGTCCTGTTGGCTAAGGTGATGTTGTTTCTGTTCCTGGGTGTATAGATGGAAAAGGCCTGCTGTCTTGTTTCCATGAACAACCAGTCTCAAACATTTAAGGGACAACCTGAGAGCATGTGCTCTGTTGAAAATATCCTCAGCCATCCCTATGTTGTTCCACATATGAGGACGTTCGTATGTCAGCATGTCACATACAGAAATACCATTAGATGTACATATTGTGTCTTAAATATCGTTCCCCAAAATATTGTCCCAGTGGGTGTATCTTCTCTATTATTAATGCCAATGGGATGATTATTTGTGACACAATATTTATAACATAATATTTATGTCTGAGGATATTCTGACCAAGATATTGTGGTACCACAACACAATGGTACAAATTTGTTCTACTTGGTTGTAAAGTGGGTGCCCATAGAAAAACAAATACGAGGCACACATTTAAGACTACAATTTGAAAGGATGGAAGCAGGGTGGTTATTTCTAGGAGTTAGAATATTTTTTTAATTCAGTACTCTGGTCGTCAGATGAGTAAGATTATTCAATTTTAAAATCTGCAGTAAGTTCATTTTAGCTTGAACCCAGCATGGAATGATCCTTACAATTTCCAAAAATATATTAAATTTCTGAAAATCAGTGGACAAAATTCAAAGGTAAACTTTCCAGCACACATCATGATCACCAAATCAGATACACAAACAGTTGGATTATTAACAGGAACGAGAAATGAGATAGAGAAAAACCATGATGGGATCCTTACCCAGGTTAACCTCCTGTGAGATCAGACTAATAATCTGTACCGTCTAACAAAGATGAGTATACTAGCTTGATCCTTGAGTGAAATGTTGACCCCAAACAAGATGCCCATAGCCATTGTAAGAAATTGGGTTATTTGTTGATGGGGTGGAAGCCCTACTCAGGCAACAACCACAATGCTTGTCAGGGTGAACCACAAAAATCACTAAATTAATCTGTGCTCAACCCTCTTTCAGCTTGACACAAAGCAGTCAGACTTAAATTAGAGGCAACGTGTAAAGTATTAATGCAGCACAACAACAGTAATAAAGTGAAAACACAACTCAAGAAACAATCTAAACCTATTTAGAAAAATAGAACACATTTTAATTAATAAAACAGTACCAAAGCAACAAAAATTCAAGCAGTAGAACTGAAGACGTTTAATATTAAAGCTTTTAGTGAAAATAGCGCATAAAAGCACAAAGCTCCACTCTCGCAGTCATCTGGATACGCTAGACCAGGGGAAAGTCACAAGTTCAGGCCGACTGCGATGGAATGCAGGTGGGATACAGTGACCATGTTAGTCCTGCTGAAAAATTACCTTCTAAGTCTCGTGCAAAGAGCTTTGTTTGTGTTGGAGGAGGCTGAGTGTCTCAGACTGTCATCACTGTAGCGTGAAAAGCAGGTTGGACATCGCAGACGTCATGGCTGCAGTTCAAAGAGCAGGTCAATCTTCGCGTTGGTATTCTTTGTGGTCTGTCGTTGCTGTAGCACAAAATGTAGCTCTCGCATTGCTGATCATCACAGGCAGTCGCTTTTGGCATGAAGAGGAATCTCACCGAACTTTGCACTAACTGTAGTCATGAGTGGCAGACTTTTGGCACAAACGGGCTCATATCAAAGTTGCGAGGAGCCCAAACTTCAGGATTTTCACTTTTTGTTCAGGAGGGGTACACTCTCATGCCAGCCAGGAACCTAGGAAGCACCTTTTGGGGATCAGACACTCACTCTAGCATAGGCCGGCAGGCCTCAGGCAGGTCCAGTTACAGGTTCAGGCAGGTCAGTTGCAGCAGGACAGCTGGGAAATTGTGGGAACTGGAAGGCCTCTGGATCCTGTTGTGTCCTTGTACCTCACACTGGAGGCCAGCCAACTGACACTTGGAGTCCCTCCGGCTAGCCTGGGATGAAGGCAAGCAGGTCCCGTCTTCCTTCTTAGACAGCAAGACAGTCCTTCAAGCAACAGGACGGTCCTCTGGCAGCAGGGTAGTCCTTCTTCTGTAATTTCCACAGGTCTAGGAATATTCTGATGAGTGGCTCTGGAGGTCCAATATTTATACCTGGTGCCAGCCTTTGTGTGTGTGGGGGGGTTCCCTGTCCTAAGCGTACATCTGGTTATGGAATGTTCCTCCTCAGCCCCTATGAAGGCTCCAAACTGTCTGGAATGACAAAAGACAGGGTAGGCCTGCTGTCACGTTCTCTTGCCTGTGCTTCAGGCAAAACCCTTTGAAGTGTAAGTGAGGCTGGGCACAGTTCCTCCCAAGCCATCCTGTCAGGATGACCAATCCTGCCACACCTAAGCCCCCTTTGTGTTACTCTCTGGATGCAATATATAAACCCCAACAGCAGAGCCATTCACAGTCATGTGACCCAGGACACTGGCAGAAAGGCACAGTTGTTTGGGACAAGAAAATACCAACTTTCTAAAAGTAGCATTTTCAAAATTGTAACTTAAGATCCAGCTTCACAATTAAAGACAATTTTAAACGACAGTTTATTTGATTGTGAACAGCACATCTCTATCTGCTCCCAATCTAAACTTAGCATGCATTAAATGTAATAAGGCAACCCAGTATTAATCAATGGGAGAGATAGGCCTTACAACAGTGAAAAATGACTTTAGAGAGTTTTCACTGTCAGGACATGTACAACTTAAGTGTACATGTCCTTATTTTTAAATACAACTCATCTTTTCCTATGAGCCTTTAGAGCCTACTTTAACGGTAGCTTATATGTATTAAACAGGAAGGTTTAGAGATGGCAAAATGGTTATTTTGCCAGGTTGAAATGTGAGTTTAAAACTGCATTACAGATGGCAGTGCCAGGCCTGAGACATGCTTTAAAAGGCTACTTTAGTGGGTGGCAAAATGGGTTCTGCAGGCCCCCTAGTAGCATTTAATTTACAGGCTCTTGGTACATGTAGTACTATGTATTAGGGACATACAAGTATATTAAATGTACCAATCAGATAGATGCCAATGGTACAATGTTTTAGGGATAGAGAACAAACATTTTACCATTGGTTAGCAAGGAAAACGTACACAGAGTCCTAATGGCAACAAAAATTGAAACAGCAACAGAAGGCAAACATCGGGGGGTGATCTTGTAAAAAGGGCCAGGTTCAACATCCATACTGCTGCACTGCATTTTAAAGAGCCAAGAGCCTTTACAATTATATATGATGACTGCAACGTACTGTAGAAAAGGGTCGGATGACAGACAATAGCATTTTCTTCTAGAGGCGTTCCCCTCTTGAAGCTGTCTGCAGCATATGTACTATAGGTGAGAAATATTCTCTGGGAATACTCTATATCACCTGCTGATATTTTCCATCTCTGGGGGGTTGTGGGGGCAATGTTACATATGCATTGAAGGTTCACATCTCACCTGTCATTAAACTTGGTGAAACAAAAGTAACATATAAGTTATAATAAACCCCAAAAATAAATTTGAGTTTTCAGGTTTTGGGTTCACCAGTGCCTGCTCTCATATAAAGATTGAACGTGCACCGAGAGAAGTGTAAACCCCTTAAATATGCATTTTAAGTGTGTTCGCTCATAATCTCACTCAAGTCAATCAATCAATCAGGGAATTGTAAGCGCTCTACTCACCCGTGATGGTCTCAAGGCGCTGAAGGGGGGGGGGGATCCGCAGATCTGTTTAGCCAAAGAACCAGGTCTTGAGGGTCTTCCTGAAGGTGTACCAAATGGATGACTGTATGTGGCTGGGTGAGGGGGATGTGTGGCTTTTATTACACTGGAATAAGATTTGGCACCAGTCTAGAACTGTTGGTGTAAGATTGAGGTCCAAATCTAATTAAAAAAACACATCAATGCTACAAAACATTGAAAAATATTGATGTTTGCATTAAATCTCAATGATATGTGGGGGAATTATCTTTCCCTTACATTTTTCTTTTTCTGCTGTCCCCTTTTTCGTATTTCTCCTGTTTTACTATTCTTTCCTATACCTAACTGTTACCTGAAGCATTTAACAACCAAAATATTTTTGTTTCCAGTTTTAGTATCAAAACACGCTGAATAGGTGGAACATTTTTCAGCGTACTCTGCTTCACGTTGAAACCGACTGATGTTCACTTTTCAAGAGTTGCATACTATGGGACCTGAAGCCTGGGACTACATACAGAACTAACCAAGAAGCCACATTTCCATCACACTACCTCTGTTCTACTTTGTTAATGGTTAACCTGGTCAACCGATGATTCTGTGTTGGACGTCGAAGGTAGCCTTTGACACACACTAAAAGTAATTAACATTTCTCCATCACTTTTGGAAGTCACTGGTAGTGGTGACTTTTCGAAAGGCTGCACTTTTTGGGATAGACTGGTAAAAGGAGGATCTTAGACTAGGACAGGAACCAATGGAACCAACACATCTGTGGTAACCCGGATGGTTGTACTGAGACTAGGATAAGATGCTGCACCATCATTGAATTGGACAAGTCATAGTCCCACAAACTATGGGCCTCATTTACAAGCCCATTGCACCGCTGGTGCATCACTTTTTTTTGACACACCGGCAGCGCAATGGGCTTGCCCATATTTACAAGGCCACGTAAAGTCACCCAGCATGACTTTTCATGGCCTTGTAAATATGGACCCCTTTCATGCATTACTCTGTGTGAAAGGGACGTTCCAAGGGTGTTGCTGTGGGTGTTTCCACGCAACATCCATGGAACCTCACACATTCCCTGATTTACAACGTTTTGTAAAGCGGGGAATGCGTCAGAATCCTATGCCACCCGAGGGGAGGAATAGGAGTGGCGCAACAAGGAGAAATTCTTGTATTTTTCATCGTTTTTTCCTCTTTCTATGCGTGTTGCATTCTGTAGCACGCATAGAAAGAGGAAAATATCATCAATGATTGTATTTGTGCAGGAAGGTGTCCCTTCCTGCACAAAAACAATCATCTCCGCAACGCAGGCACCCTTGCAACATGACGCAAGGGTGTCTGCGTTGGCGCACAGCTGTTGTTTGTGGGCCGGCGCAGGGGAGACGGGCAGGAATGCGCCTCATCTTGTAGATACTGTGCATTCCTGCCCTCTTATTTTGACGCACGGCAGCGCAGCAGGAAGGCTTACTGGGCTGCCGTGTGCCAAAATATAGGAAATGAAGCCCTATCTCCCTATGTGAATCTTTCTTTTGGCTTCTACCGTGGTGGTCAGGACCCTAGATATTTAGTCACAGATTGGGACTGTGACTAAAGACCGCTTTCACAGACTCAGGCATATGAAATAAATCACTCTCTTGAAGTCTTTTACTTATCATCTTACGGTTCAAGTCTCTGTGTATAGTGCAGAGAGGGATTTTCAGCAAAGGCCCCATGTTTCTTAGATACTAGTTTATTGAACACATCCTGTGATATAGCCTGAGGATATTCTCCGGAATGCTGCTGGTAATCGCGTCCTCTCAGTGCTGAGTTCAGACACAGGGGTGTATTTACAAACCCTCATCGCCACCGAAGCAGCCCTTTTTTTGTCGCTCCGGTAGTGCAGCGCCAGGGCCGGACTGGCCGTTGCGGGCACCGGGCGTTTCCCCGGTGGGCCGCTAGGGTGGGGGCCGTTTTTGTTACCGGGGGTCGGCAATATCGGCCCCCTGTAACAAAATCGGCCGAAACCGGCGCTCGCAAACTGCTCAGCTGCACCCCTCCTCACCCCAGAGGGGGCCAGCCGAGCAGTTTGCCTGGGCCGGTTTCGGTTGCCAGTCCGGCCCTGTGCAGCGCCATTTTCCATATTTACAAGATGAAGCTAAGCCACTTTGGGTGGCTTAACGCCACCTTGTAAATATGCCCCTTTCAGCCACAATCCTCTGCAGCAAAGAGGCGTGCAATGGGTGTTGCAGTGGGCGTTCCATTGCAACACCCATCGCTTTTTGACGCTGCCCCAGATTTACAAGGCTGAGGCAGCGCCAAAAACTAACGCCATGGAATACCAGACGTTAGAATGGCGATACGAGGAGAAATTATTAATTTCTCCTTGTTTTTGCTCTTTCCATGCTTGCTGCATTCTGTAGCACACATAGAAGGTGCAAATCACCATTATTGATTGTTTATTTGCAAGAAGGTGTTCCTTCCTGCACATAAACAATTGTCCCTTCAGCGCAGGCACCCTTGCCACATGGGGGCAGGCTGCCCGCGCTGATGCTAGGCAGCTTTTTTTGTGCCAGCACTAGGGGAAACACAGGGGTGCGTTGTATTCTTGTGAATACGGCCCATCCCTACATTTTGAAAATGTCAGAGCGCGGCGCTGCCAAATTTGGCACAGCTCCGCACACCTACATTTTTTTGTGAATATGCCCTGAAGAGTCTTACAACTGCAGGCATCACTGCTCTCGGATTCTTGGCCATTTAGCCTTTGGTCAGAGGAAGACCACTTTAACTTCCAGGAAGCCCTTATGATCTGGTTCTTCGATCAATGATTTTGACTTTGCTATTGCTTTGATTGTTTGGTCTAAGAAGCTCCATGAATCTTTTTCGGGAGTGAAAATTTCAGTTATAGAATTTGCTACACATAGGAGGATTACTTATCAAATGCCTACCATCAGAACATAGTGGCCGAGGTCTACCGTTTTGTCCTATCCTTGGATATGTTGACTGTGTTCCAATTAAATACAGATGTGCAACAATTAATTCATGCGCACACATCACAGACCTCGAAAGCTTTACTACTTATATTTCAACCACATGGTCATATCGTCAGTGGACCTGTCTGCGCAACAGAATGAGTTATCATAAAGCGCCTCTGATATCATTACTAAAGGCAAGGACTTAGCAACTCTTTTAACTGGGTACTTTCAATGATTATCACATATCATCATGATGTAAGATTTTGTCAATTCTCATGATGTGCTTGGCAAAACTGTATGCTTGTTATGGAACTGAACTTCAACTGAGGTAGGCGCTAGGGACCTAGGTTCACTAGCTGGAACTTAAATGCCAGCCCCCTCAGTTACAAGTGCAAGACAACAAGCTCATGACAAAACGCTCGTCCAACCTCCCACAGTTTTTGCGGTTTAATATAGCGTGAAATCGAACAGACGATATTGGAGCGCTTTACAAGAACATCAGTTACTTTACACATGGACACACTAGTTTGTGTAGTCACGGAGAGATTAAGGGGGATATGTACAATGAAGTGGCGGAGCGTTTTGTTAGCCTCCTTGGCTTAACGACACGCTCCGCCACTTCGGAAACGCATGGCTGCACCATATTTACAAGAATGTGGTGCAGCCTTGCGTTTCCCCCTGCGATAGCACTAAGTTTAACAACTTAGCGCCAACGCAGGCACCCTTGCACCAGAGTGCAAGGGTGTCTGCGTGCAGGGGAGGATTGTTTATGTGTAGGAAGGTGTCCCTTCCTGCACATACACAATCCTAAAATGCAATTCTGTCACTTTCATGTGTGCTACGTTATGCAGCACACATGAAAGTGACAGAATTGCATTTTTTTTTTTTTAATGGTTTGTTTATGTACAGGAAGGGACACCTTCCTGTACATAAACAAACCATGGCGTTTTGCTTTTTCCATGTGGGCTGCACAAGGCAGCACACATGGAAAAAGCAAAAACGAGGAGAAATAATGCATTTCTCCTCGTTTCGCCAACTTAAGACCAGGGTTTTCCTGGTCTTAATTTTGGCGCTGCCTCCTATGTACGCCACCCTTGTACATAGATGGGCAGCGTCAAATACAATGGGTGTTGAGGTGGAACGCCCACCGCAACACCCACTGCACGCCCCTTTCACGCTAACCATCGCGTGAAAGGGTGCCTTATGTACAAGGCAGCGTTAAGCCACGTTAAGTGGCTTAACGCTGCCTTGTACATAAGGCAAGGCCCCTATCGCCACGGGAACATCACATAAAGTGACGTTCCCGTGGCAATAGGGGCTTGTACGTATGCCCCTAAGTGCCCAGAATGACAGGATGTTGAGCCGACACCGAGACCCGAACCTGGTTCCTCAGTTCCAAAGTTGGCAATTCTGGCAATCGGCAGTTCTGGCCGTTATGCCACATCCCCGCTCTTCGAGCACAAAGGCACAGGGGAGCAGCAGACACCTGCAGTAGTGTGTGGTAGGAACTGACGAGGAGAATAGATCCGGAGTATGCATTATTCATCATGTCCTGCTGTAGAGCTGTTCAGAGCACCCATACGAAGCACTGAAATATGGTTCTCCTCTTTTCCCCATTGTGCCCGTACTGTTGGTGCAGCCTCGGGGCTCTGGGAGGGATTAAAGGGGGATCCTTTGTAATGTAGCCTTGGGCCCTACAGCATTATCATCTTTCTGTGACTGTAGAAACTTTAAACCTCTGAACATGAATTGTGACCTCTTAAGTAAGCTGTGCCGGCCCCTGGACGTCTGCTCTGCGTCTCCGGCACATTCTGAAATGAGATACTCTGCATATGTTTTCTAAACGACTTTTTATATAGAAGGCTTTTTGTTTTTAGCTTTCACTGCCTTTTACATGTGTGCAATTTCCTTTTATTATACAATGAATACATTTATGTAAATAAAAGATGCTACTATTACTAGTGGTGTGTAAAATCTGTGGTTTTCTTGTTTCCAATTCAATAAGTTTTTTAAACACTTTGCTATCTTAGCACAATTCACGATGCTTGTTCTATAAAGTTTTGCAGGAGAAACAAACCCCCCCGCCAACCTGCTTGTTTACGTCAGAGTACATCTCCAGCAAAAATATTTGTTGTGAATGAGAGGGAATATTTCACTTGTACATGAGAGTTTTTGACAATCTTAAGTTTGCCATTAGTGCAGAAGTATGGCAGTTGAATGAACATTGTGCATACCCCTGATTACTACCCCGCCCACTACTACACTGCAGCAGTGAACAATTAACTACTGTCTTACCAGGTGACAGCAATATGCATTTTTTTACAAATACCTTTTGGGCTGCCTTTATTGCACGAAAAACAGAGTTTATAAAACCTATAATTGGCAGGAATTATGTCATGCCCATGAAGTATTTTGTACATTTTGCGGCAGTTACATAATTACTGGTAAATATGGATTTTGTCCTGTGAGAGGGCTTGTCTTCAGCTAAGTACTCTCTACGTATGACAGTGCTATTAAACAATGATAGCTCAAACCACCCTCCGAAGTTTTACCATTTTTCATTGTTTCAAAATATTGTTAATGAAAGGCAAATAAAACCTGAACATTCTACTGGCAATCAGTACCAGTTAGCTGTTGTAAAGTAAATCCTGGGCTGTACCCGTAGAGACGACAAGACACGTAGGTAGTGGTGATTAGTTTACTTGAGGGCAGGCACACGTCCACCTTCAACTCCTGTTCCCCTCAAATGACAGCACATTCTCAACTGCCAGTTCACCCTCCCTCACGCTATAGACCCCCGGTATCTATTGTTACAAGAATTCCAAACACCACACTTCTTCCCCACTACAAGGAAAAGGTTAAATACAATGAAGATCACATTAAAAACTAAATTCAATATTCAATTTAAATTACAAAAGAATACAATAGATCAAACAAAATAAAAAGAAATAAAGAAATACTATTATACAACTCAATAATAGATACCCACATATAAAATAAATGTTGATAAGCATAATGAATAACTATGCAAACACTAAATTTACATACCCAGATAGTAACTTCACCCAACCCAGAAGTCCTTCAGTTTCCCAGGCAGAACTGTAACCCTTACAGATTGTGTAGTAGTAGACTTACAAACCAGGCACAAGGATTTAGCAGAGCTCACTTCCGGTGTCTAACTGCTCAAATTTTCATCAGACACTCTTGGTTCCACATCCTCGCTTGGAGCTCCATCAACAGTAAGGGGCATATTCACAAGGAGCTATCGCCGAATTAACGGCACTTTATCTCAGCCAAAGTCGTGATAAATATACCTCCCCATTCACAAGCTGGTGTAAACAGCCCACAGCACCAGTTTACCCGCGATAGCAGCCGCAAAAAACATCGCCACTGAGGACCCGCGCAACTATCGCTAATGAGATGCAGAGTGGGCGTTCCCGTGCCAAAAGGCGCGACAACATCACACCTCAACATTCACAACGACCAGCCACATCGGCGATAAAAACACAAAACCTGCGATAAGCCGCGTTAGCACCAGGAAATCTACACCTGCTCTGACCTGGTTGTAAAGTCCGACCACAGCCTGCACCACAAAAGGGAGCACAGCCCACAGCCACACATGAAGGACAACAGATGCCCACGAGCAACTGAACATGCAGCACGGACACCCAAGAGGGCCACAACACCCACCGACACCACACCCAGGCCCGCAACACCCCTCCCCCCCCCGGGACCACCCCCAACCCCGGACTAAGAAACTGCACACCAACACCACGAATCCCAAAACAAACATTTTGCCTGATGTCGCACAAGCAGGATAATAAACATACATGCGTGGCCAGAAAATGGAGAATCAGTCATACAGCAATGCAATCACCAACACAAAACACCATACAAACAAAAGCAGAAACACCCCTTAGGATGAGTCCTAGCGGCTCCTCACCGGACAATCCATAGCACACAGCCTGGAAGACAAAATCCAAGAGAAGAAGGTGTGCCATGCGCCCAACAAAGGAAAGAGAGGGAGAGAGCGAGGGAGAGAGACGGAGTGAGATAGCACAAGCAGCGCAAGGCCGCTCGGGCACCTGGCTCCACATGCCAACATGTGTGTGTGCATCGCCATCCGTACACCATGAGCCCAAGGCCGTGTCCCAATCTCAGCGCCAAAGCCACAGCACATTCCTTAAACGCAAGTAGTAGTCAGACAAACATCAGGGATGATAGCACCATTGTCCCAATGCAGAAGGCGGGAGGACACCTGCACCTCTGACCTTGGTCCAGAACGCGCCAGGAACACCCTGATAGAGATGCAATGGCAGATGGGGATGACTCCCACACCACGCATTCCGCAAATGAACCATCTGACTCATCCATAGCCCACACACAGAAGCCCCTGCCTGTGGTACCCCCGCATGGGATGCCCTTGACACACACGGAAACAGCAACCCATTACCCACAACGTTGCACACACATTCGAATCATTGCTCAGAGCTGTGGCATATCCTCCACACAACTGCCGCAGTTCAGAAGAGTGCCGGTTCACGAGATGCACCAACGCAATGGCAGGCCATACCGGGCACATGCACAACCCCCGTCACGTGGAACAGTACCGTGCACGCATGCTGCATTTACTCGGCGCACTGCCACTGGCAGTGCTGCGGATCAGTTACAGGCTCAGCTTCCGCATTGCCCACGTCACCTGCGTCCAGCCCTGGTTCCACTGCCGAACATGCACATTCGAGTGTCCCATGGATGTCTGCCTATCCAACACAACTGTTGATGAATTGGACTATGACTTGTGTCTGCGCCCCCTGTTGGATCACGAACAGGAGTGTAACCGAGACAGCCGTGCATGGGATGCCTTGACATACTGCGTATGTATTGGTAGTTGTGCATGGGAGATTGCACAATTTCTTGTGTGCAGTGAACACATCGAGGCGCTCCCCTATTGGGCTGTTTTGCAGATCGGTGAGACGGCGTGGGCTGAGCACACCTGCCCGGACCACCTAATGGATTGGCTCACCCTGGGGTTCCTTGAACACGACAATGACATACTATTGGAACACATTGCACATGAAGCTGCACGGGCATTCATGCACGAGTAACGACGTTCCTGCAGCCACATCCGATTGCCACCCACAGCACATGGCCCAACAACTTGTTGCATCGTGGGTATTGCTCACATATCCCACCACAACAGAGGACACGTCTGCCTTCGTTCGGGCTCTGGATGCATGTGCGTGGAACAACGCGTGTGTACACACACCTGTGCAAGGTGACGCAGGTCCATGGTCGGAGCAACACAGCATCGTTTGGCAACGTTGCCAATTCGGACACACTGCTGGGGGAGAGCACACACATGGCAATGTAGCACGACATGTGAACCTGTCGGGCCTCACACCTGATCACTGTCAGCAGAGCAGACAATCGGCGCACACCGGAGGCAGAGCACTATGCAGATCCCATGTGCAGTGAGTCGTGCCCCCTCACACGGGGCAATGGGCAGACGCCAAACAACACATGACTCATCCAGCAAGGCAAGGTGGGCTGTGAGCGTTGCCATCCGTGATGAATATTGTCCATTTTAGCCCCGACATTTTCTGAACCTCGACATGTACCCATGCTGCGTGTAAGTGTCCTAAGCATGTCCCTGCCTGCTGTGGCCGTTGCCTCGTCCCTACTGACATGCACATGCCAATAAAGTCTATGCCACTCCACTGGTGTCTAACTGTGAGGTGTGTTGTTTAGATTGTCCACTCGTGTGCCACAATGAGCATCGTCCCTACACAGGGAGGAACTGACTGACGCATGTGTAATGGGGGTGTGTCCCTTTGGCAAGCTCCACCTCTGTGAGCCAGACATTGTTTTTGGATATGTGCTGAACAACATGTGCACTTACGTGAAGTCAGCAATGTGAGTATGGTGTCCAACCACTGATCATGTGGAGCAATGTCATATCTCACTACAGAATGTGTTCACACAGATGTGTGTGAGTAGGTATGAGACGTGAAGTTCTGTTGTCACATGTGGTGTAGGACACCACTCCTGGCCTGCTTTCGTTTGGGTCAGTCCTACACACAGCCCTATTCAACACATGGACGTGTGCCTACGTTGGGGGGTTGTGTGATTGTTGTTGATGTGCAATGGGGACACAGCAAGTACTCACCTTCACAGTCATCCAATTGGCCATGTGGCTCAGGGATAGACATGCGCATAGATGTCAGTTACCAGGGTGTACCTTCATGTGCAATCATTGTCCCTACATCCAGCCATACTTCCATACATGAGTGAACATAGTGATGACACATTTGTGTGATTTAGAATGTTTTATTCACATTCAGGTGATTGACGGAGCTGGAGCTGTACATGGCCATCCAAGCCCACATCACATGGAAGCCCAGTGGTGGGCCAAACAGAGTCCTTTGGGGATTGCACAGTGATTAGGAAGAGGGAGAGTGCAGCCAGCAGCTGGATTGCTGCGTAATTGGCCAGCGGTGAAGAAATGGCAGTCCGTGTCGGGGTCCGGGTGTATGTCGCAGAGTGTTCCGGGGGTCAGTAGGAGGTATTTCCAAGGGCATGATGCATAGGTCATAACCAGGCAGGGACAGGCCATATGGTGGTGATGGATGCTACTGCCTCCTTCCTCACACAGTAGTTCCCATCCCCTTCTTACTCCCCTGATACGGGTTCTGTGTCCGGTGTGTCCGGTGTGTCCAGTGTGTCCGGTGTGTGTGGCGGGGTGATGGCTGCATCGCTGTGTGCCACTGACACATCAGACTGCGTAGGTGATGGGGCAGCATCACAGTGTGCCACGGACACATCAGGGGTCGGAGCTGTGTGTGTCGATGTTCCCGCTGCAGTCATCTGGGAACGGCTCAGTGGCAGCAATGGCAAGATGAAGTACTGCAGGGCATTGAAGTTCCCAGCCACTACTCGCTGGTGTCCAGCCGTGGCAGACATACTTCCAGCCTGCATCTGCTCCACGCTCTCCATTGACCTCCGCATCTGTGCCAACTCTGTGCTGTCATGGCTGGTGCCTGTCTGACCAGACATTTCTTGTATTCGATTCATGGCACCGGCGAGGTCAGCCAAGGTCTGTGGCGGAGCATGGTGCGTACAGGGGGTGTCCGATAGGGACTGTACGTGGTCCCTGATGGGACTCAGACACCCACGTATGGCATCGAGTTTGGCTGCCACGAGCTCGAAACCCACCCGAAGCTGATCAGTCAACTCCACCTGGCAACCCAACATACGCCGTTGGAATTCCATGTATTGGTCGGGGGGTCCTGGGAGACAGCCGTGGTGGTGTGTGTTTCCTGCTGTGTGGTCTGTGCAGGTGGTGGGGTCACCTCGAGGCAGCTGGCCTGCCCTGCTCCTGGGGGTGGGGTGCAGAGGCTGTCCATTATCCTTTGGAGGGTGTCTTGACATATGTGCAGGTTGTCCTCTTCATCATCAATGATGGGAAGTGTGGTGTGCTCTGCAGGAGGTGTTGTTTCTCCCTCTGCAATGTAAACGGGAGATGCAGGTTGACAGAGTTTCACATGTATGTTGATGATTTGCAGATGTTTACATTCAGACTGCATGCCAATGTACATTGTGACTGTTTTGGGGGAGCTGGCTATTTGATGGCAGTCAGTGTGTTTTTCGACTGTATGACGGATGTGTGGTAGTACCCGTACATTATCATCACACAGTGTCAGGCAATGCCAGATGTGAGTGGACAGTTACTACGCACGAGCGGAACCTGTTGTGAGCTCTGTCCTGTGGTGCTGGTGTTGCACTTTGTACCACATTGCCGTCATTGCTGATGTTCTGTGATTGCTATGTGTGTGTGCTGCATTGTGGGGGAGTTGCTCCTGCAGCTCTGATTTCGTGTAGCCTTCTCCCTTTGAGGCGGGGTGCCTTTGAATTGTGTGGTTTTCGGGGCCTGATTTGCTTTTGACTTGGGTCATATGTGCTCTCGGACAGATTTTGTGGCCTGATGCATTGTTCGTCTGCTGCGTGTATTGCACGGCATGGGTTGTGGGTGCACGTGGACATGTCAGAGTGTGACCTGCTCCTTTACGGATGTGATCCGCACTGGGCTACCTCCATGTCGATTCGTGGGCCATGTCATTTTATTTTTGGCTGCTGCCATGCTATCGGACATGCAGTGTTACTTGCATAGTCAGTGTGGGTCACAGAGCCGCTGCCTTACTGGATTCAGCACATGTGCTTGGGTCGGTTGTGATATTGGTGATGGGGGGGCCCCTCTGTGCACGTTGTGGAAGGGGGCCTACTTGGCGTTTCTATGTGTGCTGCAGTGTGCCAAGGCAATCAGGGACATGTCCCACGGTCATTGTGTGTGTCCTAGTGCTACACGTAATTGTGCATGTGTGCCATTGTGCCCATCTCCCCCCGTGCCCCCCGTCCCTAGTCGTTACTTACCCTGTTGCTGTTGGGTCAGGTCGTATCGTGCTGTGTCCAGGCCCCCCAATCCTGCCACCGTCTCCTCACTGCTGACTGTGGCCACCATTTGCTCCAGCTCATCCAGCTCCTCCTGTGTCGCAGGACTCCCACCTCCAGTCGCCGTTGCTGCCTCCCTGTTGGCGGCGAGCTTATCTTTGGTCTGCCTTTTCAGATCATGCCAGCGCCTCTTGACCTCCTCCAGTGACCTCCTCGACACTCCGACTGCATTGACGTTGGTAAGGATGGCCTGCCATTTTTCGGTTTGGGTTGCCAGTGCCGCAGTGGAGGTGCCGAACAGTTGTTGATGGTGTTCGGTCACCTCCGTGACGATGATCCGGTCTTCCTGCGGACTGAACCCCGTCTTCCTCTTGTCCTTGCCCTTCCCTGAACGCGGGGTTCCTGGCTGGTCCTCCGTGGGGCTTGTGGTGTTCGGCTTGTCCTCTGCACTTGGTCCAGGTGCATCCATGTTGCTACGCAGTTTGATTTGTTTTTGGGCTTTTTTTTTTCTTTCTTTTATGGTGCTTTTTCCCGCCGGACGCGTGGGATTTGCAGGCCTGTGGCTGGTGTTCGCTGATTTCTGTACCGCGATTGGCCTCATCGCATGTTTTTTGGCGTTCGCGTTTCGCGTTTTTTTGGCGTGGCGTTGATTTTCACGCCGACATTTGACGCGTTATCTGATGACTATCGCATGCTACCGCTTTGTTGTGAATTCCACGTTGACACAGGGTTATTTTCCCGCGCTAGGCTGCGATATTGAAAGTTGCGTTACGCTACTCTTGCGGTAGTTATCACACGTTCTTGTGAATATACCCCTAAGTGTGCCATTACAAGTGGTAGGTTTTGAAGCAGGACTTCCATTACCAGTAGTCGGAATCAGAGCTGTAACTTCCTCATCCTAAATCAATTCCTTGGAACGGCACAATTCCTTCCCGCTTGATTCTAAGACATTATTCTATTACACTTAGACAATCTACCAAAGTGACACACTGAACCATCACCCAAATTGGCACAAACACTTCTATTACTTGCAGGGGTTTTGAGAACTTACTACACCTTTCTGGTCTTTAGACATATCTTCACTCTGACCCAATCTCCTTTACTAAGAGTGACGTTTTTCACACCATGTTTCCGGTCGTAATAATCTTCATAAATCCATTGTGCCTCCACAGTACTGATGGACATGTATTCCAAAAGACCAGAGACTGATATCCAAACCAAAATTGATTCGACCATGGTTATTTTCTTTCCTGAGGAGTGTTCCTAAAAGAAAGGATACCCAAGTCACTTTTAAAATTGAAGGATTTACTTGTAAGGAATGTTGTTAAATTTTCTTTCAGTGAACTGAGACCATTATCGCTTAAAAGTGACTTGGGTATCCTTTCTTTTAGGAGCACTCCTCAGGAAAGAAAATAACCATGGCCGAATCAATTTTGGTTTGGATATCAATCTCTGGTCTTTTGGAATACATGTCCATCAGTACCAGAGTGTGCTTCGTATACCTCTAGAATCCAGAATGTAACCAAGAATATCAATAGCCAGCATTTTCTATGGATTGTCAGGGCATTCCATAAGGCCCAATGGTGGCCTCAATACAGATTGCGTTTTGTCAGCATTAAAAACCTGCTTAGAGAATCTTACATATTCCTCCAAGTCAGAATCAAACCCTGGCCACCAATACAAGGGTTTCACTCTTTTCTCCGATTTCGATATTCCCAAATGTCCTTCAGGCATGATACATAGAAGTTTATGCCTAAGGCTATCTGAAAGTACCACTCTATGCCCCCTTAGGTGAAACCTCTATCAGACACAGACAGATCGTGTTTTAGTTCCCTAAACTTCTAACATTATTCTGATAGCTTACTTTTGAAAGGCCAGCCACCAGTAACAAATTCGTTTACCTCACACAACACACAATTGCTTGCATATCCTCTATCCAAGTCTTCCTTGATGACAGCTTCATAATCTTGAGTCACTACTGCAACACAGTATTCATCCCAATCACTTGAACTAACTTACTGTAAGGACAGTGTGGACCTATTCAGGTAATTCACAACCCTATTCCTAATCCCAGGCACATACTCAACATCGTAAGTGTAGTCAGGAAGTTTCAAAGACATTCTAGCAATGGGGGAGAACCCTTAAGGGTTCCTTTGGGAGTCAAATCTTTGACCAACAGTCTTTGATCGGTGCGAAATGAGAATTTTGATCCCCACAGATACTGCCTAAACTACTCTATAGCCCAGACAGACGCCAACATTCACCTCTCGATCACTGAATATTGTTCTTAAGTAGGTGATAAGGATCAAGAAACAAAAAGATGCGGTGCACTCCATCCCCTTCTCTGAAAAACTGTGACAAGAATGCACCTAAACCCTTTACTACTCCCACCCGTAGTTAAAATGCTGCAAGCTGACATATGAAACCCTTGAAAGGAACAGCAGTACACATCTCCTCTTCAAATACTTTCAAAACCTTTTTAATTCAACATCTCAAATTCCTGTCTATCGTTTAATATTTAACACACAAACGGTGATGGGAGGGATGCTTGCAATTTGTCTAACCACAAGCAATCACTTGGGGTAGCTTCCCAACCCATTGTTCTTTTTGTGTGTTTCATATCTTTCAACATATGCCTTAATTTGTATGTTTTCTCAGCGAAATTCTTTACAAAGTTAGAATAAAATTCCATCAGACAAATGACGGATCTCACTACCTCCTTGCAGGTAGTACGTGTAGGGGCTTCCCTTATTGACTAAACAATAGTCTTCTTGGGAGCAAAACCAGGTTCACCCACTTCACGACCACTTTAATAGCAAATTTATATTTCTTCCATTCAACAGTCAATCCAACCTCAGCCAACCTCCTCAAAACAGTCCTCAACCTTTCATCATGCTCTAGCATGTCTCTGACCATGACTAAAATGTCATAATGAAAATACGTTTGTACCTCGAGATCCCAGAACAACTTATGCATGAGTCTTTGAAAAACATGTGTCGCTAAGGCAAGCCCAAATGGCATATGTGCGAACGTGTTACAACAAAAACGAATTGTAAAGGCAGTCAAATTTTTACTAAAAGTATGGAGTGTTATCTGATGATATGCTGAGTTTAGGTCGATCATGGAAAACCATCCATAAGCTTAGTTTTTGCAAACATCTTGAGTTTTGGCAACAGAAACTTATCTACTACTATGTTTTTATTTAGGTCCCTCAGGTCTATGCACAATCTTATTTCTACATTGGCCTTCCTAGTTACCACAAGAGGAGCCAACCATTCTTCACACTCCTCAACTTCAATGAGTCCATTACGTTCCAACTTCTCCAAGTCACTCGCAACCTCCTCTCTCACACTCAGGGGTATATTTCTTACTTTATGACTAATGGCTTGGCATCTCCCTTGAATACAATTTTCAGTGAAATCCCTCATGTTTCCCCACTGTACCTGAAAATACACTGGGGAACTCCTTCTTAACTCTTTCTTTAATTCCAGATTCCGAATCATTCAACAATAAAACCTATTCCTTGCTGTTGGGGGTCTAAAATAATGCCTAAGGCCTTTTGGCTATCCAGCCTAGGACAAAAGCCCCATTTCCTGCCACATACAACTTCTCCACAGCAATTCTCCATTTGAATTAAAAAAATCTAGGTCCTAAACCCAACCATGGGAATCTTTTCACCCTTGAAGATTACAGGATGAACGTCAGTAGAAAGCAAATTATCCCCCAAAATACTTGCACATTTATCTGACCATACCATCTTGTCTACAATAGTATAAGGCGATCCTGAGTCTGCCACAAAAGTTATATCAACACCTCCAATCTTCATCTTACATGCGGTTTGTCTTTAGATTTTTTGTCTAAGTGCAGTATGGGACAATCAATACTTAAAGTCCCTCAACACGCTCTGTAACATCTCAGCTGATTGATCAGAAGCAGAACGGACTCCCTAGATACATACTTTACAGTTTGTCGAGCAAACGCTTTCCTACACATTTTAGCAAAGTGACTAATAACCCGCAGTAAAAACACTTCCCTTTAACAGCGGGCAGCTTTTACCTCTTGCCAAATGTTCTTTGCTGCCACATCTATGACAAAAAGGTTATTTATCCTTTCCTAATTTTGTATTCTTGGTGCATGCAATTATATCCTTTGGTTTTTGATTCATATTTCCAGCCTTAGAAATGGAAGATGAAGAAGAACCTCCAGAAACTTTACAAACAATTCCAGAGTCTTTACTCGAGGAAGTATTGTTCACAGCTCCTTTGTTGCAACTCCTTTGGTTCATCTTTTGTACAGTTCAGCCTTCTTTACAATTACAGTCACTTCTTTGAGTGAGGAATATCTGCTCAACCACAGCCTCTCCTGAGAGTTATGATTGTTGGTGTGCATAATAATCTGGTCTCTTATAAGTTCATCATATAGCCCACAGTCTAGAACCCACAGTCCCTCTAGCAACCAGAATTCCATACACCACAAACCGTTTTGCTGTCTGTAGTAAGAAGAGAAAGAAATTATGAAGTTAAGACTGCACAATTTTCAGAAAAATGCCCTTTGCTTTGAGAAAAAAACATATTCGTTCTGTAAAAGGTAAAAGAGTTTTTAAGGAGTTCTCTGATAGGTCCAGCTAGTAATGGGCACAGATTGTAATTAAAAAGATCAGGTTTTTTTACTTCCACTGGAACTGTCAGGATGATGAAAACCATTATTCACAGCAACCTGTAAAAGGGTCTCCATATTTCATGGGTTATTATATCACTACATATATAAGTATGTACTGAAGTGATCCCTGATTCACAGAATATGGCTGTCAGATCAGCTTTGGGGGCAATACTGCAGACAGAGGTTACTGGGTCCATAGTGTGGTAGTTGAGGTTGTTTACCACTGGTGTTCTGGGTCCTGGTTTCTGTACAACTGCTATTGCTTCTTCTCCGGGTTCCCCTTTAGAACCATGGTCGGGGACACTAGACAACCTCTAGAAACCTAGTTTGATTCTGGTGCTCCACGAACAGGTGGAATTAGACATGTAGTGCTGCTCCTGCTGATTTTTAGTGGTGGGAGTTCGTTTCGCGCTGAAAAATCACTACGAATGACATCACGCGGGGCATGCCAAAGGGCGCTGCTTCTTGAGTTGATTTTGTTTCTGCTCAAGTAGATTTTCTACTCAAGCGGCAGCTTTCTGACTGCGAATGACCGTGACTGCCTGTGACCACCCGCATTGGGGAAATCTCATTGGATGTCCTATAGCATCTGAAAATTCCGCTATGGGACGCCAAATCTCGCTCACCAACTTACCGTTGGTGAGCCGCATGCAAGAGAAAACTCCGCCACACGGCGGTTGGTAGAATTTGGCTGGAACTTGGCCAAAACTCCACCAACTCCACCAGCAGAGCGGAATTTATCACCTACCACTAGTGATGTCCCCTCAACTCTGGGAGCCTTCAAGTATTCTGTGGAGCACTCCTTTCATTGCCAAGAGGAACTTGGAACTGGAACAAAGTGGGGTGGTCTGGGTGTGATTTTTATTCTAATTGTCCAGACATGGCATGTGGATCAGCTGGCTAAGGATCTAGAAGCATTTGTAGTGATTCCCATTCAAACGTCATTTTCTGCCTGAAGCCTTTGTGTAAATTGATAGCTTTCACAGTAGGTACTTATAATACTAACTCCAAAGAAAACATGGGCACAATGAAGTGTGAAGACTAGGCCTGGGTGGAATTTCAATTACGCCCGAGTAATCAAAATAATTTCGGTAATTATGCGTTACTTTTTGATGCGGAATTACCGATAATTGTGCCAAATCGCAGAAGTCATTTAGGGGTAAAAATCCTACCAAAAGAGCACCTTCAGTGAGCGTGATAGGCTGGTCGCGCTGCTATTCATTTTATGTTGCTTTTAGTGCTATTTTATTAGTGCAAAATGCATCCTCGCATTCATTTTGGACACTAGGGTGCATTTTGTGCTAAGGAACTAGTGCTAAGTGCTCGGGGTAAATTTGAGTAAAATCCTACCCAAAGTGCACATTTCGCATGCGTGAGCAGCTGCTCTCACTCGCTATTCATGTTCTGTTTCTTAGTGCAAAATTCATCTTTGTGTTCATTTCAGACGTGAGGGGGCATTTTTGCCTTAAGAAAATAGAGCTAAATGCAGACTTTTCCCATGTAATCTGTGTAATCTCACTGAATTTGTGGGTAATTCTACATGATTACACTACACGGTATTGCATAAATTATGCTCACCCCTAGCTAAGACTCTTTACTTGGCTATCATAAACCCTCTTGGAGTTGCAATTAGGGACAGATTCAAGTGTAGGTCCTTCCTAGAGACTTCCCCACCTTTAATAATAGAATGTGCTGGCTCCCTCCTCCCCACACCATCTACCAAATTTCAGTGATCAGAAATATCTAATTAGCAATCCCATGCTAATGGGTCCCACATAATTTCTAAGGGTAAGCCTGCCTCCATCCTCCCTCACTTCAGTGTCTGTGTCTCTCCCTTTGGCATCAGAAATGAAAGCAATACACTTCCACGGTATGGGTGAAGCTGTATCTATCCTCCATTTTGTCAAACCAGGGGCCATACAAAATGGATCCCATTGATCCAGCAATCCTATTCACACTGTACACTGTCTCAGTGTTACGTGTATGGCGTATATAATCACTGGACACACACTCAACATGCACACTGGATATCAGGGTGAGAGTCTGGCACTACAAGGAAGCAGAATTTTTAATTAGATGAGGCCAGTAAATGACACCCCTTTGTGATACCGAAAGAAGTTCTGGTCAGAAATATTATTTCACAGAAATCAATACACTACCACCACCATTTCATGTCAACAGTAGTCCCAAGTAGTTGAAAAGAGGGCAGGCTTGGGGTACCCCTATAGGTCATGATACCCTTTGTGGACCGTGGTATTACCAGGGACAGGATAGGCCTCATGGGAATTGCTAAATTAGCATAATTGGGCAGGTAAAAATCAGAATACAAGATTAACATGTAGTGAGGTCACTAATGGCAGGGGTACACAGCCAGATACAATCCAGTAATGACACAGTTTCAGAAAATACAGTAAGAAAAGGTAACAGCGTAATATGACATAATGCAACTCAACATGACATACCACTAAAAAAGCATATTAACACTACTAGGGCTCTCAAATTATTATTATTTATATTGTTGACATTTCCAACTCGAATTATCCATATATGTTATGGTTGTGTATTTGCACGTAGTGTATTTCCAAATTTATTTAATTGACTACTGTGTGCTCACACTTCAATGTCTGTAGGATTTAAGAAGGCGAAGCAGCTACCCTAAATAAGCCAACACACTCACCTAAAATCATTGTCACTGTGGTTCTAGCACAGAGCCCATCTGCAGCTACTTAACCTTCATCACGAAATAGCATCTATTATTTTTATGACTATTCTTGCGCACATTTTGCGACTGACAGTCATGAGATTAACAACATGGAGAGACTCTCAAAAAAATCAACATTTTGTATTTTCCATTTTTAAAAATAAATACAGCAAATCAGTAAAAAGCGAAAAACTTGAGACTTAAACACAAGAAAACACACCCTTTTCAAAAGGAAAGTCAAATTCAAGCAAATTGATTGTTCTACTTTCTTTTTTAGAATTATACTGACTGTCTCTCTTCATTATCCAATGCATTATAGGCATCACGAAACCCGGAAAGTGCTGCAATTAAAAAACAACTACAGAATGTATTGCAGTAGGTCAGAATGATGAATTTGTACATGTGCAGCTCTCATGCAAGGATTTTCGAAGCCACGGGAAAAAATGACAATTTGCCATTTGGGTGCTCCCCTTCTCAGCAAACGTGCAAGTTTAAGTTGTATATTGCAAGCGAGTGCTCTTTTTTCACCTTTTTGTGGCGGTGCCAATGGGGTGCTGTCTAGAGAGGCCATAAATAGCAGCAGCCCTGCACATGGGAATAAACATAGATACATGCGAGCATGACAACAGCATCCATGGGGCGTTCAAGGTCATATAGGACAAAAGACTAGGAGTGTGAAAGCCTCCACTTGCCCATATAAAAGATAGCATGTGGTGATAATAAATTGGGAGGGTTCCAGTTATGATGTGGCATCGTTTTCTTTCAAAATTGACGCTGAGCTGGAATCTCCAGTGCGGCAGAGTGAGTGTTAGGTCTTTGCCATCTCAGCTGCTACTTGGCTTCACACACTCTTAGGGCCTCAGTTGCATTGAGGCTGCGCCACCAGAGCATCACCTCCGGTGGTGCAGAGACCTGCTCCATATTTACTAGGCAGCACTAAGCCACTTTGCATGGCTTAATGCGGCCTTTTAAATATTGTTCCCTTTAACGTAGTTTTCTGCGCTAAAGGGGCATGCAATGATCGTTGCTGTGGATGTTCCCAGTAACATCCATGGCTTTTTGACACTGCCCCAGACAGGGCCGGCTTTAGCACTGGTGGCGCCCTGTGCGACAATGTTTGTTGGCGCCCCCCCCCAATGACCACCTCTGCCACAAATTCCCTCACTACCACCATTTGACAGTGCCCCTCAAGTCTCCATATCCACTATCTCTTAGATTAATTTAGTTTTATAGCGCCACTCATACCAGTTTTAGGTGTCAGAACACTTTACATCACACACACACACATTGCACAGAGACAATCATACATGTGTAAATGAGTGTATAGGAAATGTTACATAAGACAGAGGCCTACAAGGTGTAGGAGTCAAATGTCATCCATTCTGGTAGGCAGTATGGTTTAAGAGTCCTTGGTCTGGAAAAACCCAAATTCAGAATTTAAAATGTTACATCAATGTTAGGGGTTTTCATTAATAATAAGAATTGATTTCTACCTAAATGAACCCTTTTTGCAATATTAGGATAGCGAAAGACTGGGCAAATAAACACATAGCTCTAATTCATTCCTTGCAGTTTGCATGCAGCCCTTTGATGACAGTTAATATATTAGTATTTTCACTTATAAACTGCAAGTAACAAAAGGATCTCTCTGACAAAAGCGGTAACCCATTGACCAATTTATATTATATGCACTTTGTGATCTGAATGGGACATGTTCTTTGCAGCAGGTATATTAACCCTCTGCACTACGAGTCAAAATTTCTTAGACAAAGCTCGGGTCTCTCTGCAGGAAGAACATGAATCAAATGAGTTATCTTGACATTTTTATTGCTGGAACTAGGAATGCGGCATCAGGTGCTTTTAAAACAATAAACATGGCGCCCCCAACCCAAGTCAGCGCCCGGTGCGATGGCACTGATCGCACCGCCCTAGAGCTGGCCCTGGCCCCAGCTCTACGAGAAATTGTAACTCTAAGGCAGTGCCAAAAATGTACGCCTCCCAGGAGAGGCGTTAGGGAGGCACAACGAGGTGAAATACCTTTATTTCTTCTCATTTTTCAGTTTTCTTTGTGTGATGCATTCTGCAGCACACAGAAGAGGAAAAAGCCTCTTGTGATTGTTTTTGTGCAGGAAGGTTTGCCTTCCTGCACAAAAACAATCATCCCCGCAACGCAGGCACCCTTGCACCATGACGCAATGGTGCCTGCGTTGGTAGCATGGCAGTCCATTGTGCGCCAACGCAGGCGAAAGGACAGGATTGCCCTGTATCTGATAGATACAGTGCATTTCTGCCCTTTTCTTTTTCCATAGGGCAGCGCAGCAGGAAGGCCTGCGGCACTGCCCTACAGCAAAATCTTGTAAATAAGGCCCTCAGGGTCTTGTAGAAATATGTCCACCTCTGCTGGTCGCAGAAGACCCACATCTCACTAGGGCTGGGGCGCCTGCATGTGCTTTCCAAATTATTTAAAGCAAATGAGCAGAGAACGGGGGAAGGAAGTAATGAGCTAGGAAATTAAAAACTGTGTATAGAACAGATGTAGAAAAGTCTGATTTACAGAGAAACCAAAAACTATTTTGTGAATAGTACCTTTCTTTTTGTAATTCCGTGGATCCTTTATTGCATGTTGCTGCCATCATTAATGAATTAATTTATGTACACATTCTCTTGCTAGACACGTGATTGGTGTATGCAGTTTCAAACAGCAACCTTCTTCCCATGAGTCCTGTCATTCTTTCTCCTGTGGGCACAATTGTTACCTGTTGATTGATGTCTGGTGGAGCTAGAAGCAGTAGCTCTGTGCATGTCACATCTGTTGGCACCCACTGCAAGCCGTGGTGGTTACACGGCAGGGTGTTCACCCGGATACCGGCCTTAAAGTGTTGTTAGAAGAGCATATGCAAACAGTGGAAGACTCTCCAAGCAACCAGTGCAGCCTAAAAGAATGTGTGGTTTACCTGTAGACTGTGGATTGATTGTATTAATGAACAAAGGCCAGCCTCGGGGAGTTAAAATGCATTTGGCTAGTCTTGTAGGGCTACTGTAGCCATGGATTTATTATCTCACTGTTATTTACTGAACACACATTGCCAACTATCCTAAACTTTGCATAATCTTATTTCATTGTTTATTTCATTACCTGAACTCTGCATGATGTAGTCAAAACCTGAAACCCTTGCTAGCCAAGACTCAGTCCTTTCTGCAGTAGCCCCTCTCCCTGTTGTTATGTAATGCTAAGACTACCTACCAGCTTTCCTCAAGAAGCTCTAACCTTTCTCTTTAACTGTTATCTGATTTACTCTACATAGTATTCTTCACTTGCAATGAACCCGATGAAGCAGATAAACTGCATAATTCGTGACATAGAAAACAAAATTGTGTCACCTTTTGAAAGAAAGTGACAAACATGCACAATGGATGCTCATTTATGTTGAGCTGTTTGAAATATAGTTTATAAAGAACCTTAGTTACTGCATCGTAAAAGTATGCAGAAAAAGAGTAGAGTTGATGTAAAGTTGCTTGTTTGAATAACAGGTGTGTACCTACTAAGATTCCATGGTATTCTTTTAACATGAATTAGAAATGCGAAAGTGATAACTCACATGTGTGGAAGTATTATGAAATAGTTTCTGTAGATAATGATATATGTGAAGAATTAACAGAACTAAATGAAAATTAGATGACATTATGAACGATTATTGAAGAGTTGCTTATTACCATGTTTGCTCATGTTAAAGTGTGCATTCACTGAGAAGAAGAAATGGAGTTGCATGTAAATGCTAATTTTCATTACACTGAAACTTTCACAGAATAATCTTTATATGTGCATTAATGGAATGTGCCTAAAATGAAATTTATTTTAAGATTTTGAGAGAAAATTACATGTTGGTACTTTCGAAATGCAGTAGTATGTTATAGTTACATATGTCATTTATAATGGACTAACTCACTTGAAGCACATATTTACACTGTAAATCACATCTAAATGTCATAATTCATAATGAAAATGTATAATTGAATGCTTATATTTTTGCTTATATTAGCCTAAATTTAAATAGGCAGGTTTGCTTATTCGTACAAATATTTTTCCTTTCCTCTTGTTCGACTCTGTCTCCATGGGAGAATATCGCAGTATTACAAATGTATTGCAACTGTATCCTGTTTTAGGAGTTCTCATGGGCCTATAAGGGCCATTTGATAAAAAAAGTTGTTACACCCAGAACATCTGTCTAGGAAACAGCCCTTGCAAACTTCTTCATGTGCTTTGTTAAAGGATCTTTGTTTAAAGGCCCACCTCTACCAGATGATCTGATCATTTACGTAATCTGAAACACCTATTTTCACACAAATTGTGTCTTCTTTATGTCTCATGACAAGCATCCTATTCGAACTGACCAATGGACTGAGTGGTCTGATCTGATGAGGTAACTTAGAAGGTTACACCCCGGAACTGTGATAATATAATATCCATTGGATTAATTATTGAATGACTCACGCATTATTTTTGTCACCTTTTCCATACGGATTACTTTCTATCAGATTGAGAGACATCTATTGGACTGGCGGACTCTCCTGGCTGGTGCATATGCTGTGTGCGCTAATCCCGGACTTCTTTCCCTCAGGAGAGAGGCCCTTCGAGCTGACATGATCCACGTCCTATCCTGAACTTTTCTTCTAGAACTTTGGTAATTGATGGTCCAAAGAGATCAATTCGATGATGCTGTACTCTTAACCTTTAATGCCTGATATTGATGTATTTACTTCCTAAAAATACTGATAAAATCTAACCATTTATAAATCCTGTTTCTGTCTCTCTATGACTAGTCTCCAATAATTGATTGTCCATTTCCATAGTTTAAATGAGGGATGGGAATTCTAACAGAAAGGTCTCTCGTCAACAGGTCCTAATGTTACTATTTTGTATAGCTTTAACTGAGTTTCTTGTTTGTATGATTCTAGCTGGTCTAAATCTCTTCAAGAGATTTGGATTAGCAGTTATAATTCTAGACTTATATAGTGTATTATTGAGAGTTATATACATGAATCTAATTACTAGCTTGCAAGTCAGTTATCCAACTCCTGGTCCTAATTGGATGACTGGATTGGATCCCCTATATCCGACCCCTCTCTGCACAGTTCAAGATCAATTGGAGGACCAAAGTAAATGACTCTCAGGTGTAGTGCCAGTTAAATTAAAGATCAATAGTAAATGGGCTCAGTGGTGCTACTGCGAAACTTAACCCATCATTGCTCTTTTCTCACGTTTTAACCCACTCACTATTTAGTTCTCACTCGACTTCTTTATTCTATCTCCTCCTCTCTCCTGGTCTTTACTCTTGCCTCCTCTCTTCCCTCTTTCATCCTACTCTTTCATCCTCCCTCCTACTTCCAACTCTCCTCTCAATCTTCCTCTCACGTCTACTCTCTCTACCTCGCTTCCTCTCCCACCACTCCATCTTCTCCCACCTCTTTACACTTTTTTGATTCTCGACCCTACCCTCCTACCATTTTTCCTTACTCCTATTTGCCCTTTACACCCCACTCTGCCCTGTTCTATGCCCATTACCCCTTCTTTCACCTACACCTTGCTCAAACCATCTCCATTTTCTTCTATCTCCCTATCCTTCCTCCCATCCCCATCTTTCCCATCCCTACTAACCCTCTGCACTCCACTCCACTCTGCTCAGCGTACCTCCCCTTACCCCCAACCTACTTCCTCTCCCCCTTCCTCCTCCACCCCCATCTTCTTCCACTTCTCCATCCTTCCTTGGATCCTTTCACCTCCTCTCTGCCATCCTTCTCATCCCTATTCACCCTTTGCACCCCCTACCTCCTCCCCTACTACTAGTTACTACACAATACTCTACTCCCCTCTACTCCCTCTTCTCCTCTCACTCCACTCACCCCACTCAATCAACTCATATCTATAACCAACACCTCTTACCCCCTCACCTCTGCACCCTGCTCAGGGCAGGGCCTAAATCGGAATGACCAGGACAGCACCCCGGGTGGAAAGAAAATTTGGTGTTTGCAGTGGGGGCTGAGGGTCGTTGCAGTGTGACGGCAGGAGGAGTGAGGAAGATGGGAGGAGTGCTACAAATTGCACTGAGGTACATTATGGGCTGATTACAAAGTCTTTTGAGGCCAACTGGGATGAAAGAGCTGCTGTTTGCATAACACTGAGTCAGGCAGCTCACTGTTGCACCCCACGGAATATAGGCTCCCCGGGCCTGGGCCCAGCTCGCCCATGCCTAAGGCCGGCCCTGACCCTGCTCTTCCCCTTCTGACCTTCCATCTAGCCTTCGATCTTCCTCCAATCTACGCTACCCCACACCAATCTGTTGCCTCACACAACCGTGGATACAGCCACGAAATGAAAATGTAAATAAAAATGAATAAATAAATAAATCTGCAAACAATTGCATTATCTTATTGCAAGGATTCCATGTAATACTATTTGAACATATGGGTAGAAATAACAGACCACAATCATACATATATTCATACATACAAATGATCAAATTATTTAACTGTTTAATTTGTACATCAAGGAGGATTTTTACAATGTTTATTTCGTGTAAATGCCCCTCAACAGATCACAACATTTTTGTACAGACGTTCAAATATAAGGCATTCATGAAACCTTTCTCATAACATAGAAGGCTGCAACCACGTTCATAATTTAAGGGAACACAAACAAACAAACCTAAAAGGTAAATAAAACTCAATAAAAAGAAACCTCCCTGCAGGGCAAAGTCAAACTCTCACCATACATCGACTTCACCTGATAAAAACACAAAACTAGGATCATAAACAGATATGTTTTCGAGATAAAAACATCTCCAGTTGATTAAATGCTGAAGACCAGAGGCTAGAACTGATAACAAAAAAACTCTTTATTACTGGCATTTCCTTCAAAAACATATCTTCAGAAAATTACAATTGTTCTCCAGGCTGCCTCAATGCACTTTGCTAATGCAGAAATAACAGATGGGACACGTGTTGGTTTACATGAGTGTGCAGCTGCATGGTGGGTGTGTATCTGTCTTTTGTTCGTTCAACCACAGTTTTAACCCCCCTCTTTACTGGAGAAAAATGCAACGTCCAATTAACTAGGAGGCTGTCAAGAAATAATGAGGCATATGCACCTTGTGGCACGATTTCTTATATTACCTTTGTAAACTGAACATCTAATTGAGAAAGTAGTTGTTAATCGATTTAACAAGAATGATGATCATCAGGTGTCAAAGAGCCTGATTACTTATTATCCGACTGATGCTGTAGATTAACCAGCAGTTCTTACATCGAACTATTAGCATTAACACCAAAAAAGTTTTTATATGTTCTCATGATCCGAGACCTGTGATTGGTCATGAGCATCATGTGCCGTGCAATCTGATTTAAGAACAACAAAAAATCGTATTCCTACCAGGACTACAACATATTCAACAGGAATAACAACGAGCGGGCTGGAGTAATCAGCATTTTACAGCCCCACCCAGTCAAGCAAGCAGATGTGAGGGGGAGTTCCAAATCTCCTCGAATGGACAGGTAAAGCTTGATGGGTAAGTAGGTAAGACTCCCCACCTCTCACAGCACCTACCGGACTGAGTCCTCAGAACCCAGAAGCCACCTCTAGATGCCACATAATTCGAGGATTCTGATTGTCTGGGTTGGTCATTGACCTTCAACCCTACAGCCGGATACCACAATGCCTCATTTGCCTGAGGCCACGAGCATCCACTGAAAAAGATGCTGAGTTAAATAATTTGAATTGTTGTTTTAGTAACTAACTACACCTTGCCTCAATATCTCGCCTATCCACATACTGTGTAGCAACTATATTCCACTTCACAATTTAGGGTTTGTTTCCATTCATGCAAGAGTTGATTTACACTGCTCACTCTTCTCTCTTCAAACCCTCTCCTTCGACTAATCACTCCAATCTTGCACCCCACACCCATCCACCTCGTCACACTACCATTCATGCTGTAGACGGCACCTATAGATGGTGCAGCTGGAAGCGTGCACATTACAACCAGCCAATATAGCATATTCCAACATATTCTGACATGAACAAATCAAACCTAACCTAATTTATCCTAACCCAATCTAACCGAACCTAATATGACATGACATAACCTTTCCTAGTCCAAGCTAATCTGACCTACCCTACCTGAATGTTTTTTGTTGGATAAAGTGATCATGTCCTTGACCCATTCACATAGATGTTGACAGTGCAACATTGTTAGACCTGGCATCCTTGGCATGGGTCTCCCTTCCATTTTTTCGTAATGCCTCCACTGTTGCCGATATGTTTTTGCTGGACTAGATGCTCATGGGCACTTTGCCGCTGCTAATCAGTGCCAAAGTGCAAGTGCTCCCTATCGTTAAATGATATATGCATTAGTGACTCCATGATTGGATGATTGGTTTACTTGTCAGTCCCTAGTACAGTGCACTCAGTGTGCCCAGGGCTTGTAAATCCAATGCCGCTGGTGGGCTTGCAGCACTGGTTGTGCCACCCCCAGGAGCGGCTTATAAAATGTGTCTCAGGCCTGCCATCGCAGAGCCTGTGTGCAGCCTAGGGCTGCCCTGTCGACTTGGTGAGTACACCCACTTACCAGTCCCTAAAACCTTCCCTTTACTGCATGTTGGTCACCCCTAAAGTAGGCCCTAGGGCAGGGTGCATTGTAAGTATAAGGTAGGACATGCCCTGGTGTGTGTGGCATGTCCTAATAGTGAATTACAGCCATTTTCGTTTTTCACTATTGCAAGGCTACCTGCTCCCCATAGGCCAGAATGGGCAGACTGACTATTACACCTTATAGTCAGAACTGACCCCGGGAACACGGTAGAAAAACGAATTTAGTATGCCTGAACTCAGGATGATAAAATACATCTTTTAGTGAAGTTGGTTTTAACATTCTGTGTTTGAAAATACCACTTTTAGAAAGTGGGTATTTTCTTGCCTAACTATCCAAGCCTGCCTCTGCTAGGTTGTGTATTCCTTGTCTGGAGATTGAGTGGCAGGGGCTGGGGGTGGCTACAGGAGACAGGGTGAGTCAGCGCAGGGCTGAATAGAAAGATCTGCATCCAGAGTGGAGGGAGGGGTTGCACCTGGGTCTGAATAGGGCTGTGCCTGCCTTCCACAATGCTGGCTCCACCTCCTGCCGGGCGGCTGAGCACTCTGCCCCACATTCTGAAAGGAAAGAAGGAGTCAGAAAAACAAAGTGCTCCAGGACTGACCAGAACTGGTTTTGGACTAGGCAGAGGCCTCTCTGCCTCCAGAGAACAAAGAGAATCAGGGTATAAAAAGGGGACCCAGACCCCTAGGAAATTAGATCACTTTTGGGAACAAGAAGAAACCTTTGCTGAGGAGCGGAACCAAGAAGAAACTGAGGAGAGACTATCCCTAAGCCTGAAGTGCTGCTTGGGGGATTGGCCTGCAGTGGTTTGCCTGACTGCCAAAGAAAGGAGAAAGGAACTTTTGCTTTGCTGTGACTTTCATCAACTTGTGAAGGATCTCCAAGGGCTTGGAAGAGAGCTTGCCCCCTGACCGAAGTCCCAGGACCATTGGACTTCACCCCTTTGTGAATTGCTGCTGGAAACTCTGTTTTAGTGGCTGCAGAGGTAGGGAGCTGTGACCGACTCTCACGACCGACTCGGTGTCCTGTGAGCACCGCATCGAAGCACCGTCTCGCCCTGCAACGCACGGCCCTGGTCTCACCGACTCCGTCAACGAGCCGCTGCCTGCACCGCATCGAGGGACAACGCGTCCTGCAACGCTTCGCCACGCCGAATCGAACTGGTCCGACCGACACGGTCACTGCTGCTGAGCTCGAGTCCTGTGACCGCACCGGAGTTGGGCACCGCTCGCACGCTTTGCGACGCACCGCTTGACTCGCACCGCTGTCCAGACTGATCGACGCCAGCTCCTGAATCCGGCTCCGTCGCCGCACCGCAACCTGCCAGCACCGCATCGAAGCACCGTCTCGCCCTGCAACGCACGGCCCTGGTCTCACCGACTCCGTCTCGACGACGTCAACGAGCCGCTGCCTGCACCGCATCGAGGGACAACGCGTCCCGCAACGCTTCCATTTCTGCATCGCGACCGCGACGAACAGCCACCCGGCTCGCACGCCCGTGCCTGCCGCTTCAAGTAAAAGGTACTGTGACCGAGTCTGTCCACGCTGTGTTGCCCCGTCTCGACGCGGTCAGCTGGATTTGTTAGACTCTGTTTGTTCTCGACATCGCCGTAGCCGGAGGAGGCTACCGACTCGCACAGAACCTTGAATTAAGCCTTTTTGATCAGAACTAAGCACTCTTGACAGTATTGTGGATTATTTTTGTCGTTTATGGTCTTGTGATAAATCTATATAAAGTATACCTATTTTTATAAATATATAACCTGTGTGGTGTCCATTTGTAGTGTTGTCACTTGATTACTGTATGTGTTCACAAATGCTTTACACACTGCCTCTGAACTAAGCCTGTCTGCTCGTGCCAAGCTACCAAGAGGGTGAGCAGGGGTTATTTCGGGAGTGTACCTACTTTCCCTGACTAGACTCAAGGGTCCCTATTTGGACAAAGGTACCTACCTCTGCCAACTAGAGACCCCCAAATCTAACAAACATCATACACAATTCTTTTGCATGAGAATTGTGATACCCGACAGAAAACATTGTAGCTCACAACAGTGTATACCCAGGTTCTGAGGGACACAGGGCAACCCCATTAAATTTAATGGCCCCCAGATCAAGGACATTCCCAAAGTCCAGCCTAGAGATAACTAGAGCCTGGCTACGGTTCTCCGGGCAGAGATAGAGACACTTGAGGATCTTCCTAAGTCATTTCAAGAAACCAGAGCAAATGGCTGCCACCTTGTTGATCTGATGGCTCATGGTAAGTTTGTCATACAGCCAAACTCCAAGATTCTTTACAACCGGTACAGGGCTGGGGAGATTGCCCATAGTCGTAGGCCACATGTGAGGTCCCCAGAGGTCAGGGAGACTGCCCACCATCAGAACCTCAGTCTTTTCCCCGTTTAATTTCAGGGAGTTGGCGTTCATCCATGACATGACTAGGGAAAGGCAAGTGTTGAGGGCATATGCATTCTGATTGTCCTAAGAGGACAAAAATACCACAATATGTGTATCATCCGCGTAAGAGAAAAGTGTGAGGCCACATTTTTTTCCACTATCTCTGCTAATGGTCTTACATATAAGATAAAGAGAAGTGGGCTCAAAGTGGATCCCTGAGGCACACCTGAGGCTAAGGGGTGAGAGTTTGTTCTGTGTTGGTGTTTATGAACCTGAAAGGTACAATCATGCAGGAAGGATTTTAGCCAGGATAGGGCAGTGACCTGAACTCTCATTACCTCTTATCTCTGTAGGAGTGTGGTGGGATTTACTGTGTCAAATGCTGAACTGAGATCTAAAAGGATCAGTGCAGCAGCTCCACCTTGATCTAACTGGTGCCTCAAAAATTCAGAAACACCAAGAACGGATTTGATGTTTTACTCTGCTCGAAAACCAGATTTTGAAGGGTGGAATAGGCCGTTAAGTTCTGTCTGAGCTGTGAGTTACTGGTTCACATGTTTCTCCAACACTATGGCCAAAATGTGTATAAGAGATATGGGTCTGTAATTTAACCTGGTAAATGGATCCAGATTGGGTGGTTCTTTCAATAGAGGGGTAACCAGTCCCATTTTCCAAGGTTTGGGAACTATGCCCTCCGACAGTGGAGAGTTTAGCAGTGTGGGAGAGCTTACCAAGTATTGCAGGGGGGCAGGGATCCAGTGGTGCACCTGATTTAGTGGATGCAAGAAGTGCAGTAAAAGAGGGCACATCTAAGGGCTGAAACATATACAGATTGCTAGCTAGATATGGGATGGCTACTTGACTGCTAGCCTCACCTATAAAAGGGAAAGCAGCCTGGATGTCTACCACTTTTTTAAAGAAAAAGTTGACTAATTCATCACACTAAAGTTTGATAGGGGGGTAACTGGTGTAATGTTAGCAGGGTCAGAGAGCCTTTTAACTACCTGGAAGAGGGTATTAGTGCAGTTTTGGTCAGAGTTTATTTTATATGTATAGAATGCAGCTATAACAGCACTAACATTCTTTTGGTATGTCCTTTAGGCTGATTTATAACTTTCTTTGTCCTCGTTGCTGTACGTTTTACACCACACTCTCTCTAGCTGTTTGCATGACTTACAATAGATTCCTGGCTCAGGTCCTCATTGGATACTTTAGTCCCCACCTCCAACAAAAAGCATCATACAATCCTTTCCCCGGCCCCATGGTACAATGACTCCCTGTACAAAATAAAAAGTCATGCAAACAGCTAGAGAGAGTGTGGGGTAAAACTTGGATAGAGGTGTATGGTTGCACCTGGGTTCACCACTGATAGTGGGCAGCTGAATGACAGCTCCACACCTCCTCACCAGGGCTCTTCTGTATCCTTCTGGGTGTATGAACATGGCCCGACATGGACATTGTCCTAGGGACAAAGGGCGAGACATCTTCAAACAGTGCAGGCAGCCATATTGGTTTTACCAACGACAGGAACAGAAGACTAGACCGCACCCCACATGATCTGCTGATTTACATCAAAGGAAGACTTGCTAGTCGTGCTCACTGGAAAATATTAACAGAGAAATAGGACTTCCTTCAGTTTTTATGACAGACTGCTAATAAAGACTTTATAGTGGAGCTCTTTGGAAAACACTGCAACAGAAAATGGGTTTCCTACGACTACCCTCTGGCACTTCAGGATTCTGTGAGAAAATTGGAACTCTCTCATTAGGTCTAGAATTTACAGCTATAACATAGACCGGTTCCACAAATGGCAAATCAATAACCCTAAAAAGAAATAAAATCTGGACATTGGTAAGTTTACTCACCTTCAGTTATTTCCAAATAGAACCTAGCAGTTCTTTTAGTTCATTCGATAACTCAATAATGACTGACTCCTTCACGATCTGCTCTCCATTAGACTTCTTATGGTTACCAGGTGCATTTCATACCTGATTCCCCACCCATACGACAGGATACTTGGGAAGTGAGAGAATGATACTTTCAAACTAAACTAGAGTTTGCTTTTCCTGGTCGCCTCACACTGATTTTTACTCTATCATACTGCTGAAAATTCACAGCTCTCATGTTCTCCCCAACTTCCAAGGCTTCCCAAAGTACACCATGACCCATTGCACAGGATATGACACTCGCTTCATTCCCATAAGGTCAACCAGCTTCAAGATCCAATACCCTTGATCAGTAACCTCAAAGTGAAGTAAAAAGAAATTCAGATCCAATATTCTCATCGAATTCCCCAAGACATTAATCGCAGACATGTCAACTGATTAAGAGGTGATACAACCTCTGGCATTCTTTTCTACACCCCTGATACCTCAGCATAGGAAAGATCCTTCTTGCTGCATTATTCAGTCCTCTCCAGATACATGATACCTGGTGGTCAAAAACTAGTAGTCATGACCCCGACTACCATGTCTCCCATGGCAGTAAACCTCTACTCTAATGCAAAGATAATGATTCAGACCACAGCAACCTACAGGTCTTTGACAAGCAATCTGCAACATTAAAATCTATCTGGTCAAACATCATTCCACAAATGATCAGGACTAATAAATCCACTACATCGTCACTCGCCAACCTCACCACTGCAGCCTATTCCAAGCATTACCTACTATTCCTAAGTCTTCAACAACCATTCTCCAAAAATTTTCCTCAGCACTATGACTCATTCCTGCTATTACACCCCAATCTATTCCTGACTCTCCGATCTCAGTAAAAATCAGCTCCCCAGATGTTTCCTCAACATCGCCAGTCAATGATCATTTTTTTGGCACTCTCCTTAATGCCAGCTCAGCAGAAAAAATGCTTTTAAAGCCTCATAATTCAATAAGAAATACACTTCTTGACTATAACTGAAACATGGCTTTAGGACTTCTCCATCAAGGACCTTGTTAATCTTCTTCCACCATACTATAATTTACTGAGGGGAAACAGATACCAAGCAAGAGGAGGAGGGGTAACTCTGGTGCATCTCAACTCTCTCACTTTTAAGGCAGTAGGTGGTTTATCCTTCATTAGAGGACATCCTAATCAAGGCTTTCACCTACTTCATGATCTGTGCCTTTGTATACCACCCATCTAAAAGCTGCGTTCCTACCTTCTAATCAGAATTACTAAACCTTGATCAACATGCTCTTTCCAACCATGTCTTAGTTCCAGGTGGCATGAATGTCCAGGCTGATGCCTTGGAAAATTCTATCTCTCAAACCTTCCTAGAGGATATGGCCTTCCTTGGTTGCATGCATTTGAGTAGAGGAACAACACATGAAGGTGGTTCCAGCCTTCAACTACTACTCCCTACCTTCACCAGAATCACCCCCCTCTGCCCCATTTGTTTATCTAGGTCCAACCACTTCCTAATCATATTCTCCATAGAAATCCCACCAGGAAAAGGTCGTAAGTCCAATCACAATACCAGTTTGACAACATTATGGTGCAAACTAAATAATATTTAGACCAAGGTCTTCACACAGAAGTTACATGGCATCCCTGATCCTTCTTTTAGTCACCCAGTTGACTTGCTAAAACACCTAACTACAAAGGTTTCACTGACTCTTGACTCCCTTGTGCATGTTAAAATTAAGGAGATAGGTCCCACAAAAAAAGCCAATTGGTTTATACATAACCTTCATACATTGATAAGGCAAGAAAGAACTTTATAAAGATGCTGGAACAAACCCAAGCTCCCACCTGACTGATTAGCCTGTTAAACATTCTCTAAAGTCAATAAAGCAGTGTACACAAGGGCAACAGGAGAATACTGTCAGTCTTGCAAGTCTGCATCTTCGAATTCCATCAAGGATGTTTTCTACATCTTCAAAGCCATAACTTCCCCCAGTGCCCCCAATTATTCCCTGTGCTCCACACCAGCACTCTGCGATAACCTCATGACATTCTTCACCCACAGCGAGACCTCTAGACAGGAATCAAACTCCTCCAATCATTTAAGCATAACGCTCGATCCACCCCAATCCACCCACAACAATGTGGGCATACTGCTTGAATTTGCATTAGCATGGAAGTAAGAACAATTATGCCCTCCTTCAAGAAGTCATCACCACCATAGAGCATAACCAATTTCATGTTTGTCAACCTGGGTATGTCTACATTTCTACTGATTATTACTAGCCTAGTAATAGCTCCCTAGAAAGTGGGGAAATAGCTAATGATCTCAAATATGCTATCAGTACTTCTATTGTAGAGAAGCCAAATGTAGATCCAGATGTCATCGAGAGCTACAGGCCAATCTCCACCTTTCCCTGCATCACAAAAGCAATTGAAACAGTAGTCTCCTGACAACTTCCTCACCATCTCGAACCAATGGCTCCCTCAAGGACCTTCAATCCGGTTTTGGGCCTCAAAGATATACTGCAATCATCCTACCTAACATAATGGAGGAACTCTGTGTGACTTATGACCAAAGCCACCCTTGTGCACTGATATTATTAAATTGATCAGTTGTATTTTACACTATAGACAGTCAATTCATTGTTCAAAGTCTGTCCATAATTGAGAGCATTGGAACATATCTCTACCTTTGTTGTGAGGAATGCTTGCAATAAGTCTGACCACTGCCAATCGCTCGGGGTAGCATTCCAATCCATTGTTCTTTTGCCCACCATGCTACCTAAGTTTGGACCTAGCCATATGCAAATCAGTATTGACCCTGCGTAGGTAGGAACAGTCCGGCACTAACTGCCAGGCTAGGTTGGGTTGGAATGTTACCCCAAAGCAATAAATGGCTCATGTGGGGGTAGAAAGTGATGATTAAATTCTAAAAAATCAAAAATATTGTCAATGTTGTTAACTGGACAGAGTGAGATTAGATTTTGAAATGCTACATGAACTGATTAAAAATGTCAATTAGTAAGCAGTTTGTGCAACTAGAGTTCCTCCATTTGTTGTTTTTGTAGTATATAAATGTGTGCTTCTCTCACCCCAGGTGTAAGAGTAAGAGGTGGAGTTTCACAAAGCATTGAGGGACAAGAGAGATATAGCTTGTCTTCTCTGTGTAGATAGTAAGTTCCAGACTTTGTGATCATTTGATGAGAAAGCTCATGCAAGTGGATTTTTCTGAAAAGATGAACTTCTAGTCTCATGTAATCTAAGTTTTCTGGTTCCTCCAGAGGTAACAGAAATTAATTTCTCTGCTCAGTATACCATTCCACAAGCAACTAGGTAGTCCTCTGCTTTATTCACTGCCTTCTCCTTCACCTATTTTATTTTTATGGAAACTTTGCAAAGCCGATGAAAATTGTAATTTAAGACGTCAACTAGAAATTGCTGCAACATCAGCACACCCTTTCCTAGTAGGATCCACCTTTATCTTACACATAACCAATTCCTTCCCAAAACTGGGTTATGTTTACGAACTATTCCATTTTATGCTGACCTTACCTGCATGTCTTTTCTATGGGACAGTAGAAGGAATTTTTTTAATATGTTTTGCAGTCTGAGCTTTAGTTTTTTGCCCTTCTCACCCAAACCTACATTGACTCGAGCAATGTGCATAAATTATATGCATCCAAAAATATTTACAAACCTCAGGTACTGAAAATTTGCTTCTTAAAAAATAAAACTTCTCTGAAAAAAAAACTTGTTTTCGAGAGTTTTTTGGTGGCAACTGTTATTTTGTAGAAGCACCTCTTATGAAGGCTTACAATAACAGAAATGCATTGGATGAGATGTCCGAAGTACAAGTGTGCTGTGGAAGAAGCATAAATATATTAAAATAACTGAAAGTTTGGGTAGAAAAATATTGAAATGGTACTGCAAATTGAGCGTAATTACGAGAAGTGGCATATTGGCGTAATTTCAGAATGTTCGAGTAATAAGCGTAACACGAATCTCCCCAAATTACACGAATTACATGGCGTAATTGAAATTACTCTCACTCATAAGTGTATCCAGTGTCACTGGAGCAGAGTTTAGGGCCTCGTGCACAAAGTCCTGAGGTCTTAAGAAGTGGAATTAATTTCCCAAAACACATCATGATGGGAGACTTTAAGCTTTGGGTTGAATGTTCAATGAAAAAACAGCCTCTGAGGTAATCAGAGGCTAATACCCATTGGGCGTTTTGAAAATGGTTCATGGCCCAACCCACTCAGCGGGTCATGCCCTGGACCTTGCATTCACTTACAGTATGGTGTCGCAATTGTGTCTGCAGTCATGGCCACGCTATGCTTTAAGGACCCTCATCATCGATCCCAGCTATCGGCCTTGCTTTCGTAACAGACTGAGGGAGAATGTCACTCCAATCAGGCTTTAAACAACGTAGGATTGAAAACACTGTCAGCCTTTAAAAATCAACAAACCTAATACATCTGATCATAACATAGCATAGCATAGCATAACATAACATAACATAGCATAACATAAAGCATAGCACAGTATAGCATAACATGACAAAACATAGCATAGCATAAAACGACATAGCATGGCATAGCATAACATGACATAAAATAGCATAGCATAACACAACAATTTAGCATAGCATAACATAACAAAGCATAGCACCACAAAGCATAGCAGAATATAGCCTATTCTAACATAACATAGCATAGCATAAGATAACGGCATAACATGGCATGGCATGGCATAGTATAGCACAACACAAAATGGCATAGCATAGCATAAAATAACATAATATAGCATAGCATAACATAACACAGCATAGCATCATAAAGCATAGAATTTAGCCTATTCTAACATAACATAGCATAGCATAAGATAACGGCATAACATAACATGGCATGGCATGGCATAGCATAGCACAACACAAAATGGCATAACATAGCATAGCATAGCATAAAATAACATAATATAGCATACCATAACATAACACAGCATAGCACAGCATAGCACAGCAAAGCATAGCATAATATAGCATAGCATAACGTATCATATCATAACATAAGAAAGCAGGCACAATGGAGTAGCATGTCATTTGTCCGTATAGTGTTTGGTGCCCCCTATGGAGCGTGAAGCCTTGTTTGAATGCAACTACAATACACTCGTTTACTCACTCACTCCCAAAATGCAATGCAGTCATTCAGCCGCCATTTTAAAAAATATTTCAATACTGCAAAAACATTATGATTTGCAGCTAATATGAGTGATGTAAACAAAAGATGCCCGAAACCAGACTTTTAAGGAAGGTTACCTGTGCGAACTCCTGATCTATGACAGATTTAAAGAGGCTGGGGTAAAAAGTCAAACATCTGCTTCCCCAGGCGCCAAACCAGTTCTGCTAAATAGCTTCCTTTCCTCTTAGATCACTGCTGTGCATGTTTTATGATGTTTTCATTTCCATAACTTAAATTAAAAAAATATAAATTCAGTAGTAACCGAAGCTCATTAATGCAGAACTTGTGACTAATAAGAGCCTGTGCTTGCCATTGTTTGTCTTGCTGTTCAAAGTTCATTCTGTAAGCAAGAAATGTTTAATGAAGATATTTCAACAGGTGTTCCATCCGCCAGGTAAACGGCAGCGTCGGGGAATGCTGTGATCTCCAGATACGAGCCTGCTGCATGGAAGGAATCCTGACCCAAGGCCTTCGAAGGGCAGGAATGCTGCCTGCACAGGCACCCAGCTGCTATCACTGACGAGATCGGGAGGTACTGCAGCGAGGCTCCGCCAGCAAAAATATAAATACTGACAAAGCAAAGAGGTCCGTTTTTGGATAGTGCATGCACGCAGAGACCTGCAAAGGTTAACTTCAAATGCAAGGAAACTAATACAGCAAGGCGGCCATTTTCACAGAAGCTAAGAAGCGTACAAGCACCCATGCACACAGACCAACAAACACATAGGCCTCCATGCACACAGACCAACAAACACATAGGCCTCCATGCACACAGGCCAACAAATTCATAGGCCTCCATGCACACAGGCCAACAAACACATAGGCCTCCATGCACACAGGCCAACAAACACATAGGCCTCCATGCACACAGACCAACAAACACATAGGCCTCCATGCACACAGACCAACAAACACGTAGGCCGCCATGCACACACTCCAACAAACACATAGGGCCTGATTACGAGTTTGGCGGACAGGGTTACTCCGTTACAAATGAGACGGATATCCCGTGTGCCAAATTACAATTCCATTGTATCCAATGGAATGTGTCATACGGCGGACGGGTAACCATCACGTTTGTGACGGAGTATCCCATCTGACAAACCTGTAATCAGGTACATAGGCTTCCATGCACACAGACCAACAAACATAAAGGCTTCCATGCACACAGGCCAACAAACACATAGGCCTCCATGCACACAAGCCAACAAAAACATAGGCTTCCATGAACACAGACCAACAAACATTTAGGTTTCCATGCACAGAGACCAACAACCAAATATGCCTCCATGCGCACAGACCAACAACCAAATAGGCTTCCATGCACAAAGACCAACAAACAAATAGGCTTCAATGCACACAGACCAACAAACAAATAGGCCTCCATGCACACAGGCCAACAAACATTTAGGTTTCCATGCACAGAGAGCTCATCAGTGATAAGACCGAGGTTATGGTCTTAGGCAAGAACCCTCGGCTCTAGTGTGTTCAGCATTGGTCGGAGGCTCTTAGGGCCCTCCCGGAACTATCTGCCAAGGAAAAGAACCTTGGCTTCTGCCTGGATGTAAGTCTTTCAATGAAGCTGGCGGTGGCTAAGGTGGCTTCCATGTAGTTTACAGTGATGAGTTGTACAGGAAGGTAGGATCTGACTGCACGGTTACCCCCACTTTTTGTCCAGTGTTTTGCTGGTTTTTGACTAGTCTGACTGGGATCCTGCTAATCAGGACACCAGTCTATCTGTTTTCTCCCTAAAATGTTACACATGTACTTTGGTACACTCCAGATTGGATACTGGGGTACCCTTATAAGTCCATAGTATATGGTACCCATGTACCCAGGGCATAGGTACCCCAGAGGCCTCCCATGGGCTGAAGCATGCATTATGTCAACCATGAGAGGCCATGCAAAATGGAACTCCAGGTCTGCTACAGCAGCCTGTGTAAGCTGGTGCTTGCACCACTTACTTTAGATATAGGTTCACTATATCTATAGGTCACTACACTTAAAAATTATAAGTCACCCCTATAGCAGGCCTTATCAATCCTGAAGGCAGGGTGCTGGGTATTTAGTGAGAGGGTGCCCCTGTATGAGCAGGGCCTCTCTGCAGCCTTCGGAGATGATTCTCCCGGGTTGTCTGTGACTCAGCGGGACATATAGGTAGAGGTGCATTATAACCTCGTGGTAAATGCTATCTCGAAAACGGCTGCATAGAAACATATCGTGTTTGGTATCAAACACCTTGGAAAACATACCGGTATGATTCCACCCTTCTGAAGCAAACTTCGTGGGGTCACTGGTCTATCCGGTGCCAGCCTTCTCGTCCCAGTCAGCACAAAATGGATGCTGCCGACCAGAGACACATTTCTGCCCTCCTGCTGCTGAGCCAAGCTCGAGCAGAGGAAGGCAGCACAATAGGCATTCTGTCACAGGGAGGTGTGACCCCCTCCCAGACAGGATTTAGTGTATTGGGGCTGGGTGGGTGCACTCTGAGAGTGCCTGAAATTCTGCACGTGAGGCACATTTGGTGTCCTTGTGCATAGTCCAGCTCAAACCAGTTCTGGGAGCCATTAACTCCTGCTCTGGTGCGAAACTGGACAAAGGACATGGGTGTAACCACCCCTCTGTCCTGACCCTCACCTAGGAGGGTCCCCCGAATCTGTCCAACCCTCTCCCGTGGGTACAAAAGGGCTTACCTGGCTGTAAGACTTTAGATTTTACATGGACAAGATTCTACAAGAAGAAACCACTGACCTTCGACCGTCTGGACATTCTGGACTTCACTGGACTTCGACTGGGCCCGACTTCGTCTACCTCTCCGTCCAAAGCTTTGTCTGTGCCCTTGCTCCATACAGGCTCCGTGCAGGACCTGTGGTGCACTAAGGACAACTGAAGAATCTCCCTTGGAGTGAAGGAGTCACTCCCCTGCCCTAGCATGCACCCTAATGCAACTGACCAGTCTGCTGCGTCTGAGCTCCTGCGGACTCCAAAGAATTCAGCAACACAGGAGGTGGGTTTCTGAAGGTCCCTGAGGTTGATCTGCCCTCTCAGAAAATTTGAGGCCAGTATCCCTCATGGGGACTGCATAACCTGAACCCCTGTGCACTGTGTCCATTTGCAGTTGCATAAGCTTGTTGGTGATTCCCAAGTTTGTGCATTGGACTCTGTGTAGTCCTGACCCTGAGCAGAATTTGCACCAAAGAACTCTGGCCTCCTTGCACCAAGTGCTCCGTGGTCTGGTACTTTGAAATCTGGCTCGAGGTCCCCTCGCGACTCCTGGTCCTTCGGCCTGTGAGTCTCTCTGGGGGTCATCTTGATTTCTGTTGGGCTTTCCTGGTTGCTCCAGATGCGTCCTGACTTTCCATTGCTTGGTGAGTCCCCTGGACCTTGCTGGTCCACACCGTAACCTGCTTGACCTTCCTTCGTGGGTTGCTTTTGCCAAGGCTTGTTGGTATCCAGCCGGACACTAACCCCTCAGCAACACTTACCCCTCAGCACTCGACATCCTTCATGGGACAGCTCACCTCCGGCTTTTGGTCATCCTCGACATCTCCTGGTCCTCGTGGCTGCAGAGTCAAGCATCCCTTTTTCGCACCTGAAGCACCCAACATCGGTGGGCATTCATCTACCGAGCCCCTGGTCACGCTGAAGTGACCCAGACTCTGCCCCCTCTGCTTTCAGGTTCCTTAATCCGGGCTTGGATTCCACTAGACCCTTTTACTCTTCACGGCAGCAGTACTTCTTCACAGCCCTCCATTGAGAACGATGGCAGTTTCCGTCGCCACTCCAGACCTATGCACCCGGCTCCCCTGGGATAGGTAACTCAGGTACTATGGTATCCATGGGTGGGGTGGCTCTCCAACTCTTAAGTTCCACAGGGTTTGCTCGAAGTCCTCCTGGAAGGGCCCTTAAACTTTAAAACTGTAACCGCGACTACGCCATAGAATTGTATGGAGCCCGCGGTCGTGTTAACACACTGCATCCGTCCTCCATGGGGTCCCTATCTACTCACCTTGGGTGGTTCCTTGTGGTCCCAGCGATTCTGCGTGCTCCAGACCTTGTCTTGATCTCAGTCATGATTGTTATACCACTATTTTAGTATATGGTTTGGTCTCCCCCTGGAGCCCACTGTGTATTGTGCTACTTACAACTGTTCTATTGATCTCGTATTGTGTGCTTTGTGTTCTATCCTCGTGAGAGGATAGTAGAGAGTGCTATATTAATAAATACATATTTTTATATAACTACTGTGTGGTTCTCCTTTCATTTAGTCAGTATAGGAGGTGATGTGCTGGTAAAACAAGCTCCTTTACATTCCTTCAAGATTAAGCCTGAAGGCTGCTCTCCACAGCTACCACTAGGATAGCTTTCTAAAGGTTATCTTTGACCTCATACATCATAAGGGTCGTTTGGACTGGTGCAAGGTGCCCACTTTAATTAGTGGGCAGCATATACCAGGCCAACTTCTCAGGTTGGTGTGCAGCGGTTGGGATTCAAGCCTGCATTGTTTTACCAGATAAATCTCTTTGTATTGATTAACTGAAAACCACTAAAGTATTAGGCACATATAATACTTAAGGTTAGAATAAGTAAGTTCTACTGAACCTAGGGTTGGGTAAGTTAAGGGTCTAGCACACCCTTTCTTCAACCTAAGAGAGTTTAGTTCCCACTAGGTTAGGTAGGTGCATACACCACACCACACTAGTTATGTCTTCTAAAGGAGAAGCCAGTGGCTCTCTGCCTTCTAGGTACAATGGTCTTACATTTCAGGAATTGAAAGCCATGTGTGTTTCTAGGAAGCTGAAGACAGGGAGAAATGCCAACACCCAACGTCTCATTGAAGTGTTACTCTTAGATGACCTTAGAATGACCCCTGGGTCAGATGAGGTAGAATGAGGACAGGGCAGAAGGTGAAACCTTTTTCGACCTAGACTCAAACCCTGGCCAGGAGGATCAAGATGATTCCAACCTGGACAACTTAGATCTTCAGGAAGAGGGGGGAGAAGGCCCCAGAGGCCCTCTCTTTACTCCTCCTGGAAGAGTGCAGAGTTTGCCTAGGAGATCTAGAGCTCCCTTTGCAGAATCTGACCAGTCAGGACACTCTCTAGGGACCTCCATATCTCATAAGAGAGACACCTCTTATGACAGACAGTGCCAATTTCTAGAGCTTGAGAAAGTCAAGCTTAGGCTCAGGAAAGAGCAATTGGCCCTAGATAAGGAATCCTTAGAGCTCCAGAAGGCTAGAAAAAGATTGGGACTAGAGTCCCATGGTGGCAGCAACAGTGTCCCTAGGATTACGGAGTATACTTATGACCATAGGAACCTGAGCAAGATAGTCCCTCCCTACCATGGTGGGGATGACATCCACAAATGGATAACTGCTTTAGAGAGGGCCTATAAAGTACAGAGGGTCCCTCAAGAGCAGTGGGCAGCTATCTTGTGGCTCTCCTTTGCTGACAAAGGTAGAGATAAGCTCCTCACTGTTAGAGAAGAGGATGCTGACAACTATTCAGTCCTGAAGTGTGGGTTTGGCTTAACCACTGAACAGTACAGGATTAAGTTCAGAGACACCCAGAAGACACAGACTCAGGACTGGGTAGACTATGTAGATTGAGCTACAAAGGCTCTGGAAGGTTGGATACTTGGCAGCAAAGTGCATGACTACTTAGGATTGAACAATTTGATTATGAGGGAGCAGATCCTTAATAATTGTCAAAACCAGCTTTTGCACCAGTACCTGGTGGACTCAGATCTGACTTCTCCACAAGAATTGGGAAAGAAGGCAGATAAATGGGTCAGAACCAGGGTGAAACAAAGGAACCAGGGTGGTGACCAGAAGAAAGATTCTTCCAAGACCCAAGAGAAAGGTGGGGATAAATCAAAAGATAAGTCCTCTGAAGGGCCCCAAAAATCCTCTTCTGGGGGTGGGTCCCAAACTCCTTCCTCCCCTGAAAAGAAACCTTATTGCTTTGTCTGTAAGAAGCCAGGCCACAGGAAAATGACACCATTTGCCCCAAGGTCAGCAATAAGGAAAATATTCCTCCCAACACTACTTCTACACCTCCTGGTACTACAGGTAGTAATCCCCCAGGTGGTGGTAGTGCACCCAACAATTTAGTTGGGTTTTCTTGGGGAACTGAGGTGGACCCTGGCCTAGCCAGGTCCCCCACACAGGCCACTTTAGTCTGTGATGGTGGCATGGGGTTTGCCACTTTTACTGTCAGTTCCAATTCCTTGGGCAAGTACAGACAAGAGCCTCTGATCAATGGTCAGAAAGCTGTAGCCTATAGAGATACAGGAGCTAGTGTCACCATGGTGACAGGAACCTTAGTGCCCCCAGCTCAGCTTTTACCTGAGTTTAAGTACCAGGTGACCAATACTGATGGTGTGAGGACAGATCATCCCATGGCCATAGTCAATCTCAGCTGGGGAGGGGTCACTGGTCCAAATAGAGTGGCAGTGTCCCCAAACTTGCCTGTAGATTGCCTCTTGGATAATGATTTAGAAACTTCAGCCTGGGCTGAAGTAGAACTGAAGGCCCATCTACAGATGTTAGGCCTCCCTGAGAGAGTTGATGAGACCCTTAGGGCCTCAGTCCAACCCCAGGAAACGTTTGGAGTAGTGGAGCCTGAAACAATGGACCACTCTGCTCCACCAGAGAGCACAGGGAATGAAGAAAAGTCTTCTTCCCCCCAGACTATAGGTAAGGGTCAGCTTCCTCAGTGAACTGATCCTACCCCTTGTGAAGGAACTGCCCCAGAGGTGGTCAGGCCTGTCCTGGCAGAACCACTGAGGGCAGGGGACCCTTCCAAGGAGGTGCCCAGTCAGGAGCAGGTATCCTGCCCCTCTCTACCCAGCCTCAGTCAGCCTAGGGCTGCAGATGTCAAGGATGTCAGTGGACCCCTAGGGGCCCATTGTCCAGAGGAACCCCCTCATCATTAGATTAGGGACACCCAGTCTAGTAGCACTAGCCAGGTGAATATTCCTCAACATTCTGAGGGATCCCTCTTACCCTTAGGTAGTGACATCCCCCAGATGGACTCTGTTGGGCAAAGGAAAACCTTGGACAAAGCTGTCCCAAACCTTCCCTGGCCCTCCATTGTTCCAAACAGAGGGACTCAACCCCCAGCTTTAGGCAGCCAGAGGTGGACCCCTAGGGCCAGATATAACTCAGTCATGGAAAGAAAGGCCTCCATGATGACCAGTGCTCCGAGGAAGCTGAGACCAACCCTCACTACCCTACTCAGGCCCCCCACCAGCCTATTTCTTTACCAAAAAAAACTACAGGAAGTTATCCCAACTTTTGGAGAGCATCCAAAACCCTTCAGGGTAGGGACTCCTTGACTGCGGACGGCTATGGTGCCTCCCGCTAGCGCGTAGCCTCAGGTGATGCTCCTCCCCTCCTATGACGTTGCTTGATGGAGCAGGAGTGGGAGCGGGAGCGGGAGCGGTCGGACGCAATGGATTACCGCGGGCTTTTCTGAATTTTACCGCGTATTCACTCTCGGATGCGGCGGCTGTGCTTCCAAACAGCTGCATTTCCTGGCGACGCTTGAGGGTCTCAGACTGGGATCTTTTCTGTGTTTAAACCGGCGATCTGTTTACTTTATTAAGCTGCTCAGCTGAGACTGGAGGAGAGTAGAGGATCCGGATAGACCCCATTTGATGCAGTGACCGTGGCCTGAGACTCTGCGAGAGAGTTTGAGAACCAGAGTTATTCGGGGTTTCAATTGACTGCGGCTTAGGATTTCTGGAGAACCTAAAAACTTTGGGACTGTTGCTGGAGAATGGCAGGAGGGTAAGTCCTGATAAGCTCATAATTTACCTGGCAAAAGACTTGGGCGGTTTTGGTGTTTGTGTTTTAAGTTGGGGCATCTTGATAAACATTTCACAATGAAGAAACAGCTGAGACTTGCCGCTGCTGCAGCAAAAGTGGATGCGGCAAAGACTAAAGCACGCACTACCAAAGGGAAGCTGAACTTAACAGTAACTAAAGTGGGAGGTAAAATTCGTCATGTGGAGTCCTCCTTTAGTTTACAAAGCTCCGAAGCGGACGATCTTTCTTTAAAAGAGATTAGCTTAACAGAAGCCTCAGGAATTAAGCCAACGGATACTGACTTAGCTAGCTCACCAGGAGGTGGTGCATGTTATATAAATCAAGAGCTAAAAAATGCCAGAGACTTTCCTCTTTTTCCCAAAAATGTTACCGCCTGTCACTTCTCCATGTGCAGATGTGCTCAGTCGAACTGTCTTAGCCCAGAATAATTATGATATATTAGAAGAGTTAACAATGGCAGCTGTAACACTAGAGCCAGAAAAAGCTCTAGGCCCAACATCCTTCTCTCCTCTAGTGGTCTCTTCTTCGGGTACTCAAGGAATACAGATACAAGTGGAAGATCCGCCGATGGCTTTACTTGATGCAGAGCAGCTTAAACTCACTGCGTTAACATTAGCAAGGGCTGTCGCGACTCCGCTTCCTCAATCACCGCCTCCACTTCTCCCTCCTCGTGAAATGTCTACACAAATGCAATCTAATGAAATTATAACAGTTCAGCAAGAGCAGCAAGAGCAAATAGTAGCCTCAGCCTCAGTCTCAGCCTTAGCTTTAGGAAAGCCTAAACCATTGGGCCCTTCGATACCTGAACAGAATAACGAGACTCTTTTTGGAATTAAAGATTGCGACCTGGTTCTTGAGGGTGAAAACGAGAAGGCTATGTCATATCAGCTGGATGTTAAAAATATGCTAAATATGATTCTTGAAGAAATACGCGATACGAAAAAAACACAACAGACGGATATAGCAATAATACAGCTGCGTTTGGAGAAGATAGAAGAGGCAGTAGCCTGCCTTCCACCTCGAATCCAGGAGGCCGAAGCAAGAATCTCCCTGGTTGAGGACCAAATGAACCATATTTTGCAGCAAGTAGATCTAGCCTCTCGGGAGAAAACAAGAATGGAAAATAAGATTGAAAAACTAGAAAATTTCTCACGCCGTTCAAATCTTCGTATAGTGGGTGTTCCGGAGCGGATTGAAGGCACGGATACACTTAACTGGGTTGATTCCTTTTTTAAGAAGGTTGTGATTCCTGAGTTCACGGGTGATCTGACGGTAACCAGAGCTCATCGGGTCCCAGCGCATCTTTCCCCTAATCTCAAGTTTCCTCGCACTATACTCGTCAATTTTGCAGACTACCGTATCAAGGAAAAAATCTTGTCCAAAGCAATATTGTCTAGACAGTTTGACATCGAGAATGGTGCGAAATGTAGAATTTTCTCCGACATGTCTGCGGAAGCGGCAAGAAGACGCAAAGAGTTTGTCAAATTATTGTTCCTTTTTAAAGCTCAAGGGGCTCAAGCCTCTATTGCTCAACAATCCAAGCTCAAAGTTCTTGTGCAGGGGAAATTTCATTTATTTACGCGTATTGAAGAGGCGCAGGAGCTTCTTAAAGCTATTTCAGCTGGAAAATAATCTGGGTTTGCTGGACCTTTGTAATGGGGGGGGGGGTTTTTTGAAAAAGAAATGTACTAATTAGATCCTGTTACCTCTCCCTCTTCCTTTTTTTTTTTTTTCCCTTTTCAGGAGGGGAGTAGATCACCTTAGGTGCAATTCTAGGGCACCAATATTAGTATTTGGGGAGGTTGGGAGAAGGTGGGCAGCGGGGCTAGCCACTTTCTCAAAGGGGAGGGTGTGGGTCACTGGGGTGAAAAAGGCTGTATAGCCAGAAAACGAAGTCCATTTTTTCTAATCTTTATACATCCATTTTTTAGATCAATACTTTTTTAATACATCGGGGGCCACGTAGGTGGTTAGATTTGCTTCTTATTTATTATGGTTAGTAAGGAGATTTTGAAAGTGGTTTCTTTCAACGTTAATGGTCTTAATAATAGAAAGAAAATGCGGGCAATTGAAATCTGGATTAAAACAGAAAATCCGGCGGTAATTTTATTACAAGAAACCCATATACCAGCTGTTAAATTGTCAGACTTTTCTATGTTTAAGTCATGGGCTGCCTATAGGGGATTTTCTTCAGCTTCAGCCTCCCTTCGAGGGACGGCAATATTTTTAAGCAAAAATTCCAGGCTGAAGTCGTCAGCTTTGACAAAGATCAGTATGGTCGTTGGTGTTGGGTCACTTGTATTGCTGGACAGAAACCGATAACCTTTGCCAGTATTTATGCTCCTGTAGACGATAATCCAAAGATATATGAGGAATTTTTTCAATCCTTAATTCAAACACCTGGGGAACTGATTTTGGGGGAGATTTTAATGTTTTAATGAATCCTAAAATCGATTCCTCAGCACTGGCTAAAAAACAATTGAAACCTAAAACTTTAAGAATAATACAACATTATGGGGTAACTTTAGATCTACTGGATCCATGGCGGAGGGCTTTTCCAACTAAAATTGGTTATACTTGTCTGTCTGGTAGATTTCACACCTCATCACGCATTGATTTTTTCCTGGTTTCTCGGAGTTTAAGTTTTTATCAGCAAAGAGTTCTGCAGAATGGATTTTCTGATCATGCCATGTTGGCACTTGACTTGCAAATTGGGGAACGTGCTAAGACCCCTAAAAGATGGACGCTAAATAGGCATTATTTATTAGAGGAGGACTGGGTGGGTCTCATTGAGATTGAGATTAGGGAATTCTTTGTTCGAAATCACGATTCCGCTCCCTTAAATACGATATGGGATACACTTAAGGCCTTTATTCGGGGGCTAATTATCGGAAAAGATCTTGAGATTATAAAGAAAGTTAAGGTAGAAAAGCGAGATCTGGAGCAGAAGGTACAAAGTTCTTATTCTACATTTCTCAATAATCCTACTGTTTTTAATCAGCGCCAATTCGATCAGGCTAAAGGTGATCTCAGTGCAAGATATTACAACCTAAGCGAATCTTCTTTCCAACATTATAGACAAAAAACATATGAAGAAAGCAATTTTACTGGTAGATTCCTGGCTTGGCAGGCAAGGGAGCAGGTTGCTTCTAATCAAATCAATGCATTAAAATCCCCCTTGACTGCCTCTTGTACGGATGATCCAGTGAAAATTAGTGAAATAATGCTACAGCATTATGGGTCTATATATGGTCAGCAACAGACTGTCGATATCACATCTCTGAGAGATTTTCTTCAGAAAAATGGTTCTCCGACACTTTCAGAGAGTGAGAAATCAATTATGGCAAGACCTTTTACTAAAGATGAGTTGCATGGGGTGATTAGGAATTTGCCAAGTGGTAAGGCCTGCGGTCCAGATGGTTTCCCGGCGGAATTTTTTAAAGTTTTTTATAATTCCGTGGCAGATTTCTTTTACAGTTGGTAAATTCAATGTTAGAAGGTGGAGCAATTCCAGAATCTTTTAGACAAGGAAACATAGTCAGCTTTTTAAAAAAGGGAAAAGTTAGTGAAGATCCAAATTCTTATCGTCCTATAACGCTATTAAATTCGGATTATAAAATTGTTACTAAACTTTTAGCTAATCGGTTTAATCAGCATGCTTCACATTTGATTCACCCGGACCAAAATGGTTTTATTGCTGGCAGGCAGCTGGGCACTAATACCCATTATTTAACGGAGGCATTGGATTATTTTGAGACCCAGAAGATACCTGCACTAGTCCTTCTTTTAGATGCTGAGAAGGCATTTGACCTTGTTGTATGGGAGACGGTGTTTATTATCTTGCAAAACTTTAGTATATCTTCTAAGATCACGGGTCTGGTCCAAAATCTTTATCTTAATGCTGAAGCTAATGTAATTATTAATACCTCAATGGCCGGCCAGGTTAAGGTAAAACGGGGGACTAGACAGGGATGTCCTCTCTCCCCAGTTTTATTTGCTTTTTTTATTGAGCCATTGGCGACTGCAATAAGGAACAACGTTGATATTTGCCCTCCAATTCCCACTATGGCGAAATTGAAATTATACGCTGACGATATTATGCTTTTTATTAAACCTGAGTTAGAGATCCAGGTAAAAACCTTTAAGATTTTTGAGGAATTTGAAGCGTTAGGTGGGTATAGAATTAATAAAAAGAAAACTGAAATTATACAGTGTGGTGGAGTGGGCCTGGATTTGCACCCTGATATTTCCTTATGTTTAAACACCAAACCCAAGAGATATCTGGGGGTTTATTTCTCAGAACGTATAAATGATTTATTTCATTTAAATTTTGTCCCGCTTTTACGAAAAATTCAGGATCTGTTTGCACGTTGGAATTCTCTTCCATTATCTATTCTGGGTAGGGTTGCACTAATTAAAATGTCTGTTCTTCCACTTTTTAATTTTCTTTTTCGGCCATCCCATGTATCTTGTTTGGTTCTTTTTTCTCCCGAATAGAGTCTATGTTTACAACTTTTCTCTGGGCAAAAAAACCCCGCGAATTGCACTTAGCACTTTATACGAAGGGTTGGAACAGGGAGGTTTAGCTCTTCCAAATCTCAGGGATTACTATTTTGCGTATTTTGCACAATATTTATCCAGATTTAAGCCTCAACAACAATAAAATCTTTTTATTAATAGTTTTATGAATTTAATGTGCAAAGAAAGTCAGATCCACTCCCCGTTATCAATTTTTAAATCTCCTAAACTGGTTCGCTATAAATGCCTACGATGGTTTTTCAAAAACGCCAGGCCCTCTACAAAAGATATTCTATTCCTTTAATTAATTCTTCAACCTTGTTATCTGGCCCTATGTTATTGTCGGGGATTAGCGAATCTACAGAGCTTATATCAAAGTGGGCTAATGCTGGATTCCGTAAAATTTCAGATTTTTTGAGGAATGGCAGATGGTTGAATATGGCGGAAATGTCACAACTGATCATTAACGATTTTCTTCTTCTTCAATCATATAGTATTTTTAGTAAATTCCTTAGTGAATTAGATTTAACCCAAATTTGCGATCAACATCATATAGTTCATGAACTTTTAGAGGATAAGGTTGTTAAAAAACCTGGAGAATGGAAAACAAGCTTGGCTTTAGTTAAAGGTGTTGATCTTGGGAGTAAGGCAATCGCAAAATGGATGAAACATGAAGAAGTAGAAATCTCAGCCAGTATGTGGTCAGCAATTAGTAATCTTAATTTTAGTACGTTAAGAGGAGCGAATTGGCGAAGGATGTTGTTTTTCAGTAAATGGCAACTTTATCGAACTCCTCTTTTCCTTTCTAAGATTTATGTCTATCAATCACCACAGTGTTTTCGTTGTATTAACCATCCCACTGCCAACTGGTCACACATTATTTTCCAATGTCCCATGATTCAGAGGTTTTGGAAAGACATTTTTTGTTATTTGGAATATGAATGTAGTATTCTGTTAGAATTGAATAATCGTTTAATAATTTTTGGTTTTGATCCAGACCTTTTCCTGCCTGACAAGTTTGTTAAATTTTTATACATTGCAATGGCGGTAGCCAGATCACTTTTGTTGCAAAAATGGCGTACAGATCTTATACCCTCTGTCTATGAATGGGTTCGTAAGATGAAATTAGTTAAAAAGAGTGAACGAACCTATGCTTTACGAGTTGAAGGGCTTAAGAAATTTGAAAAAATCTGGGCAACTTATTTTGATTAAGATTGGGTGGTCACATCGATATTTGGGAGTGGATATTGCTTTATACTTGCTTATAGGCTTAATCTGAGGATTTATGGTTGTCCTCTCATTTTTCATCATTGTTCATGACTTTTCAGTATATATTGGTGCTATTTATTGATCTTGTATTTTTTAAATATCTTATTATGGATGTATTGATGGATTTTAAAATGTTTGTAATCTGGACTTCAATAAAAAATTTAAAAATTAAAAAAAAAAAAAAAAAGGGTAGGGACTCCTTAGTGGTCCATAAGACAGGGAGTATCCATGCTAGTGCAGGACCTTCCTTATATGGCCACTTAGGAAATAAAGTCTCAACTGGGCAAGGTTAGCCTTATCTCCTTTCGTTTGGGGGGGGGGTTATGTAGGAAGGTAGGATCTGACTGCACGGTTACCCACAGTTTTTGCCTAGTGTTTTGCTGGTTTTTGACTAGTCTGACTGGGATCCTGCTAATCAGGACCCCAGTCTATCTGCTTTCTCCCTAAAATGTTACACATGTACTTTGGTACACTCCAGATTGGATACTGGGGTACCCTTATAAGTCCCTAGTATATGGTACCCATGTACCCAGGGCATAGGTACCCCAGAGGCCTCCCATGGGCTGAAGCATGTATTATGCCAACCATGAGAGGCCATGCAAAATGGAACTCCAGGTCTGCTACAGCAGCCTGTGTAAGCCGGTGCTTTCACCACTTACTTTAGATATAGGTTCACTATATCTATAGGTCACTACACTAAAAACTTATAAGTCACCCCTATAGCAGGCCTTATCAATCCTGAAGGCAGGGTGCTGGGTTTTTAGTGAGAGGGTGCCCCTGCATGAGCAGGGCCTCTCTGCAGCCTTCGGAGACCATTCTCCCGGGTTGTCTGTGACTCAGCGGGACATATAGGTAGAGGTGCATTATAACCTCGCGGTAAATGCTATCTCGAAAACGGCTGCATAGAAACATATCATGTTTGGTATCAAACACCTTGGAATCATACATGATTCCACCCTTCTAAAGCGAGCTTCGTGGGGTCACTGGTCTATCCAGTGCCAGCCTTCTGGACCCGGTCAGCACAAAATGGATGCTGCTGACCAGAGACACATTTCTGCCCTCCTGCTGCTGAGCCAATCTCGAGCAGAGGAAGGCAGCACAATAGGCATCCTGTCACAGGGAGGTGTGACCACCTCCCAGATAGGATTTAGTGTATTGGGGCTGGGTGGGTTCACTCTGAGAGTGTCTGAAAGTCTGCACGTGGGGCACATTTGGTGTCCCTGTGCATAGTCCAGCTCAAACCAGTTCTGGGAGCCATTGGCTGCTGCTCTGGCACGAAACTGGACAAATGGCATGGGTGTAACCACCCCTCTGTCCTGACCCTCACCTAGGAGGGTCCCCCGAATCTGTCCAACCCTCTCCCATGGGTACAAAAGGGCTTACCTAGCTGTAAGACTTTAAATTTTATGTGGACAAGGATCTACAAGAAGAAACCACTGACCTTCGACCGTCTGGACACTCTGGACTTCGCTGGACTTCGACTGGGACCGACTTCGTCTCCCTCTCCGTCCAAAGCTTTGTCTGTGCCCATGCTCCATACAGGCTCCGTGCAGGACCTGTGGTCCACTAAGGACAACTGAAGAAACTCCCTTGGAGTGAAGGAGTCACTCCCCTGCCCTAGCAGGCACCTTAACGCAACTGACTGGTCTGCTGCTCCTGAGCTCCTGCGGACTCCAAAGAATTCAGCAACACAAGAGGTGTGTTTCTGAAGGTCCCTGAGGTCGATCTGCCCTCTCAGCAAGTTTGAGGCCAGTATCCCTCATGGGGACTGCATAACCCGAACCCCTGTGCACCACATCCTTTTGCAGTTGCATATGCTTGTTGGCAATTCCCGAGCTTGTGCATTGGACTCCGTGTAGTCCTGACCCTGAGCAGTATTTGCAGCAAAGAACTCTGACCTCCTTGCACCGAGTGCTCCGTGGGCTGGTACTTTACAATCTGGCTCGAGGTCCCCTCACGACTCCTGGTCCTTCGGCCTGTGAGTTTTTCTGAGGGTCATCTTGATTTCTGTTGGGCTTTCCTGGTTGCTCCAGACGTGCCCTGACTCTCCATTGCTTGGTGAGTCCCCTGGACCTTGCTGGTTCACACCGTAACCTGCTTGACCTTCCTTTGTGGGTTGCTTTTGCCAATCCTTGTTGGTGCTCCAGCCGGACACTGACCCCTCAGCACTCGACATCCTTCGTGGGACAGCTTACCTCTGGCTCTTGGTTGCCCTCGACATCTCCTGGTCCTCGTGGCTGCAGAGTCAAGCATCCCTTCTTCGCACCTGAAGCACCTGACATCGGTGGGCATTCGTCTACCGAGCCCCTGGTCTTGCTGAAGTGACCCAGACTCTGTCCCCTCTGCCTACAGGTTCCTTCCTTCCAGAATCCGGGCTTGGATTCCACCGGACCCTTTCACCTTCATGGCAGCAGTACTTCTTCACAGCTGTCCATTGAGAATGACTGCAGTTTCCGACGCCACTCCAGACCTATGCACCCGGCTCCCCTGGGATAGGTAACTCGGGTACTACAGTATCCACGGGTGGGGTGGCTCTCCAACCTCTTAAGTTCCAAAGGGTTTGCTCGAAGTCCTCCTAGAAGGGCCCTTAAACTTTAAAACTGTAACCGCGACTTCCCCATAGAATTGTACGGAGCCCGCGGTCGTGTTAACACACTGCATCTGTCCTCCGTGGGGTCCCTATCTACTCACCTTGGATGGTTCCTTGGGGTCCCAGTGATTCTACGTGCTCCAGACCTTGTCTTGATCTCAGTCGTGATTGTTATACAACTATTTTAGTATATGGTTTGGTCTCCCCCTGGAGCCCACTGTGTATTGTGCTACTTACAACTGTTCTATTGATCTCGTATTGTGTGCTTTGTGTTCTATCCTCGTGAGAGGATAGTAGAGAGTGTTATATTAATAAATACATATTTTTATATAACTACTGTGTGGTTCTCCTTTCATTTAGTCAGTATAGGAGGTGATGTTCTGGTAAAACAAGCTGCTTTACATTCCTTCAAGATTAAGCCTGAAGGCTGCTCTCCACAGCTACCACTAGGATAGCTTTCTAAAGGTTATCTTTGACCTCACACATCATAAGGGTCGTTTGGACTGGTGCAAGGTGCCCACTTTAATTAGTGGACAGCATATACCAGGCCAACTTCTCACAAGGTGGGTAAAAAAAATCATTTGGATTATTCCTCCATCAGCCCAAAGAACAGTGATCCAAGCCCTAATTCTCTCTAGAACAGACTACAGGCACTTCTTGTATCTGGGAGCAGATAAGGCATCCATCCGATGCTGACAAGTAGTCGAGAACTATGCGGCCAGACTTCTATATTGCCTCCTGATGCATGTCTGTGTTTCGAACCTCCTCTGCGAGCTCCATTGACTTGCCATGGATAAATGAATAAAGTTTAAGACCTTGTGCTACCTGTACAAGGCTAGATCCCGGACAGGTCTGCGATATATTCAAGACCTGGTGGTGCCTTACCAGCCCGCCCGTGTGCTTCAATCGCTCAATCAATCCCTCTGCAAAGTGCCTAGAATCTGCTTGGCTTGCATAGGTGGTCGATCCTTTGCATACCAAGGCCTGAAGTTATGGAATGCCTTACCTGAATCTTTCAGAAGCTGTTCCTCTCTGGTCATGTTTCGTAAGAACCTGAAGACCTGGATGTTCTAAACCTGTTGGCCTGATCCAACTTGCCTTTTGCCTAGCGCCGAGAAACCCTTTTGAGTAGCTGAGCGCTATAGAAGAACTAATAATAATAACAGACCAACAAACACATATGCTTCAATGCACACAGACAAACACTAAGTTATAAGAATTGCAGCGGGGGAGTGCAGGAGGTGGGGGTGTGAAGGGTGATGCAATCAGGGCACTAGATGATGAGGAGGACAGGAGCACAAGGTGGTGTGCACATATATAGCACAAGGTAATGGGCACCATGGGTGCACTAGTAATGCACTTCACAGGTCTGTTTGCTGAAGTGCCTCTAGGGTTTTTCTGTCATTGTCTTCAAGGGAGCACTAGTGATGCATGTCACAAGATGGTTTGGTGATGTGCCCCTGGGGTTCCTTCTGTGATCGACACCATTTGAGCACTAGTGATGCACCTCACAGTCCATTTGGTGATGTGCCTCTGGGGTTTCTTTTTTGATCAGCTTCATGACAGCACCAGAGAAGCACTTCACAGGTCTGTTTGGTGATGTGCCTCTGGGGTTCTTTCTGTGATCGGCTTCATGGAATCACTAGTGATGCACCTAATTGGTCAGTTTGGGGATGTGCCCCTGGGGTTCTTTTTGTTATTGGCTTCAAGGGAGCACTAGTGATGCACCTCACAGGACAGTTTAGTGATGGGCCTCGGGGTTTTTTCTGTGATCGGCTTCATGGGAGCACTAATGATGCACCTCACAGGACAGTATGGTGATGTGCCCCTTGGGTTCTTTCTCTGATTGACATTATGGGAGCACTAGTAATGTACCTCACAGGCTGCTTGGTGGTGTGCCTTCGGGGTTCATTCTGTGATCAGTTTCAAGGGAGTGCTAGTGATGCACTTCGCAGGTCCATTTGATGATGTGCCTCTGGGGTTCTTTCTGTGACCGGCTTCATGAGAGCAGTAGTGATGCACATCACAGGCACGTTTGGTGATGTGACCCTGGCGTTCTTTCTGTGAGCAGCTTTATGGGAGCACTAGTGATGCATTTCACAGGACGGTTTGGTGATGTGCCCCTGGGGTTCTTTCTGTGATCAACTTCACGGTAGCACTAGTTGATGCACCTCACAGGACAGTTTGGTGATGTGCCCCTTGGGTTATTTCTGTGATCGGCTTCGTGGGAGAACTAGTGATGCACCTCACAGGACCGTTTGGTGATATTCCGCTAGGGTTATTCCTGTGCACAGCTTCACGGGAGTACTAGTGATGCACCTCAGAGGACCGTTTGATGATGTGCCCCTCAGGTTCTTTCTGTGATCGGCTTCGTGGGAGAACTAGTGATGCACCTCACAGGACCGTTTGGTGATATTCCACTGGGATTTTTTCTGTGCACAGCTTCACGGGAGTACTAGTGATGCACCTCACAGGACCGTTTGATGATGTGCCCCTCAGGTTCTTTCTGTGATGGGCTTCATGGAAGTACTAGTGATGCATTTCACAGGACGGTTTGGTGATGTGCCCCCGGGGTTCTTTCTGTGATCGACTTCACAGTAGCACCAGTGATGCACCTCACAGGACCGTTTGGTGATATTCCACTGGGGTTTTTTCTGTGCACAGCTTCACGGGAGTACTAGTGATGCACCTCAGAGGACCGTTTGATGATGTGCCCCTCAGGTTCTTTCTGTGATGGGCTTCATGGAAGTACTAGTGATGTATTTCACAGGACGGTTTGGTGATGTGCCCCTTGGGTTCTTTCTGTGATCGGCTTCACGGGAGAACTAGTGATGCACCAGACAGGACCGTTTGGTGACATTCCACTGTGGTTTTTTCTGTGCACAGCTTCACGGGAGTACTAGTGATGCACCTCAGAGGACCATTTGATGATGTGCCCCTCAGGTTTTTTCTGTGATCGGCTTCTTGGAAGTACTGGGGGTGATGCACCGCACTGGGTGATTTGGTGATGGGCCCCTGGGGTTCTTTCTGTGATAGTGAAATACTGCAAATTTCTTTTTTCAGTACTGCAAGGGCTATCTCTTCCATAGTGTAACATGTGGATTGCCTTGAAATATCTTTTAAGTGTAATTTCCCATTGGGAGCTGATAGAGATTTGGAGTTTGGGGTCTCTGAACTCACAATTTAAAAATACATCTTTTGGTGAAGTTGGTTTAAATTGCGTGTTTGAAAATGCCCTTTTTAGAAAGTGGGCATTTTCTTGCTTAACCATTCTGTAACTGTGCCTGTCTGTAGAATTCACTTCTGGGTTAGGATGACAGTTGGGCTCTTGCGCATTCACCTTAGACAGTCACACCAAGGGAGCTGAGGTGCGCCTTGCATATCCTGATGGGCCATCACCAGGCTAATGGGCCTTCCTAAGCTAGAGTTGTAGGAGGAGTTGTCACTGCCACCTGAATAGGGCTGTGCCTGTCCTCACACAAAGCTGTCTCCACCCCCCTGTAGTGTGTCTGGAGCCAGGTCAGGGAAAGGCAGGGTTGTGTGCACCACAAAGACTTTCCTGTGATATTTGCCTACTTCAAAGGCAGAAAGGGGTATAAGTATTGGACCTCTGACACTTTCAAATCAGAACACTTCTGGACTAAAGGGCATTCTGCCAGGAAGAGCAGAATGCTGTAGGAGGGACTGCGACTCTGTCTGTTGCTTTGTTGTGCTTGTCTGCTGTTTGCTGCTCCTGTCCTGGGAATGAAAGGACTTGACTTTGCATTCTGTATCCTAGTTCCAAGGTTCTCCCCAGGGCTTTTGTGTGCTTGCCTCCTGTTAAGAAGTCTCAGAACAATCAAAGACTTCACCTACCAGTGCATGGGCTCTTCTACTGAGAGTTCTAATTTGCGAAGGGGTGCCAAATCCAGTCCCTGGGCCCTCAGAAGTGAAATCTGGTGAACTGAAGGAGAAAATCCATGCATCGAATCCCAGCATCTGTTCTATTGACGCATCGCTACAAACTTTGACGCATCGCCGCTTCCAGTACCAGAGCATGGTTCCCAACCAGCGCATAGACCGCAGCTTTCACTACAGGCCCCAGATTTTCATCACAGTGCATCAGAAGAACCGCCGCAGAATGAGTTTCGAGCACCGCATCACTAAAGTCCGTGACACACCACTCCAACTCCAATGCAGTGCCTGCTTCATCGCTGTGGACTCGACACAGCACATCTGGATTTTCGACGCATCGTCCCTGGTCACTGATTTCTTCATTGACTTTGCTCATCAGGAACCGAGGTTGCGTGTCTGGAGATCGATGCATCACCTCTCCTGACAGCAAGGAACTGATGCATCACCTTCCCTGTGGAACAGTAAGGAACTGATGAATCACCTCCCCTTGCAGTAAGGAACTGACGCATCACATCTGTTGGAAGTAAGGAACTGATGCATCGCTTTGCTTTTCCGGCTCCTCACCTCCCCTGCGCCTCGCACTGTCTTTTGGTTTTGCCGCATCCGAGGTACTTTGCGCTAAAAGTAGCGCATCTGTAGATTTCTATGGACTGCACTGATTTAACCTTTGAAAAGTAATATCTTTACTTCTGTATGTTGGAATTTTGTCTTTTTAGTCTTATTTTATTCAGATAAATGTATTGGCTATTTTTCTAAAGTGGTGTGGACTCATTTTGTGGTGTTTTTCACTGTGTTACTGTGTGTGTATGTACAAGCTTACACATTGCCTCTGAGATAAGCCTGACTGCCCGTGTGAAAATACCAAGGGGATGAGCAGGGGTTTTAGCGGTGTGACTTTCTTACCGTGACTAGAATGAGGGTCCCTACTTGGACTGTAATGCACCTCACAGTCTATTTGGTGATGTGCCTTTGAGGCTCTTTCTGTGATCAGCTTCATGGGAGCACCAGAATGGACTTCACAGGTCCGTTGGTGATGTGCCTCTGGGTTTTTTTCTGTGATCAGCTACGTGAGAGCACCAGAGATGCACCTCACATGTACTTTTGGTAATGTGCCTCTGGGGGTTCTTTCTGTGATCGGCTTCATGGGAGCCCTAGTGATGCACCTCACAAGTCAATTTGGTGATGTGCTCCTGGGGTTCTTTCTGTGATCCGCTTTACAGGAGCATTAAGTGATGCATCAGGTTTGCTGTTCATTGAGACAGCACTGGGTGTTGTGAGTCAGTTGAGAAATAGATGTTGGCCATCAGCGGAGCACTTTCTGATGTCCCTTTCAGAGAACAGCAATAAATGCATGGTGTTCAGCAGCATGGAGCGTATTTTGATGTGCCTCATGTAGATGTACCTCATCTCAGGTCACGAGTGTTATTCCCCGTTTCGGACCTAACAACTCATGATGGTCAGTAACTGGGATGGATATGGTAACTACAGACATAGAATCTCATTCTTCAGTTATTGGTGAATTCGGAATGGTGTTGAATAATGCCTATTACTCTATACAGATTATAGAAGAGCAGAGTGTTTATGGCAATTCCTTTTCACAAGGGTTTGTCGATTCTTCACAGCAATACTGTAGTGTTCTAGGCCTCAGGTGTTTAGTAAGGGTGAGAGTAACCCATGTAAATCAGTGTAATGTAATCACACATAATTACCCAAGAATTCCGTGAGATGACGTTTAATTACGCAAGGGGTAATTCAGTATTTAGCGCTATTCTTAGTGCAAATATGAATTTTCTGCATCCAAAAAGGGTGCAAGAGTGCATTTTGCACTACAAAATAATGCTAAATGCAACAGAATATAAATAGTGGGTGTGAGCAGCTGCTACCACTCCCTAAATATGTTCTTGGGGTAAGAATTTCCTCCAACTTATTCCAAGCATTTTGAGCTATTTGCTTCGCACAAAATGCACCCTCGCGTCCAAAATGGACATGAGGATGCATTTTGTGCTGTAGCAAAAAGAACTTACCTACCTCAGGTTAATTATTGTACTATCATGAAAATATTAGGCCTTTCAGGTTGTGGGTGAATTTGCCATTTTAGTGTGGAATATTTATAATATGAGGCATGATGATAAATTAATCCAAAATCTGATCTCTCATAAATGTGCACTATATGAGAACATCACACTGGTCACTCTGAATACTAATGTTAACCATGTGCACTTAGTCTCCATTATGAGTGGCCTACTGTTGGGACAGAAACGTCCTCTGCATGGTTAAATACGTGAACCCCTGCCCTGAGTACTCAACTGTACTGTTGTCTGGATCCCTAATGCTGATTTCTATGTCATAGGTAAACAAAGATCATGAGTCTGTGCCGTGACATAGACCTAACAGATTGCAGTCTTGTTGGACTGGGAAGGGCACCCAAAGCACTACCGTGGTAGAAGGTACTGCCTTCACCAGGAGCTAAGCAGCATGAGTGCAGTGGTGGCAACATACTGGGTATTGATCAGTAATTGAAAACATGTCCTTTTTGCACTGTGTCATTGGAGTGAGGCCGACATGATCACTCACTTTTTTAAAAGTTCTGCTGCTGTGTACTTAACCTACGCTTAGCCTCCATCAGGTTGATGTAGTGTGCTGCGCAGCACAGGGGTAGTGACTCTGTGCTGGATGTATGTGTGCCTGAGAAGGGTACAGTAAAGCGATAGAGCAGTACTGTGTAGTACACGTGGGATTAGTTCAAGTGCTGAATGTATGTATGGCTGCGAGGAATATATACCTAGTGAGAAGGGGCCAACTCTAATCCCTAGAACAAGGGTAATGAATTCATGCAAACCAAATGTTCTACCAATATTTTAAATTCAATTCAAAGAAAACCTTCTTGTACAGTCATGGATTTTGCATTGCATGAAAGAATTAATCAAATCAATAAACTCTACAGAAAACTGTCCAACAACAATGCAGATTTTTAATTCATAATTTTGAGTCATTATTACAGAAGATTGATCATTGTATTGTATGCAAACAAAAAGGGGCTCCAAGTGACGGGGCAGTGAGAAGTGAAAATCAGTGAGCCATTACAAATAAAATGAAAGCAGTACACAAGAGAAGATATATTTACAATATGTACAGAGCGCCCAACCCCCTGGATTTCCAGATTGAAACAGTTACAAACACGGTGTTGGAAACATTAGGATTTGTGTATCCAGCAATGAATTAAAAAGGGGGGGGCACAAGTGAAGTCGACGTTTCGACCCCTAAATGGACAAATCCTCTGGTGTCCTCATCAGGACAGGTATACAGTAGTCACTAAACCCGACAAATCAGGGGCAAGTTCCAATGAATGATCAACCTACTCACATTTTTTTCTGATCTAAAAGGTGAAAAAGAATGTTGCTACATCCTCTTAATAGACCATCTATGACAAACAACGCATCTCGTCCGCATGCCATCCAAAGTGCTTGTGCTTGAGGGATACATGGCATGAAAGATGTAGTGCTGTGCAGTGGGTGCGCAATAAAAGCATGTGCTGGGTGTGCATGTGCTTGAGTGAAGTACAATACAGAAAAGCTGAAGTGTTGTGCAGCGCGCAGGTACAATACAAGGAAGCTACAGTACTGAGCAGTGCATGAAGACTGCATGTGTGTGCTGAATGCATGTGTGTCTATAGTGGTGCAATGCATGGAGGTAACAGTACTGGAGAGAAAGTGTGCTGTGAATGTATACTGAGTGCAATTGTGCCTGCTATGGTGCATTGCTTGGAGGACCCTGGCTTCCATTTTGGGAATCACAAGCCTGCCTGGTGCAGACATGAGGAGGACAGGAATTCCCGCAAAACAGATTAGTGTATTGCTGCATTCTTGTGAGCTGGGTGGGGCACACACTGGAGGAAAGGAGAAAGGGACTCTTCCTTTACACTTCAAAAGGTTGCTCTTTGATTCAGTGATTGGAAGGGGCCTGGACACATTGGGGGAAGGAGATGGGACTGATGAGGGAATCAATAAAAAGTAGGGCTGGGAGCCTGGAATTAATCTTTTGATGCACATATCACTGTGGCTGACATCCAGGTGTCGCCTCTGGTCAGTCCCATGAATTGTGTTGTGGGTCAATCAGCTGTGGAATCTTGCCTGCTGAGACAGACATCCTTTCAAGAGGAAAGAAGAAAAAGAGAAGTTGACACTTCAGAAGAAGCAGAACCCCAACATATAACTTCAAAGACTCAGACCCTAAGTAACATTCTGGTGTCTGGAAATGGGCTATAAGAAGGGAAGGTTGAAACCCCAAACTTTTTAATCTGCCAAGCAGACAGGCGGGTTGTGTGAGGAAGGGAAGCTTTGCAAGGCTTCTGCCAGTGACCAGGACTGGGGCAAGTCTGGAGCACCAGCACCAACACCTGCCTGCTTGCCAGGACCAGGGTGCCCTGTGAGGAAGAGGAGAGCATTGGAGGGAGTGAAGTCCAGTGGGGGGCCCTGCAATAATGACTCCCTGTGCAAAGTATGAGGATTCAGCTGTGCACCAATTTGGTTGTAGCCCGTATGCAGGAGTGTTGGTTCAGCGACCCCCGTATGCCAGACGAGGGCCGCCGTGGACTGACCCATGAGGTATCACTGTGCGGGACTTGCCAAACCCATAAGGCCGTGTTGCTGTGACCCCATATGCCAGGAGGGGCCACTGCTAAAGTTGCTACTGTGAGAGCTCTAAGACTCATAATCGCCATGGTGGAGGTGTTTGAACCACAGGAGGCTGCACCTGTGCAGTAAAGTACCTTGGCAACCCCATATACCAGGAGGAGCTGCCAGTACCATCGTTGCCAAGATGCTTTAGGCTGCCATCTGAGGAAAAGACTGAGGCTGCATTTGGTGGAGTTGAGCCTGCACAGTGAGAAAACTGCGTCTGAGGACTGCAGAGGATGCCGTGGATGACGTCGCACCCTCACTGGGCTTCAGTCAGGAGCTGAAGAAAGAATTCCCCCGATTGGGAAGGTCGATTTACTGCATCTTCGCGAGCAGGGAGTTGCTCTGATAACAGGAGAAATCCGGCAGTGTCGCTCAGGAAAGAGAGCTTGTGCCGACGGGTGCTACCACGTGGGCCATGAGCAGTCCGACTTATTCAAGCAGAATCAGACTTGATGGTGCTCGCACTGAGGGCACTTGCTACAACTCTGAATGCTTCCGTGCTGCAGAAGCCAGTAAGACTTGAACTAGGCCAGTTGGGCCCCTGGGGGACTTGCAGCAGCACCATAGACACTTTTGACTTGTTCCTGAAAAGTCAAAAGGGGAACTCTTGAGTACAGCCTATTAGTGAGCATTCCTTGGATGCAGCCACCAGTGAATGGGGAATAGCCCTCAACACATCACAAGGAAGAGGGTGGGACAGGGATTTGCCTGACAATTACATGAGGCTCGACCTCAAGAGTATTGTGTTTTTGCTTCTGACTGTTGTTATTATTTTGCAAGTGCATAGTTATAAAATACAGCCAACACAAGGAGATGATAGACTGAGCGCTGAAACTTTTCAGACACTCACTCCCAGTCACAGATTTGGGTCGAATCCATCATCTTTCTTTCGCTCACTTCGCCGCCCCAGTTCAGATCCAGCCATATGCAAATCAGTCTTGACCCTGTTCCTAATGGGCACTGTCTGGCCCTGCTCCAGAAACTCTCAAGCATGGGGAATGACCTCACCAAGGAGCTGCAATGGCCCATCCTAATGGGCTGAGGTGTCACTCCTCTCACCTTTTGTTCACTATATAGAATGTCTGTCAAGCTGAGCAAAGATCAGCCTGACAGACATTCTTTATTTTCAGGTCAGACAGCCAGGAGCTAGACATGCGCTAAATGCGCAGGCTCCTGGTTGCCTGATCTGAACTTTGCCAGGCTGAAGAATCCACAGCTCCAGTGGGTGTGGCATCTTCAGCTTGGTAATGCACGTCAAGGCCCTCCCCTTGTGACGAGGGGGAGCATCATTGATTGCCTCAGACCTGGACGCTTCAGTTCTAAGCCCTGAAGTGCCCAGGGCTGAGAGTCAATCACTGACACCTCTTCACAGAGTGGTGTGGGGTCAGCAGTCTCACTGACCCCATCCCACTCTGTGACGAGTGAGGGATTGCTGCCTTCCCTCATTGGCTGAGGGAAGGCAGCAGTCCCAACCCTCCTGGCACCTCTGAGGCTTGGGACTACTGCCTTCCCTCATTAGTTGACCTTAGGTCAGCCAGTGTAGGAAGGCAGCAGTCCCCCCTTTCCTGGGATCTCAGAGGCAGAGCTGCAAGTATGATTTTATTTTTAATGTTTGGTGCAGGCATGAATATTTGGGAGTGAGTGTTGTGAATGGATGTCTGTTTGTGCGCATGTGTAAATGCATGAGTGTGAGTAAGTGAGTGTGTAAGTGTGTGTGTGCAGCCCCTCGCTCCCCTCCCTGGTAAAAGTACAGGCTGCCACTGTGAAGGAGTAAAGGAAACAAGACAGGAATGGAAACCAAAATCAGCCCTGGTAACAATGTTCGAACCAGCCCCATCTTGCAGGTTAAAATGGGGCTTTGGGAGCTTAGTGGGGTCATGGCAGGTCAACCTGCTCTGAAACAAGCCTCCTAGTCTGCAGTCTACAGGGGAAATACAAGAGTAGCAGAATGGCCAATCTGGTTCTTGTAATAAGTAACTGGGCTCTGTTAATGGGGCCCTCAAGCAGAGGCGGCTCCTATGCAATGGTGGAGGAGCGTCACCCCACTGGCAGAGCCAGCAGCTAAAATATTAAATGATATTATAGCGCTTGCTACCCCTGATGAGGCGTTGAAGCACTTTTTTGGTAAGTAGCGCGCTACTCCGGAACCTATAAAGGATTAGTGGTGAATTAGCATAGTGAATTATGAAAGTCATTTGAGTGGTAGAGGATATGTTAATCAGTTATTTGGATTGAGAAGGATAGTGGAGGGATAGAAGAGGGAAAAATATTTGCATTTAAATAGCGCTTCCTACCCCTGATGAGGTGTTGAAGTGCTTTTTCAGCGAGTAACACGCTTCTCCAGAACCCATAAAGGATTAGTGGTGAATTAGTATAGTGAATTATGAAAGTAATTTGAGCAGTGGATAAATTAGTCAGTTATTTGGATTAAGAAAGATAGTGGGGGGATAGAAGAGGGAAAATGATTTGCATTTATATAGAGCTTGCTATCCCTGATGAGGTGTTGAAGCGCTTTTTCAGCAAGTAGCACGCTACTCCAGAACCTATAAATGATTAATGGTGAATTAGTATAGTGAATCATGAAAGTAATTTGAGTGGCTTTGCAGATATGTTTTGTGTATACCCTGGCAAAATGGATTTGTCACAAGTGGCCATATCAATATGGGCATATGGGCCGCCTCCCCTTTAAAGGAAAGGTCTGAGGAGCCTCACAATAGTGGATGTACTCTCAAGCTGTACCAGGGCCGGACTAGCAAATCAAAAGCAGTCTTGGGAAAAATGTCAAACCAGCCCTGCTCTCTTCATCGCTTCATGGAATCTTTCTCTTTCCATCCACTCACAGTCTCTTTCTCTCTCTTCACCCTCTCTCATCACTTTCACCCTCTCTTTCTATCTCTCGCTCTCTCTTGAAGCCCCATGTGACTGCTGTAATTAACCTTGAGATGATGGAGAAAGTGACATAGGCATCAGGAGCGGTTCTGGGCTTTAAAACTTAGCCTCCAAGGGATCCAATCCAACCGGGGAAATGCTCAGTGGAATAAAAGGCCTGTCCCGACCAGCCCTGGACCGCACCTACATAGGTGCGTGCCTTGATGCCCCCTAAAATAGCTAAAGCAGGATTCTCTGGTCCAGACCCGGGCCCTTGATGTGATGCAATCCATAACTGCATCTTTTAAGTAGGCATGCTATTTCAATCCTACACAGGGAGTGAAGGCTGAAAGTGCATACTGTTTTCAGGCCGGTTGTTAGGTGCCACACATATTCAGTGATGTAAATATGTGCCCTTTCAAACAGGTATTCCTTGCACAACCTGTTTCACACCACATGCAAATTAGCTTTTTCTCTTTTTAACTTTGCATCTAATGCTGACATTGTATTCCTTCTAATGTAAAGAAATGTTTTTGATGTAAAAAGAATGCGATCACATTTTAATATTTGTTACACATCCAACGCATTAATTATCCAGTTCGACATTTATTTGGTTGATAGTCCAATTGCCTCCATTTTAAACAAATGTACTCTACTCTAGTCAGTGTAACTATTGCCCAACTAATACCGGAGCTGATTACTGGAATTGAGGATTAGTCCTAATTGCAGGCCCACTGAAACTATACAGCATGGGACGACCAAATTGTGAGACAGGGGTCACTAAATTAAGTGACAAGAACAGGCAAATTATGTGGCGCAATGCTACACATTTTGTGATAGTATTACTTCATTATTTTGGAATTTGTAAACATGTTAACACTGTCTGGGCAAAGGTTTCACTTCATTAGTACTGGTTTAACACCCAAATACAGCAATAAACAACTGAAAGGTATCCAGTCAACTTTTGTCAAGGGCCCTCCCACTGCAGTGCAACACTCGTTGCTGTTTGTTTTAGTAACTTTTGATCTGTTTGAGCTAGAAGCAGCATTTATTTTATTCAATATCTGATTCATTTGGCAAATGTGGTACAGCCATAATTATGCAGAAAATCCCCATTCGTAGAATCGCATAATTCCAGTGGTGCCAAGAAGCGGACTGGTCAATTTTTTTTAACTCTCTCGCTCCTATTATGCTTGCAGACGACTATTGTTTTATCAATGCTAGTGTTTTATCAATGCTGCAGACGGGCAAATTCTGACCATTCCTTTTCCAGAGAAATTCTCACAAAGAGAGACTGTCAATTATTTGTTTCTTTCTTTCTCCCTGGGGCAAATTGCTGGTGTCATCTCTGCTCGCAGTTCATCATCTATTTATAGCGCGTCCATACCATTTGTCAGTGGGAAGGCGAGGGCTTAGAGTCCGGACAAACATTTCATTGATTTATAGTTTTAATACAACTATATTTCACGGGAACTGCTGAACACCATCCCTGGTGCGAAGGGGTTCTAGATCCCTGGGGGACAGTATGTGTTCCCACTATTCGTGCACGGCTTGCGAGCTTTCCTAAAATGTTGTGAAAAGAAACGAGAAAAAACACATTGCTTGTAAATAATGCCTGGACAGCCTGACCCCCCGGGCCCTTGGCTTGTTGTGATGTGCTGAGCACGCTCCCTCCTCGAGCGCATCCTGAGCTCATGCTGTTTGTAAAGGCCTATGGTTAATTGTGCCTTTTTTGCTAAGAGCACAACACTGAAATATTTTGGAAATCCCGTAGACAGCTGTTAGTGCTTTACCTTGAAAGAAGTGGTTCTGATCCCTCAAGACATTTCCAGTAATGGTTTTAGCAGATGAATCTGTCAGCCTCCCTTTAAAGTATTATGGCATGATGATCCACACGGTCGATGGGTGTGTGGGTGGCTGGGAGGCACGTTGGCTCTCTAAGAGGTATCCTTGGGGATAGATATGGTGGTGCATTGCTTTACACAAAGCAGTCGGTTTCAACATTGACCCACAGCTACATACAGCGCTGCCGCTACATCTACAATCACTTCATCATCATGTTAACATTTTCATTTATTGTACCACTAGAGAAACTTCATTACAAAGAAACTACCACTAAGTCTTCATCGAGATTTTAATAATCGAACATTTTTAATTATTTACTAATTTTTAAAATTATTTTTTATAGTTATCTGTGAACTAGCTCTAACTTTTAAATATGTCATTTTTCTATAGCTAAGTCAATGTAATAACACTAACCTCGAAATGCATAATTATTTATTTACGAATCTAGCCCTAACCATTGCGAATAGTTAATTACTTCATAATTATTTTAATTTAATTTTGTAACCTTAAAATATACTGTACTCTTTTTTATTAATTTAGTTTAATAATCTGAATCTAATATTCGAATATAGATGGTTTTATTTATTTAGTTTCCTAATATGTATTTTTATAGTACAGAAAGTTTTCTTCAGATAAACCTCACCCACCAGGGTTTCCCCTTGGTGGCATGCTTCATCATTGGGTTGTTCCCGTCCCGCTGCTGAACAGGGCGTGCTGCGGCCTAAGAGTTATGTGTGAGTACTTATGGTGTTGTCTATAATAGATGAAGAGAAAATAGGAGTGGGGGGGGGTTCTTTTCATGGAAGATTAAAAACACCTGGCTAGTAGGAAAAAAAAATATTCGTACATCTATCCAGTATGGTTAAAAAATGGGGAAAGTTGAAACTCTATGGACTTATGTTCCTGAGTTTCAAAGGTCTACATGTTACAAGCCCTACCCCAAGGATATTCATCAGGACCAAAGACTGCTACTCCCTGATGCTACTCCTGTCAACACTTAGTTGAAATGCAACTGCTTGCTAGAAAAATAAAACACATATACATACAGCACCAATTTGGTGTTATATCTGGAAGCTACGTAAATTGCCTAAATTCTGCATCATGAGTCCAAATGGGGGGAAGGGATGCCTTTACTCCCTCGCTTAGGGAATCGTCCGCCCGTGGCATACCCGATGGAGGTACGAATAAAATATTTTTCCTACTAGCCAGGTATTTTTAATCTTCCACAAAAAGAACCCCCCACTCCTATTCTCTCGTCATCTATTATAGACAACACCATTTGCGCTCCCACGTAACTTGTAGGTCGCAGCGGAACGAGAAGAACCCAATAATGAAGCATACCACTAACGGGAAACTCTGGTGGGTGAGGGTTATCTAAAGAGAACTTTCTGTTTTCTATAACACCTGAAGTGGAAAGTAAGTCCCTAGAGACGGATGGGCACTCTTTGTTTACAGTACGATTAATAGGAGAACGAGTCCTTTTGTCTATTTCCTCTACCTCCCCCTTCTTGATTTTCGTGTTTTTATAGTACAGACTGGTCCAGAGAGTACGGTGTGTTATACATAAGGAAAGTTACAATACATAAGCACTTAAGGAATGTTTGATTACAAAGCACTTAGGATATATACTTGACAGATACAATAAATATTAAAAGGCATTTGCTGACATAGCTCTTTAGCCAACAAGACACTTAAAATATGTAGGGTGTGAGCATCCAGATATATATAATTAATTTATAGTTAATTTAAATTAAATCATCGTCCATCCTTTGACTACCTTTAAATAAATGGAATTAATTTCTATTAATTCAATTTAACACCAACCTATAAATATGTACACAATTAGTTTTTAAAATTGTTTTGACTTTAATAAATTATATGTAATTATTTTAATTAAAGTAAAAGCAGAATAAGTAATTGCCATTTCTGGGAGGTAAAGGACTCCCTACTTCCATTAATCTTTTTATTCTATTTTTCAGGGAAGATTTAAACATTATGCAGGTACAGTTGAATCTTACAAATCCATATTATTTCCTAGTTAATTAATTAATAGTAAGCAGATTCATGCACATTTCTGGTAAATTTCCTGTAGCTGTCAGGTGTATACATTCCACAACAGCGTCAGCCCTGAATTTATTTCTCCATATTAAAAGCTTCACAGCAGTCCTATATAGTCTTTCCGTAGAAACCATATTCTTTCTCATTTCGTTGGGTATTCCCTTCATAGATATGTTTTTTCACAACCCTACACAAGTCTAGATCTTTTTTCCAGCTGTCCAATTCTCCAGTTCCAGTTCTGCAGCATCTTGTAGATCTCCTAGGTCTTCATTCCATTGCTCCTTCAGTTTTCCAAGAGGGTCAGGTGAATTATTTACAATTTTCTGATATTTAGGATATTGCCTTTTTAGAAGCAGCTCCGAGAGAACCTAATCTTCCAATGGCAAGTAGTCTTCTATCTTTGTGCCCTTTGAGATATGGGTTGATAGCACCTGTCTTAAATGTAAATATCTGTACTGCTTAGTGTCAGCTTGTTCATTCTCAACTTTCAGGACATCATAATGGATGAGTTGGTTATCTTCCCAAATGTCTCCCAACTTTCTTATCCCAAAGTGGTCCAATTTTCAGAATCATTGTAGATTTCTGACGTCCTGCGGTAAATCACTGCCTCATGATGATGTCTCTTTTGTTATAACCCCTCCCCCATATATATTTAAAGGACTTGTTCCCTACTTTAGCTACTGAGAGAGTGTGTGTGTGTGTGTGTGTGTGTGCGTGTGTGTGTAGTTTTATCATGTTTCCTCCTAAACAGGCCTGTTGCATAGCTGCAGTGCTCCTTTGCATGTCTGTTCACCTTCAAGGTAAGCTTTCCTTGTGGGGAAGAAGCCCACTCACTGATTACTACTAATTGTGAGGCCCAGTAGTACATTTTCTCACCTGGGAGAGCAATTACTTGTCATATACCCATCTAACTTGTTTTTGAAGCCACATCCACTGCAACCTTCCTCCCTATATGAAAAGTTAAATCGCTGTTTCAAGCTCCCTAAAGAATTCCTCAGTGAGGAGTGTTTTACTGAGTGTGGGTACATTTCTGTAATACTATCAGTTTGAATATCGCTGCTTGGCCCAGGAGGGACAATGACAGGGGGTCCAAGGGTAATGCCAAAATCATAAGGCATAGAGGACAGCCCTGTTTTGTGCCCCTCTTCAGACAGAAGATATTGTTTACTCTAATCATGGCTGTCAGTTTTGGATAGAGTAGATTCAGTCATGCCAATAATTTTGTGACAAATCCTACACTTTTAAGTTCTGAAACATATAGGTCAATTCCATTCTATCAAAAACTTGGCAGTGTCCATTGATAGGACCACCGCTGGCTCCCTTATGTTCACTGTGTATGCCAGGCATGCACAAAACCGACAGAGATTTGGCCACGTACTCTTGTTAGACATGAAGCCAGGGGCAGCTACTCTATTGGAGCGGAGGAGGTGCCCTACTTAAATGCCCCCTAAAACCCCAGAGATGAAAAATAAAATGGTAATTTACTACCATTTTATTTTTCATCCACCTGTCCCGAATAGAGCGTCATGACGGCAAGGCCTGCAGAGTGGCACCAGCAGCAGGAGGGAGCAGGCTGTCTGTGCACTGTTTAAAGTGTGCATGTCTTTGGCCGGCCCTCTTGAGCCTGCCAGCCACACATACGCACTTTAAATCTCTCAACCCAGCAGTCGTAAGACAGCTGGACGGAGAGTAAGTGCAGGCCTCCAGTGCACTGTGGAGCGCCGAGACAGGCCACTCCCTCCTATCAGGGCACTGCTCTCATGCTGGTGAACAGCATGTGAGCAGCACCAGGACTGGTCAAGGGAGTTGCAGCATCCAGTTCCAGTTCCTGAGGTGAAAGAAGAGGTCAGGAGTGGAGGGCATCATGTTGGTAAGAGTTTTATTTTTTAATATTATTATTTACACGTGCGTGCCCGCCCCCACCCAATGGTATTCCTTCTGCTTTTGCCATCTTAAACATCTGAACTAAATGAGTGGATATTTTGCTTGCCTCGCCTTTAAACAGTTCAGTCCCGAAACCTTACCAGATTACAGTTCCATTACTGTTTCCACCACTTCCTCTGCTAGTCCTGCTTCTAAGCTCCTCCTGCCTTTCACAGATACAGATAAAGGAAGTTCAGTATTCTCTAGAAAAGTATGAAATTCTCTCTCCCAGAGGTCAATACATGATATATGTAGGGGTTGGTAATATTTTGCTAATACTTCCACAACTCTCAAGTTTCCTTGGATACTGGTACCCTCTGTATCCATAAGGTAATGTACTCAATTATTGCTCTGAAGCATTTTAGCAAGCCTGGCTATTCCATACTTCACAGAGTTTCTTTTGGGTGGTCAAGAAAAAGGTGTGTGCTTTGTTAGTTGGCAGAGCCTGACAAATGGCCAAATTTCTCATTTTTAGTTTAGACGTACGGCCCCTCTACCCTAAGGATACCCGTCTCAATACTGTCAGCCTCAAGTCTTTCTGGTATTTTTTTCCCTGCTATAAGTAACTTGCCTGTCCTTTGATGACCGTCTTGTATGCCTGCGACAGATTTGTTTTGACCCATTCTCATTTTATATGAAATATAGTTTTGTGGCCTGTCGTAATTCATTCATTATCACTTTGATTCTCAGGTACCAGTGATCTAACCATCACCCCTTATAGAACCTTGTTGGAAGGTGGTTTATTAGTAGGTGCAGGTAGGTACATAAAGCTAGTAATAATACCACAATCACAAATAAGGCCCAGTCAAATCTCAATAAATTAATCCTTGTTCAACCCTCAGTAGCTTGGCTCACAAGCAGTCAGGCTTAACTTAGAAGACAGGTGTGTAAAGCATCTTATATCACTAAAAACATAAATAAGTAAGACACAACACACAATACAAATCCAACACCAATTTATAAAAATATGAAATATTTTTATGATTAAAATGATACCAAACAACAAAAATCCACTGTAAGGATCCAGAGATATGAATTTTTAAAGATTAAAGGCAAAACAAGCACAAATAGTGCTCAAAGGGTTAAAAAAGGTTGCGACGGACCAAGACAAAATCAAGAGTTTAGGCCACCGACGATAAAACACTTTTACACTTACTTCCAGAAGTGTTTCTTCTTGCAGGAAAGTGGTTCAAAGCACCAGCCAAGGGTTCAGAAGCTCTGGTTTGCCCCTTGGAGTCTGAGACTACAACTCCCACAATGCACCTGGTCAATCCAAGTAGAATCCAGGTGAAGCTTGTCAGCTGGAGTTGTCCTCATTGTTGATGTTGTAGGCAGCCCTTCCAGCAGTTTTCTACCTGTTGCTGATCGGGGAGTCCACTCCTTATCATTTAAGACAGGCAAAGTCCTTATGTTGCAAAGCCTTGGGAGTGCAGCAGGTGCAGTCCTCATGAGTGCAGTCCTCTCTTCTGCAGGCCAAGGGTCCAGCAGGGCAGTCCTTCTTCTCCAGATGTTTTTTTTGGGTCCACAACACCAATCTAAGGTTCCAGAATCTCTGGTTGCTTCTTGGGAAGTTGGGACTACAAGACCCACAATGCACCTGGCCAAATCATTAAAAATACACTGAACGCTGTCCAGCTGGGTTCTTCTTGGTGGAGATTAACGGTGGGTGAAGAACTCCGCTCTGCCAGCGGAGTTCACAGAGTTTTGCTACTCCATGTTCCGCTTGGAACGCGAAGTTCAGCTAATACTCCACCTACCCAGCGGAGCAGAGTTTACTGGCACGCACGCTGACCCCACATGTACATGACGTAAAAACACCAGAACAAATATAAATAAATAGCGAGTAAAGAATCCTTGAGAGTGTACCAGAAGCGGTCTGATGTTTGCTGTTTTTAAATATGCCATCTGTGACTGTCTCCTCCGACAAATCAGAGTTCCAAACTTTTCCAGCAGCACTTTGTGCAACAAGTCAAAGTAGAAGCGCCATGTGGTTAAGTGGAAAACTGAATAATCCCATGTGGAGGTCATGGGCATCCTCTCCTTGACATCCTCTGATAAGGGATCAAGGGATCAAACGAGGAGGAGTGCAGAGCCCATAGGCCATTGTCTAGGATGGAAATGTTAGCCAGGGCAAGTTCAGCCTGGAGGTTGACGGGATAAAGGGGCATTGTGTGACAATGATGGCTGCCACTGGGCAGGGACCATCTGAAGCTGAGGACGAGGCTGGTAGGTGCCCCACACTGCTTCTTACCCTGGCACCTAAACAACACTCACTCTTCACCACATGTCCACGGCCGACACTCCCACGGAGCGCTGCCCCTGGATAAGCCCACAATCACAGGCAGAGCATCAAGAGACAGTTACTGTGAGACGAGTTTACAAAACTCATGTGACGTTGTGGAGCATCACATTATAAGGGGCTTCTGACGTCCACACATCAAAGGGAGTGATGTACTGCCCACAGCGAGCCTGCACACCCAGGTGGGCACAGTGTGCACGGAGAGGTACCAGATACACGCCAAGGCGCTGCTGGCTGTCAGGGGTAAACCAATGACCACCGGTGCTAGGAGTGGCAGATATACACAAGCAGGCCCCGTCGCCAGTAATACTGAGTTCAGTGCAAGACTCCAGAAGTGCACTGCCACTGAATGAGCCTACTTACGTCACATGTGCCCACGAGGCCTGCTTATGTTCAAGTGTGCCCACGAGGGAACTTTGTTTCAAACACACCGACAAGACCTGGTTATATTTAAGTGCACCGACGAGAACTGGTTATATTTTCTAATGGGGACCTCAGTACTCTGCGTGGACCCTAGCAGCACTTAGGGACAGATGTACGACCGTTTTTGCATGCGCACTACCTGCCCTTAAAAAAATCAAACGAAAACGTTTCATTTTTTCCTTTTTTAAATGCATCCCACTTTCCTTTAAGGAAAACAGGCTGCATTAAAAAAAAAAACTGCTTTATTTAAAAGCAGTCCCAGACATGGTGGTCTGCTGAGCCCAGCAGACCACCATACCTGGGAGGGCCTGCCATTCCCAATGGGGTCGCAAATTGCGAGAGGCTCATTAATATTCATGAGCCTCTCATTTTGTGACCCCCATTGGGAATCGCAAACAGTGTGATACACACTGTTGTACATCCAAAATAGCGCCTCGCAAATTGCGAGTCGCAAAAACTCGCAATTTGCGAGGCGCTATTTTGCGCGTCGTACATCTGGCCCTTAGTGTCTAGACTGAGGCATCCTGAAAGGAATGACTCTCTTCCTTCTCTTCTGCAAGCGGACCCTACATCCAGGGCTTTAAGTGGGATGATAGAATTGGAGGGTCTCTCATAGGGGCGTGGCCAATGTAATTAAGGGCATGGCTTAAAACACTTAAGCTACATTTCTGTGCTTAACATAGTGTGCTGCCCCACTGGTATTTTGCTGCTTCTGTCCATTCATCCAGATATATAACATAACAAGTAACATTACACCTACTACAAGCCAGCACTATTGGCTTTGTCAATGGTTGTAAACTGCATAAGATTCGTAGGCAACAACTATGAATTTGCAGTATATTTATAGAAAATGCTTGCATTCTTCTGGGAGAGGATGTGGCCTAACGGCTAGAGCTGCTGACTTTCAAGCTGAGAAAGCAGGTACGAGCCTGACGTCGGCTCAACAATTCTTCCCCAGGTCCATAATTTGTGGTTGAGTCCTGACTCTATGTCAAACAAAGCTGAATCAACAAAAAGACAATTATTTTTATTATCGTCATCACCAATAAACAACAACAGTGACACACATAATAATAATAGTAATAATAACAACGATAGTACAGTTATTATTGTTATTATTCATTTTATTATTATTCAGCACACTCGCTTTTAGGCGCTGACGGTAGTTACGCATGTACATACACAGGGTAGGACAACCCATTAAACCATTTTAAGAGCATTAGATGCAAAATTAAATGACCCAGGCACACATTGTCACTTTCCACAACATTGCAGTAGAATTACATTCACTTGTAATACTGCTTTATAAAGTGTATATGAGGATGAGCAATTTGTTTTCAATATTTCCAGAGATATGTTTGTTTTAGATATTACCGCAGGCACGTAGATGCATGCACACCTACTAATACCTGTATTGAATGTTAATTTTAATATGGTAATGTATCAAAAAAGTGACAACGGCAATAAGGGAAACTACAAAGAAAGCATTTGTCAAGTGCATACTACTTCCAGGCCTCAGAATCTCGCAGCTCTGAAGGGCCATGTGCTCAATAAAATGCAAATGGTGCCGGACAATGGACAGTTCTCCTAGCCTTTGTGTGGGAATCCTTTGTAAACTGCTTTCTGACCTGACATGGGATCAAAGTCAGCGACGAGAGCGTGCTTGGGAAGGTAGGGCACTAGGAGGTGCTAGCTAAACCCAATAGTGGGTGAATTAGGGGAATTGCATGCTCTCAGTGCTGCGCTTGAGCCCGGAGTGCTGCCTGTCGGAGGAAACCCCCAGCCCATCAGACTGAAATATGAGCCAGACGGTGGGCTTATTAACCTGGCATCAGCTCAGTGCCAGCCTCCACATCAAACATAGAGCCAAGGTGAGCGCGGCCGGGGCACTTATATGACACTTTCCAGTCACTAGTGATGGAACAATATTTTCTCTTCAGCATCACAGGAAGCCGCAGTTTTTGCGATACCTAGGAACATGTCTCTCACCTCTCCTGCTAATTTTATTTACTAGGGCCGGACTGCATTCCGCCACAAGCAGAACTCTGCGTAACACGGGGGAGTTTTTGATTTAGAGCCACTTCACGAAGTTCCGCCTAACGGAACTCCCCGAACTCCGCCCAGGCTTAGTGGAGATGATGCAGGTGGAGTTCATTTAACCTGTTGTTTTCAGGGAGTCCACTCATCAAATTTTAGAGTCAGGCAAAGTCCTTATTTTGCTGAACCCCAAAGTGTGCAGCAGGTTCAGTCCTTATGAGTCCAGTCCTCTCTTGTGCAGTCCAAGGATCCAGCAGGACAGTTCTTCTTGTAGTTTCAAGGCAGGGATCTGAGTTGCTGGGCAGCTCTCCCATATGTATCCATGCTTCTGGGGTGACAAGCAGGAAGGCACCACTGGCCAATGGGATACAAGGTGCCACCCTCATGTATGACAACTTCGTCCAAAGTGTGGCATATTTGTGTCCCAGAAAGCACTGTCTGTCAAAATCCAAGATGGAGAAAATCTCTCCTGGAGCTTGAGGTCTGGCTAACCCAACCTACAGGTGTGGATAACTTTCCCTAACACTCCCTTTCCAGCTCCTCCGCTAATTCAATTACAGGAGCTCCCATCTGGCTGGGAATGCAGGAAGTGGAGGGGGAGGGATCTGTGTCCTGTACTTAGTGTCTTTCCATCTTTGAAGGCCAGTTTGGCTACTGTTAGCAATGGCAGTCTCTAATTGGCAGTGGCATGCGCCCTTGTCCAAGTAGGGAACACCGCGCTATTCAGGGTAAGTTCGAAAACCCTCTAGGGAGTCCTGTCCCCCCCTCTGGTAGCTTGGTGCAGAGCAGACGGGCTTATCCCAAGAGGCAATGTGTAAAGTATTTGTGTAACACAACCCTACGGTAACCCAAAGGGAACGCTGCAAAAAGACTCCACACAGGCTTAGAAAAATAGTAAATCTTTTATAGAGCAAAAAATAAAGCCAAAGCGACAGGCATTCAATCAATAGGTTAAGTATTGCCCAAGTTTGGCAAGTAGTATTTAATATATCAGCCAGGCTTGTTCTTGCGTCTTCACAGTGTACTCGGAAAATGCGGTTGATAGCGCAGCTTTGGAAGCTGACGCGCTTCTCTAGAGTAAAAAATTCCCGGGAGACTCCCTGGTGTGATCCGAACAGTCCGCGATACCCGGCCCTGGGGAGCGTGATGTGGAGCCGCTGGCACAGCTCAGTCCAAATATGTCCCAAAGCGGAGTATGAGTCAGTACGTGGTACCGTGACTACCCCAGGCACGACTACACCAACCCCGCGAGTGTGTGTGGGTCCCGCTGTGACGAACAGGTCTTTGGGACACGGGCACTTCCTGCCCGGGGCCTTTTACATACCTTGAGTACTTGTGGAGATGCTGCGGGCGAACTCGGTGCCGCTCGGAGGAGATGCTCGGTTCAGCAGGATGCCGCTGCGGCAGCGGTGATGTCGGCGAGGTCTCTGGCAGTTGTGTCGTCCCAGCGCACCCGGTCAAAAGAGCTTGTAGTGCTCAGGTAGAGCAACCTCTACCGTGAGTCTCGATACCTGTCGGCGGTGAATTCCATGTGCGGAGACTGCAGCTCGGGCCCGCACTGTGGGGTGGACCGTGGCTGAACTTGAGTTGCGAAGTTACTTAGTCCCTGTGACCTCAGGGAATCAGGAGGCACAGGCTAGCCTGGGAGACACTCTGGGTTGAATCCTTGGTCCGGGCGGCAGTGCAGAGGTCAGCGGGCAGGAGGACAGCGCAACCAGGCAGAGCAGTGGTTCCTGGGAACAGTCAGGCACAGCAAAGAGGCAACCCTTCCAGCACAGCAGCCTTTACTCCAGCAGAGTTTCGTTCAGGTCCAGCAGTGTAACAAAGATGTGTGGCCAGGGCCCTATTTTTGTACCCTGCTGCCCAGCTACTAGAAGGGGGCAGAAGCTTCTGGAAGGGTCTTGGAGGGTCTGGGGTGTTCCCTGTCTCACCTGACGTGGCTCCTGGCAGTCTGCGCTAACAAAACAGGGTCGTAAAGCCTATTGTGGGGCAGCAGGGCCCAGCCTATTCAAATGTAAGTGCGAATCACCACTCCCTCCTCTCAGTCCAAGAAGGTCATCAGTATGCAGATCAAGGCAGCCCCTCCTGTGTTTGGGGGAGTCTGCAAGTGTGAGGCTGATACCCTGGGCCAGAAGTGGATTGGGGCAAGCTACAGGTACACAGAGCTAAGTGAAGGGCAGAGAAATGTCCACTTTCTAAAAAGTGGCATTTCTGAGACAGTAATGTCAAAACCCAATTCGCCACTAGAGAGGGTTCCTCACTACTATTCCAACCATACCAAACATGACATATCTACTACTTCCTATTCAGGAGTTATCACTTAAAGGGATATAAGAGAATTCCCAATGCTGGCCTATGGAGGGGTAGGCCTCACTGCGATGGCAGAGGGCTGCGGCAGGTATGCCAATGTCACCATGTTTTTAGGGGAGAGCACCCGCACCTTAGCAATGATCAGCAGTGGTAAAGTGCCCAGAGTCCTAAGTCCAACAAAAATGTACAATTAAAGTGGGAGGCAAAAGGGCAAAAAGATAGGGGGAGATGCCCATAGGCTGACAGGTCCAACCGCTACACAGTACACAGACCCTTCCTGCCTTTTGCTCTGCAGCTGCAGTTCTCCTCCCACCAGATGTCTCCTTTGTCTCAATGCAGGCTACTTGACACCTCATCAAAGCAGTTTGGCTAGATTTTGGCACAACAGAAAAGCAAGTTCTATAACTTCTTTTCTGCCATAGTTATAATAAATCCAACCTTGGCAAGTTGTTAGATTCATTCTAACTATTATTTCAGCTCACTCCTGTCAATAGTTAGACTTTATTAAAGTTTAATATAGCCTTCCAGTGTTCGCCTATGGAGCTAATGCACTACAATGGGGACAAACGAAATAGGCCATTTTTCCCTCACGAAGACTTACAAAACATCTTTTATAATGTCCCTGCTTATAGTTACAAGGCACCCTACCCCTGGGGCACATAGGGGAGTCCTTAGGGGTGATTTACATGTACCAAGTGTAATTATGTCTAATTAGCATTGAAGGAGACGGGTTCTATGTTCTAGATACGCTCTGGAACCTCAGGTCGATGGTCCTTTTTATCAGCATGAAAGCGTGGAGGGTAGAGAAATCGTTAGCCAATAAATCATTTCAGTTCCAATGTACTATGACTCCTAAGAATCACAGACTCCCAATTTAGTTTTATTTAATTTATTACAAAGCTGGTTAGGGTGCCACCGGCTGGGAGCAAGATGGTGGCTGCCTAGATTGCCACAGTGCTCACCGTAACCGGCTCCGGTGATTACGGCTCTGAATGATGGCTAATTGAGAAAAAAGGAAAATCGTGTACCTATTTTCAGCATTCCGGCATGAGACGGTCTTGGTGCGGTAGGCTCTAAGTGTTGCTGGACTTTCTCGTGTGCTCAAAGAGAGCTCGACGGGCATCCACGCTGCTGGCCAGGCTGCTCGGCGCAGGCATCCGGTCCTCACCGTAGAGTGGGCATCAGGATCCAGTGATGCCGTCCCATTCTAACAAAGTGCAAAAGGAAAAAGAAAAGAAGAAAGAGAGCAGGGAGGCGCCGCCAACCACAGCTTCCATGCATCGGATCACCAACGGTGGCAAAGGGAAACTGAAAAATGATGAAAGTGAAACCGAAGCGAAACCACGACTGAAGGCAGGGGGCCCGGCTGAGAAATCAAGGTCACAGAAAGATGTCGGGGTCACGAATAGCATGCAGGCACAGGGGGATGCAAAGCAGCCTGTAATCTCAGCAATCTTTTCAGCCGCATTGCGGTCTGTGCTGGCAGAACAGGGGAAAGGTGGCAGCCAGCCACAAGAAGCTGGAAAGACTGGAGAGAACAGATCCGTGAGTACTTTGAAAGATATGTCAGAGGATAGTGGCATGCCGGGGCTACTGATATATGCCCAGGAGGGAGGTCCTGAGGTGGAGTTGGGGGGGTGATGGTAAAGAGGAGAAATGTGTAAAATGCCTGATACTAGAGGATATCCCCACTATATACCAGCTGAGTCCCCGATGAACACAGGATCGGGAGATCATACACACAGCCGGGTGGTGCGACGGCTTCCCTGTTAAAAATCAATGACGACCAACAAAATGTACCTCGTAGTTCGGATTTAAGCCGCCTAAATTCTCCAGATCAAAAGGACAATATTTTTTTCGTGAATGGATGAGTCCGATGATTCGGCTGTGACTGAAGATCTTTCTGAAGAAGGAAAAAGCTCTAAAGATAACGACAGTAGTACATCTGATGGGGCTAAGACTCCAAATACCCTGAAACGTCTTACAAAGAAACGGAAAACCAGAAGCAGCCTCCTCATCAAGGGCACTGCTGCAAGGGATAACAACAGTTCTGCTCCTGCTCCCTCATCCCAGCTAGATTGGGATTACACTGCGACCCAACAAGTTTACGAGAATGCGGGGGATGTGGTGGATCAACATTAGGAACAGACGAACCCAGCCTCTCCAGGGCCTCCCACTATGGACCTTATATATCATACCTTAAAACAGGTTCAGGGGAAGCGAGAGCAGAAACTCGGAAGGCACATCTATCTACCAAGAAAATCCAGGGTGCAATCCGGAAGATGAATACATTTTGCACAGAAATGGTTGAAAGAGTGTCTGCAAGAGAAGCCCGCACAGTCGCTGTCAAGGAGGTCACATGTGCTGCACAAACTCGAGTTGACAGTCATGATACCCAATTGGTGGATGTGCACTGGAAGCTGGAAGAATTTGAAAATCGCCAGCGACTGAATAATCTCCACTTTTTGGGCATTATCGAGAACGCCAAAGGGAACGATATTTTTATCAATCTGCTTAAAGGTGCTTTTCCCGACCTACCCAACTGGAACTGGGAGACTGAGATAGAGCAGGTGCATAGATTCCCATTGATGCTACGAAAAACTGGGCAGCCGGGTCAGCCGGAGAGGCCAAGGGCGATTTTAGTGTTCTTTAGTAACTTTCTATTACGGCAAGCTATTTTCGAAAAGGCACGACCAGATGCTAAACGCTCATTCGAGGGCCACACTTTTTTCATGACCCCTGACTTTTGTCATGCTACTGTGGAGCGGAGGTGGCAACTCTGCCAGATGTTCATGCCTCTACAAAGCGCCGGCTGCCAAGTCTTTTTGCTTAACCCTGCCAGGTTAAAGGTAATTCATGATGGCAGAACCCGCTCGTTTACTTCAGAGATAAAAGCTCAAGAGTTTTTAGATGAGATCCTAGACAGTCGAAAAAGTCTCAGAGGAGGGGGAAATGGCAAATTGGAAGAATGGAGTGGCGAGGACTTCTGATTCTACTGAGTTATCTATAGCCTAGAGGTTGTTCTCAGAGAAATGTTTTTGTGTTGTTTGTTTCCTTCTAGGTTGGCTTTTTTCCTTTCTCTCACTCTTGGATTTTCTTCTTTCACCAGGACATAGGGGAGGTGGGTTGGCACCTTAGCAGGAGCTATCACTAGGGTCTTGAGGGACCCGATGCTCTGTTTGGGGTCTGCGATTAGGGGTGGAGGGAGGGTAAGGGTTGGGAGGGCAGGGGTGGGGTTTGGGAAGGAGGGGGGTGATTATACAAGCAGACAAGGATTTCAATGTGAGCAAGCATTTGAGATAGGAATGTGCAGGCCAGGCGTATTCCCCTTTTTGTTTTTTCTTTTTCGTTTCTGGTTTTAGGCTTTGGTCCAATTATCGCTTTTTCTGATGAGTAAACTTCGTATTGTATGCCTATTGTATGCCTCAACATATGTGGGCTTAATGACAGCCGAAAAAGACAGAGTGGCGTTCGACCTAAAGATTTATAAACAATATATATTATGCCTACAAGAAACGCATATAGAGAATACTGATAAGAATCTACTTGGGGGGCTGGGATTCCAAATTGTTGGTTGTACAACTCAAGGTAGTAGCACCAAGGGGGTTGCTATCTTGTCAAAAGAGGGGGTCTGTGGGTTTCCGCGAACTCGAGCAGATAGCTTAGGTCGATGGGTTATAACGAAATGCCGTCTTGGTCCTCACACCTTTACTATCTGTTCCCTGTATGTTCCGGTTGTAGATGATCCCACTCTTTTTCATTGGTTAAATAGCAAGCTGGCGCTCTCGCCTCTCCCGCTTATAATTTGCGGCGACTTTAATATTAATTTGCACTATAATGGGAATACTCAAGGGGGGAAGATTTATAATAGTAGGAAACCTAAAGTTTATAGTGCCCTTGCTGATCTGGTGTGCAGTCACGGGCTGATCGATCTGTGGAGGGAGAATATGAAGGCGGACCCTGAGTTTTCTTTTTTTTCTGCCCCTCATAGGGTCCACGTTAGACTAGATTATTTTTTTGTCTCAAAAAGCTTGGCCTCAAAGTCTTTGATATCGAAATTTCCCCGGGTGATGTCGGATCATAATCCCCTCATGTTTGAGATCGAAATGACCCAGTATTTTAAAGTAGACCGGTCTTGGTCATTCGAAAGGGCGCTCCTGTTAGACCCACAGTATGTGAGACATATCCAGGCATAGATCCCTCAGTTTATGTCAGACAATCATGGGAGCGCCTCAATAAACATTATCTGGGATACATTCAACGCTTGCCTACGGGGCGAGACGTTGAGGTATAGCCTGGAGAAGCAGAAAAGAGAGAAATTCTTAATTCAGGGGTCATATGCAGACTTAGCTAGAGCCGAGGGAAAGCTGATAGAGTTGATTTCTGCCTGGTCTGGAGTAGAAGCGGCCCTTTTGGAAATAGCTACCGTTAAGGCAAAGATTGTCGACAAATCTGTCAAAAAAGCGGCTGATAAATATTTAGTTTGGCGGCAGAAAATGTATGAATATAACGAAAAGGTGGGGCGACTTCTGGCTTTTAGAACAAGACAGATGGCAGTGGAGGGGGAGATCAGGGAAATCGGAGATCCATAATTTGGCATGCAATCTGACCCTGATGATATTATGTCTTCCCTTCAGCACTTCTACCAGCAACTTTATTCCAAAGAAGAAAATGAATTAACCAATATAATGTTTTTTTTTTTTTGAAGAAGTGCTTGAGGTAGAAGACAGGCAGGTGTTGGAGCAACCTATCTCAGCCAAAGAGATTGGCTTGGCCATTAGTAATTTAAAAACAGGGAAAGCCACTGGTATGGATTACATTCCTGGAGAATTTTATAAAACCTTTGCTGGTGTGCTTAAAGAGTATATGGTTGAGTTGTTCCAGGAGATTCAAAAGGGAAGCACTCCACCTGAGAGCTGGGCTATGGCTAAAATAGTTGTTTTTCAAAAAAAGAATAAACCATCTGCGGAGTTGGGCTCATATCGGCCTATTATGCTCATTAACAGCGATTCCAAGATTTATTCAAAACTTTATAGATCGGCTTGTATCCCCTGTCCAGCATGGCTTTATCCCGGGAAAGGGAACCACAGATCATATCCGTTGAGTCATCGCCCTCTTTGATGCGGCCAGAGTAGCACAAGATCCATTGGCACTAATTTTGTTGGACGCAGAAGAAGCTTTTGACCGGGTCTCCTGGCCGTATCTGTAGGCAGTGATGTCAAATAAGGGGTTTGGACAGGGATTCATTAGCTCGGTGAAGGACCTCTATTATAAACCCAGAGCGAAGATCATTTTAATGGGAAGCCTGTCAGATGAAGTAGCTATAGAACAGGGGACCAGGCAGGGTTGCCCATGCGCCCCCTTTTTATTTGCGTTATATATTGACCCGTTGATCAGGCGAAAATTCAGCAAAGTGAGGCAATTAGATCAATGAAATCGATTGGGGGGAAGACAAAATTCCTGCCTATGCCGATGATTTGGCCATTGTTACCCCCGAACCTAGTAGTGCTCTTTTGGAAATCGAAAAGGAAGCCAAGGTATGTGGGTCATTTTCAGGCTACGCATTAAATCAGGAGAAAACCCAAATTATAATTAATGAAGAGAGGCTCATATCTGATAGGTGGGTGACGGAATAAGCGCTTTATCTGGGTGTTATTATTAAGTTAGAAGTGGAAAAAATCGTGGAAACTAATCTGATACCCTTGATTCATAAGACTAAGCAGGATTTTGGGAGATGAAACAACTTGAGACTCTCACTGATTGGTCTGAGTAATTTGATCAAAATGATATTTCTACCCAAAGTCTTGTATCTCTTTCGGGCTATTCCGTTGGAATTCAGCAATAATTGGTTTACGATACTTGATGGGATTTTATCGCGATTTCTTTGGGCGTATGCTAATCCCAGGAGAGCTCTCAGATTTATGACCCTACGGAGAGAACGCGGTGTGCTAGCGGTGCCCAATCTTAAGCTATACAATTGGGCTGCTGCCCTACAGCAATTTACGGTCCTTTTATATAGGAAGGAGGCCATTGCTGGTCAGGATCCTTATATTCCATCTATTTATGAGCTTCTCCTAGGGGAAGAAAGTCGAGGGTCTCTGCTCCAGCAAATCGAATTTGGGTACTATAAAAGAGTTCGATTTAAGGTTTTAATGACAGCCTTCCGTATATGGAGTAAAGTCCGCAAAATATTGGGACTGGGCAGACTTAACTACTATACCCAAATACAGGATAATATTCTGCTGCCTGAAATTTTTCGAGATGTGTATTTTAGTAAATGGATGACACTTGGAGTCTGTACTCTTGGGGATTTTTTTACTATAAATTCAATTAAGAGATTTGATATTATTCGTCAAAATTTTCAGCTCGATCATAAAGATTTTTTTAAATATCTACAGATTAGGGATTTTATAAGGAAGAAAGGTGGGGGGGACCTCTGGTTTTGAAAGAATAAAAGCCATTGAGCTGATCATCACTGAGAGAACCCCAATTGGGGCTTTATTTAGAGTTTTGAATAAAATAATGCCGGATGACCTGTCTAGGCACGTAAAAAGGTTGGGAAGATAAGATTAATTCATTACCTGGTGACCTGGTTAAGTCGCTATAAAGTGCCCAGAAGCTTTTAATTTCTGCTAACCTACAGGCCCATAATTGTAAGACTTTTTTTAACCTGTACATAACACCAGGAAAAATAGCAAAGTGGGGAGGGACCACGGGGGCAAGATGCCCAAGGTGCAAGGCATTCGGGGTGGACCTTGCGCATATGCTGGCTACTTGTCCAGCGTTAGACGGGCTTAAAGCACAAATTATTGAGTTCCTCTCAAATAAACTAGGGATTGACTCTAGACTGCCACCTTGATTAATTTTATTAGGGGATTATCACGAGGCAGCTCCAGTTAATGTACAATCCTTTTTGTTTTTGTGGCTATGGCTGTTTATAGGCTATGTTTAAGTACAGCTGGCTTGACCCTCCCCGCTGCTATTTTATCAATGGTTTACGCGCCTTTCATCAGTTTATCATTTGGAAAAGGAAATTTATTCAAAAATGTAAAAAGACTCGAACAAAAATTATGGAAGTTTGGCTCCTCTTCGGCATTTGGGAACTGATAAATGCCGTAGGGAATAGTAGAGGTAGTTAGATCAGCTCGGTAGGAGCGGACATCACAAATCTGCATATGCACTTTCTTTCGTCCATATATTTATGCCAGTATGTATGTGAGAGACTTTCTTTTTCTGTCTCCTGTCTTCCTATTAGATGACTGATGTGATCCATAGATATTTTGTAGCTGAAGCACTTTATAGAATTATGTATTGTCATTATTTTATGGACTTGATGTGTTTATTAAAATAGTCTGCTTGGCGGGTGGGGGGGTAATTATTATTTATATCATGTAAAAAAACAAATAAACAGAAAAAAATAAAAAAATGTATTACAAAGCCAAGAATAACTGGACATACAGGCACCTAAAGGTGAGGGTGTAGAAATACATTGGAACTAATACAAAGCCAAATCTACGGATGAAGTTAAGGCGGTGCAACATGCACAGGATGATTAGTTCGAGAATCAGGATACCAAAGATGATTGAGGATACATCAAGATTCCCCCTCATTGGAAGTTCGTGGGTATAAAGCATTAATCTGTCCCTACGCTATCAGTAGCGTGACATCCCTACTTAGCATTTCCCAGGGCAAGATCCATTAAGGTGTCAGCGTGTGAAGCCTTCCTAAGACGTCTCTCCACATCAGTTGGGTCATGTAGCATTAGGCCACAGAGCTCGTTCTAAGATGCTCTCTCTCTCGAGGCAATTCAGAAGTCCCCGGACACTTTCCCTAGTTATGATACATCAATATCACAGGTAGCTTTGGTGCTTTGCAACATCACACCATCCAGCCAGGCCACCTCCTCATTGGTAACTTTCCATTAGGCAGCGATGCTCCCAAGCTTTGGCGAGATGACCTTGATTCCCAGGCTTGCTCCGATGAGAAAGTACAACAGTTCTCCATTAACAGTATCAATGCTCAATGTATCTTCTTCTCCCTAAGCCTAACTCCAAAAACAAAGACATCATTCTAACTAACAAGGATGAATCTTCCACCTGCAACAGAAATGTGAGAAAGAACAAATCCAACTTGCACATGAAATTCAACTATTAAATCTAATGCGAGAGCTTTCAGGGAAAATGCATTTCAGGCCTACAGAAATTGGCCAACATAAGAGAATAGCACACAGGCCTCACGAAATTTCATATAAATGAACACTTTTACTGAGCACTTATAAATTAATGGATTGCATAAGCACATCAAATACGTAAATAAATGTCAGCAGCATGTGCGAGTTCTACACGTTAATGTCTTCAGCTAAAAACATGTGATTTCAACGTTAATCTTTGCATGTTTACATGAAAATATCCCTACCACACCACAATTAATGTTATTACAGCTCACGTTCTAATGTCACACGTTAATACAACAAGGGAATATATGCAGGTGCTGACTAATCATGATTATGATGAACCCCTACAATTGAAAGAACAAAATTTGCGCTACATCAGTCCGCCCTCTGATGACAAGTGTCATCACACCCACATTACAACTCCCTGTAGAAAGAGCTGACCTAAACAGACGTCGTAGCTAGCCTCTCCTGTCGAAACCTCTCTAAGCTCTTAAGATTCTCATAGTGACTGTCCTGCAGTCTTTCCATTCTCCTTTCTCTTTCACTAAGGGAATTTTCGGCTGGTCTAGAATGATGCCACTTTTAGGCCCTCCATATCCCCAATAACAAGATGACACAGATCACAACTATCACTATCAGTTTCAGGATATAACCAATGATTCCTTTCCCAAGGTTCGGAAACCAGCTTCCAACTTTTCCAAACCCTTTTCCAACCTTATCCCAAATTCCCTCAGTTGCCAAGTCATGTATCTCGTGATCTATCTCAGTGATGTTATATTTCCTCAAATCCTTACTATGGTCTGGGATATAAGTACTGCACTGTTGAACCCTCAACATTTTACAGACTCCACCATCTTTTGCTAAAAACACGTCTAAAGCAAGACAGTTTTGCATCACCATAGCTCTTGTCAAAACCATCTCTCCATCTAGGAGTAACCACGACTGAGCTGTATTGACTGACAAAAATAATCTACTATAGTTGGCAACCTTCTAATCTTGACATCATTTAAGACCACTCCCAAACTAAGTATCATTGCTCCAAACACATCCCCTACAATCTCTCCTGCACTGGTAGCATGCTTCTCTACATGTGATGACTTTCTTTCCAGACTCTTCAAATCCTCTACTTTGTATATCTTAGGAAACACAACACCCACATAACAAGTAAGATACCAATTGTTTGGCAGTCGGACATATGCATTTCTTCCACACACAAAGAACACATTTGGCACCCCTTGCACTGCATCCTGCAAGAAGTTCTTTGAAGAAGCATCAATCAGAAATGTGTGTTCACATGCACTCTGTCCCACAAAGATGGTGTCATAACGTGTCTGTACTTGTAGAATGCAAAGCTTACCTCGTTGTTCCCAATCTAAAGCTGTTGGACCATAACTTCCCTTAGCCTTTTGAACTAATTCTTCCTTGGTCCATTTGAACACTTCTTCCCTTCTATCAAGATTAACATTAATCCCCTATGTCTATCTTCTACTTGATCTACAAACTTCTTCTCTATCTCAGTTAGTGTACATGTTAAATTGTGTCTATGTGCAAAAGCTGTATCTAATGTCAAAGTAGGTTCAAAATAATTCCCCAATCTCTCTTCTTGCTTGTAATAATCGTACTTGTTCAGATGCTTGTACATTGGAATTTCTGAAAGCACCAAATCATAATTCGAGAAATAGTACTCGTTATGACCCTTTCCATAAAACATACTAAAAGGCAAACTGCAACTAATGCCATACATCAAGGGCAGGTGATGATACCTAATACCCTCCTCAACTGAGGCAGGCAATTGCATGCACACATAACAATCTCTCACATCCATGGTATTCACATACTCATACAGTAACTTTGCATAAGCATTCAGCGTATAATCAACTTTGGACAAATCTACATGCAATAAGCGATAGTTTGCTCTATTAAAGCACTATCAGATCCTAATGTACCCTCTTTTGTGCTAGAAGTTTTAGGAGTGGACGTCCCATATATACCCACTCCCTTAACTTCCGCTTCATGTGAACGTATAGTGGAAATAATGATGACTACAGCTATTACTATAATTACTCCTACAACAAGTGTACCTATTATACATTTGTGCCTACGATTCGGATTTCCAGACTCCATCTTCAACTGAATTGGACTGTAGCTGTAAGAGGATTAATGCAAAGTCTCTTTCTCTGCATCTCACTGCACAATGAAGTTCATAAACAGTTTTTGGGAATTCTGGAAACAGTTGTCAGTCTTTGGCACAATATTTACACAGCTTGAAAGTCTTCCCTAGCCCTCTTTCTTCTTCTACGGAAAAGTCCTTATTTTTATTCTTCTTCCACTCAGGCCTAGGTTATCTTCTTTCAGCAAAGGATTTTTATTTACAGTTCAAAGTTCAATTTACATCCTTTATAAGATCTGAGCCAACTTCCTCAAAGACACGCTGCAAAAGTTTAATGTGAAATGCTGCAATCTCCTGAGCTGATGGCTGATTCCCAAATGTTGGAAACGTGAGATCTTCCAAAATCAAACTCCGCAAGCCACTCAGTCTCGGTGGATATGATACAGTCAATGTCAGAACCCCATTAGCTTCTACTCCAGGAGCTTTCAGTTCGATCTCAATTATCAGTACCAAAGTCCTGGATCTCACTCTCCCTGGCATTTGTATCACGGTAAATCCACTCCAGAGAAGCATATCTCTGGCATGGTACTCTCGCTCTCCTCAAGCTCCCCTGAGCTTGTTCTGACTTGCTATGATCGGATTCAGATGATTCAGATATGGGACCAAGATCTCTTTCTGATGCAAGTCTCACCGGTCACAATTCTCTTGCGACCTCAGCTTTCTTTTGCAGCAGACAACCAGTTTCCACATAAGTCCCTTCAGCTGAGTCAGACTCTATACCACTCGCAACTTTACTGTCTCCCTCAGAGTCTATAACTGGGCCTTGTGTAGAGTGACCCCCCTCAGCACAACTTGGTGGGTAATCAGCCTTTCCAGGAACCCCCACAGCTTGGCTTGTCCTCTCTGGTGGTCTTGCAACCATGGCTGGAGTCACTTCTGGGAGAGTAGCTGTTTCTTCCGAGGGTCCTGAAACTCATCGAGTGTGTGAGGCATGTATCTAGTTTGGCAGACCTCCACACTTCACAGCAGTGTTCGTCACCAAGATTACGTGGTATGGACCTCGCCAACGTGCATCGAGACAGTTCTTCCTCACATGTTTTCAGAGCAGGACCCAATCTCCTGGGCCCAGGTCATGACAGAGGTCCTTCGAGGTCAGTGCAGTTGCAGCTTCAACCTGGTGAGACACAGAGCGAACCACATCAGCGAATCCTTTGCTATAGTCAAGAACCAAATCATTGGTGATGTTTATTAACGCTGTGGATGGCACTGAAGGCAAGCGCATCGCCCTCCCCATGAGGATCTCATGAGTAGATAGCCCAGTCCTCCTGTCTGAAATGCTGCGTAAACTCCAATAAACATCCAATTTAATCCAATAAACATCCAATAATAGAATACATAAGTAAGTAGGATACCTTGTGTATACAATTACGTCTGCCCATAATATTGGAGACAAACATAAAAGAGATTATAGGTGTCCACTGAACTCAAAAGATATATTTGTTTTGTTTTTATATGTGGTCCTGCAGCAGATGAAACCAGTTCCAGTTTGCCCATATTGATATTTGGACCTATGCAATAGTGGCCAAATATAGTTTTTACCTTAGAAAATAGTGCATCATAGGTAAGCGCTGCCTTTTATATTAATAATACAATTGTATGTGAAGAGGATGCTGATGAATGCATGCATGCATTGAGTAGTGAACAAAGAGTAGAATAAACGGTATGGATGAAATAAGGGCACTGTTGGGATCAAGAGGAGCAATGTGCTGGTATCACAAACTGTAGATGCTTTTTTCTGCTTCTTTTCCCGTTTAAAAAAAAAAAACAGTATAGATTTGGGTAACGATGTTTCTGATGATGATGCTGTTTTGTTTTAATGTATAGAATAATTGTATTGAAATACTGATTAGGTTTCAGTATCTATTGATTCATTATATGTATCTACATTTTAGATGTTGTAATCACCGAGAGTACAATTCCATGTAGTCTTGAAAACGAAGGTCCAACTAAACTATACCTTCGAAATGCGTTGACGCCTGTTTTCCATAAACTCACCGCTCTCAATCGACCCTAAATGCTGATGAAGTTTGATACATTAGGGTGATTGTGTATAGCATTCTGGTATTGGTTATGGTACCTAATGACAAAATCTAATGTCTTTTTTATCTCTCGTGTTGTGTTTTTAATGAAAAAAGTTTTGGGGGAAATTGTCGATCTTATTGTGTGCTGTTTTGATGGAGAAGAATCTTTCCATTTTTCTCTATATATGATATGTTTTTAATTTTGTATACATTTTTAATAAAGTCAGCATATCAATGCATCTGTTGTAGGTTTCTGTGCCACTACATGGACTGTTGGTGTTAACAGTGTTCCCTTTTACTAAATGTGTTATGGTGGTGGGGTGAATGAAAGCGTGTTTTGTGAAAGAATATTGTGAAGCTAGAATATAAGCACTCCCAGAGGACGCATACTTTAGAATGAACTCATCAAAACCAAAGGCAATGCATCAGGCCAGTTCAGAGGTGTCGAAGAACACACCTTTGCTATTCTCATCTTTAAAGTCCCATTGATTTGTTCCACCATTCCTGATGCCTCTGGCCTGTAGCCACAGTGCAGCCTCTAATCAACGTTCAAGGCAGTGCACAACAGCTTTATGAACTCGCTATGGAAGTGAGTTCCTCTATCCGACTCCAAAGTAGTTGGAAACCCGAATCTCAGAATAAGCTCCCTTAGCAGTAACTTTGCTACTGTGAGGCTATCACACCTTCTAGTCACATAAGCTTCCACCCACCATCAAAAGATGCACACAACACCCAAAATGTATCTCAAACAATTGCACCGAAGCATCTCGACAAAATTCAACTGTATTCGGTTGAAAGGATCTCCCAACCTTCCAATGTGACTCAAAGCAACCACAGTTTTCTTTCCAGCATTCATCTGTTGACATGTGACACATCGATGGCACACTGCATCAGCAACCACACGGAATCTTGGGTTAAACCACGTTTGCCTGAACACTCACACCATTGCATCTCTTCCAATATGAACTGCTCCATGAATATGTCTCGCCATAGGACTTAGCAAATAATCTGGCAACACTCCTCTACCATCAGTTGAAACACGGATGTCATCTTCCCTCTTTTCACATCCTGCTCTGATCCAACCAGCCTGTTCCTGATCTGACGCTTCTCCCTGCAGACACCTGACCTCATCGCAGGTATCTGCAATGGCTAGCACCATGCTGAGCTCGGTTCTCTCTGTCCTCTCGCCAGAATATTCCCCATTAAAAATACATGCATGCGTTGCACAAAAACGGGCAACTTCGTCTGCATACCGATTGCCCACAGTCTTACCCTTTCCCATGTGCAGGACATTTTACGACCGCCACTTCTTTTGATCACTGCTAGGCTTCCAGCAGCTGTCTCACATACTCACCGTTTATGATGGGAGATCCTGATGACGTTAAGAACCCCCTCTGTGACCATAGCTGTCCGAAGTCATGAACTATACCGAAACTGTACTAGTTATCGGCATTGATGGTGACTTGAATATGAGCAGAAGCAAAGCATGCACAAGTCAAGGTAATTATTTTGGCCACTTCTGCGGAGTATACTTCCTGTAGACAAGCAGCTTCCACAACTCCGGAAATAGTACAGACAGCAAAAGCTGAACTGAGGTAACCCTCATTGTCTTTTAAGCATGAACCATCAACAAAAAGGATTTGGTCAGAGTCAGGCAGTGGCTCATCAACAATGTCATGTCTCAGTTTGCAATGTCATGTCTCAGTTTGGTGCAAAGTTCAGTCACATCCAGACAGTCATGGTCCTCACAATCTTCCCCCTCAACATTTGGAATAGGCAACAAAGTAGCAGGATTTAACACAGAACACAGCCTCGGGGTGACATTCTCAGCGGCCAAAAAGATCTGCTCGTACCTTGTCAGCCTAATACTTGTCAAATGCTGTGTGTTGGTTCTCGTCATTAGAAGCTCAACTGAGTGTGGAACATATACAGTAAAAGGATGACCCATCACGATGCTTTCACATCTTTCAGTGCTGACACCTGTTGCAGCAATGGATCTGAGACATCTGGGCAACGCTTAAGCTACAGGATCTAATGTAGCTGAGTACAGATAGAGCACAACCCTCCCTCTGGCAGCAGAATAGTGAAAATGCTTTCTTGTAATCAGGCATTGCCAAAGCTGGAGCATGACAAAGGCACTCTCTCAGCTCCAAGAAGGAAACCAAGCAATCGTTATCCCAGGGTACCGGATCGCTCACATCCTTGTGTGTCAATCTCTGTACAGGCATCGCCTTCAAAGAGAAATTCGGGATCCATTTTCGGCAGTAGCCAACCATTCCCAAAAACATCCTGACTTCCTTTTGAGTAGTAGGCGCATTCATTTTTATGATCATCTCAATGCGGTCTGGTGACACCTTCCTCTTGCCTTTCTCGATATGATGACCCGAGTACTGAACTTCTGTCAAGCAGTACTGAAGCTTGTTTGGCGACACCTTGTGTCCATTCTCAGCTAAATGATTCAACAAGGCAATGGTATCGTCTCCTCAAGCCTCTTCTGTCTCTGATGCAATTAGGAGATCGTCTAGGTACTGCACGAGCACTGAATTCTGGGGCAGCACCAAGCTCTCAAGGTTCCTTTTCACAATTTGGTTAAAGATAGATGGACTTTCAGTATACCCTTGTGGGATATGACACCATGTTAAAACATGATTCTTCAGCCTGAAAGCTTAAAAAAATTGACTTTCCTCATGTAATAAGATGGAGAACAAGAACAACGCTTGGCACAGATCAATCAATGTAAACCAAACAGCTTCGCAAGGGATCTGAAACAGGATCACAGATGGATTCAGTACCACAGGACAACATTGAATAACAATCACATTAACTTTCCTAAGCTCCTGAATATGCGATATTTGCCGCTCTGCTTCTGTAACCCCATCATAGGCAAATTGCATGGACTTCCGATTATCTCCTTTAATATACCCTGCAAAATCATGGAATCAATAACAGGTGTAATCCCTGCCACCATTTCCGGGGTCAGGTTGTACTGAGGCGTTCTCAGAAATTCCGCATTTGGCTTGATTTGTAAACGGACTGGCTCAACTCCTCGAATCAGCCCTATCTCTTCTCCTTTGAAATCCCACACCACTGGACAGACGGTGTCTTTCAAATCCAGCAGCATGTCATCTGCTGTCAGTACGGGAGACTTGTCTACGCAGTGGTTCTGATTTGCCAATTTGATTTCAATGTCATCATCACTCCTCCGACCCTCGGTCTAGGTCCACTCTCTCCCCGCAGCTCCGCTGTGCCAGCTCTTGCCTCCAGACCCCGACCTCCTCCTTGGGAGGTTCGAGGCTGCTGCCCGCTCCTGCGCCTGCTGCCCGCTCCAACTGGGACCAGACTGCCTGCAACCACCGTAACCTTTCTCAGCCGTTTTTTTTCTTAATTTTTTCCTGTTGTGCCACTGTTATTGTGCCCATCTGTGTCTTGCTCTAATTCCACCACTGTTTTTATTTTCTCTTGCCTGCCTGTTCCTTTCGCCGCTGCTGCCCCTGTGGCCCCTCCCCCCCGGAATTCCCCCCCAGATTTCCCCTCCAGAATCCCCCCACTCCCGCCTCCCAGCCTCTCCTCCCTCCCACCTCCCCTACTTAATGGCAGCCGATGCGCAGTCGCGCCGCCGGCGCGCCAAAGGCAAGCCCGTCTTCCCCCGACCGCGGCCAGTGCCAGGAACTCTGGACCTGCCACTACCCATCACTACGACACCACCACCTTCCTCGCACTCAACCCTGGAAGACTTAGAGAATGCCAACAGGCCTCACCGAACACGACCCACGGCCAGTTCTCCTGCCTCCACTGCCGCCAGACCCTCAACGCCACCCCGGCCTCCAACACCGCCGACGCCAGCACCGGGGACACCCGAAAATGCATCCTCCTCAATGTACGCTCCGTACACAAACACGCCATGGAAATCTGGAACCTACTCGACTCTCTCTCGCCCGACATCGCCTTCTTCACAGAGACCTGGACCAACGCATCCTCCGCCCCCGACATCAGCACCGCCATCCCAGACGGATACAAGATCCAGAGGAAAGACCGCCCCAACCACCCAGGAAGGGGCCTCGCCATCGCCCACAAGAGCACCCTCCGCCTCACCACCTCCAGCGAAACCTTCCCCTCCGCCGAACATCTGCACTTGCAGATCAAGACCACCCCCAAAGCCACACTCCGAGGAACCCTCATCTACAGACCCCCCGGCCCCCGAACACCTTTCACCACCACCATCACCGACTTCATCGCACCCCACGCCATCGCCTCAGCAAACTACATACTCATTGGAGACCTGAACTTCCACCTCGACAACTCCAGCGACCCCAACTCCACTATCCTTTGTGACAACCTCGCCAGCATCGGACTTAAACAACTCGTCAACACACCGACCCACAGAGCAGGACACACCCTCGACCCCATCTTCGCGGCAGGAAACAGCGTCCAATTCAGCCACACAACACAGCCGCCATGGACCGACCACCACTGTGTACACTTCACCATCAACAAACCCAAGGCACCCAAACCAGTCCCACGCCCACCTCGAAGGAACTGGAGCAAGTTTACCGACGAGCAACTTAACTCCACCCTCACCCGAGACAACCACACCTGGGCACCCAACGCAAACAACACAAACAACGCAGCTAGAGAACTCCACACCTGGATTTTCAACTGCGCAGACGAGCTCGCCCCGCTACGCAACCCCGACAGACAACGCCCCAGGAAAGCCGCCTGGTTCACCACCGCTCTCCAAGAAGCCAGACGCACCTGCAGACGCCTGGAGAAGAACTGGAGAAACATCAAGACAACCGAAAACCACACCACCTACAAGGACGCCTTGACGGACTACCATAACCAGATCAGAGCCACCAAGAGGAACTTCATCCACAACAAAATCCTGGCCAACTCCACCATCTCCAAGGAACTTTTCAGCCTCATTCAGGAATTCACCAACTCACGCAGCGAAGCCACAGACATCACACCATCCCAAGACCTCTGCGACAAGCTTGGAACCTATTTCCACCTCAAGATCAAAAACCTCTATGACAACTTCATCGACCATCCACCAGGTGCCACAGACACCCCCGCCCCCCAGAAACACCAGCCAGCCCACCATCTCCAACTGGACACCGATCACGGCCGAAGACACCGCCTCAACCATAAAAAGCATCCACTCGGGGGCCCCCACCGACCCCTGCCCCCCTCACATCTACCACAGAGCTGCGGCCGCCATCGCACCCGAACTACAACGCACCATCAACACCACCTTCAAAACAGGCACCTTCCCAGACGACTGGAAGCACGCAGAAGTCAGATCCCTGCTCAAGAAGCCCACAGCTGACCCCACCGACCTCAAGAACTATCGGCCCATCTCGCTCCTCCCCTTCGCAGCCAAAGTTGCATAGAAAACAGTCAACAGGAAACTGACACGATTCATTGAAGAGAACGCCGTCCTCGACCCGTCCCAATCCGGATTCCGAAGCAACCACAGCACAGAGACCGCCCTTCTCGCCGACACCGATGACATCCGCACCCTCCTGGACCAAGGCCACTCCGAAGCCCTCATCCTACTCGACCTATCAGCGGCCTTCGACACCGTCTCCCACTGCACACTAGTCGCCAGACTACACGACGCAGGCATACAAGCAACAGCCCTGGACTGGATCCGATCATTCCTGACCGGAAGAAGCCAAAGGATCAGACTCCCACCCTTCCTCTCCGACCCCACGAAAATCACCTGCGGAGTCCCACAGGGTTCATCACTGAGCCCCACCCTCTTCAACATCTACATGGCCCTCCTCGCAGCCATCGTCCGACAACACGGCCTCAACATTGTATCCTACGCCGACGACACCCAGCTCATCCTCTCCCTCACCAAAGACCCCACCACTGCCAAACTCAACTTCCAGAAAGGAATGCAAGACGTCGCAGTCTGGATGACCAACAGCTGCCTGAAGCTCAATGCCGAGAAGACAGAAGTCCTCGTCCTCGGTACCACCCCTTCTGCATGGGACAGCACCTGGTGGCCGACCGCCCTTGGAAGCCCACCTACCCCCACAGACCACGCCAAGAACCTCAGCATCGTACTCGACTCATCACTCACCATGAACCGACAGGTCAACGCCATCACCTCCAGCTGCTTCAACACCCTCCGCATCCTCCGCAAGACCTTCAAGTGGATCCCCCTGAGTCAAGGAAGACAGTCACCCAAGCACTCATCACCAGCAGACTATGGAAACGCACTCTACGCCGGCATCAACAAGTCCCTACTCCGCAAACTCCAAACAATACAGAACACCGCCGCCAGACTCGTCCTCGGCATCCCCCAACACAAACACATCAGCCAACACCTACGAAGTCTCCACTGGCTCCCCGTGAGGAAAGAGTAACTTTCAAAATCCTCACTCACGCCTACAAATGCCTACACAACAACGGACCCAAATACCTCAACGACAGAATCAACTTCCACGTACCCAAAAGAAACCTCCGATCTTCCAACCTCGCAGTGGCCGAAACCCAGCGCATCCACAGAGCCAGAGCAGGCGGAAGATCCTTCTCTCACATTGCAGCCAAGACCTGGAACGAGCTCCCGGCAGACATCAGACGCGCCCCCTCCCTGAACACCTTCAGGAAGACCCTCAAGACCTGGCTCTTTGGCTAAACAGATCTGCGGACCCCCTCGCCCCCCTCAGTGCCTTGAGACCCTCACGGGTGAGTAGCGCGCTTACAATTCCCTGATTGATTGATTGATTGATTGATCACTGGTTTGCAGCTCTACTCCTTTTGGCGTACAATAGATGGCACAGTTCCGTTTACATAAGAAATCATGCCCTAACAAGCAGACTGGACTTGAGTCGCACACCATAAACTGTTGTCGATCCTGAAAGGTTTCTATTTTCACTGGTATTTCTTTTGTCAATGGGTTTGTCATTTTCTTATTAGCAACTCCTACAACTTGGATCGATTGTCCCGAGTTGGGTAGGTTTCGGACTACTGCGGATCTCACAGTAGAAAGGGTAGCACCACTATCAATCAAGAATGTAATGGGATGACTGCTTGCATCTGCCTGCAGATATGGTTCACTCTGGTCTACCTCTAAGACTGCTCCAAGGGTACAGTCTTCCTCCCCCCTCAGGCACCGTCATTGTGATAGGTCCTGATCAAATCCGTCTAGAGTTTCCATAAAGGGCATTTGATGTTACGCTCAATTAATCTGCAGAACTCTTGGAGGTTGTAGCATTGGAACTAATTGGTTCTGACTTCCCCCATTGTGGGATCTAGGCCTTGTCACAGTGTTTATCACATCAGGAACTTGCACTAACTCTCCCTCTTGCATCTGATTTGCTGGATTTAATTGACACTCATGCTTCCAATGCCTGATTTTGTGACAATAATGACAAGCGGTTGTTTTCTTTAGTGTGGCAATGGCTATACCTGTTTTCTGGTCCATAGGAACACCTCTCCCTTTTCCTTGTCCAGTGTTATTCAGAGCGTTCTGAACCCCTACTTGGTTATTTCCCTGATTCCTACCTATTGTTGCCCCATTCGTCTGCACCTTGTCTACTCTTTGCACATTCCTCATTTGAACGAGCATCAACTCGTCCTTAATTGTCCTGTGCTTGGAATCCACCTCATCACTGAAATACCTAGCATACCGCAGAATTTCTTCTACTGACTTTTTTTGCAGCAGATCAAGTGTTGATGGATCATGACACTAATTTCTGGTCTCAATCCCATTACGAATTTGGAAACTAAAGTAGTTCGTAGTAAGCATGCACTGATTTTTTAAGTTCCTGTGTTGTTCAATTTATTTTAACCCAGTCGATATCCTGTGGGGCTATTTTGGACTGCAAACATGTAATCACTTGTTATAACTTTTTCATAACCAAAGGTGAAGGACCGTGAGTTATAGGATCTCTGTCCGGTTCAGCAGAAGGCCAATCAATAGCAATCTTACAAGCATACAATAAATCACTGGGAACCACAATGTCAAACAACGTGTTCAGATCAATCCACAACACCTTTGAAATTTTCACAGAGTGATTGACTTGTTTGTACCATTTAGTTTCTCCCTTTCTGAGGAAAATCTTTCGTGAACGCAGATAAATCACCCCTACTCCAAGTAACATGCACAAATCCTCCACTAGGCGCTTCTTGCAGTGGATAAGTCTCAACTCCTGATATTCCCCCTCCTGGAGGTGGCGTTTCTCCCGTCACCATCCTAATGCTCTTTTTCTTCGACCACCTTTCCTCCCACTTGTTAAGCATACACCATGCGCGTATCCCTATGATCAGCTCTCGAATGTGTGTTTTCAACACTGTTACTCTTTTCTCTTCCAATTCCTGATCACTGTAGTTAAAGCCAATTCCATCAATTTCTCATGTGCTCGTCTTGCCTTAAGTGTGACATTCTTCGCCACAAACAATAGCTCATCCTGCTCATAAGTGTCTATCCTCTCCAAAGGCAAGGTCACACTTATTATTTCATCCACCTCAGCCTTACACCTCACTGCATCCAACAACTTTGCCTTTCCCACAGCCTTGATTGTGCCCTGACTCAACATGCTATTCTGTCCTTCTCTAGTACTATTTCGATTTCTCAGCCAATTACTGATTTCCAGGGGTTCCTTGACCAGCATTCGCTTCCGGTATTCTTCCCATGGGTCCTCTGACTGGAGCTTCCCACATCCTCAAATCAGAATTCAAAATCGCTAAGGACACAGGTCTTATGGTACTAGACCCAACGCATACTCTCGAAGGATCTGCAGTCACCGGCAAAGGGGTACTAGATTCTACAGGCAACAGAGATGGTTCGTTTCCGTTCATGGTCTCATTCCCTCCTGAGCTGATCCTCTCCTCCAACCCTGACTGTTGCTGACTAGAGTTTCCCACTAAGCTCGCGTCATACACAAAGACTACAGGTCAAATGGTGACCGGTACCATAAAGGCTTCTGGTAACCGTAAAGCAGCATTAACTCCCCTTGACTCTGCACCTCCTAAAGCAGATATCCCTGTTCCTTCTATTCCAGTCGAAATCCTTCCCACTATCACTGCACTAGGGCCTGTCTATGATGTTATCACTCTTACCGTATGTGCCGCATTTGCCAGTTCTTGCCTTCCTTCCTCTGAATGTGGATTGTAAGGTGGAGGACGCTCTGACAATGACCAGTCTAACAAGCTGTCATCCGTGTCAATCTCATCATTTCCATCTTCTCCTACATTCCTATCCTGAGTATCTCCCTCTCGCACCAGCATTGGGTACAACCTATCTCCCTCAATGGTATCTACTCTCCATGTCTTAAGCTGTGCATCCCATCGTGCATCCTGATATGCCTTCATTGCCTTTTTCATCTTTCCGTGAAATCTCTCCCTGTCCTTTGCATGTGCTGCTTGCATCCACACATCTAATGCCTCAAACTGTGTTGGTCTGGGCAGAGGCCATAGCGAAGACATCACTTCCCTCAACTGATACAACACCTCCAACCTGAAAGAGCCATAATGTGGAAATGCCAAATCCCCCTTTTTCAGTGATTTTATGCCAATTTTGAAGCCAAACTATAGTATGGAGTCCTACATTTGTTACCATATAATGTGCTGTAGTATCCTCTGGCAGTACGTCCCCTTTTTCCTCCTCGCAGCGGTTCACCCTCCGTCACAATTTCTCTATCCTCATTCACTCACACAATCACAACTCCATAATTGTCTGCTTTTCTAAAGGATCAATAGAATTCAATCACCCAAGAACATTCATACACAGTGACTTTCGACCTGCGCTGGTCACCTGAACCAATATAGTCCACCCCTGTATACAAGGTTTAGCATACGATTACCACGTGTCCCATTCACACAAAGCTCCCTATCTTAGTTGGAACTGCTGATGACGTCTCACGAAAACCACTCAAATCTGCGGTCAGACAACCACAATAACTCAGTGTCTTCTACACCATTTAATATATCCTGGGATCTTAGGCCACTTCGGGACCTGAAACTCATATCTCAAACCTTGGACCACATCTGGCCTGAAACTACATTCACTCGACTTTCACACAAACTCTGCCAGACATCACACCACTCCCGTAATCTAACACACGATGCATCCCTGTGATACTCACTCCTCCGTTCGCCGCTGTTCTCGCCGCACCCTCAAACTCCGTCGGTCTCCGGCAAAGTCCGTCGCTCTCCGCTCTCGATCATTGGGCTCTATTTTGGAACTCTAGGGGTCTAGGTCTTTTCTAGATTTTTCTGGATTCTCCCCCCGCTTCACGTGATAACCGTCCTACTCTGCTACCAACTGAAGGAGCCAGGTTCCATTTTGTAGATCCACTCTGGAACTTCAGGTTGATGGTTCTTTTTATCAGCATGAAAGGTGGGAGGGGAGTGAAATCGTTAGCCAATCAATCATTTTAGTTCCAATTTACTATGACTCCTAAGAATCACAGACTCCCAATTGAGTTTTAGTTAATTTATGACAAAGCCAAGAATAACTGGACATACATGTACCTCAAGGCGAGGGTGTAGAGATACATTGGAACTAATACAAAGCCAAATCTATGGATGAAGTTATGGTGGTGCAACATGCACAGGATGATTAGTTTGAGAATCAGGATACAAAAGATGACTGAGCAGACATCAAGATTCCACCTCATTGGAAGTTTGTCGCTATAAAATATTAATCTGTCCCTGCACTATCACTAGTGTGACATCCCTACATAGCATTTCATAGGGCAAGATCCATTAAGGTGTCAGCGTGTGAAGCCTTCCTAAGAAGTCTGTCCACATCAGTTGGGGCATGTAGCATAAAGTCACAGAGGCAAGGCAGAAGTCCCCTGACACTGTCCCTAGTTACGATACATCAATATCACAGGTAGTATCCCATGGTGCTTTGCAACATCACACCATCCAGACAGGCCACCTCCTCATAGGTAACTTTCATTAGGCAGCAATGCTCCCAAGCTTTGGCGAGATGACCTTGATTCCCAGGCTTGCTCCGATGAGAAAGTACAACAGTTCTCCATTAACAGTATCAATGCTCAATGTATCTTCTTCTTCTCCCTAAACCTAACTCCAAAAACAAAGACATCATTCTAACTAAGAAGGATGAATCTTCCACCTGCAACAGAAGCGTAAGAAAGAACAAATCCAACATGCACATGAAATTCAACTATTAAATCTAATGCAAGAGCTTTCAGGGAAAATGCATTTCAGGCCTACAGAAATCGGCCAACACAAGAGAACAGCACACAGACACAGACCTCACAAAATTTCATATAAATTAACACTTTTACTGAGCTCTTCTAAATTAATGCATTTTATAAGCACATCAAAAACGTGAATAATTGTCAGCAGCATTTGCAAATTCTACAGGTTAATGTATTCAGCTTAACACGTGATTTCAACGTTAATCTTTGCACGTTTACATAAAAATATCCCTAACACACCACAATTAACGCTATTACAGTTCGCGTAATAAGGTCACACGTTAATGCAACAAGGGAATATATGAGGTTGCGGACTAATCATGATTATGATGCACCCCTACAATTGAAAGAAAAAAATGTGTGCTACATCTGCATGTATCTTTTACATAGAGCACAGGCCCTGGGTCTGGTTAGCAGACCCCAGGGCACAATCAGAGTCATAAAACCAACTTCTAGTAGTCAAAATGAGGGCAAAAAGTGGGGAGACACTGCAAAAAATCCCTGGTTTCCTACAGACCTGGTGTCCCATCAATTCCACTCCACCAATAAGGGAGAATGGTCGGATATCCCATTTGCCATACATCTTACATTATTCAGTCTGCCAGTGTTGTAGCATTGCATGGGGAAGTAGTCAATGCACGAGAAACTATTGTGCAATCTGAGTGGAAGGAGCAATGCTTTACTCCAATAAGTTGTGCCCTCCATACATCGTAATGGTCAAATGCCACAGGAAATGTGAAGAATTACATTCGCCCTTCCAATAACCTATCTAAGTCTTCATTTAAAATCAAATTTATGTCTGCCCCAACTCTAACAGGCCAGTTGGCAGCTGTGCTAATAATGAGTCACATGGTTTAGAGTTTCTGAATGTAATCTGGGCGGGAGTCACATGGAGCATAGATTAAGATCCCATCCTAGGCTCCAGAGTTTGCAGCGCACTGTCCCTATGACCAAACTACACCCCCCTTTTTATGAAGAGCATCTTTTTCCTCACGAGAATTGCACTCCACCAGGAGTCAGACATGTTGCCTGAATGTGCCATTACCTTGTAGTGTTCTCTTTATAACATCCTGCAATTGGTCTCCTAATGGTGTGTTTCCTGTAAAAGAATAATGTCTGGGTTGTGTCAGTGGGAGTACTGATGTACAACCCTCCCTGTTGATCTTACTTCCCAGGCCGTTAACATGCCAGGGAAGTAAACAAAGAGTTGAGCCCTGCTGTCTACTGATTTCCATGATTGTTGTATTGTCGGTACCATGCCATTGTTGGCAACTGTACCTTAGCTTGCCAGGCTGGTGTGTAAGAAGAATCTGCAGTTCTGTGCAAACCCTGAACCTCAATTTTAAAACTGAAACCCTCAATTACTCCTCCCCTCTAATAACCCCCCTCCTCGCCACCCTGCGCAGCTGGTTCATAACCACCTGCCCCTCCAATTCGCAGGGACCCTGTCATCCCCAAATTCTAATGTTAACTTGAAACTCTTGTAATTGGCTCACAGAGACTGCAGCCACATGGCTACACATTCATATTTAACCTGTTGAATTAAATCATACTGAGTTTCTGATTCAATTCACTTTCTGCGGGCGATTAATCAATTACTATGCCTAGTTTCAGTACGTCCTTTACAGGTAACCCATTAAACCGTTACACCTTTACTGCAACCTGAATGAGTTCCACCCTTCATTTGCGCCAGATTTCCGAGTTAAAATCCCATCATGAGCTGTCAGCTGAATTTTTAGTTCCTCTCGGTTTCAGGTGTGGCCATGTCTTCTAGTTGTAATTCTTTCTGTGCTGAGTGGGGGACAGTCTACCATCTTTCAATCCAGCCCCTTCGTGCTCCATCCCCAGCCAGGGTCACACCGGTCTGGCTGTAGACATCACTCCTAATAGCATGTTTCCTGGCAACCGGGTGCCATCACTCAAACCATTCCAATACTACTCTGGCATCAGAAAGGTCCATGTCTTTCCCTCTGTTATGATATGCAGCTTTGCAGGGAAAATCATCATGTATTTGATCTTTCTTTCTCTTAATGCTTTTTTAGCAGTGTCAAAGCTGAACCTATGTTTTTGCACCATAAGGATAAAATCCCAGAATATTTGTATTTCAGTGTTTTCATGGTGTAGTCTTGCTTGCTGTCTGGTTGCTTTCAGGAACACCTCGCAGGCATGATAATTGAAGATTCAAGCAAAAATCGTCCTTGTTTTGGGGAGGGACTTCTGTCCTATGAGCGCGCTCAACAAAGACAAAGGTGGACATTCCTTTTGGTTTGAGAGTATTAAGGATTCTGTCATCCACGAAAAGCTCTACACTTGGACCCTCCACTTTCTTCAGAGTCCAAACGTCGTTTCAATGCTATTTCTTCTTCGGAGTCCTCCAGTCTTGCTCGCATAACAGTGCTGTCCTTTTAGAGCTCGTCTCCTACATTTTCCAAAATTTTTATTCCAGCCTTAAGTGTGGTTAGCGACTTTTCATGCTGCCTAACGCCTTTTCGGACATCCTTTCTATTGAGATATTATACAAATGTGACTGAGTCAATCGTAGACTCAGGTGAGCTTTTGGTGTCACATACTATGAATATTTTGTCTTTTAAGGGGGTTCCTCTTCTTCTTTTGTCATTGTTGGCTCTGCCTCAGCACCTTTATCTACTTCCTCATTAGCACCACTATCACCTCCACCTTGCAGAAAGGCAAACTTGTACATTTGCTGGTTAAGCCCTGATCCTTGTCCGCTCTCATTAAGCAGTTGTTCATTTTCCAAGTAGTCACACCCAACTAGGAACATTTCCAGAGGTTTCTTTTTCATGTGTTCCCATGTCCCAGTCAATCTCTGAAACAACAGGATATCATGTCAAGAGTGCTCCTGGGCACAGTACTGGTAATTGCCACTTCCTACCTACGGGAGACCTCCACTTCCGCAGCTCTCACCTTGTAGGCAGACGGTTTTCCATTCTACCACTGCCCTGCATCATGATCGGCAAATCCTATCCTTCCTCACTGATCCTGGTGAACAAGGGCTTGTCTCTCTACACCACTGGGGTTATAATATTCACCAGGGTCGGATTAGGAAGGCGAGCAGTCGGACATTGGGCGATGGGCCCGTGCTTCAGGGGGACCCATGTTTTTTTTTTAAGAACCTCTATATACCGGCCCAAGAGACTTACTGTCTTCCCCAGTCCTCGCCAGGCCACTGTAATGTGGCTCCAGCATTATGGGCACTCCCGACATGCTGTAAATTGAGGCTTGGAGCCTGGTGTTGCTCTGGCCTTTAGGACATCTCACCTCAGCTACCTGCCTGTGTGGCCTGCCGGGCCAGAAGCAGTGTCACCCAACCAGATCATCACGTTCAGGTGCCCCTCTTGAGCAGCAGCAGCTTTGTGCCTTTCTTCACCCCTTTCCTGCCAGGTCATCTCAGTGAGGGTATGGTAGGCTGGGGAGGGAGTAAGAGAAGCAGCCTCCCTAGAGACCAGATGTGGTCACCTTGGCCCCAGTGTCTTTTAGCCTTGTTGGGGGTTGTGTGCTCAAATAATTGGATGTGGTCAGAGCAGCCAGGTTCGAGTCGGGCGTCAGCTCAACATCCTGTGATTCTGGGGCAAATCACTGATTCTCCCTACCTTAAATAAAATGAATTTAATCTTGTGTAATGTAAATGGTGTTCATGTAAATTTCTCCAATGTCTTTGGGCCCAGTTACTACTATAAAAAAACTACAAGAAAATGACAAAAAATAACTAGCCAAATCCTGCAAAGGCTGGACAATAATATTTATATAAACAATGTCCCTATTCCCTTTTTAACATGTTTTTTCTGCATTTGTTTAGTTTAACTACCAGTAACAGATCATTAAGGCAGCTTTAGAACATATTTTAAAGTGCTTTCACTTTTATTTACTATTTAAAGTACATATTGGTCAGAGGAAAAAATACCGGCTTTGGGTGATTTTCTTCTGTTTCATACCATCCAGGACTATAAAATACCGTCCAGATAGCAACCCTAAAGAGAGCAAGTATTGTAGCCCCTAGGATATTTTATTCATCCTCGCCCACCCAGCCAAAATGCTGTGCTTCTAGTTAAGCCAATGTAGAAGCTTTAAAATATTTAATTTCCCAAATATTTCTCAAAATATTTAGTCCAACGAGACTAAACAGATGGTGGTCTATAAAAGGGACAATTCAGGAATGTGGGCCACTTTTTTGGGAGTGCCTGGGCCTAATTTTGATCCCAATCCGACCCTGACATAGCTTTAGGATGTGGCGGAGTGAGTTGCAGCAGAGCCTTTGTTTTCCAAAGCCTTGATCACGCCCTACTCCTCATTTGCGAATGGCCTTTATTGTAGTCTGTCAGTTTGGGCTGGACTGATCCCATTGGAGCAGGGTCAAGACTGATTTGCATATGGTTGGGTCCAAACCGAAGTTGCATGTTGTACAAAATGCCAATAAACTGGGATGTATGCTCAGCTAAATGAATTACGCCAAAAAGTAAAAAAGGGTAAATAAGCAAATTAGGGCCAGATGTACGACCAACAATTTTGCAACTCGCAAACTGCGTCGCAATAGCGACTCGCAATTTGAGAGTCGCAAAATGGGATGTTCAACAGTGTCAGAGACACTGTTTGCGATTCCCAATGGGGTCGAAAATTGCGAGGCTTATGAATATTAATGAGCCTCTCGCAATTTGCGAGCCCATTGGGAATGACAGGCCCTCCCAGGGATGGTGGCCTGCTGGGCTCAGCAGACCACCATGTCTGGGACTGCTTTTAAATAAAGCAGCTTTTTTTTTTTTAAATGCAGCCCATTTTCCTTAAAGGAAAACGGGATGCATATTAAAAAAAAAAATGAAACTTTTTGTTTCAGTTTTTAAGGGCAGATAGTGGTCCCTGGGACCACTGCCTGCCCTTAAAAAATATGTTCAGAGCCTGTCACAAAGGGGAAGGGGTCACCTGGGGACGCCTTTCCATTTGCGATTCCATTACCACCCTCTTGAAGAGTCGCAAACCCGTTTGCGCATGCAAAAACGGGTCGTACATCTGGCCCCTAGTACTGTAGTAGTATTTTTTCTATTCCTACTGCTACCCTAAAGAGAAAGCAGAAATATGAGAAGGTGCACCGAAAAACACAGAAACATCTGAAAAGGAGGAAAGAGTAGAGGGTGGCAGAGTAGCGGAAAAGACAGAGAGGGGAAGGAAAAGACTAAAACGTGGTAACAAATGTCAGGGAGGAGCAGAAGATGAAACAGGGTCGGCAGAAGTAACCTAGAAACAAAAAGAGAGCGGGCATGCCACCTTGGATACGAAAACAAAAGATGAATGTCAGGTCGGAGGAGGAGGAATAAAAGAAGAAAAGGTGAAAGGGGCGGTCTCCATACACAATTTTCCAAAACCCTGCAAAAAGAGTTACTAGAAGGAGGATCAAGACAAAGGTAATGGGAGAGTAGGAGGCAGAGAGGGAACATGCTCAGAAAATCGAATCTGTGTGATTCTAAAGATAATTCAAAATAAAGGTAATTCACTATATTGGATTCGAAACCCTAATAAATGCTATTCAGTTGTTTTTTTTTTCAAAATATAGGTTTCATGCAATAGGCTCGGCAGAGATCGCTTTACCATGTTGCTTTTCTAATCAAGATCACATGCATCCTCATGATGTAGCTACATTGATGGAGATCCAACTGTAAGCTTGTGGTCATCCACAGATTATAAGATAAACTCTTTGTATGACACAGTTGGTATTCTATTCTTCCAAGGTCAAAACAATCAAAAATATTATATTGGTCAATAATAAGACCTGTTATTCAAGCTTGAGGAGGCAATTCAGTTTGTGGTGTCCTCTGAATGAATGTAGAATATTATACCATAATGCCAGTGTCTTGAAGACATTTACTCCCTCTGTAGTAAGTAGTTTTCTCACTTCAGCGACCAAACATTAATGAATCGCTACCTAGAAGATTGTCTTTGGGTGTGATGGGCCCAGAAAGAATTAGGTATCATGTATTAGGGCGATAAAAACAAATCGTCATTATACAGGTTGGGCGAGGTGAGCTTGAAAATAGCGCCCACCACCCCAGGATGTGAGCAAATGGGTCAGTACACCTCACCTGGTAGCTAAATGTTATTGTGAGAGAGATGGCAATACCAGTACACCATATGTAACATGTTTTGAGCTACAATTCAGCAAAACACAAAAAATACAGAAAACATTTTGATTAGTAAGGTGTTTCTAGTTTCTATTTGTTAAAAATTGTGTTACTGGTTGACCCGGGGTGTGAGCACTGGTCAAGCAGCAACCAAAATCCTAGTCAGGGTAAGGCACAAGCAAACCCCAAATTAACCTGTGCCCACCCCATGGTAGCTTGGTACAGAGCAGTCAGGCTTAGCTTAGAGGCAATGTGTAAAGTATTTGTGCAACACTTCAAACAGTAAAACTGTGGAAACACCACACAAAAAGATTTCCAGATTAGAAAATAGAGAAACATTTAATAAATAGAACAAGACCAAAATGACAAAAATCCAATCAGTAGTACTGGAGTTCTTAATTTTTGAAAGAATAAACTGTAGTATAGCTCCTAAAAGCATAAAGCATCAATCACAGCTTTCTGGTCACACTGGACTGGGTCAAAGTCAAAAGTTCAGGTCATCTGCGATGGAGCAAGGGTCGGATACAGTCCCAGATTAGTCCAGCTAAAGTTGTAACTTCTCAAGTGTTAAGCCAAAAGTCCCATTCGCATTGGAGAGAGTCACAGGGAGCAAGGAGAGCATCGTGGGTGGTGGTCGGCGTGGCGCGAAGAGCAGGCCGGGCATCGCGGAATGACAAGCTGGAGCTTCACAATGGTGGTCTTGAGTGGCGTCAAGGCTTGCGGTGCACGGAGATAGGCTTGTGGCAGCTCGTGCTGAATGACATTGCGAGCGGAGCGCTTCTGGTGCAAACGGGTCTATTTGCGGTCACGAAGAGCCCAAAAGCTTGATTTAAGTATCCACAGGTCCAGAAGTGCACTTAAGTGGTGGTGTCTGAAGTCCTTCTTTAATACACAGTTGTGCCTTTGACGTGGGGAGAAGCTTCTAGAAGAATGCCTTGAATTGCACAGATTCCCTGCCTTCCTTGCCCTGGCTCCAGATTAACTACGGGGGTATGCAGCCTTTTTGTGTGGAGACAGAACACCGCCTATTCAGGTGTAAATGAGGCTGTGCCCAGCTCTTCCCTCCAATCCTGCCAGTGATGGCCCATCCAGTCACACCTAAGCTCCCATTGTGTGTGGGTGTCTAGGAGGAATACAAAAAGCCCAACTGCCAACTACACCCATTCATGTGACCAGAGACAAGCTGCCGGCACCAAATGACTAAGCCAAGAAAATGCTAACTTCTAAAAGTGCCATTTTCCAAATTGCAATTTAATTCTGACTTCATCATCAATTAGGTTTTTAAATTAGGATTCCAGACACACCAAACATGAACCTGTTATCTCTTCCCATTTGGATATTACACTTATGAAATGTAATAAGGCAACTCCAATGTTATCCTATGGGAGAGATATGCCTTGCAGTAGTGAAAAATGAATTTAAGAGTTTTTATTACCAGGACATGAAAACTTAAAAGTGCATGTCCAAATTTTTACATAGACTTCACCCTGCCCTTGCGGCTGTCCAGAGCTGTTAGACCTGGCACCATTGGCATGGGTCTCCCCTGCAATTTTTTGCCTTTGCCTCCTGTGTTTTTGCTGTGTGTTGGACTCTGTTTTGCTGGTCTAGATGCTTTGGGCACTTTGCCACTGCTGTTCAGTGCCAAAGTGCAAGTGCTCCCTTTGTAAATTATTGTTATGTATTGGTGCTTCCATGATTGGCTATTTGATTTACTAGTCAGACCCTAGTACAGTGCACTGTGTGTGCCCAGGGCCTGTAAATCAAATGCTGCTAGTGGGCTTGCAGCACTGAATGTGCCACCCACAGAAGCAGCCTATAAAATGTAACTCTGGCCTGCAATTGCAGAGCCTGTGTACAGTCTGATACTGCCATGTCGACTTGGCAAGTGCACACACTTGCCAGGCCCTAACCTTCCCTTTTCTTACATGTCAGTCACCCCTAAGGTAGGCCCAAGGTACCCCTGTGGGCAGGGTGCAATGTATGTGAAAGGTAGGACATGCCCTGATGTGTGTGGCATGTCCTGATAGTGAATTACTGCCAATTCGTTTTTCACTATTGCAAGGCTGCCTGTTCCCATAGGACAGAATGGGGAGTTTGTTTATAACATCTTATAAACATAACTACCCCTGGGAACAAGATAGGGAAATAAAGTTTAGTATGCCTGAACTCAGAATGTTAAAATGCATCTTTTAGTGAGGGTGATTTTTACATTCTGTGTTTGAAAATACCACTTTTAGAAAGTAGGTATTTTCTTGCTTAGCCATCCAGGGTGCCTCTGCTAGGTTAGGTTTGTGTATTGCATGTCTGGCTTTTGGATGACAGGGGCTGGAGAGGGGCAGTGGCTCCAGAGGGCCTGATGAGTCAGGACTGGGCTGAATAGACCTGGGCTGCATTTAGGAGTAGGGTGAGGGGATTTCCTTTTCACCTGAATGGGCCTGGTCTGCCTTCAACAATGCGGTCTTCACCTCCTGCCAGAAAGCTGCACCAGTGAGGACAGAACTGGTTTTGGCTGGGTACAGACACTCTCTGCCTTCAGAGAACAAATGATTTTTGTTTATAAAAAGAGGGGCGCAGACCCCAGACTTTCAGATAATTTCTGGGAATCAAGAGGAACCTTTGCCAAGGAGAAGAGTCGGAGAAGCTGAGGAGGAATACTGCCCCTGTGCTGTTTGCTGTCTGGGGTTGGCCTGCAGTGCCTACTTGCTGCCAAGGAAAGGAGAGGGACTTTGCTGTTTGCTGTGTCCCCTGCTTGAAGAAGATCTCCAAGGACTTGAAATTGAGCTTGCCTCCTGTTCTGAAGTCTCAGGGACACAAAGACTTCCTTTCTTCTGTCTTTTTGCATCTGGAACTGCTGTTTCAGCTGCCACAGAAGGAAATTGCAACACAGACGCCGGCGAGCGACGCAGTAACCTGCACCGAAGCCATGGGCACCTCTCGTGAAGAGCACGATGCACCGCCCGGACTTGCACCGTAGGCCCAACGCTTGCTGATGCCATGCCGCATCGACTCCGAAGCCGTCACCAAGGCCGCTGCCTGCACCGGAGCGGAGGACACCTCTTGTGAGGCCCACGACACACCATCCCGACTCGCACCGCAGCCCCAACTTCACCGACACTGGTGCTTCATCAACCCGGAGCCGATACTCGACGTGGGTGACTCCCGAATCCATCGACACCGCACCATCATAAGGAACTGCCGCCTCGCTGCCACCGTGACATCACCTCCCTGACACAGTAAGGAACCGACGTCTCACCTACCCTGCATCGCAGTAAGGAACCGAGGCTTCACCTCCCCTGGGGTCGTAAAGGAACCGACGCCACCCGGCGCCAATTAAGCATCACCTCCCCGACGCTGTGCACTGTCTTTGCTTTCATCAATTCCAAGGTACTGTTCTTTAGGGGGTCTGCTTGACTCCACACCTGACACCGTGCACTTCGCGGTCAGCGCCATTCTTTGGGATTTTCATCTGTCACGACGTTGTAATAACTCCAGGTGGAGTTATTTGTTTCTACAAACTTTATTTGAGTGAATAACCTATTTTTAAGGATATCTTGATAACTGTATTGTGGATTTTTGTTGTTTTGGTCTTGTTCGGTTTAGATAAACATTGCTTATTTTTCTAAACTGGTGTGGTGTCCATTTGTAGTGTTTTCACTGTATTATTGTATGTGTTCACAAATGCTTTACACACTGCCTCTGAGATAAGCCTGTCTGCTCGTGCCAAGCTACCAAGGGGGTGAGCAGGGGTTATTTTAGAAGTATATCCCCCTTACCCTGACTAGAAGCAAGGGTCCCTATTTGGACAAAGGTACCTACCTCTGCCAACTAGAGACCCCCCATTTCTAACAAGAGCCTACCCTAGGGTTGACATATATGTATTTAATTAAAAGGAAGTTTTGGGCCGGGCAAAAGGTTTATTTTTCCAGGTCGACGTGGCACGTTAAAGCTGCACAAACAAGGTCTGCTGTGGCAGCCTGAGACATGTTTAGAGGGCCACTTAATTGGGTGGCATAATCAGTGCTGCAGGCCCACTAGTAGCATGCAGGGGCGGCTGGTGGAACTTGAAACAGGTGGGGCGTATGCATTTGGAATCAACACAGGCGAGCGAGCGCAGCGAGCGAGTTCGACGGCATTAATGGGGATTCGGGGGGGTTCTCCCCCCGTGAAGAATTTTTTTAAAAATTGGCATCTTTTTGGTGCGATTTTCAGCACTATATCTGTGATAAATGGACTAAAAATTCAGTCGTTCTAGGCGTTCATAAAATAAATAGAATTTCTGGGTTGCCAAGCAAGTCTGACTTCTGAAGAGGGTTAGGGTACTAAGCAAGACTGCTTTGGCTCTACCCTTTCCAATAGAAAACACTAGTTAGTGATGTGAACAAGTTCAATGGACAAACCTGGGGTCTAGGGAGAGTCCCTCTCCTGAGAAAGAAATTTTTAAAAAAGATTGGCAAATGGTGCATTTTAAAGCAAATGAATGCAGCGATAAAGCAAGGCTTATTAAGCAGTGGGAACGTATAGTCTTGAAATATTAAACATTAAAAACTGCCCCGTATCTTCTTGCATTAATTTGTTCAACAGTTACTGTAATATGTAAATTGTTCTGCACGACAACTTTAGCCCTTTAAAATGTATGCTTAGCTTGCCCAGTGTCTTGCACTGCATGCAGCATTAACTTTGGAAAAATATGCTCTAACCAGACTTCAGGAAGCACCCACAGCTGCTGGCTGTAACCAGTCATATAGAAATATGTGCAGACAGGCCTTTAAGTGAGATGAAAAAGTGGCTGCTCCCTATAAAGGAACATGCCAAATACATTTCTGTGATTCCCATAGTGTGCCATCAGACCAGTATTTTGGTTTCTCTCTGAGATGTAATTTTATCCAGATAAATGGCACAGCAACTGACATACGCCTAAAGGCTGTCAGTATGATTGGCTTTGTCACTAGGTGTTAGCTGTTTAAGATAAATGAGTAACAACAATGATTTCTTATAAATAATTAACATTGAAAATGTTTAAATTCTGAAATAGTGAGTCTGTGAATTAAATAGCATTGAGGCCTGTGGAAGGAGCTTTGGCCTTCAATTATGTGTGCTTTATGTTAGATATGTATCCTCTTTTTCTCTGCCTATCTTGTCCATCTGCACATCTTCAACCCCCTCTCTTTCCTCTTCAGCATCCTCTTTTCACTCTTCCCCGAATTTCCTTCCTCACATCTGTCACTTCACCGCCTCCCAACATGCACTGCACTCCCTAAAATATAAGCACCTTAATTTCTCTTACTTTTGCCTTGCAAATATTTTGACATCAGTGTACCCCCTTCACACACATTTCCGCAGAATTTCAGTTGCAAATGGAATATACAAATATTGTTCTGTGTGCTCTGCAGAGAGGTCAACCCACTGACAGGCACTTTGTTTGGCTTTAGCCTTAGCGCCTGCATGCTCAATCAAAGTCCCTCATAAACACCTGGCATGGCTCAAGCCTCAAAGTATGCACAGAAACAAATACAGATAAACAACAACAATATAAAATAGCTAACTCGTGGGGAATGCAAGATTAAGTAAACATGTAAAATAAGAGAGGAACTAAATCACTAAAATGCATTCCTTCGACGTTTTTAACATTCATTGTTTGCAAGTCAATCTATGTTTTTGGCATCAGTGTTAACTTAGGGGTACACAGGGCCGGTTTATTGCCATAGATCAGAGGACTGGCCACTGTAAGCACATGTTACACAGTAAGCACATATCTCTCGCTTTGGGCCTGACTCGGATATTTGGATCCATTTCACAAGGGAGCAAATACCACAGCTCCACTTCTAAAGGAGCGAGCAATGTGCAGCGAGGGCCTGGGGTGTCAGTGGGGGAGGTAAGCATGGGGTCTCGGCACCACAAGGAACTCTGGAGTGTGCTAGCACGTCTCATCAACCTTGCCCGTAACAGCTAAATACACAGTCATTTGGACGCCCTAACATAGCCCTCCATTTCCTCTCTTCAGGCCAGATTTCTATTTTGGCCATCACTCCCCCCGCCACTTCTCATCTCATCAGCGGCGCTTTGAAGTGCCCACAAGAATGCATAGGCACTGTCAAAGACACAATAATATACCCGACTTGAACCTGGGCAAACCAGGGGCGTCTGCTCACAAGAGGAGTATCCACTCACAGCCCGATGCCTAGATTACCGTGTCAGCCCCATCCCTCTCGAAGCGACAATCAATGCCGCCAGCCCCCGTCGGGCACCACAATCATGGATTCATGCATTATGAATGAACACGTTTCCAATGGCCACGGCAGCACTGGGTCCGCCGGGCCTTGGCACCACCAGTGAGGGGGTCGATGCTCAGCAGATCAAGGGGGGGTGAAGGAAGGACGTCTCTAAAAGACAGCCTCTGTTCTGTGCCTGCAAACGAACAAAACTCTGAATATGTTTACAGCAGGAGACTGTAAGCCGCAGCCTTAGAACGCAAAGTCATCATGAACCTTGCAGGCATTACATTATTGCAGAACAGTGGCAATTGGAGGCAAAGGCACATTTTATATCCTGATAAAGTCACATTTCACATCACTTGTGCTATCTAATGCCTGCCACCTTGCTCCGTGAACGGTATCATTTATGTGCAAAATCTCCCCAATGCATGCATGTGATCTCGGTGTGGCTCCCTTCCCCCACAGCCTGCAGCCCTCCACCTGCGTCAACGATGTATAAATAAAGTACAGAAAACACACAAATCACAAAGAAACACAAAGAAACACAGAAGAACACTCACCCATTTCTGCAGAAAAAGCCTATTCAGCACGAGGCAAGAATGACAGTCCTGCTGTGGGCCCTGTCCACGACCTCCAGAGATGCGCGAGAAGGAAGCATCGTTCTGGCTGACGGAAAGTTCCGGAGGATGTCAAGAGAACGGGCAAACTGAACGCCGCCAAACCAGGCAACAGTAACCACAGTGCTTAGAAACGGCTATGAAGCTCTATACACAAATATTATTTTTCAGGAAACAGCTTAAACCTGTTCTTTTCTCTGCTTCTTTTCTAATAAATCCCTGTTGCACTTACAGTCTAGTAAAGCTAGTGCCAAGACACCCAGCTCCTGAGTAACAGTGCGCTATGGAAATACTTAAACAATTCACATCAATACTGATGTCTGTTTGATGTCTGTCTTTCTGGCTTAAGATCTGGTTTGCCTCTTGTCTCTTTCCCTCCTTCGCCCCTTTCCCCTCCTCATGCCCTCTGTTGCTCGTCGTTTCTGTTTAGTGAGTGCTTCTCTCTTTGTTACTCTTCCCTGTGTCTCTCATTTGCCACAACAGTCTCCCACCCGCTTTGTCACACTTGTCTGTCTTCGTCTATCTACTGAACGCTTTGTTGACACCTCTCGTTGTCTCTATCTCTGTGTTGTCACTTTTCTTGACATTGCTCGCTGTCTCGTTCTTTCTTTGCCTGCTCTCTTGACATAGCTCATTGTTTTCTTTCTCCAAACATCAATCGCTGTCTCTACCCGTGCTCTGCTCTAGTTTCCTCTTAGCGTCTTTCATTCCCTAGCGCTGTCTCGGTTAGAACATCTATCTGGCTGTCTCTATCGCTTTCCCTCTTTCTCGCTATCCTATCTTAATGACTGCCTGTCACTGATTTCATCACTCTCTCTCGGCGGTCTCTTTATCTCGCTTCTTTTCACCTTCAGCGTTTCCATCTTATCAGGAGGGGGTAGTGGTCTAGCGCCTAGAGCTGCCCGCATGGAACAGGCATAATCCTGTGATTTAGGGCAAACCACTCAATCTCCCCGTGCCTACAAGGGGTAAAAAGATACGTACTCTGGTTCTATTGTAAAGTGCTTTAATGCCCTCGAGCTAAATTGACGCTATAAATAAATCAGCAAGAAAAATCTAAGTCGCCAACTGTCTTTCTTCCGCGCTTTCTCTTCCGTTGCCAGAGCCAAGCTTGTGGTGTCATTTCATTTGGCTGTCGGATTTTGGCGCTCCCTCTCTCTCGCTCTCTTTGTCTCTCTTTCATCTCTCTTCTCACTGTCTAATTCCCCTTTTGTCTAGTATCTTCTGAGCCCCTCTCTTTCTCACCGACTCTGTTTCGCACCTCTTATTGATTTCTCCCGCCCCTGTCTTATCTAGTTATTACTGCCTCTCCTCTTTCTCACCCAGCTCTCACTTATATCTGTTCTGTTTCCCTGTTTGTCACTCTCTCCACGTGTTTGTCTGATTTCTTGTGTGTTTATCTCTTAATTCTCACTTCTGTCCTTGTGTGTTATCTCTGTGCTCGCCTCCCCATGTGCAGCTATGAGTGTCTTCTCCGAGTGTGTCTCTCCTTCCGCCTCTTTCACCTCTCCTGTCCCCGTGCTTGCCGTTCTCTCTCCGGTTCCAGCCTCTCTCACACCAGCCTCTCTTACTGTCTCTCTCTCCTCACCCTTTCTTCTCCCGACCGCCTCTCCCCTTTCTCTTTTTGTCTTTGCTCCCGTTCTCCTCTCAATATCTGATTAATAATTTACCTGGCGGGGCTCGAGCCAGACTCAGATTTTTAAAATTTATACCACCAATAGGGGGTCACTGCACACAGGACCGCAGCAGATCCGCGAGTCCATTGAAATGACCCCTCCATCTGCGTAAACAAAAGTTTTAAAATAAATAAAAAAATCCTACCTGAGCAGGTCCGCCGTCCGCGCCGCCTCGGGTCCGTTGGCGCCTACAGCCCCTCTCAGCCAATCCTGGCGATTGGCTTAGGGCACGGTTCCTACTCGCCCGCCTGCCCATTAGGAGACCGAGGTTTGAGCCTTTGCTCAACCCTCGCTCTCCTAATGGGCATGCGCAAGCCAGTGCAAACACAAGTGCGCATGACTGGGCACGGCGCTAAAATTCGCTGCCCTTCCCCACTCATGCGCACTTGTGCTGCTGCCTGTTGCCCCTGGTCCGTCTGACAATCATGTCAGTCAACATGACGCCGGACTGCCCACCCCTTCAGACTCTGAAGGGGGTGGGCGGTCCAACGTCATGCTGACTGACATGATTGTCAGTTCTCCTCGGCGTCTTTGAACTTAAGTAAACTGATTCAGTTTACTTAAGTTCAAAGACGCCGAGGGAGCTGCGGGCGGGGGGGCTACGCCCCAACGCCCCAATGGACGCACCGCCCCTGGTAGCATGCAATTTGCAGTCCCTGGGCACATGTAGTGCACTTAACTAGGGACATATAAGTAAATTAAATATGCCAATTTGGTATGAGCCAATATCAAAATGTTTTCAGCAGAGAGCACAAGCATTTTAGCACTGGTTAGCAAGGGTAAAGTGTACAATCCTGCAGCCAATAAAAACAATTTTAGCAAAAAGTGGAGGACAAAGGCAAAAGGTTTGGAGGTGATCCTGCAGAAAGGGCCAGGTCCAACACAACCCCCCTCTCGCCTTATGCCAGAGGAGACTAATCAATACCTTGATGAACTTCCCTGCTTAGGCGATATGATGTGGGCATTTGTCCTCTACTGCATGGGCACTTGTTAGTTCTATGACCTTCTGAATTCAGTTTGACCCCTCTGTCTATACTCTCCTGAGCCACTGAACTGACCCATGGGGAACCCTTATCATCTGTAGCCCGATTCTGTGCGACACCTAACCTTAATATGCTCACAGATGCATTCCAGTAGGCAAACAGTACCACCATGGCCAACAAAGTGATATGGCCTACTCCATCCCTTGAATCAGACTTCTGTCTCCAACACAAGGAAATCTCTGTCCATGAGGACAATAACCAACAGGGTCCACTGACAGCTGTTAGTGTCAAGAGCCAGGCCCCAGGCCATCTAGGGCTCTCTGACTATGGACTAACTATCAGGGGTGGGCGATCAATTCCGCTATGCCGGCGGAGTTTGTGGAGTTTTGCCCACTCCACCTTATGCTTGTAACGCAGAGTTCCAGCAAAACTCCGCCAGCCATATGGCAGAGTTTTTTCTTGCGTGCTGCTCACTAACATTAACTCAGCGAGCGAGAGTTGGCGTCCATAGCATGATTTTCAGGCACAAGGATGGCACCCAGTGAGATTTTCTCAACGTGGGCATGATCGCAATGAGAAAGGTGCCACTCGCAGTGAGAAAGCTGCCACTTGAGTAGAAAGAAAATCTACTCGAGTGGCAGCAGCAAAGAATTCGCACCCTCTGTCATGCCGCGTGGTGCCATTTGTGTTGATTTTGCAGTGTGGAACAAGCTCCCATTGATAAAAACAAGCGGTATATGCCGATTCTGTCCGCTCGCAGAGCGCCTCAGAATTCTGCAGTATGAAACTCTATGAGTTCCACCCATCTCTACTAACTATGACCCTCCCCTGGAACCTCTCCCCCAATCCAGGGATACCGGGGCCATAGGGTGGAAGATGCCCTGACCATAGGCCTGAGTTACCCTACTCACCTTGACGTTGTACTGCTCTCGGGAAACTAGCCTTTCCACTAACATGGACTGGCTAGCACCGGTGTCTGTCAGAGCAGTGATTGGGACCCCATTCACTTTTAGCTGGTAAAAATGACAACCCCCATGCTCAGGGATCGCCAGATCACCCTCTGAGCCTACCTCCCAACTAAGGGAGATCATGGCATGGCCTATGACCTGCCCCTGGGGACTACTTACCCCTAAGGCTACATTGGACACCCCCATATAGGTTCCACCGGTGGGTGGTTTCAAAGGATAGACAAAGTATCCATGTGTGTGTCCTAGTTGAGAACAATCAAAGCAGAGGAGTTGGACATTGTGCACCCTGGGCCACCACCCTCCTGAACCTCCTCCCTGTTTCTCACAAGCAGCATGGGAACCTGACCTCCCCCTCACTCTGCTGGGGGGAACCTGAACCACCCTTAGTGGGGCCACTCCCAGGTACCTTTGCTTGGACCCTGGTGATAAACCAGTAGTCCGCCTCCATAGCAAGTTCCCTGGGACCAGTGAGGTTACTAACAATATGGTGTTGGTGCAGCTATGGAAAACAAAGACTGAACGTGTGATCCTTTGCAATCAAAGTGCACAACTCCTGATAGTTCTTTACTTCACTATCCTTCACCAAACCACCCAGTGCCATGCAAAAGGAATCCACACAATTCACCCGGGTCTTTTGGCCAGTTTCTGACTGCCCCTGAACTTCTGTCTGCACTTCTCTGGGGTCAGAGCATACTTCCTGACAAGGGTTTCCTTCATGGAGGATACCTCATCCTGTCTCCAGCCTGCACTCCCTCTCCACCTTCCTGTTCACCAGCTCCTCTGGGGACAAGTTGTGTGAGGACACACTGCTCCTGTCATGAGTACATACACAGATCCCTTAATGACTCACAAAGCATGTCATAGCACACAGTCTTGTACTAACGCGGTCCGTTCTTGGGGAAGAAAGCAGATACTAAGAGCGCACAGAACACTAGTTGAGGATGTGTACAATGGTTATGCTTGATAGCATGTTTGCTAAGAGCTATGACTTGTTTGCCAAGTGCTACTGCTATGCATGGTGTTATGCTGAGCGTGATAATAAGGCATGCAGGAAGTGGAGCAATAGACCCAGCAGGGCCCGCTCAACACACAGAGAAGGAACGCGTAATCCCATGAGACTGGCAGATCTCGGCGGCCATTTTGAAGGACTATAAATGACACGCCCCGTCCGCTTGCTAGTCAGTTGGGACTCTGTGGTGTAGACGGTACTCACCTGATCTGCTCCAGTCTTCGTCACAGCATCCAACCGGGCTCCCCTGCAAGAGAAAATAAAGAGTGTAGTAAGTCACATGCGGCTGCGGGCATCCTTTGGCTTCAAACCAGTACCAATAATTATCATGCACCTCAGCCTGGTGTCAGTCGACTAACTCAGCACCACCACTTCTTCCTGAACGCAGTCGAAAGCTGCGACGCAATACGCGCCTGTCCTAATCCGCTTTCTATGCAAGACTAATTGCACAAATCCTAGTATGCCCATGTGCAACAGAAGCATAGAAGACATTGGATACAAAGACTAACACTGCACGCTGCATTAATGGACTAATGTTGTAACGCTGCATATAAAGACTAACGCTCCACAGAGACATTGTTCTAACCACAAAAGTCTAATGCGCCACATGTCTTGTGAGTAACCACGGTAAACGTTCATATGTTATTGCACCTCCCTTGTGCATCCTAAAGACTAACCCTCATAACTTATAGCACATGGGCACACTGCTTCTCATCAAAGACTAATCTGCAAGTGCGCAGTAACCAAAGGCAAATCCACAAGTATGCAGTACTGAAAGACTGATCCAAAAGTGTGCAGTATCCATGCAGTATCTCTACACCCTCCAGTGCTGAACTGGCAATTGAGTCTGTAAGAAATTCCGACCAGTGTCAGAACTAGCACTGTAATTTGGGCTGCAATACCTGAACTCAAGTATTACGCAGCCATCATAGGTCCTATGCTGATCTGGCCAAGTGAGAGGTAATGCTGAAAGAGCGATGAGTGAGGAGAGTGTATGAGGAAGAGAGTGTTGATTAGTGGGTAACCTTTCATATGTTTTTTCGTAGTAAGTAAGTAAGTAAAGGGCTTATAAAGCGCACGAATGCCGAGGTGTCTTGGCACTGGAGAAAGCAAGAAAGCGCAGGAAGTCAGGGGATGCTAGGTCGCTACTGGGGAGGGAAAAGCCAGGTTTTAACTCGACTCCTAAACTGGGGTCTGGAGGTTAGCAGCCTAATATTGAGTGGAAGCTCATTCCAGAGCTTGGATGCCCGATATGAGAGACATCTGCCTCCCCATCTGGACTTCTTAACTCTAGGAACGTGGACCAAAGCTTTATTGGCGGATCTTAACATCCAGCGGGGGGCATGCCAATGGAATAATTTATGGTAGTCCTTAGGCCTCCTCCCCCCGCCCCCCCATACAAGGCTTTATGAACCAGGCATAGTGCCTTAAACTGAGTTCGCTGCTTAACCGGAAGCCAGTGAAGATTTCTAATGGCACCAGAAATGTGATTATATTTTGGAATATTTAGCAAGGTACGTGCAGCCGCATTCTGTAATGATTGCAGTTTAGATAGCTGATGTTTGTCAATTCCTAAATACAAGGCATAACAGTAGTCAAGGCGGGAAAGAATAAGAGCCACCACAACCGTTTTCCTCAGCTCCATAGGTAAAAATGGTAGAATTTTACGTAGCACTTTTAAGAGGAAGTAGCAAGCTGATGTCACCTGGTTAATCTGCCCTGAGAAATTGAGCTGGAGATCGCATAGGAAACCTAGGTTTCTCATTTTGGCTACAGGGACCGGACAGACTCCTGCCACTGCTGGCTACCATGATTGGTTCCAAATGGGAGTACCATTTCCAAATTCCATGACCTCGGTCTTATCCGTATTTAATTTTAAGTAGTTCTTATGCATCCATTTCATGATGTGGCCAAGACAACTTTGGAATCTGTCCGCCACCAAATCTGCTGTTGAAGAGATGGAAATAATAATTTGAGTATCGTCGGCATATGTTACTAACGAGAAGCCTTGGTCCCTGCTTAGTTTGGCCAGTGGAGTCACGTAAATGTTAAACAATGTTGGCGAGAGTGCTGACCCTTGTGGAACTCCCCCGGGGAGGTAGAATTTGCCTGATTCTAGGGTGTCCCAGCACACCCTCTGTTCTCTGGCTGACAGGAAAGAGGTGAGAAGTGTAAATGCTGCGTCTTGAATTCCTACTGCCTCCAGCCGTCGCGTAAATACAGTGTGATTAACCGTATCGAACGCGGCTGATAGGTCAAGTAGGATCAGGATAGCCCTGCCACCCCTGTAAATTTGCCGGCGTATTTCCTCAGTGGCCATGATTAATGCAGACCCAGTGGAGTGGCCCGATCGAGAGCCATGTTGTGTTGAGTCTAAAAGATTGTTGGTGTTTAGGTAACCTGTGAGCTCTGAATTAATGACTTTTTCCAAAATGTTGGCTGCTAAAGGCAGGCAGGAGATCAGACGGTAGTTTGTTACTTCGAAAGGGTCAAGGGAGGGTTTCTTTATAGTGGGTCTGATACAAGCTTTCTTCCAGGAAACCGGGAAGACACCAGTACTAATAACATTGGGCCCGATTCACAAAAGTAATCCTAACTTTACGACTTTCGGTATTCACAAAAGGCATTTAGGAGTAGTAAAGTTAGGATTTTGTCTTAAGTTTGTCTTAAGTTTTGGTCTTAAGACAAAATACTAACTTAAGTTAAACTTAAGTTAGGATTTTGTCTTAAGACCAAAACTTAAGACAAAGTCCTTAACTTAAGTTTAATTTAAGTTAGGATTTTGTCTTAAGACCAAAACTTAAGACAAACTTAAGACAAAATCCTAACTTTACTACTCCTAAATGCCTTTTGTGAATACTGAAAGTTGTAAAGTTAGGATTTTGTCTCAGATTACTTTTGTGAATCGGGCCCATTGTTCAGAAGGAGGGTAAGTAGAACACTAACTTTATTCGACACACCATGAATGATGTCCGGCGGGCACGGATCGGTTGGGGATCCCGACTTGGTAGCCAGTAGTAGGTCATTTACTGTGTCGACTGTCAAGGGGGAGAAACTGGTCAAGTGGCTGATGATAGATGCCACGTCTTCCGTAAGTAGGGCCTGAGGGGAGGGAGGGTCGAAACTCTGACTTTCTAGTTCCTGATATATTATTTGGACCTTTTACTGAAAGAAAGTAGCCATTTTGTCACAGAGCGCTTGATCCGGAGCAAATACATTGCCCTGTTGGAGTTTAGATAGTGCAGAGTTCTCTAGCGGAATTCTTGGTCACCTCTATTTTGCTAGTGTAAAAGATCTTTTTAGAGCTGATAATAGCTGCTTTAGAACCAGTTAGTGCTTGGTTATAGTTCTTTTTAGCCACCACACTATAGTCCACCTTCCATGCATGCTCTAAATTTCTGCATGTGGATTTTAAGTTTTTCAGCTCGAGATTGTACCATGGGGCAGAGGGTTTATCCCTACGCAGTTTGACAATTCTTTCTGGAGCCAATTGATTTAAGGCTGCCTTAATCCAATTTTCATAGCTTTCAGCCGCTATGTTGGAGTCTGCAGCTAAGGTAGGCATGCTACTGTCAAGCAGGTCTGTTAGCACCGCAGACTTGATATTGCGCCAGCACCGTACTTTGGTGGGAGGCGGGAGGGATACCGGCGGGTCTTGATTGTGCCCATCGAGTAAATTGAAGAAAATTGCCATGTGGTCAGTCCAGGTGAGTAGCAAAATTCTATTAATACTGATAGAGGAGTTATTTGTAAAAATCCCATCCAACGTATGATGTGCCTTGTGAGTAGGTTCTGAGACTATCTGACTTAAGCCAAAACCTTCAAGAATGTCAACCAGCACAGAGGTACAAGTATCATCCCCAAGTTCAAGGTGAAAGTTGAAATCCCCTAATATGGTGAAAGTAGGGGAATCTAGGCAAGATTCCATAAAGAACTGTAAGCCTTGTGAAAATAGGGATTTGGGCCTGGGCTGCCTATAGAGGAGCAGACCAGAAAAGGCTAGTATATTCCTTATTTTGATGTTGAACGTTATGGCTTCAGCTCCTGGCAGCAGAACAGGCTCAAAAATAATTTTAAACTCGGACCTGTAAATGATAGCAAGGCCACCACCCATTTGTCCTGATCTGGGCAGGCTGGCAAGCGAGTAGCCCACTGGAAGCGCCGTCACACAATCCGGTTCCGATGCAGCGGTAGCCCAAGTTTCCGTGAGAAAAACTACATCGGTATCCGAAGTTTGCAGCAGACATTCTAACTCATATTTATGTTTAATGGCCGATCTCGCATTGAGTAAAATGGTGCTAAATGGTCCACCCTTAGATTGTGGAGCTTTAATATCCCCTGTAGAATCAGTGAATGGAGAAATACACGGGGACTTCTGGTTCTTACCTCCCCATATTACGTTTGTTTGCTGGCCCGTCTCCTTGGGGAAGCTGAAGACCGGGGAGGTGGCAGGGAGGTTGCTCGCTACGAGTGCGTACTTACAGTGGCGGCAGAGAAGGGAGTTATTGTTCCTATCGCTGACTAGAAAAGCGACATTTCCACACCTACCATTACTTAAGGTCAGTAGCTGTTCCCTGGTGTAGGTTAAAATAGGAAAACAGGCAGGAGTCCTGGCGCATGGCGCAGTCCGGGCGCTGACGGGCGCAGATGGGCTTGCCTTTGGCGCACATCCGGTGCGCTGTCGCGTCACCATTTTATCTTTATCCACCCTAGAACGACAACCACTAGTACGCTGACCTGTGTGGAGGCGGGCGCGCTCTTACATACGGGCACCGCGGGTCAGGGACAGGGCTGAACAACACCCCAAGCTGTCCTAAGAATGGTGTCCTGGGCAAGAGAAGAAAGTGCAAAGTGCAGGTAGAATTGAAGCAGCAGTAAAAGTATTTTTTAAAACTTTGCTTAAAAATGGAGTTTACACAGAGGAATAGCGAATTTAAAATAAGCTAGCGCAGCGTTTCTGTCAAATGACTAACCAAGCAGTTCCTGACTCCAATTACGATTCTATGCTGCGCGGTCGTGTTAGCATTCTATCTTTATCCCCCCAAGAATGACAACCACTAGTACGCTGACCTGTGTGGAGGCAGGCCGCTCTTACATTAACCCCGGGCGGAGACCTCCGCTCCGCCCGCGGAGTGTGCGGAGATTTGCCTCCTCCGAGTTCCGTGGAGAACGCTGAGAAGGCAAATCTCCGCACACTGGCAGCAGAGCGGAGTTGGCCAGCCCCCGCCTCCACCCCCCCTATATTAAAAATTACTTCTACATGACTTAAAATTAAAATAAAACCCCTTACCTGGCATGCAGCATCCCCGGGCTGCCCTTCTCCTCTTCCTCGCCATCTGGGTAATTCTTGGAGAAAACTGCGCATGCGTGCGCACCCGCACATGCGCATTTCTTGCCACCTGTGTGGAGGCGGGCCCGCTCTTACATTCGGGCACCACGGGTCAGGTACAGGGCTGAACAACACCCCAAGCTCTCCTAAGAATGGCGTCCTGGGTGTCCTTGCACTACATCCTCGATGCCCACCAGGCAACCACAGACGAGGGTGACCCATGAAGAAACGGACCAGATCTTGTTTATTATTTTGTTCCATTTCCCCATTCCCTTCATTGCGACTCAGGCCAGCAGTGATGTGGTCCATGGAGCTTTAGAGGGTGTGGTCGGACATTCGACGAACATCTCTCCCGCTGAATCAGGATATCAGGTTAGTGCAACTAAATAGTGCCATATCTGACAGACTGCCTAGCCCGCGTATACTACCGGCCTGAGGGATAGATACTAATCATATTCTGACATCTATTTTGGAGACGATTACTAGTCTGCAAGTAGAAGAGCAGGCTTCACGAACAGAAAGTCATGTGCTACTCAGAAAGCTGGGGACAGTCCGGAGAGAAGTAGCTGGGTTGTCATGTAAAGGGAAACCCAACACCCCCAGTAGTAAGGGAAATCCATGGACATTTCCCCCTCCTTTACATATATAAAGCAGCACGTCTTATAACCATGCCTCTGCTCCTTCACCTCCACTAGGTCCTCCAGGAGCTGGGACCTCTGTACATCCCACACAGGCACATACCATACATGCAGTACAGTCCCCTACAATTCCAGTGGTAGCCCCAGAAAGATTTATTGGTGAGCCGAAAAAGTATGCTATATTTCTCAGTCAATGCAAGTTACATTTTAAATGTAAACGTATGGCTTCATCGGGGGAGAGGAGTGGACACATCTAGGAGGACGGCGAGGGATGCACCTTGAGACAAGTGTGACTACAGGGGTCCCACTTACCCTCTTCCCATGGGGCAATTAGGACCCTGTTTCGGGGTTATGAAACACCGTTTAGTTAGAGGATGACACAGGTCACCATAACACAGTGGTAACATCTGACCGGGTTTGGTAAGATAGGAGCCCTATTCTTCGTCCTGATGAATGCCACAGACCCTTTGGGCCAAAACGGCAGAAACAAGTTGACGATAATGGTGGTGATGGGGTATTAGTTCCCTCAAACCCCACACTTTAGTTTTCAATATCAAGTAGCACCCAGTGAACAAAATGTATTTGGGTTCTTACATTCGTTTTTAAAATAATTTTTTCACTGGCCCCCACTTAGATTTTTAGAAGTACCTCCCTGTCTCCAGGTGTAGGCCCGCTCTCTACCAAACGCGGTTTTTAGAGAGCGAGCACTGCCAATGATGAAACATGACACCTGGTGGTGTGTGAGGACAGTCCTTTGCATTTTTTGAGATGCCTAGCACCCTACTGATTTAGTGCTCAGTGCTTGTGAGGATTTGGTCATAATTCTCAATGACTATTTATTCAGGGTAGCTTCTTTTTGTGTGTCCATGATAGGTTTGGAGGCCAGCTCACCCTGAGTACCCTATAGCCCTTGGAAAGCTCCAGGGTGTTGTGTGTTGATAAACCTATGGCTTTCCCAGACGAACAGAGGAAAACAGCTTTTGTTCTGTCCGATCTAGGGGGTAATGCTGCCAGTTGATCTATCTCCATTATTGAGCACAATGACCACATTCTATACGACTTCAAGGCCATTTATGATGAAATGAAAAAACATTTTGATAGAAAAACTCATAGGCTCACCTTGGATAGAAAATTGATCACCTGACGCCAAGGTACAAAAGACCTATTGTCTACATCACTACATTTGCCTAGTGGTATAGACAGCATGACCTGAAGCTAAACATTCCTCCTTATTATACCAGAGTCTTCATAGTGAGCTCAAGGATGTTTTAGCCCAGGTGTTTAATCTACCAGACAAGTGTGAAGAACTAATAGATTTAACTGAACAGTTAGATCATAGGTTACTGGAGCGAAGGGGAGACACACTCAGGACAGACCCTAAGGTGATCATGGTTTGATCTAAGGCTTCCACAGGAGAGGAAGATAGAAAAGAAAGTAGTGGTCCGGAACCTATGCAGGTGAACTAATCAGAGCACCTCTTACCCAAGAGGAAAATGAGAAGCGGAGAAAGCAGAAGTTACGCATATACTGTGGCAAGGATGGCCATTTCATTAAGGATTGTAGGACTCCTCCTAAGCTAGATGATGGAAGATTGGGTAGTAAAGATCAAGGAGTAGTTCATACTCAGTTAACCCCAAAAGTGAAGGAAAACTAGTGCTCTCGAGTCTGACAGAGATCCCAGACTTGAGAGAACAGGTTGACTGAGAGATCTCCATCTTCTTGGCTAACACACAACAAGGGGTGGTGGCCCACATTAACGTGAACGTTACCCTGACCTTGCCAGATAGGAGACAACTACAGATAGTGGCCCTCATTGATTCTGGAGCCACCGGTAATTTTAGGGATCAATTTGTTGTTTGTCAGCTATATGTACCTTCTATCGAGAAGGAAGTCTCCCACCGGTCAGGTCAAGGCACTTTTGTGGAGAGGCTTTCACCTCCGGGCTGGTGCGCTATCTTACCCAAACGCTAGCCATGCTATTAAGGCCTAGTCTTTATGAACAAATTCAGTTCGACCACATCAACACACCAAGCTTCAAGCTGTTCTTAGGAATGCCCTGGCTGACCTTACGTGATCCAACTTTCAACTGGGCTGCACAAACAGTTAACCTCAAGTCAGTTTATTTTGCCCAACATTGTACAAAACACATGAAAGAACACAGTCCTGCAGACAGTTCTCCTGCACATTGTTTGTCATATGGTAGTGAGTCACAAATTTGTTCTATTACCCACCTAACCTTCTAAGTATTAAGAGTTTCACAAAGTGTTTAACAAGCATGTCAACTACCTCTGCATCGTGAATACAATTGCAGACTTGACTTAGTCTCTGTAGCTAGTATACCATGTTACAGAAATTATGGTCTTACCAAGCCAGAGAACCGACACCTTCAAACATACAACCATCCCAGTCTCTGACATCTTCGCCTCTTTTGTGTTGCATACATAGATGACATTTTAACCTTCTCAGACACCATGCAGGCACACTTGCCACATGTCAAGGCCATGCTCACGCGCCTAAAGGAGCATCACCTCTTTGCTAAGTAGGAGAAATGGCAGTTTCACGTATCGGAGATTCAGTTACAGAGATATGCCATCAGCCCAGAGGGAATCAAGATGGACGAATGAAAGGTGTCTTCCATCACTCAGTGGAAGGCTCCAACGAACGTGAAATCCTTGCAAAGGTTTCGCAAATTTTTACCGGAGATTTATTTAGGATTTCTCAGCTATAGTTCGCCCACAACTGCTGCAGAAAAATGTGGCCTTTAAGTGGACAGAAGAAGCAGAGCTGGCCTTTGGTCAACTAAAGAGCTGATTCCCACAAGCTCCTATCCTACGACATCCTGATGTGATCCTGCCCTTTCAGTTGGAGGCCAATGCGTCCTATTATGCTATGGGTGGAGTTCTTTCACAGAGGCATCCAGTCACCGACCAGATGCACCCAGTGGCCTTTTATTCCCGGAAGTTCTCTCCGAGTGCATAGAACTATAGCGTTACAGATAAGGAATTACTAGCTATCAAAAAAACCTTTAAACAGTGTAGGCATTACTTTATTGGAGTTCGCCACAAGGTCGAGATCTACACAGATAATCGAAACTTGCAGGTTTTGAAGTAGGCAAGAGCTCTCTCACCTGCTTGGTGCTATTAGCTACAGCTAGTCACACCGCACCAACTAAGATGGTCTATGTTCTTTTCCGATTTTAATTTCCTTCTAAAGTACCGTCCGGAGACACAGAATGGCAAGGCAGATGCCTTATCCCGGACACATGACCAACCAACCTCCATGACGGAACAGTTATCCAGTGAACCACCATTCATAATGACAATGAGAGGTTAATTTAGTACATTTTAGAGGTTAATCAGCACATTTAATTACAACTCCTCCCTTTATTACTAACCAGATGCACTATGTATTCCAACAGAGCAAGACTTCAGTCAGAGTTTACATACTAGTGATTTAGAGGCGTGGTTACGAAAGAAACCCCTCCTGTATGGAAAAAGGAAACATGATACAGGAAACCAGAATGACAGAAAACCGAAAACTTCCCTATTCATACACAATATCAGCACAATTTGGAACAGATGGTAAGAATATAAATTGTTCACATAAAAGTAAATATGCTGTGCCTCTCAGCGGGTGTTTGAATTGCGCGGCCGAATAATTGCTGAATGTTCCTCACTAGACTGGCTTCCTAATGTGATGAGCTGTGCCTGTCAGCGTATGTAACCAGCGGATGTAAATTCCAAAGCATTCCATGCTAAACAGGCTTTGCACAGGGACGAGCTGTGCCTGTCAGCATTAGAGAAAGCTGTGCCTGTCAGCGTATGTAACCAGCGGCTGTAAATTCCAAAGCATTCCATGCTAAACAGGCTTTCCACAGGGACGAGCTGTGCCTGTCAGCATTAGAGAAAGCTGTGCCTGTCAGCGTATGTAACCAGCGGCTGTAAATTCCAAAGCATTCCATGCTAAACAGGCTTTCCACAGGGACGAGCTGTGCCTGTCAGCATTAGAGAAAGCTGTGCCTGTCAGCGTGACCTGCTGAATAGCCTCATAGAGTCCTCAGTACAAGCATTGCAGGCAGCACGACGAGAGAAGAAACCGCCAAGAAAAGCTGCGATGCTCAGGAATTTTGAATGAAAGACAAGCATTGGCATAGCCAATAGGTCTCGGCTCTGAGACCTTATAAGTGTTTAGCCATGCAGTACATTGTCCTGGGTGCTGAGGCACTAGGGTTTAAAGGGCTATACAAATCTTATCTTGCCTAAAGTATTTAAAACATAGGAAACATGTGGTGAAATAGTGTATTGTTCAGCCCACATTTCCAGAACTAGGGTGCAACTAAAAAAACCTGTCTTGAAACCCTGGTGGAAATAAAAAATGGCACACATTCTTTAGTCTGCTGAATTCTGCTCTGTGAGTTTGGGAAGCGCTGGCTGTAGCCCTTACTGTGACATTCAGAGGTTTGGATTTCCCCTCCTTTTATGCTGATGATGTCTGTACAAACACTGCCCGGCTACCTGAAGCACCAAACCCTAAAACTCCATGTTGTGCTGTGAGCTGGAGCAGATGGACTTTCGTCACCTCACCAGAAACACATTAACACAGCTGTTTCCCAAGAACAGATTCAAGGGGAATGCAGCTCCTATATGCGCAGCAGCTTGACTGTCTCTTAAGCTAGAGAACTGCCGCAGACAGTATCAAATAACACAAGGCAACATTTTTTTGTGACAGCCCTACTGATTTCCTCACCGGTGGACAATGACTGGAGCTCTTGTTGTACAATGAGGGAGGCTACCGACGACCAGGATTGAACAGACCAAGCCTGTTGCTGCTGCTGCTGGTGGGTGTCTTGCCCCGGGGCAGGGTCTGCACAGAGCTCCTACGCCAGGGGCATGAGGGCTGCTGGTGACTAATGGAAACACGCTGAGGACGGGTGCCTGAGGCCCGGTTCTGGCAGCAGAGTGCTAACGAAGAGCGACATGGTGAGAGTGGTGGCTGGCTGCAGAGGAACTGGCATGACCAGGAGAGGGGTTGAAGCTCCGGTGAATCTCGGGGAAGAGGGAAGGACTGCTGCTGTGCTGGAAGACAGGTAGTGCTGAGCGGGCTGTGTATCCATCCCATCCCACTCTGCTGTGCCTGTGACCACTGGTGCCGAGAATACTGCAGTCACCTAAGAGGAGCCCGGGCAGTTGGAGCAGGCATGGGTATCTCGCATTTTAGAGGAAGATTTCGACCTTTATTGACAAAAAAGCTTATGTATCACATGTATTATACTTGCTTGCCTAGCATCTTGCCTCTAAGCCTACAGTTAATAAATAAAAGGCCTAGGCAAGACCAACAAATGTAATTCCAACTAAAAACTTACATCACAACTATAGTGTTGTAATGCCCCCATAGTGGTAATAGCACATATTTAGCAAAAACCTATTTAGGTAATGTACATGCAGAAAGGTAGAGTCACTGGCAAGTGCAGCATTGGCCACTGAAAATGCAGAAACTAAAGCCAGGGTTATTAAGACAAAAAAAGGAAGTGAGCGGAGAATTACGTTTGAAGCTTGAGAGTGGTTACTCAGTGCATTCATTTTATGCATTTACGTGGCTCGCTTAATTTTGCTTGTCGTTTGGAATTCCCATGTTTTAACTTAAACCTCCGCTCGACTCGAACCCTAATAAGCTGCTCCCAGGATGTATCAGTAAAAAAAAGTGTGCAGTAAATGAGCATGAAGAAAGAAAACACAGCTGACAGCTCAAACGAGAGATTACCTAGAGTCGAAAATACATACAGAATAAGGGGTCGTGAGAGGAAATAAGCAATTAAAGGGGTTTAATAGAGGTTGACTCGGGGGCTAACAAGTAGTTCTTCATTCAATTTTCTCCAAACAGCATCTACTCATGTACACAGGTTGCTGCAAGTTAGGTTACACCTCTATTGCAGACACTCGTCACAAGAATACAACCAAACAAAAAACAAACCTACATAAACTTTTCTTGAGATTCGGTCATACCCTGCTAGCGCAAAAAGGCAGAGCTGCTGAAAGCACGCTTCTGCAACAGACCCACTAAGTGCAAGCGTTACTTCCTCGCCGCTACCATTGTTTCTCCTTCCCCGGGTGGGGGGGGGTTGGGGGGGAGGGGGAGAGATGTGTTCAGAAATGCGCTCTCCTCCCTGTTAGCAAAATCGGACTACAGGAGGTAGCCCATAATCCCTAAAGAGACTAGGGCGGTCATCTGTAACATACAACAATGTCTCATAGGGTATTAATTAAAGGTCAGTTTCAGGCAGCACAATTAATTGCTGTGAGCAGAAGGAAGGAAGGAGAAACCCAGGGAGACAAAGATTTTTTGGTAACATAAATTGTACTTTAGTAAATGCATATATTTGTCATATTTAGCTTCATATATTCAAACATATGGATGTGTGACACTGCATTAGATTAAATGGTCATGTAACCTGGGAAATACTGTGCACAAGTGCTCGTGAAAATTGTGATGGCGCAAGTGACATGTGAGGAAGTATGTACAGCGACCGGAAGGGGCACAACAAGAAACAAATGAGAGTGAAATTTACATAGTTGGGATACCCAAACAATAAATGATAATATATACAAATGCAGTCAAGTAGGGTATCCTTGAGGAAATAGCGCTGAGATTTTTGCTGTTAAAGTCAACGGCGTTTCGGTTTATAGAAGTATTTAGGCCATCATCAGGACCAGGTTACTGTTATTTATATGGCAGTGCTGGGGATACAAGGATATATATATATATACATATGAACACTCCTAGATGGACCAAAAGGTAAGAATTTAAGGATGAAAGTATATAATTGAGCCCAAGGAGGGAGGACAGAATTTAATCTCGGCAAACAAAAGCATAGGAGGAATACAGCGTGACTAGGCTCAGAGAGGTGAAGTGTGAGAAAAGCACTTGAGGCAAGGAGATGAAAATGACACGTGACGTATCGCAACTGGCATAAATCCAGGTAGGGCAAGGTCCACGAACAGTTCAAGTTGGACCTAAGAGGGCTCTGTCTATAGTGAGAAAAAGAAGTAATTATGCCGGAATAGACAGTCGCCTGCAGGGGCAGTAGAAAAAAGAGGGGGGGGGAGGAAACAAAACTTACTGAAAGGGGCGGGTTGGGGGTCCCAGGGGATCCAGCAAGGATCACAAGCGATCGTTCTGAGTAGCGATAGGCCAAAAGCTGCTGGGCAGGTTACCTGGAAGGCAAACAGGCCTGGTGAGCCAGGTAGGTATATACGACTAAGGTGTAGGCTGAACAGTGAGTCCCCAGTCTGGAGGTGTCGGAGAACCCAAGAGTGGAGTGCGTTCCCAGTATGTGATCAAGGCCCATGTGGGGCTGAAACGCGTAATGGCGGAGATGCAGGGCATGGAATAAACTCACCTTTGCACTAGGAACTTTTGGGTCCGCGTTCGTCTTTCCCGATTGGTATTGGAGGTTCTTTGGCGAAGCCAGATATATATATATATATCATGTGATCAAGGTCCGTTCCGGACTGAAACGCGTAATGGCCGACATTAAACAGCAACTTTAAGCACTTAATTGTGGGTCCGTGTCTGCTTTGCTGAAGAAATACCTGCGGGAGGCGAGAAGCAGCCTTTTGGATATATATATATATATATATATATATATATATATATATATATATATATATATATATATATATATATATCCTTTTATCCCCAGCACTGCCATATAAATAACAGTAACCTGGTCCTGATGATGGCCTAAATACTTCTACAGGCTGAAACGCCGTAGACTTTTACAGCAAAAACCTCGGCGCTATTTCCTCAAGGATACCCCACTTGACTGCATTTGTATATATTATCATTTATTGTTTGGGTATCCCAACTATGTAAATTTCACTCTCACTTGTTTCTTGTTGCGCCCCTTCCTGTCGCTGTAAATACTTCCTCACGTGTCACTTGCGCCGTCATGTATATATATATGAAGCTAAATATGACAAATATATGCATTTACTAAAGTACAATTTATGTTACCAAAAAATCTTTGTCTCCCTGGTTTTCTCCTTCCTTCCTTCTGCTCACAGCAATTAATTGTCTCCTCCCAGTTAGAACACCTCAGTAAGGCAGAGACCACACAGTCAAACGCAGCTCACCTGCAGCAACCAAAAGTCAGAGCTCTGTACAGCCTACAGGGCGACAGTGTCATTACCGCCCCACCAGAAGCGATGCGTCTCGGGGAGAGCAGCACTGCAAGCAGAGGCAGACAGGATCAGTTTCCAGTACATCATTACAGTGTAAAACGCCCCCGGGGGAGCCGCGCACATGTGCTGCAGCCCGTTGGAAAATGCACGGTGGCATTTTAAGAAGTTTACAGTTAGCAAAACGTTGGGTTTTAAGAAGCTTAAAAGGAAGCAGGAAGAAAGCAAGCACTGACGAGCAGCAGAGAAAAGTAAAAAAATAAAAAAGAGTTCTCCCACTCAACAGCTGAAGAATGAAAGAGTAGGGAAACTGTACTTTACCGGTACGCCTCGCCGTCAACGGAAGTGACTTATCAGCAAAGCGAACGAGTTAGGAGGCAGAAAAAAAAGAGCGACATTGCAGTGAACCAATGGTAAGTAGCAGATGGGAAAAAAGTTATAGTATTGATTACAGCAGATCTTGCAGACAGCGCTTGCACGCTGTAGCTCAACCTAAAAAAGAACACAGTGCGCTCCTTGCTCCAAATGAAAACACAGCAGCTGAGAGCCTACGAAGCAGAAAGTGTAACTCTGGTACAGCGTCATGCCAAGGCTACACTAAGGAAATTCTTTACAGATTCCAAAGCTGCACAGTCCCGACATCATTTCAGGAAAATACTTGGCAACAAATGAAAATTAAACACAGCCCGAGTAACATGGTGCCACAAACTTGAGGGAAGGACGACGCAGTACCACCAACAAGCCTAAAATAAAAACTAGTCGATGAGGATGTTCTTCACAGCTGAGAGGAGCATGGCTTGCCATATATAAAGTTTCAGCTCCTAATAGCCAAATGGATGTAAGAAACAGCGGCGATAAAAGCGCTTATACCAACATCAATCAATCATCGCCAGTGTTACAAAGAGAAGAGGCAATAGGTTGAACAGGAGATTATTTATAATGCTTCCTCCACCAATACAAGGTTCCAGTCAGCTGGAGTCAGCTGTGGAATATTCATCTGACAGTTGGTTAGGGAACGTTCCAAGAGGGGAGAAAGGAAGGGGAAATGGAATAAACTATTGAAGCTAAAATTAATTACAACAATCTATTTAGTTGCATATAATAAACAAATGCTTTACATATGTCAATCAATCAATAATAATCTTTATTCAGCAGTAATCACAGCCATAAAAGATGCCATAGTTAAAAAACAGCATCAGAAACGTTTGTTAACAGCATGTCATCCAGGTGTACAAAATCCTAATTTGTCTTTGGCCTCGGTACAATTTTATTAAAATGAATCCATTAAAAAAAAACACATACAAAAAATAAAAACTGTTACAAATTCATTAAGATCATTAGTGCAAAAATGCATAGATCCCTCTAAACATCAGTCCTGTCTCGAGTTTCTTGATTTAAATACTGCTCTTAAAAACTTGTGATAATAAAAATGGTTCGAGCATTTGACGTTAATTGCACATGTAAAAGTGCTACACAAGCCTGCCTAATCCCTATTTATTTTAGGTAAGGTTTAAGATACAATCGCCTGGGAAGGGTATAATATTTACGTAGAAATACAAAATGTAAGGTATCGTGTGGAGACCTATTGTCGCAGCCACAGGGACCTCTGTCTTCTATACACTGAACAAAAACTGGAGGGGATGCCAATAGATGGTGGAGCATATTTAATCTAAAACGGGTGATTAAAAATCTGTCATGGGCACTGGTTAAAATGGAGAGATAAGTCTCCATACCCTGTACTGACTTAACTAAGGCAAATCCTCTCACCGTAGATTTTCTGAATTCCATGCTCTCGCGGTCTGCCATGGCTTTTTTAAGAAACAAATCTTTGACCAGATTTTTATCCTGTTTCCTTAGTTGGTCATACTTTATAAAAAATATCGGCTCTTCCCAGAGCCGATAGTGTTTCCTTTATATACCTTAGCCACAGAATGTGAAAGCATTGTCAAGTGAAAGGCAATCCCGGATTACTGCCTGGTTAAAAGATGCCTCTTCATTAGACCAGACGTTCACCCAACACAACAGGGGATTAACAGCGACTAAACAGGATATACACTTAATACCCAATTCATCGTGTACAGTATAAGATGGAGTGCCCTACATATGTAGCATGTGCATGAAGCATGTTCCTTTCAGCAGTGCTTAACGTGCACTTACTATCCCAGAGTACCTGTTGGAATACATATAAGTGCCAGTATTCTCCTATTAAAAGCATTGGACCACTGCTGAGAAGTGCAGGTACTCAGTACCTGAGAGTACCTGCCCATTGAAAGCACTGCCTTTCTGACATCTTCTGAGCAGTGCTGGAACTCTGGAAACAGGTCACATTTTTTGCATGCACAAGGGCACGTTAGGCCACAGCCTGCATTGGCATTTCCAAAATGATTTCCAAGAAATATTGTGCTCAGTCATGCTAGGAAAAAGACATAAAATAACTCGGCTAATGAAGCCCAAAGTATCCAAGAGCTTAAGTTAAGATCTACTTATTTTCTATTCCAGTCTCTTTTTGAAGGTTTGCTTACAGTTACAAGAGGAAATCTCTGCTTTAACAATTTTTGAAATCTGTAGTACATAAGTCCCTCTTTTGCTGTAAGTGCACCGTTATTATTACTTAATTATTTTCACAATTTGTGAAAAGCAGCGAGTCTCCTGGGATCCCCAATGCTGCCCGGCGCAAAGTCACCTTTAATCCACTTTGGATTCACTATCTAAAATAACGAGGCAGGCGCTGGAAGGCAAGAAAAAGGTTTATTACTCTTAGAGGAGACCACGTCAACTGCTGACACCAGGATGTCTTCAGGGAGGTGTTCTACTGGCAATGCTTCTGACTCTTCCTTTTATACAGTTTTACACAATGTATTTGTTTCTTTTATCATGGTTACAAGCTTGGAGTCTCCGCCCCGGGCAGGTTGTCACACAAGCCTGACATTGTTTTATCAACATGGTTACACAAGCCCAACATTAACTCTCCTCCCACCCAGGTCAAAAACAGACAATTTAATTGCAGCTGGACCTTGCTTCAGGGTCTAAAACGAGTGAGACCGGCCAGATCTAAGAGTCTGTTCTGTTGATAAGAACAGGTCCCATTGTTGGCAAAAAACCAGTCTTGCTGTGTGTAGTGCAATAAACCATGTTTGCAAGAGTCTGTTTGGTATTTGTAACCCGTTTGTGCAGGGATGAGAGGAAAGACGAGTTTGAGGCAGCAGGTGATGTTGATGTTTGTCGTGGAAATAGTTTATAGCCCCCAGCACACATATCAGGTTTGGTCAGAGAGTCAGAAGGCTGCTAGAGGACAGGGTGAAATGAAGGTGACCAACAGAGTACAAAATGGCTGTGGTAAATCAGAATGACTGTAGTTTATGTGCACGTAGGAACTTTCATCAGACAAGATGGCGCAGAATGTTCATGATTGTGTTTTGTTCTTAACAGTCGCCCCTGTCACACCGCTAATGAGGCAGCTCTGCAAACGCCCCTAAAATGAAGTGCATTACTGCCCCCTGAGTGTGTGCTGGTCTACTAAGTCCCTGTACAACTTGCCTGTATACTTTATGCCGATCAATGCCTGACTCCAAAATGGCGACGGTCCAAGACATCCTCGACTCGCCTCACAGTGCCTGACCTTAAGATGGCGCTGCCTCAAAACTTTATTGGCTGAAAACTTTATTGTTTACATCTCTTCTTTGTAACATCACAGTTACATTGCTGTGCCTGAAGACTCACCTAATTTTCAAATTGCAGGCACAACCTCATATGGTGTCAACTACACCAGTGTCATTCCTGACTCTTGTTTGCTCACCTTAAGACCTCCTTTAATATCAGGTTCCTGGAAGACTTCTACACTTCTTGCCCAGTTGAAATGTCGAAGCGCGCCCTGCTGACTAATGACAAACACTCCTGTGAGTCATGCCTCAATCACCATAGCTCCATCTCGCCTGTGTACCGGGAGACTCATCCCCTCCGCTGTCTTTTTACCCTTTTACCCATATTAGTGCCCTTCCCTAACCAACATGTCACGTCCTGACCTGGCGTGGTCGGGGGAAAACTCCTATACTCTGGTCTACCCCCCCAACCTCTCCAAAACCGCTGCTAAATCATTCAAGCACGACACCCCTAAAAAGCCACCCTGAGACGCTGATATCCGACCTGCGCTTCAACGCGGACAGTGACATTTGCATAAATGACCTTATTTTCTATTCCAGAAGAACCGCCGCCTGGCGCAAAACCCTGGCGCACCTTCTTAACGTTCGCTCAACCAGAAACATTCCATATGGCACCAAACTCACTATTGCTCCCTCCTCTACCCTGCGAGCGGACCTCACCATCACCCTCTACAAAAATGGCATTGTTCTGATCCAAGCCTCAACCAATAACCTTAATACATTCGCAGACCTTTTCACCCTCCTCAGAAACCATGTGCACGACACGGATAGGGTAACTAACACCCGCACTAATGACCCACCATCCTGCCAGCCTATGGTGCCTAGCCACCCGCATACCCCCCCAATGGCTTCCATCGCAGTTCGTCCTATCCCCCTCAGCATGTCTACGGACCCCGGCTACGGACTCTCCCCCACACCCTTGATCCCCTCCCACCTAGCGCCCCCACCAACTGGGAGACTAATACGCTCCCAAAGACCCCGGACTCAGTTCGAACTAGCCCTCCAATGGCTCCCAACACTGATCACCCTAACCACTATAGCACCTCCAACAGAGTCGCCCCCAGACCCCTGATCTCCTCCCCGCCAGCCATCCACCAAATCCGCGAGCTTGGTACCCCTCCAAAGACCCTAGAGTCGGCTCAAGCCAACCTCTCTCCCCTTCCACCTTTACATGCCACCTGTACTGCTCCTGAACCTTTGCCCCCTGCCCTCTAGCACCTCCAGCTTATATTGATCTCGAAATTCTGCACTCCAGAGCGGCTAAACTAACCCAGAGCATCCATAGCTCCATTCTGGACCTTATGAACCCCCTTCACCTTGCCGAACTCTCCCTTGCTAACCTCAAACCACCTCAATCCTCCCCCCCACAGATCGCCGAGCCTCCCAAGCACCCTCTTCCGCTAACTTTGAGACATCTTCGCCCGCGCAAACACCCTTGCCACCTTTCAGAGGAGGAATCCCGAGCTCTTGCACTCTCTTACAACTCTACCACTGCCACCTCTAATCCACTAGACCTCACGGGAAACGAAATCCTAGCCATCCTCCAAGACCACAACTCTGTCCAAGCCATCCCTCGCCCACTAGATAGGAGCCCTGAACACCCCATCAGCACGGTCACCATCAACCCCAACAGGCCAGCTACCCTCCATAACAGAAGTGTGGTTAAAAGCAACCTTGCGCCTATATTCCTGTCCGCCCAGACCCCTGTCACTCCCCCAGACACCCCCCTATCTGGTCTCTTAATCAATTGCCGTTCGGCAGTTAAGCACGCCGCGGACATTGCTGACCTCATCCTGAACAAAAATTTAGACCTAGCTATACTAACAGAATCTTGTCTCAATGAATACTCTTCCCCTTGCCTGGACTTATTAGTCCCTCCCAACTACAGCATTGCTAGACTGGACAGACATTCTAGCAGGAAAGGAGGAGGCATCGCCTGCATCTACCGATCCTCCCTCCTTGTCATGGAACTCTTGGCGGACACCACTGACTCCTGCGAATACCTTGCACTCTCAATTTGCAGCAACTCATTACATCTTTGCAACTTGCACATCTTTTATCACCCCCCAGGTTCGAACGACTCTTTCACCGATCACCTCTTGGAAATCATCACAACTAAGATTTCCTCCAATGCCAAAGAGATTTTCCTTGGTGATTTCAACCTGCACTGGAATGACCCCAAAGATCCCTACGTCAACGCCATCAAAGACCTCCTAACTGATCAAGCACTGACTCAAGCCTGCTCTCTGCCAACTCACTCAAAAGGGGCCACCCTTGACTGGATCATTTTTAAGGAATCCTCAGTCAAGCTTATCTCCATAGACCCATGTGACTGGTCTGACCACCACACCATCTCCTTCGTGGTACCTGGGACCCACAAGACAAAGACACCGCAACCGGTGATTCCCAAACGCTGGATCAGAGACACTAAGAACCTTGACCTTATGAAACTGGAGGCTCGCTGCAAATCTGACCCCCCTCGCACATAACTACGGTCAGTGACCTAAATGAGCATTACTCGGCGTCTATATCAAACATTCTGGACGACCTTGCCCCTCTAAAACTAAAAAGAACACAAATCAAAGACAGAAACCCCTGGTTCACTGGTTCCCTCAACTTGGAGAGGAGATCCCTACGGCAATCTGACAATCTGATAGAATCTGGAGACAGCACCCCTCTGCTACGCATCTAAAACTTCTCCGCCAAGCGAGAAACTCATACAACAAGCATATCCTCAACTCCAAAAAAGAATACTTCAGATCGGAATTGGGGAATGCCAAGAATAGACCCCGCAAGCTCTTTGAACTGGTCAAACACCAATCAAATAAACTGGCTAAAACACCGAAAGAATCTCCCAAGTCTCTAATATCGTCGGAGGAATTCTCCTCTTTCTTCGCTGATAAAATCACGGCATTAGGAATTGAACTCAGTACCACCACTTACTCTCAACCCCTTCCGGACCTGCCCCCTTTTCCGCACTACCCCCACTGGCCTCACCTAAAAACCAAGCACACTGGACCAACTTCGAATACTATGATGAAGACTCCATCTCTAAAATCCTCTCTACCTTAAACCCAAACAACCACTTTAATGACCCGCTACCATCCAACTGCCTCGCTGCTGCCTCCCAATCCATTGTTCCTTGCTGGACTGCAATAATCAACGCCTCTCTCCAGCAGGGATCGATTCCGGAACCCTTGACAGCCGGCCAAGTCCTTCCTATTTTAAAAAAACCATAGCTGGATCCAGCCTCCCCCGACAATTTCAGACCTATCTCCAATATCCCTCTGTTAGCCAAAGTATTAGAGAAGTGTGTACAACAGCAACTAAGTCAGCACATCAACAACTTCCACCTACTTGATGACTTCCAATCTGGATTCAGACCGGGGCACAGCACTGAAACTACTATGCTCCACATCGTGGACGACGCCCTCCAAGCCCTAGACCAAGGCAAAACCTGCCTTCTAATCCTCTTAGATCTATCCTCCGCCTTCGATACCGTGAACCATGCAAATCTACTCGAACGCCTCAAACTCAGGATGGGTTTGGATGGCGTTGTCCTAGAATGGTTCAGGTCCTTCCTCCACAACCGATCTCAGAGATTCCTCATTAACGGCAACCTATCAGCTCCCACCCCGGTCACGGTTGGAGTCCCCCAAGGTTCAACCCTGTCCCCCACCCTCTTTAATCTCTACTTAGAGCCACTCACCGAAGTTCTTCATACCGCCAACATCTCCTACCATATGTACGTGGACGACACCCAAATATACATCAATATTTCATCGCTCGAGGAGGTCCTCTCCCTGAACGAGACCCTGAAACTGACTGTCCAATGGCTAGCCGCTAACCAACTCAAACTCAACCACCAAAATGTGCCCGACGAATCTAAGACTATCGCTTCTTCCTCAGATCACCAATTCACCCCGCCGAGAAAATGTGGGGCTTCTGTTTTTACTGACTCTAACTATAACTGTAACCATAAACTTGTATCCCCTTTTTCCCCCATGTTCCCAGCACCCCTGCCCCTCGCCAACCGTTTTTGTATATTTTTGTATATCTCTGCACTTTAGACTTTTTGTTTGTTCACCTCTGTATACCGTGTAAAGCGCTCTGATACCCTCACGGGTCAAGTTCGCGCTCTATAAAACACTAAAAAAAAACAAAAACAAAAAAAAAAACATTACGTCTTTTTTTTTTTTTAACCATATTTTATTGCCATTTATACATTGACAGTGCATCCAATAATACATATCCTGGTTCAGTCTCTGATGTGCCTTTATCTATAACCTTTTCCCAACAGGGTTATCCCCTCTCCCCCCTTGAGTTGCTTGCTAATGAGTGAAATGTGGAAGAAGTGTGCGAATTGTCCATCGGGCTACAGGGCCCCAGAAAGCAGCTATTGGCCCACTGTTTCTCTCAGGTGTGTGGGGCTGGTTCCTCCTCCTGCTCGTCGCCCGGGTCCGGTGTTGCCACCCTCAGGGTGTTCCCTTCGCTGTCAGCGTCTGCATCTGCTGCTATTAGTTCCCCCACAAGAGCCTCCCATGCCCTGGCTTTTTCTTTCGTACCTATTCCCTTGCTGGCCTCTCGGAGTAGCAGTCTCCCTTCTGCCCCCGCCCATCTTTCGAGCTCTTTCCTCCATGTAGTGAGTCTCGGCCCGCCCGGCGCCTTCCAGTTCCTGGCTATCTCCCACTTAGCTAATATATAGGCAAGGTCCTGAAACTTTCCTGTCACCCTGTTTCTAGCTGTGTGGGGGAACCACCCTAAGAGGAAGTGTTCTGGGGTCTGTGGGATTTCTTTGTCAATCAGGTCGCTTATGATACTTCTAAGTTCCCCCCAGAATGTTTGCAATATTGGGCAGCTCCAGAACATATGGAGTATGTGCGCCTCTCTTTCTCCGCATCTGGGGCAGGCTGCTGAGTATTGCTTAAGTCTTTTGCCTTCAATCCAACCTTATTTTCATTCATATATTTAAGTTTTGTTTTTTATGTATATAGTCTTTATTAAATTTTACCATAGCAAAATAAGGGATTTATTAAGAGAATAATGGACTGATTTTTCACACGTCCACTGTGAACATATGAGGTTAAGACCCCCTTCAGAATGAGGTTCAATATCATGAATGTGTGCTCAGGTGCAAAACGGAACAGTGGCCCTCTTGCAAAAAGTAAACATGTTGTCTGCAATGCGCATTAACTCAAAAACTCTGTGAAATCGGGCAAGGTAGTATATGAAAGGAGACAGTACAGCTCGGAAACTCAATCAGAAAAACATAGAAACAACTACAGCTCTTTATGTCTGACTGCTGTAGGCAACTCATGAGATAACTTAATGTTTTATGTCGCTGCACATGCGTATAGACAGTCGACTTTCATTCAAAAGAAGTGTAGGGGTTGTATCATGCTGGGCTTTTCTGGCACAGCACAGAGCCAAGGGAATGTTTTATGTGCCAGCTAGGAAACAATGGGCAAGGTTTGTCTCTTTCTGTTTCTGAGCTCAGCTGTCTGAAAATAAAGCACTAACTCAGAAGAAAATATCAGGTTAAATGAGTTACCTTTATGCATAATGAAGAAGCCACGTGATGTTCCCAGCAGAGGCGTTGAATTTACAGCAAACACTTGGTATTCAGTTTATTTATGTTGAGGCCACTTGGGCGTAAAGGTGTGAACTACATGCTGGCAATACATATACAATTTTTTGGTTTTTTTTTGTCCTCATTCACCTCCGACTATATTATACATTCTGATCGCCCGCACCCAGTTTGTAGGTCCAAGGTTGGGTAGAGCCCATCTTCGGGTACGCAAGCGGACAGAAGGACACTGCTCCAGAAGGGTAAGTCTCTCTCAGCTTTGTCCGGGTAACCGACAGCTGCATGTAAAGTAAAAGAAGAGGGAAGACCATCACAGCTTAGAGAGATTTTCATTGGTGTAATCATTGGGCAAGCAGACGTATCATAGCTTATCTCCCAACTCTTCCCTGGACCATCTCAATAGAAAGCTCCAAAACTTCTTCTTTTTGCTTGCAGTGTTCCCCATTAAATCCATTTAGACACATAGTGCAAAGAGTCCAACCACTCTAATGCTGAGGAGGGATGTCTCCTACCCACTTACGGCAAATCTCCCTACTCGCAAGTATTATAGCATGAATCAGAAACTTTCTAGCATAGCCTATAATAGCCTCCTCCACTTGACCAGAGACCCCCAGTATGCTTGAGATGCTCTTACCCACTTTGTAGGAAAATAGTATCTGCTTTTATGGTTACCCGCACTTTTTGCCTGGTGCTATGCTATTTCTGACTAGTCTGACTGGGATCCTGCTAATCAGGACTCCAGTCTCTCTGCTTTCTCCCCGAAATTGTCATGGTAAGTACTTAGGTACATCCCAGATTGGATACTGGGGTACCCTTATAAGTCCCTAGTATGGTACTAGGGTACCCAGGGCATAGGTACCCCAGGGGTCCCCCATAGGCTGAATCATGTATTATGCCACCTATGGGAGACCATTCAAACTGTCACTACAGGCCTGCCATTGCAGCTTGTGTAAGCTGGTGCTAACACCACGTACGACAGATATAGGTTTCCTATATCCAGGGTCACTGCACTTAAAACCTATAAGTCACCCCTACAGCAGACCGTTTAAATCCTGAAGGTAGGGTGCTCGGTTCTAAGTGTGAGGGTGCCCCTACATGAGCAGGACACCCCTACAGCCGTCGGAGTCCATTCTCCCGGGTTGTAAGTGAGACAGACATATAACATATAGAGGGGCACTGCGTCATTACGCGATGACCATCTTGAAACTGCCGGAAACGAACCCTGTCATGTTTGGTATCAAACATGTTGGAATCATACCCCCACATCATAAATGGTGCGGGAGGTATGATTCCAAGCACTGTAAAGGCCCTTCGTTAGGCCCTCAGTGCTCCTGGTACCAGTCTTCTGGACCCGGACAGCACAACATGGCTGCTGCCGACCAGAGACAAGATTCTGCCCTCCTGCTGCTAAGCCAAGCTCGGCCAGGGGAAGGCAGAACAATAGATCTCCTGTCACAGGGAGGTGTGACCACCTCCCAGACAGGGTTTAGTGTATTGGGGCCGGGTGGGAGCGCTAACCAGCGCCTCTCAGTCTGCTTCAAGGACACATTTGGTGCCCTCCTTGCATAGTCCAGTTCAAACCAGCTCAGGGAGCCGTTGGATCCCGCTCTGGTTCGAAACTGGACAAAGGACATGGGAGTATCCTCCCCACTGTCCAACCCCTCCCCTGGGAGAGAACCCTGAATCGTCCCAACCCTTTCCTTAGGGTGCTTAAGGGCTTACCTGAGGTGGGTCCCTAGATTTGTCGTGGGACATGATTCAATTCAGACACCACTTCAACTTCGATCGTCTGGGCACTCTGGACTTCGCTCTGGACATCAAGGCTGCAACCGGGAAGACTCCTGCTGCTCCTGATCTCTTCGCCCTGCTCGTCTGCTGCAATGTCCATGCCTGTGCTCCATACAGGAAACCTTCCAAGGCATGTGGGCATTCAAGACACCTGAAGGAATCTCCCTTGAAGTGAAGGAGTCATTGCCCTGCATCTGCAGGCACCGCAACTAAGCTGACTGGTCTGCTGATCCTGGGCTCCCACGGACTCCGAAAGACTCAGCAACACAGGTGGTGGTTCTTCACATCCCTCGAGGCCTGCCCTGTCCTCTCACCAAGTTTGAGGCCGGTATCCCTCGTCAGAGCCGCAGGAACCAAACCCCTGTGCGCCGCAGGAACCAAACCCCTGTGCACCGCATCAACTTGCCATTGCAAAGGCTTGTTGGCTTCCTTCCATCAAGATCTTTGGGATCCAAGTAGCCCCAACCTCAAGCATCTCCAGTGACCAGAATCTTCGACACCGCATTGCTTGCACCGTGGGCTTGCTTATTTGGTGAGCTGCTTGAGGTCCTCTTGCGAATCTAGTGCCTCCGGCCTGTGGGTCCTGTTGAGGGTCACCTTTGAATTCTTTGGGCTACCCTGATTGCTCGGGGCCTGCCCTGACTTCCCTACTTGTGGTGAGTCCCCTGGACCTTGCTGGTCCCGACACTGCACCTGCTTAGCTTTCCACATTGTTTGCAGTTGCCAAGGCTTGTTGGTGCTCCTGACGGACACCGACCCCTCAACTCTTGACATCCGACGTGGGACAGCTCATGAATGGCTCCAGGTCTTCCACATGATCGCCTCATCCTCACAGCTGCAGCTCCAAAGTTACCGACATCTTTCCTGTGACACCCGACATTGGTGGGCATTCGTCTTCGGTGCCCCCTGGTCACCCTCGAGTGACCTAGACTCTGTCCCCTCTGCTTGCAGGTACTTTCCACCTTTGGGTTCCACCGGACACTTTCACCTTCTCCAGCAGCTGCATCTTCCTGAAGTCTCCCACTGAGTTTGACGATGGTTTCCGTCGCCACTTAACACCTATGCACCCAGCTTCCCTCGTGCAGGTAACCTGGTTGCAGGGGTAGACACGGGTGGGTGGCCCTCCAACCTCTTGTCTTCCACGGGGTTTCTTCAGGGTCCACTGGGAAGGATCCTCTGTCTTTAAAATTGCAACATCGACTTACACATTGATTTGTACAGAGATCGCGCTTGTGTTCCTACACTCCACACGACCTGCGTGGGGCTCCTAGATACTTACCTTGGGTGGTTCCTTGGGTCCCGGGCACTTCTTCGTCCTCTGAGTATCGTCTTGACTCGAGTCGTGGTTCGCATACCACTATTTTAGTATATGGTTCGGTCTCCCCCTGGGGACCACTGTGTATTCTGTGCTACTTACCTATCTCTATTGCAAATTATTGTGTGCATTGTGTACATCTCCGGCTAGGAGTTATCTGTATGTGTTAGTGAGTGTCTTATAATAAATACATATTTTTATAAATACACTGCGTGGTTCTTTTTCACTTAATCTACACCTATAAGATTATGTTCTGGTAAAACAAGCTGCTTTACACTCCTTCTGGACTAAGTCTAAAGGCTGCTCTCCACAGCTACCACTTAGAGAGCTTTCTAAGGTTGTCTAAGACCACTAAAACAACCATAAGGGTTGTCTGGCTCAGTGCAAGGTGTCCACTTACATATGTGTACATCATATACTGAGCCAGCCTCTCACACACTTCCTCCCTGAATTTCAAAATGGCAGGTCTGTTGAAACGTATGGACATCGGATGCCTTTTCTAGTCCACATTTCCTGCATTTGGCCAAACCTTCCCTTGCCATCTTGTACAGCTTTTTCGGAGTTATGTAGGTCCTATGGAGTGAAAAAAGGTGGTTTCTTCTTAACCAAGCAGGCTTAACCGTTGAGTATAGAGTGCAGATTGATACCTGCCAAATGTGTTGTAACTGCTCCCTCGGCAAGTCCTCGGCCCACAGATCCTCAGCCAGGGTGAACTCTTCATCGGTAGCCTCTTAAAGTACCCACTACCACATTGATACTTCTTTGCTCCCAGGAGGTTTTCCCACCAGCTGATCCTCCAGAGAATTTCCGCTGCCCAAAGGGGATCTGTACTTTTGGTCCCAACTTTTCAGTTGAATGTATTTAAATTTCGACAGTTTCTCCTTTTCATCTTTTGGTTCAACTCAACCCAGGGCAGGAGTTCGCCATTCTGAGCTAGTTCTCCCCAACAGCAAACACTTGCCTCTCTTATAGGGATAAGTAGCTTGTCTTTTAGACATTCCGGTGTCCCTGGGGAGTCCCAAACAGGAGCCAAGTTCGAATAATAACCTAAGCTTGCCAACCGTCTAATTCTGGACCAGATTTTTGCCATGGCTTGCAGTACTTTCAGTTTAACCTTTTTAAAGTACTTTGGATCTCCGAACTTGAATAAAAAAATGGCCTGTACCTACTCGAGCGCCCTTCTGCATAACACTAAATAGGGCACCCAGATCAGAACCATCTGGGGAATTTAGCAGCATTCTAGAATGTGTCAACTGAAAGGCTCATTCGTAGTATTGAATGTCTGGGTGGGATAAGCCCCACTTCTCCCTTTTCCGCCGTAGTTTCTTCCATGAGATTCTTATGCCCTTTAATGCCCAGATGAATGCGTTAATGGCCTGCTGGAACCTATCAATCTGAAAGTTTTCAAAATGCAAGGAAATTGTGTTAAACAGGTAGGTGATTTTAGGCAAGATTACCATTTTTACTAGGTTCACCCTCTCAAAGATTGTTAAAGGGAGATGTGCCCAGCCCTTCATTATCCGAGTACATTCCCTTACAACGATATCCAGATTCACTCCTGTTATTTTATCAATATCTTGTACAAAATTCAATCCCAGATATCTCATTTTCTTTTTGATTAATGGGCTATCCTCTTCAAGATTCCAAACCATTACCTCTGTTTTCCCCGCATTAACGTCATATCCTGACACTTTGCCAAACTCTGAGGTAATCTGAAAGATCGCCGGGAGGGCTGCCGAAACATTTGAGGTTATACCATTAGGTCATCTGCGTAGAGCGCTATCTTTTTCTCCCAACACTCATAACCAAAACATGGGATATCGACTGCGGCTCTAATCTTCTGTGCTAAGGGCTCTATATATAAATTGAACAGGAGGGGTAATAGGGGGCAGCCTTGTCTAGTGCCTCTAGATATTTTAAATGGTTCTGTCAAGTTACCATTTACAAGTATTTTGGCCGATGGGTTCTGACATATTAACTGGATGGCCTTACAAAAATTCTCACCCAGATTGTATCTCTTCAAGATGGTCGCCAAGTATGACTACTTTACTCTGTCGAAGGCCTTGGCAGCGTCTAAGGTCACTACTGCCAGAGGGATCGAAAGAGCAGAAGCTATGTCTATCGCACCTATCAAGCTATATGTTAATTCATATAGATATCACCCTTGATAAAACCCTTCTGGTCGCTATGTATCATCCCACCTGTGACTTTACTTAATCTGTCTGCTAAAATCTTTACAAAAATGTTGTAGTCCGCGTTCAGCAGAGATATCGGCCTAAATAACTCGCACCGAGCGGGGTTTTTACCTGGTTTTAATATTAGTGTGATTATTGCCTCACCCCAGAATTTGGGCAGTTGTAGACCTTTCCCCAAAATATCATTAAGCATCTGGGTCATGAAAGGGATGAGAGCATCTCCCAGGATTCTATATAAATCTATTGGTAATCCGTCCGGCTGGCAGCTTTCCCGCTTTTCCTCGTCTTCATAACTTTCCTGACCTCATCCTGAGTGATTTCCTGGTTGAGAAGATTTTGCTGGTCCAAGTCTAAGGGTTTAATTATGTATGACCCCAACCAATGGTTAACCTCGTCCTCAGACGCTGCCCGCTCTTCCACATAGAATTTCTGAGAGTACTCATTAAAAGCTGCCTCTATTTCTGATTCATTTGTTAATTCGCTCTCTTTCTGTATGCCCTCTAGTTCCTTTATCAAACTCCTATTTTTATCCGTTTTCACCTTCCAAGCCAGTATCTTTCCAGCGCCTTCGCTATATTCAAAGTGGGCCAGCTTACTAACCTCCCAGCGTTTGTTAGTCCGGGTCTGTAAGATATTTTCTAGCTGTTCTCTCAATGTTAGTAGTTTTTTCCCTTCCAAAAGCCTATGTGCCTCATCCTTACCCTTCATTAGACTTGCCTCTAGAGCCTTCATTTTTGTCTCTAACCGACTAACCTGAGCTCTATAACTCCTATTCCTAAAGCATAAAATGCTTGTGATTTTACCCCTTATATAGGCTTTGAGTGTATCCCAGAGAATTGTGATAGAACTGAAGCGTAACCTATGTTATGTTTCAAGAACTCATCCACCTCATTTCTCAAGTGGTTCATTGTATCCGTGTCAGATAGTATGGTACGATCCAATGTCCATTTCTTTCCTAGGTCCTACTTTTTAGACCCATACTTAATGTTACCTCAGAGTGATCCGAGAGTTGGGCAGTCAAATAGATAATATCCCGAATGCATTCCCTCAGGTTTAGACTAACGAGAAAATAATCAATTCTAGACCTATGTGGTATTATTGTGGTAGGAGGAACCTAGCAGGCCTCTTGACCTTTCTCTCCATAAATCACAAAGTGCGGTTGCTTCATCATTGTCCGTAAGTATGTACGTGATTTAGGGGTGGCTATTGCTCTGCTATTTTTAGATTTATCTAGCTTTAAATTGATTATTACATTAAAATCACCTGCCATAATCATTGGATCTGGAAAGTCCAGAGAAGACTGCCTTTAACTGCTCTATATCATCAAGATTCGGGCAGTAGTATTCTACCAAAGTTATTATTTCCTCCTGTATTTTAGTTTTTGCAATCATCCATCTGCCGCTCTTATCCGCCACTGAATCTAATAGAAGGGCCTTCACCTGTTTCTTAATTAGCATTGCAACTCCTCTTATATTTGCACTCTGCTCCATGTATACTGCTTGTTGAACCCATGGTTGTCTGTTAAAGATCTCTATACACTCACTCACCAGGTGTGCTTCTTGTAATATTATTATCTGTGCTGGGGAGTCCCTTAAATATTGTAAAATCTTTTCCCTTCTCGCTTTCGTACGCAGGCCGTTAACGTTCCATGGATGGCCATCTCCTTTGTCCTATCACTAGACTTACTGACTGGACCCTTGTGTCTTTTACCACTGTGAGCTGCCATGCTAAGGTGTACGAGGTTATTTTTTTTGGTTTATCTCCCCTATGCTCCCCACCGAGTGCACCCCCACCCTTGCCCTCTACCTCCTCCCCCCTCCCTGGAGAACCCATCCCCTCTTTCTTCTGGACTTGATGTTAGTCCTTTTTTGTACGCCTCGGTGCGTCCGCCACCACTTATTAAAACACAAATTGGCGAACCACTGCCGCCTGGCTAATAACTCAATGTCCTTCCCCCAAAGTCTCCCAATGTGCTAGCTAGAAAACCTCTCATACTGCTGTTTTTTTTATTTTTTAACTAACTATAGGAATGAGCTAACTACCCCCCTCTTGTTTCATAGTCTCCAATAAGTCATCCACCTCCTGCTGACTCCTGAAGTTATACATTTTGTTGTCATACCTATCCCTTAGAGTTGCAGGAAATTTAAGCTGGGCTGTGGCCCCTAGTTTTTTAAACTCTTCTAGGCATCTATCTACCCATCTCCCATTGCCTGTCCAAGGTAGCTCTGGAGAGATCTGATCTGACCTCGAATGAAAAGTCCTTCACTTTAAATGACTTTATTTTCAAAGCCTTAGTCAGGATTTTTTCCTTTAGGTGTGAAAGTTTAGGAGGATCTCACGTGGCTTAACCTTATTTGGGTTTCTTCGAAAAGGGTCTTTTTGCACCCTTTGGATTTCCCTGATTAATTCCTCCTCACTTTCCTCAATCTGAACACCTTCCTTTATTAAGGCAACCACCAAAGTCTTTATGTCTTCACCCTCCTTTCCTTTTGGGACATTCAAGATGTGTAGGTTATTTTTCCTAGAATTGTTTTCCAAGTGTTCCAGTTTCTTCCGCATATCTTCGTCTTCCCGCCTTAAAACCTGAATATCAGCATTAGCCTTCCTCAACTCTTCTTTCAGCTCCCCAACAGAATTCTCCAAAGTCTGTGTTCTTATAGAAAGGAGATCTATTTTGTTCTCCAAGGCTTCGCAGAAACTCCTTATTTCTCCCTGGTTAGCTTCTGATACTGCAAAACCCTTTCTAATATCCCCTGACAATGATGAGAACATATCTTTCAAAGACCTCCCTGAGATCTCTGGATTAACCTTGTTATCCTTTGGGGGTAATAGGTCTGTGGGGAGCGAGGTCGCACCTTGAAATGGGTTCAGAGATATATTACCACTAGAACCTCTAGCTCCTTCCTCTACAATGGCTAGTTTGGCGCTTGAGCTTGTCTGGGCTAGTTCTTGGCTGATGCTACCCCCCGGTTTCATTATACACCCCTCTGCAGCCAACGATATCGGCACTGTCTGATTTGTAGGCTGACCAACCAGCACCAGAGCTTGTTTCCTAGTGTCCACCAAAAGGGGTAACATCCTGAAAAAGGACCTTGGTGAAGGTGTAATTTTTAATCTGCGATCCAGCCCTTCAGACTTCCTTATACCTTCACCCCTACTTTCCCTAGCCTTTAAGGGGTGTTCCTTAGGTCTACAGACTAATATCCTAGGTGGCTCACGAATGTCAGCGTTACTGAAGGCACCAAGTGGGGGAGGGGGCACTTGCAGTTTTAGGGGGACAACTATTACTTTGTGTTAAGGAGCTGATACCGCCCCCGTCTTGGCAGATGTTTAAAATCCCTTTGCTTCCCCTTCTTAGCCCCCCTACCTTTACTTGAGCCTGGGGGCTCCAGGTTGTTGTCCCTGGCTCCCTGATCTTGTTGCCTCGACTGGTCCTGCAGATCCTGGGGCTCTTCTGTGAGGGAGTCTGTCCGTAGCACTCCAAAAGCAGCCTGGGCAGAGCTTGTGCTGCCGCGGCCTCCCACGCCCCGGAGGAGACCGGGCGCTGCTGCCCTGCAGCTTCTCCTGAGCTCCAGAGACTGAGCGCGGATCGGGCACTTAAATGCCGGAGAGCCCTCAGCGTGATGAAAACACATTCCAGAGACGGTAAGCAGGCGGGGGGACGTAATACGTTACCGCGCTGCTACATCTGCAGTTTAGTGGCGGACGCCGTCAGTGGACTAGTGAACTGCCGGTGCTGCGGCCGCCATGTAGTCCTGCCCAGATATAGCAGATTTTGTGATCTGTCCAGACCAATGCATATACGAGGTTACTTGAAACTACTTTGCCTATTAATCTGCTAGATACAAAAATACTTGGAAAACAGTATATAGGCGATAGAACAGTGCATACCACAATGGAATGCTTATAGATATCAAGATTTCTCTTGGAATTATGCTTTGCTGATGTTGACCAGAGATTCAGCATTTGAGGAATGTAATCCTGTGTGAGTGCGGTTTTGTGTTCTGCTATATTTGAAGCAACGTTGTCATATATATAGATCATGGCATCAGAGTGTGGCTGTCAGTAATAATCTTCCTCCCTCTCCCTCAAAGTGGGTTGACTTTGGCTGCATCAACAGGCTGTCTCTATCTGCCCCTGAGTGCCACAACCCAGTGCCAGGTAGCTTACCCACCACTGCCATCCACACCAGCCTTCCCTGGAGCTGCGATGGGTAAATGGTAAATTACAAACAATGGGGTGACCCAAAATTAACCCGAAGGACCTGGTAACTTATGATACAAACAAACATATGTTATGTTTCATATATTGTTAGGAGATATTGATTTAATCATCTCTCTTTTTCTTTTGTGGTGGAGCCAGAAGCACCACCAGGCCCACTGCACAGGGGCTCTTCATGAAGGGCGAGGAGCAGCTGTGGCCTCCTTTGGTGCTCAACGCTTTGTGGCCTGTAGTCACATTACAGAAGCATTTTCAAGAAAGTTGTGATGACCAGAGCTTAACTAATCTGAACAGATCCTCGGTAGACTCAATAAAGGGGAGCATGGTAAAGGATACTGATAGGCAAGCATAATCGGGGAGCAAGTTGCTGCCCTGCTATGGATAATACATGTATTCATGAGACCTACTGAGCTTGTATGCCACCGGCGCTGTTACAGTTAGCACAACCCCAAACAGGACCTGACGTGAGGGTGAAGGAGACAAATTTCCTCAAGTATTCGTGCTGCAAAAGACATATGAAGAAAAGGGATCGGAAGGACAGTCTGAAGGTCAGGGGCTGGGGTTAAATTTAGGTCAGCTGCCCTTATACACATGGGAGAAGAATGCTTGAGGGGGGGTACTATTGTGCTTGTTTTATAGTGAAATGTCCAAGGGAGGTTGGGAATTATATGCTAGGACCCGATATAAACCTGTGTTTGAAGGGCGAAGAGGTGAGACACAGAAGTTGTCGTAGAAGATTGGTGGTAAGGCTGATACAAGTGATTGAGTTTTGGGAGCTACATAATGAGCAGCCTGCTGTTAACATGGAAATATTGGCCTCATTTGAGATTCCCATTTGAATTCATTATGGATAATTATGAGGCTCACAGCAGAGAGGTGTTCATTTCTGAACTAATTACCAAGGCAAAATTAGTGTCACATAAGTTATGATTAAAGACTCTAAATCAGTAGTTCTTAACCTTTTGACTTCTGTGGACCCCCGCTTAATCATTACTGGAATCCGTGGACCCCCACCGAATCATTATTGGAATCCAAAGACCCCCACTGAATCATTACTGGAAGCCGGGTACTCCAGCCTAAGCAATTTCAATGATTTGAACTGCAAAACAATACACAACAATATGGCCACAAGAATTCATCATAAAAATACACAAATAAGGAAATATTTAATTTAATTCATAAGCAAATATGCAAAAAGAACATTTTATGGAAAGGTTGAAACTTTTCGACATTCAATTGAGGCTACCCATCATCCAAACTATATTCTGTTTGATGCGTTTAGACTGATCCCATGAATCAATCGGAGGATAGCAAGTTACTTTTTAGACACTAATTTCAAATTCTTTTACAGAACTTTTAAAATGTTCATGTGTACATTTTGTTTCTTTGTTTATATACACTTTATTAATCTGGTAATATTATTTAATTCTCTAAGCAGCCACAGCCCCCAGAGTAAGGGTCATAGACCCCCAGGGGTCCCCAGACCACACGTTAAGAACCGCTGCTCTAAGGGGCAAATGGGGGCTGGGCATTGTGAACATCTTTATAATCCCTGCCTGGCCAACCTGTGCCACAGTCTTACTTACTTCTCATCAGCGGCATTGCAGAACCCTGCAATCCTGAGCACCATTTCACCCCCCTCTTCAGGGCAGAACCCTAGTCAACATGAAACAAACTCCCCAGCGTGAGCACCCCCCCACCACTCATCTCTCAATGGCTGCAATATGCAGTTGGTGCAGATGGTGGCAGCTATGTTTCTGCCAAAAGTGACCCATCTTGTCATAATGGTGGTATTTCTTGGCATAATGTGAACAACTGGGTAGGATGGTGCTCACCGCTTCCATACAGCAGGCAATGGCACAATGGCGATAATTATTTGCATACTAGACACACCTTCTGGCATAATGTTAGCCCTGGTATTACGGTGGTAATTCTTGGCATAATAGTGTCAATTCTTGGTATATTGTGGGTATTCATTCAAATGCAACAGTCATAAGAAAGTCAAGCCACGGTGTGTGTGTCTAGAAAACTTTTCAATCAAGTCCTATTGGTCATCCAGCCATGCACTTACTCATTCACCTATCCACACACTCATTCACTCATCCATTTATCCATGCACTTAATCCTGCAGTCACTCGTCCAATAATTCATCCAAACATTTGCTCATTCTCGTATTCACCCACTTAGCCACCCACAAAAACACACACATAAAGCAGCCATTTCATGAAGCAACACTTTTTTATAAACATAAAAACAGGCCTATTGGTTTTGTAAATGTTGTTTATTCATAGTTTGTTTTTGATGAAAAATGTTTTTTTTCCAACACATACACTAATAGAAAGAATGCTTAATTTAATCTCAGAAGAGGCAATCAACCCCCTGGGCTGCAATCCGCTTCATCTTTTATTTGGCAAGCGTGGCACTCTAAGCATATCGGTCTTGCTAATAAGGAAGAGTGTAATCTGAACTTTCACACCAAGACCCCTCCAGATGTCAATTGAGGCAACTCCAGACTAGTTTCAGCCTACTTGCATTTCCTTCAAGGGAAAAGCTTGAGTCCTAGGGCACAATGAGCACAGCACTTACCTCTGGGCACGGTCGTCACACTTAGAGTAGCTACTGCAACAAACAACATCATGATGGAAGGAATGCTAGACTATATCTGCGCCACTGGCAGTCACTCAGGTTGCATTCCAGGTCACCGTTTTCCGCCCAGTGTGCCGCTTTATTCAGAGTCCAATCATATGCAAATGAGGCTTGACAGAAATTAATTCAAGCAATCCTTCCTTCACTTTCTTCTTCGTGGAAGAAAAATTATTCTTGGTATAGAATATATTTATTGTTAATTAATGCTCTACACGTTTCACCATTGAGATTTCTAGATTACCAAGCAGAGTGGACTAACTTCTAGGCACTTTTCACGCTCTACCTCCCAAGAGAATAACCAACCTCTCTTTCGTACGCTACTCAGAGGAAGGCATTGCACGCAGCCTTTGGGCAACAGGAACTGAAATGAAAGTAAATGGAAACTCTGAATGTTACCCATGTCTGCTTTTCTCCTCCTCGATTCCCTTATGCCCACTTCAAAGCACTAGGAAGATGTCTGAAAGGGGCAAATACATCACCTGCAAATACATGGACACATAGCCAATACATATATCTGCCAAATGGTCCAGTCTGTTCCACCTCACCTGCCAGCCTGTCATCGTATTTAACTATAGCTCGAGTTAGCTTTGCAAACAGCCCTAAGGACAGCAGTATATTCCAATATTTGTAATTCATAAAGACATTGGCTCTTATCATAACATACTGTTAAACGTAAACCCCCTGATTTACAATGCAAATGGCTGTTGTACGTGGCGCTTTCAATATGATGCTGCTTTTTGTTAATGCGTAACGCCTTCTAGTCCAGAGTAATGCGCAGTCCATCACTTCAGCAAACACTTTTGTGGCAGATGTGCAAATGTTTACCCTCAGCCAATGTATTTTCAAGAAAAGGGCATGTCAGAACCTGTTCCCTATGCAAAATATAGGGCTCGGAAATGTGGTGTCGCTGCCAAGAGGGAGGTTGGACACAGAAAGCGCCTGCCTCGCCTCGACAAGCGCTTCATTCATCTCGATGCAGGCCACGCTCATTTGCCTGCATTTTTTCCTTATGGATGTTTGTCTTTTTGCTGTGTAAACTGAGATTAAACCACTATTTCACTACGGAAAACATTTTAAGTTTAACTGTATTCTGTCTCAGTGAGCTCTGGTTTTCCATAGTTGTAACCGGGACAAGACCTGTCTTTCTTCTGATTACAATCCAACGGTGCAATTGTTATTTATTTATTTGTAAACTGTATATAGTGGGCAAAGCCTCGCAGGTACTTCGGGGCGCTACACTGCTCCAATTGAAACTCTACGATTGTTTAGGAAGGTCCTGGATGGTGGGGTAGTAGGAACCTATTCTTGTACACAGCGTGGCCCCTGCGAGGTATTCCTCATTCGCTTCCAATAATGCCGGTCTAATCAAAGGCTCATCTGATTAGCTTTGTTTAGGCGTTTCCTGAAGTGCAGACAGTTGGATTCTGCCCTTATGGCACATTGAAGGTATTCCACAATTTCGGGTCCTGAACTCTCCTGGGCCTGACGCCATGTTTTTTTCTTGAAGTTTTAACGAGGGGTCCAGTGCAATGTTGCTGGTCAGAGATTGCTGTTTTCTATATAACGGGGTTATGATTTTGCAAATACCCCAGACTTATCTTCCCGAATGCTTCATGGTGCACAGAGAACTTGAAAATATCCTGTCTTCTGCCAGCAGCCAGTGAATTGTTTTCAGTCCTGTCTCTTACTGATCTTGCCTTCAGAGGTCAAGGCACAGGCTTCCTGTATGGTTCTAAAGTTGTTGCATTTTTGTCGGTTGTTTTTGGAAGTCCACTATAAAACCCTTTAGAGTAGTCCAGACTTTTCATCATCTAGGGTCTCACTCCTACCAGTGGAGCAAGGGCAGGCTCTTTTGGAGCCGGTTTTGCAGGGTTAGCTGCAAATATATACTCTTAATCACCACATTGGTTGGATGTGCAAAGGACATGCTTTCATTGGTTTCAAGGTGGGCTTCCTGGGGTCTGTGCCCATGTGAAGGGGACAGAATTCTGATCTGTGCTACCAAACATTAGGACCTTTGTCTTTGCTCCATTTCGATACAGGTCATTTTCCTTCATCTAGTGATACGTGAGTTTATTCCAACCTTCCTGGACTCATCTAGTAAATGTGCATCTAGATCTCATCAGCAAAAATTTGAGAGGTACCCAGTGTTGTCCCAATACCTGGTCTCGGGGGTGCATGTAGAAGTGGAACATTAATAGCAAGAGTGCTGCTCCTGGAGGTATTCTGCAGACACTCAGTGACCAGATAATGTCTCTAAGCCCCAATTCATGCTTGTTGGGAGTGATCTCTGAAAATGAAGGTCCATCGGGCACTGTGCATAGTATTGAAATGGGTCAAGCTGAGGATCCCGATCTTGAGGCAGACATCAGTGGGACATAGGGTTTCCAGAGGAATGGGGTGGCTGGGTCCTCATAAACATAAGAGACCTTCCTATACAGTTTAGTTGGAATGACTCAAACTAGCTTGCTAGAGGATCAGCTATCTGGAGGAGAGGCACAGGGCTGGCAGACCAGTTTGAGGTAAGTGGTCACTACAGGCAACTTTTCTCATCCACCTCTAATGGGTCATCCAGAGTCTTATCACTCAGCTACCATTCATGACTATGAAAGTAGATTTTTCTGCATGTGCAAATCAAGGTGAGCTAAGGTTATAATATAATGTATTTATTTAGGAGTTATGAATATGTTCGGGCTATACGCAGTTACACTGTTACTACCAGCAAAACCTCACCCCATTGCAGGCAGCGCATATACCCACACATCCATAGAGCCTTTCATGAGGAAGAAGGGCACTGGGAAATGGCAGCAGTGGGGAAGAGCTCCAAACTGTGGTCATTTGAGGAGTGGAAGCCTACACATCATTGGGCTCAAGAAAACACAGATATCATGCAGGAAGCTAGAAATCACTCTGCTGGGGTGCGCACTCTTTCTCACCTTTTTTCCTCCTTGGTTCCTATTCCTCCCTGCTTTGTATCTTTTTCTTGCAGTCTCGAATTTTCTCATCACTTCTGATCTAGTGACTGATCTAGTAATGCTATCCTTGGGGATTCCCTCTGACTAATTCCACTCACTTGTACTTCTGTCAGCTACCTATCACTCTTCAGAGGAATTTATCACAAGTTCTCTGAAGTTGCTACTGGGAATTCAGATTATCATCAGCATTGCATTATGCATCAGGTAGTTCACGTGGGAAGTCAAGTAGTGGGGCGGGGGTGAATTATCAAGAGCATAAACTCACATTGGGGGGCTATTCTGTACCTGAATCGGGACCTAGGATCACTAATTTTAAAGACAGCTTATTATATTATTCTTCGTTCCTTTCCAGGTGCTTCCCAGGTTGCACTCCCCTAGGCTTTTTTGGACAGCTTTATCCTATCTTAACAGAACCCGAGTGATTACCAAGATGGCATCGCCTTATGCTACGCCTGGGCCTTCCTACCTGATCAGGATGGATACATTCTGGACAGCTCTAATCTTGGACTGCTTTGGGTTTATTAACACTAGGTGATCTGTTTGTCAATTGTAATTGCATTTATATAGCGCTTGCTACCCCTGATGAGGCGTCGAAGTGCTTTTTCGGCGAGTAACACGCTACTCCGGAACCCATAAAGCATTCGTGTTGAACTAGTTTAGTGAAATATGAAAGTCATTTGAGTGGTGGATAGGTTAGTCAGTTATTTGGATTGAGAAGGATAGCGGAGGGATAGAAGAGGGAAACAGGTTTGCATTTATATAGCGCTTGTTACCCCTGATGGGGTGTTGAAGTGCTTTTTTGGCGAGTAGCACGCTGCTCCGGAGCCCATAAAGGATTAGTGTTGAATTAGTATAGTGAAATATCCAAGTAATTTGAGTGGTGGATAGGTTAGTCAGTTATTTGGATTCAGAAGGATAGCCGAGAGGTAGAAGAGGAAAAAAGATTTGCATTTATATTGCGCTTGTTACCCCTGATGGGGTATTGAGACGCTTTTTTGGTGAGTAGCACGTTACTCCAGAACCCATAAAGAATTAGTGGTGAATTTGTATATTGAAATATGAAAGTAATTTGATGGTGGATATTATTCAGTTATTTGGGTTGAGAAGGATAGCGGACGGATAAAAGAGGGAAAAAAGGTTTGCATTTATATAGCGCGTGTTGCCCCTGATGGGGTGTTGAAATGACTTTTTGGCGAGTAGCACGCTACTCCGGAACCCATAAAGTATTAGTGTTGAATTAGTATAGTGAAATATGAAAGTAATTTGAGTGGAGGAAAGGTTAGTCAGTTATTTGGATTCAGAAGGATAGCGGAGGGGTAGAAGAGGGATAAAGGTTTGCATTTATATTGCGCTTGTTACCCCTGATGGGGTGTTGAGGCACTTTTTTGGCAAGTAGCACGCTACTCCAGAACCCATAAAGGATTAGTGGTGAATTAGTATAGTGAAATATGAAAGTAATTTGAGTGGAGGATATTAGTCAGTTATATGGATTGAGGATAGCGGACAGATAAAAGAGGGAAAAAAGGTTTGCATTTATATAGCGCTTGTTGCCCCTGATGGGGTGTTGAAGCGCTTTTTTGGCGAGTAGCACGCTACTCCGGAACCTATAGAGGATTAGTGTTGAATTAGTATAGTGAAATATTAAAGTCATTTGAGTGGTGGATAGGTTAGTCATTTATTTGGATTCAGAAGGATAGCGGAGGGGTAGAAGAGGGGGAAAGGTTTGCATTTATATGGCACTTGTTACCCCTGATGGGGTGTTGAAGCACTTTTTTGGTGAGTAGCACGCTACTCCGGAACCTGTAGAGGATTAGTGGTGAATTAGTATAGTGAAATATGTAAGTTTTTTGAGTGGTGGATATTAGTCAGTTATTTAGATTGAGAAGGATAGCGGACGGATAAAAGAGGGAAAATGGTTTGCATTTATATAGCGCTTGTTGTGCCTGATGGGGTGTTGAAGCGCTTTTTTGGCGAGTAGGACGCTACTCCGGAACCCATAAAGGATTAGTGTTGAATTAGTATAGTGAAATATGAAAGTAATTTGAGTGGTGGATATGCTAGTCAGGTATTTTGATTGAGTAGGGTAGCGGAGGGATAGAAGAGAGGAATAGGTTTGAATTTATATAGCGCTTGTTACCCCTGATGGGGTGTTGAAGCACTTTTTTGGCGAGTAGCACGCTACTCTGGGACCCATAGAGAATTAGTGGTGAATTAGTACCGTGAAATATGAAATTTGAGAAGTGGACATGTTAGTCTGTTATTTTGATTGAAAGGATAGTGGAGGGATAGAAGAGTGGAGGATTTAGATTTTTTTGTTTTGTTTTGGATGTCATAGCAGTAGGAGGAGGCTTGGGATGAGTAAAAAGGCATGTGGAGGGGAAGAGTCAGAGGGAAGAGTTTAGAAAGGCCTGTTTTGGGGGATCGGTATAGTAAAAGAGGTGTCAGATGATGCAAGGAGGGGTATAGTAGGGGAGAGTCTAGAAAGGGTTATTTTGGGGATCATAGTAGCCGTATGGGGTTTGGGATGAATGAGCGAGTTACTGGATTTCCCGGTGCGTATGCCAGCTTATGGCCTTCCACCTGGTACATTTCTTACTTCTGAATGTAATAAGAACATACTGGACAATTTATTTCACACTCGTCTACATCCACCAACTACACACAAATTATATGAGATACTTTATACCATGGGAACTGGTGGTAAATTGATTAAGTGGCTTTATAGAGTATTTTTGCAGCATTGGGATCAATCTGAAGGAGCCGGATGAACATATTCTAGATTGGCTCTAGGAGCTCGAGTCGATGGTACTTTTTCTCAGCATGAGAGCGTAGGGGGGAGAGAAATCATTAATAATGTCAATCCAATTGCGGTTCTCTAGGGCCATTAAGAATCACAGACTACCGATTAAATTAAGTTAGTTAATTTATTACAAAGCCAAAAACAACTGGATAAACAGAAACCTCAAGACTAGGGTGTAGAAATACATTGGGGCCAATACAAAGCCAAATCTACGAATAAAGTTAAGGCAGTGCAGCATAAGCAAGATGAATAATTCAAGAATCAGGATACAAAAGATTAAAGAACAAGAAGCTAGGTTCCCTTGCATCGAAGGTTCATGAAAATAAAGCACTAATCTGTCCCTACATTAGCACTAACGTGACATCCCTAGTTAAGCATTTTGCGGGGCAGGATCAGTTAGGGTGTCATCGTGTGGAGTCTTCTTAGAAGTCTCTCCACTTCTATTGGGTCAAGTAGCATGAATCTACTGAGACAGAGCTCGTTCTAAGATGCTCTCTATCCAAAGGCAGAGAAGAAGTGGGCTCTTTCCCTACTTACAATGCTCCCAATATGTCAGGTATCTTCCCAGGATGCATTTCAGGTCACGCCATCCGATCAGGCCACATTCTCGTAGGTAGTTTTCCATGAGACGACGATTTAGCATGATGACCTTGATTCCCAGGCCCTCTCCGGTGAGAAAGTACAACAATTCTCTTTATCGGCGTTAGCTCCCAATGTATCCTCTTCTCTCCTTGCCTAACTCCTAAAACAAAGACATTATTCTAAGTAACAAGGGCGCTTCTTCTACCTGCAACATAAACGTGAAAAGGAACAAAATCTAACATGCACATGGAATTCAACTATTATTTTCTAATGCGAGAGCTTCCAGGGGAAATGCATTTCAGGCCTACAATATTCTGCTAACATAAGAGAAATGAGCATGAGCTTTACGAAGTTACATAGAAATTAAGACATGTACAGTTAATATTTTCATCTACGTATAAAATGACACGATTAATAAACACATTCAATAATAAAATTAATGTTAGTTGCACAACATGAGTGCTTTCTGTTAGTGTTCTCTGCTGTTTACATTTGATTTTCTACAGAATTGTTAATATATTCTACGTTTTGGCCTGCACACGTCACATACATGTTATTACATTACAAGATCCTAACACTCAAGTTAACACAACAAAAGATTATATGCAGATGCAGTCTACGCGCGTGATAGTGCACCCTTACAATGAAAATTGGATTTTGCTCTACATCAGCTCCCCCCCTGATGACCTGTGTCATCACAACATTAATGAACTCCCTGTAGAGTAGACCGACCTAAACTGATGTAGTAGCTAATCTCCTCTGTCTAAATTCTTCCAACCACTTAAGATTCTCGTAATGACTGTCTTGCAGTCTTTCCATTCTCCTCTCTCTCTGATGGAACTTTCCAATTGTTTCTACTTGTGCCATTTGTATGCCCTCACTATGCCTAACAAGATGATAACACAGACCACAACAGTTATTATTGACTTCAAGATACATCCAAGAATTCCCTTTCCAAGATTTGCAAACCAACTTCCAACTTTTCCAAATCCTTTCCCAATCTTATCCCAAATTCCCTCAGTTGCCAGATCATGTATCTCATGGTGTATCTCAGTGATGCTACCTATATATTTCCTCAGGTCCTTACTGTTACCTGGTGTGTAAGTGCAACACTGTTGGACCTTCAAGATTTTACAGACTCTGCCCTCTTTTGCTAGTCACACATCTAAAGTAAGATGGTTTTACATTACCATAGCTCTTATCGAAACCATCTTTCCATCTACAAGCAAAAGTGACTGAGCTGTATTAACTGACAACTTATCCACGATAGTTGATAACCTCATAATCATGATGTCATTCAAGACCACTCCCAAACTAGGTATCATTGCTCCAAATATATCTCCCATGATTTCAACAGCACTCATTCCACGTTTCTCTCTATGAGCTGACTTTCCTTTCAAACCCTCCACATGATATATGTTTGGAAACACAACAGCCACATAACAAGTACCATACCATTTGTTCGGAAGCCGAACATATGCATTTCTCCCACACACAAAGTACACACTTGGCATCACTTGAACAGCTTCCTGCAAGAATTTCTTCGAAGAAGCATCAATCAGAAATGTGTGTTCGCACGCACTCTGTCCCACAAAAATGGTGTCATAACGTGTCTGTACTTGTTGGATGCAAAGCTTGCCTCCTTGTTCCCAATCTAGAGCTATAGGACCAAAACGTCCCTTAGCCTTGTGAGCTAATTCTTCCTTAGTCCATTCAAAAGTTTCCTCCCTCCTATTAAGTTTAACTGTGAGTTCCCTATGTCTCTCTTCTACTTGATCTACAAACTTTTTCTCTATATCCGTTAGTGTACAAGTTAAATTGTGTCTATGTGCATAAGCTGTGTCTAGTGTGACTGTGGGTACAAAATACTTTGCCATTCTCTCTTCTTGCTTGTAGTAATCATATTTGATGTTTGTAAACTGGAACCTCTGAAATCTCCAAATCATAATTTGAGAAATAGTACTTGTAAAGGTCCTTTCAATAAAACATGCAGAGAAGCAGACTGCAACTAATTCTATATTGAAGGAAGTAGCCCGAAAAGGGCCACCCAGGTTATTTACAACCTCCTAATCGCCTTCCACAAAATGAAGAGTCGGTCAGACAGTAGAGAATACAAACAGTTGTTTATTAGCAATACTCTGCAGAGGAGTCCAATCTGACCTGCACCCTAAGATGTTTGCCGAGGGACTGGCCCCCCAACAGTCTGCAACGCATAATCATTCCTCCCAAGGGCCTCCCAACCACGCCCACAATGGAAAGTTACCGGCATAGGCCGAACATGAACAAAGGAGGCACAGAAGGATGGGCTACCACCTGCTAGATGGGTACACGCTATCACTATCTCAAGGTTGCCGTGCTGGGTTTCGGCATCTCCTAACATGGGAGCAGAGCTACACACAAGGATAGGTATGTGAGGGCAGAATGGCCTATTCATTAGCAAGTCAGAAGGCAACCTTGAACAGAAAAGAAAATAATAACTGAATTCAGTGTTCTGCTGAGGCAAGCAGTATGAATAATGAGGCCTAGTACAGGCACAGCCTAATAGGGATCACAAAATTCAAAATGGAGTCACACTCGCTAACTGAAGCTCGCACATAACTCAGTGGGTTGCATAACGTGGATACGAATGGTGTCTAATTTAGCCGCACACTGCTAACCTAATATAACGTAGAACAAGTGTATAGCGAGAATGGGATTTTCAAACCTAACAATATGTCAAGGGCAGATGGTGATACCCTATACCTTCCTTGACCAAATCAGGCAATTGCATTCACACATAACAGTCTCTCACATCCATAGTGTCCACTACTCATACAATAATTTTGCATAAGCATTCAGCGTATAATTACCTTTAGACAAATCTACATGTAGCAAGCGACTAGTTTGCTCTATTAAGCCTCTATCAGATCCTAATGTACCCTCTTTTATGGTGGTAGTGGTAGGTGTGGATGTCCCATGTATCTCCACTCCCTTAACCTCATCTTTATGTGCGTTTATAATGAACTCAACAATGACTACAGCTTTCACTATGATTACTCCTACAATAAGTGTGCCTATTATACATTTGTGCCTACAGTTCGAATTTTCAGACTCCATTTTCCAATTGGCTACGATTTTAGCTGTAAGAGGATCAACACAATGTCTCTTTCTTTCGCCTCTTATTTCTGTACAACAAAGTCTTTGAACTGCTTTTTTGGGATTGTGGAAATTCTTTAACAGTCTCTGGCACAATATTTACACAGCCTGGAAGACTTCCCCAGCCCTCTTTCTCCTTCTATTTTTATTCTTCTTCCTCTCGGGCCTAGGTTATCTTCTTTCAAGCAAGGACTTTTCTTTACAGTTTAAAGTTCAGTTTTCATCCCTTATGAGATCAGAGCCAATTTCGTAGATGACTCGCTATAACAGTTCAGCTCAAAATGCTGTGATCTTTTGAGGTGGTGGCTGATTTCCAAAGCTCGGAATTCGATGTCCTCCAGGATTAGAGTCCATAAGCCACTCAACCTTGGTGGATAGGGCACAGTCAATGACAAAATTGCATTAGCCTCTATTCCAGAAACTCTGAGCTGAATCTCGATAATCAGTATCGATGTCTCGGACCTCACTCTCCCTTGCATTTGTATCCAGATAAGTCCTCTCAGGAGGGGCGTATCTCTGGCACAGCACTCTTGCTTTCTTCGATCTCCTCTCGCGTTCTCTCACTTGATCTGACTTGCTTTGATCAGATTCAGATGATTCCTGTAGCTCAGAAAAGGAGGTCAGCCAACTGATCATTGGAGTCATTCAGATAACCTGGGATGAAGGGAGCAGGTCCAGTCTTCCCTCTCAGAGATAAGGGCAGGTATGACAGTTCTTTGGGGGACAAGGCAGTTCTTACGCAGCAGGGTAGTCCTCCGATAGCAGCAGGGAAGTCCTCTAGGGAACAAGGCAGGCCTCAAGCAGCAGGGCAGTCCTCTGGGGAACAAGGCAGCCCTTCCTCTATAGAATCACGGGTCCAGGACTGTACTGAAAAGGTGGCTCAAGAGGTCCAATATTTAGACCTGGTACCAGCCTTGGAAGAGGTGGTGACATCCTGGCTACCCAACTTCTGGTTCTAGAAAGTTCCTCGGTTAACAAAAGACTGGTGACAGGATCCTTTGTGTGAGTGCTGGCGGCAGCCCTTTGAAATGTAAGTGGGGCAGGGAACAACCCTACCCCATCCAGCCTGGCAGGATGGCCCATCCTGCCAACTCCTAGTCCCCCTTTGTCTCACGGTCTGGGAGGAGTACAAAAAGGGCAACTGCCAAGCTATTCACAGTCATGTGAAGGACAACATATTTAGGACAAGAGAATGCCAACTTTATAAAAGTGGCATTTTCAGAATTGTGACTTAAAATCCGACTTTACTATTAAAGAGGATTTCCTATCTGTTCCAAATTAAATGTTAGCACTTATCAAATGTAATAGGGTAACCCAATGTTATCCAAGAGATCAACCTTACAGTAGTGAAAAACGAATTTTGGAGATTTTCACTACCAGGACAAATAAAGCTTTAAAACACATATCCTAAATTTTAGATACAATGCACTCTGCCCTAAGTGCTGTTTACGGTCTACCTTAAGGGTGACTTATATGCTTTCAAAAGTAAGGTTTAGCCCTGACAAAAAGTGTCTTTTTGCCTGGTCGAATTGGCAAGATTTAAAACTGCACTACACGTTGCTGTGGCAGGCCTGAGACATATTTTAAAGTGCTACTAAAGTGGGGGCACAATGAGTGCTGTAGGCCCACTAGCAGCATTTACTGTCCCTAGGTACATGCAGTACTACATACTAGGGACTTAGAAGTAAATTACATATGCCAATCAGGATTAAGTCCATTGTGCCTTGTTTTGAGGAGAGAGCAAAATCACTTTAGCAGTGGTAAGTGGAGTCCGAATGCCAGCAAAAACAAAATTAAGAAAAACAGGAGGGATGAGGGCAAAAGGTTTGAGGGAACACCACACCAAAGATGAAGGTCTAACAGTGAACAAATGCAGGGCACATAAGAGGCTGAATTTAAGGGCCAGATACTAAAATGTGCAAACAGGCATCTTGCAAGACCATGAAATTAGAATACATTTCTCAAGTGAAAGAAGTTAACTATGGCGCAAAGAGGCATCATGATATCAAGCATACATTTTGATATACCTAAGGTACAAAATGGACCAATAGCCTTTTGAATAAAAAACAATATTGAGTATATTTTCTGTCTTTAATATTTCTTTGCTTATTTTTTTTAATGAATGTCTGAAACTGCTTCAGCAGCACTGATATTGCTTGGCAGTGGCATCTATTGGTACCATGGCTTGAGAAGATTGGACTACAACCTCATTTGGAATTCTTCAGAGATTATCTTTAGAGCCCATTGATCTGTAATATGCGTTCTCTACTTCAGGACGAAGAACCACAGATGCCCTTCAACTAGAGATTTGCAGGACACCTAATTTGCATGCTCAATCCTTGGTTGGAGGGGTTGTATGTCACAATATTGACAACAAAAATATTGCTATATCAAAATATTGCTATCGATTACAACAATATTGACTTTTAATACACCATATGTAAAATACCATAATATAGAAAATACAAATATCAACTAAAAATAACGTCAAAAGAACATCAAAGTCAAAACACAATGGAATTAAGTGAAATATCATCATGATAAATATCAACATCAAAAAATATCTTCAAAACATGTTACCAAACCCTGACTTAATCAAAAACCCAAAACAAACTTTTCTTAACTCTTGAAAATGCACCTTTAAAGTATTTATCATTTAAATGTAACATCCATGTAATTACACAGCAAAATAAATTCAAAATTGTTTGCTAAACCAATCAGAATCAAACCTACAATGCTTAACAAGTGCAAAACCTCAATGAATATCTGCAAATAGATCTCACAGCCATAGCACTGGTCAAACGTTACTATGCATTACAAAAACTACTAAAATTAAATTGGAAGTAGGTTCACATTTGTTTATCTAACTATCAGACATATACTTAACATAGCACCTCTCACCAAACTCCTAAATTATTATAAATATATATTCATAAAATAAATATCCCCTTATTATATTCCTATTATAGGGATGTCAGCTGAAAATCATTCAGACTAAAAATACTTCCAAGGAATATTTAAGACTTAAGAGGAAGAATAGTCAGCAAGTAAAAAAATATATATATACATATATACTTTTTGTACCTAGTTATAAAAATAAATCCAAATGTTACATCTTTTAATACCCAAACACGTCCCATTAAACCTTCCTTGTTGAATATATAACATTTTCAGATATAAAAATATCAAGTGAACAGACCTGTGCAACTTCACAAAAAGGAAACCACTATTGACTAACACCAGCTAAACCTACTCTAAAGAAAACATTGAAATTGGCAGAGTGCATTTACAATGCATTAAATGCTACTCCAATGGTTGTTTTGGGCAAGCTACTACTATTAACGAAGCTGCTGATATTGAAATAAGAGGCATAGTAGAAGGCTTAAAATCCATGGCTTCTGCAGCTCTTACAGACACTATAATGAAAGGCTATTCTCCCCAAAATCGCTGCACAACTAGTTAGGCAAATGCCACCAGTGCAAAACTTTAAAGAACCATCAACAGAAAAGAAGAGTAGAAAAACAGGCCAAAACAGCACCCAAAACCTTTCAAGAAATTGACATCTCCCTTTATTATAACACACATCTAGAAGAGTTCATACTCTACGATAATGACAAAAGAATACATTTCAGGATTGCCAATAAAATATGGACAATAATAATAACCTTAACACGATCACCGATTTGGCTAATGGACGGGACTTTCAAGTAATATGCCCTTTTACTCAAATCTACACAATGCAAAGACAGTATCTCAATAACATGCCCTTACACTATACTCTTTTCCCTAACAAGCAAGCTACTACCTACTAGAAATATATAACAAAAAAATCAAATAACTTTACAGCAGTCAAAAGTATCATGAAGTTTGAATATGCAATGATAAACACAATGATCAAAACCTATCCTGAAACCTTAATACAAGGTTGCTGTTTTAATTTTTATCCAGCCATTTTGGAAAATTATCCAAAGAGTCTATTGGTAAGAGTAACAATACAGTTTGTGCTTAGCACAAAACTGTCCAGGTAGAGTTCTAAAGACTTTTATCCCAGTCTTAATCGAAGCTCTTTGGTAACATGAGTTTTGATCTTAAATTAGTCAATACATGGCTAAACAATGCCACAGATATTTTGGTCCCTACCACGTCTGCTAATTCCAAGCAAAGAGGCACTTCAGCCCGAGGTTTCTCTTCAGAATGTGTTGATTTAAATAATGGTTTTAAACCACTGGAACATAAATGGCACCTGGACTACCTGCCAGACGATAAAGTTACTTACAAAGTGGCACTCACAAATTATCACATAGCTATTAAACACACACAGTCTGCTCCAGATGCAGGTAGAACTGAACATGTAAAAAATGATCTGCTGGAAATATTCAAAATTGCAAAATCTTTTCTCCATCCTAAATTGTGCATGGACATCATTTGGAGGTAGTTAGGGGTGCAACTGTGCCCTCTAGCTTGCTCCCTGCTACTCCTGGCACTTCCATTGCGACCCGTGGCCTCAGAGAGGGCAAAACGTATCACAGAGATCTGAGCCTCACTGGAGCCTTGTCATTAAGCCTGGGCGTAGTTCGCGAAGTAGCGCTACGCGAAGCTACGCAAAGTGCAGTTCGCACTACGCGAGCTACGCGTAGCACTACGCGAACTGCGTAGTGCACTGTTCGCAATGATTGCACAGTGCCGGATGCTTGTCCGCACTGTGCAATCATTGAAAACGGCATCTTGCACAGTGCGAGCTGTCTTTTACTGCTGCTCGAGTAGATTTTTACTCGAGCGGCAGCTTTCTCAACGCGGACTGGTAGTTTCTCATCGCGAGCGGTCGCGAGCATACGCGACCACTCGCAATGAGAAACCTGACCTCCCCGCGTTGAGAATCTCGCCGGGAGGTTTATTTTCCACGCTCGCGATCGGCAACTTGATGTTGCTGATCGCGAACGAGGAAAAGTCTCGCCGGGATGTCATTTTGCTTGCTCGCGGTCGCCAACTTGACGTTGAGGACCGCGAGCAAGCAAAAATGACCGCTGCACTACGCTACGCGTGTTTGCACTGTGCTACGTGCAATTCGCGTTGTGCGAAGTAGCGCAAACTTCGCAAACTACGCGAGCGTAGCGTAGTGCTTTGCCCAGGGTTACTTGTCATAAGCTTTCCTCATTTTTGAAGAAAAGATATTGAACATCCAAGCAGGCTTCATGCATCTGAAGGTTAGTCAAATACATAAGCCACAGGCAGTACCCATTCTTTCTATCTTGATGCCCTTATGTTTCCTAAATAAGTTTGCTCCCATCGCTATGGAACACACTAAACAGGCATTATAATTTTGCAAGTCAGGTTCCCTCAATGACACATGCCCACCTGCCAATTTAGCCAACTTCATATAGGCATCTGCACCTATGTTCTATCAGCTCTTGAACAATTCACATGTGGTCACAAACCTTTGGAAGAAGGCCAGAGTAGTTTCTTTATTGAAGAAGCACGCAGCCAATCCCTCAGTCATGTCTAACTTCAGACCCATTTCTTTATTACCATCAGCCTGTATAATGCTGAAAAGATTGATTAATAACCAGTTATCTGCATACCTGGAAGACAACAAGCTATTGCATCGCACCCAGTCGGAATTTCATCCCCTTTATAGTATAGGAACTTATTTACTGGAAGTTTTCAGAGGCAAACACATTTATACGGGACGAAGGTGATAATGCTGCCCTGATCCTGTTGGATGTTTTGGCAGTGTTCGATACTGTTTCCCATCCTATTCTCTCACAGTATTTAGCTGGGATGGGTGTTGATGGGATAGCTTGGACCTGGATTAAATCATTCCTGGAAGGGAGAGAACACCAGGCTGGCATGCACCTTACTCCACTGTCAGCAAACTTCTAGCTTATGGAGTGCTGCTGGGCTCCTCCTTAAGTCCTACCTTATTTAACTTCGACATTGCCACCTTAGCTTCACTGACAGCATCACATGATTTCAAAGAAGACTCTTATGCTTAGGATACTCAGCTGTTACTCCTCTTCAATTCTCCATCAACTGCTACCTTAATTGCTTTTAGATCTTGTCTAGCTGTTGTACTGCATACAGCCACTTACAATGTAGCTCAGAGAAAGCTGAAATTCTTCTCTTTGGACAATAAGGGGCTATTGGTTCAATAACTGCTGGCCTGATGAACTGTCTCGCCTCCCAGCATTTACACCTGTAGCTAAGATTTTGGGGTTCAATGTTGATTACAAGATTTCTTTTCAACCTCAAGTCGTGACCACAGAAGGTCATTGCTTTGCCCATCTCCTCTTCCTAAAACCTTCCTTGATTTTCTTCATCTTGCAACCCGCAAGACTTTGAGTCATCTCCAAATTAGATTATCCTAGCATCTTATAACTGGGCCTCCCAGAGAAACTGATAGGCAAACTTCAAGCAGTACAAAACTCAGGTGAGTGACTCATCCTGAACATTACGAAGCGAGGCATTGGCAACGAGTCAAGAAAATGATTTGTCCCAAATATCAAATAGATAGAACAGTGCAAAATCTGGCACCTGAAGCCTTAGGTCTGCCTCAGCTTTGTTAGTTAAGGTGCAATGTTTCAGAGCATCAGAAAAGGTGAACGGTCCTTCACAGTCTTGACGGCAAGGAATGTAACCATCTCCCCTGTCAATGCAGACGATCACAAGTGAGCTTGCTTTCAGGAAGGCCATTGAAATGCGCTTATTTTCATCTTATTAGTGATAAGAAATGAGGCACTTTGATCTGTATTCCAGCGCCCGGACACTCCTAAGTGAACATGTGCTTTACAAGTAGTTCATTAATTTACTCATTCATTCATTCATTTGTGCCAGTTATAAAAACTACACTCATTGTGGAATACTTCATTATTAGAGCACATTTTTAAAAGCTCTATTTTTTGTCTTCTTCCATTGAAGTTGTTAAACGCTTTTAATTCACAATCAACTTACTTTACAACAAAGCTAATGAAGAAAGAAATACCCTGTAACTAAACTACTTTCAGGGAACCTCTGTGGGTCTCCTGTACTGGTCAGGGCACCAATGCACATCCAAATTCAACCTCCAGTTGTGAATAGTATATGACTACACAAAAAACAAAAGTCCAGTCAAAACAAATAATGCCACAGAAGCATAACTCAAATCTTTCCATGGAACCCAAGGGTGAAATTACCCTATCTTTTATCAATTCATTGAATTAATGAAGAGCATAGAACCCAAGAACTACATCAAAAGCAATCCATAGCTCAAATTCTCTGCCGTTCATTCTCCAAGAAGACCAAACACATGCATGACATGCAAGCTAACAAAATCTAGCTATTTAAAAACCTTCTAGGTCTAAGTTACCTGGAATCAACAGCAAACACCCTAATATAACCTAAAGAACCTAACATTAACAACACACTGACTTACCATTTAAAAGCAAAGACAATTATCCTAAAATGAGAAATGTCATATTTAAAAAAATATTTATTAAGTAATTTGTCCCGAATGTGCTTTTTTCTTCAGTTCAGGGACTGCATGTCCCAGCATGCAAATAAAATTATGTACTAAATAAAAAATGTACAACTCCTCAAAAAGAAGTAATAGTTGTACAACTCATGTCAAAACATTATATACACATAAAAATACTTACTACATATAATTAATCATAAAATGAAAGTATAGCTATAAACAACTGTAAAACAATTATCAAAACACCAACACATTTCCTATAAAGTAGAAAATGTTTATTTTATTTTATTTTATTTTATTTTATTTATTTTTGTGTTTTATAGAGCGCGAACGTGACCCGTTAGGGTATCAGAGCGCTTTACAGAGTCATAGAGTTGTACAAGAGGCATGGAATCACAAGAGTGTATCATAAAATGGGAGGGGGCAAGGTGTTGAGTACAAGAGGGAATGGGGGGAAACAATGTACAGCTTTCATTACAGTTGCCGAGGACAGGCCCCAGGTTTTTTGGTGGGGTGGGGGTCATCGGAGGGAGACAAAAGCCGTGAATTGATCAGGGTCTCTGTGGCGGTTGATGGTAGGGTTTAGCCGAGGAATTTACTCATGAGGAAGGATTTGGCCTCCTTTTTGAAACGTGCAAGAGAGGGGATTCTTCTGATGGCGGGTGGGAGAGAGTTCCATATTCTTGGTGCAGCCCCAGCGAAAGCCCGATTATACGTTTTTTTTTTCCTAAAGCGTGCAGGCTGGAGTAGGAGGTCTCCGGCGGATCGTGAGTTTCTGGTTCCTCCGGATACCACAAGTTTCTGTACAAGGTATGCAGGGGAGTTTGAGTATAAGGCCTTGTGTGTGATGCATGCTAACTTAAGCTGTATTCTTGCCTCGAGAGGAAGCCAGTTCAGCGCTTTCAGGTGTGGAGAAATGTGATCAAATTTCCTTGTGCCGGTAAGTAATCTGGCGGCCGCATTGAGGCAGGCTTTTAAAGGTGCTAGGGAGATCTTGGGTAAACCAGAGAGGGTGGAACAGCCATATTCCAGTCTAGAAATGACTAGTGCTTGGACTGCCAGTTTTAGGTCGGGAGCGTCAAGGAAGGGTTTCAGTTTCCATAGGTAGCTCAGGTGGAATCTGGCTGATTTGGCCATCGCGTTAATGTGGTCCCGCATGTTCAAGTTGCAATCTAAGGTTATTCCCAGTGATTTGGCCGAATCCACAATGGTCGGTGGACAATTTAAGGCTGTGATGGCCTTAATCCATATCTGAATCTCAGGGTCAGTTTTTGGAGGGGAGATTAGAAGGAATTCTGTTTTCTTTGCGTTGAGTTTGAGTTGATTGGAAGAGAGCCATTGGACGGTTAGCATCAGGGCCTCATTCAGGGAGAGAATCTCCTCGAGGGAAGAGATTTTTATGTAGATCTGAGTGTCGTCAGCGTACATATGGTAGGAGATATTTGCGGTGCGTAGGACTTCGGCAAGCGGTTCCAGATAAAGGTTGAAGAGGGTGGGGGACAACGTTGATCCTTGGGGGACCCCAATCGTGACCGATGAGGGAGCGGACAGGTTGCCGTTAATTAGGAATCTCTGGGATCGGTTTTGGAGGAAGGATCTGAACCATTCTAGGACAGAGCCATCTAGTCCCATCCTGAGTTTGAGGCGTTCGAGTAGCTTCCCATGGTTGACCGTGTCGAAGGCCGATGATAGATCTAGGAGGATTAGGAGACAAGTTTTGCCTTGGTCAAGGGCTTGGAGGGCATCATCGACGATGTGGAGCATGGTGGTTTCAGTGCTGTGTCCCGGTCTGAATCCAGATTGGAAGTCATCGAGTAGGTGGAAGTTGTTGATGTGACGACTTAGCTGCAGTTGCACACATTTCTCCAGCACCTTAGCTAAGAGAGGGATGTTGGAAATAGGTCTGAAGTTGTCAGGGGAGGCTGGATCCAGCGACGGCTTTTTCAGAATGGGGAGGACTTGGCCCACTTTCAGAGAGTCAGGAATTGATCCCTGCTGGAGAGAGGCGTTAATTATTGCAGTCCAGCTCGGAATAATGGATTGGGCGGCGGCAGCTAGGCAGTTAGAAGGGAGCGGGTCGTTGAAATGGTTGTTCGGGTTTAAGGTAGATAGGATTTTGGAGACGGAGTCTTCGTCGTAGAGTGTGAAGTCGGTCCAGTGTGCTTGATTCTTAGGTGAAGCCTGTTGGGGCGGCGTGGAGGGCGGAGGTAGGTCAGGGGGGTAGAGAGTATGAGGCGGAACTAAGATCGTTACTTAGGGCTTTGATTTTGGCCGCAAAAACGAGGAGAATTCCTCGGATGATATTAGAGACTTGGGGTTTTCTTTCAGTGTTTTGGCCAGTTTGCTGGATTGGTGTTTGACCAGTTCGAAGAGTTTGCGGGGTCTGTTCTGGGCGTTCCCCAGTTCAGATCTGAAGAATTCTTTTTTTGAGTTGAGGATGTTCCTGTTGTATGTATTTCTGGCCTGGCGGAGAAGTTTTAGGTGAGCGGCAGAAGGGTGCTGTCTCCAGATTCTTTCGGATTGACGGAGGGATCTCCTCTCATTGTTGAGGGATCCAGTGAACCAAGGGTTTCTATCTTTGATTTGCGTTCTTTTTAGTTTTAGTGGGGCTAGGTCATCCAGAATGTTCGACATAGTTGCAGAGTAGTGATCGTTGAGGTCGCTAACCGTTGTGATATGCGAGGGGGGGGAGGTCAGCTTTGCACCGAGCCTCGAGTTCTTTGTGGTCCAGGTTCTTGGTGTCTCTGATCCAGCGTTTAGTAACCACCGGTTGTGTTGTCCTTGTCTTGTGGGTGCCAGGTAGTAGGAAGGCAATGGCGTGGTGGTCAGACCAGTCACAGGGGTCTATAGAGATAAGCTTGACGGATGCTTCCTTAGAGATGATCCAGTCAAGAATGGCCCCCTTCGAGTGAGTTGGGAGTGAACAAGATTGGGTCAGGGCTTGATCGGCTAGGAGGTCTTTAATGGCGTTGACATGAGGGTCCTTGGGATCGTTCCAGTGTAGGTTGAAATCGCCAAGGAAAATGTCTTTAGCGTTGGAAGAGCTCTTTGCTGTGAGAATTTCCATGAGGTGGTCAGTGAAGGAGTCATTCATGCCTGGGGGGTGGTAAAAGATGTGCAGGTTGCACAGTTGGGTGGAGTTACTGGAAATAGAGAGGGCGAGGTATTCGCAGGAGTCGGTGGTATCCGCCAGGAGTTCGGTGACAAGGAGGTTGGAGCGGTAGATGCAGGCGATGCCACCTCCTTTCTTGCTATGTTGTCTGTCCAGCCTAGCAATGTTATAGTTGGGAGGGACTAAGAGGTCTAGGAATGGGGATGAGGAATCGTTTAGCCATGATTCTGTTAGAATTGCTAGGTCGAAATTTTTGTTCAGGATGAGAGCAGCGATATCGGCGGCATGTTTTACTGCCGAACGGCAGTTAATTAAGAGACCAGTCAGGGAGGGGTCGGAGGGAATGTCGGGAGTTGGGGCGGACAGGTGTACAGGCGCTAGATTGCTTCTAATCACACTTCTGTTATGGAGGGTAGCTGATCTGCAGGGGTTGATAGCGACCGTGCGGATGGGATGTTCTGCACTCACGTCTGATAGGCCAGGGGTAACTGGGGCTGCATTGTAGTCCTGGAGAATGGCGAGGATTTCTTTTTCAGTGAGATCTAGGGGATTTGGTGTGGTGAGGGAAGGATTGTAGGAGAGGACGAGAGCTAGGGTTTCCTCCTCCGTTAGGTGGCAGGTATGTTTGCGAAGGCGGAGGTGCCTCGAGGATGTAGGTGGTGGGTGTTTGGGGAGCTCTGTGATAGGAGTGGAGGTGGAGTTCAGCCGGGGCTTGAGTGTGGCGAAGGAGAGTTCGGCAAGGTGGAGGAGGTTCGTTAGATCCTGAATGGAGAAGTGGATGCTTTGAATTATTTTGGCGGCTCTGGAGTGCAGAGTATCGATATCCATATAAGGGGGCGTGGTCGAGGTGCTAGGAGGGTTAGGATGGGTTGTGTTGGGGGCAATGGGAGGGGTGGTTTGTGGGCTGGCAGGGCTGGCTTGACCTGTATCGTGGGTCATTGGAGGCGTACCGGTCTCAGAGTCCGGGTGGGGAGCTAGTAGGGAGGAGACCAAGGGTCTCGGGTCGATTGCGTTAGCAAGGCCGGTAGATGAGTTAGGGGGTTAGGGTGAGCTGGGTTCAAAACCTCAGGGATAGTATGGGGAGATAGTGGGGAGGAGACCAAGGGTCTCGGGGCGGTAGTGTTAGCAGGGCCGGAAGACGACCTAGAGGGGCCTCTAGGTCGTCTACCTACTGTTACCTAGTGAGAACACTGAGTAACTAGGATGATCACAGTACATACATTGTCTCCCTTTCTAATGCGATCATTCATATCTTTACTCATAAAGAACCCTATTTTTAATAGATGCTTATTAAAGAGAGCATGTTACTCTAAAGTTCTTTACTATAGAAGCTATTGCACTCCTACACAGTGTTACTTAGGCTAGTCTGAAAACCTCTTACTATGTCAATATTTATTTTAAATATATATTCACAAAGATGACAAATATGTACAAAAATAAAAACATATACTATGTTTTACAAATTTGTCATCCTCCTCCAGCTAAGCAGGAGGCATATGTTTAAATTGTTGTACAAATTTATCATCTCTGTGAATTGATTTTGTATAATAAATACCGGCACAGTAAGAGGTGTGTGGGCTAGTCTATGTATGAATACTTAATATTCAGATACAAACACATGAGGCCTAAATATACAATATTAAACACATTACTAATAACACATTTTATTAAAAATGGCACAAACAGTAAAAATAAATAAAATAAATGAAAGTTCTCTTAGTTGTGATGCTGTATAGAATCCACTCAGGACATTGCTCCACATCAGATAATCAAAAAAAAGGTATATCCTCCCAAAATATGAAAACATATCTTTCAACAATCTAAGAATAGGTTTTTAAATCAAAACCACTAATACCCGAAAAATGACTTTAGAACTATAGTGGGAAAATGAAGCAAAAATGTTAACACTAGTTGGAAAGGAAAAAAATCCAACACTGTTTCCTTTCCTCCAATAAAAAACTGTGATATATGCAACTTCAAAAGGGAATATTTTCTGTACTTGCAGTACATAATACCATGCCAACCCAAAACAATTAAAAAACTAATTAAAGCTTCTACAAATAATCTGTCACTAAAATTCCCGACTTCATTACAAACACCAATTTACACATCAATTATTAAATTAATACCCTCATGTGTCCCAATATAAAAACACATACTAATCCATTGTTAATATAAGCTAAGAGATTAATTACAAGCAGCAAATACACTGAGCAAAACAAACACTAAGCAACATATTTTATCCAAATACCAATAAAATGAAACTTTTCGCAGCTAATCTGATGAAATGGAGACCTTCAGCTGCATCCCTCGATGTCTGCTGGGCAATGACATGAAGAAGTAACTATACAGTAGCCAATTTAGAAATAAATAGCTGCATAATGAAAATGAAAGAGACTACAAATGCATTGCAGTCATTGTACAAACATTATTATGAGTTGGATCACTTAAGAAATGTGAGAACTATTGTTATAATTTGCAGAAAAGGTATACAACGTTTAATGTACAAAAATATATAAACTGTATGGTGAAAAATCTAAATGTAATATAGAGTAGATATATGTTTACTATACAATATTTAAGTTTACTTGATAGTCAAAAATGCTTTTCTTAATATTTTCATAAAATGGAAATTATATTATATTCAATATTTCTATGTATTCTTTGTTAACTTTTAAGGGTAATTAATTGTATAACTCTGTTTATTTTATTATAGTTAGAATTGTGTAACTTATATTAGTAGTCCTGCATAATGAAAATGAAAGAGACTACAAATGCATTGCAGTCATTGTACAAACATTATTATAAGTTGGATCACTTAAGAAATGTGAGAACTATTGTTATAATTTGCAGAAAAGGTATACAACGTTTAATGTACAAAAAATATATAAACTGTATGGTGAAAAATCTAAATGTAATACAGAGTAGATATATAAAAATGTGTTTACTATACAATATTTAAGTTTACTTGATAGTCAAAAGTGCTTTTCTTAATATTTTCATAAAATGAAAAATAGTCAATTTTTCTATGTATTCTTTGTTAACTTTTAAGTGTACTTAATTGTATAACTCTGTTTATTTTATTATAGTTAGAATTGTGTAACTTATATTAGTAGTCCTAATTAATATTTCTTTAATGTTACTAAATATTTATTTTGAATTATTCTTTAAGTAATTTATTGCTTTGATAGGAAAATACATGTTATTTTAATGTAACATGTGCACATTTGTTTATGCTTTGAACAAACTACAATATAAATGAAACAATGTACTGGTTATTTGATTTTTCTTATTACCAAATTGTTAAACAAATATAGTATTTTTGAAATTTAACTGCAATCAAAAATCATTAGAAAAAAATGCGAACATAGGAGAGCAGGCTGAGATTTACCATTCTAATTCCAGCCCCACAAACACTGGAGAAAGTGCTTAAATCATTGGGATAAGATTTACTATTCAAATTCCAGTCTCATGACCATTGGGTGAAGAGCAAAACATTGGAGATTAAGATTTCCAATTATATATTCAATCCACACACACTGGAGAAGGTGCATCATAGATGCTGGAAGTAGGGTTGCGGGGGGTTCTGCAGCACCCTCAAAAATAACCATGCTGGAGTATAGGAGGTGATGAGCAATAAAGATACCTTTACATTTTGTTTTTATCTTGTCACATTTGCTATGAGTTTAAAGACAGAGGTAAAATGTCAGGCTGTTCCCAGACAAAGTTTAACAATGAGATTTGCGCTTACTTTTCATTCTTTGACTACAAAGTGAGAGGATTATGTAAAGTGAACTATGAGGCAATGTTGCTGGAGTACAGAAAGTGCAAAAGGATACGCTGTAGGAAATCATTTTTTCTAACACAATTAAATGTATATACCTGTAAAAGTACAGTACAAACATTTCAAAATAAATCAGCACTTAAGAAAACACAAATGAAGCAGTTTTTGTATTTTTGAAGTGTGATGCAAACAAAGATTTTTAATCAATAGCTTAGCAAGAATGGCCCCCTGGTGCAAGCATGGAAAATGGTCCCTTTGACTGTGTGGGGTAGTAAAGTAACTATTACCAGGGTTCTATGGGTCCTCAGCACTCCGAGCCCTGATGCTGCTGCTCTTGCTGCACCCATGGTAGCTACACATCTGTTTATAGCTGGTTGAAAACAAATCAAGACACTTTACTGAGTGATGCGCAAATGATAATTAATCACTAAAACACGATTTCCACACACTGTTGTTTGAACACTATATAGGTTTCTCAGTAAAACTACATGTCTTTGAAAATTTAGCGGCTATTCAATGGAAAATGTACTATCTGTAAATGACAGTGTGCTGTCACACCATGCTATAGTAACATATTTATGACAGTGTGCTCCAAAATGCACCACTTTCTACATACCTCACTCTTATCACTCTCCTGCTGAATGTGCGTCGGTCATTTGCTACACTTGTTTTTTGTGTGATGCTTGGATTTTTCACAGTCCCTATGACTTTATTGATGATTACAGCACCCCCACTCTAAAAATTGTTACAGAACCACTGAAGTGCATAATTGATCGGGGAACAAATGAAGGTCCAGATTTACTGTCATTTTGCACTGGGTGTGTGTCACAAAAGTGACGTAAACCAGCACACGATGTCTTTTTGGTATTTACTTTCCAGCTTGTTTTGCATTGCAAATTGTCTAAAATTAGTGCAAAGTAACATGGTGCATTCCCATGCAACAACTAATGCTTTTTGACGCAAAACCCTACTTACCAAAGATTTGAGACAGGGTTTTGCGTAAAGAATTAACGCCATTTGAAAGCAGGTGTTAAAAGGAGAAATGTTTTTATTTCTCCTTTCTTTTCTGACTTTGCATAACTGCTGCACTGTACAGCTCACATACAAAGTATGGAAAGATTTAAATGTTTTCTAGCCAGAGTACTTTCTCTGAGATAGACTCACGCACACACACTTGCACTATAGCACAAAGATGTGTGCGTGGCCCACGGCAGAAAAATTCTGCACCGGTGCTAGGGAGAGGGGAGGAGAGAGTCACATCTCTGCAGATATGGCGATCTCCTGTTCTCTCCTTCACATTCATCGCAGAGCAGCATTTTTAGCTGATGCACAGCATTACATGAGAATTTTGTAAATCTGGCCCATACTGTTTTAATTCGTAGGATTAGCATAGTGCCATCCATGCCGAGATAGAAAGGGACAAAGTGTTTTGGCATTTCTGCAGCAAAGTTTTTAAGCATAGGATTAGCACAGTGCAACCACGCCAAGCTGTAAAATGATAAAAGCCTTTTACCACTCCAGGCAGAGTATTACAGTTTTGGATTGGTAAAATACCATCTACTTCAACCTGAAATGTATAAAAGCAACTCCTGACACATGTTTCGCTATCATTATAGTCTTCAGAGTGGTTTAGCACTCTGAATTTACTCACCTCAAATGTCTGTGCTAATCCTATGCTTAAAAACTTTGATAGAAAAGCAGACATTTGAGGTGAGCAGATTCGGAGTGTCGCTTTAAAGGCAATACAAAGTACTTTGAAATCAATGCGCTTGTGAATAGGAAGCCAATGGAGCTGAGTCAAGGCTTGGAACATAGAATGATGCTGGAGGATCCTAAGAAGTATTCGCACCGCAGCATTCTGCAGGACTTGCAATTTGTCCATAAGTCTTTTCTGCAAATTTACATAAAGTGCATTGCAATAATTAAGTTTCGAGAGCATGAGTGCGATAATCACCAGTTTCTGCATGTCTTGCGGAATTAATGGAAAAACTTCTGCAGAATTTCGAGAACGAAAAAAGATGAGGAGGTCACAGCATTGATGTTTTAGTCAAATGACAATTTGTTATCGAAAATAATATCAAGGTTTTTGGCTTTGGATACCAGTGTAGGGAGGGAACCAAGTTCCTGTGGCCACCAAGTGGGAGACCAAAAAGATTGATTGTTGCCTAGCAGAAGCACCTCGGTTTAGCCACAGTTTAATCTTAGGCAATTATTGAACATCCAATTACTAATCTCCATGCAGCTGTGGAATCTACTTGCTGTATCCTCTGGGTTGCTGGCCACTGATACGACTATCTGAGTGTATTCTGCATAGCTAACAACTGAGAATCCTTACTATTTGATTAGCTCTGCTGGGGGTAACATAAAGATTAAAAGCGTAGGGCTCAACAATGAGCCCTGTGGGACCCAACATGGTGGCGAGAATGTGTTAGAGGAGACATCATCCAAGGCCACAAATTATTTTCTCTAAGAGAGAAAGGATTTTAAGATAGCCAACGCAGAGCCCGTGATACCAAGAGAGTGGCGCCGGTCAGTCAATAAGGCATGGTTGACCGTATCAATTGCAGTTGAAAGATCCAATAGGATCAAGGCTGCATTTGATCCTGAGTCTAGAATAGTTCTCAACTCTTCTAAATGCAACTATTAAGTCAGACTCCGTACAGTGTTCACCCCTAAAGCCGAACTGTGAGTGGTCCAGCAGATGGTTAGACTCAAGGAATGTAGCCAATTCTTTGTTCAGCACCTTCGCTATGATCTTAGCAGGGAAGAGAAGGCGTGATATTGGCCTATAATTATTTGGATCTGTAGGAGACAAGTTTGGTTTCTTAAGTAGTGGCAAGATAGATGCTATTTTCCAAGCCTTCGGAAAGTAGCCTTTGCAGATCATTTCATCGAAAATAATCTTCAGTTGGTTGGCTGCGCGATCTTAGGTGGACAGGGATCCAGAGGAGAACCTGACTTTACTGATAGGAAAAGGTCCAGAACGTGAGCAACCAATAGGCTTGAAAAAGATAAAAGGAGTGCTGAATCAGAACTCCTGTCATCATTCTTATTTAGAGACCAGGGTGGTCCTTCAAATTTCCCTTCCGGATTATCTGACCCCAAAGGTGAAAATATTATAAAGTACGGTGGTCCCAGTATTATAACATCAAAACCGTGTCAATGGAAAACATACAATAGTATTTCAAATAGAAAATCAAAGAAAAACTAAGCGGATGCTACAGTGTTATTTAATCACACTGAACATAACTTACAGTTTGTAAGAGCGACATTTTAGAGCAAAAACATTTAAAAATCATCATTGGAGTGCCCAGATGAATAAGTGAAAGGGGAAGGGAAGTGATTCAAATGAGGTAGTGAGGTACGTGAAGTATTAGTGGTGATGAATATCACAAACAAATTGTCAGGCATATCACAAACATATTGTCAGGCATATCTTATTCAATGCCAAAAACTTAAGTCATAGTACATAACATCTGTATACAATTAATTCCATCGCCATGTAACACAAGAGTTCACAGTAAAGCAAGTACTGTTGAAGGAACTGGCATCAATTAAGTGTCGACGTTTCGACCCCTGTATGACTGTAGGTTCTTCTAACCCTTACTGGCGGGGTCTTCCTCAGGACTGATGTGGGAGTGGGAGGGACGGGGCACCGTGAATGGATAAGGAGGGACCTCACAAAATTGCATGTTGTCAGGTCGTACGGGCTCCGTGGCTCCAAGATAAAAATGCGAAGAAGAGAGTGAGAAACACTCATAAGTTGCGATGGATCCTATAAATCTTGTCCATAAAGGTTGTACTCAATAGGCTTAAATCCAAAAATCTGTGGTTTGAATCCCATATCATAGGAGTCGGAGCAGATCCCTGAATTAATCTATGGAATCTGTAAACCTTAGTTTGTGTTTCAGCCCCGAATCCGCGCGCAATCTTCCTAGGTCCAGAACGTGAGCAACCGATAGGGTTGAAAAAGATAAAAGGAGTGCTGAATCAGAACTCCTGTCATCATTCTTATTTAGAGACCAGGGTGGTCCTTCAAATTTCCCTTCCGGATCATCTGACCCCAAAGGTGAAAAGGCAGGTGTATTCTTTGTAGTGACGACATTATAAATATCTTCCACCTTTGCTACAAAGAAGGATGCAATAGAGTCACTCAAAGCTTGATTACTATCGGTCTTATTAGAGTCTTCATTTTTTTTACCGTAGCAAATAACTGCTTGGTCGAGTTTTTTGTCATTTTTATTTGGTGTGTAAAGAAAGCTGTTTTTTTTTTTTACAGATTATGGCTTTGTATTCACAAAGTTTCTGTTAATAGTGTTCTTTTTCTGTTCTATCAAAGTTGAGCCTCCATTTCCGCTCCTGCTTCCTACAGGCCTGTTTACCATCTCTGAGTTTGTCTGAGAACCAGGGCTGTGATGGAGAGACTCTCCTGTCGTTATAAATTTTCAGGGGCTAGCTGGTTAATAGCCAGACATAGCCAAGAGTGATAATTGGTGGTAGCGTCATCAAGGTTTGTGGATAGGGTTGGAATAGAGACCGTAAGAATCTCTACTAAGTTAGTGGCATATATTTTATGCCAGTTTTTCTTGATTTAGGTGGAACTATGGACTTCTTGGGGAATGCTGCCATTTTTAATTTGAACAGCACTGTGTGATGATCCAACCGTGTGAGTGTCAATGAATCAGTAAAAGATAATAAGCTACTGCCGGAAAAATCTAATCAAATGTATGCCAGCCAAGTGTCTAGGTGTACTGACCAGCTGCTCCAACCCGAGGCTACTCATCAGGTCAATAAGGGATTCAGAATCTTTGTCATGGCTGCTTTCTATGTGAAAATTAAAGTCCCCTAATATTGAGTAGTCTGCACGATCAACCTAAGTATCTAGCAATTGGCTGATAGATTGTACAAAAGGAGCCCTGGGGCCCAGCGGACGATAAATTAGGAGCCTGTCAAAGGAGGTGTTTACGTTGAGGGCAAGTTTAAAATATAGTGCCTTGCAATTGAACGTATTGGGAAAAGGAGTGAAGAAGCCAGAGAGATTGTTGCGATAGACAATCACAAGTTCCCACCCTTCTTAACTGCTCGGTCATGCCTAAAGATAAAATAACCATCAGGAATGGCTAATACTAAATCTGGGGCGGCTCCTCCGCTATGGCAGAGGAGCGTCGCCCCCACTGCTTTCTCGCAGTGCGAGAAGCAGAAACATAAAATGGTAATAATTTTTAGTTATTACCATTTTATGTTTGTGTTGCGGGCGGGTGGGTGGGGTTGCTCTGCTCTCCAAGCAGGGGAGGAATGTTGTACCCACTCCTGAGTGCGCAAAGACTGTTTGGTCGGCCCTCTCGGGCCGCCCAAACCAGTCATGTGCACTTTGCCCTTCTCCATGCAGGCTGCAAGCAGCCTGCATGGAGAACATGCCCACCCCATAAGCCCCTGGCTGGGCGCCGTCCAGACCGATCACAATGCTACATGCAGCGTTGTGATTGGCTTAGGGGAGGAAGCCTGGCTGCCTGCTTCCTGTCGGAGGCAGGAGAGCAGGGGCCGAGAAGAAGCGGGACCCAGCCTCAAGGTAAGTTTAATTTTTTTTTATTAAACCCTCTCACCCTGCGCGACCTCTCCTGCGACCCCCTCCCCACGCAACCCCCACGAATCCCCCTCCCCGTGTGACCCCCACGCCCGCCCCCCACCCGCGAGCCATGCCGGCCACGACTGGCTGGCACTGATAGCTTTGTGAACAATATTTAGAACATGATAATTAAGTCTGACAATATTTCTGAATACAACATTCTGACATACAACCATTGCTATTATTGTTAGTTTTGGCTGTGGTGAAACTTCAATAGTTGCCTATTGCAAAACAGAGTAGGTGAAAGGCTTTATGAAAAGGATCATTCTTCCTGTCTGTTGTGTGTGCACCATCCCCTGGCTGTAGTCCATTGGATCACCCTTTTCTCCTTTTTCTCCTAAGCAAATCTCCAATCTGCTTACTGGGAACTCATAATAAATTAATGTGCATGGCAAGTGAAGGGGGAGACAAAAGCAGAGAGGATGAGACAACCTGGCCAGGTAGCTGTCTTCAACCAGTGCTAAATTCCAGGAAATGCTATTGCTTCATGCCTGCTCAGACAAGCCCTACAGACACTACCTATACTTGCACTGCTAGTCTGTCTAGCACAACTGGGCCTCTATTAAGGGATGATTATACTCCAGATGTCCAAAGTGAACAGGAGCAAAAATACATGGCTCTTCTGTGTAGGGCAATTAGACCTGCCTTTTGTCGAGACTTAGGGCCTGATTTAGATCTTGACAGTCTTACCACCATCCCTCAGTGGCGGTGGTCCCAAGTACTCCGCCAAGTTGACAGTTTTTTCCTGCGGTATTTTGATGCATGGAGGCTGACTTGCCGATCGTGTCAACAGAGTGTTTCCCATCATGGTCGCGTCTCACCGCTGCCAATGTGGCATACTCCAATGCTGGCAAATAGTACTCTGTCACCGTCAGGCGGCAGGTTCCCGCTGAGCAGATTTAGATATCACAGCTGTGCTGGCAGCCTCCTAGTGGCAGTTCCCTGACGGAGGGAGTCCATTGCGGTACGTGCTCAACAATGCACCATCATTGTGGCCATTCGATGGATGCTAGTATAAACACACCTGATGTCCATTGACCAAATGGAAACACCGGCATACCATACTATAAAACACACTCCATTTCAGACCATGATCATTTGCCATTCCACTGCACCTCAGCATTTGGTTAGAGAAGGCAGGGTTTTGTTTGTTCACTTTCCCACTCTCCAGTCACTTTTTTCTCCTCACATTTATTTTCTTGGTGTCATGTATTTTGTTGTCTTGAATCATTTCTTTCCCTTTGGGATTATGGCAGGGAGAAACATCCTCGTTTTACAGAAGAAGAGTTGTCAGTCATGGTGGATGAAATCATTAGAGTAGAGCCACAATTGTCTGAAGCCCAAGTCCAAAATACAACTATAAGTCAGAAAAGACAATATGGACCAGAATAGTTGACAGAGTGAATGCTGTCGCTAACAACCTGCGCACAAAGGAAATTAGGAAGAGGTGGAACGACCTGCAGGGGAGGGTGCATTACCTGGCTGCCAATCATCACCTGGAGGCCCAGAGGACTGGTGGTGGTTCTCCCCGGCCCCCAATACAATTTTATCCCTGGACGAAGAAGGTCTTGCAGATCCTACATCCTAAAGGCTTGACAGGAATACTTGGCGGAGTGGAGTCTGGTAAGTTACACTTTCCAAGTCTCACTAAACCTCAATGTCTTGTTTGTTCTCAACTCAGCTGTTGCTAATGTGTTCTGCACATATTTTCCGAACACAGAAATCTCAAAGTATCAGATAATTTGTATTGTTTGTGTGAGTGCATTGTGTTGCATCTAAGATTACAGATGACAATCTCCATTACATGTCTCATGATGGTAGGGTGCGTAAGTGTTAGAACACCATATAACCCATTACCCATATGTGTTTCATATTGTAAGTGTCTGTCCCATTTCAACTGCATATTTTCCACAGGTCTGTTACACTAACCATTTTGCAAGTGTTGGGAAGTTGTCTTTGAAATGACTACAACTACCATGATGCCCTGTTTCTGTATTGTCAAAAGAATATATCTATGTCATTTTGCTTATTCTCTCTTGTCTAACATATTTCCACATATTCAATGCTCTCTTCTGAAAATGGTTTGTGTTGTTTTCTGAATGTTGTCCTGTTCTTCTCAACCAATTGAATTGATGTCATGAGTTTCACAAATCAAACTGTGTTGACTCAAAAATTGTAAGGTATGAAAATTACTATGCTGAATATAAGTGGTAATTGCAAAAATGGACTCTGCACTGTTCACATGATGACTAATGCCAAACAGCCATCCAAGTTGTGTAAATGTCTGTTTTGAAGTCAGCTAGGCCCTGGAATTGTCAATTACACATTTCACCTCTCCACTGTGTTGGGTTGAATGGTTGGGAGATGTTAGGTATAATTCCTAATCACTTTGTAAACATTTCGGGACATGTAATTACCTGCTAATTTGATGTTGTACTGATTGAAAATGTTAGGGTAATATGTTCAATACCACTGAAAGCTATAATAATAATAATCTCTACCTTTTCTTTCTTCTAGGTATCTACATTGTTTGTCTCAAAAGATTTGGATGCATAATCCATAATTTTACTAATAACAATGTTCTCAATAGGTCCAACAGCCAGAGCACATGGCCAGGAATTTGCCACTGAAGAGACCTCCACTCTAGCCCAGGATCAAGCCTTCTGGGAGGACAACACTCCTGGCAATCTGGATGACGATGAGGATCCTTGTCCATCTGGTCAGTCTGGGCAGCTAGCTCCAGCTGGGCCCACACTGACACCTCCCACGCCAGCTGCAACAACTCAGCTAACTGAAGCCTCCACTCCCTATGTTCCTACCACTGTAACATCGATCATGTGCCCCCCAGTCCTAGCTAATGCTGAGACCACTGCACCTCGAGCTCCAGCACAGACGAGACCCAGTGGAATGGGGCACACTGGGCCAAGGGCACAGGCTAGTGGGGGTCGGGTCATGGGAGGGATTCTGTGGGCCAGCATAGTGAGGCCACTGGGGTCACTCTCACTCAGACCACCATCGACCACGTCTTGGGAGCCTATTATCAGTGCCAAGACATGATGGGCCAGATACTCTCCGAGCTCTGGGAGTTGAAGCAGTTGCAGAGGGAGCTCAATTGTCAGATGGAGGCTGACAACTCCAATGTGGGATCCCTGACTGGGGTGCTGCAGGACATTTACACACATACGTGCAGGGCTTTCTCAGCACCATCTACCCCTTCCTGTGGTCCTACAACATCTGGCCCATCTACATCTGCCACAGCCACAGGAAGGGAGGCCCTGCTACAGGAAGGACCACCTGTAGCCACTTCAGGCCCTGCAACTGTTGATCCCCCGCTCCCCAGCAGGAGGGAACGTCCACCCAGATTGTCAGGAGGTGAGAATGGCAAGACCTCTACCACCACCAAGAAACCCCAACCCTAATTTCCTCCTGTGTGTGACTACCATTCACTCTGTGGACTATTTCTGGATACATTTACCTTTCTGATGCCAGTTGTATTTTGGACGACTTCAAACAATTTTGGCTCTTCACCTATGGTTTCATTCACCATGACTGACTTCTTCACCTTTTGGTTTGCTTTTACATTTTCACCCAGCTTAATTTCTTTAGGTTTAGTTCAATAAATTCACAACTCAAAAACTCTTAGACTGGTGTTGTATATCTCAACTCTATCAATGCATTTGTTTCCTTCCATCATTACTTTACAATGCCAAAAATCAAACGATTGTGTAAACTAGGCCTAGGTGTAAAATTCTGCTCTGCTCGTGGAGTTTGCTGAGTTTTTCCCACTCCACGTAGAGCACAGAATTCCGAAAAACTCCGCGTAGCAGAGTTTTAACTCTCTTGCGGCTTGCCAATGCTAAATTGGCGAGCGAGGAATATCATGCGCTAGACCCCCTCCCGGCGACATTTCTCAATGCAGGCGGGCACGTCAGGTCGCTACCGCTCGCGTTGAGAAACCTGCCACTCACATTGAGGGAGCTGCCGCTCGAGTAGGACATCTACCTGAGCGGCAGAAAGAAGCAGCACCCTCTTGTGCAGTGCGCAGTACAGTTCACACTGATTTACAGCATGGGACAAGCTCCTGGCACTAAACATCAGCACAAGCAGGATGACTTATCTCACTGCACCGCTTGCTGAACTCTGCATAGCGCAGCAGAGATTTTTCGGCACTTTGCAGCGTTCCGCGAAGCAGAGCTCCGCGAACTCTGCACTGGCCTAGTGTAAACATAGATAATTTGCAATTCAGTAATGTTTTTCTCAAGTTCCCAACCATGACTCCCAAAAAATATACCATTAAATCATCTACCACTATGTTTATCCCATTTGACCAATAATTGTCTGTCAACATTTTCAATAACATAACAATCCATACATGTCACTAATACTCAGTGCCAGTTTTCACATTTCCAGTTCCAGACCACGTCAACTTGGAAGAAGTGGATATATCCAAAACAATCAGATTCAACAGGCGAATTATCATTGACTGATGTCATCAGCTGGAGACAGATCTTCTGGCTCACATACGGAATCCTACATCAATAACACCAATAGACAAAATCATGGCAGTACTACATTTTGTAGAAACAGGATCATTCCAATCTACTGTTCCAGTATCTGGTGAAATGTCAAAACCAAGTTTCAATGGTGTGCTACAAGAAGTATGTCCAACACATTGTAGGAAAGTAGGAGCTGCTTCTTATGATTATCCCCCCTTTTTGCTGGATGTTATGCTGTTTTTGACTAGTCTGACTGGGATCCTGCTAATCAGGACCCCAGTCTATCTGCCCTCTCCCTAAACTGTTATGTTATGTACTTAGGTACACCCCAGATTGGATACTTGGGTAACCTTGTCAGTCCCTAGTATATGGTACCCAGGTACCCTGGGCATAGGTACCCCAGAGGTCTCCCATGGGCTACAAATGCAAAAGAAACAATTGATGGACAGAATGCTGGACAATGCAAACATTCACCCCCAGTCACAAGGATCTGTCTTAAATCCATCATTCTTTTGCTCACCACACCACCCCAGTTTGGACGCAGCCATATGCAAATCAGTCCTGACCCTGTTCCTTGTGGGAACAGTCCAGCCCGAACTGCCAAGCCAGGTCCTCCCTGGACCGAAAACAAGCATCCTGGGACCGGTTTCAGGGCAGCACCCTTCATCAGCCAGGCTAGCTTCAATCCAGTGGTCTAGTGAGCACGGGACCCACGTCTGGGCATACCCTTCCCATTTAGGGTGACAAATGCAAAAGAAACAATTGATGGGCGGAATGCTGGACAATGCAAACATTCACCCCCAGTCACAAGGATCTGGGTTAAATCCATCATTCTTTTGCTCACCACACCACCCCAGTTTGGACCCAGCCATATGCAAATCAGTCTTGACCCTGTTCCTTGTGGGAACAGTCCAGCCCGAACTGCCAAGCCAGGTCCTACCTGGACCGAAAACAAGCATCCTGGGACCGGTTTCAGGGCATCACCCTTCATCAGCCAGGCTAGCTTGAATCCAGTGGTGTAGTGAGCACGGGACCCACGTCTGGGCATACCCTTCCCACTTAGGGCGACAAATGCAAAAGAAACAATTGATGGACGGAATGCTGGACAATGCAAACATTCACCCCCAGTCACAAGGATCTGGGTTAAATCCATCATTCTTTTGCTCACCACACCACCCCAGTTTGGACCCAGCCATATGCAAATCAGTCTTGACCCTGTTCCTTGTGGGAACAGTCCAGCCCGAACTGCCAAGCCAGGTCCTCCCTGGACCGAAAACAAGCATCCTGGGACTGGTTTCAGGGCATCACCCTTCATCAGCCAGGCTAGCTTGAATCCAGTGGTGTAGTGAGCATGGACCCACCTCTGGGCATACCCTTCCCACTTAGGGCGACAAATGCAAAAGAAACAATTGATGGACGGAATGCTGGACAATGCAAACATTCACCCCCAGTCACAAGGATCTGGGTTAAATCCATCATTCTTTTGCTCACCACACCACCCCAGTCTTGACCCTGTTCCTTGATGGAACAGTCCAGCCCGAACTGCCAAGCCAGGTCCTCCCTGGACCGAAAACAAGCATCCTGGGACCGGTTCCAGGGCATCACCCTTCATCAGCCAGGCTAGCTTGAATCCAGTGGTGTAGTGAGCACGGGACCCACGTCTGGGCATACCCTTCCCACTTAGGGCGACAAATGTAAAAGAAACAATTGATGGATGGAATGCTGGACAATGCAAACATTCACCCCCAGTGACAAGGATCTGGGTTAAATCCATCATTCTTTTGCTCACCACACCACCCCAGTTTGGACCCAGCCATATGCAAATCAGTCTTGACCCTGTTCCTTGTGGGAACAGTCCAGCCCGAACTGCCAAGCCAGGTCCTGCCTGGACCGAAAAAAAGCATCCTGGGACCGGTTTCAGGGCATCACCCTTCATCAGCCAGGCTAGCTTGAATCCAGTGGTGTAGTGAGCACGGGACCCACGTCTGGGCAAACCCTTCCCACTTAGGGCAACAAATGCAAAAGAAACAATTGATGGGCGGAATGCTGGACAACGCAAACATTCACCCCCAGTCACAAGGATCTGGGCGAGCAAAAAAACGATGGATTTAGGCCAGATCTCTGTACTGGGGTGAATGTATGACATTGTTCTGCATTCTGTCCATCAATTGTTGTTTTCGCATTTGTCGCCCCGAGTGGGACGGGTATGCCCAGACGTGGGTCCTGTGCTCTCCATGCCACTGGAGTCAAGCTATCCTGGCTGATGAGGGCTGAAAGCCCGAAACCGGTCCTAGGATGCTTGTTTCCAGTCCAGGGAGGACCTGGCCTGGTAGTTTGTGCTGGACTGTTCCCATTGGGCGCAGGGTCAAGACTGATTTGCATATGGCTGGGTCCAAACTGGAATGGCATCGTGAGCAAAAAAAACGATGGATTTAGGCCCAGATCTCTGTACTGGGGTGAATGTATGACATTGTTCTGCATTCTGTCCATCAATTGTTTTTGCATTTGTCGCCCCGAGTGGCACGGGTATGCCCAGACGTGGGTCCCGTGCTCTCCATGCCATTGGAGTCAAGCTATCCTGGCTGATGAGGGCTGAAAGCCCAAAACCGGTCCTAGGATGCTTGTTTCCAGTCCAGGGAGGACCTGGCCTGGCAGTTCGGGCTGTACTGTTCCCATTGGGCGCAGGGCCTAGACTGATTTGCATATGGCTGGGTCCAAACTGGAATGGCATGGTGAGCAAAAAAACAATGGATTTAGGCCCAGATCTCTGTACTGGGGTGAATGTATGACATTGTTCTGCATTCTGTCCATCAATTGTTGATTTTGCATTTGTTGCCCCGACTGGGACGGGTATGCCCAGACGTGGGTCCCGTGCTCTCCATGCCACTGGAGTCAAGCTATCCTGGCTGATGAGGGCTGAAAGCCCGAAACCGGTCCTAGGATGCTTGTTTCCAGTCCAGGGAGGACCTGGCCTGGCAGTTCGGGCTGGACTGTTCCCATTGGACGCAGGGTCAAGACTGATTTGCATATGGCTGGGTCCAAACTGGAATGGCATGCTGAGCAAAAAAACGATGGATTTATGCCTGATCTCTGTACTGGGGTGAATGTATGACATTGTTCTGCATTCTGTCCATCAATTGTTGTTTTTGCATTTGTCGCCCCGAGTGGGACGGGTATGCCCAGACGTGGGTCCCGTGCTCTCCATGCCACTGGAGTCAAGCTATCCTGGCTGATGAGGGCTGAAAGCCCAAAACCGGTCCTAGGATGCTTGTTTCCAGTCCAGGGAGGACCTGGCCTGGCAGTTTGGGTTGGACTGTTCCCATTGGGCGCAGGGTCAAGACTGATTTGCATGTGGCTGGGTCCAAACTGGAATGGCATGGTGAGCAAAAAAACGATGGATTTAGGCCCAGATCTCTGTACTGGGGTGAATGTATGACATTGTTCTGCATTCTGTCCATCAATTGTTGTTTTTGCATTTGTTGCCCCGAGTGGGACGGGTATGCCCAGACGTGGGTCCCGTGCTCTCCATGCCACTGGAGTCAAGCTATCCTGGCTGATGAGGGCTGAAAGCCCGAAACCGGTCCTAGGATGCTTGTTTCCACTCCAGGGAGGACCTGGCCTGGCAGTTCGGGCTGGACTGTTCCCATTGGGCGCAGGGCCTAGACTGATTTGCATATGGCTGGGTCCAAACTGGAATGGCATGGTGAGCAAAAATATGATGAATTTAGGCCCAGATCTCTGTACTGAATGTATGACATTGTTCTGCATTCTGTCCATCAATTGTTGTTTTTGCATTTGTCGCCCCGAGTTGGACGGGTATGCCCAGACGTGGGTCCCGTGCTCTCCATGCCACTGGAGTCAAGCTATCCTGGCTGATGAGGGCTGAAAGCGCGAAACCGGTCCTAGGATGCTTGTTTCCAGTCCAGGGAGGACCTGGCCTGGCAGTTTGGGCTGGACTGTTCCCATTGGGCGCAGGGTCAAGACTGATTTGCATATGGCTCGGTCCAAACTGGAATGGCATGGTGAGCAAAAAAACGATGGATTTAGGCCCAGATCTCTGTACTGGAGTGAATGTATGACATTGTTCTGCATTCTGTCCATCAATTGTTGTTTTTGCATTTCCCATGGGCTGCAGCATATATTATGCCACCCATGAGAGACCATTCAAAATAGAACTACAGGCCTGACATTGCAGCCTGTGTAAGTTGGTGCATGCACCACTTACTTAAGATATAGGTTTACTATATCTAAGGGTCACTGTACTTAAAACCTATAAGTCACCCCAATAGCAGGCCCTTACAATCCTGAGGGCAGGGAGCTTGGTTCTATGTGAGAGATGGTGCCCCTGCATGAGCAGGACACTCCTGCAGCCTACGGAGTCCATTCTCCCGGCTTGTCAGAGAAGCAGGCATATACAGTATAGAGGGCCATTACGCGACCGTGTGATGACCATCTCGAAAACGGCTGCAACAAACCCTATCATGTTTGGTGTCAAACATGTTGAAATCATACCCCCACACATGTTACCGTTGTGGGAGGTATGATTCCACCCACCAGGAAGGCCCTAAGTGGGCTCTCGGTGTTCCCGGTACCAGCCTTCTAGCTCCGGACAGCACAAAATGGTTGCTGCCGACCAGAGACACATTTCTGCACTCCTGCTGCTGAGCCAAGCTTGAGCAGGGGATGGCAGGACAATAGGCATCCTGTCACAGGGGTGTGTGAACACCACCCAGACAGGATTTAGTGTATTAGGACTGGGTGGGTGTGCTTGCCAGCGACTGAAAGTCTGCATGAGGGGCACATTTGGTGTCCCTGTCCGCTCTGGCGCGAAACTGGACAAAGGACACTCTGGACTTCGCTGGACTCCGTTTGGGCCTGACTTCGTCTCCCTCTCAGTCTGCTGCATCATCTGTGCCTGTGCACCGTACAGGATCCATGCAGGACCTTTGGAGCATCCAGGACTCCTGAAGATAATCTCCCTTGGAGTGAAGGAGTCACTCCCCTGCATTCGCAGGCACCGGAACACTGCTGACCGGTCTGCTGATCCCGAGCTCCTACGGACTCCGAAGGGTTCAGCAACACAGGAGGTGGGTTCCTACATCCCTCGAGGCCTGAGCTGCCCTCTTACTCAGTTTGAGGTCAGAATCCCTCGTGGGGGCTGCAATATCCGAACCCCCGTGCACAGCGTACTTTTGCAAGTGCAAGTGCTGTTGGCAATTCTGCAAAAAGTGCATTGGGCTCCGAGTAGCCCAACCTCTGGCAACTTCTCCTGCAAAGATCTTCACCCACCTCGCACCGAGTGCTCCGTGGCCTGTTGTTTTGTAAAGCTGCTCAAGGTCCTCTTGTGCCTCTTGTGCCTCTGGCCTGTGGGTTCAATTGAGGGTCAACCTGGTTTCCTTTGAGCTCCCCTGATTGCTTGGGGCCTGCCCTGACTCCCCTGTGTGTGGTGAGTCTCCTGGGTCTTGCTGGTCCGTACCGTGCACTTCCTTGACCTCCTGTGTGGGTTGCCTTTGCCAAGGCTTGTTGGTGCTCCTGCCGGACACTGGCTCCTCAGCACTCGACATCCTTCATGGGACAGCTCGTATCGGCTCCTTGTTGTCCTTGACGTCCCCTGGTCCCCGCAGCTGCAGAGTCAAGGTCCCCGTCAACTGTCCTGAAGCACCTGACATCGGTGTGCATTCGTCTACCGAGCCCCTGGTCACTCTCAAGTGACCCAGACTCTGTCCCCTCTTCTTTCAGGTACTCCTCGACAAGAATCCACGTTTGGATTCCAACGGACACTTTCTCCCCTTCAGGCAGCGGCCCTTTCTCAAAGTCCTCCATTGGGTTCAACAGCGGTTTCCGACACCCGGCTTCCCTGGGATAGGTAACTTGGGTACTTCGGTATCCACAGGTGGGGTGGCTCTCCAACCTTCTGTCTTCCACGGGAATTTCTTCAAAATCCACTGGGAAGGGTCCTTAAACTTTAAAATTCCAACCGCGACTTGCACATAGACTTGTACGGAGCACGCGGTTGTGTTCTCACACTACACACGCACTCTGTGGGGTCCCTATCTACTCACCTTGGGTGGTTCCTTGGGGACCCAGCAATTCTACGTCCTCTCGACATTGTCCTGACTCGAGTCGTGGTTCTTATACCACTTTCTTAGTATATGGTTTGGTCCCCCCCTGGGGCCCACTGTGTATTAGTGCTATTTACTGTCATTTCTTTGCTTAAGTATTGTGTGCTTTGTGTCTATATATGCGTGGGAGATACTGTAATGTACTAAATAGTGTGAAATAATAAATAAATATTTTTTATAACTACTGTGTGGTTCTCTTTTCATTTAATCTATACTATAAGATTGCATTCTGGTAAAATGAGCTGCTTTACACTCTTTCAAGACTAAGCCTTAAATCACCATAAGGGTTGTCTGGACTGGTGCAAGGTGCCCGCTTTAATTAGTGGACATCATATACCAGGCCAGCTTCTCACACATACATACACTTTACACACAATGAGGATTTTGCCAATGTGAAGGGAGATTAGCATGATTTGGCTTCACTACCACAGGTGGTTTGAGCTAATGATGGTATACATATTGCCTTAGTGCCAACACATGACCGAGAACAAGTCCAATGTAATATTCAAATCTCCTATTCAAATCACAGAGCAAGTTGCCTTGGTAGAAGATTTGTACACCCAAAGTCTGTGTCTGTCTTTCCCAGGATCAACCCATGCTCCCTTTGCACTTCGAAACAACACTGTATACCTGCAAATGTCACAACTCAGAAATGTCCAAATGAAGATGACATGATGAAGAAACCTAAAACAGTTTAAAACAAAAAGAATACCCATCAAACATAACATAATAGACACATTACACATTACACACAAAACAGTCAGAAATAAACAATGCAACTGAACACAGTAGTCAATGTGTCAAAACTTTGATCAACAAACACCTTTGGCCTGAATTTGTCTGAACTTGCCCTTTCTAACAAATTATCACCACATACTTCTCTCATCATCACATCAATAGTTAGTGTAACAATGAAAGTGATAACATGTAAAGATAACTTTCAATCATGAGAAGAAGTTGTCAATGACATCTTGATGTAAGTCAACTCCTTCCTCTTCACCACTATCATCTTCATCTGCCATTTCAGGATCCTTACCCAGTGGCTGGATCTTCATGGTCCCCATCCTCTGCGATATAAGGGATGTACCGTCACAGGGTGAGGTTGTAGAGCAGGCAGAAGGCCACTGTGATTTTGCACACCTTATCGGGTGAGTAGAGGAGGGCTCCACCAGTTTTGTCCAGACAATGAAATCTTGCCTTCAGGAGCCCGAAAGCCAGCTTCACTGGTCACCGTGCTCTTCCATGGACCTCATTGAAACACACTTTTCCTAGCGTTGTTGGATTCCTCAGTGGTGCCAACAACCATGGTCGGTTAGGATAAGCTGAGTATCCCAGATGGAAGACAAAAAAAGTGCCAAAAAATGTAACACAATTTCAGATTATTCAACTAGAAATTCCCCAAACAATATTATGAAAGATTGTACTAACCAACAAGCCAGGCCCTCTCAGATCCATGTTGTGACATTTACAGGAGTATGGAGCTGTTCCATAGTACAAAGGAATCATGGGCAGAGCCGGGGAAACATGCACAGACACTTGTGATGTACAAATCCGGTAAGTAGACAACTTGCACATTGGTTGAATCGAAGTGTTTTCGATTCCGGTAAACCTGTTCTCTGGCGTGTGGTGGCACTAAAGCAATATGTGCGCCATCAGTTGCTCCAACCACATGTAGTAGGCAATCCAAACCGTAAAATTCCCCCTTCACATTGGCTAAATCCTGCTGCCTTGGAAACTGGATGAAGCTGTTGATGTGTCTCATCAGTGAAGATATAACTTCTTGTAGCACAACACTGAAAGTTGGTTGTGATATTTCACCAGATAATGCCACAGTGTGTTGGTACGGATCCTATGGCCACAAAATGAAGTACTAGACACACAATGGATGGATGGAATGCAGAACAAATCAAAACATTCACCCCCAGTCAAGAGATCTGGGTTAATCCATCATTCTTTTGCTCACCATGCCACCCCAGTTTAGACCTGGCCATATGCAAATCAGTCTTGACCCTGTGCCTCAAGGGAACAGTCCAGCCCGAACTGCCAAGCCAAGTCCTCCCTGGACCAGAAACAGGCATTCTAGGACCGGTTTCAGGGTTTCACCCCTCATCAGCCAGGATAGCTTGAATTCAGTGGCACAGTGAGCCTGGGACCCAAGTATGGGCATACCCGGCGCACTCAGGGCTAGGAAGCAAAATACACACAATTGATGGACGGAATGCAGAACAAATCAAAACATTCACCCCCAGTCAAGAGATCTGGGTTAAATCCATCACTCTTTTGCTCACAATGTCACCCCAGTTCAGACCTGGCCATATGCAAATCAGTCTTGACCCTGTGCCTCATGGGAACAGCCCAGCCCGAACTGCCAAGCCAAGTCCTCCCTTGGCTGGAAACAAGCATCCTAGGACCGGTTTGGGGATTTTACCTTCTCATCAGCCAGGATAGCTTGAATCCAGTGGCACAGTGAGCCCGGGACCCACATCTGGGCATACCCGGCGCACTTAGGGCGAGGAAGCAAAAGACACACAATTGATGGACAGAATGCAGAACAAATCAAAACATTCACCCCCAGTCAAGAGATCTGGGTTAAATCCATCATTCTTTTGCTCCCCATGCCACCCGAGTTTAGACCTGGCCATATGCAAATCAGTCTTGACCCTGTGCCTCATGGGAACAGTCCAGCCCGAACTGCCAAGCCAAGTCCTCCCTGGACCAGAAACAGGCATTCTAGGACCGGTTTCAGGGTTTCACCCCTCATCAGCCAGGATAGCTTGAATTCAGTGTCACAGTGAGCCCCGGACCCACGTCTGGGTATATCTGGAGCACTTAGGGCGAGGAAGCAAAAGACACACAATTGATGGATGGAATGCAGAACAAATCAAATCATTCACCCCCAGTCAAGAGATCTGGGTTGAATCCATCATTCTTTTGCTCACCATGCCACCCCAGTTTAGACCTGGCCATATACAAATCAGTCTTGACCCTGTGCCTCATGGGAACAGTCCAGCCCGAACTGCCAAGCCAGGTCCTCCCTGGACCGGAAACAAGCATCCTAGGACCGGTTTCAGGGTTTCACCCCTCATCAGCCAGGATATCTTGAATGCAGTGGCACAGTGAGCCCGGGACCCACGTCTGGGAATATCTGGAGCACTTAGGGCGAGGAAGCAAAAGACACACAATTGATGGATGGAATGCAGAACAAATCAAATCATTCACCCCCAGTCAAGAGATCTGGGTTGAATCCATCATTCTTTTGCTCACCATGCCACCCCAGTTTAGACCTGGCCATATGCAAATCAGTCTTGACCCTGTGCCTCATGGGAACAGTCCAGCCTGAACTGCCAAGCCAGGTCCTCCCTGGACCGAAAACAAGCATCCTAGGACCACTTTCGGGGTTTCACCCCTCTTCAGTGTGGATAGCTTTGAATCCAGTGGCACAGTGAGCCCTGGACCCATGTCTGGGCATACCTGGCGCACTTAGGGCGAGGAAGCAAAAGACACACAATTGATGGACGGAATGCAGAACAAATCAAACATTCACCCCCAGTCAAGAGATCTGGGTTAAATCCATCATTCTTTTGCTCACCATGCCACCCCAGTTCAGACCTGGCCATATGCAAATCAGTCTTGACCCTGTGCTTCATGGGAACAGTCCAGCCCGAACTGCCAAGCCAGGTCCTCCCTGGACCGGAAACAAGCATCCAAGGACCGGTTTCGGGGTTTCACCCCTCATCAGCTAGGATAGCTTGAATCCAGTGGCACAGTGAGCCCAGGACCCACGTCTGGGCATACCCAGCGCACTTAGGGCAAGGAAGAAAAAGGCACACAATTGATGGACAGAATGCAGTACAAATCAAAACATTCACCCCCAGTCAAGAGATCTGGGTTGAATCCATCATTCTTTTGCTCACCATGCCATCCCAGTTTAGACCTTGCCATATGCAAATCAGTCTTGACCCTGTGCCTCATGAGAACAGTCCAGCCCGAACTACCAAGCCAGGTCCTCCCTGGACTGGAAACAAGCATCCTCGGACCAGTTTCGGGGTTTCACCCATCATCAGCCAGGATAGCTTGATTCCAGTGGCAGAGTGAGCCCGGGACCCACGTCTGGGTATATCTGGCACACTTAGGACGAGGAAGCAAAAGACACACAATTTATGGACGGAATGCAGAACAAATCAAAACATTCACCCCCAGTCAAGAGATCTGGGTTGAATCCATCATTCTTTTGCTCACCATGCCACCCCAGTTCAGACCTGGCCATATGCAAATCAGTCTTGACCCTGTGCCTCATGGGAACAGCCCAGCCTGAACTGCCAAGCCAGGTCCTCCCTGGACCAGAAACAAGCATCCTAGGACCGGTTTTGGGGTTTTACCCCTCAGCAGCCAGGATAGCTTGAATCCAGTGGTACAGTGAGCCCGGGAAGTACTCCCATGAATTTGACAACTGGTGTAATAGATGTGGGATTTCTGTTGTGAGGCTAAAGATCTGGCTCCAGCTGATGACATAAATCCAGTATAATTTGCCAATTCAAACTGAACTTCTTGATTATATCCCTTTCTTCCATGGTGGTAAGGTCTGGAAACGGGCAGTACACCTGAGGCTGTAGTCTCATCACTCTCCCAGGGTTCATATGTCTGCATTGGAAAACCATTTAAAAATATTTCACATTTTTCACAGCAACATATTTGATAATTAACACTAATGTCATGTAGTTCTACAAAATATATATGGTTTTACTACATATTTGAATCAAACATTTACTTTTTTTCCTGTATTCTTCACAAATGACATTTATACCCTACAATAAATGTAAAATAAAAAAATGTGTAAATAATACATTCCAAATGTATTATTCACATTCTTTTTTTTAAATTTTGTCCTCCAAAAATACAGTCAACGGAAGTGTGAACAACACTGCACAAATATCGTATTTCAGCACAGCACTACATATAAATGTTTATTTTAAAAAAGATGAGTGTCCATCGAAGTTTGAATATGTAAAAAAACTAGCTCCCATTTTGAGTGGTGGTCACGCACTTAACAGTCACAAGCACACTATTTAGAACTTCTAAAATGGTGGGTGCCTGATATCACAGGTAGGACATTTGGAATCAGATGGACGCGGCAGAAGTTGATTGTGTAGTGGGTGGTAAACTCCACGACGGACACAGCCATAGGCTAACGTTGGGGAAAGTAACTGACACTGACAATCGCATACATGTACGCAGTGGTTGGAAAAAGCACTTACTTGCCTCCTAGTCCTAACACTGCTGCCATCAAGACCTCCTCCACTTTTGCTGCCGTTTGTCACCTCTGGAGGCAACCATGCCAGGTCGAGCAGGTGAGAGGGCCCCTGCCTTCATGCCAGAGGAGCTGGAGTTTCTGGAAAAGGAGGTTCTTTCCCTGTATGACCCGCTCTATGGCTCACCAGAGGAACAGGCACAAGTTTGAAATGCATATATGCACCTGTCTAACTGTTTTTTTTCCATTAACACAGGCTACAATGTCCCTTTGAGTTCCTGAGTGAAGTGTAGTGATCGATGTTAAGTGTCATATATTTTGGTCCTTACATAGGACAATGATATTTTGGATTTTTAAGCACTTTACAATGTTAAAAACAACAACATTAATAGGTGTAGTGTGTTTAAAGCCCTAGATTCTATGCGGTGTCTATGTAGAGATATATGTATTTACATGTTTGATTTACATGTGATATGTTGAAAACTCACATCATGGAAATTAGAAAACGCATGATATACTCTTTACAACTGTACATAAATATGTATTCTCTACAAAGCAAATGAAAATGATTTTAGCTATGTGTATTGTCCCACAAATCACTCAGCCTAGATCGAGGCTCTCCAAGCAGTTGTTTGGGAGCTACCAGCAGCTCTCAGACCCCTTCAGAGTAGCATACAGCCTTGAGGCAACTTATTAGATGGACACAAGGTCATTTCTTTCATGTAAATGTTAAGAGAAGTCTGTGTTCATGAGACATCATGATCATCAGGCTGCAGATAGCAGGGCTTGACAATGAGCAGTGCTCAGTTAGAATCATGGGCCAGGATGTGGCTGAGTCCAGGGACAAACAATTGAAGCACTGAGATATATCTGTCATAAACATATAACTTTGGCAGGTAAAACTTTGAGGTGTGCTTAAAAATATGCCCCTGAAAGCTTTGAAATGGACAACAGTTGAAAGGGAGAGTTACCTAACTTCTTGAGCTAACACTCCATTTCATTTTACTCCCATTTCAAAGTATCATGTCCAAACTGCAGGCCCCTAACTCCCAGTGGCTAGTATTCACTATGCCTGCCATTAGTATTTGTGTTTAGCCTTTAGTTGTTCACAATGTTTTGCACTGATCAGAAGTAGGTCACATCACAGATTATGTAGGAGTCCCCTGGGCTAGATGATCTCACAGACCTGGATTAGTGTGTTTGGGCCATTACATGGGGGTGAGTGTAGTGAACAGGTCACTAAAAAAGTGTGCATTAAGAAATTTGTTTTGGTCAGCATGTGAAAATACACATGTTGTATGGTAACGTATGATTAATGCTTGTGATAGCTGCAGAAAATTGTGTTACATTTATGCAAACAAACAAAAAGTCACAAAACCATTTTTCTTTCATTTTTTGTATCTATATAGGTCAGCGTCCATCAGAAGTGAGACATTTGGAAGGCCTTTGCCAGGAAGGTGTGGACCCTGGGAGTCAACAAGCGGTGCAGCATCCATTGCCGCAAGAGGTGGGAGGACCTACAATGCTGATACCAGAAGTCAGTCGAAGTCCAGCTTGGGCAGTCTTCCCAATGTGTGAAGTGGGTGCGCCGCACCCTGACCCCTCTAATGGCCCGCATACATGCGGTGGCCTATTTGGAGCTTGATGGGCAGTTGCGGGTCCAACAACAGCAACAAGGGGGTAAGTTCTGATCAGAGTTTCAAAAATAAATTTTTGTTACAGCCAGGATTTTTCCCTTCGACATTAAGGGTGACCCATGTCCAACGGACAAGAAGAGTTCTTGAAGGTGGAAATTTTGCACAATGTGTATGATGATGTGCTTTGTCTATTAATTTGCTGGAAATGACCCCACCTGATTCCTGTTCACAACCAAAGGACTGTTCTAAGTAGACACATGGCCTAAACTCCACATATACATCAGGTTCTTTGATGTCATGAGGGACAGCTGTACCAAACAAGCCAATAGTCCTTGTTGTGTCAGGTGTGATGCTCTTTCACTATTGTGAATGATGTAATGATAGACCAATTACATGTGACATTGCATACTATGTAGTTATGATACAGTGGATGTTCCCAACATCACATTGTACTAATTTTAGATATCTTGGAGTCAAATATGAATAAGTGGTTTCTCTGTACTAAAGTGGATAAGAAATGTATCAAGCCCTATGTATTTAATTACGCTCTTTGTCAATCCACAATGACAAAATGTCTACATGTCTTCAACAGCACAGGTAAATATATATTGCGTGTTACATTGGTAAGATACTGTAGTACTGAAAGTAATTAATATGTTGTACATTTCTACAATACTTTAGTTACTTGAGGTAAGTGTTACCATTGTGAAATGGCCAAACGACGGAGAATGGCTTTCAGTTTCTACAAATATTATTACCACATTGTAGTATTGGTCGACACACATTGATTCATATTTTACTTTTAGTGTATGTCATTAATGCAGCTTTTGGACCTTGTACACACAGTGTCCAAAGGCATATTTGGTGTATATCCTAATTGGTGAGATAAGTTTACTATTCTGGAGCACAAAGGTCGACCATTCAGAGGTGTTCAACAGTTCCTTTAGAGAGATGATTATGGTTAAGAGACAAGATCATATTTGATGTAAGAGCTTTCATGGGGAATTACAGAACTGTGAACAAATGGTGTCTGAAGATGTTCCCTACATGCATGAGATGAGTATATGACAGATTCTCCTCCATTAAGGCTCCTTTCTTAGAGGAACTGGCCTCTCCTTTTCAGACCAAAACCAAACCTTGCTTAAATTCGCTGATCCCATCTTAGAGCAGGTTACATCCCTTATTAAATCTATCAAGTCTGGCTCTCCAAACTGGCACCTGAAATCATAGGATCCAATCTTACTCCTATCTTTCACCACATGTTTACTACTGGATACTTCCCCACTCAGTGGAAGATAGCGTCAGTGTTGCCTCTCAAAAAGAAACTTACTCTTAGTCTCACTGACTTGAACAGTTACCGACCCATCTCTCGCCTGCCTCTACCTGCCAAGACTGTTGAAAAGATCATGAATCTCCAACTGGCCAAGTTTATACAAAATAATAACTTGCTGGAACCCACGAATATGGTTTCAGAAGTGGGTACAGCAACGAGACAGGCTTGATCAAGGCAACCGTGGAGATCAGAGACACTTTGGATGAGGGAGGCAAAGCGATCCTCATCCTACTCGACCTATCAGCAGCATTTGACACTGTGAACCACGAGCTACTGATAGGTCGACTACATAACATCGAAATCAGAGGAGTGGCTCTTATCCTCTTACTAGACGATTTGGGTTCTCACTCGCATCTTATGCCAACGATACACAAATTGTTGTATCTTTGAATAAGAGTGAGCAGGACACAGACCTCTGCTTCCAGGGCTATATGCGGGCGGTCAATGATTGGATGCCCAACAACTGCCTGAAGTTAAACTCAGGAAGGCGTGAGGTCTTGCTATTCGGGAACCCACAGTCATTCTCGTCCCATTAATGGTGGCCACAAGAGCTGGGAACTCTTCCCACCCAGCCAGGAAGGCCCGTAACCTCGGAGTTATCATCGATGACAGACTTACTTATGGTGATCATGTGAACTCAGTCAACTCTTCATCCTTCAACACCGTCAGGATGTTAAAAAAGATCTTACCTTTCCTTCCCTCCAATCTGTAGAAAATAGTAGTGACCTCTATGGTCTTATCGAAACTAGACAACTGCAATGGCCTATACATCAATATGCAATAGCAATACCTGAATAAATTAAAGGCTTTGCAGAACTCAGCAGCTCGGCTCCTTTTAGGTATTTCTAAATTCAAATCTGCCTCCATGGCATTTAAAACAGCTAGACTGGCTGCTGATTAGACAGAGAATAGTTTGTTTTCAAAGATCTCTGCATTGCCTTTAAGGTGGCTCATGATACTGCTCCTGAAATAAATTCAACTGGTATACGCCAACAAGATCATTGCGGTCCACCACAGCTAAGAACGAAACAGTTTCTAAATTCAGACGTGCATCACAGATCTGGAATACCATGCATCTCCATCTAAAATCTATGAATAATATCCTTCCCATTAGGAAAACCTTAAAACCTGGTTATTCAGCTCCTTATGAATTTCGGATAATGAGGCTTTTCTTCACATTAGTTCTGTTAATAGGTGAACATCAATGAAGCTTTGGGCAGAGGTTTCAATTGTGCTCGGGCCATGACACCTTCGGGTAAATGCACGCTCTTGAAATTAATGTAACATAACATAACATGACATGATGTAAAGAACCAAAGTTTGTGAGCCTTGTAGCAGATGCAATATGGAAACTAGGAAAAAGTTTTTGCTCAAAGTTGTTGATCAG